>CANXME010002378.1:3952500-5152500 GCA_948144175.1 Closterium sp. NIES-65
AGGGGTTGAGGGTTTGCATGATGGCAAAGCAAGCAGGACCCGAAACCCTCATTTACCCACACCACCCCCACCACACATACACAACCCCTAACACTCCACATGCTGCTTTTGAGTCGACACTGAACCCACCCCACCCCACCCCATCCCAGGCGCACAAGTAATCTCTCCCCACCACCTCGACCCCTGCACACACCTCCAGCGTCCACGCACGTGCCCGGGTCCTCGCCATTCAGGTACCCCGCGTCGCACACACACGTGGGAACCCGGTTGGGCCCGTCAAAGTAGCAACTCCCGTGGCCCCCACACACCACTCTCTCCACCACTGCCGACTCCGGCCCGACCCACAGCCCGCAGAACGCAGCACACGCAGCAGCGCTGCGCTGCCGATACGCCCCCTCAGGGAGAGAGTCCACTGGGCAGAGGTACCCCGGAGGCACGGAGAAGACGGTGGGCACGGGGAGACAGTTGGCCCAGAGGGTGACGTTTGCGCAGGAGGAGGGGCCGTAGGGGAACCAGGCGGAGAAGAAGTTGGTGTCTAGCTGGTACTGGCGCACCGCTGCTGATGGCTTGGGGAGGATCGTCCCGTTCAGCTGGTTGTCGCGGAGGAGACTGCGGGAGGGAGGGAGGGACGGGGAAGAGGGGGGGGGGGGGGGGAGGTTGGGCAGGAGGAGGTGGGGGAGGGGACGAGGTGGAGGGAGGAGGTGGTGGGGGTGGCAGCGCGTGCCACACACACAGACACACACACACACACACACTCACACACACACACACACACACTCACACACACACGACCTGACGCGCTAACGTGGCAGTGGTATGTGTGGCTCACATGGCGGTGGCTAGCTGGAGGGCAGAGAGAGTGGCCGGCAGCGGGCCAAAAAAGCGGTTGGAGCTGAGATCGCTGGTGGGGGGAGGGAACATAACGGGGCGAGAAGGCGAGGAGGAGATTTGAAACACCTCAGGTGGAAAAGAGATTGTTAGGCAATGAGGCCGAATGGCGGCTAAAGGTGAGATCGCTGGTGGGGGGAGAGAGAGGAGGGGGGACGGCACGAATGGTCCACGGAATGGAGTGTCTTTCGAGTATCAGTAAACACATGGCGGAAGGAGGAGTCTGAGGAGCGTGGGGAGGGCAGGAGGGCAGGAGGGCGGGAGGGCGGGAGGGCGGAGAGCATCAAGAGGAGAACTGGGCATGGAAAGGACAGAGCCAGAAAACTGGGCAGAAGGATGGATAACCAGCAGGGCAAGCAGCAATGCAGCAGGGCAGGGTAGTGCAGGGCCGAAACATTCAGTGCAATATGACAAAGCGGCTCACAGGTGCGTTAGCTTGGTGAGAAGGCCAATCTGTGAAGGCAAGAAACCCGTGAGCATATTGCAGCACATGCGCCTGCAGGTCGCACACAGGGAACAGGGGCGGGTGTGGGGACGGGGAGGGAGGCGGAGGCAGGGATGGGGGGAAATGAACGGGGGGCATGGATAAGGGGCGGGGACAGTGTTGGGAGGAAAAGGACATGGAGTTAACACACAGAAGCGTTACTGCAGCTTGGGAGGGCATGGCAGGGCGCGGCGACATACGGCTCAGAGGCAAGGGAGAGAGTTGGAAGGAAGCAGAAGCGGTGGGCATGGTAGGATGTGAGAAGATGGAGAGGTTGTGGGAGGGGAACGGGGGGTGGGGACGCATAAGAGGTCAGAGAGCCAGTTTCGGAAGCTCCACAAAAGAAAGCAAGAGAGAGAAAGAGAGAGAGAGAGAGAGAGAGAGAGAGAGAGAGAGAGAGAGAGAGAGAGAGAGAGAGAGAGAGAGAGAGAGAGAGAGAGAGAGAGAGCCTATTTAAGGGCCCTCTGAGAGAGAGCCTATTTAAGGGCCCTCTTCCTCTGAGCCTATTTAAGGGCCCTTGGTGCCTTCTTCTCCTCATTATTTCGTGTGTTCTCAGTTTCCGGCGGCTGAGAGAGCGAGAGAGAGAGAGGACTTAGCACCCAGCCCTCTTCCTCTTCCCTCAGCCCTCTTCCTCTGAGCCTATTTAAGGGCCCTTGGTGCCTTCTTCTCCTCATTATTTCGTGTGTTCTCAGTTTCCGGCGGCTGAGAGAGCGAGAGAGAGAGAGGACTTAGCACCCAGCCCTCTTCCTCTTCCCTCGGCCCTCTTCCTCTGAGCCTATTTAAGGGCCCTTGGTGCCTTCTTCTCCTCATTATTTCGTGTGTTCTCAGTTTCCGGCGGCTGAGAGAGCGAGAGAGAGAGAGGACTTAGCACCCAGCCCTCTTCCTCTTCCCTCGGCCCTCTTCCTCTGAGCCTATTTAAGGGCCCTTGGTGCCTTCTTCTCCTCATTATTTCGTGTGTTCTCAGTTTCCGGCGGCTCGCGCCGGCGGCCTTCGGCCGCGCGTTTCAGAGGCAAGACACTCACACAAGGAGTTGATCAAGCAAGGCATTCCAAGAAGGAAAAAATCAAGCAACTAGAGAGCATCACCTTACGATCAAGATGCAATACTACACGAGACGCCGCTCTACTGCGTGTACAGGCCAGCCCCCTCCGCCTCAAGCATCGCGAGAAGACACCCCGCCATCGAGTGGAGAAGCTCCGCCGAGAAGCGAAGAGTGTCAACAGGGGTCCCGTGCTGAGCCGCAGCGTGAAGTTCAAGAGCGAGGCGGGGGAAGGTACGGGCTAAGGGTGCTACCCCGGCGGGCGCATCCGACACGGGCGATAAAAGGGGGACAATCTCTCCTGCCCCAGCGACGCACTGTCCTTGGGGCCCTTGAGCAAAACTGCTCGGTGTGTGACGCATGGCCTCACACGCCGCCAGCTGCAGGCTCGCCAGCCCCTCAGCCGCCCCCGCCAAATTCCACATCCGGCACATGCTCAGCGTGGGATCTCTCCCCGCGCGGCTGGGGAGAGGCGCAGTCGGAACTCCGCGCGGCAGAAACATCCCCACCTGGCCCGGGGTCTGGCCAACCGTATTCTGAGGAGCAGGGTAACCTGAGGCTTGGCGGCGTCCGCGGAACGGCCCCCTCGCCGCTGCAGCTGGCAGATACTCCCGCAAGGTCGGAGCGCGCAGCGGAGCGGCTTCAACCGCAACAGGTGCGGTGGGGGGCTCAGTGGTCACAGACACGTGAACGTGAGCCGCTGCCCCCGACGCTTCCACCTCCCGCACTGCATCCGCCACCATATTCCCCGCGCGGTCAGCAGTGGAGCCCTGGCCACGACTACCCCCGCCGCGCGCATAACCATTCCGCCGCCCACGATGCCCTCCAGACCCAGCCGACTGAGGACGGGGCGGGGACTGCTCACGGCGGCGAGAATCCCAACGGCCCGCATGAGCCCCGCGGCCCCGACGCGGAGGCGACGGCCGCGGCGTCCGCTGCGGAGGGGACCGCTCCCGCGGGGAGCGCTTCTCCGGCGACCTCTCAGAAGAGCGGTAGCGGCGGTCGCGATGCTGAATTTCCCGCTGATATTCGTCCCATCGCCGCCGAGAGTCATGCGGCTCGGGGGCGCGACGCGCAGGGGACGCGGGTCGATATCCACGAGGCGGCGGGGACCGGCCCCGCTCCTGACGCGCCGGCAAGGCATTCGAGGCGACGACTAGGGGAGCACGGGATTGCTCAGGAGACGCGTGACGATCCGCCCCGCGCAGCGGAAGAGACAACCCGCGCTCAAGACGGCGCACGGGCGCCGACGCAGCAGGACGAGCCTGCACTTGGGAACGCGGAGGCGCATACTCGGGGTTTGGCTGCACAACAAGCCGAGCGCTCTCCGCGGTTGCTTCCAAGGCGCGGTCGCGACCCACGGACCCCGCCATCACGACCGAGGCGTGAGCCGAGGACGCCAGAGCCCCGCTTGGCAGGGGAGGAGATTGGCGAAAACCGCACGCCTGTAATACACAGCCCAATCGCGAGGAGTGGCACACCTGGCGGACGACGCGTAGGCGGGAGAGGACGCCGAGGAAGAGGAGCTGGGAGGAGAGGAGGCCGACGTACAGGCGCGAGCGGCTATGCGAGGACAGCAGAACGACTACTCCGGGAAGGCGCGGAAGGCGGCGAGGAAGCCGCTAGCAGGGGGGAGAGTGGTGAATCGGAGAATGACGAGAGTGACGAGGGTGACCCAGGTTTTAACCCCGAAACGGAGGGAGGTTTGGATGCTGAAGCTGATGAAGATGTTGAGGAGCTCTTGGTTCGTGGGGCTGAGTTCCCGGACCAACAAATTGGAGCCGCGTCTGCAACACGAACCCCAGCCAGGAATCGGAATGTGGGGGGAAATCAGGCCTGGAGGGGAAATCGGACCGTGGCAGAAATCACATTTGACTCTGCCGCAACCAATAGGAACACCCCAACCCCAACTCCAACCCCACCAATGATCCACCCAGGCGACTTGGCGAAACGACTGGACCTTTTCGCGCAAGTCGCAGGCTGGGACCTGGACCCACTGCGCGACAGTCGCCAGCCCCCCCTCGCCCGTCACCCGCCAAAAGACCTTCGCGAATCATTCGCAGTCTGCCTACTCACCCCACTCCTCCACCTGGCAGCCAATCCCAACTCGACCGCGGGGTGGAGGTTACTGACTTTCCTCCCGCGAATCCTCCTACGCACCTCGTCAGCTCGCAAACCAGACTGGAACGCGATGATGAATCGCCTCCTCCGTTTCCACCAGGGACTCTGGTCTGGCCTGTACGACGAGGCAGTTGAAGCAATTTCCCTCCCAGCCCAGCCATGTCACGTACCTGACACTCAGGGCATCCTTGCTAGAGCGGAGGGACTGGCCAAGCGTGGTAACCTGGCCAAGTCACTACAGTCCCTCCAAGCCACTCCGGTCTCACCTGCCTCCTCCGAAGTGTACGCGGCATTAGCAGCACGACACCCGCAAGCACTCCAGCCCTTACCAGAATGGATACGCACCTTCTCCCCCGAGAAAACCCCTTCGATAGAGCCGCGCGACTTCAGGCGCATCGTAGCCAAACTCCCAAACGGGGTGGGAGCAGGGCCCTCAGGCACAACCTTCGAGCACATACGCGATGCTGCACTCGGAAATCCAGACATCTTCGCCCATCTCCTCGCACTTACCAATACAGCTATAGCCGGGAAACTCAGCAGCGAGGCCACCGAGCTCCTCACAGCCTCACGGCTCTTGGCCTTCACAAAACCACAGGGGGGGACCTGACCGATAGCCGTGGGCGAATGCCTTCTTCGCATAGTGGCCAAGGCAGCACTGTTCCTGACTGGGGCGGCGGCACGATCACACTTCGCGCCTCTACAGTTCGGGGTAGCAGTGGCTGGAGAGATTGAGGCGGCCATTCACACTGCGCGCACATACCTGGAGGAGAACCCGGGCTCGGTGGCGCTGCAGATTGACCTCGCCAACGCGTTTAACGCGGTGGAAAGGGCGGCGGTATTCGAGGGGCTCAAGAACGAGTCCCTTGAAAGCCTTCTGCCCCTTGTCCGCCTCTCCTACGGAACTCCCTCAACACTCCACCTCGACCATGACTTCGGCGTGGCTCCACTGCTAAGTGCTAGAGGCGTCCGCCAGGGGGACCCTCTTGGCCCCTTGCTCTTTGCGGCAAGCATCCACCCACACCTTACCGCAACGGCACTAGCTCACCCAAGGGTCGTCATTCTCGCCTATGCAGACGACATAACGCTGCTAGGCGAAGCAGAAGCGTGCACGGCGGCATTTACACACCTCACTGCCGCACTGATCCACATAGGCCTCGAGCACAACCTTGGGAAGTGTGAGGCTTGGTCTGCAACCGCCATAGACCCTGCCTCTCTCCCTCCGAGCTTCCCCATTGCAGCAGACGGACTGCGGATATTAGGAAGCCCAATCGGGACCCCAGATGGCTGTGCCGCCAGAGTAAGGGAAAGGCTTGCAGCAGCAGCAGAACCCTTGCCGCTCCTGGCCCAAATGGACCCCCAATTGTGCCTGCTGCTACTCACCCGCTGCGTGGGCCGGCGAGCATCCTTCCTGGCCAGAACCACTCCGCTAGAGGCACTACCTGAGGATGAATGGGCGGCATGGGGGGAGCAACTGCTGCATACCTTCCTGGACGCGGCCCATATCATGCTGCCAAGGAGTGACACGGAACAGAGGAGAATCTGGAGGCAAGCGGCGCTGGCTGTAACATTGGGGGGGCTTGGCATTACAAATCCTGCAGTTGAAGGGAGCTCTGCGTACCTTGCGTCCGTGGTGGGCACCTCCCACTTACTGCACTCCCTGGCCGAGGCACTCCACCCAGATGTAGCAGCCCTCCTCCCCCTAATGGACCCCACCTCCGGCTCCGCGCACGCCCTGCCTGCACGCCTTGCAGCAGCGGAAGCAGCCCTCCCCCCCGAGGCTCTAGAAGCTCTCCAGGCCGGGAAAGCAGACCCACAGGGCCTCAAGCTGCAGCAGTCTCTAGCGCTGGCGGTTCAGACACGCCGCTTCCTGAGGGTCATGAACGAGGCAAGGCGGATGCGCCCCAACCCCCTCTCTGGCCATGCCCAGAGAATGCAGTCGGTGCTCGGCCCTGGTGCGGGAGATTGGCTGCTGGCACTACCCATCATACCCTCGCTTAGGATGGGACCCTCCCAGCTCTCCTCCGCTGCTGCGTTCCGCCTGGGCCTCCCCCTACCTGTCCCCAGGCGCTGCGACTGCCGCTACCGCACCAAATTCCCTGATGACCGCCTCCCAAACCATCTCATGCGCTGCGAGAAAGGGGGGGAAAGGATTGCGACTCACCATGCGCTCAGGGACGAGATTGCTTTGATTGCGGCAGAGGCGGGATTCACGGTGCACAAAGAAACCTATGTATTCTCTCTCGTTGAAAACCTGAAGGCGGACGTCGCAATCAGCCATCCCCGGACGGGAGAGGTTTGGATGTGCGACGTGACAGTGACGGACCCCGTTTCTCACCAAGAACTGCAATAGAGCACCGGGGTGGGCGGCTAGGGCAGCTGCGGACAAGAAGGAGCAGAAATACGCGCGCCGAAATGCGTGGGTGGGCTTTCATGCCCTAGCGGTAGAGACATATGGGTACCCCTCGCCCGGGGTGTTGGCATTCTTGCGGCAGTGCGCGGAGCTGGCGGCCAAGTTGCGATTCAACGCAGCCCCCAACTCCTACGAGGCCGCCAAGCTGCTGACGGAATACCGCCAGCGCTGGAGCGTGTGCCTCCAAAAAGCACAAGCCAACGCCCTCCGCTGCAAGACCAACGAGGCGATAGCAGCGGACGAGCTCGGCATTCGGGGCCTCTTTGCCCCCCTTAGCGAAGGCCAGCTCTACCAGCTAATAGAGCCCTCGTTCGACCTTTAGGGTCGGACGGAGGGGGCGGGAGGGAGTAAGGGAATGAGGTAGTTAGGTAGACCAAGTGTTATGTCTGGGTTTGCATGTGTTTGCATCTTCCCATGTATCTCCCATCAATCAATACCAGGACCATTCGAGAGAGAGGAAGAAAAAAAATAGAGAGGAAGAGAGAGAGGTGGCAACGCACAAGTCTCGGAGGTTGGTCATGGAGCCAATGGCAGCAGGGAGGGCGCCAGAGAGTAGCGTGTGGTGGAAGTGGCTGTATGAGGCAGGGATGGGGGGAAGGGGGTGGTGCGGTGTGGGCATGGGGACGAGAGGAGAGGAGGGCACCCATGACACAAGCCAGGTTAGTTGGGGGTGGACGAGATGGACGTAGCATGAACTGTGTGTGAGCGTGTGTGTGACCGTGTGTGTGAGAGCGTGTGTGAGAGTGTGTGTGTGAGAGCGTGTGTGTGAGAGCGTGTGTGTGAGCGTGTGTGTGAGAGCGTGTGTGTGAGAGCGTGTGTGTGAGAGCGTGTGTGTGAGAGCGTGTGTGTGAGAGCGTGTGTGTGAGAGCGTGTGTGTGAGAGCGTGTGTGTGAGAGCGTGTGTGAGAGCGTGTGTGTGAGAGTGTGTGGGTGTGCGTGCGCATGCTGGGAGGCCGAGAGGCACTTTCTGAGATTTTTCTCTTCTTTTTTTCTAAGAATTGGATGGAACCACAATGAATATTCTTGGGGACTCACAGTTTGCGCAGCACAGAGAGGGAGGACCATTGGGACGGCAAGGAAGAGGAGAAGAGGTTGTAGCTTAGGTCACTGCACACAGGCAGGTGATAGGGGGTGGAGGGGTGGGAGGAGGGTGCAGGATAGGATAGGGGAGAGAATGGTGGCAGAGGGTACGGGGCGAAGGAGGGTGGTGGTAAAAGGCTGTGATCAGAGGAGCAGGGAGGCATGGGGTGAGCTAGAAGAGATGGAAGAGAAGGGGGGGTGACATACGATGAGACATTGCCGAGATGGAATGAGGGGTTGAGTATTCTGCATAGTGGTGTAAAGCGTGGAGAGGTGAGGTGAGGTGAGGTGAGGTGAGGTGGGGTGGGGCGAGGTGGGGTGCGGTAGGGTGCGGTGGGGTGAGGTGAAGTGAGGCAAGGTGCAGTGGAGAGAGGGTGGAGAGGAGAGCGCACATGGTGATGATGAAAGGAATGTTGCCGATGGTAGCAGGCAGGTCCCCAGACAGCTGGTTGTTGGATAGGAACCTGGTGAACGAGCGGGGTGGGTGGACGCACAGCAGCATGGGAGCAGCAGGGCAGCAGCAGGGGAGCAGCAGGGGAGCAGCAGAGGAGCAGCAGGGGAGCAGCAGAGGAGCAGCACAGGAGCAGCACGGGAGCAGCACGGGAGAAGCAGGGGAGAAGCAGGGGAGCAGAAGGGGAGCAGCACGGGAGCAGCAGGGGAGCAGCACGGGAGCAGCAGGGGAGCAGCACGGGAGCAGCAGGGGAGCAGCACGGGAGCAGCACCGGAGCAGCACGGGAGCAGCAGGGGAGCAGCAGGGGAGCAGCACGGGAGAAGCAGGGGAGAAGCAGGGGAGAAGCAGGGGAGAAGCACAGGAGCAGCAGCGGAGCAGCACGGGAGAAGCAATGGAGCAGCAGGGGAGCAGCACAGGAGCAGCACGGGAGCAGCACGGGAGCAGCACGGGAGCAGCAGGGGAGCAGCGTGGGCGTGTGAGCCGTCTTAATGGACGGAGCAGCATCGTGCAGCACAAGCTCGAAACCAAGATTGAGCAATGAAAGGTGTGGGCGCGTGCGCGCACAAACTTGCATTGCTCTCCCCTCCCCTCCCCTCCCATCACCACCCATTCTCCAGCCTTCCCCTTCATACACACGCGTGTTCGAGGCATGTGCAGGAGACAAAGAGAAGGCGGGAAGCAGAAAAGGAGGGGGAGGGCGTGGTGTGGTGTGGTGACATACAGTTGATCGAGGGACGTGAGCGAGCCGAGAGTGGGCGGCAGCGGGCCTGACAGCTCGTTGTCACTCAGCTGGCTGTAAGGGGCCGAGGCGTGGGAGAGGAAGAGAGGAGGATGGAGAGATTGGAAGACGCGGCTACTGTGACTGTGAGTTGAAGGGAGGGGGAAAGGGGCTCAAGCCAGGTCATGGTTCATCATGGGACCAAGCTGGGTTGCACTGCCAGGATTGCACAGCCAGGATTGCACAGCCAGGATTGCACAGCCAGGATTGCACAGCCAGGATTGCACAACCACAGGGTAGCAGGGCTATAGAGAGTAGCAAGTGCAGAGGGCGGGGGCACGTACAGGGTGCGCAGGGTGCGAATGGAGCCGATGGTGTAGGGCACAGGCCCTGAGAAGCGGTTGTTGTTGAGGCGCCTGGAGGAGGAATTGGGGTTGGGGTTGAGGTTGGGGTTGGGGTTGAGGTTGGGGTTGGGGTTGAGGTTGGGGTTGAGGTTGGGGTTGAGGTTGGGGTTCCGTGTGGCAGCAGTGGGGCTGAGAGAGTAGGGATGGGTCAGGCAGGGGATGCAGGGAGTAGGGTAGGTGTGACGTGCAAGTGTGACATGCACGTCGTTTAGTTTGTGTGATGATTGGGGGTTGGAAGAAGTGTGTGATTATGTGGGTTTGTGATTGCGCACGTCCGTGCATGCAAGTACGCATGCATGCATGCATTCTGTGTGCATGTGTGCATGTGTGCCAGTGCCAATGGGAGGCTCACAGGTCTTGCAGCACGGGGAAGGATCCTATCTCTGTAGGTATCTGGCCCTCCAACTGGTTCCAACTCAAATCCCTGTGCGCGCACGCACACAAGCACACACATGCACGGAAGCACACATGAGCAGGCGCAAGCACACATGAGCAGGCGCAAGCACACATGAGCAGGCGCAAGCACACATGAGCAGGCGCAAGCACACATGAGCAGGCACAAGCACACATGAGCAGGCACAAGCACACAAGCGAGGGAGAAAGGGAGGAAGCAAGGGAGGAATGAATGGGAACGGGGCAGAGGAAAAGGGTGCAGAAGTTGAGGAGGGAATGAGGTTGACAATAATTGAGACGTGATGGGAAAGGGAGGGGAAAACGATCGGGCAAGTTGTGGGTTGAAGCAACCTGTACAAGGAAGGAGGGAGCATCCAGAAGCGAGGGTGAACATGAAGTTGACTTTTGAGTCAACTCAAAAGGAGCGAGGACGAACATGGACAGTTAGCGGGCGAACATGAGTGAGTGAAGGAGGTGCGTTGAGTGGGGTGGGTCGAGTTGGTGAAGGAGTGACATGCGGAGGAGAAAACGACGCACTGCTGGAGAGTGAATCTGGGTATTCAGAGCAATGGATGGGTGGCAAGGCACCGGGTGGCTGGCAATGGGCGGGTGGCATTGGATGGAAGCGAATGGGTGGGCGGCGATGGGTGACGGCGCTTGGTGCTTGTGTGGGTGGGTGTGGTGGGGGCAGGGGGCAGTGCTGGCACTGACAGGGCAGCTAGGTTGGAGAGGCGGTCTAAGGAAGCTGGGAGCGATCCAGACAACTCGTTAGCACTCAGCTTACTGCCACAGGTGTAGACGAGATTTGAATTTCACCACAGGGAGGAGTGGAGAGGACAGGGGGACGAGGGAGGGGGAGAGGGGTAGGTAGTGGTGATGGAAAGAGGAGGAGAGTGGAAGATGGGAAGGATAACACCAACAGCTGAGGCGGCAGAAACGGCAAGAGCAAGACTGGCAGTCGGAAGAATGGCGATAGCAGGAATGGCAACGGCAGGAACGGCAATGGCAGGAATGGCAACGGCAGGAATGGCAACAGCAGGAATGGCAACGGCAGGAATGGCAACGGCAGGAATGGCAACAGCAAGAAGGGTGGGGTGGGGGAGTAGGGGGAGCGTACAGGTACTGCAGCGAAGCCATGTCCCCGAGAGAAGCTGGAATGCTTCCAGACAGCGCATTCATGTGGGCAGCTCTGGTGAGGCGATGGGAGGGATGGAGGGGGAGGGAGTATGGGTAGAGAGATGGAAGAGGAGGAATGGGGAGGGGAGAGGTGGGGAGAGGGGAGGTTAGCAGGGATAAGAGCTGGGAGGGCGGGAGGGAATGCGTGCAAGAGCAGAGTGCTTGAAATGGAAGAAAGGAGGGGGTGGATTTGGGTGTTGCTGAAAGGAGGAAGGAAGGTAGGAGGAGGTGGAGTGGAGGTGAGGTTACAGCTTCTTGAGACGGGTTAAGGAGCCCAGGGAGGAGGGGATGGAGCCTGAGAGCGAGCAGTTGTGCACATCGCTGCAGTGATGCCAGGGATGCAAGATGAGACGATGGGAGGGGTGAGGACGGGATGGGAGAGGCGGGAGGGGAGGGGAAGGGAACGGGAGGAGAGGGGAAAGGGAGGGGAGGGGAAAGAGAAGAGAGAGGAAAGGGAGGGGAGGGGAAAGGGAGGGGAGGGGAAAAGGAGGAGGGGGGAAGAGGAGTTGAGGGAGAATTAAGGAGAGGGGGAAAGGGGAGGGGAAATGGTGGAGAGGGGAAAGGAAGGAGAGGGGAAAAGGCAGGAGAGGGGGAAAGGAGGGGAGGGGAAATGAGGATGTGAGTCGCAGAAAGCAGGATGGTTGATCGTGAGAGAACGTTCGGTATGGCAAGGCCTTGTGGTTGGGCTTCAACGAAATGGAGGACGACCTGAAACAAGGTGGCTCATGGCACGTCACGACGCGGTATGCATTTGTGCTGCATGGCGAATGCTATGGCATGGAACGCACGGCATGGCATGGCACAGCATGGCATGGCATGGCACGGCATGGCATGGCATGGCACGGCATGGCATGGCATGGCATGGCACGGCACACCGTAATGGGCTGGCATGGAACTGACAGGTATTGGAGGGTTTCGAGTCGGGCAATGGCGACTGGGATGGATGACGACAGGGTCTTGTATGATAGATCACTGCACGAACAGCAACGGCACGTACGGATCAAGAAACACACGAGCAAACCAGCAAGCAACCACATGATGAGCACACGTTCATAGGCCGCTGGACGCATAAACAAAGTGTGCGGCGGAGTGCAGGAAGAAAGAGGCGGACGGCACGGCTCGGCACGGCACAGCACAGCACAGCACTCAGCACGCTGCGTACATGTCGGTAATGTATCCATCGGCGTTGCACGTGATGCCCTGCATCTCCTCGCACGTGTTGGTGATGAGCCACGTGGACCGGCCGTCGAAGTCTAGCCACTCCCCTTTCAGCGCATCCACCACCGCCCCTGCACGGCCCCGCGCGCGGAGGGATAGGGGGGGCACGAAGAGGGAGGGCGGAGAGGGAGAGCACGGAGAGGGAGGACGGATTGGGAGAGCAAGGAGAGGGAGAGACGACAGGGAGAGGAGGATGCAAAAGAAGGAAAGAAGGCGGAAGGGTGCATTACTTGATGTAGTGGGATGGGGTTGATGACAGATGGAGATATAAAGGGTAGGGGCTAACGGCGAGGAGGAAGAAAGAGGAGGAGGAGGAGGAGGAGGAGGAGGAGGAGGAGGAGGAGGAGGAGGAGGAGGAGGAGGAGGAGGAGGAGGAGGAGGAGGAGGAGGAAGAGGAGGAGGAGGAGGAGGAGGAGGAGGAGGAGGAGGAGGAGGAGGAGGAGGAGGAGGAGGAGGAGGAGGAGGAGGAGGAGGAGGAGGAGGATTCGGCAGCGGAGGACCGGACCGGACCGGAATCTCAAAGCAAAAGGGTGGCTACCGAGACTCACGACTTCAGCCCATCAAAGCTCGGAAGCCCATCAAGCGGAGCTTACAGTGGGTAGGATTTAGCACGACGGCAGAAGCTTGCTTTGCGCTGGCGCTGACCACGGCAGCAACGACAACGGCAAGGATTATAGGTCTGCGAATGATTATCGCGAAGCTGGCTTGAAGAGAGTGGGGCACGCCTGCAATTAGCACCGCCATCGCCCCCGCCGCTGTTGCCCGTTAGTTGCTGCAGCAGCTGCTGATAAGGGGGTCTGTTATTAAATAATTCAGCCGAAAAAAACGCGAAAGCGAGGAAACGCAGGTGTTCGGCGAAAGAGAAAACGGGATAGGTCACCGATTTAGGAGCTGGAATTCGCAAGTCTCGCGGTCACTGCGGGACAAAAACGGTCACCTTCCTTTCGCGGAGCCTCCGCGCAAAATGCTCGTCTCAAAACCGGGGGGAGGAGCTCGGGTGCTCGGAGATGAAACTTGAAGGTTTCTTCGGCAATAGGCTGAAGTGGTGCGGTGCTATGAAACGAATGCGCCACAACTAAAAATGCTACTAGTTAGAAGAGAGGTTGGCGCCACTGTTGCTCTGCTAGAGGAAGAGCCCTCCTATTGAGATGGACAGGCGGCTTTCACGCGGGCGTCAAACCCCATGTGCAATAGTGTCAGGCGGCATAGTAGATATTTGGGATGATAATGATGACGCCGACTCGCGCTTGTGACGTGGACCGTTGCCGTCTCACCCGCACTGACCACTAGACCAGCGAATCGAGCAGTTGCGACGAAACGTCGTAGATCGCCGCACCGACGCAAATACCGGCGGACTCGGGAACTACCCAACCTAAATTCCGGTACTATCTAGCGGTGAGATGCCTTGTCACGATTGGCGGATACCGTACGGTAGTGATAGCAGTGTAGGCCTTAAGAAGCGTGCACGATGCGGTTTCGTAGTTAAATGGGAGCGAGAATGACGGTGTTAGATATGTCACGGGAACCATCGCGCAGAGTGCGGCGGAGCATAGTATGTCAGTTCGTCCTGCTATGGTTCCTCCTCGTCTGCTGTCCGGGTCAAGAACTGGCTGTGGATGGTTGTTTTCTGGGGGTACAAGACTGACAAAAATGCTCGTCAGTAGATCTGTTTTTTTCGTGAGGCTTTTGGGGTGGACCCATGGTGGGAGAAACGGCCCTCGCACACATCACATAGGCAAATGGAGAGGTCACACGCGGGAGGTAGTAGCTACCCGCTGTGAGAAACCAAGCTCACGAAACTCAACTTGTATCTTTGCAAATCTGAACAAATGCCCAAATCTGGATGGTGCCTCACCATCTGAACACATTCATGTGATGTGGGAAGGAGGCGGGAGGAAGCTGATCTTCCGTTGGAAGGCATTCAGGGAGCTGCAGTGAATGGCTCACTCTACTAATTACTCACCCAGGTCGAAAACCCTAGGTGTCGTCCAATTACCGAACCGTATCTTCAAAGTTTGATTTTAAACCGAATTAAATTGCTATGACCGGTAAGTGTCGCTTGCGTGGTAAAGTGGAAACCCCACACACAGGTGAGCCATGACACGACCCGAATCGTGAAGAGGAACATGGGAGGAAGGGAAGAATCGAGGCAAACAGAGGAAGGTGACGCACGCACGCCAAAATGCACGGCACGGCAGCTTTTGCTTGCCAGAGGGTGAGGTGAGCACTGAGCACTGAGCAAGATGCTGCTTGTCCATGTGGTGTCATACGTGCGGGTGTGCACTGTTTTGCACTGCTGAGTAACAAATTATAGGCTGAAAATAGAGGAATCTGAAAACACTGGGTGTACTTCGCAACATTCCCGTGCTCCTGAAAGTATGGACGTTTCGGTTTGATGACAACCGCCAAATTAAGAATCACACAACCAAGCAAAGCCAGAAAGAACAAATGGTACTGGAACTCCTCTTTGAGTGTTCACAAATCTTGGTCAGTCAAGAATACTTCAAAAACGCACGCCTGGGAGAATTGAGACACTGCTAGTAACGGACAAATCTTGCCAAAAATCTTGGGCCGACTGACTGGCTCCATCCACACAGTTTCCGCTAAACCAGGCTTGGATTGGCTGGGCAAGGATGGAGGGAGGGAGGGAGGGAACTGTCAGTGGGCGGGCATTTGTGGCTTCAAGTGTCTGACACCCCAATCAACGTGTCATAATACACCTGAATCAATAAATTTTCAATACATCAATATCTGTGCCATCAACTACATCAAGTAGCCTAAGCTTGTAAGGAATGCCAATTTCCCTTAGATACTCTCATTCATGGATACATCTAGATGATGGATTTTGGTGAGGTGTACTCCAGAAACAATCGAGCATGTCATGGTATGTACCATTGCAGTTAATGCTGTTGTCACGCCCTTTAGTAACGGTTGCAACCGGTCTAGACATTGCAATAGTTAATGCCCTACAGAACGAAGATGCTAGGGAGTCCGGGGTCCAAATTCTGCTGAGACTCCCTGCTCTATTGGACCCACTGTCCCTCACCAATTGACGATTCCGATTCATGCAATCGATCATATTCGGAGGAATATTGGTATGTTGTTGGCCAGCTCTAGCTCCGTTATAGGCTGCGCCTATAACATTGATAAAGTAAAACATAGAATTTGCTGCGATCATAAGTTAATCGTCCCTGGGATCACCTCAGGAAGGTTCGCACTGTCATGATAGTAGTTAAGGCTAAGAAGCCATGACTAGGTTTAGGGTACACGGAATAGAAATGAAAGAAGAGTGATTGCACTAGCAAGAGTTGGGATACAAATAGCAATCCCTAAATTGGGTTGTACTCGCTATAGAATACCTCACTGCAGGCTAGACAATAATAACATTCTGACACACTCCCATAGCCAAAGTGGGGTGTAATCAGCACAATAAGCAGGCATAGCAATAGTTCACAATTATAAGCAAAGCTAGAGGCATTCACAACGGGCACGTGAGGAGGAGGAGGCTGGACTGTGAGAGGAGAGGGGATAGGAAGCGAAGGCTGAAGCTGTAGACACACGGGCAACAGGAGCGGCTGGCACAGTGTCTACCGAGAGCAAGACAGGCTCCGGACTGCATGAGTAACTGGCTCCGCGGCTACGACAAGCGGCAGGAGCAACGGACCCACGGACGACAGGCACAGCAGGCTCGCTAGGCTACCGAGAGCAAGACAGGCTCCGAACCACTAGCGCTGCAGGCGACACGACGGCAGCCTCCACGCAACGTCCCCCAACTGTCCCACACCCCTCTTTCACACACCCCTTGCTGTACCCCTAGCTCCACTCCCACGTCACCCTCCTAACGCCACGCCCTCGGCTCCCACACACCCACCCCCCTCAGCGGCAGCTGCAGCAGTGGGAGACGGAGGAGGAGGAGCAGCAGGGGATAGCTCACAGACCCGCCACCCCCATACCCGTCACCCCCATACCCTGAGTGTGCGGTAAGCGAACCCAGGTGTGCAGAAAGCGAACTCGGGTGCGCGGAAAGCGAACTCAGGTGTGCAGGGAGGGGGGGCGCAGGGTGACGCGCGGGTCGACTGGGACGGGCGCACGGATCCCCGAGGGCTGCGCGCGGGTCTACGGGGCCGTCGCGAAGGGTGACAAGAAGCCGCGCGCGGGTCGACGAAGCCGCCGCCAAGAGCGCATGGCGGGATGAAAAAGCGTCGCACGCCACAGGGCGCGCGACAGACAGGAAAGCAGCGGAAGCTTTAGGTGGGCCCACAGGCCAAGAACGTAACAGCTCTAATTCCATGTCAGAATAGTAGCTAAGGGTAAGAAGCCATGGCTAGGTTTAGGGTACACGAAAGAGAAATGAAAAAAGAGTGGTTGCACTAGCACGAGTTGGGATACAAATAGCAAACCCTAAATTGGGTTGTACTCGCTATAGAGCACGCCACTGCAGGCTAGACAATAATAATATTCTGACACGCACACAACTGGCTGGTAGCGGTGGGCCCTTAACCTCAAAAGAAGGGTGAATGTAAAATGCTTGAGATGATAAAAAGCATGCAAATACGGGAATATAAATAAGAGTACATAGTGGAATACGAAACGTGTCAAACATTTATCATATAGCTTGTCTAGGCTATTATGGGGTAGACACTATGGGGTACAGTTTCCTAGGGTTTCCTACTTGTACCCAATATTGTGCTAGTTCATTCATTCCTCATTTCTTCACAGGGTATAGAGCAGGTTCCCTAGTGGGAACGCTTCCTTGGGCCCACCACTGATTTTTTTTTTTTTTTTATCTGACCGGAGCGTCAGTCGCTCCTGCCCGAGGCGCGCCTTGTGGGCCGCCCTTTTGTCGAACTCTCTTAGAGGCCCCTCTCACGACCCCTTGTGCCACCCTTAGCGGCCCCGTCACCGCCCCTAGCGGCCCCGTCGCCGCCCTTCCAGGCCCCTCGCGGCCCCTAGCGGCCCCGTCGCCGCCCCTAGCGGCCCCGTCGACGCCCCTAGCGGCCCCGTCGCCGCCTCTCTCCCTACGCGGCCCCGTCGCCGCCCCTTAGCGGCCCCGTCGCCGCCCGTACGCGGCCCCGTCGCCGCCCCTAGCGGCCCCGTCGCCGCCTCTCTCCCTACGCGGCCCCGTCACCGCCCCTACGCGGCCCCGTCGCCGCCCCTAGCGGCCCCATCGCCGCCCCTACGCGGCCCCGTCGCCGCCCCTAGCGGCCCCGTCGCCGCTCCCCTCCCTACGTGGCCCCGTCGCCGCCACTACGCGACCTCGACGCCGCCCCTATGTGGCCCCGTAGCCGCACCTCGTTGCCCCGTCGCTGCTCCCCTCCCTACGCGGCCCCATCGCCGCCCCTAGAGGCCCCATCGCCGCTTCTGCCGGCCCCATCGCCACCTCTACTGGCCCCGTGGCCGCCTCTACCGGCCCCTTCACCGCTGAGCCGCCCAGCAGCTGAGCACCCGAGCCACCAAGTCGCCGAGCAGCCCAGCAACTGAGCCGCCCAACAGCCGAGCCGCCGAGCCGCCGAGCAGCCGAGCCGCCGGGCCGCCGAGCCGCCCAGCAACCGAGCCGCCGAGCCGCCTGACAGCCGAGCCGCCCAACAACCGAGCCGCCGAGCCGCCGAACAGCCGAGCCGCTGAGCCGCCGACCCGCCCAGCAGCCGAGCCGCCGAGCCGCCCTGCCGTCGAGCCACTACTGTTCCTATCGGCGTGCCCCGGCCCTACTTACTCGGACTGGTGAGATCACTTCCTACTAGGCCACTGCAGTCATGGCTACCCCCAGTGTCCTTACCTTTGATGCTGAGGGTCGTGCTGTTGACTTTGAGGTCTGGGTCGATGAACTCCAGCTGTTCCTACAGTGCGATAGGGTAGACGGAATCTCCCTGTTCGATCTCACCTCTGGTGCCTCTCCTGCCCCGCCTGCTACTGCTGACAGCACTGTTTGCTCACAGTAGGCCACACGCGATGCTGCTGCCCGTCTTGCTGTGCGTCGCCACTTACCGACCACAGAACGTGCGCACTTTAGCCAGTACAAGAGTGCTCAGACCTTGTACGACGCTGTAGTTGCACGCTACTCTTCCCCTGCCACTGCTGCACTTAGCCGCCTCATGCTACCGTACCTGTTCCCTGACCTTGCTGCCTTTCCCACACTCGCTGACCTCATTACGCACCTTCGCACTAGCGACACTCGCTACCGCGCTGCGCTTCCTGATGAGTTATGTGCCAAGAACCCCCCCCCCCCCCCATGTACATCACCCTCTACTACATAGTCACCCGGCTCCCTCACTCCCTTCGCTTAGTCAGGGACCATTTCCTCTCAGTTTGCCCCACCACACTCACCGTTGACCTCGTCGAGGAGTGCCTCCTATCAGCAGAGAAGAGCGTAGTTGCTGTAGGACCCTCTCGTGGTGACCCTCGCACCCCCGTGTTTGAGGGGTGTTTCTTTTCCCCCCTCTTGCCCTCTGTTGCTTCTGCTGCTGCGGCCGACCTCGTTGGTTTCGAGTCGGACGGCGCTGCGTCTACCCCTAGCGGGAGACGCCGCACCGACAAGGGCAAGGGGGGCAAGGGCGCTGGAGGGGCTGGCGGGGGTGGTGGAGGTGGTGGTGGAGGCAATGTAGGGGGTGGGGGTGGTGGTGGGAGTGGTGGCGGGGGTGGAGGTGTCGGTGGCAGCAGTGGAGGCGGAGGAGGCGGCGGTAGTGGCGGAGGGAGTGGAGGCGGCGGAGGTTGCGGTGTGAAAACTGAAACGAGAATGAATGCAATATGAAAGAGTTGGGTACAAGTACTAGCCCTAATTGGGTTGTTCCCCATATGGGCTACCCCACTACAGCCTACACAAAAGCATAAGCTATAATGTTCTGACACACCCCGATAGGCAAAGTGGGGGAGTACAAGGGGCGACAAGACTAGTCAAGCAAAGCAAAGCAAAGCAAACTCAGGGTGGATCACAAAGTCACCACACATTCCGAGCACAAGGTCAAGGCCACAAGGCCAGTTCACATGCAGGAGTACATATATATACAAAAGGCTAGACAAGCAAGAGACGATGTATATATACATGTAACAATACAAGCATGGTCAAGAGGTGAGCAAGTGAGGCAAGGCAGACACAAGACCCAGCTGAGAACAGAAGCGGTGATGATCACAAGGCGCAAGCGCCTTGGTGAAGATATCAGCAGAGTTGGCCTCAGAGGCCACGTACGCAAGACGCAGCTGACCACGCTGCTGTAGCTCACGAGCAAGGAAGTAGCGCAGAGCAATGTGCTTCGTTCTGTGCTCCAGTCTGTGCTCCCGACACAAGGCCAGCATGGCCTTGTTGTCTACGTACAGCACTGGAGGAGAACGAGGCGGCTCTCCGAGGTCAGTCAGGAAGTAGGTGAGCCAGCGAAGCTCCTGAGCAGCCATGGCTCCTGCGTAGATCTCAGCCTCACAACTGGAGCCGAGAACAGAAGACGAGCGGGTAGCCCGCCACGAAACAGAGCCAGAACGAAGGCTAAAGGTGTAACCCTGTGACGACCGCTGCGTAGCCTGGTCGTCAGCCCAAGAAGCGTCTGCGTGCCCAGTGAGGACCACTGGACTCTGCCCTCCAAGCACAAGCCCCATGCTTGACGTACTGCACAAGTAGCGCAACACCCTCTTCGATGCAGCCATATGCTCCGGTCTGTGTCTCCCTGGAGCAACATAGCGTGCGAGAATGCTAAGAGGGTATGCAAGGTCAGCTCGAGTGCAGGTCATCAGGTACATGAGGCAGCCAACAAGCTCTGGGTATGGGCCACTCGCCTCTACGGACTCATCCGAAGGCAGAGCTGAGAGCGAGTGGCGAGTAGGCAGAGGAGTGGCCTGAGGCGAGGAGGACGTGAAGCCGAAGCACTGAAGGACCTGCTGCACCATGTGTGACTGAGTTAGGGTAATGGTGCGACGTGCTCTGTCCTGGGTGATCTGCAAGCCAAGGTAGCTGCGCAGTTCACCCAGGTCTAAGCACGTGTGTCTCTTCTGCAGCTCGGACTTCATGTGGGTGAGTCCAGCAGTGTCAGCAGTGGCAAAGACCAAGTCGTCGACGTACACGAGGATGAAGAACGGCGGCAGAGAGGTGTCGGTGCGCAGAAACAGTAACGGGTCGGCTGTAGAAGGAGCAAGTGTAGTCCTCAGTGTGTCGTGCCACTCACGTGGTGCCTGGTGGAGACCGTCGACTGGCCGTCGGAGGCTCCACTGGGCGCAAGGAGGAAAAGACCTAGTGAACCCAGGTGGGCGGCGCAGCCAGATCTCCTCGTGCAGGCTGCCCTGCAGGAAAGCTGTGCTGAAGTCAAGAGAGTGAAGCTCATAGTTTCGGTGAGCAGCTATGTGCAGCAGTACCGGAAGAGTGGTCATCTTCGGGGTGGGAGAGAAGGTCTGAAAGTAGTCAACTCCCTGCCGCTGACTGAAGCCACAAGCAACGTACCGCGCCTTGAAGACAGGCGGAGAACCCGGCGGCCGCTTCACCCTGAAAATCCACATGCCACTGACGATGTTCGCCGCAGGCGGGGGAGCGTCGTCAACGTAGGTTCCTGTGGACTTCCAGGAAGCCATCTCTGCGTCCATAGCTGCCTGCCACTGAGAGGAGTAGGGACCCTCTATCGCCTCCGCGTAAGAGCGCGGAGTCGGGATGTCAAGTGCATACGGGTCTCCCTCAGGGGTAAGCAGTACGGACACGAGATGAGGTGAAGCAGCAGCCAGACAGTGGAACTCCTCCTGCCTGTCCTCAAGGACGTCCGTGCCCAGGGCACACTCACCCCTGACGGACGGAGGACAGACAGACTGAGACTCAGCGACAAGACTAGCAGCGTAGTCTAGACGACAGCGAGCAGCAAAGTCGACGAGCTCAGCAACTAGGGAAGACGCAGCAGTGGACTCAAAGGAAGGGCCTGTGACGACAGTAGCAAGGAGACGCGTGACAGTAGGACTAGCAGCACGAAGAGAGTCCGACTCCCGGTCGGTAAGAGCAGGAAGAGAGGACTCAGGAGGAGAAGGCAAAGGGGCACGCAGAGGAGCAGTGGACGGACACAGAGACATCCGGTGCATGACAGGGACAGGAGGAGGACGCTGACGCGAACCACGACCACTAGTGCGAGCAGGGCGGACAGCCGACGCAGGGCGAGACGCAGGCTCACGACGCTCAGCAAGACCTCCAATAGGACCAGTGTAGGGAGAAGGAGCAGGTAGCGGGGAGGCCGGCTGTAACTGTAACTGTGACGGGACAGGCTGTGGACACTCTAAGGGAGGAGAAGGACAAGTAGAAGGCGGGAGACCAAGAACCTGCTGAAGGAGCGGAACAAAGTATGACTGAGGCTGCGCGTTAACTCCAGACATTGCAGGGACAGCACCAGTACCCTTAGCGGCAGCACCAGCGCCAGGAGCACCTCCAGCTCCAGTACCTCCAGCAGCACCAGTTGTACCCCCAGCAGGACCGCCTCCAGGATCGACAGCAGTCGCCTCAGCGCCAACACCCTCAACAGCTCTAGCTCCAGCTCCAGTCGCACCCGCAGGCCCAACAGCTCTAGTACTCCTAGCACGAGCACCTCCGGGACCCGCGGCACCAGCACCCTCAGCAGCCGGAGAACCTCCAGCTGCAGCAGCACGCCTCCAGCGCCGGGCAAACCACTCATGCAGCTCCTGTGGAGAGAGGGGCTCCCGTCGAGACGAAGCACCCGGAGAACCTCCAGGCCAAGCACCGCCAGACACCACACGAATAGACCCAACTCCCTCAGGCTCCGCACCTCCCGGCTTAGCACCTCCAGGCGTAGCACCCCCAGGCTCAGTACCCCCAGGCTCAGCACCCTCAGTCGCAACACCCCCAGGCTCAGCACCCCCAGGCTCAGCACCCCCAGGCGCAGCACCCACACGCTCAGCACCCCGAGAGTCAGCACCCCCAGGCTTAGCACCCTCAGCAGCACAAGAGTCACCTGTAACCTCGACAGGCTCGACTGCGTCTGTCTGGGACAAACCTAAAGGGGCAGGACCCTGAGGGGGGAGGGGGTCTACCGGGGGACCTGGTACAAGGAAGAGCCGTGGCGGGGGGAGGGACGGAGTGCGGTAGGGGAAGAGGCGGTAGTAGGGGACCGACTCGTCAAACGTGACGTCCTGGGAGGACAGTACACGGCGAGAGGTGGGGTGGTAGAACTGCCACCCTGGCGCGTCAGAGGGGAAGCCAAGGAAGACGCAAGGAGCAGCATGAGGGGACAGCTTGTCCGCAGACAAGTCGCGAACAAACGCCCGAGATCCCCAGACACGGAACACAGACGCATCGCCAACCTTCCCTGTCCACAGCAAAGCTGGGGAGGTCTCCGGCATGGAGACCCTGGTGTGAAGGTTGATCTGATGCGCCGCGTACCGAACCGCAAACGGCCACAGAAAATGGGGGGCAGCCGCATGCATCATGGACGTACGGGCGACGTCCATGACCATGCCAATGCGGCGCTCAGCAATCCCATTTTGCTGTGGAGAGTCCGGAAGCGTGAAGGTCTGGCGAATGCCTCGTGCACGACAGTAGGCTCGCAGAAAGCCAGTGGAGAACTTTCCGCCTCTCTTAGAGTGCAGACGCAGAACAGGAAAGTCCGAGCCAAAGCTCTGCCTGAGCTGGAGACGAGCTGCACGGATCCAGTCGATCAACACCGCAGTGACATCACCCTTGCTGCGCAAGGGGAAGACTGTGGTGTAACGCGAGTAGTCGTCAACCACCAGCAGGAAGTAGCGCTCGTGACCTTGTCCACGGACGCGGGCCGGGCCCCTCACGTCCATGTGAAGCGTCGGCAGCGGGGCCTCTGTCGGAGGAAACTGGGAGGAGTGAGGGGCAGCACGCTGGCGCCCCTCGACACAGGGGACGCAGGCAGGGGCAGGCCCCGGGGGAAGGGGAGGGAGGGACCGGGGAAGACCAGAGACAAGGACACGGGAGGCCATGCCTTGGAGACGAAGTAGGGAGGGGTGACCAAGGCGGTGGTGCCAGAGGAGAGTCTCGTGATACAGGAGGCGACACGAGCAGGGGGCAGACTCAGGACCAGACCTGGATGCTGAAGCAAACACCTAACCTGACGCAGCTACCTGACCAGACGCAGTGACTCGAGGAGACGCAGTGGTCAGTGTGTACAAGCTCGACCCCGGCCGACGTGTAAATGTGGCCAGGTGTTGGCGTGTCTGAGCGTCCGTGCAGTGGGTCACCCGCTGACGGGCAGGAGTGAACTGGTGAACCCCCGCATCCTGTAGGTCAGCACCACTCACCAAGTTCGTAGAGAACGAGGGGAGGTAAAGACCAGACAGGGTGCCAGAGGGGGCCGGCGGACACGGGAGGACAGTGGAGTAGTGAGCAAGGACAGGACCCCCAGAGGGGTCTGCCAGAGAGACTGCAACTCGCCGGCCAAGCGGCGTGAGTGTGGTGCGGTCTCGAAAGAAGGAGCGAGAAGCCCCCGAGTCAAGGGTGAAGGTGTGGGAGGCCGGAGCCGACGCGGTACCCGAGAGAGCAGACTCACTGGCACCTAGAGCAGCAGCCTCACCTGTACCTGGAGAAGGAGACTCACTAGCACCTAGAGCAGCAGCCTCACCACCACCCAGAGCAGCAGGCTCTATACCTTGGTCAGGCGGTACGCACAGGTGACCGGCACGGTCAGCACTAGTAGGCAATGCATACATGGCAGTGAGAATAGCATCATAATCAAGATCAAATATATCTACTCTCTGCCTAAGCAACTCCACCCAGTCGGGGAGCTCAGCCTCGTCGCCAAACTCGGTACTCCAGGCGTCGCTCAGACGGGCGAAGCAGCGGGACTGGGTGTGACTAGGCGTCCCACAAGGCTGACCTGTCCGAGTACCAGTGCTTATCACGTTAGAGCAGCGAACAGAATTGAGAGACCCTCTACTCTGAGCGTACCACTCACGAAGCTGTTGGGGCGTGCGTGACTCGCGTGGACGTCGCTGGAGCTCCATCTAGCCGCCGCCAGTAGCAGCAGCAGCAGTAGTGGTAGCAGTAGCAGCGCCGCCACCCCTACAACCCCAACTAGCGTACAACTCACGCAGCTGCTGGGGCGTGAGGGACTCATGCAGACGTCGCTGGGGCTGCATCTGGCTGCGCCAGTAGCAGTAGAAGCAGGAGTACCAGCAGTAAGGCAGGCAGCCAGGCAGGTAGGCAGGCAGGGAAGCAGGCGGCGCGGCAGCGCGCTAGCAAGGCAGGGGCTCACCAGTGGCGGGAAGAGCAGGCTATCACCAGGCGAGCAGGGCCGGTGCTAGGCGGACGGCGGTAGGGTCGGCCCACGACGGCGGCGACAGCGGGGCCGCGGACGCAGCTACAATGAGGGGCCGGGTTGAGTCAGCGGGGCTTGCCGGCAGAGGCGGCTCGGTGACAGCGGTTGTAACGGCGGCTCGGTGACAGCGGTAGTAACGGCGGCTCGACGGCTCGGCGACAACGGCGGCTCGGCGGCTCGGCAGCAAGTGCGGCGCGGCAGCTCGGCAGCAACGGCGGCTCGATAGCTCGGCGGCCCGGTAGCTCGGCGGCAACGGCGGCTCGGCGGCAACAGCGGCTCGACAGCTCGGCGGCCCGACAGCTCGGCGGCAACGGCGGCTCGGCGGCAACGGCGGCACGGCGGCTCGGCAGTGAAGGCGGTAGGGCAGGGTGGATAAATGGCAGCGGCAGGGGCCGCTAAGGGCGGGGCTGGGGTCGCACGGGTGTGGTGACGGCGCCACAACGGGCGGCGGTGGGGTCGCGGGCGGGTGCGACGAAGCCGCGAGGAGCGGCGCAGGGCCGCGAAGGTGGGGCCGGGGCTGCAAGGGTGGGGCCGGGGCCGCGAGGGTGGAGCGACGAGGCCGCAAGGGCGGCGTGAGGAGGTCGCAAGGGCGGCGAAAGGGGGGCCGCGAAGGCTGCGCAACGGGGCCGCAAGGGCAGCTCAAAGGGGCCACGAGGGCGGCGCGACGGGGCCGCGAGCGCGGCGCGACGCGACTCGGGCAGGGGCTGAGTGCGGTCCGGGCAGGAAAAAAAAAGAGAACGGTGGGCCCTAGGAACAGTTCCCACGAGGGAACCTGCTCGATACCTTGTGAAAACTGAAACGAGAATGAATGCACTATGAAAGAGTTGGGTACAAGTACTAACCCTAATTGGGTTGTACCCCATATGGGCTACCCCACTACACCCTACACAAAAGCATAAGCTTTAATGTTCTGACAGGCGGAGGCGGCGGCAGCAGCGGTGGAGCTGGTCGCGGCTCTGCGCAGAGGAGTGGGTCCGGTGGTGGTCCGCGCCAGCAGTAGCAGCGCAGTCGTGAGACCCTGTCCCCTCAGCAGCTTCGTGAGTGGTACGCAAGGCGTCAGCGCGGTGGGGGTACTGGTCCCTGCACCTACGTCCTCCGTACTGGTGACTGAGCTGGTGAGCAGTGCGGGGGCCCGCACTCCACCCAGCGCTGCTTCGGCCGCCTGACGGACGCCTCGCGTCTCCAGTTCCCTGATGCCACTGAGATCCCTCACTCGGGAGAGCTGTCTAGGGCGGGGGTTGCTATCTTTGATCTTGATTATGATGCTATTCTTGCTGCCATGTATGCTGTGTCTGATAGTGCCGAGTCAGCGGGTGACCCACTGCACGTGTGCTCGGACGGGTCGACACTTGGCCACGTTTACCCGTCGGCCGGGGTCGAGCCTGTACACACTGACTACTGAGTCTCCTACGCTTGCTGAGTCTGGTCAGGTAGCTGCGTCGAGTCAGGTGTTTGCTGCAGCGTCTAGGTCCGATCCTGAGTCTGCGCCCTGCTCGTGTCGTCTCGTGTCCCACCAGACTCTCCTTTGGCACCACCGCCTTGGTCACCCCTCCCTGCCTCGTCTCCGAGGCATGGCCTCACGTGTCCTTGTCTCTGGTCTTCCCCGGTCCCTACCTCCCCTACCTCCGGGGCCTGCCCCTACCTGCGTCCCCTGCGTCAAGGGGCGACAGCGCGCCGCCCCTTACTCCTCCGAGTTTCCTCCGACAGAGGCTCCGCTGCAGACTCTTCACATGGACGTGTGGGGCCCCGCCCGTGTCCGTGGCCACGGTCACGAGCGTTACTTCCTGTTGGTGGTTGACGACTACTCGCGTTACACCATAGTCTTCCCCTTGCGCAGCAAGGGTGACGTCACTGAGGTGTTGATCGACTGGATCCGCGCAGCTCGTCTCCAACTCAGAGAGAGTTTCGGCTCGGACTTTCCTGTTCTGCGTCTGCACTCTGACAGAGGCGGGGAGTTTTCTTCTGCCCATTTGGGAGCCTTCTGTCGTGCACAGGGCATCTACCAGACCTTCATGCTTCTGGCCTCTCCCCTGCAAAATGGGATTGCTGAGCGCCGCATTGGCATGGTCATGGACGTCGCGCGTATATCCATGATCCATGCGGCTGCCCCCCATTTTTTGTGGCCGTTTGCGGTTCAGTACGGAGCACATCAGCTCAACCATCAGCCCCGGGTCTCCTTGCCAGAGACCTCCCCCACTTTGCGGTGGACGGGGAAGGTTGGCGATGCGTCTACGTTTCGAGTCTGGGGATCTCGGGCGTTTGTTACGACTTGTCTGCAGACAAGCTGTCCCCCCGTGCTGTTCCATGCATCTTCCTTGGCTTCCCCCCTGACGCGCCAGGGTGGCAGTTTTACCACCCCACCTCGCTCCGTATTCTGTCCTCCCAGGATGTCACCTTTGACGATTCCGTGCCTTACTATCGTCTCTTCCCCTCCCGCACTACGCCCCTCCCCCCGCCGCCGCTCTTCCTTGCGCCAGGTCCTCCCCCGGTACAACCCCTCCCCCTTCAGGGTCCTGCCCCGTCAGGTGTGTCCCAGGTAGACGCAGACAAGCCTGTCGAGGTAGCTGTTGACTCTAGTGCTGCTAGAGGTGCTGAGCCTGCGGGTGCCGGGTCTGGAGGTGCTGAGCCTGAAGGTGCGGAGCCTGGGGGTGCTGAGTCCAGCGGTACGGAGCCTGGGGGTGCTGAGCCTGGGGGTGCTGAGTCTGGGGGTGCTGAGTCTGGGGGTGCTGAGCCGGGGGGTGCTGAGCCTGGGGGTGCGGAGCCTGGGGGTACTGGGTCTGCTCGCGTGGCCTCTCGCGGAGCTTCGTCGAGGCGGGAGCTACTCTCTCCGCAGGAGCTGCGCGAGTAGTTTGCCCGGCGCTGGAGCCGTGCTGCTGGAGCTGGAGTTGCTACTGTTGCTGCTAGTCCCGGAGATGCTCGTACTGGAGGTACGGGAGCTGCTGGGACTGGGGGTGCTGCTGGGGCTGCCAGGGTTGGTCCTACTGGAGGTACTACTGGAGCTACTGGCGGTACTGGAGCTGCCAGTCCTGCTCGAGCTGGTGCTGCTAGAGCTGCTGGAGCTGGAGCTGTTGGGGGTGTTGGCATTGGTGGTTCTGCTGGCGCTGGTGCGTCTGAGGGTGCTGGAGTTGGCGCTGTTGGAGCTGGAGGTGCTGCTGGCGCTGGTGCTGCCGCTGGGGGTACTAGTGCTATCCCTGCTGGTTCAAGAGGCGCTGCGCAGCTGAGGTCGTACTTCGTTCCGCTCCTTGAGCAGGTTCTTGGTCTCCCGCCCTCCACTGGTCTTGCTCCTCCCTTAGAGTGTCCACAGCTTGTCCATTCGCGGTCACAGTTCCAGCCCGCCTCCGCCCTACCTACTCCTTCTCCCTACACTGTTCCTACTGGAGGTCTTGCTGAGCGTCGTGAGCCTGCGTCTCGTCCTGCGTCGCCTGGTCGTGCTGCTCGCACTAGTGGTCGTGCTCCGCGTCCGCGTCCTCCTGCAGTCCCAGGCACACACCGGATGGCACTGCGTCCTTCCATTGCTCCTCTGCGAGTCCCGTTGCCGTCTCCTCCAGAGTCCTCTCTTCCTGTTCTCCCTGACCCGGCCTCTGCCTCTCTTCGTGCTGCCAGTCCTACTATCACGCGTCTCCTGGCTACTGTTGTCAGTGACCCTTCCTTTGAGTCCACTTCTGCGTCGGCCCTAGTTGCTGAGCTTGTCGACTTTGCTTCTCGCTGTCGTCTAGACTACGCCGCTAGTCTCCTTGCCGAGTCTGAATCTGTCTGTCCTTCGTCCGTCGTGGGTGAGTGTGCTCTTAGCACGAACGTCCTTGAGGACAGGCAGGAGGAGTTCTAGTGTTTTGCTGCTGCTTTGCCTCATCTCGTGTCCACGCTGATAGCCCTGAGGGAGACCCGTATGCACCGGACGTCCCGACTCCTCGATCGTACGCTGAGGCGATCGAGGGTCCCTACTCCTCTCAGTGGCAGTCAGCCATGGACGAAAAGATGGCTTCCTGGAAGTCCACAGGCACCTACGTCGATGAGGTTCCCCACCTGGGGCGAACATCGTCAGTGGCATGTGGATTTTCAGGGTGAAGCGGCCACCGGGTTCTCCGCCTGTCTTCAAGGCGCGTTACGTCGCTCAAGGCTTCAGTCAGCGGCAGGGAGTTGACTACTTTCAGACCTTCTCTCCCACCCCAAAGATGACCACTCTTCGGGTGCTGCTGCACATAGCCGCCCAGCGCGACTACGAGCTTCACTCTCTTGACTTCAGCACAGCTTTCCTGCAAGGCAGCCTTCACGAGGAGATCTGGCTGCGCCGCTCACCTTGCTTCACTGGGTCGTTTCCTCCTGGTACCCAGTGGAGTCTCCGGCGGCCAGTCTACGGTCTCCGCCAGGCGCCCCGTGGGTGGCACAACACACTGAGGACTACACTTGCGGCTCTTGGGTTTGCTCCTTCTACAGCCGACCCGTCGCTGTTTCTGCGCACCGACACCTCTCTGTCGCTGTTCTACATCTTTGTGTACGTCGACAACTTGGTCTTTGCCACTGCTGACACTGCTGGACTCGCCCACGTGAAGTACGAGCTGCAGAAGAGACACACGTGCACAGACCTGGGTGAACTGCGCAGCTACCTTGGCTTGCAGATCACCCGGGACAGCGCACAGCGCACCAGTACCCTGACTCAGTCACACATGGTGCAGCAGGTCCTTCAGCGCTTCGACTTCACGTACTCCTTGCCTCAGGCCACTCCTCTGTGTACTCGCCACTCGCTCTTAGCTCTGCCTTCGGATGAGTCCGTAGAGCCGAGTGGCCCGTACCCAGAGCTTGTTGGCTGCCTCATGTACCTGATGACCTGCACACGACCTGACCTTGCATACCCTCTTAGCATCTTGGCACGTTATGTTGCTCCTGGTAGACACCGACCAGAGCACATGGCTGCAGCGAAGAGGGTGTTGCGCTACTTGTGCAGTACGTCGGGCTTGGGGCTAGTGCTTGGAGGGCGACGTCGAGTGGTCCTCACAGGTCACGCAGACGCTTCTTGGGCTGACGACCAGGCTACGCAGCGGTCGTCACAGGGTTACACTTTCAGCCTTGGCTCCGGCTCTGTTTCGTGGCGGTCTACCCGCTCGTCCTCTGTTCTCGGCTCCAGCAATGAGGCTGAGATCTACGCGGGGACCATGGCTGCACAGGAGCTACGCTGGCTCACCTATCTGCTGACTGACCTAGGAGAGCCGCCTCGTTCTCCTCCAGATCTGTACGTAGACAACAAGGCCATGCTGGCCTTGTGTCGGGAGCACAGACTGGAGCACAGAACGAAGCACATTGCTCTTCGCTACTTCCTTGCTCGTGAGCTGCAGCAGCGTGGTCAGCTGCGCCTTGCTTACGTGGCCTCTGAGGCCAACACTGCTGATATCTTTACCAAGGCACTTCTGCCTGGTGATCATCAGCGCTTCTGTACGATGCTAGGTCTTGTGCGTACTTGGCCTCACTTGCTCACTTCTTCACCTTGCTTGTACTGTGATCTTTCTATACCTGCACTTGCATGTTTACCTTTATATATGACCTTGCATGTGAACTGGCCTTGTGGCCTTGCTCTTGTGCTCAGATAGTGTGGTGACGTTGTGATCCACCCTGAGCTTGTGTTGCTTTGCTTGAATGGTCTTCTGACCCCTTGTTCTCCCCCACTTTGCCTATGGGGGTGTGTGAAACATTTATCATATAGCTTGTGTAGGCGATAGTGGGGTAGACACTATGGGGTACAGTTTCCTAGGGTTTCCTACTTGTACCCAATCTTGTGCTAGTTCATTCATTCCTCATTTCTTCACAAAACGACCTAACTAGCTATGTACTCGGAGGGCAGGCCCTTAGATTCGTTTTTGGCCTGTCTGATTCGTCAGACTAGTACACATTTTTAGTCTGAAAATCTCCGAATTGGTATAGAAAAAAGGCTGAAATTTCTTAGTGTCTTAAATCAAAAGTCTCATCATTCAAAATCAATGTATTCTATGTTTCATCGTAAGTGTATTCAATGCTTCATTCATCTGCTATCACAACATGCTCTGATAGGGCGAATATATGTGTTAGTGCGATTCTGCAATGTCAGGGCGATTTTGTTGTGATTGGGGGAAGATTGTTGTACTCTGACAGCGCTAATCTGTTGTGTCAGAGAGATTTTCCTATGATTGGGCGAAAATCTAGTGCTGTAAGACTCGGATTTGCTGTGTTAGTACGAATCTGCTGTGACCCGTAAGTCCGAATCACCCGTGAAGGACGCGTTTATACTCTGAATTATCAGAGTACACTCTCAGAAAACTCTGAACTCTCAGAGTTAGCCTTAAAAGAAGTCTGAAAACCACAGAGTTGAGGCCCAGAAAAGTCTGGTTTATCAGAGTACACAGGAAAAGAAAATCTGAAATATCGGAGAAAAAAGTCCAAATTAGAGAAAAAAGTCTGACTTCTTTGGGCCTGTCGGAGGGGTACATTCCCTTATTGCAATGAAACTTCAAGTGCCTGGGCAGAATCCACGCCACTGCCGTTGCCTGATGTTGTCTGCCCTGACGGTCCAGATCCTTTCGTAAGCGTATGACCCTTCACATCACTTCCGCCTTTTCGTGTTCAGCCGCGGTAGTGCGTGCTTCAATTGCTCCGGTAAGGAGTGCACAGTGATGCTTTATCTCTTACTATGCGTAACACCTTCCTTCAATCCTGGTCGTAGCAGGTCTCGACCCACTTGACTACTCCACTGAGTTTGGAGAAGTGCTGGTACTACTGACGTGGAAATTTCTTCGTGAGGAAATCAGCCGCCATGTCACCCGCCGGGCAGTAGGTTAGGTCAACCTTGGCCTTGTCAACCTCGTCCTTGGCGAAGAAGTACCGCAGTGCGATGTGCTTGGTGCGGTTGACGAATCCAGGTTTGATCACAATCCTGATTGCGCTCTGGTTGTCGCAGTGCAGGCGGAAATTCGGCGAAGCTGGAATTTTCGCCTCCTGCAGCAACTCTTGAAGGTACAGACCTTCGCGAAGGGCTGCTCTTGATGCGATGAACTCGGCTTCCGTCGATGACAGGGCAACCAACTACTGTTTCTGTGAATTCCAGAAGATGGGGCCACTGGGCTCGAGGCGAAAGACGAAGCCTGTCCTGGACCGTCGATTGTCGGGGTCAGCGTGTACGTAGCCGATGATGTTGAAGAATGCGGTTGGGATGGCGGAATAGCAGAGCCCAACATTGGGCATGGAGATTAAGAACTCATGTGCCCGCTGAAGATCCAGGAAAATTTCAGCCGTTGGGTTGCGGGGGTACTGAGCCAGTTGGCTCGCGATGTACGAAAGCTCGGACCTGCAGGTAACAGAGGTGAAGAGTAAGCATCCCAGCTGCTGCTGGTAAGTCTGAAGCCCATCGGGGGATAGGGCTTTGTTGGGTCCTTGTTCGCTGCGGTCTTCACGCGAAAGACCCATTTCCGTGAAATAATTATTCTCCCTTGGATTGCCGCTCGATCGACGAGCACCCAGGTATCGCGAAACTCAAGTGCCTTTATTTCTGCATCCATCGACTCGTGCCATTCCTTGCTATGTGGTCCCGTGAATGCTTGGTGCAGATTCTTTGGCTCGATGACACGTGGCGCCGTTGAGGTGGCGGTGTGAAGCCCAAGAAGCTGAAGTCTAGAGACGGTGCTGTCGTGGCGGTGCTGTGGGATGACCTCCTGCACGTCATCGGCATCGCTCTCTGGTTCAGGTGGTGTTGACGGTGCTATGCCTCTGCCGCTTCCGCTTCCGCCTGCTGCGCCTGCTCCTCCTCTTGGGGAATCGACATCGTTGACGTTGCTGCGGCGATCGCCTCTCGTAAACTCGCCTCTATTATCCTGCTCCAAAATGGCTGCTGCAGTTTCGTCCTCATGTGTGGCAAAGCTGTGCCCGTTGTTGGCGTAAACGCGGTTCGCGTTCGCCTGCTCATCTTCCTGAAATTGCTGGAGGAAGAGCCGCTCGTAGAAGATAACATCGCGTGTGTTCGTGGTCTTTTGGCTCAAGAGGTCCTGGATGAGCCACGCCTTGTGCTCGTGGCTGATGCCGAGGTTAATTCCCCAGTGCGCGCGGCTTGCGAATTTCCCGATAGTTGACGTTGGCGGGCGGTACTGCACCATGCATCCCCACACGTGGAGCATGGATGTGTCGCCCTTGGTCCCGGTCCACTTCACATATGGCGACGAGTTGTCGGTGATGGCCATGGTTGACAGCAGGCTGTGCACTTGCATGGCACGATGCATTGCGTAGGTCCAGTAGATTAGCGGAAGCTTCAATTGCTTCATCAGCGGTTGCACCTTCGTCATGAGCGTACGGTCCGTGCGCTCAGCTACGCCTTGCTGCTGGTGCGCGTAGGGGAGAGAGATGTGATGTTCGATTCCCTTTTTCACCAGGTAATCCTGCAGCTCCTTGCTCCTGAAATCCGTTGCGCCATTAGACCTCCAGATTTTCAACTTTTCCCTGGATTGTTGTTGCGCGTGCGCCAACCATAGGCGAAACACCTCGTACGCTCTGCTGCGCGCCTCCAAGTTCACAATCAAAATGTAGCGCGTTCCAACATCGACGAAGGTGAGCGTGTACAGCTCGTCGTTGATTCCGCAATGGCCCACGTTGAGGAAGTCACTGTACACCTTCTCCAGTTTGGCGTAGTGGTTGGTTCCGGGCTCTAGCAGGAGGAACGGATGGTGACTCAGCGCAGCTTCCGGGCAGACGGCGGAGTTATGCGGATGTGTTGCGCCTTTCACTTCGTTGCCATCAGGGAGCAAGAGTGCGTCTGGTGCGAATACGCCAGCTTCGATGCAATTATTTAACGTTACGCGCAAGGGGTGACCGAGGCGCTGATGCAAGAGGGCATCATTTGTGCAGAATCCAGAGGTGCGCATGTAGCGTGCGCGGACTGCTTCGGTATCTTCTTCTAGTATTGGGACGGGTTCTGCTGCTGCTGCGTGAGCTGCTTCTTCTTCTTCTTCGTCATCGTTCGCCGTGGTTACCATCAGCGCCAAAAACTCTGTGTTGCGAATGACAGAGTAGGAGACATTGGTCCCAGGGATGGTTCCAAGAACAAAGGTTGGTTCGCGCGGCTTGGGGACAGGACCGTAAACGGTGCGCCGCGGGGTAGAGGGCTCGTTGCCCCAGTCGATGGTGTCCTAAGGGTCGCGGTGTGGTTGGATGTCAGGCGGGGGTAGTGCAGGTACAGGACGGGGTGGAGGGTGACCAAGAGGAACAACATAATGTTTCGTTTCTCCTTTGGTCCTCGCTGGAAGCTCCCCAGCCTTCGCTAAAGGTGCCCCAGCCGCTTGTCTCGTTGCCGGATGCGGCGCCCCATCCGCCAGTGTTGCCACCAACAGCGGCTCCCCATCTGCCAGTGTCGCTTGTACCCCATCTACTGAGCGCGTCTAGCAGCAGGTTACCATGGATTTCGTCACAGGGTTACCTTCGAACCCTGGGGGTAACGACGCAGTTATGGTCGTCGTTGACATGTTGACGAAGATGGCCACTTCGGTGCGTGCAAGAAATCGATCTCAACCGAAGAAACCGCTCACCTGTTCATCGCAGCCGTCGTTCGACTACACGGGATACCAGCCGCAATAGCCAGTGACCGCAACACGAAGTTCACCAACAACTTCTCGAAGAACCTTTGGGAGCAGTTCGGGACCAGGCTACAATTCAGCTCGTCATACCACCCGGAGACCGACGGTCAAACGGAGCGGACGAATCAGACGTTGGAGCAGTTGATTCGTGCCACGTGCGACGACCCGACAACTTGGGAGCACCAGCTACCGCTGATCGAGTTCGCGTACTACAACGCCACGTCAGCGACGACGTAGCAGTCTCAGTTCTATCTGAACCACAGACAATACCCTACAGTGCCCATGACGCCGAGTTCGGACAACCCAACGCCACGTGCACAGCAGTTCGCCGAGATTCTGCAAGCTGCCCGCACTAGAGCTGCCGAAGCAAAAAGCAAATGTCATCGCTAAGCGCAACGCTGACCGCCATCGCCGCCCAGTCACGTACCAGTCAGGAGATTACGTACTGCTCGACACTCAAAACTTAAGACTACCCGTCGTACCGAAATTACGACCGCGCTACTGTGGACCATTCCAAATCAACCACATGATCACCCCACTAAGAGCACACTTACTGTTGCTGACAGGCTGGTACATCAGCCCATCATTCCATGTCAGCCTCCTTCGCCCATTCATCCCAACCACGAGCCAACTGCCTCGTCACCGCCCGCCATCGATGACTCGCCCTGCATCGGAGCCAATCATCGAGCCCGAAAAAAATATGAGCCATCGGATTCGACACCCCACGAGAATCGGGAGGATCGAGTTCCTCATTCGCTGGAAGGACCGCACGCCAACTGATGATGGCTGGGTGCCGCTGGCCAACATCGAAAACCACCCTGCCCTGCAAGTGTACCTGAGGAGCCAGGGTTTTTGCAATATACACACACTCGCATAGGGGAGTGGGCTCCTTGAGGGGGGGGGGGGGGGGTGTTAGTGTAAGGAATTTTCTCGACATTCCTTAGCGCATCCTGCACTATCGCGTAGAGCAGCAGTCGCTGTTCGCCCATTAGGGTACATTCCGCTGTGGACACATGTCCCAATCGATGTGTCCCAATCGTTTCTACCGCACTGCATCGTATTACACCAAATTGCACCCTAGTTTTGATTTTTTTCGCGTCTCTGGTTTAGTTCGGTTCGGAGCGGTACACTCGATTGGGACACATCGATTGGGACATGTGTCCACAGATGATAATTTTTGAAAGTGTAATGACATGTAACACTTTCTAAAATTTTGTATTGTGAAAAGGGGTACGTGGCCAACACAGCAAAGGTAGCGCCGAAGCGCTACTCACCCTCTTTTGCCTACAAAAGAGGGACGTGGGGAGATTCGTCCCCACCCACGTTTCCATTTTCAAAATTGTAGTTTTAATTTCCCACCCGACCACCCATTTGTGTATGCTGTTATGTAGACATATATAAGATGAAAACGATGTACTACAACCCATATGAAATGATAACGCTGCCTTTGCCAGTCAGCCTAAGTACACTTTCACAATCGGAATGTACCCTTACTGCTAATGGGGCTTCGCCGACTTCGCGCGCACTGTTTCACCAGACCATGCACCGCTGGCCCGGCCGTGTCGGCCTACGCTTCGGGACTTGCCTGACGGCCTAGATGCCAGCGTAGCACTAAGTTAGTTCGTACGCACCGCGTTACCGTTTGCATGTTTCGCATATAAATGTTGTCTCATGCCTTCGCTCACAATTTGTACTCATTTGACACTTAGTGCAATCCTCGCTAACTCGATTCATTGCACCCGTAACAAAAGCATACAAAAGACGTGGCAATTGCTTCCGAAGTACTCCATCGTGTCAGTGCCACGACTTCGGTGTTCAAGAATCTCACCTAGTGCTCCCGTTATCCAATGCACGTCCATCTTTCGTAAGTGCCAGCAAACACGCGGACCACCTTTGCCTTGGTTGAGCTGTCGAGTGCTTGTAATGACTCGATGAATCAGATTTTCGTCTAGGCGTATTCTGGGTAGCAAGTCTGTGTACAGCCTTTCTGGGGCAGTTTACTGTATTGATATTTGCTGAAAGAACAACGTTGCTGGCGAGGGTGTACCTTGGGATTAGAACCTAAATGAAACAACCTCAGCCTGAAATTGTAGCTATACAGAAGGCCCGCACACAAGACGAGACTTACGTCGATCAGTCCAGTGGAGGAGTGACAATTGCTCTCACCAACTCAGGGACGGTGTAGATATCGTCCTCTAATCACGGAGATGTAACAACCCTCAACCTTGCCACAGAACCACACACGCATCACATCACAACCACACATACCACGGAAAGCCAGAAGAAATAGAACTAATCCCCGTAGTCATGGCTACCGTCCTTCTCGCGTAGGTGCTTCGCCGTTTAGGGTTCGACCTTAGTAGTGAATGGTTTGTGAGGTTCCTTCATTCCATTCGCAAGAGAGCGTCTTTTACAGCTTAAAAGCCGAGATATACATCAAAGTGCATGCGTGGGAGCCAGCTCCCGATGCGTCCGTATGAGGTGTCGTGCGTGGCAGGACCAGTTCAGCATGCTTTTGGCACAGGTACGTCTTTCTGTGACCGTCGTGGCAAGCGCATGGTGTACCGTCTGGTCAGTACTAGCCGTTCTACTATTTGTAGCCCTTCAGTTCGTTTTTATCTTTACCTTTTCAACCTGCATTTTTTACCTATCTTATCCAAAAGGGGCGTCAGGCGCTTTGCACGCCTTTCCGAATGTTTTTTTTTTTTTTTGCTCTCCACGTTTATTTTCGTTCTGCACAAGGGAAGCAAAGCATCGACTTATATTTGCTGTTGTCCCACCTAATCCCATCATAGGCACACCGCTGTGCGCAAATCGAGGTGCCTTTTTTCAACTGTCCGAGAAGGTTAGTAGACTATACGGCAATGCTTCGTGTTTCTCGGCGCGTCCTCGCATCCTTGTTCACCTTGTTCCAGTTTTTCCTAGAATTCGTGCATTGTTTCACCTTGAACCTGTCGCTGTGTGTCTGGCCTCCCTCGCAGGTTACCAAGTGGTGTGATTCTGTCGAGGCCACGATCGTCCAGTGGATTATCGACTTCGTTGCTACCAGGTCTTTCCCGCTTGTCAAACTAAACCATCCGTTTCGGTTTAATATTAGTCTCAAAATGCTTTAATCCATTGAGCCTATCGTTGGGACGTCCACATACCTACAGTTTTGAGTTACGTTTGTTTATTCGTACCCGACGGTGCAGGGCCATTGCGTTGTTTGTATTGCTGAATCCTCGCCTCTCCTCTCATCAGCAATTTCGTCTACATGTAAGGGCTTCTATTATAGCTAAGCAGTCAGTTGTTTGTGAATAAACAGCATGCTTGCAGAGCGCTACAATTCAGTTGTTTGGTTTGGTTTGGCATGAAGGGTAATACATTCCGTTGCCATGACGTGCTTTGTTCTGCGTTTTTTCCGTTTTTTGTGAAACCTTGCAGCAAATGATGGCAAAGGCGGTGGAACGGTCGTGGCTCCGAAGGAAGCTTGATGTGCGATTGTTAAAGTACGGAATGAGTGTGATTTTTCCCGTGTTTGTGCCTTGTTTTATTTTTATTTTTTATTTTTTTTATAGCATTGTAATGGAGCCTCTGTTTGTTTGCAGGGGTATACTGGCGCTCGCCTGCCCTAACCGAGATCTACTCAACTTAATTGATTACCTGGTTAGTTTTCTTCCTAACCCATTTTGCAAAGCTGATTACAGAAGCAGTTCATGAATGAAAAACAGGCTGTTACGTAAAGGTCGAAACTTAACTTCTCTCATATACTCCTTAACTTCACTCTGTGTGTGTGTGTGTGTGTGTGTGTGTGTGTGTGTGTGTGTGTGTGTGTGTGTGAATGTGTGTGTGTGTGTGGTAGGGTGGCCTTGGCTGTGCAGTCTGATACTGCTGCGTCGATATGTGAGAGCCAGACTCTGTTAGACCTGCAAATCTCCTCGAGTGACACATGTCTTCATGCGGCTCAGTGCACACCTACTTGTCAACCTGACCACTACGCACGAAGCCATTCCTTCCTCTCTCGACCCTCCACTGCCATTACACCTCCTCTAAATACTGGTGGTCTCCTTGTTGCTGGGACCTATCCTGGCCGTTTCGCGGGCCACTCACATTCTTGCAGTGGAGGCAGCAGCCTGCATATAGAAGCAAAAGTTGAGAGAATGCAGAACAAGCCGTGTCCTGAAGTCGCCATCAGCATCGGTTCGTCATTTAGTTGCAACCAAGCTGATGAAAAAACATTAGATGCCGGGAATGTAAGCATGGATGCTGCAGCTCCCTGCGATTTCAGTATGCCGGGTAAGTTGCCTGACTGGATACGCCTACAGGCTACTTGTCCCTCGTCAGCAACAGCTTTTCCAATCACCACCAGACCTTCAGTGGGGAGAACAGGAGCAGCTTCAGGGCATACAGCTAGAGAGAGTGCTCCATCTGCTCAGTGTCCACGGATCTGCTGTTCACAGTCGCTTTTGAGAAACCTGCAACACGCAAGTGTACTTCAAGAAGGATGTCTTCTTCATCAACCTCTGGCCCTTGCTCAGCCTCAGCAGTCCCAGGTGGTTCTAAAGGGGCCATCGAGTTTAGCAGCAGCAGCAACATCAATAACCGTGTCACCAGCAGCAGCAGCAAGAGTGCCAGCAGCAACAGCAGCAGGGGCTCCCATGCTAGTACCTGCAGAAACTGTCTCATCATCATCGGCGTTGATCCTGGTACCAGGAGCATCGATGGTATCAATACGACCGACACCCTTTTGGTGGCTGCTGACTGAGTGGTTCTGTGTGGATCATGACTTGGTGGCGGCCATGCCTCCTGCTGTGCAGCGGTCTGTGTTGGAGGGGCTGTGTGGGGACCACATGGATGGCATGCTTCGGCTCGTGCACACTGCATCAGCCATGCCGCATGCCTGCTGTCACCAGGTTGTGCTGCCAGAGCTGTTTGCCTGGTTACGGGAGCATCCTCCCACGTGCTGCATCTCGCTTGAGCCTCTTGTATCACAGGTAAAGCTGGATCTGTGAGTGCTGTGTTGGACTTGGAAGTTCTGCTGGGATTTTTTTTTCTTTCCTTGTTTCTTGGATCCTGTTTTGGTTCCCAGACCCAGTTATGCTGCCTGAACAAAAGTTAGTTTCACAATAAGACGTAGTCCTGCTGTTTTGACGTTCCTGTTTGTGCGTGCAGGATGGACGCGTTTGCTCAGATGTTGTGGCTGTGGTGCAGCAGATGCGCAAGAGACAGAGCAGTGGCAACAGTGCCAGCAACCAACCAAAGCTCCATGCAGTACGTTCCTCTGTGTGTTTTTACATGTACACATAAATGCTTTCTTGCAGTGCTGCTGATGCATTGGAAGCAATATCTTCTCTGCTGTTTTCTACTCCCTGGTGCCCATTGCAGTTCTTATTTCGCGGAAAGGCACTTTTTGACTGGCTGGCTGTTTCTCCTCGTCCATTTAATCCAAAAACACGTGTCACCATCCTCCCAATGGATATTTACCGCCTGTCCTGAGCTAGGATGTGTGTACGGTAGTTGTTTACACACAGTTTCTGTATATTCAGTGATGGTGTTGCATGGGTTGTTAAAGTTAGGTCAGTAAACTGAAATTGTTTCCAGCTAAATGTTGATTTGGTAGGGTTATGTTTCTGTGGGTAGAAAAGTAGAGTTTTGGAAATCGCAAAACACTACTTCAGGCAGATACAGAGGTTCTGCTAGTTAGCGGACTAGCCAAACCCAGTGGTCCAGGTGTGATGCAGATTTCAGACAAATTTAGAACCATTTGGTTGAGAACATTGGCGCGAAGCGCCTCGAGTAGTTTTCCCTCTGGAGGTTCGGCTTTGGCCTGGAAAGCTTTATCAACGGTTCTGGGACCTAAAATCCGAGCCGCGTGGTGAGCTGAGGTGCGAATGAAAAACGGTTGCCTTTGTGACGTGCTCTTGACCGAACCGACGGCAGAGCCTGCCGAACCGAGACACAACTCACCTCTCAGGTTCACCTTCATCTAACCAGGCCACCACCGAGCCACCGCCAAGTCACCCACCAAGACTGGACACCCAAGGGAATGACGCTGAACGTGAGACTTGCTGCTCGAACAACCAGCAATCTGCGTTCTTGAGCTGAAGGCTTTTCTGAACAGAATCGGTGGCTGAATCAGAGCTGAAAGAATCCAGGACTCCTGTACTGCTGTCACAATCACCGAAATAGTTCCCAGGCTGTGGATTTTACACTAGAGTAGCTGAGTAGCCGTGAGTCAAGGGACGCCGTCAGTCGAATTAGTCACACATCTGCTGAGCTGCATTGAGCAGGAACTGCAAGGCGGAATTGGAAGCGATGAAATGACAGTGTCTGCTACAGTGCTGCCGCAATTGGTAAGCGAATGAACGTGAAACGTGCATTTCACTGATCAGGGACTACCGTCTCAAAGTTGGATATTGATGGTCAACGCGTCGCAACCGTTTTTTTTTTTTCCAAAAAAGTAAACCAGCAAACATAAATACGAACGCAAAACTTACAGCCAGCAATGCGTACTTCGTGAAGTGCGTCCGACATGGGGGATGGCAGCTCCACGAATCAACAACTGTAAATCACAAAGCTTCGCGGTCGTTGCACCGGTCTAAGAAACCTCGCCTGTCCAATATCCTGCGAAGAAGGTGTAGCGTAGCGACTCCAAGGAGTCGCAGAAATAATCTTGCACACTGGCTGCTATTAGCGTCATCACACGCTGCTTATGTGCCGCTGTCACGCTTATAAGGGGCAGAAGAAGCTGTCACGTTGTAACGCGCCATAGTGTCAAGCCACTAACGCGCCATACCGTTACTCTGCTAGCGCGCCCTGCTGCCACGCTGCTTACGCGTTGTGCTGTCGCATTGCTGGTGGTGGCGTGCAGGTCAAAATGGAGGACAACGCCCCAGCTCCACCGCCCAGTCTGGACCAGAATTCTCTTTTGTCCTCGCCGCAAGTGCCAACGGACGATGCACAGGCGGCAGAAGGGGCAGCAGCAGGAGCAGCTGCGGTAGCGGGAGGGAAGGAGGCTGTTTCGACTTCTGGGAAAGTCGCTGTTTCTGAGCCGCCTCGTTCTCGCTCTCTCTCCCAGTCTTCCCACTCCGCCTCTCATTCGCACTCCCATTCGCAAACGCCCAGGGTGCGTTTCATGCCGCGGTTGATGTTTTCGGAACACTCTCGTATCTTCCGTAACTCTTTCCCTTAACTAGCTCTACTCCAGCTTCATTCCTAAACTAACTTACCTACCCTTTCCATCTCCCCTTCCGCTCCATGCGCCCTTTCTCTTTCTTCTCTCCCCTCCCCCTTTCCCTTACCTATACCTGCCATCCCCCCTCGTTACACGTGCTGGATTTACTCAGTCCAAGCCAGGACTCACGCGGTCCCCCTCCTCCGCCTCCTCCACAGCCTCATCGCTTGCCTCCCCTTCCAAACACTCCTCAAGGGTCAGTTCTCTTCACTTCCATCCATCTGTGACCACATCCAGCTGTCCTTCCGTTCGTGTTCCCCCTACCCCTCTCCCGTCTCCTCTTTCTTCGACTCCGTTACCTCGTCGCCCTCTCACACCATGTTCTCAACCTCAAGCACTCGCACCATCACAGCTTCACTTGTCTTCCCTCTCAAGTCCCTTCGTTTCCCCCATCCCCTATCCGCCGCCCACACCACCCCCTCGCTAACCTCTTTCACACCTGCACCTCCTGCCCATCCAACCCTTTGCGCTACGTTTAATATCATGCAAACTGCTTTCTCCGTGTACACGTCCCCCCTCCCTTTTCCCCCACCCCCTCTTTCCTCCCTCCCTTTCCCCCACCACCCCCTCCTCCCTTCGTCCAGTCGTCCTCGTCTCGGTCCCGCCAGGACGAGCCATCAGGCCTCAAGCCCCGCATGCCCTCGTCCGCCTCTTCTGAAGCTACAAGCTCGCCCCGCCCGCGCCACAGGGTGAGTTCCATGAACCCGAGGGAAACACGCACGCTAGAGGGAACGCACACTGAAGGGAAACACGCACGCTAGAGGGAACGCACACTGAAGGGAAACACGCACGCTAGAGGGAACGCACACTGAAGGGAAACACGCACGCTAGAGGGAACGCACACTGAAGGGAAACACGCACGCTAGAGGGAACGCACACTGAAGGGAAACACGCACACTCGAGGGAAACACGCACACCCGAGGGCAACACGCACACTGAGTAAACCACACACGCCTTACGGAAACACGCTGTAAGGTACTGAGATTCAGAGGCGCTTGGAATCAAGGAAACACGTGAGATAGGTCGAGGGGCGAGCTTACGCTAGAACAAGCACGTGGTTTGGTTTACTCTTACGTGGCAGTCAGATGAGGCGAGAGATAATGCGCATCAGGACGTCGTGTCGGTTGATTTCAGTGGGCGGTTGATTTCAGTGGTCACCACTGGTGGTTGATACTGCTCTGTTTATCCACTTGCTGCTGTGCATGCGCAGACGAGGGAGGAGGGCAAGGAGGAGGACGGGAGCAGGGACAAGGAGAGGGAGAGACGGGAGAGAGACAAGGATAGGGAAAAGGACAAGGACAGGGATAAGGACAGGGAGAGGGAGAAGGAGAAGGAGAAAGAAAGGCGAGAGAGGAAGGATCGGAAGGAGAGGAAAGATAAGGAGAGGGAGCGGGAGAGGGTAAGCGAAGGGTCAAGGGGCAGCGACGACGACCATGCAGTGACGTTGTTACAGGAAGAGGTGGCACGGCTGGTGAGGGAGAAGGAGAGTGAAGCAGCTACAGCCGCAGCAGCAGCTGCAGCAGCAGAGGCGAGTGCGGTGGCAGCGCGAGCAGCGCTAGAGGAGCAGGTGGCGGCTCTCAAGGAAGAGCTGGAGGAAGCGCAGGACATCATAGTCACTCTCTCGCAGGCAAAAGCTGATGCTCAGGTGAATCAACAGAGGTTCGCGTGGGGCGCTTCTGGTAACCTGCCTGATTCTGGGTCCGGAAATGAGATGGAATGTAGCGAAAAAAAGGGCTTCGTACCGCCGTAGTATTTTCCTACTCCTGCTGTTCGGTCCCATCCTGCGTCAAGCATCTTGTGATCGTCCTCCTGAAGCTCAGTGATGCTCGTGTGGTGGTTGCAGAATTCTCTGCTGAGGAAGGAGGAGGAGATGGAGGTGTTGGCGCGCCAGTGGCAGCATCAGTTGGCAGAGTACCAGTCAGAGCTGCAGCAGCTGCAAATCAAACTTCAGGTACGTTTCCCTTCCCCCCTCTGTGTTTCCGCTACTGCTGCCAGAACCATTGTCGCCCTACTGCTGCCGGTGCTGCTGCTCGTGGTGCCGCCCTTGCTGTTGCTGATGGTGTTGCTGGTGCTGCTGCTGCTTTTGCTTCTGGGTCCACTCATGCACCTCGAGAGAAGTGTGTGGCAGTCAATTTTCTCTGAATGCAATCTTATTCCTCCTACCATGCCCATGAATGCCTTTCACTCCACTCCTCTCGTGTGGTCCCACCACTCCTCTCGTTCAGTCTCGTTTCTTCCCAATCTCTCGGCCTATTCCCTCCATCATACCCACCCACATTCTGCTTCTCCTATCCAATTCCTCATTTTACAGGAGGCCCAGAAGCAGCTGCAAGAGAAGCAGCAGCAGCAGCAGCAGCAGCAGCAGCAGCAGCAGCAGCAGCAACAGCAGCAACAGCAACAGCATCATGAGTCCCCTGCCCCATCGCCTTCCCTTTCCCGGGCTGCACGACAGGCAGAGCAGGTGGGTAACACGGGTAATTGGATGGTTTTTCTGTTATCCTTTTGTGATCCAATAAATAACTGGAATATGAGGCGCTGAAGTGGTTAATGGCACTAGAAACATGCACAGATAAGTCCGAGCGCTTATCTGATCATGCACAGGCTCACACTAGGAACTCCCTACGTTCTTTTTCAAGGCTCTTGTTCTTCTGTCATGGCTTGTATGTCAGTCCACAGCCGCCCATTCCCCTCCCATGCCTGCAACTGCCACCTGCCGACGCTCCACAGCCCCCCTGGCTTACACAGTCTACCCAATCGCAATCTTATCCAATCCTCGATTCAACAATCTGCCGGCCATTGGTGTGAGCAGGAGATAAGGCAGCTGCAGGAGGAGGTGGAGCGGTGGAAGGAGCACTCAGCGGAGCTGGCGAGGGAGCGGATGGACAAGGAGGACGAGCTGCTCGCCATGCAGGAGGACTGGAACAAAACGGTCAGTCTCTCTGCCCCTCTACCAGTCAGCTCCATCAGTGCCTGTTCCTGCCATGCCAGTGCCCGCCCGCACCAGTGTCCCATGCTCCATCGGCATCGGCCGAGCCAGCGGCCTGTCTTCTTCATCCCCTTCGTATTGCTTGTACTCCCTGCCCTCTTTCCTCTATAAACTTGTTTCCCCTCCCCGCCCTGTCTCCCGTTCCGCTGCACCTGAATCAGGAGTCGGAACTGCGGGTGCGGCTGACCCAGCTAGAGGCCGAGCGCAATCACTGGCAGAAGCAGTTTGCCGAGGCGTCAACCGGCCAGGCTGCAGCTGCGCATCGCCCTCCCTCCCCCGCCAGCAGTGCCTTTGCGTCCGCGTCTTCTGCTGTGACAGCAGGAGACACAGGCGGAAACGGTGACACTGGTGACAGTGGTGGTTTGAATGGTAGTGAGGGTGGAGATGGGGTGGGAGCTTCAAATGATTCGGTTACAGGAGCCGCAGCAGCTGGAGCAGGGGAGAATTCCGAAGAGCGAATAGCCAAACCTTCTGATGCAGTTGCAGTAGCAGCCGGATCAGGAGCAGGAGCCAGGGAAGGAGCGGGGAAGGAAGAGGAGTTGGCAGCAGTGCAGCAGGAGCTAGTGGTGTGCCGGGCAGAGGTGGCGCAGCTGAAAGCAGCAGAGGAGAGGCTGAGCCACGAGGTGCAGTCCCTAGGAAAGGAGAAGCGTGAGCTGCAGAGAGAGGTGGGGTCGCTGAATGAAGAGCTCAGGACGGAGAGGGAACTGTCTGCGGAGGCTGGGGTGATGGCCGAGCAGGAGTGGCAGAAACGGCAGGAGTTGGAACGGGTGAAGAGAGATCTGGAGCGGCAGCTGGCCAAGGCTAATGCGGCTCCGGCTAGCACTCCTGCTGCTGCTGGTACTCCTGGTGGGCCTGCTGGTGGCACGCCTGCTGGTGTTGGTGATCACAGGGCGGGAGACGGGACACTTGGGATGCAGGGGAAAGGGGCAATCGGGGCAGGTGGCGCAGCAGGGCAGGGCGGAGAAGGAGGTGACTCAGGTATGTTGCCCAAGTCCCTGGAGTCTGCCTTTGATGGGGCGGCAGACACTGGAGACCACATGCATGGAGGAGGAGGTGGAGGAGGAGGCGAGACGAGAGGTGATTCAGTAGCAAGCGGTTCCACCAGTGGTAATGGTGGTGGTGAGGGTGGTGGGAATGGTGGTGGAGAGGCCGCTGCTGCTCTGCGGGATGCGCAGTCGGCAGCAGCAGCGCTGGGGCTAGTGAAGGAGCAGCTGGAGCTGCAGGTGAAGGCGCTGAAAGAGCAGGGCGAGATGCTGCAGCGGAAAGCAGAGGCTCTCCAGCAGGAGGTGGCAGTGCTGCAGCGGGAGGTGCAGGAGGGGCGGCACAAGGTGGCAGAGGCACGGGAGGAGCAGACCAGAGCCGAGCAGGAGCGGAACAGCGAGGTGATGAAGAGTGCGTTCAACCGCGTGTGCTTGCAACTGGTAGGGGAGGCGAAGGAGAGGGTGGAAGAGGAGGCGGCGGCGGCAGCAGCGCTGGTTGCATCAGCGAACGAGAGGGAGAAGGCGGCGGAGAAGTGTCTGTTTGCGCTGCTGAGCGAGGTGGCGCGGCTGGTGAAGGTGCACGAGGTGCAGGCGAGGAACAAGGGCGCTGCGTACCATCGGTACCGCATCACTCTGGCGGACATTGAGAGCGTGAAGGAGGACCTGCAGGAGGTGGTACGCTGTGTGGAGACTCACGCGGCTGTGGCCGAGCGAAGCCGCGTGAAGGGATGGTCCGGGACAGGCTCGGAACTTTCCGGCATGACTGATGCCATTGCTGCTGCCTCTGCTGCTGCTTCGGCTGCTGCTTCGGCTGCTGCTTCGGCTGCTGTGTCTGCTGCTGGTGGTGCGTCGTCGGTTGTGGGGGCCGGAGGCGGGGGAGGAAGTGCAGGAGGGGCTGATTGGGCGGGGGCTCAAGGCCGGGGAGTGCAGGTGCAAGGCAGAGACGAGGACCCTGCAGCCAGCGCGCTGCTGGCAGAGCTTCTGGAGAAGGAGCTCGACAGGGTGATGAGCAGGGTCGCAGAGGCGGAGAAACTGCAGGCATCAATCGAAGCGGTGGTGGTGGAGGAACGGAGATTAGTAGAGGATGTGCAGCGGGACCTGCAAGCAGTGCAGGCGAAGCTGGTCGAGGCGGAGATGATTCGCGAGCAGGCAGAGGCGCTGCGAGAGACAGAGCGGGTTCTGAGCAAGGAGATTGAGGAGGAGGGCAAGGAGGCGAAGGTGCGGGCTTTGGAGGAGGAAGAGGTGGAGGGGAGGATCATCGCTCTAGAGGCGACGGAGCAGGTGATACGAGCAGATCTGGAAGAGAAGAGCCTGCGGCTGAGGCAGATTGACCGGGACCATCCAGATCTGAGTGCGGCTGTAAGCATAGCAGGAACGGGGGAGGGTGGTGCAGCAGCAGGGTTGAAGAAACTGTTTGCTCTTGGGAGGGCGGCGGAGCCTGCGGTTGTGGTTCCAGCGTCGCTGTCTGCTGTGGCAAAGGAACGGGCGAAGCTGCTGGATGAGATACGGGTGATGCGGGAGCAGCTCATGTGGACGCAGTCGTCGCTCATCAAGGCTCGGCAGAGACTGCCGGAGCTGCATCAGGTGCCACATGCACTGCCCTTCTCTCTCTCATCAACATGTCACGTGTACACACGTTTGAAGCACTTTGGGTGCAGAAGTCTCTGCGCCGTATTGTTCTCTTCACATGTGTGTTTGTGATTTCTCTTGGGCACTATATTTGTCTCATATGTGCATAAGGTGTTCGCAGGCATTGCATATGTATGGTCTGTCTTTTGGAGTTTTCTCACCCGCACGGGCCCTAAACTTACTCCCCTCCCCTGTCCCCTCTCTTCTCTCCATGTGCTTGACTGCTGCCACACTTCCTTCTGCCCCAACTCTGCCCTATGGTCGATGCACGTTGTGGTTGGCGGGTTGCCTTGGTACTCTCAGGAGGCAGTGGAGTGCCGGCGAAGGGTGGAGAAGAAGGAGAAGGAGGCCGTGAGGGTCAGGCAGTGGCTTCAAGACCATGCCGCTGCTGTTGGGGGCACAGGGGGAGGAGAGACAGGAGGGGGTGGGGCAGGAGAAAGAGCAAGGGGAGGGGGAGCAGTGTCACGGGTGGGGGTTGGAGGAGGCATGGCAAGTGTGGTGGGAGGGCTATATGGTGGGATTGGAAGCGTTGCTGGTGATAAAGAAGATGCAGGAAAGAAGAGTGGTGGCGGTGGCAGTGTGTGGGGATGGTGGCAGTCGGTAAGTGGCAGCTCGCAACACTTTAGTTTGCACATTGTCTTTACTCTATCCTTTCTTGCATGCTATACTTGATAAAACTGTCTCTGCCTTTGGGTTCCCTTCCTTGACTCCCTCCCCTTAATGCTGCTTCTTATCGTCTTGATTCTTCCTCCTTCCTTCTGCACGTCCCTGTTCGTCCCGAAACAGAAAAATGACGGCCACCCATCCAGCTCACCTCGGGCACATGCCACTGCAGCTGCTTCTGTATCTGCAGCTGCTAATAATGCTGGTGCTTCTAGTGCTGCGGCTTCAATGGTCTCTACTACAGCCACGTTGGGATCCATACCACCACCACCAGCAGCTGCTGCTGCAGCACCACCTCCAAAACTCCCGCAGGCTCCAGTGGTGGAGGAGCAACTGCAAGTTGGAAATAGCCAAATGGTGGATGAAGGAGGGACAGCGGTGCATATAAGGGCGGAACCAGTGGGAGGAGGCTATGATGCTGGGGCGGAGGAGGATGAGAACGATGAGGTGGAGGACTACATTGAGGGAGATGAATATATCGGCGAGGAGGGTGACGACGAGGAATATAGAGATCAGGATGACCAACCGAATGAGTGTGTGCGGATGGTGGCCTCTGAGCTCGAAGATACTCCTGGGTTACAGGAGGAAACCTGTGAGGCAATTGATGAGGAGGTTGCTGCTGCAAAATTTGTAGAATAAGCGCAGCGGTATATGCACGTGACAAAACAGAGGGTACTTCCCCCTCCTGGTTCACCGTTTGCCTTTTTTAAAACCTGCCTGGATTTTGTGTTTTCCTATTCGTACCGTAAATTGTCTTCAGGTACTGCCAACACTTCTGATGCAGACTCCATTTTCTGCAGAAAGTTGAAGGACAATTTATACTTTGTTGCGACCTCCATTTTCTGCAGAAAGCTGAAGGACAATTTATACTTTGTTGCGATCTCTCTTATTCGTTCTAGGCTACTCTACAAGGCCGTTAACTGTGTTGAGCGAGTCAACTGTGCAGCAGTGTCCTTCGCGGCAGCTGTCTGGTGTTGACGCTGTTCAGTCGCAGAGCTTCTTGAACAGTGCTGATTCGTCCCAGGTAACTAACAGACTCACGCAGATAGATTTTCAGGGGAAACAACAAAAGGTATGCTGGGGGAGAGACGGGCACTTCGTCGTATTATCCATGGATGGAGACCCATACGTCAGCACAGAACGAAACAATCGTCGAGCCGCTTAAACTTTGTGGGGTGAGGCAAAAATTTTGGGGTAAGGCAAAACAATTGTCCCTCCGTAGTTTCTGAACTACACCATAACTTTGCTTCTCTTGATGTGTCTTTCTTCTCTTTAACCTTTGATCGGAGCTGAGAAGCTGGGTCTATTTATTCGCTGTATCGAGAACATTAATGCACGGGTACATGTCACAAAAAGGTAACACGAGATTGTTCACGTTCAGAACCATGCATTCGCGAGCCGCGTCTTTTCCTCCACCACTCAAATGCAAGACAGGTCGAATCCGACCCAACCGACCAACATCACGATTCATGTCCACCTCGCAAATGACACTTTTCTAAATAGAATGCGCCCACACTCCTTCTGCAGCTCGGTGTCAGAATTCTAGCCAAGTTTCTTCGCCAGTGGACATCGATATTCCTAGACCAGCTGATATTCCTAGCCAACCCTACTCTGGAGCGATCTGAAGCCATGGCTCGTCATCCCCTTCCTCGATTGATCGCAGCCATCCTCGTCCTGTCTCTTCTCGTAACAGCACGCGCCAGCAAAGTTGTTTATTCTCTCACAGTACGTCACCTCCCGCATAATGTTCAACGTCAGACCTTCCACGCGCAATGCCGCTAGAAGCGACTTTTTCTCGCCGTCTTCTCGCAGTGTATTTATCTCTCCACCCCCCTCCCTCTTTCACCCCTTCATCCGATCCCTGTCATCTTTCCTCGCTCCTTTCCGTCTCCTTTCCGTCATCTTTCCGTCATCATTCTGATCGCCCCTATACCCGCCCCTCCTTGCCCTCCTCCCCATTCAAACACCGCTTTCTCTTCCTTACCCACCCTCATCCCCCGCCGCCTTTGGTCCTACGATCGCATCCTCATCGTCATCATAATCGCAACCCAACCGTCGCAGCGGTACGAGCAGACGGGCAACGCCATCTGCCTCAAGGCGCGCGACGACAATGCGGCGGCCGCCACGCAGAGCGGCGCGTTTGACCTCAACTACGCGGACGTAATGTTCGCCGGCGTCAACCCTGGCTCATCCAGTACGCGCGCTTCGAGTCCCAGAGCCTGTCCCTTCTCTGCTGTTCCTGGTTCAATCTATTCCGCCGATTCATTCCATCACTCATCATTCCATCATCTAAATCCCTCCCTCCAACATTCCCCCCATTCCCTTCCGCCCCTCCGCCGCCTTCTCCGCCGACAGTCAAGGACGGCAACGGTATCTGCTACGACAGCGCGGCGCCTGGCAGCGCGTCGTTCCTAGACATACAGTATTACGTCAACATCACGTCCTTCGGTCGCACCTATGTCGCGTCGCTCCCCACACGCCTGCTGCCTGCCGTCGTCGCGCAAGCCTCGTTCAGCGTGAACGTGTGGTGGAATCGCGTCTCTGGTGCCTATCCGGGGCCGCCGTCCGCGGAGGACGGCAACGCGTCTGACGGCGCTGCTGCTGCTGCGAGCGCGGCGGCGGCGGCTTCTGTTGCTACTGTTTCTGCTGGTGTGGATGCGGGCGGAACCGGAAGTTTGAATGGCCAGCAGCAGCAGCAGCGGCAAGGAGGGGCGGATGTGGTGGTGCTCAATGCGGTGAACAAGGCATCGAAGCCTCTGGAAGTGATAGGCGCGCCCTCCCTCGTGACTCTCGACCCTGCTGACTCTCCCAAGCAGCCCACCACAGAGACTGTTGCAGTGAGTCCGGATATCCCTCTTCTGCCTTCCCTACCCCCCACCGCATGTTACTCCCTTGCCTTCCTCACCATCCCCTGCCTCTGACCCCCTCCCAGTCAGCCACCTTGTCTGCTTGCACACCTCACAAAGCAATATCTCGACGGACATACCATAAGAACTCCTTCTATCTTGCCCCCATCCATGCAATTGCCAACCCGGACCATAATCCTAATGCTTACCCTTGCACATCCCACTCCCCCTCTCCCATGCAGGCACCAGCAGCAGCCTACTCTCTCCGCTACACCACATTCGACGTTGCCCTGCGCTACGTGCTCCCCAAGTACCTCACCCCAACCTACGCCTCCAACGGCCAGCTCTCCTTCACACCGCGGGCCTCCCAGCCAGGCGCGACCGGCGCGGCAGCCATCCTGTTCACGTCGGAGCGAGACGCGGTGTACGCGGGCGGCGTCACGTGGATTGTCTCGTACCTGGTGCACCGCCCGGACCCGTCGCCCTCGTCTGTGGGCTTCCAGTTTGTGCTATTCGAAGCGTCCTTCTACCAGCCACCGCCCAACGCAACAGCCTCCGCTTCCTCTGCTGCTTCCACTTCCTCTTCTGGTTCTGCTGCCGTTGTTACCCCGAGCCCCGTGGCACGGCGGTTGCTGCTGGCGCAAGGTGCGGCAGAGGAGTGCAGTGGGCTCGTGTGCCCTGGGAGGACTGACGCGGCACGCTCCGGTGCCGCAGCCTTCGTATGCCGGCCGCGTTACCCCTGCCCCTTGGGCTGCACCCCTGGAAAGAGCAACTACCCCAACTGCTGCCTTGCGTGCTCGGCTTCGTGAGGGTATAGATGGGAGAGTTTTCACCATGGCTGTTAGCATGCCAGCAGGCCAGCAGATTAGAAGGCCAGGAGGCCAGCGCACCAGCAGGCAAAACGGTTCACCATGAAGCAGGGCAGCCAAGGATTACCCGATGGCCTGCTTATCAAGGACGTCAGCGCGCCTCCTCGTCTGCACTTCGCTAACGCTCCACTCCTCGTAACCATTCTTTCATTGTTGTGTTGTTCCCAGCGCGTGCCAAATGGACGCCCTTTATGGGTTGCTTGGTGCTGCTGGGGACAGTTTCTTTGGCCTGGGCGCTACTGCTGACTGACAAGCTTTCATTGCAGGTGCATTTATTGCATTTGTTGGCCAGTCGCCTTCATTGACCTCTATGATGGCTGAACACTAGCCCCCAGTTGTTCCCTCCTGAAATTGTTGTTAAGTGGTGTCCGGAAATTGTATTTACTGGTCTCTTGTTAATAAACCATCCAGTTCAGTGCTAGAAAACGGAAACGTACTTATAGTAGAAGGTTGGAATCAGGAGTTAAGTGAAAGTGTATGCGTCCTGCCATTTTGAAGTGGTGCTCTGTTCCGTACCCCTTCAACGAGGCACTCCGTATGCGATCACCTTTCGACTCCCCCCTTGACCCCAAACCACGCTTCCCAACCCGCAACTCCTATCTCTTCTCCGCGGAATCGCACCCAATTCCACAAGACCCTCAAATCTGTCCATTCCAATCACTACCATACATCCGCGCCTCGTTCGCCTCCATCCTCGCTCGTTTTTCTTCCCCATCGCCATGGCTCTCACTGTCGCTTCCGCTGGCCTCTCTTCCTCCGTCAGGTTCTCCGTCGGCAACCGCGCCGGTACAAATGCATCCCTATCCGCATCAGCGTCCGCCTCCCCGCTCTCCCTTTCCGCGACCCGCCGCGCCTCTGCTGCGCCACGAGGCTCCGCGTGGCTGCGCGGATCCCCCGTGCAGCTTCCGCCTCTCGGTATTTCGGCGGGATCTCTCGGGGGAGCGATTAAGCCCGTGCGGAGAGGCGGCGGAGGGGCGATGACGGCGACGGCGGGATTGGGAGATGCTGCGGGGTTGACGGCAGCTGCGTACGGCGCTTCTCTGCTCTTCGGCGGCCTCTTCGCATGTGAGCTGCACGCTGAACCGCGCGCCAGGCGCTCAGCTGCTTTCATGTCCGGAAAATTGTATCTGTTTATCTGTCTCTTGCTTGGTGTTCGGTCAGTTCGTGGTTCCGACTTCGTTTCATTTCGCGGCCTGCGTCCCCAAATCTCCCCCCGCACCCCCCTCCCCGTGCCCTCCACCCCCGCCCGCCTCGCCCGCTTCCCCTGCCTTCTCCGCCTCTCTTGCCATCCCGTCACCCCCCAGACCTCCGCACGGGCAGCAAGTACTCTCTGGGAGGCGGGCTGACGGGCGCTGCTCTCTTCGCCACGGTGCGTTGAAGTTGATTGAATTGAAGCAGTGCGGAGCGGAACCTATAGTCAAATCAGCGTCTGCCATTCCTTCCAGCTATTGCTTTGCCTTTTCCATGCCAATCCTTTCCGTGCCCTGACTTTCCGAAGCCCGTTTGGCTCTGGCAAGGTTTGTCACCACACAACCAGCCAGCGTGGCTGCACTAGACAAGTCAACTCAGTCAAGTCAACTCAGTCAAGTCAACTCAGTCAATTCAACCATGCAGCCACGCTGGTTGGGCGATGCCACCAATTCCCAATACTCAAACAGAAACAAGCAATGCCCGATGCTTGCTGACTCTTCTGACGCAGCCTCTTCCCACGCTGATACATTCCCCTTTTGGATGCGCCCTCCTCCCCAACCCTTCTCTCCTCTACTTCCCTTTCTCCCTCTCCGGCCCCCCCTCCCCCTCCCCCCTCCTCCCCATCGTGAATGGCATACGCAGGCCTTCTATCTCATTCAGAGCGCTCAGACGGAGTCCCTGGGCAACGCTCTGGGCTTTGGTGCTGGACTGCTCTTCTGCGCCCTCTTTGGTCAGTCTCCTCTCCTTGCACTACGCAGTCCGCACGCTCTCTTCTTCCTCCCACCTGTCTCCGCTCCTCCCCCCCTTCCCCTCCCCCTTCCCCCGATCCACTCTTTCCCCCTCTCCCCGTTTTCCTCCGGCGCACTCCACTCTCTTTTCTCCTAAGATGCCGCCCCCCTAGTCCATACTATGTTGCTAGCCACCTTTCTTTCGCTGGAAGATTCTTCTTTCCATATGGAAGCACTCTGCAGTACCGTAGGTGTATCTTTTCCTCTTCACACCTGACTCCACCATCGCCACCCATCCCTCTTTCCCCGCCACCACTCCCACCACCACCATTACCCCACTTCCCCACTGCTCACGCCCCTGCCCCTGCCCCTTCAGCCATCCGCCTTTTCCTTACAGGAAAGCCCATGCCGGCCGCCCCTCTCCTTGCCTTCAGTGCAGCAGCCACTGCTGTTTTTGCGTCCGCCTATTTTGGCGCATGATTTGCAGGAGTGGATGTCTAGGTGCTATTTTCTATCGCTTTTCAATGCGGTTCAGATCAGCATCAGGGCGAGTTAGATAGGAGGCAATATGCAGAGGGAGCTAAGGGAGGAGGCTTTTGTCAGGCAGGCTTGTCCAAGATTTACAGAAGAAATTGCCCACGGAAATCCTCTAGCCTTCAATCATCTTGCACATTATGTAACGGGCTACTTATCCACCACCGCCACCACCACCACCAGCACCAGCACCAGTTTGATCAGTAATTTGCCCAAAGCGTAAACCCTGCCCTGCCAGTGACCATACCTGTCAGCTTGTACCGAAGCCCTACTTTACAGCTACGTGGTCAATCCTGAATCCAAGGGAGTTTGCCAAGCAAAGTCAAAATCACCGCAGCCAACCAACACTACCACAGACTCTGCAAACATGGCAACTATGCACAACCACCCACTCAATCACTCACTCACTCACTCACACATACACATAGCATGCACACACAGCCACCCCTGCCACATGCATACATTCTGAAGAGAGTTGAAAGAAGGGCACACACTTACACAGCCTTCCCCCCTCCTTGGCCTAACATAGCTTTGAAAAACTGGACCCCCTTGGAAATGGGGGAGTCCTTCGCAACAGCAGCATACAGCACTGTCTCAATCCTCTCCGCATCAGGGCGAGTGGGCAGTGCAGTAAGCGGCCGCATTGCACTCTCGCCCTTCTTCTGCGTCAGTAGCACCCACGGCACCGGACCGCCCGACCCCGCGCCCGCACTTGCCCCTGCGCCCGCATCAGCTCCCCCCACCACGCGCATCAGCGCGCCCTCGTTTCCCCCGAACAGCCCCTGCACGGCCAGCGGCATGAAGCAGTACACCACATCAAATTCCTTCACGAAATCCGCGACTAACGAGGATGGAATCTCGGAGTCCGCAGAGGCGGCAGGCGCGGAAGCCCAGGCGGGGTTGAGGAGGAGAACGGGCGTGTTTCCTGCGCTGTTGAGCACGGACCTGACCTTCCCCGCTTGCGCCTCTGTGGGGCCTACTATGCACACGAGCGCCGCGTCGCGAGGCACTGACGGCCGATCATCCAAGCTGGCTATGTCCCAGTCGATCTCTGCTGCGGCTGCGCGAGATGACCCTGATTCTGCTCCTACTCCTCCTCCTCCTCCTCCTCCTCCTGCTGCTGCTGCTGCTGCTGCTGCTGCTGCTCCTGCTTGGTCTTTATTAGCGCCTGCCGCTGCGGCGGCTGCTCCAGGGCCGAACAGCAGGGACACAGCGCATTTCGCAGCGGCATTTCCGCCTACACTCGCCCCTCTCCCCACACCCCCCCGCCATTGCACCAGACCAACAGCTATCCGCACCAAGTCCTGCGCCGTTTCTGCCAGCACCTTGGGGGAGTCGTCTCGCAGCGGAATTTCCACTTGAAAGCGCGCGCCGGCGCCGGCGGCTCCCCCTCCCCCACCCCCTCCGCTGACCCCCTTGCCGGAAATCTGCTTGCGCTGCTTAAGTGTCATGGGCTCTGCTGCGCGAGATGCGGCGCGAATTGCGGCGGCCACGCACTCGCCGGCTTGGCGGAGAGCATCCTCGAGGGATTCTGGCGGGGTCACGCGCGGGATAGGCGGCGGAGCGGCTTTCGCAGCCGGGGTGGAACGAGTTTCGGAGGAGGAAGGCGAGGGTTTTGTGGAGGGTTTTGCGGAGGACTGCTTACGCGGGCGCGACTTGGCCTGCGCGTTAATCGAGAGGCTTCGGTGTGGATTTTCTCCGCGGCATTTGCGGTCGAGGGCGGAGGACGCGGGGAAAGGAGAGAGCGCGAGAATGCGGCGAGACGAGAGGTGCTGCGAAGGAGTGCAGGATGTTCGCGAAGCGATCTGAGCGGTCGTAGAGGCCGCGAGTGCGTAACAGAGACTGGATGAGGTGGGTAGCAGCTGCGCCATTGGTAGGGAGGCGGACATTCAGAAACGACGTGCTGACAGCTTGTTTCACCTCGTATCTCAATAACTGATTACATGTTTTTTTCCAGCGGCAGGTGCGAGATCTGAAGCAGGAGATTTCTAGCGGAGGTTTTCGTTATTGTAACATGGTATTTTATTCCATACAAATCGTACAACTTGCGCAGTATCGGGTTCGGTTTTCAAACGGAGATGTCAACTTGAAGCTTCTACTCAAGCTTCTCGCGGTCAATGGCTGGGTGAAAAGGGCGTGGAGGGGAAGGGGTGGGTGGGTGCGGTGCGGCGGTGTGGGGGTGATGAGGTGATGCGGCGGCGGTGGGCTGCACACATTTGCAACAGAGTAACTTCGAGGCACATGTTGGCTACACCCAGTTTGGAGTGAACAGCCCTGTTGGCGTCATGGAAAACCCAGCAAAGAGCCACGACGCGTCACCTGAAGGCCAACCCTGCGATCGAACCTACGTAGGTTCGATTTTTAACGTGGTTCAAAAAATTTCTAGAAGTTTTGAATGTAATACACGGGTTTTTGTTGCGGTCAAAGATCGGTTTTTGCACGATCGAGCCGGAGGGGACGCGTCCTAAACAAAGCTTGCATCAGGCCTGGAATCAGATCTGTTAGCCAGCGCAGATAGGAAAATGTTCAGTTCGGTCACGATAACGCAGCTGTATGAAGTTCCGAATTCCAGGTGGCTTCCTCCCGTCTACAGTTGCGAACTGGGATGCAAACCAGAGTACACCCCGGGTTACATATCCGAAGTACAGGTGTCCCCGCCCCCGATTTGACAATGGTCATAGTTGACTCGCCCTCACTTCCCATGATCTCTTTCATCCCCATTTCTCAAGCAAGGGAGGAACAGCGCTTCGATGGGGGGAAGATACAGCTGTCTTCGTCTAGTGTAAGCTGATTCATGTGGTAGTTAGCGCACCAGCCGCCACTCACTGCCAACCGTTGTTTCATGTGTGCAGATTCATTGCAAATGTTTCACCAAAATTGCAACATGCGGGCAGTTCGTATGTAGAATTTCCATCTTATATTAGTTTGAGTGGGTGTGCGCTAGAGCAACTAATCTGCGGTTTCAATGTACTTGATGAGGTTTCAATCCAAAACAATATATATTTGTTTCAGCTCAATTAATATGTGAACTGTACATTAGGTCTTGGTCTCTCCTTATATTGAGGAAAGATATCGTATTGAGGCACTTTTTACTGTGTTCCGTGTCGTGTGCCTGGAATGGGGCAACTACACGGTCGACACGCGGCAGTTGGTCATCTCCAAACCAGAGCTCCCACCCTAACTGGCCTTCGGGCTTAACTCAACGCCTTGAATTGGTTCGGTTGGATGCAGGCGGGACTCGGGGCGGGGAGAAGCACCTGCTCAACAACAGAACCTCCACCTTGGCTGTTCCACGTCAGCCTCGCTTACCCAGAAAGCAGCAACCTCGTCCTTGGCTCGGTAGGGCCCAAACCTCATTCCCGCGCCTTCAAACACACGAAGCTCAAGAAACCTCCTACAGCTTCGTTACGTACCATACCTTCGCACCCCGAACCCAGCCGAGGAAACCCTCCAGCTACCGTCTACAAAATCCCTTCCGTTCACTACATTTGATGCAGTATTCGCACCTCTCTGTCCAAATCCATCGCCCCTAACTCGTCCACTAGAACGACTCCCTCGTTCCCTTCTCCGCTGAATGATTGGTTACTGTTTCATCCATACTTACCTGGTCTTCTTGCTGCATTGCCGCCATTTCCAGTGAAGGCGGAACCGTTTTGTTTCTGATTCAGTGGCTGCGACCACCAAGTTTGCAGCGGATCTGTGTTGTTTTTCATCGTGTTTTTGTTTCCATTTGTTTGTTTCTCGTTTTGTCGATCTGTTATGTATGTGACATTTCGTAATTTTACTTTGGAATAAGCCGTTCTTGTCACGCCGTTCACTGTCAAGCATACTGCCACTGTCTCGTAGCTACTCCGTAACTTAAACCACCACCTCCTCGCACTCGACACAACACTTCAACTGCGCGCATAACTGCTCTTCGCGTTTGCAGCTGCATTGCCCCAATTCTAAACGCGCGTTTCTCCCTCGTCTCCCTAGCCCCAAGCAAAGCCTACCTCGTGTTGTCCGCGGATAATCGCTGAAACTCCGGAGGCGCGACGCGAGCAACAAGAAGCGGGGCATGGCTACTAATACAGTTTTCTGGTGGAGCATCATGCCTTGAATCATCCGAAAACAGAAGAAATTCTGGAGCTGCTGCGACTGCCATGTGTCAGCGTGCGATCCTGTTGTGTTAACGCGTAACCATTCCCGGTGAACAGTGGTACAGTGAAATTCAAAGCCATCTTAGGTCTCTACGTTATCTAAGCGCGTGAATCGGTAGAAGATAGAGACACAATGCAGTCGGACATGGATTGTCCGTGCGAGAGACTCGTGGTGGCCGTCGGCAAGGATAACGGGTCGAAGGAGGCCATTCGATGGGCCGTCGCTAACAAGATCCGCTCTCCCAACGACGTCCTTATCTTGCTCCACGTCGTCTCGCGGTTACCAGGACCAAGTAAGTGCACACGAATCGGCTAACAATCCATACCTTGGACTGTTCATTGCGCTCTATAACGTTCACCCTTTTGCCAAAAAAAAAAGTTAAAAAAACCTTATCACCAGGCATGAATTTCTGCCATGTCAAGAATTAATGTAGTCGTTTTCCCACGCATCCTCTCCGTTCCCGCGTCCCCCGGCAGTGGGCACGGAGATATACCAGAGCGAGGTGAACAACACGCTGTTCGTGCACTATGTGCGCACCGTGGTGCAACCCATGATGTCCCTCCTCAAGTCCTCCATCAGCGCCCATGTAATGCGCTCCCCTCTCCTCGCCTCGCTCCTCTCGCTCCCCTCGCTCCTCTCTCTCCCCTCGCTCCTCTCGCTCCTGCCTCTCCCCTCGCTCCACTCGCTCCCTTCGCTTGCCTCGCTCGCGTGGCCCCGTTTGCCCTCGCCAGTCGTATGTTCTGCGGATTAATCCCTCGCCGATTTCGCAATTCTGCAATTTGTTTCCCTCATTCCCCCCGCATCAACGTGCCTCCCGACCTTCCCGTCTTTCCTGTTTCTCTCGCCCTTGAAACGCTCTCCACGCCCACGCTCATTCTCACTCTTACTCTTACCCTCAACGCTCACCTCCACGCTGATGCTCTCAACATTCTCACGCTAACGCTCACGCTCTCGTGCGACGTGTGTCTTGCGACTCGCAATTTGCCTGCCAGGTGAACGTTCAAATGAAGCTTTCGCGCAACAACCATCGCGACAAGGGAACTATGGAGGAAGCCCGTAACCTGCGCGCCACCACGCTCATTATCGGCAGCAACGGCCGCTCCTCCCTCTTCTCCTCGTAAGCAATCCCTTTCCTACTTCTTGGCTTTCCCCTTCGGGATTCCCTTCCCCCTCGCGTCCTCTCCCTCCCAGGAGGCTTTTTTATACGACGCTTCTCTTTGTTCCTTGAGTCGACCTGTGCCCCATGCTCGTCTCTAAATGAAAAAAACGCGTTATCTCGTAATTGACAAACAGGAAAATAAAAAATAAGAGTTTGCACCTCACCTTGGTTCGTTATCCCTAAACGGATAACCCCTGAACGGAGAACGCGCAAAGAGTGTGCACTGATATCTTTTAGTAATTTTCCATTTCATCAGCCTCTTGAATCCCAGCCTCCAATGTTTCCGTCTCCGTTTCAAATATGGACTATATACCTAAAAAAAAAAAAAAAAAACCCTCTTACATTCCTCACCTCTTTCAACCCTACTCGAAGGGTTTGCCTAAGGTGCCAAACACAAGATCCACCATTCCCCATACCTCCTCTTCCTCTCCCTTTCTCTCCTCCTCCCGCCCGCCCTCTCTCCCTCGCCTTACATCTCTTTCCACGCTCCTTCCTTCCACCCCCACTATCCCTCCCAGGAAGCCCAAGGTATCGGCCTTGGGGCAATACTGTGCCAAGAACCGACCGTACGGCATGGCGGTATGCGTGATAGACAAGGGCGGCAAGCTCGTGCTTTCCAAAGACGCCGACGCGCCTTCCTCCGTATCCAACAGCGCCAGCCCCGCCTCGTCCGGCCGAGCCTCCGGCCAGATCAGCCCCGGCCAGTCTGGCAGATTCCAACGCGGCGGAGGTTCGGGGCCGGGGACTGGCACGAGCACTCCCAGCAGCATGGATGGCGGTGGGGGGTTCCCGAGGAGGGGTGGTGGCGGCATGAGTGGTGGTGGTGGCGGTGGGGGTGGTGGTGGTGGTAGTTTTGGTGGTCGTGGGGGTGGGTCGATGGGTGGAACGCTGGGGGCGTCTGGTGGGCTGGAGCCCACGTATAGTGGGACGTTCGGTGACGGCTCTGATGGGCCTCCACAAGGTGAGCCAAGCGAGACGAGATGGGAGGGGGGAGCGAGAGAGGAGGGGGGGGGAGTTGGGTGAAGGAGACGAGGTGAGAGAAGAGGAGAGGGCAAGGTGTTTGGGATGCGATGCGATGTTCCTTACGCTCACTCACACCGTCTCCCGTGTGTTTATCTGCTGCCCTTCTAACAGCTCCTTCTCCCTTGATCTCCCACCCACCCAACCTATTTGTACTGATAAAAAAGTTTCGAGAATGGAATGCTGGGGTTCCTATGTGAGAGATTTTCTGAAGATTCTCATCCGTGATTTTTGAGAAGTTTCAAAAACTGGCATTGGCACATCCAAACGCCCTCGGAGAATTAAACTGTGAAACGGAAAGCAACCTTTTTAAACCACTCTCGGCTGAATTGTGCTGTGTAACTCGTGGCTGATTACCCACACACCCAACTGCAACCCTCCTAAACTGCATGCTCCATCCTGCTTTCCCCATATCTCTCCCACCCCTCCACATCTCCCCCTTCCCCTTTTACCCCTCCCCCTTCTTTCCCCCCCTCATCAGCCTTGGACCCTCTCCGCACCTCCCCCGCGCACGCCCTCAACGCCTCCCGCCCGCCCTACGCCTCAGACGCGCGCTCCTCCCCCTCGCGCTCTGCCATGCCCCCTCCCCCGCTCGACCCCGGCGCCCCCCTGCGCCCCTCGGGGCTGGGCCCGCGCGGATCCATGAACGAGCGCGGCATGGGGGGAGGAGGGGGACTCCCCATGGGCGCCAACGGCAGCGGCACCATGCTCCCGGTGTATGGGTCCCAGCCAGGAGGGGCGGGCATGGGGGGCGCAGCAGGCATGGGTGGGGGAGGCGGGGCAGTGGGAATGAGCTCATCCGGTTCCCCCAGCACCAGTGGGTCCACCAATCTGCTGCTCTCCGGTCGCCGCTTCCCCCGTGCCGGCTCCTCTGACTCCTCCCCCACCTCCTCCGCCTCCTCCCCCAGCTGGAACCGCCCTGGGGGCGTCCCTGGTGGCGGCACCGCTGGGGGGAGTTTCCAGCAGGGGCAGGGAGGGGGAGTGCAGGATCCAGTGGCAGTGGGGCTGGCAGCAGGGCTGCAGGGGGACGCTTTGGAGGATTTTGTGGCGTGGAGGAGAGGCAATCCCATGGCCTCGTACGTGCAGCAGCAGGAGTACATTCTGGATGCCCACCGCCGCATGGCTGCTGGCGGCGCTGGCGGAAGCATGATGATGGCCATGCAGCAGCAGCAGCAGCAGCAGTGGAAGGGGCAGGCGCCGGTGCTGACGTCCATGAACTCTCTAGGCTCTGGCGCGTCTGGCGATGAGGCTAGTGTGAGTGTCTTTTTTCTTGCCAATGTGCACTTGCTTCGCTCGGCTTGGCCCATCCGTGAGTATCGACTTTTCGCATCTCGCCTCAAGCGATGTAGCTAGTGCAGGACGGCTGAGACGAGTTTTTCACTGGAATGCGTTTCTGAAACCACTGGGAAGACGTCTTGACTTGAACTACTTGTTCCAAAGCTCACCCATTTCTGAGGCGCCTCAAAAATCTTCACAGGAATGCGTTTCTGAAACCAGTGGAAAGACGTCTTGAACTACTTGTTCCAAAGCTCACCCATTCCCTTCCCTGTCTTCTCTCCATGTCCTCACTGTCCCATTCTCCTCCTCTTCCTCTTCGCTTCCTCCTTCGTCCTTTCAGGCAGCCCCATCATCTTCCCTCCCCTCTCATGGGCTTCCTTGGTGTTTCCTCCCCTCCCGTACTTCCTCCCTCGCCCATCACTCTTCTCTCTTTCTCTCCTTTCCTCTCCCTCAATCCCCCCCTCTCTCCCTTCGCCTCTTCCATCCATCCCCCCCCCCCCCCCCCCCCCCCCCTTTTCTTCGTGTCCTTCCCCAGGACGACCCGCAAGAGGAGTTAGAGTGCTGCCGCATGTGCCTGCACACTGCTTTTTGACCTCTCAATCCCCCCTTCCATCCCCACACCTTCCTCCCCCACACCTTCCTCCCTGCCATCCCTTGTCCCTCCATCATCCCTACCCCTCCTTCCCCCCCATGCCCCACTCCAGGACGACCTGCGCAAGGAGCTACAGCGCATGCGCCTGCGTTCAGTTTTGAGACGCCTCAGTCTCCCCTTCCATCCCCTTACCGTCCCCAACCTCCTTCCCTTCTCCCCCTTCACCCGGCCCCTACCAGGACGACCTGCGCAAGCGCCTGCGCGCATTTTGGAGACGCCTCAATTCTGCCTACCATCCCCTTACCGTCCCCCCTGTTGACTTTTGAGTCGACTCAAAAGTCAATTCTGCCTGCCATCCCCTCACCCTCCCCCCTGCCATCCTTTCACCCGCACCACAACTCCCTTCCCTATCCCCCTTTCCAGGACGACCTGCGCAAGGAGCTGGAGCGCATGCGCCTGCGTGCTGCAGAGGCCGAGGCAGCCCAAGCGGAAGCGGAGCTGCGGGCACAGCGCCTGATGCTGGAAGCGCAGTCGTCCGTGCGGCAAGTGGAGGCGGCGCAGTGGCAGAAGGAGCTGGAGACCGCCGCACGCGTGGAGCAAGCGGCTCTCGAAGCCCTCACGGCCCAGGCTGCGGCGGAGGAGGCTCGGCGCGCTGCAGAGGCAGAGCTGCAAAGGAAGGACGCTGCGAGGAAGGAGGTGGCTGCTAAGGCTGCGGAGTTGGAGGTGCAGGCAAAGAGGCGGAAAGAGGCGGAGATGCGGGCGTTGAATGGTGGTGGTGTTGGGGGGAGCTCTGTGGGGAGCAGTGGGAGCAATGGGAAGGGCGGCGGGGGAGGTGGTTCGGGGGGAGCGGGAGCAGGAGGGGAGGGTGTGGAGGGGAAGGAGGGGGAGGGAGAGAGTGGGGAGGAGACTGTGGTGCAGGAAGGGCCGTTTGTGGAGTACACGTGGGAAGAGATGAAGGTAAGGGGGACAGAGGGATTGGGAAGAGGAAGGGAGGAGGGAGAGGGAGAGGGAGAGGGAGAGGGAGAGGGAGAGGGAGAGGGAGAGGGAGAGGGAGAGGGAGAGGGAGAGGGAGAGGGAGAGGGAGAGGGAGAGAGCCAATGAGGGAAGTTCTGTGTGTTGTGATGAAATGGTTGTGATGAAATGGTTGTGATGAAATGGTTGTGATGAAATGGTTGTGATGAAATGGTTGTGATGAAATGGTTCGAAAAATGAGGAATTCGCTGCGAGTTCTGGAACTCGCAAAAATGGAAATCGCTCTCAGTGAACCCGCACACTTATGAAACACAGTGAACGTACACGCCTGTGCTGGGGATTGTATTGTATCCCCCACACCACCACACCATCCCGTTCTCCCTCTCTCCTCGTCTCATGTGCCTCTCTCCTCTCCTGATCCCTCCTCTCTGCTCCCTGCTCCCACTCCTCTGTGCGCCCATGGAGCAGGCATGCACGGAGGGCTTCAGTGAGCAGCGCAAGATAGGCGAGGGTGGGTTTGGCACCGTGTATCTGGGCACGCTGCACCACACACCCGTGGCAGTCAAGGTGCTCAAGAGCCGCGACCACCACAAGGCCAAGACCGAGTTCCGCCAAGAGGTGACCACCACCCCCCCACACCCCCCTTCCCCTCCCCTCCCCCCCCCCCCCCTTTCCTCCCCCCCAATTCCTGCTCCTCCCCCCCCTCTCCACTGCGGCCATCCTAGTGCCCTGCCCTTCCGTGCCCTGCCACATCTGTGTTCTGCACTTAGCATGTATCCAATCCCATTTCTCCTCCCATGCCTCCCCATGCTTCCCCATGCTTCCCCATGCCCCCCCACGCTCCCCCATGCCCCCCCATGCTCCCCCATGCTCCCCCATGCCCCCCCATGCTCCCACATGCCCACACAAGCTCCTGTCACTCCCCTTCCCCTCCTCCTCCCCTGCAGGTGGCAGTGCTGACTCGCATGCAGCACCCGCACGTGTTTGAACTAGTGTATTGAGATCTCAAAACACTACTTCAAACAAGTTGCATCCACCACCCGCGCGCCGTCATGCTGCCGCTCGCACTCACGCCTTGCCTACAAGTACATGGCAGGGGATCAAATACACACCCCATCTCTCCCCATCTCTCCCCATCTCTCCCCATCTCCCCCCATCTCCCCCCCTCTCCCCCCATCTCCCCCCCTCTCCCCCCCTCTCCCTCCCTCTCCCCCCCTCTCCCCCCATCTCCCCCCCTTCTCCCCCCCCCACAGGTGGCGGTGCTGAGTCAGATCCAGCACCCACACGTGGTCATGCTGCTCGCCTGCTGCTCCTCCCACTTCTGCCTCGTCTACGAGTACATGGCGGGCGGCAGCCTCGACGAGCGCCTCCGCTGCACCAAGGGCACGGCGCCCCTCCTCTGGCACTCCCGCCTGCGCATCGCAGCAGAGGTCGCCTCCGCTCTCCTCGTACTGCACAACCGCCCCGTGCCCATAGTCCACCGGGACCTCAAGCCCGCGAATATCCTCTTAGATAAAAACCTAGTGGCGAAGCTCGCAGACGTGGGGCTCGCGCGGCTCATGCCCGCCAACGACGACTCCTCCGGGAATGGCAACGCCGTCATGCGCACGTACGCGCGGGAATCCGTCGCCGTCGGCACCTTCGCCTACATGGACCCGGAGTTCCAGCGCACGGGGGAATACGGCCCGAAATCCGACGTGTACGCGCTGGGAATCGTGCTCCTGGACCTCCTCACGGGCCTCCGTCCAAACGCGTTCGAGGGGCTCGAAGACGCAGTGGACGACGACGACGAGGAGGCTCTCGCGGCTCTCCTGGATAAAACCGCGGGCGACTGGCCGGTGCCTCTCGCCATGGAGCTCGCGAAGATGGCGCTGAAATGCTCTGAGATGCGGAGGAGGAGCCGGCCGGATCTCGCCAAGGTGGTGATGCCGGTGCTGGAGAAGGCCAGAGAGGTGGCTGCGAAAGTGGAGGAGGAGGTGGAGGGGAATGCCTGGCGCGCTGGTAGCCTGCCCAGCCCGCACAAGGCTGCTAGCTGCTTCTTTTGCCCGTTGACCAAGGTGCAGTGGCGGTTGGGGCAGAAGGGTGGGGGTCGTGAGGGGGGAGGGAAAGGGAGGGAGCGTGAGGGAGTTGGAAGGGAAGGGTGGTGGGGCATGGCTTGTGCTGGAAGAAGATCCAAGGGTTTTTGGGTGCTGGCAACGGAGAGGGACGATGCCCTCTTTCTCACCTTTACTCCCTCCTCCTCCTCCTCCTCCTCCCCTTTTGCCCCTCCCTCTTCCCACCTCCGTCCCTCTTTCCACCGCCTCCTTCCTCCGAGAGGTGCAGGATTCCATGCTGGCAGCGGCTTTTGAGACGTCTCAAAAAGCATTGCCTCCTTCCTCCAAGAGTTGCAGGATCCCGTGCTGGCAGCGGGTGGCCACACGTTCGAGAGGGCCTCTCCTTACTTGCCTTCTCCTTCCCTCTCTACCCTCCCGGTTTCCCTTTACCTACCCTCTCGCTCCCTGCCTCTCTTTCCTACAGGAAGTGATGCAGGACCCAGTACTGGCAGCGGACGGGCACACGTACGAACGAGCCTCTCTTCACTCGCCGCTTCCTCCCCTCTACTCCCCCTGTGTTTAACTTTCTCTTCCCCCCTCTTACCATCTCCCTACCCCTTGCAGGAGGTGATGCAGGACCCAGTGCTGGCAGCGGACGGGCACACGTACGAGCGAGCAGCGATCGCCAAGTGGCTGGCGGAGGGCAACAGCACGTCGCCCATGACCCACGACCCACTGCCCAACACCGACGTCATGCCCAACCATGCCATCCGCGCCATGATCACCGAGTGGCGCAACGGCAAGAAGTAACGCCTGCCTGCCTGCCTGCACGAGAGGGACATGAACGTCAAGTGGCAGGCCGGGCCGCGCTTCTTGTGAAGGGGTGCTGCGCGTCTTGTGTTGTGGGTGGGAATGCGAGGGGAGATAAGTTATGAACTGAAAGGGGATGGGGATGGGAATGAGGATGGGGATGGGGATGGATGTAGGGAGAATGGAACGGAACTCGTTGAGGTGGCAAGGGGGAAGGGACTGATGAATTGGTGAAAGATGGGTGGACATGTTTTTGGACCATTTATCAAGTCTACCCAATTTGCCATTCGTAGTTGCAGTGGTAGGTAGTGATTTTGTGGTGCCTGCATATGGTACTCATTACAATTGGACCTATTATGGTATGGTAACAAACAATTGTTGCTACTAGCATCAAAGAATCATGCACGTTTGTATAATGGATTGGTCTGCTTGTAATTTGGGCACTATGAACTACATGCAAGGGGAGAAAAGCAGTGCAAGACTAGGCAAGCATGCATGAACAGACATTGATTACTGTTACGAGTGCAATTGAGTGAGCGAGCGAGAATTGCACTATCGAAGCAAAAGTACAATGAGCGAAGGCATGAGCGAAGGATATATAGCGAAACTACAGTGGTAACGGTAATGGACTGTGGTTGTCGTGTGACGGGCCTGGGACTGAGGTTGGGAAAAGTGTCGAAGCGGAGGCCCGGAGCGCGGGTTACGCGTCGAGCCGTGAGGTCGGGGTGCGACGTATGAAGGTGGCAAGAGGATTGTCGATGCGAGAGTTGCGAGTGGTAACGGTGCAGACTGTGGTGCTACAGTGGTGTACGCGTTGAGCGGGGACGCGAAGAAAGGACAAGGAATTTTCCTTACACTAGCCCCCCCCGTAAGGAGGTCCTCATTACGAAAGTGCGTGTACATCCCTGAAGTTTCGGCTGCGCAGATACTCGGTGAGGACGAGGTGGTTTTCGATTCTATCTAGGGGAACCCAGTTGTCTTCGGTGGGTGTACGGTCTTTCCAGCGGATCAGGAACTTGATCCTTCGGGCTCCACGAGGGTCGCGAACAGGGCTAATTTTTGGTTTTGAGCAACCCTTATTATCAGTGCTGCACCTAAGCAAAAACCTGATTATCAGTGTGACCCGGTAGGAAATTTCTTTTGCATCAGGGTTCAGGCTAGGTTTGAAAATTTTACCCTGAGGCATCAGTGTAAGACTTGTAAAAACCCTACTCAGTTATTGTTACAATGAGTTTAGTCCGAGTTACAATGGCGTTGTGTAGAGCGAAACTGTATTTCTGGCCAATAGTGGCCCACTTCGTGCCAACACAAGTACGCAAATTCAGGTTTTGACAGTTGGCCAACGGGAATCCCTAGTTACAGGAAAGTGGGGGGGGGGGTCCGGGGGGGGGGGGGGGGGGGGGGGGGGGGGGGTGGTACTAGCTTCAGGGTAAAACTCGCTAAGAAGAACGGTTACCCTGGTGCATCAGTGTGCCTTAAACGTATACCCTGGCTGATCAGGAAAATCACAGCTCCAAAAAAAATTACCCTGAGGCATCAGTGTGACTACCAAAAACCACCCTGACAATCAGGGCATCAGGGTGATTTACACTGATAAAATTTGGCCTGGTCGCGAACTCTGTGACTCAGAATCTTCTCGGGCGTGATGATTGGTTCAGTCGGTGGTCGTGTCATGCTGGCTGGGCGATTACGTGGGAGTTGGCTTGTGGACGGGACGTAGGGGCGAAACAGGCTGACGTGGAATGAGGGGCTGACGTACCAGTCAGCGGGGAGGAGGAGGAGGTGGGCGGTGACGGGTGTGATCATGTGGCTGATGCGAAATGGTCCACAGTATCGGGGGCGGAGTTTTGGGGTGATGGGCAGGCGGAGGTTCTGGGTGTCAAGTAAAACTAGGTCGTCGGGCTGGTAAGTGACAGGTCTGCGGTGGCGGTCGGCGTTGCGTTTAGTGATGATGTTCGATTTTTTTATCGCGTCTGCTGCCCGGGTCCGTGCTGCTTGTAATATTTCGGCGAATTGTTGTGCCCGTGGCACTGGGTTGTCGGGATTCGGGGTCATGGGTATTGTCGGGTCTTGTCCGTAGTTGAGGTAAATGTCAGAATGTTATCTTATGCTCTAGCCTGTAGTGGGGTGCTCTATAGCGAGTACAACCCTTCTAGGGTTTCCTATTTGTATCCCCATTCTTGCTAGTGCAGTCCTCTTCTCTCTTCTAACTTTAACATGCTATCAGAGCAGGTCGATCCCCTTGGATCGATCCTGTGGGTGGGCTCACCACCTCGTTGCTTCCGCTGCAACTGCCACTGCTACTCTCTGTGCCGCACGCCCCGTGGCGTGCGGCAGTTTTTTCTGCCCACCGTGCGCCCCGAGGCGCGCGGCGGTTTTCTGCCCGCCGTGCGCCCCGAGGCGCGCGACGGGTTTCTGCCCCGTCACTCGGCGCGTCGCCCCCGGGAGGCGCTGCGACGGGCGACGGGGACCCGCGCGTCGCACCCCGTCGCCCTACCTACGGCCCCCGCCCCGTCGCCCTACCTGCGCCCCGGCCCCGGCCCCGTCGCCCTACCTGCGACCCCGGCCCCGTCGCCCCTCCTCCGACCCCGGCCCCGTCGCCCTACCTGCGCCCCGGCCCCACCGCCCTACCTGCGTACCGGCCCCGTCGCCCTACCTACGGCCCGGCCCCGTCGCCCTACCTACGGCAAGTGCACCCCCCCCCCCCCCCCCCCCCCTTTTCCCGTCGCCAGTCGAGGCGACCTGGGGGGTGGCGGGTGTGTGGTCTCCTCTGCTCCTCCTCCTCCTCCGTCTCCCTGTGCTGCAGCTGTCGCTGAGGGGGAGTGGACGTGTTGGAGCCGGTGGAGTACTAAGGGGGGGTGAAGGGGGAGTGGAGCTAGCGGTGTAGCAGTGGGTGTGTGCCAGAGGGAGTGGGATAGTTTGGGGAAGCTGAATGGAGGTTGCCGTCGTGTCGCCAGCAGCACCTGTATTCCGGGGACTTCGTCCGGTAGCCCAGTCGTAGCCAGCTGTGCCAGCCGCCCGTGGGTCCGTTGCTCGTCTGCCGCTACTTTAGCCGCGGGGCCAGTTACTCCAGTATTCCGGAGCGTTGTTCCGGTAGCCGCTGTGCCAGTGTGCCTCCTGTTGCCCGTGTGTATGCAGCTTCATCCGTCGCCTCCTATCTCCTCTCTTCTCACTCACTCTCCTCCTCCTCACTTGCCCGTTGTGACTACCACTAGCTTGTGAGAATAAGCAAACAGGAATGAAATGACTAAGTCAGGGTTGGGTACAAATACAACCCTAGAAAGCTGTACCCCATATGTGCTACCCCACTATAGCCTACAAACATGCATCAGCTATAGTAATCTGACACACCCCCATAGGCAAAGTGGGGGAGAACAAGGGGTCACAAGACCAGTCAAGCAAAGCAAAGCAAAGCAAGCTCAGGGTGGATCACAAAGTCACCACACAGTCCGAGCACAAGAGCAGGGCCAGAGGCCAGTTCACAAGCAAGAGTACAGACATATATAGAAGACTAGACAAGCAAGAGCAGGTATATATATGTCACAGTACAAGTAAAGTCAAGAGGAGAGCAAGTGAGGCAAGACAGGCACAAGACCCAGCTGGGTGCAGAAGCGCTGATGGTCACAAGGCGCGAGTGCCTTGGTGAACACATCAGCAGTGTTGGCTTCAGAGGCCACGTACGCAAGTCGCAACTGACCACGCTGCTGCAGCTCACGAGCAAGGAAGTAGCGGAGAGCAATGTGCTTCGTTCTGTGCTCCAAGCGCTGCTCTCGACACAAGGCCAGCATGGCCTTGTTGTCTACGTACAGCACTGGAGGAGAACGAGGCGGCTCTCCAAGGTCAGTCAGCAGGTAGGTGAGCCAGCCTAGCTCCTGTGCAGCCATAGCCCTGGCGTAGATCTCAGCCTCACAACTGGAGCTGAGAACCGAAGACGAACGAGTAGAGCGCCACGAGACAGAGCCGGAACCAAGACTGAAGGTGTAACCCTGTGACGACCGCTGCGTAGCCTGGTCGTCAGCCCAAGAAGCGTCCGCGTGGCCTGTAAGGACCACTGGACTCCGCCCTCCAAGCACTAGCCCCATGCCCGACGTACTGCACAAGTAGCGCAATACCCTCTTCGCTGCAGCCATGTGCTCTGGTCGGTGTCTCCCACGAGCAACATAGCGTGCAAGAATGCTCAGAGGGTATGCAAGGTCAGGTCGAGTGCAGGTCATCAGGTACATGAGGCAGCCAACAAGCTCTGGGTACGGGCCACTCGACTCTGCGGACTCATCCGAAGGCAGAGCTGAGAGTGAGTGGCGAGTAGACAGAGGAGTGGCCTGAGGCGAGGAGTACGTGAAGCCGAAGCGCTGAAGGACCTGCTGCACCATGTGTGACTGAGTCAAGGTGATGGTGCGGCGTGCTCTGTCCCGAGTGATCTGCAAGCCAAGGTAGCTGCGCAGTTCACCCAGGTCTGTGCACGTGTGTCTCTTCAGCAGCTCGGACTTCACGTAGGCGAGTCCAGCAGTGTCCGCTGTGGCAAAGACCAAGTCGTCGACGTACACGAGGATGTAGAACGGCGGCAAAGAAGTGTCGGTGCACAGAAACAGCGACGGGCCGGCTGTAGAAGGAGCTAACCCAAGAGCCGCAAGTGTAGTCGTCAGTGTGTTGTGCCACTCACGGGGCGCCTGGCGGAGACCATAGACTGGCCGCCGGAGGCTCCACTAGGTACCAGGAGGAAAAGACCCAGTGAAGCCAGGTGGGCGGCGCAGCCAGATCTCCTCGTGCAGGCTGCCCTGCACGAAAGCTGTGCTGAAGTCAAGAGATTGCAGCTCGTAGTCACGCTGAGCAGCTATGTGCAGTAGCACCCGAAGAGTGGACATCTTCGGGGTGGGAGAGAAGGTCTAAAAGTAGTCAACTCCCTGCCGCTGACTAAAGCCTCGAGCCACGTAGCGCGCCTTGAAGACAGGTGGAGAGCCCGGCGGCCGCTTCACCCGGAAGATCCACATGCCACTGACGATGTTCGCCCCAGGAGGGGGAACTGCGTCAACGTAGGTGCCTGTGGACTTCCAGGAAGCCATCTCTGCATCCATAGCTGCCTGCCACTGAGAGGAGTAGGGACCCTCTACGGCCTCCGCGTAAGAGCGCGGAGTCGGGATGTCTAGTGCATCCGGGTCTCCCTCAGGAGCAAGTAGTACAGACGCGAGATGAGGTGAAGCAGCAGCCAGACACTGTAACTCCTCCTGCCTGTCCTCTAGGACGTCCGTGCCAAGAGCACACTCACCCCCGACGGACGGAGGACAGACAGACGCAGACTCAGCAACAAGACTAGCAGCGTAGTCTAGACGACAGCGAGCAGCAAAGACGACGAGCTCAGCGACAAGAGCAGACGCAGCAGTGGACTCAAAAGAGTGGTCAGCGACGACAGTAGCAAGCAGACGCGTGACAGTAGGACTGGCAGCACGAAGAGAGTCCGACTCAGGGTCGGCAAGCGCAGGAAGAGAGGACTCAGGAGGAGAAGGCAAAGGGGCACGCAGAGGAGCAGTGGACGGACGCAGAGACATCCGGTGCATGCCAGGGACAGGAGGAGGACGCTGACGCAAACCGCGACCACTAGCGCGAGCAGCACGAACAGGCGACGCGGGACGAGACGCAGGCTCACGACGCTCAGCAAGACCTCCAGTAGGACCAGTGTAAGGAGAGGGAGCAGGCAGAGGAGAGGAAGGCTCCAACAGTGACTGCGACTGGACAGGCTGTGGACACTCTACCGAAGGAGAAAGACCAAGAACCTGCTGTAGGAGCGGAACGAAGTACGGCCGAGGCCGCGCGGCAGCTCCAGACTCAGCAGGGACAGCACCAGCACCCTCAGCGACAGCACCAGCGCCACCAACACCTCCAGCGGCAGGACCTCCAGCAGCACCAGCAGCAGAACCACCGCCAGGACAGACAGCAGTAGTCTCAGCACCAACACCCTCAGCAGCTCCAGCTCCAGTAGGACCCGCAGGCCCAGCAGCTCCGGGACCGGCAGCACCAGCACCCTCGACGGTCGACGAAGCTCCAGCTCCAGCAGCACTCCTCCAGCGGCGAGCAAACCACTCGCGCAGCTCCTGTGGAGAGAGGGGCTCCCGGCGAGACGCAGCAGCAGGAGAAACCCCAGGCTCAGCAGCTCCAGACTCAGCACCCCCAGGCACAGCAGCTCCAGACGTAGCACCCCCAGGCTCAGCAGCTCCAGACTCAGCACCTCCAGGCTCAGCAGCTCCAGACTCAGCACCCCCAGACTCAGTAGCTCCAGCTCCAGGAGGACCCGCAGGCCCAGCAGCTCCGGGACCGACAGCACCAGCACCCTCAGCAGGCGAAGAAGCTCCAGCTCGAGCAGCACGCCTCCAGCGGCGAGCAAACCACTCGCGCAGCTCCTGTGGAGAGAGCGGCTCCCGCCGAGACTGAAGAACCGGAGAGCCCCCAGGTCCAGCAGGCGCAGGCTCCGCACCTCCAGGCCCAGCACCCCCAGGCTCAGCAGCTCCTGACGTAGCACCCTCCGGCTCAGCACCCCCCGGCTCAGCACCCCCAGACTCAGCTCCCCCCGGCCTCGCACCCCCAGGCTCAGCACCCCCAGCAGCAGCACCCCCAGGCTCAGCACCCGCAGCAGGACCAGACTCAGCAGCAACCTCGACTGGCCCGACCGTGTCTACCTGGGACACACCTGAAGGGGCAGGAACCTGAGGGGGGAGGGGGTCTACCGGGGGGGGAACTGGTACTAGGAAGTCCGGTGGGGGGGGGAGGGAAGGAGTACGGTAGGGGAAGAGGCGGTAGAAGGGGACTGACTCGTCGAACGTGACGTCCTGGGAGGACAGAACACGACGAGAGGAGGGGTGGTAGAACTGCCACCCTGGAGCGTCAGGGGGGAAGCCAAGGAAGACACAGGGAGCAGCACGGGGGGACAGCTTGTCCGCAGACAAGTCGCGGACAAACGCCCGAGATCCCCAGACACGGAACGCAGACGCATCGCCGACCTTCCCCGTCCACAGTAACACTGGGGACATTGCGGGCCGAGAGACCCTGGGGTGAAGGTTGAGCTGATGCGCCGCGTACCGAACCGCAAACGGCCACAGAAAGTGGGGGGCAGCCGTATGCATCATGGACGTACGAGCGACATCCATGACCGTGCCAATGCGGCGCTCAGCAATCCCATTTTGCTGTGGAGAGTCCGGAAGCGTAAAGGTATGGCGGATCCCCTGTGCACGACAGTAGGCTCGCAGAAGGCGAGAGGAGAACTCCCCACCGCGGTCAGAGTGCAGACGCAGAACAGGAAAGTCCGAGCCGAAGCTCCTCCTGAGCTGGAGACGAGCTGCGCGGATCCAGTCGATCAGCACCTCAGTGACAGCACCCTTGCTGCGCAAGGGGAAGACTGAGGTGTAACGCGAGTAGTCGTCAACCACCAACAGGAAGTAGCGCTCGTGACCCTGCCCACGGACGGGGGCCGGGCCCCACACGTCCATGTGAAGTGTCTGCAGAGGAGCCTCTGTCGAGGGAAACTGGGAGGAGTGAGGAGCAGCCCTGAGGCGCCCCTCGACACAGGGGACACAGGAAGGTCCTGGTCCCGAAGGAAGGGGAGGGAGAGACTGGGGAAGACCAGAGACAAGGACACGGGAAGCCATGCCCCGAAGACGGGGCAAGGAGGGGTGGCCAAGACGGTGGTGCCACAGGAGAGTCTCGTGAGACAGGAGGCGACACGAACAGGGGGCAGACTCAGGACCAGACCTGTACGCAGCAGCAAACACCTGACCTGACGCTGCTACCTGACCGGACGCAGGGACAGGAGGAGACTCAGTGGTCAGGGTGTAGAGGCTCGACCCCGGCCGGCGCGAGAACGTGGCCAGGTGCCGGCCTGTGCGTGCGTCCGTGCAGTGGGTCACCCGCTGACTCGCAGGAGTGAACTGGTGAACCCCCGCATCCTGTAGGTCTCCACCACTCACCAAGTTCGTCGAGAACGAGGGGAGGTACAGGCCAGACAGGGTGCCCGAGGGGGCAGCCGGACACGGGAGGACAGTGGAAAAGTGAGCGAGGACAGGACCCCCAGAGGGGTCAGCCAGGGAGACTGCAACCGGCCGACCAAGCGGCGTGAGTGTGGTGCGGTCCGGAAAGAAGGAGCGAGACGCCCCAGAGTCAAGTGTAAAGGTGAGGGAGGCCGAAGCCAACGCGGTACCTGAGAGCGCAGCCTCACCCGCACCTGAGGAAGCAGACTCACTAGCACCTAGAGCAGCAGCCGCACCTGTACCTGGCGCAGGAGACTCACGAGCACCCAGAGCAGCAGCCTCACCAGTAGCTAGAGCAGCAGGTCCTATACCTGGGTCAGGCGGGACGCACAGGTGACCGGCACGGTCAGCACTAGTAGGCAATGCATACATGGCAGTGAGAATAGCATCATAGTCAAGAGCATATATATCGACCCTCTGCCTAAGCAACTCCACCCAGTCGGGAAGCTCAGCCTCGTCGCCAAACACGGTACGCCAGGCGTCGCTCAGACGGGCGAAGCAGCGGGACGGTGTATGACTACGTGTCCCACAAGGCTGACCAGTCCGAGTACCAGTGCGTATCACGTAAGAGCAGCGAACAGCACTGAGAGACCCTCCACTCTGAGCGTACCACTCACGAAGCTGGCGAGGCGTGAGAGACACGCGAGAGGGTCGCGGGAGCTGCATCTGGCCGCCACCACGAGTAGAAGCAGCAGGAGTGGTAGTAGGAGTAGCGCCGCCACCCCTACAGCCCCAACCAGCGTACCACTCACGCAGCTGCTGGGGCGTGAGGGACTCACGCAGGCGTCGCTGGGGCTGCATCTGGCTCCGCAAGTAGAAGCAGGAGCAGGACTAGCAGCAGGAAGGCAGGCAGCCAGGCAAGCCAAAAGGCAGGCAGGCAGGCAAGCAGGCGACGCGCAGCGTGCTAGCAGGGCAAGAGCTCACCAGTGGTGGGAAGAGTAGGCTCGGCGACTCAGCGGCTCGGCAGCTCGGCGGCTCGGCGGCTCGGGCGACTCGGGCGGCTCGGCGGCAAGGCGGCTCGACAGCAACTGCAGCTCAGCGGCTCGGTGACGCGGCAGCTCGGCGGCAGGGCGGCTTGGCAGCAACTGCAGCTCAGCAGCTCAGCGACCCGGCGGTTCGGCGGCAGGGCGGCTCGGCTGCTGGGCGGCTTGGGTGCAGGGCGGCTTGGCGGTGGGGCGGCTCGGCTGCTGCAGGTGAGCGGCTCGGCTGCTGCAGTGGGAGATGAAGGAGGAGGAGAAGCAGGGGAGGCCACACACCTGACACCCCTCTGCTGGCCTCTCAGCGGCCCCCTCAGGTCGCCTCGACCAGCGACGGGAAAAGGGGGGGGGGGGGTGGTGGGGGCCGGTAGGTGCAGCGGCGGGGCCAGCAGGTGCAGTTGCGGGGCCGGTAGAAGGGGACGGCAGGAGCCGTCAGGAGGGGACGGCTGGGCCGTCAGGAAGGGACGGCGGGGCCGTCACGAAGAGACGGCGGGGCCGTCAGGAGGCGACCGGGCCGCGAAGGGGCGGCTGGGCCGGGATGGGGCGGGGCCGCGACGGAGGCAGGCGGCGGGGCCGCGTAAGGGCCTGGGCGGGGCCGCGACAGAGCCGTCAGCGGGGCCGCGTGAAAGCCGGGGCGGGGCCGCGTAGAAGCCGGGGCGGGGCCGCGCGAGAGCAGGCGACGGGGCCGCGAAGGAGTCGGGGCGGGGCCGCGTGAGAGCAGGCGGCGGGGCCGAGTAAGGGCCTGGGCGGGGTCGCGACAAAGCCGTCGGCGGGGCCGCGTGAAAGTCGGGGCGGGGCCGCGTAGAAGCCGGGGCGGGGCCGCGCGAAAGCAGGCGGCGGGGTCGCGAAGGAGCCGGGGCGGGGCCGCGTGAGAGCAGGCGGCGGAGCCGCGTAAAGGCCGGGGCGGGGCCGCGACAGAGCCGTCGGCGGGGCCGCGTGAAAGCCGGCGACGGGGCCGCGTAAGGGCCGGCGGCGGGGCCGCGTCAGAGAAGGCGGCGGGGCCGCAGGGGAAATGGCGACCCGAGGGGTCGCAAAAAAAAAAAAATCGCGCCTCGGGGGGCGCTTCGGTGGGCCCAAAAAAAATGGTCCTTAGAAGGACCCGCTCTATACCATGTGAGAATAAGCAAACAGGAATGAAATGACTAAGTCAGGGTTGGGTACAAATACAACCCTAGAAAGCTGTACCCCATATGTGCTACCCCACTATAGCCTACAAACATGCATCAGCTATAGTAATCTGACATAGCTTTGCTCATAATTGTGAACTTTAACTATTGCTTCTTGAACTTGTGCTCAGAATGTGTGGTGACATTGTGATCCACCCTGAGCTTGTACTGCTTTGCTTGCTCTGCTGATTACACCCCACTTTGGCTATGGGGGTGTGTCAGAATGTTATCTTATGCTCTAGCCTATAGTGGGGTGCTCTATAGCGAGTACAACCCTTCTAGGGTTTCCTATTTGTATCCCCATTCTTGCTAGTGCAGTCCTCTTCTCTCTTCTAACTTTAACAGTAAAACGGTGATTGTTGGGTCGTGGCGGAAGGTGAATTGTTGTACGCGAGCTCGATGAGTGGCAGTTGCTGTTCCCAGGTGGTCGGGTCGTCGCACGTGGCTCGGATGAGTTGTTCCTGTTGGGTGCAAATTCACATTGCACGACATCCTGCCGTCTGTTTGTACGAGTATGCGTGTGCGAATGCATTTGCGTGTGAATGGTATGTTCGTGTGTTTGTTTGCTTTCGCAATTTTCGCTTGAAGCATTTGCAGGTACTCGCACAATGTGCGCTTCGGCATAACATTGTACGCGCTATGAACAGTACAAGCAGAAAGGACGAGCTCGCAAAGGAGCCCAAGATGGAAGCTTTGTGGTCTGGCTTACTTGATTGCGCAGATTCAGTTCTATCCAACTCGAAATTGTACTGTTTTGTTTGGTTGACTATAGTGTAGCAGGGCAGGCACTATAGGGGTACAATTTAGGTGAAGGTTGGATGTTGTTTGTCTGTATCTGCATGCTACAGGGCCAGGGGAAACCAGCGGAACCAGCATTTGGCTGGTTGGGCAAAGACAAAACAGGTTCTGTTTTTAGGACCTGAACCTGGTTGTTGTTTTCCCAGGTTGGAAAAACAGAACCAGAGGTTGTTCACCAACCTACCACCTGCTATTTTGTCCAGCCAGGTTGGTTCTGTTGCTTGGAATTATTTGGGATCATCCCTGGTTGTTCCAAGGTTGATTCCCAAGGTCCTTGATAGCTAGAGCTATTTATTCCTTCTCTGTTTGTACCTGAATATAGTGAAATTTATTCAAGCGAATTCCTCCCTTCCTGGAATTCCGTTTCTACGCGGTGCGACGGCGGAATGCTACCCGAGTCAACGCTAGTTCGCTAGCACTCCAACGCTAGGCTAACGCTTTCCGACCCATAACTTCGTAATGGCAAAACTTTTCGCGAGGCAACTTGGCTTATTTTAAAGCTCTTAGAGTGAGCTTCGATATAGTAAATTCTCAGCTTAATCCGATCAACGGTCTGCACGATACGCTGCGCGACGTTCAAGGTACTCTTGCTGTTTCGACTAAGTCCCTCTTGATCCCTCTCTCTACAAACTCGGACCCGAGGATAGGGGCTGGTCTTGTACCAGGCACCCAAGGACCCTTGGAGGTGACCCCGAGGAGAGGTTTTAAGTTTGATAAAGTCTTAATAGCTTGAGTTTATTAGGTCCTTACACCAACAAGCTGGTATCAGAGCTGCGTTATAGTGATCCTCGATATGGGTAGCTATGGCGGGGAACACCTCGGCGGTAGCTGATGAATCTTCAGCCCAAGATCGTAGCGGCAGCCATGATTCTGGTGTTTCTGCGCCAAGGGGAGCGCGAACAAGCCAGGGCTCGCTGATCAAGGAGGTGCTGAAAAACTTCACCGTCGAGAAGTTCAATGGTGAGGGCTATGATGATTGGGCCTGGAAAATGCAACTTTATTTCCGTCAGATCGGATTGCTGAAACTAATGATTGGGGAGGAGCCTAGACCGAGTAACCCCGCTCTTCAGGAAGATTGGGACGAGCGCGCCTCGGCTGGCTACTACTTGATGTCGCAGAGTTTGGAGCTGAACCAGCGTCACCACGTCATGCACCTGCTGCCGGAGGTTGAGTGCGGTCCGAAGGCGTGGACCGTGTTGAAGGAGCTGCACGCCCCTACCTCCGTCGCTGCGACGCTCATGATGGAGAGGGAGCTGTCCGTGTTGCGCCTAAGCGAGGGAGAGCCGGTACAACCCATCCTGGAGAAGATGCATGATCTCTACGCGAAGCTGGCGATCGCGGGAATCACCTACCCGGAGGCGACCAAGTGCCTGAAGATGCTCTCGCTGCTGCCGGAATCGTGGCTTCAATTCATGAGCGGATTGAGCCTGCCGCAGAACCAGAGCTTGTGGACGCTCGAGTGGGTGCGGACGAAGATTCTGGAGGAGGACTTCCGTCGCCGCCAACTGACGGGTGGGGACGACGGCAGCAGCGGCTACGGGATTCAAGGGAGCCGACGTGGCAAAGGACGTGGCTTCGGTGGTGCTGGACGCGGTGCAAAGAAAGACGACGACTCCAACGACCAACAAGGAGGTACCGGTTGGGGTCGCGGTGCGAAATCTGGACGTGGGGGCAAGTCGGGTGCTGGTGGCAAAAATGAAAGGGAGTTGCTGGTATTGTGAGAAGGAAGAGCACCCCTGGTTTTTGTGCTATAAGAAACCCGATGGATGGACCCCCCAGAATCGTCACCAGGATGGCGGCGCGCGGAGGAACCAGAAAAACGGCGCCAACATGGTCGCTGATTCGTCCGACAACAACCCGAAGGGCAACGGCGGTGCGGAGAAGAAGAAGGAGCGCACCGCGGGCCAATTCTTTCATGTGGGAGACAAGGGGGAGCAAGGAGACGCATCTGCTAAGGTTGGAGCAGAGCTGCACCCCTTGGACTATTGGGTGTTGGACACAGGCGCTGCTTGGACAATGACGCCGCGCAAGGACCTGCTGGACGACGTACGCGCTGCACCGATTAATGAGGTGTGCTCTACCTCTGGACACATGTTGAAGGTGGCTGGTGCGGGACGAGTTGCGTTTAAGGGAGCGGATGGCAAGCCGGTGGTGCTGCACGACGTTCTCCTCGTCCCCGACCTGAAGGCCAACCTTATCTCCCTCCGTAAGCTTGGCAAGGCTGGGGTGAACACCAACACAGATGGGGCTCGCACATATAAGGGGAAGCTGGGCAATCGGGTGCTTTGGGATCTGCACGAGAGCAAGGACGTGTACAGATCTATGTGGCAGCTGCCGGCGCTAGCGTGGCACGGTGGGGGGCAGGCTGGAGAGGGGTCTGCATCCCAAGGGGAATGCAACGCCGTTGGAGGGGTTGGTGTGAAAGTGTCGGCCAAATCTGGGGAGACGGATTGGGCAACTGCACACTGACGTTTGGGGCATGTGGCAATGCCTTTGCTGAAGCAGCTGGAGAAGGATGGAGCCGTTAAGGGCTTGAAGCTGAACGGACAACCACCCGATGATAACTGTGAAATTTGCCTCCTTTCAAAGTTCACCCGTTTCCCCTTCCATAGTGTGGCTGGCAGGAGCAAAAAAGCCGTTGGAGCTGGTCCACATGGACTTGGTGGGGCCACTGCCGGTGCAAGGGCACAAGGGGGAGCGGTACTTCCTAACCATAGTGGATGACTGGAGCAGGCTAATGTGGGCGTATCCGCTGAAGCAGAAAGATCACGCCGCCTCCACGATTCGGGACGATTGGCTGCCGTTAGTGGAGAAGCAAGCGGAGTGTGTGGTGAAGCGGATTAGGACAGATCGGGGTGGTGAGTTCCTTGGAGCTGAGATGACGGCCTGGCTCAAGAAGCAGGGCATCCAGAGGGAGCTGACAACGGCTTACACTCCACAGTCCAACGGTGTAGCAGAACGGGCGAACCGGACAATTCTGGAGACAGCTAGGGCGCTGCTCATAGAATCTGGGCTGGGCAACTTGATGTGGCCCCATGCTGTTCGGCACGCTACCGTCGCTAGGAACACGGTACTCACAAAGGTTGGGGATGACTCGTGGGTGCCGTTGGAGAGCTGGCTTGGGAGGAAGCCGCCGGTGGACATGCTGAGGGTGTTCGGTTGCATGGCAATCGCCCACGTCCCCAAGACCTACCGCAGTAAGTTGGGGGCGAGTGCAATCTGGAATGTGCATTTGGGGCTGGCTGCTGAGAGCAAGGGATGGCTGCTGTGGGAACCTTCCAAGGGTGTGTTGTTTGACAGCAGGGATGTGAAGTTTGTTGAGGGCATGATGTATGGGAGCTGGGAGAAACAGCTGGAGGCCAGGGTGTCCCAGCAGATGGAGCAGATCACCATGCAGCTGGACCTGACTCCTAGTATGTGGGAGGAGGAAGAGGAGGCAGCTGCAGAGGGTGGTGATGGAAAGAAGGTACAGGAAGCACCTGCTGGTGGAGAAAATGATGTGGAGACTGGCACTAGTGGAGCTGCTGGATCTGAGGGGAGAGAGCAGCAGCAGGGGAAAACTAAGAAGCCGAAGGGTGTCGTTATGAAGGGATGGGAGACACCCGTCTCCAGGCCAGGACGTACCCGTATGGCTACTAAGAAGCTGACTGCAGGAGCTGATGTAGCGGAGCAGCAGCTTGGGACTGAGGAGGCATTGCTGATTCTACCGCATGGCTACGATCTGGATGAGGAGGATGAGCCTGCGTACTGTTTTCTTGCCCCTGCACCAGAGGAACCAGCTAGCATGGAGGAGGCATTAGCTGGACCAGATAGGGACAAATGGCTAGCTTCTAGGGATGCTGAGTACCAGAGCCTGCTGGAGAATGGGACTTGGGAACTAGTAGTGCTGCCTGAGGGAAAGAAAGCGGTACAATGCAAGTGGGTGCTAAGGATCAAGACTGACGACAAGGGGCAGGTCACCATCTACAAGAGTAGGTTGGTGGCTAAGGGGTTTATGCAGAAGGAGAAGCGGGACTTCAATGAGATCTTTGCTCCCACTGCCAAACCCCCTACCCTTCGTGTCTTGTTGGCAGATGCAGCCGTTAGTGGGAAGTTCATTATCCAGATGGACATATCAACGGCATTCCTCAATGGGATTTTAGAGGAGGATGTGTACATGACGCAGCCACCTGGGTATGAGGATGGTACGGGCAGGGTGTGCAAGCTGAAAAAGTCCATCTACGGCTTGAAGCAGGCGCCTCGCTGCTGGTACCAGAAGTTGGCAGCTGTTTTAGAGGAGATGGGATTCAGGACCAGCAGCTGTGATGAGAGCCTCTTTCTCAAGGGGGAGGGGGAGAAGCTGGTGCTGTTTCTGGTCTATGTGGACGACATTCTTCTCTTTAGCAGCAGCATGAAGGAGATCCAGAAGGTGCAGCAGCAGCTGATGGAGAACTTCAAGTGCAAGAACCTTGGGGAGGTAAAGTACTACCTCGGGATGCACGTGGAGAGGGATCTGGATCACAGGTGGTCGAAGCTGCACCAGGAGAAGTTCATCAAGGAGCTTGGGGAGAAGTACGGAATTGAGAATGAGCGCAAGGTTGCAACTCCCCTGCCAGCAGAATTCAAGCTTGTGAAAGCTGCAGAGGATGAAGGGGTTGAAGCCGAGGAGCAGCAGCAATTTCAGTCCTTGGTGGGCAGCCTCTTGTATGCAGCAGTTCACACGAGGCCCGACATCTCTTTCTCGGTTGAGCAGCTGGCTAGGGTGGTGCAGAATCCATCAGAGGAGCAGGTGGATGCAGCTGAGCGTGTAGTGAAGTATCTGAACTCTCACCCAAGCATTGGAGTTCAATACTCCGCATCTGCACAGGTGAAGCAGAAAGGGGTTGAGGTGCTGAAAGAGAAGGGGGAGAGGCTTGGAGAAGGCAAGCTTTTTCTCACTTGCTTTACTGATGCTACGTGGGCCTCTGAGAAGGAGGATTCCTCATCTGTGGGAGGATACATCTGTGTAGTTGGAGGAGGACCTGTTAGTTGGAGGTCAAAGAAGCAGACGGAGACAGCACTCTCTTCTGTGGAATCAGAGTACATGGCGATGTTCCATGGGGTGAAGGAGGTGATTTGGCTGAGGAGGCTGTTAGAGAAGATTGGCCAGGAGCAAAAGGTTGCTACGCCGCTGTTTTGTGATAGCAAGGGAGCTCTTGGGATGGCCAGGAACGCTGTGCTTCATGGGCTCAATAAGCACATCCGTATCAAGTGGCACTGGCTGCGTAAGGAGGTGAAGAGGGGGACGGTGAATCCGATCTACATCAAGACTCACCAGCAGCCAGCAGACTTCCTCACCAAGAGGCATGCGGATGAGCCTCATTGGCGCTGTGTGCGCATGAGTGGAATGAGCATGAACTAGTATGGAATGATGGGGATGCAGCCGGCAGGCTGAGGGGGAGTGTGTTGGGTGCAAATTCACATTGCACGACATCCTGCCGTCTGTTTGTACGAGTATGCGTGTGCGAATGCATTTGCGTGTGAATGGTATGTTCGTGTGTTTGTTTGCTTTCGCAATTTTCGCTTGAAGCATTTGCAGGTACTCGCACAATGTGCGCTTCGGCATAACATTGTACGCGCTATGAACAGTACAAGCAGAAAGGACGAGCTCGCAAAGGAACCCAAGATGGAAGCTTTGTGGTTCGGCTTACTTGATTGCGCAGATTCAGTTCTATCCAACTCGAAATTGTACTGTTTTGTTTGGTTGACTATAGTGTAGCAGGGCAGGCACTATAGGGGTACAATTTAGGTGAAGGTTGGATGTTGTTTGTCTGTATCTGCATGCTACAGGGCCAGGGGAAACCAGCGGAACCAGCATTTGGCTGGTTGGGCAAAGACAAAACATGTTCTGTTTTTAGGACCTGAACCTGGTTGTTGTTTTCCCAGGTTGGAAAAACAGAACCAGAGGTTGTTCACCAACCTACCACCTGCTATTTTGTCCAGCCAGGTTGGTTCTGTTGCTTGGAATTATTTGGGATCATCCCTGGTTGTTCCCAGGTTGATTCCCAAGGTCCTTGATAGCTAGAGCTATTTATTCCTTCTCTGTTTGTACCTGAATATAGTGAAATTGATTCAAGCGAATTCCTCCCTTCCTGGAATTTCGTTTCTACGCGGTGCGACGGCGGAATGCTACCCGAGTCAACGCTAGTACGCTAGCACTCCAACGCTAGGCTAACGCTTTCCGACCCATAACTTCGTAATGGCAAAAATTTTCGCGAGGCAACTTGGCTTATTTTAAAGCTCTTAGAGTGAGCTTCGATATAGTAAATTCTCAGCTTAATCCGATCAACGGTCTGCACGATACGCTGCGCGACGTTCAAGGTACTCTTGCTGTTTCGACTAAGTCCCTCTTGATCCCTCTCTCTACAAACTCGGACCCGAGGATAGGGGCTGGTCTTGTACCAGGCACCCAAGGACCCTTGGAGGTGACCTCGAGGAGAGGTTTTAAGTTTGATAAAGTCTTAATAGCTTGAGTTTATTAGGTCCTTACACCAACAGTTCCATAGTCTGATTTGTCCGTTCTGTCTGTCCGTCGGTTTCGGGGTGGTACGAAGAGCTGAACTGTAGTCGCGTGCCAAACTGCTGCCATAGGTTCCGCCAGAAGTTGCTGGTGAATTTCGTGTCGCGGTCGCTGATGATCGCTGCTGGTATCCCGTGCAGTCGAACGACGGTGGAGATGAAGAGGCGTGCTGTTTCTTCGGCTGTGATTGATTTCTTGCAGGCTGCAAAATGTGCCATTTTCGTCAGTCGATCGACGACGACCAGGATCGCGTCGTTCCCATTCGCCCCGGCCGGTAACCCCGTGACGAAGTCCATCGTCACCTGCTGCCAAGCACGCTCTGGGGGTGGAATCGGCTGCAACTATCCTGCCGGCCGCTGCCGTGATGACTTCATGGGTTGGCAAGTGGGACACGATGCCACGTGTCGCTGTACGTTGGTCAACATTTCGGGCCAGTAATAATACCGCTGCAGTTGCTGCCGTGTCTTTTCTACCCCGACATGCCCCGAGGTAACTCCGTCGTGAGCCTCCTGTAACAGTAATTCCCGTAGTAGTGTATACCCAGGCACCCAGATGCGGTCGGTCCCGGCTTTTACGTAATAGACTCCCCTTGCTGCTGCAAACTGCTGCGAATTTCCTCCTGTGAAGAATGGATCCGTTTGGTACCCGTGGGTAAATAGGCCTGTCAGTAGGGGACTGGTCTGGGCGAGTAGTATTGCGTGGATCTGGGCAGTGGGGCGGGTCAGTGCGTCGGCGATGTTCGAGGCTCCTTTTTTGTAGGTGACCGTGTAGTGAAAATTGGAATCGAGAAAATCGAGCCAGCGGATATGTCGTGGGTTGAGGTGTGGCTGTGCACGAAGGTACTGTAGTGATTTATGGTATGCCCATACTGTCACGTCTGCGCCGGTCAAGTAACAGCGCCACAATTTGTACGCGTGCACGATCGCAAGCATTTCGCGGTCGTGTATCGGGTAATTTTTCTCGGGCGGATGCAGTTTTCGTGACTCATATGCGATGGGCTGTAGGCCGTTGCCGAAGTCCTGTAGCAGTACGGCTCCGATGGCAATGTCGTTTGCGTCAGAAACTACTTCGAACGGACGGTGTGGGTCGGCGATGCGTAGGACGGGCGATGAACAGAGAACATTTTTCAGGGCAGAGAAGGCAGCATGCTCTTTCTCCCCCCCACGTAAAAGTGACCCCCTTCCGTAACAAATTCGTCAGCGGCGCAGTTAGTTGTGCCATGTCGGGGACGAACCGACATACGTAGTTTACGAAACCCAAAAAACTCTGTAGTTCCGTGATATTCGTCGGGGGGTGCCAGGCTTTTACCGTGTCTAGCTTCTTTGGGTCAAAAACTCTAGCCTGTCCTGAAAAAACTCGCACTTGGAACCCTTTGTCAGTAGCCGGTGCTCGTCTAAAATCTTAAATACTGCTTCCAGATCTGCTAAGTGCTGCTGCTTGTTGCGACTGTAGACGAGGATGTTGTCGAGGTAAACTATCACGCATTTATCTAAAAGCGGCCTAAACGCCTCGTTCATGGTCATCTGAAATGTCGCTGATGCGTTTGTCAGCCCAAAAGACATCACGGTGTACTCGAATGACCCGTACCTAGTCCGGAAAGCTGTTTTGGCGCAGTCCAATGGTTCGACCCTAATCTGATGGTAACCTCCCCGTAAATCTATTTTCGAAAAACCCCATGCTGTTCGCAGTTGGTCGATCAGTTTGTCGGCGCGGGGAATGGGGTACCGCGACTTGACTGTTACCCTGTTGAGCGCTCGGTAATCGATGCACATGCAAAACCCTCCGTCTTTATTTGGCGTGAACAGTATCGGTGCGGCGAACGGTGACGAGCTCGGTCGAATGAATTTCTTCTCTAACAGGTAATCCAACTGCTTCCTTAGTTTGTCGAGCTCGGGCTGTGTCAGTCTAAACTGGCGCTGTACAGTTGGCTGTGCCCCCGGTTCTAATTCTATTCGGTGGTCATGTGCTCGCTGAGGTTGTCAGTAGATCTGCACTGTGGATGCCCGATTGATCCTGGAGAGGGTTACAGGCGCGTTCGCCTGGGGGGTTATGGGCGCACTGACCCGCTACTGAAACAAGCCCTTTTATCCCAATGGTCTAGTGGTTGGGATTCTGACATGGTATCAGAGTGGTCTCGGGTTCGATTCCCGGTGTATGCACATGTAGGCCGTTGCCGCTGTGCTTAGTCTTGGGCCTCCCAGTGTGGGGGGGTGTCAGCAGATCTGCACTGTGGATGCTCGATTGATCCTGGAGAGGGTTACAGGCGCGTTCGCCTGGGGGGTTATGGGCGCACTGACCCGCTACTGAAACAAGCCCTTTTATCCCAATGGTCTAGTGGTTGGGATTCTGACAGAGGTGGCAGTCCTTCCGGTAAGTCGTCGGGAAAAATCCCGAGGTATCGCTTCAACAGTTCTTGTAGTTCGGGTGGTACCGCTGCCAGCAGTTTCTTGAAATCACTCGGCTGCTCTGCTCCCTCCACTACTGCAATGTCTACTGTGTACACGTCAGCTCCAGCAGCGACAGCCCGTTTCATGGTGACGGCATTGACGTGTACCGTTGAAGACTCGGGCGACTGCCAGCGAGGTAGCTCGACCCAGTTACCGCTACTTCGCACAGTGCAGCTACCCGTCGTCCAGTCGATTCGCGGGTTATACCTTCGCACCCAATCACGTCCCAGTAAAATGTCGTGCCCATCTAGTGTCGTTGCGAGCATTTCCTGTGTAGATCCGAAATTTCCCCCGCAGCGGATTTTGACTCTCTCCACTTTTTCCCGTATGGCTAGTGGCGTGCCGTCGACTAAGCGTGCGTCTATCTCAAGTAAACAACGGCTAAGTGTCAGTTGCAGTTTTCGTGCGGTTGCGGTATTAACTTAACTGTATCTTGCTCCTCCGTCGATAAAAATCTTCACTGCTGCTCCCTGTATTTTCCCGTGGATCAGTACTGGGCAATTCGTCGCTGTACCCTCCTTATTCGTCCGAGTCCGATCGATAGCATGAATCGGTACTGTGACTCGGTGAGGGTCGGTGGGGTTGGGCGAGCAGGCAGTCTCGTCAGTAGTTGGCCCGATTCCTACTGACTGCTGGCGTTTCCCTGCCTTGGAGACTCCCTCCCCTGCTCTGCTCCGCGGCGCCTTAGCTCCTCTGGGCATTCACTCTTGCGATAGCCCGGCCTATTGCAAGCAAAGCAGCGCCCCTTAAACGGCGCGGCAGCTGCATTCGTCGCAATGACATGTACGGTGGCGTGCTCGATCGGTCCCCGAGGGCGATGTCCGTAGTAGGACCCCGGTCTCGGACGGCGTAAAATGTCGATTTTCTCGGCGAGCGCGAGAATCTCGTTGAAGTTCGAGAGCCCGCGTAGCATAATCTCGTGCGCGATGTCCGGCTTCAGCCCTCCGACGTAACGGTCCACCCGCTCTGCTTCGTGCATGTAGCCGACTTGCTCGCATAATGCGAGAAAACCACTCGTGTAGTCTTGAACCGATCCGAGTTGTCGCCAAGTACGCAGTCTCTGACGCGTTGATATAGAAGCCTCGATTGGCTCGAAGCGCGCCCGAAGCCCTGCGCACCACGCATCCCACGTGCTGTACTGGGCGGTCTCGCAGAATGAACTCCAGGTGACAGCTGGACCCGTGGGCCCTTCCTCTTGCGACGGTGGCTCGTAGGCGCGTGGCGACGTCACGATGACTCGCCACCAGTCCATGGCGGGGCCCCTCAGCAGCGAAACGGCATTCCGAATCTTCGCTGCGTCCGACTCGACCTAGTTCGCGTCGAAGAAGATGTTTATCGTGAAGACCCACGATTGAACCGTCGGACCTCCACGCTGGCTCGGGTCGAAGCAGGGCGGGCGTTGCGGCTTGAGTGGCATTGGTGCCATAATGGTCTGTTCGCCACTTGTCGCCGCGAACCCCACGTGCCGACGGGCTTCGCGAGGCTCCCGCGGGCTTGGTGCGACCCTGTTTCCTCCCATGCCAGGCATCGGCTGGGCGGCGCCATCACTGGCTGCGCCTGGGCGCTGTCCCACGCTGTTGTTTTGTGTTGGTGTGCCGGACGAGATGACGATCGGCCCGTCCGATTGTGCAGATGCATTTGTCGGTGCGTGTGGTGGCGCTGGAGTGTTCACCGTTGATTGCTGACGTGCGGAGTCACGATCCGCCGCGAGCGTCGCAATTTCGAGCGCCGAATCTTCAAGTTGGCACACCAGACGGTCGAGCTGCTCTTGCGTCAATGTTGCGAGCGTGAATTCGGCCATGGCGGGGGTGTCGGGCGAGCTCAGCGAGAGCCTCGGTCGTGGCCGTGCGTGCTTACGAGAGAGCACTACGAGCGGCGGTGCTGTATCGCTGAGAGACGTCTACCCCCCCCAAAAAATTGAGATAGTTGAGGAAGCGAAGGTGTGGGTGCGGTCCGAGAAGGGATCGTAGGCTCTGATACCAAGTGTTACGAGTGCAATTGAGTGAGCGAGCGAGAATTGCACTATCGAAGCAAAAGAACAATGAGCGAAGGCATGAGCGAAGGATATATCGAAACTACAGTGGTAACGGTAATGGACTGTGGTTGTCGTGTGACGGGCCTGGGACTGAGGTTGGGAAAAGTGTGGAAGCGGAGGCCCGGAGCTCGGGTTACGCGTCGAGCCGTGAGGTCGGGGTGCGACGTGCGAAGGTGGCGGGAGGATTGTCGATGCGAGAGTTGGGAGTGGTAACGGTGCTGACTGTGGTGCTACAGTGGTGTACGCGTTGAGCGGGGACGCTAAGGAAGGAAAAGGAATCATACACGTTTGTATAATGGTAAAGATGGATTGATATGCTTGTAATTTGGGTACTACCGTATGAACTACATGCAAGGGGAGAAAAGCAGTGCAATACTAGGCAAGCATGCATGAACAGACATTGATTACCTATAAATGATAAGAAAGATGCATGTAACAGCACAGCACTCCAGCGCTTAGCGTCAAGTCTGTTCAGTAATGGCGAAGCAGGGTTTAGACCGGGGGAATGCGAGGGAAGATAAGTTATGCAAGTTGAAAAAAATCACCAGGAACAGCTTCCACACATAGTGGAGCCAGTGAGATGACAAGAAAACAGAAAGAATATCCTGACAGCAAGCTATAACTGAAATGCCATATACCGGTACCATATCCACTTAGAAATATCTAATTACAAGTCCACATAGACCAGCCAGCAGCAAGCAACCCTCTCTGACCCAATCTATTCCACCACTTCCCAGTAACCCCAACCCATACTTTCGACCACAGCTTGCTCCCACCCACCACCTTTGGACACCACTACCGTATATACCATGCACTGCTTTGACTAAACCGTGTTCTCCGATTCTCCCTCCATTGCCACTCCCTCTTTCGGGGAGTTGTCAGGTTACCGAGCAGTATAATCTCGCAACCAGTGTAGTTCCACAGAGAAATACCCCCAGCAGCGCACTCCAGTGGATAGAATGAGATAAGAGTTTTTCCACCTTGCAACTGACAACACTGGGACTGGTGGCAGCACCACATAAATAGGCAAGCCCAGAAGCCTGCAAGAGCACAAGCACAGACAACAACTGTACGGAGAAACCATGGCGGTGCACAGCACAAGCTGAGCTGGGAGGGACCTATCCACATCCACAAGCCATGGCCCACACACATCCCATCACAACCAGCTACCTCCCATCTCATCCACCACCTCAAACACCCCCCAACCTCCCCCCAACCCCCTTCCTCTCCCTCCTCCCTCCTTCCCCTAACCTCCCCTCCCTCTTCCCCTCCCCATCCCATGTCTTCCTGACGGCAGCCCGCTCACCCTCATCTTCCTCCCCACCCCCCACCCCCGCCCATGCCCCGGCTGCCGTCCATTTCGCTGATCTGATCCCGCCGACTCGGTCCCAGCAGGCGCCCCTCCTCGTCGCCCTCGCGCTCGCGCAGCGCCTGGCGGTGCTCCTGCTGCGCCTGCAGCAGGCGCTGCTGGTGGTGAAGGTGGTGGTCGTCGTAGCGCAGGAACGTGGGCTGGCTCGTGGACGACAGCAGCCGCGCCCACATGCGGTCTGTTAAAGACACTGTGTTGCTCTTCTCAGACACACACTGGGGGATGGGAAAGCGGAAGTAGGGAAGGAGGGCAGGAGGGCAGGAGGACATGAGGACAAGGGCGGGGGCGGGGGCGGGGGCGGGGGCAGGGGCGAGGGCGGGAACGGAGGCAGGGGCAGCGGAGCAACACAAGGTAAGGCTGAAGATGGAGGGACCAAAGGGGCAAGCTTGCAGACAAAACACCAACACCAACAGCCCATTTTCCAGTAGCAGCAGAAACGTCATAAGCAGCAGCAGCAGCAGCAGCAGCAGCAGCAGCAGCAGCAGCGGCGGCGGCGGCGGCGGCGGCGGTGGCGGCGGCGGCGGCGGCGGCGGCGGCGGCGGCGGCAGCAGCAGCAGCAGCAGCAGCAGCAGCAGCAGCAGCAGCAGCAACGGCGGCAGCAGCAGCAGCAGCAGCAGCAGCAGCAGCAGCGGCAGCAGCAGCAGCGGCAGCAGCGGCAGCAGCAGGCGTACCTTGATGGGGATGTAGGCGTGGCGGCCGTTGATGGGGCCGACGGTGAAGCCAGTGAAGCCCGCCATGGCGCCGTGGATGGCGCTGTGTGCCAGAAGCGTGCAGTAGATGTTGTCACTCGCATTCGCCGGCACTGCTCGAATCATGTACGTGGGGTCTGGTGCACAGCCGGCGGGGAGCGAGGGGAGCAGGGGAGAGGGCGGGGAGGAGGAGATGGGGAGAATGCGGGGGAGATGTCTTTGTGGACCATGGAGACCATGGGCAGGAAGTGACTCAGAATGATGTCTTTGTGGACAGGGGGTTGGAGAAGGGGAAGCAAAGGCGGGCGGAGGGAGGGAGACAGATGGAGATGGATGGATGGATGGATGGATGGATGGATGGATGGATGGATGGATGGATGGATGGATGGATGGATGGATGGATGGATGGATGGATGGATGGATGGATGGATGGATGGATGGATGGATGGATGGATGGATGGATGGATGGATGGATGGATGGATGGATGGATGGATGGATGGATGGATCGATGGATGGATGGATGGATGGATGGATCGATGGATGGATGGATGGATTCAGTTTGACATGCGGCTGAAACAAGCACAGCATGAGGCAACTCCATACAGGGATTTGGAGGGCGATGAATACCGGCATGGGCACAAGATATGTTGATGAAAGCGACTCGAGTGTATGTGCCTGCGTGCGTGTGTGTGTGTGTGTGTGTGTATGCATCTATTATGTGTGAAAACGGATCATTCGAGGCAATTTGAAACATGTGCATGCATGTGGGATGTGGCAGAGGCACGATGCACGCACCAATGTACTTGAGGTTGAGCTCAATGCGAGACTTGGCAAAGTGCGCCTGCATGGGATGAGGGGTCATCCAACCACCCATGCACCCACCCATGCACCCACCCATGCACCCACCCATGCACCCACCCATGCACCCACCCATGCACCCACCCATGCACCCAACCGATCACCCAACCAATCACCCAACCAATCACCCAACCAATCACCCAACCAAGAAGACAAAACCAAACAGAGAAAAGAGCACATTGTTGGAAGATGGAGCGAGAATGCAAGGTGCACAGATACGAAAATGCGTGAAATGAGGCCTCATCACCTCACCCCCCCTTCCCCCTCCCTCTCACCTTGATCTGCTGGGACAGCCAGAGCCCAATATCCATCAGCCTTGCATTCCCCGACTCGTCAGTCAGCCCTCTCCTGGCCCCCCCCGCCGCCGTCACCATCCCCCCCGCAGCCGCCGCCACTGCCGCCGCCGTCACAGCCGCCGTCCCCCCTCCCCCCATCCCGTCCATGCCCATGCCCATGCCCATCCCGCCCCCGCCGCCCCCCATTCCCGCGTGCGCGCTTGGCGAGGACGCCGACGGGAAGGGAGCGGACGCAGCAAAGGACGAGGAGAACGGGGAGTGAGAGGAGGAGGAGGAGCCGGAAGGGGAGAGCTGGAGATCCAGTGCCTCGGCCATGATGTCTTGCCCCGCACCCTCCGCCACCACTAGCACGGCGTGCCCGCTCTCCCGCAGGCGCCGCTTGAGGAACTCAAACAGCCCCCCGTCGCCCTCCAGGTGGAACGGCACCTCGGGGATGAGGCAGCAGTCCTGTGGGGAAGCAGTGGGGTGGGGAAACGAGGGGTCGTGTAGAGGCGGTGGGGGAGCGGTTGGGGGGTTGGTGGGGCAGAGTCAGTGGGGGTTGAGGCAGAGGGCAGAGGGCAGATCTATGGAAATTGCTTTTGAGAATTCTCCAAAGCGATTTCCATATAGGTGGAAGGGCACATCGGGGATGGGGCAGCAGTCCTGGCAAGGGCCTGTGGGGGGCGGAAGCAGGTGAAAGGGCGGTGGGGGTGGTTGGTGTGGGGTTGGTGCGGGGGGTGCAGGCGAGGGGGAGGGGCAGGAAAGACGCCAATGGGACGTGGGGATTGAGTTGTGACGCCTTGGGTGAACTGACGGGGATAGATAGGCCGTGGAAAGAGAGATGTCTCAAGGGTCCCGTGCAGTGGATTAGGGGCAGGGCAGTGAAGGAAGGGGGTTGAGACGTGCAGCACAGGAGGTGAGATTTGATCTGATTCAATTCCACAGTCTTTGAAACCAGTTTTGATTCGAGTTGATTTGCCACATACCACGTCTCGGCTGGCTAGTGTTGCGTGCATGGCGATTTGACCTGCCCACACACAGCACAGGCATGGGAAAGGAGGAGTGGATGACGGGTGCAATGAAGTCCAATGAAGTCCATGGCACATACATGGTGCTCAATTGAGAAGGAGGAGTGGATGACGAGTGCAATGAGGAATGAGATGAGTTGATGGGAAGTGGAGGGTGGTGGATGGAGGGACGCAGGTCACAGCAGGGGACAGCAATTGAACAGTCAGGCACAGCAAGGGTAAACAAAAGCACACATACAAGCCAGCAAAGTCGTACAAGCCACGTGAACCCAAACCCCCCTCCCCACTCTCCCTGCCCCGAAATCTCCCCTTATCACAGTACCCCACCCCCCTCCTCTCCCCCTATCTCCACCTTCCCTTCCCCCCTCCTAATACAAAACTCCCTTCTCATCACAACAGTACCCCATGAGCTTGGCAAACTCCACGTGGTTGTGCCAATTCCCCCATCACCCTGTCTCACCAAAGGAGCCCCCCTGACCACACCACCACTCCCTGCCTCCCACCCCACCCACCCCCTTCCCCCTCCCCACTCTCCCTTCTCCCCTCTCCCCTCCCCACTCTCACCTCTTCCCCCTCCCCCCCCCCCTCCCTCCCCCTTCTCCAGTCCCCCTTCCCCCTTCCTCCCTCCCCCCTCCCCCCTGTCCCCTCTCCCCTCGCCCCCCCACCCCCCCTCACCGCAGAAGCGGCCCATGAGCTTGACGAGCCCCACGCCGTTGTGCACGGAGCTGGCCTCCACGTGTGCGGCGTTGATGGCGCGCTGGGCCTCCTCCACGGCCGTGTCAAACCCAAACGACTTGTCAATCAGCGCCAGGTCGTTGTCTATCGTCTTGGGTATTCCCGCCACCGTCACCTTCAGCCCCCGCGCTGCTATCTCCTGTGGTGTTGGGGGGGAGGCGGAGGCGGGAGGAAGACAGAGTGGGGGAAAACGGAGGGTGGGTGGGAGAGAGGAAGAGCGGAGAAAAAGGGGAGGGGGAAGGCGAGGATGTCGAGACGGGGTTGAGGAGGGCCCAAGAAGGAAAACAACACACCAACCGAGGGAGGTGGGGTGGGGTGAGTGTTTGTGAAAACGTGGGGAAGATTAAGGAGGAGGGGAGGGGAGAAAATCGAGCCAGGGTTTTCAGCGGAGCTGGACGCGCGTACGCGACAACCTCTCATAGGCAGGGTTTTTGACAGATCGCGTGTGTGGTTCTTGAGCAGTTTAGGGTTTACGAGGCAGGTGCTTCAAGGGAGGGTGTGTATGAGCGGGGCGTGTTACCTCGTGGATTTTCTCGGCGCCTCTTTGCGTGCCGTCCCCTCCAATCACATAGATCTGCCATGCACACATACCACATGCACACATGAAAACACCAACATGATTCATGCTCATGCACACAGACATACATCCATGAACACACCCCCCATATGCACAATTGCAAGCACACACCCACACACAACCCACACCCACCCCGCACACACACAAGCACAGGCACTCGCACACAAAGTTAGAGGCACTTGAAACATCGCTCCATATCATGTAATGCTATCTGTGATAAGAACCCAACTTTGCACAAGACACCACACCACACCAAACCACACCACACCACCCCACGCCACACCGCCATGACACCCACCCGCCTTAGCGCTCTGCTTCACAGGCATGCACCCCCTTCTTTCTCCTCATCATCACGATTCCAACTCTCCCACCCATCCACCTCAAATCTCCTCTTCTGCCCGCACCTTTCTCACCGTCATGCCTCATCAAGGCTGCTTACTCACGGTCACGCGCCCCAAGACAGCCCCTTAATAAAATAACCCCCCCACGTCTTAGGATACTGTCAAGACGCAAATAATAATTCCCCGATTGCCCCTCCTCCATGCCTTTCCCGCCAACACAGGATTCCATCCATATCCTAACTCCACAGACTGCCTCAACACAACCCCGCCACCCCACGACCCCCTCCCCAGTCCCCTTAGCCCGTGAATCCCCACTCCCTGCGGATTCCCATGCGTAAATTCCCCCCATCCGCGCAGATCCCTCCCGCGTCCCACCCCGCGCCCCTCCCCCCTCTTCCCCCCCATCCTACCCCTCCCCCTCCCCTCCCGCGCGCGCTGATCATTCACCTGGTTGATACCGCGGTCCTCGAGCGCGTTGACGATCTTGTTCACCTCGTGCCCGCCGCGCGACGTGCCCAGGAACGTGCCACCGCGCTTGTGGATGTCGTTCACCACCTTGGGGTTTAGCGATACCACGTTGCGCGAGTAGATCCCGCGGTACCCGCCCTGCGCGCCGAAGGTAGGGGGAGCGCCGGGGAGGTAGGGGGAGCGAGGAGCAAGGAGGAGCGAGGGGGAGCGGGAGAGAGGGTGGGGGATATAGAGAAAGGGGAGGAGACAGAGTGAGAAACCAGGCACAGCAACGCCAAAGATAGAGCAAGCAGAAAAGCCTAGACTCGTTTACACACGCCACGCCACCACTTCCATTCCATGTGCCCTCCCCGGCACTCCCATCTCATCCACACACCCTTTTCCTACTCCCCCTGCCTGCCCTTCTCCCCATGTACCCGCAATGCACCCCCCCTTCCGCCCCCCCCGAAAACAAGGCAACGCACGTCAATCCCGAGGATGTCGCGCACGCCGTACTGGAACCAGAGCGGCAGAGCCCCCACACGAGTTCACATCAACAGCGTACCGACCTTCTTATCCCCATGCACCCGCAATGCACCCCCATTCCTCTCTCCCTCCCGCCCCCCCCTTCCCCTAGGACAAGGCGACGCACGTCAATCCCGAGGATGTCGCGCACGCCGTACTGGAACCAGAGCCCCCACACGAGCTCGCGGATGACGGTGTTGATGCCCGGACACAGCCCGCCGCACGTCACGATCGCCGCGCGCACCTCGTCCGGGTGGAACACGATCTGCCGCGCGGCGGAAGGCGGAAGGCGGGATGCGGGAGGCGGGAGGCGGGGAGGTGGGGAACGGTGAGGGCGGAGACGGGAAAGAGTGGATAGATTTGCATGCGCTTCGACACAAAGTAGCACGCACGCGACCTCGTTTAAGATGAAACGAGATCTGAGGCGCGCAGGCGGGAGGTGGGGAGGGGGCGGATGGCACGGGACTGAGCGACTGGGTGAAGATGCGAGGGGAGGGATGCCCGAAGGAGGAATGCAAGGGGGAGAAACGCACGGAGTGGGGAGAAACGAGGGGTCGACACGAACAAGGGAAGGGAATGCAAGGGGAGGAAGAAACGCGCGGGCGGAAGGCGGCGGAGAGACGGAGGGGCGGAGTGGCGGAGGGGCAGGCGGACCTTTTCTCTGGGGCCAGCTTTGCGGAAGAAGACGCCGGTGCCGATGTTGTTGATGGATGTGATGACCTCGCGACTCACCACCTGATCCTCCTCCACGAAGAACGTCCTGATGAACGCACTCGCACACGCACACACGCACACACGTATGCAAGCAGACACTCCCGCGCAAACACGCGCAGACCCACGCACGCACGCACGCACGCGCAAACACGGGCAGACACGGGCAGACACGGACAGACACGGGCAGACACGCGCACGAACGTGAAAACGCGAGCACGGGGCAGCGCACGAATCTTGGAATGTGAGCGCGCGAGGAGAACGAAAAAAAACGAGACGAGGAGGTTCGAGGTCGGAGGAATGGCAGCAACACCCTACGGCTACAACTACGGCTACAGAAGACGGTTACAGGAGGCGGTTACAGGAGGCGGTTACAGGAGACGGTTACAGGAGACGGCTACAGCAGACGGCTACAGCTACGGATTTAAGTGAGCAGCGGCACGGTTGTGGCAGCAAGGTGCAAGGACTCACTCCACGTGCGCGTATGCGGGGTTGCGCTGCAGCGGACTTGGATACAGCTGCGCACAGCCGCGAAGGCGTGGGGAAGGGGAGGCGTGGCAAAGCGGAGAGGGAGGAAGGAGCGGGAAAGAGGGTAGGGGGAGGGCGACAGGAGAAACAAAGCGAGAAAAGAAAGGTCAGTGCGTATCTCAAGGGCTGTGAAGAGATTCGAGACGAACGGGAGAACGAACGACAGGGGAAACGGAACGAACGCCAAACTGCTAGCATGAACCCCTTCACTTCGTCCCCACCGTTGCCCAGAGCACGCATTCGTACGGATCCATAGTTTCTTTTTTGTTTTTGGTTTCTTTGCTTGCTTACTTATTTGTTTTGTTTTCCCCCTTTTTCCGAGGCGCATGACAACCTCAACGTACCCGGAGATCGGGGATCCAGTTCGCGAGGTGCGGCACGTCTTCGATCACGGGGCGCGTTTCAGGCATTGCGGGTAGACTGTCCGTCTGCACAGGCACCGGTAGCGTCGTGTTCGGATCGACCTCAACCTCCGCCGCTCCCCCCGCGGAGCCGGCGGGAGCGGAAACAGCGGGCGATCCGCGGTTAGCGGAGGCGGAAGCGGCAGGGGCGGCTGCCAATGCCGACCTCGCTCCGCCATCCCTGCTGACGGCCGTAACGGCCGCTCCGCTGCTCATAAGCGGAGATTCCATCGACCGGACCTGCGCAACCGCTGGTTGAGCGTGAGCGGAGAAGCCGCGGGAAACCCGGAGGGCGACGGAGGCGGCGTTGACGGCGTTGGCGGCGGCGGTAGCAGCTGCGGAAGTTGACGACGCGATCAACCCCGCTGCTGCTGCAGGGCGCGAGGCGAAGGGAAGAACGATCGTGCTGCTGCTAGCGGCTGCGACAACGCCAGTGCTTCTATAAACGAGCGCGTGGCGCATCCGCGATGTTCCATAAGCGAGCGCGCGTTTTCCGGCGTCCTGATTCATGGTGTCGGCTAATATGACATGTCTCCCCACTACTCGCCTCGCTTTGCTGGAACTGCTGCTTTTACTGCCCAAGGTCCCGCCGCCGCCGCTGTTTTCCCGCAAACCCTCGTAAAACAAGCTGTCGCCTGGGTTGCAGTCATAAGAATTACATGACTGCAGCAACTTCGGCTGTTGTTGTTGCTGCCGCTGCTGCTGCTGCGGCTGGTCATCTTGACGAAGCTCCCACCTCCCCGATGCGGTCCCCGCGGTAAGCGCAGGTACCGCAGAGGCAGAATCTGAACACGGACTCTCTTGCGCGCAATCCAGCGCTTGCTGCTGCGCATATGGCGCAGCTAAGCGGTCAATATCGCATGGTGGAAGGGGATGAGCGGAGTAGGCACGCGGGTTGGCAGAAGGGGAGTGGAAACGGGGGAGCAACAGCAGTGGAGACTCCCCACTGGCAAAGACGATTCGAAGCAAAGGAAGAGCAGCAGCAGCGGGAATTCTAGTGGAAAGGGGACTAAGAGGATCCATGAGGAGAGATAGGGTTGGAGAGACGAAGAAAACCCCGGATCTTGAAATAAATAATAGACGCCCGCGAGGCGACCCTAAGAATAAGTTAATTTCCGATCCTAAGAGTAGGGTGGTTTGAGCTAACAGTGATCGTCGGCAGGGCGCAGTAATAGAGATAAGGAGGAATAAGTTACAAGTACTCCGATCCCCGCATATGCCGTTCCGACGCAAGGGAAACAAGAACGGCGGACGAAGCTATTTGACTGCTAAAGTCGCATTTTCAACGACTCCAAGCGAAGTTTGACAGCTAGTAGTTGCCTATTCCAGACAGTACCAGGCAGACTGTGTGAAGCCAAGTTGACAAAGCGCTTTCTCGATCTAACTACCCACGCCTATCGTGAGGTATAACCAACCGAACACACGTCTGGTTTGGTAAGTGAATGGATTCGCTGGTCTTGAGTTTCCTCGGCTGTGAAGAAATGCATTACAGTATGGGAGGGTGGTTGGTAGGGGTGGCATCGGAGGATACTGTACAAACGGCGCGCGGGGCATTGGGACAGCGCAGAACCTGAGCGAGGGGAGAGGCCTTCGCTCGCTGCTGGAAGCATTCAAGGCCATTATCTTGGATACTCAGATTTTTCCTGAGAGCGTTCTCAGGTGTAATAACCAACAGAAACACAGTTTCTCGATATAGTGTGAAGCTATTCTGTGTCATGTTTATAAACAGTCACTCAAAAAAAGGAAGTCTAGCACTTGCAAAAAATAAATCTAATGCCCGTAGCGAACCTATATGTTTTCCGGGAAGGATCAACCCTAAACACCGAAAGCCTCCAAATATTTTGGAAAACATATTGCAACCCACTTGACATAATACCCACATCGGAAAGGGATGCGACTCGGGAGGCATCAACCCTAAAAACAATGCTCATTTCCGTGTTTAGGATTGATCCCTCTCGAAAATGCATCCAGGTTCCCTAGGTGTTTTATTTTTTTCTGCCATGCCCGAATAGGTCTCAGTAGCGTCGTCTAGTGCTTTCGGTAGCGTTGTTTAGCGGTTGGTTGCGCTACTGAGCACTATCAAGTGAATTATATGGGCTTCATTCTCTTACTACCTTGATTTCCGTACATATATCCAGGTCGGGAGGGTAGAGTAGATGGTTTTGTTTTTGTCACTTCCTAATGAGTTCAACCAGCGTGAGAAATGTGACTAGAAAGCGACGACCAATAAACGTTGAGAAAGTCCAGATTGATTACACCTGAGAACACGCTCAGGCGAAATCTGAGTATCGGAGATAATGGCCGAAAGCAAACCGCAGACCGACCTTCCCCCGTTTTTGACGCAGCATGTTTGACTCTGGTTTGGGTACATGTTTGTGTGTGCCCTATATTTTCCGGCTGAAATATCCAAATAGGAGTAATGACCGTTATATGATTTCCGCAACTGTACAATATACGGAATACCAAATAAGCTGCAAACAACTCCAAGGACGTTCAGAACGGGGTTGGTGATCCAGCTGCAAAGAGCGCTTGGCGAGAGTCTGGTGGTGGTGGGTGGGAGGTCGCAATCGCAAGCAAGGCTGAGCATCTTCTGCGTTTGTTTTCTCCACTTCCGTCAGCATTCATGGTGAGATCCCGTACCCCGTCTCCACGGGTTACGGAAGCTTTTGCAGCGCTGACAGGAGCGACAGGTCAGCGGACCCAGGAAAACGAGCTGGTGATCCCCTGGATGATTTGGGAAGTGAAGTGCCTCTTGTTTTGCTGAGTTTTGACTTGCGAAACGCGTGCGGCAAGTTTTTCGCACTCCCATTGGTCAACTTTGCTAAGCGCGGCGCCATGGGCGGAACAAAGACGCGCGAAGAACTGAACTAGAAGCGCTTGTTTCTATGCTCCGCTGGCACTGGTGGCAGTGAGGCAGGCAAATGGAATAAACACTTTTGTCTGTGCAACAATCGGCGCGCATTGCCCAATTGGATAAAACTGTGCCTGGTTGTGAATTGGCTTCCGAAAATTATGCGGAATCTCAAGCTGACTTGTCCTTCCAAACCCAGATCCCCACAAGAATTCACCACATGGAAATTTAGTGCAACCACAACAAGAACAGGCACCAAATGCAATATGTAATTATATTATTGTTAATGACGCTTTCTTTCTTGAATATGTTTTCCAAATCAGAGAGCAAGGCCATAGAGGGTAGACACGAGTCACGGATTCAGTAAGTTTTCTTGCAGGACAAATTGCTGCAAGAAGCAATGAAAAGCGACTATAAATTACAAATAAAGAAGTCAAGCACCCTCAAATCTATCTAGTTTATGTCCCTGTTGTCATATTAGACGAAATCAACCGAAGCAAAGAAATAAACAGCATGCTAATATAGCAATTCTACTGGAACTAAATAGCAACACACAGTAATAAATAAGATTGCTCATTTAGAGTCAATCAACAACACGAGGGCGGATGCAACAAGCAAACTTGGCAGCCCCCCGATTCCTAAGCAGCAAGCGACCCGGTTCCTGCACATCAAAAGCCGAGACACAGCAAAAAAATGGTCACCAACGGAACCAGCAACAAGATCTCAGTGCAAAGAACCCACGAGCCGGTGTAGCTGACAGTAAGACGGGGAAGAACGGGGTAGCTTACCGGATCATCATCGTCGTCGTCCTCTCCCTCTGCTCCATTCCGCTCCAACGTCCGCTTTTGCCCGCGGGGCGTTCCCGCCTTACTCCCACCTTCCTGGTCCTTGGGTGTCCCTGCCGCTGATGTCGCATCGTCACCACCGGCTTCCTTCCTGTGCTGCGCCTGTGACTCCTGCGCAGCACTCCCCCCACCCTCCCCAACTTCACCCTCCTTCCCCTCCCGACCCCTTCCTTCCCACTCCTCATCATCCTCCTCATCCTCGTCGTCCTCGTCGTACCACTCTCGCCGCTCATCCACCCGGCACAACCCCCCAAAGCAGCGGGGTTGCGGCTCTGCGCAGTTCTTGAGAGAGAAGCACTGCACTTTGAAATCCTCACTTTCCACCCACTCCGCTGTCCGCACATGCACCGGCTGTACCACCTCCCCTTGCTCCCCAACCAGACCCGACACAAGCAGGCCCGATCCGTCTCTGCCTGATCCCACTCCGCCCTTGCTCAACCGCCCCGACGGGCGGCTCCAGATGGGCGACAACGGGCGGCACGGCCGGCAAGAAACAACCGGAGCGAGCCGCCCAGCTTGGTGCATGATCCCAGTGCATTGCACCGAACCCTCGTCTAAAGTCTCTAGGATTCTTGCTGATCTTCTACTCGCTGCTCCTCCTTCTCCTCCTCCATCCCCTCCCTCCACTGAATCCCTCTCGGAAATTTCCGACCGGGTGATGGAGAGGGTTGGCAGCAGGCGGGCTGAGTGTGAGCCGCCTCTGAATGAGGTCCCGTACGGCCCGCACTGCGGCTGCAGGCAGCGCCTGTGGCGGATAACGAAGTCGTCTATAGGGAGTACGTGGATGGAGCACGACATGTGGGCGGAGCCGCTGGGGCGAGTGCGCAGACTAGCGCTGCTGCCAATGTTGGCTCCTTGCATTCCACTCCAGTCGCCGTCCTCACTGTCCTCATCGTCGCTCTCATCGTGAGTTATGTACCGGCTTTGGCTGCTGCTCGCCGCCTTGCTTTGCTCCGGTTTCTTCTGCTTCTCCTCCTGCTTCTCCTCCTGCTTCTGCTCCTGATTCTGTTCACGGACTTGTTTCCCCGCCCCCGAATCTTCTACCTCCTTTCCTTTTGCTTCCTCTGCTTCTTCCTCCTCTTCTTCCTCCACCTTATCTTCCTCTTCCTCTTCCTCGTCCTCATCTTCCTCTTCCTCATCACCACTTTCCTCCTCCTCGCTCTCTTCAACTTCCTCTTCACTACGGCCCGTGACCGACCGCTTCTCCCCTTCCTCCTCTTCCTCCTCGTCCTCGTCCTCCTCGTCCTCCTCGTCCTCCTCATCTTCCTCATCCTCTTCCTCATCCTCCTCATCCTCACTCCTATCCATCATCTCTCCAAGCTCCCTCTCGAGAGCCGCTGCTTCCTCCTCCACATCCATAAAACCAGCCCTACCACCACGGCCAACACCCCTTCTCCCCTCCTCTTCCTCCTCCTCCCTCATCACCTGCACAAAGTCCGTGATTTTAGGAGGAGCATGCTCCGCAGCGCCTGCCGAACCTAGCAGCATGGTTCGGATGGACCGGGGAGGGGTTATAGGTCGGCCTGCCACCTTGCGTTTATACAGAGATCGGGGCGGCCAGTCCGCGTCTCCTTGCTGCTGCAGTTGCTTCCCGGCTGTCACCAGCGCCTTTTTCTCCCCGGTACCCCCCCCCTCTGCAGTCACTCCAGCTGCCGCTGACACTGAAACAGACGCTGCCGCTGCTGCAGCAGTCGTTGACGCCGCCACTACTACTGCTGCTGCCAGTGCATTCGCCGCTGAAGCTGCTGGGTGTGGCTTCGGCACGGCAGCGTCCGCTGGAACCGGAACAGCGGCAGCAGCAGCAGCAGCAGCAGCAGAAGCAGCAGCGGTGGCATCAGCAGTTGCCGTTGCAGCGGGTGTGTGCGGGGATGCAGGAGTGGAAGGCACGCGGCCTTCCTGCGACTCCTTGAGAATGTCGCCACTGCAGCTCACCGTCACAGCAGGCCGCCGAGACGACACCCCCAGGGGCGCAGCAGCAGGTGCTGCGAGCCTGGACCATGGGGGAGCATGGGCACGAGCAGCCGTTGCGGTGGCATGCTCCCCAGTTGTCACTCCCTTGCCCATGCGCCGGTCCCTGTCGTCGTCGTTGTCCTCCTCCTCCTCCTCCTCCTCCTCCCCTTCGGCCTCAGAACCCTCTTCATCCTCCTCATCCTCTTCATTGTCATCCTCATTACCATTACTCTCCCGATCCCCACTTCCATCCTCATCCCCATCCACGTCCCCATCTGATTCAGCATCCTCCCTGTCTCCTGCCACACGCACGTGATACCTCCCTTCCTCCTCCACTCCCTCATCTTCCTCTTCCCCTTCCTTCCTCGCAGGTTCCTCCCCCGTCTCCTCCTCCTCCTCCTCCTCCTCCTCCTCCTCCTCCTCCTCCTCCTCCTCCTCCTCCTCCTCCTCCTCCTCCTCCTCCTCCTCCTCCTCCTCCTCCTCCTCCTCCTCCTCCTCCTCCTCCTCCAATTCCTCCTCTTCTTCACCTTCTTCAACCCCTCTCCGCCTCTCCGATCTTGACGGCGCTTTCCCCAACCGGCTCTCCCCAATCTCCCACCCACGCCCCGACCCCCAGCTCTTCTGCTTCGCATACAGCGCAGCAAGCCCCCTCCCGGACCCAAACCCAGCAGCCATAAGCTCCTGCTTCACACTCTCCACATCCTCCCGTCGGCTCTCCAAATTGGCGGAGTTGGCACGGGACAGTGGGCACACCTGCTGCTCCTCATACCCCTTAACGTCCACCTGGTTTGGGTGAATCGGCACGGCGAGCCGGTATGCTTCGGAGGAAGAGGAGAGAAGCTCGGAAGAAGTTGCTGGGTCGGGCAGGAGGAACGGGGTGGCGGAAACGGCCGACGGGCCGAGAGGGGGGCGGAGCGGGGAGGGACCGGAGGAGGTGCGTTCGGGGGGAGTGAGGGAGGACAGGTGCGGCGGGGAGGAGAAGGAGAAGATGGAATGGGACTGGGGGGTGGACGAGAAGACGGCTAGAAGAGGGTGCTTCATTGGGGTTGAGCCTGCAGGGATGGCGCAGGGGGAGGGGGAGGGGGCGCGCCTAGGGTGGGGAGCGCTGTGGTGAGGAGGGTGGGAGCGGATGTGCGGGTGGCTACGGGCATGAGAGGGTGGATGAGAGGGCGTGACAAGCTGGGGCGGATGGGAAGTCTGTCCCTCCTGTGATGCTCCTGCCGATGACTTCATCCCTGCTGCTGCCGCTGCTGCCGCCGCTGCTGCTGCTGCCGCTGCGGCTACTGCTGCCTGCCCTTCTCCTGCTGCTGGCACTGCTGCTCCTGCTGCTGCTCCTGCAGTAGCGGCATGAGGTGCCAAGGCGGTAGGAGCAGCTGTCAGGAAAGGAGCGGACGGGGAGTGCAGCAGCAGGCTGGCATCTCCCGGCGCAGAGGGCGAGGAGGAGAAGGGAGCTGGAGTCGCAGCAGGGAAGAAAAACCGGTGGGCACTACTAGACGGCTCTTCCGGTGTTAGCGGCCGCGACGGCGCCTCGGTAAAGACTGTCACCGGGCACACCTGCTCCTCCTCAAAGCACGGCGGCAGCGCGTCGGATTCCACCATGGCAGAGGAGAGAGAGGCGGAGGCAAAGAGCGTGGCGGGTGCCGCTTGGGAGAAGGGAGACGGGGTGGATGCGGCAGAGAGAGGCGAGGCAGAGGCGACTGCCGCTGCGGCTGCCACGGCTGCGGAAACGGCAGCAGCGGCCGCCATGCCGACGGTGGCAGGGGGTGCTGTGGATGGCCGGACAAGGTCGCGAGCTCCTCTACTACCTCCTCCTGTTCCTCCTACTCCTGTTCCTGCTCCCGCTCCCCCCGCTCGCAGCCCTCCTCCCCGTCTACCGCCCTCCCCGCTTATCGCACGATGAGCCACGGTGGAGGCACCAGCAGCAGCAGGAGCTGCAGCAGAAGAAGCTGGAGCAAGGTTGGATGCACCAGGAGCACCAGTGACAGTTGCACCAGAATGGTGCTGGCAGGAGGAGGTAGAGAGAGAGGTGGGCATGCCAACAAGTCTGCCAGTCACCCAGGCAGCAGCAGCAGCAGGGGAGTTCGGAGGGAGAGGGCTGAGGTGTGGTGCAGTGTGGTGCAGGGCGGTGCGGTGCGCGGTAGAGAGGGGCTTGGCAAGGGTGCGTGTTGCTTCCGCCAGGGACAGCCCGTTGTAATTAATGTGCGCAGCCAGAGGTCCATACGGCTCATAAATTTCCACTTGTGGGCGAAGGAGAGCAGTGGCTGCTGCAGGGAGCTGCTGCTGCTGCTGCTGCTCTTCTTCTTGCTTCCCGTCCCTGTCTCTATCCCCGTCATCCTCGTCTGAATCCACGTCTTGAGCGTCAAGTGTCAGCACGTCTGCCCCGCCACGACCACTGCTTGGTGCGCTCGCAACTCCTCCCAAACGAACCCCTGATCGAAGCCCTGAAGCTCTAAGATCCCGCGTCTCTGCACTGAAAATCCCCTCTACTCCTCGGAACTCCTCGCCCTCCTTTCCCCCCACCACGGCCTTCCCCTTGCTTTCTCCCCCTGAACCAGCACCATTGCTTGTTGAAGCTGCTGCTGCTGCTACTGCAGGCAACCCCGCTGCAGCAGCAGCTGCAGCAAGTTCCTTAGCAGCAGAGCCAGACACAGATCCCAGCACCCGCTGCAGCATCTGTAGCTGCTGTCGCTGGTGAGCGTGCTTCTGCAGTGCAATCATGGACTTAAACGCCCGTAGTTCCTTCTTCCTCCTCCTCTGCTCCTCAACGCTGCCTTCTCCCTCCCTGCCATGCTGTGTAGAATCCAAATCGCTTTGCCCAGCTCCCACCTGTATCGCACCCAGACCACTGGCAGCATCAGCATCAGCATCAGCACCAACAGTAGATGCAACAGCCGCTACCTCTGGAGTTTCAGCTGCTACTACTTCTGGTGCTGCTGCTGCTTCTGCTGCTGCTGCTAATACTGGTGCCGGCACACCCGCCGCCGCAGCAGCTGCAGCAAGTTCCTTGGCAGCAGAGCCAGAGACGGATCCCAACACCCGCTGCAGCATCTGCAGCTGCTGTCGCTGGTGAGCGTGCTTCTGCAGTGCAATCATCGACTTGAACGCCCGCATCTCCTTCTTCCTCCTCCTCTGCTCCTCGACAGTGCCTGCTGTCTCCTTCTCCTGCTCCTCGACAGTGCCTGCTGTCTCCTTCTCCTGCTCCTTGACAGTGCCTGCTGTCTCCTTCTCCTGCTCCTCGACAGTGCCTGCTGTCTCCTTCTCCTGCTTCTTCTCCTCTTCTGCTACTGCTGTTGCTGCTTGCACCACACCCACCACACCATCACCATCACCAACAGTCACAGCAACATCTGCCGAAATTGAACCTTCAACCACCGCTGCTGCTGCTTCTTCTGATGCCGCCAGCGCGTCTGTTGCTTCTGTCGCTTCTGGTGCTGCTGGTGCTGCAGGTTCTGCTGGTTCTGCTACTGCCGCTGGTGGTGCTGGTGCCGGCACGCCTGCCGCAGAAGCGGCAGCGGCGAGCTCGTGTGCAGCAGAGCCAGAAACGGATCCCAGCACGCGCTGCAGCATCTGCAGCTGCTGGCGCTGGTGAGCGTGCTTCTGCAGTGCGATCATCGCCTCAAACGCCCGCACTTTAGCCGACACAGTGCTCATGCGCACACCAGACCGCAGAGACGGATGCACAGAGGAGCGCAGGAATGGGCGTGATGGCGATGACGATGGCGATGGGGACGACGGTGCAGCGGGCAGTGCAGAGGCAGGTGTAGCTGCAGGCGCAGCAGGTGAAACCTCAGGTGCAACAACAGGTGAAAGAGGAAGTGCAAGCGGTGATGATGATGAGGTCAGAGATGGAATTTCCAGCAATGCTTTCTGTGTCCTCTCGCTTTCCACCGCTCCTTCCGCTTCACTTCCCTTTCCTGCCTTCTCCATGTCTCCTGCTCCCATCCCTCCCTCCATCGCCTTTTCGCCTGGTGCTTGAGCATCCTCCCCCACAGTATGAAGCAGGCCAGATCCGGCAGAGGCAGCAACAGCAGCAGCAGCAGCAGTAGCCGTAGCAGCAGCAGCAGCAGCGTTAGAAGCCGAGGAAGCAGCATCACCCGCTCTCCTCTCCTCCTGTTGCACCTGCTCTGCTTCCCTGCTATCCTCTTCCTGTGTCCCTTCACTCCCTTCTTCCTCCTCTCCTCCCCCCTCCCCATCTTCCTCCTCTTCGTCCTCCTCCTCTTCCACCTCCTCCTCCTCTTCCTCCTCCGTTTCCTCCACATCCTCCTGTCGGTCTTCCTCCTCTCGAAACCTCGTCCCCACCACCGCAGCAGCAACATCCTCTTCATCCTCGCTCCCTTCTCCTGCCGCCACCATCACCCCGCCAGCACCGTGAGCACCCCTCCCACCCAAACGCCGATCCTCTCCAGACGGAGGAGACAGCAGCGCAGATGAAGGGGAAGAAGAGGCCGACACCTCATCATCATCATCCTCATCTGATGCCTCTGGCACCGACGGCGATGGGGATGGCGATGGGGTATGGGACACAGAACGGGACGGGGATGGGGACGGGGACGGGGATGGGGTTGGTGACAGGGTTGGTGATTGGGTTGGTGATGCTGACTGTGCAGAGCCACGCGGGGAATCCGGGGCCAGGCCCATGGAGGCTTCCAAGAACCTCTTCATGTCCTGCTCCAGAGCAGCCGCCACGGCCTTGAGCGGGCTGTTGGCGGAGTCTCGGAGCGCTGCTTTGATCTGCGCCAGCGGCCCTGCCACCGCTGCCAGCATCGCTGCCACGTTCGCCACTCCCTCCTGCACCTCCTCTGCCTCCTCCGGGGGAAGAGGAAGAGGAAGAGCGCCCTTGGAGGATGCCTCCCCTCTTCGTCCTTCTTCTCTGCAGCGACGCGTGCTCATGTTGGACCGCTCCGTTACTGGCCGGGTAGGGGTGGTACGACTTGGGTGCTGTAACCCAGACTGCTTTCTGGCTTCCGCTGCTCTCCTGCCCTCTTCCTCCTCTGTATCCTCCTCTTCCTCCCTCCTTTCTTCCTCCTCTTCCTCCTCGTCCTCCTCTTCCTCATCGCACGTCACCTCCTGCTCTTCACTTTCGCTTTCCCTGCTCTCCACCTCCTCCTCGTCCTCCTCCTCCTCCACCTCTTCCTCGTCCACCTCTTCCTCTTCTTCCTCTTCCTCCTCCTCCTCGCTCCCCTCACTACTAGACCCATCAACCACAACATCGGCCTCCTTAGGCCGGATCTGCTCCCAAGCAGAGCTATGCAAGGAGGACAAGCGTTGCTGCAGGCGAAGCCGGCTGGCCTCGGCAAAGAAGGTGGAGGAGCCGCCGCTGCTGCTGCGGGAAATGGCTTCAGAGATCACATTCGACAGCTCCCGCCGTATGGCAATCCTGCCTGCTATAGGTGCGGGTGCGGCATCGTTTTGAGGCGCTTCATATGTGGTGACGCCGCTGCTGCTGCTGCTGCGGGAAATGGCTTCAGAGATCACATTGGACAGCTCCCGCCGTATGGCAATCCTGCCTGCAAGCGCAGTTGAAGCAGGTGGTGTGGAAGCACCAGGCACACTACGAGCAGGCGCAGTTGAAGCAGGTGCGATTGTGACGGGTGCGGTTGAAGCAGGTGCAGTTGTAATGGGGGTGGTTGTAACATGTGCAGTTGTAACCGGCCCAGTTGTAATGGGAGCGGTTGTAACAGGCGCAGTTGTAACGGGAGCGGTTGTAACAGGCGCAGTTGAAATGGGAGCGGTTGTGACAGGCGCAGTTGTAACGGGCACAGTTGTAACAGGCGCGGTTGTAACGGATACAGCTGTAACGGGCGCAGTTGAAACAGGCGTACTTGTAGCATGCGCAGTTTTAGCAGGCACGACACGAGCAGGTGCATCAGTTGCACCTGTGGGCACCTGTTGCTGTCCTGCTGCTGCTGACATCTCCACACGAGGACTGCTACTAGTCGTGGTATAGGCAGCAGCGGCAGAGGCAGCAACAGCAGCAGCAGCGATAGCAGAAGCAGCAGCAGCATTGGTAACAGCAGTGCTCTCTTTGGTAACTGCAGCTGCCTGCTTGGGATTTGCAGCAGCAGTAGAAAGAGCAGTAGCACCGGCACTGCCACTAGCAGGAGCAGCAGCGGCAGCTGCAACCAAACCAAGGCCAACACCAGCACCAGCACCAGCAGCAACAACAGCAGCACCAGCAGCAGCATCAGCAGGAGTAGCACCAGCATCACCAGCACCAGCTGCACCAGCAGCACCAGCAGCACCATCCGCGCCAGCAGCACCAGCCGCACCAGCAGCAACGGCAGCCCCACCTCGGCCCAGACGCCCTACCATAATAGACTGCAGCAGCGCTGCCTGCCTGGAGGGATCCGGGCGCGTCCACTTGCTGGAGTGAGCACGAATCACGTTCCTCAGATCCGCTCCTTCGCCCTCCTCCTCCTCGTCCTCTACCCCCTCCTCTAGCAACTCTGCCAGCCCGCCGCTCCCAGGAGGGCTACTCCCCGTCCTGCTGATCGGCTTCGTCTTCTGAGGCGCCTCAGAGGTCGCCTCAAATGGCGCTTTAACAGTCAGCTCCGAGGTTGCCGATTTGAGTGCCGTCTCAGCGGTTGCTTCAGAAGCCAAGGCACAAGTGACAGGAGGGCCACTCACTGGACTGCTGATCGGCTCTGAAAGAACCGGCACACTCACCAGCACACTCACCGGTGCACTCACCGGTGCACACACCGGTGCACTCACCGGTGTACTCACAGCTGCAGCACTCACAGGCACGATCACCGGCACACTAACTGGCACACTCACAGGCACACTCACTTGCTCACTCAACTGCTCTGCACCGCTCTCTTCCATTGACTCCAGCGCATCACTGCCACGAGCGGCCTGGTGCAAGTCAAGTGAGTCGCTAATGGGGCTCTCCACCAGCGCGACTGACTTTTCAGTCGGCTCAAAGGTCACCTCGCACGCGGCCTGGTGCGCCTCCAGGGAGTCACTAGTGGGGCTCTCCTCCAGTGCGTCCTCCCACTCCTCCACGGAGCTCAAATCCCCCTCACTCGCTTCCGAGTTGAACTCGCTGCTCTCTTGGCTCGGAAGCATGCTGCTACCTGCTGTCACCACCACTGCCGCCGCCACCATGCTGCCGCCGCTCGCGCCGTCGCCGATCCTGCTGCTTGCAGGTGCCATGGTGCTGCGCGCGCCTGCTGTACCGCTGCTTGTGGCTGCCATGCTGCTGCTGAGTGCGCTCTGTGTGCCAACAGGGAACGCACGGGCAGAGGCGGACGCCTGAGTAGTAGCCTCCACCCGCTCCTGCAACAGCTGCAGCTGCTGCTGCAATAGCTGCAATTGCCTCTCCGTGTCTCGTAGCCGGTCCTCAGCATAAGGACCCCCCACAGCTGCACTCGCCTCCTGCCCTCTGCTGTGCTCAGAGGCCTTTGCAGCACCCAGCCTGTCCTGCGGATGAGGACCCTCCAGAGCAACAGTCGCCTCCTGCTCAGAAGCCTTCACAGCGCCCTCCGGGGGATAAGGTCCCTCCAAAGCAGCAGTCCGCTCCTGGCCTCTGTCCTCAGAGGCCTTTGCATCACGCAGCCTGTCCTGCGCATGAGGTCCCTCCGGAGCTGCAGTCGCCTCCTCCTGACCTCTGCGCTCGTCAACACCATTCACCTCAGCAGCGCTGACAGCACCCGCAGCCCCGGCAGTATCTGCAAGAGCGGCAGCAGCAGCACTCAGAGCATCAGCGTCAGAAGCTGACAAGCCGCTACCACCAGCAGAAGCAGAAGTGGATGGAGAATCCACATCCCCGGCACCACCACTACCCACCGCACCGCCCTTCTTCCCAGACGCCAAACCCAGCAGGCTGCTCCCGCGCTCCAGGCTGACTTGCTGCCTGAGCCTGCGCCTGGGCGACAGAAACGTGCTCATGCGCGGAACCCACTGGTTGGCAGCACTCGGTGCCGTGCGCTGCCGCTGCAGCTGCTTCTGCGGGAACTGAAACCCTGCCAAGCCAGCAGCACCAGCACTAGGTGAAGCAACCGCACCCGCACCCGCAGCAGCGGCTCCGTCTACCCCTGCAGTAGCAGCTCCCGCTTCTTCCCCCTTAGCTGCTGCGCGTGTCGTCTCTGCGAGCCCAAGCAGGACTCGAATGGGAGTAGGGCGGTGAGACAGACCAAACTGAAGTCCAGGAAGCTGATTCTGTTGCTGCTGCTGCTGCTGCTGTTGAAGCTGCTCCAGCACTCCGCTACTGAGTGCTGACGCGGCAACACTCGAAATCCCCATCCGGGACAGTGCGGCCGCTGCAGCTGAAATCTCCGCAGATGTGAGTGAGGAGGGAGCAGCGGGGGAGGCTGTACCTGAGGAAGGCTGATCTCCCGAGTAGAGAAAATCCAAGTACGGGTCCTTGAGAGAGAGAGAGGCATTGTAGGAGCGGGAGTGGGAAGAGACAGGGAGAGAGCAAGACCTGCCTAGCCCTTGCAATGGCGACGTGGAACCCTCTTGGAGAGTTGCTGCTCCTACGGCTGCTGCAAGCTGTCCGGCAGGAGCCATAGGCTCGGAAAGAGAAGCAGCACTGGCTTCCCGAGCCTGCGCAGCAGCTTCGGTGGTGGATGATTGGAAGGCAGGAGGGGCGGTGGATGCGGAAGAGGGTTCTTGTCGAGAGGAGGAGGAAGTTGAGGAAACGGAGGAGCATGGGGAGGCGGCAGCGGAGGAGGAGGAGAGGGAGGAGGAGGTGCGTGGGAGAGGGGAGTTGGGTGAGGTGGTGTCTAGCAGGCCAGCGGATGGTTGCTTCTCAAGAGGTGGCAAGGATGGCCGTTGACTGCATTGACTGGATTGACCTGAAGCTTCAGAAGCGTCGCTTCCAGCGCCTGATGCTGCTGCTGCTGCTGCTGCTGCTGCTGCTGCTGCTGCTGCAACAGAGGAAGAAGAAGCGGAAGAGGAGGAGGAGGATGAGGAGGCAGCGGGGGAAGAGGAGGGGGAGGTGGTTGAGTAAGGGGCGTCAATACACCCAGACGAGAGCGCAAGTCGTTGCAGAGGTAGCAGGAGTGCTGAAGGGGTGACCGACACAGAAGGGCCGTCCATGCCACCAGGCTCAGCACCTGCTGATGCAGATGATGCAGACTCTTGCGACGGAGCAGAGAGGGAGGGGGATGCAGACAAGCAGGAGGAAGAGGAGGAGGAGGGGGTGAGGATGAGGAGGTTAGAGGAGGTAGAGCCGCGAGCAAGGGAGGAGGAAGAGGCGGAGGCGGAGGAGGGAGGGGTGGGAGGGCGGGGAGAGGAGTGGGCTGGTGACATTGGTCTGGTGGGGGATGAGGGTGCGATGGGGGAGAGAGAAGGCAGAGCACCGGCACCAGCGGCGGCACCAGCGGCGGCACCAGCGGCGGCACCAGCGGCAGAGGCAGCAGCAGCACTTAGAGGTGAGAGAGAGAGTGCCGCAGGGGAGGCATCTGTACGGCGAGAGAGCAGCGACTGGCGAGCGTGCGTGGAGCGTGGGGAGTGCGGCGAGTGGGGAGAGTGCGGGGAGTGCGGGGAGTGAAGCGAGTGAGGAGAAAGCTGCGGCGAGTGCGGGGATTTCGGAGAGAGGGAGGAGGCGAGGGAGGAGTATGAGGTGTCTTTGCCGAGCGAGGCAAGGAGAGGCAGGGAAGGTTGGAGTCGATTCAGAGTGCCCCGAGCCAAGTCAACCTGTTCACCCTCCTCTGCTCCCGAGCTTCGCATGCCGCCACTCTCACCGCTGCTACCACTGCTGCCACCACTTCTGCCACCACTACTACTGTTGCTATCGCTGCTGCCTGTTGCCTCTTCCAGAGCTCTAGAGACGTCCACCGCTCTTCCACCACTCCCTTCCCCCTCGTCGCCTCCACTCTCCCTTCTCTCCAGCTTCCCATGACCCTCAACTTCCTCTCCTTGCTTCACCCGAGCCTTGTCAAGAGGCTGGGCAGGGGAGAGAGGTTTGAAAGGGGCGGTGAACTCCGAAGCAGCGGAGGAGGTTGGGGAGAGGGGTAGAAGCGGCAGGAGGCGAGGGGAATGGGGCGAACCAGGTCTCTGCATGGAGGACTGGTGTGAGGAAAGAATGTAGGGATGAGGGCAGAGCAACAAGGGGGACGGATGTGTTGGGGTGAGAGGTTGAGGGAAGGGGAAACAGGTGGTGAAGGGGAGGGGAAAAGGGAGGGGAGGGTGGGAGGGGATGGGAAGTAAAACAAAGATTAGGACGTGAAGTTGTGTGTGTAAAGGGAGGGAAACACAAAGGCAGGTCAAGTTATAAAACTGTATCTAAACAAATTGTAGCCATTGTTGAGAAAAGAGGGGAAGAGACAAGGCAGGGCTGATGGGGGGAGAAAGGGGAGCGGAGACAGAAAGGAAAAGCGGATCATGCAGAAAGGAGGGGGGGCGGGGGGCTGGGAGGGAGGGCGAGGGGGGTTGAAAAGCAAGCAGCAGGAGGCACAGAGCGAAGGAGTGAGCGAAGGTGCAAACAAGTGTGTGGAAGAGTGAGGGAAGCAGAGGCAGCGGCGGAGGCAGGCCGGGAGCGGAAAACTAACCCCGAAAAGGAAGGAGTGGATGGAGAGAAGGATGATGGAGTCGAGCGATACGTTGCGATTCAGAGAGGAGGAAGGAGCAGCAGGTGGGGAAGCCGAGGAGGAGGGAGAGGAGAGCGAGGAGAGCACAAGTGGTGATGGGGTGAAGGAGGAGGAGGAGGAGGTGGTGGAGGTGGATGCAGGGCGGTCCGAAGGAGACCCAGAGGTGTTCGAGGATGATGTGCTGACAGACAAGCGCAGACTGTCTGTAACGCCTATAGACCCGCTGCTGCTGGTGTCGATGGGAGTGGAGTGAGACGAAGAAGAGGAGGAAGTGGAGCTGAGAGGAGTGGGAGAGGAGGCGGGGGAGCGGCGGCGGGGGCGGGGATGGATAGGGCTGCGTGGAGGGGAGGATCGGTGGGGCGGGTGAACGCGCTTGCGGAAGTCCCTCTCGTGCATCTGATGGGATGCCATGCCATGCCATGCGATTAGCACACCCCGAGTGCGTTGCGTTGATGCATCACGCACGCACGTACCGCACGCACACATGCACAGTCGCATGCAAGCACGCACACACAAGCAAGCATGCACACACGCATAAACACAAGCATCCACGCATGCAAGCAGATATGCACACACACACACACACACACACACACACACACACACACACACACACACACACACACACACACACACACACACACACACACACACATGCATGCGAATACATAAGCACACATGGCATTGATCATGAGAGAGATGGGGAAGGAGCGGTGATTAGGGGAAGGTGCGGAGAATTGGGGGAAGAGGACAGAAGAAAAGCAGCAGGGAGTGCGGGGCACAAACTCGTGAGAAGCTATATAACACTTGAGTCTCACTTGGACAAGTGACAACCATAGACATGCATGCCTCACGAGCCTTACGACTTTTGAAAACTCTCCAAAGTTAGCTCACCAGCCTGATGACAGGAGCAGCTGCTGCTGATCCACACGATCCCTGTGCCGCCGCTGCAGCAGCAGCAGCAGCAGCTAGCGCTGCCCGTGACGGCGAGGGGGGCGAGCACGGCGGGGAGCGGGGCGGGGAATCGGACGGGGACAGCGGCGGGGAGGCGCGTGGGGAGGAGGAGGGGGAGGAGGAGGAGCGCAGGGTAGCCACGCAGGAGCCATCATTGGATAGCCGCATGCCCCGACGCTCCAACCCATGCACACCCATCCCCACCCAGTCCTCCAACGCACTGAGCCCATCCCCTTCCCCATCGCCATTTCCTTCTTCCTGTCTCCTTTCCCCTCCCAAGACTCCATCCTCCTCCTCCTCTGCTTCTCGTGCTGTCCTTTCCCCTCTCCGATGCGCTTTCCCTGTCCTGCCTCCTTCCTCCTCCCCATCCTCACACTCCTCGGCTGCGGATTCTCCAGACATGGACCCTGCCGAGCCTGACCCTTTGCCCTCCCCCCAAACCAAACCTGCTTCCAGCCCTCCCAGCAAAACCATCGACCCACCTCCACCCCCCCCCCCTCCACTCCCTCTTCCTCCCTTCCCCACCTCCTGGTCCGAGCCTCTCTCACCCTCACTCCCCCCTTCCAACCCACTCCCCTCGTCACTCTCCTCCCCTCGCCTCACCCTCACCCTGCCCCTCTTCCCACCGTCCTCCTCGTCCGAACCACTCCTACTCCCCCAGCTACTCCTATCCTCCTCCGCATCAGCCTCTGTCAATCTCCGGATATACTCGTCCTCCTCCCAGCTTCTCCTGTCTTCCCAGCTGCGCCGGTCATCCCAGCTGCGCCTCTCGTCCCACTCATCGCCAGAGTCCCTCTCCCTCTCCCGCTCCCAGCTCCTCTCACTGCGCTCACTCCTCTCGCTCCTTACGCTCCGCTCCTCGTCCTCCTCGTCTCCATCCGACTCCCCTCGCTCTCGCTCTCGCTCTCCCCCTCGCTCTCGCTCTCCTCCGCGCCTCCCCCCTCCTCCATTCCTGCCTGCCCAATCCCTCCTATCCTTCTCCTCCTCATCGTCATCGCTCCTCTTTCCTCGCTCCTCTCGCCCCCTAGGTGGTGTTTCTGCATCTGATGTCATCTCCGGCGTTACATCTCCCATCATTCTCGGTGTCAACTCCGACTCGGAAACCATCTCGGGTGTCAAGTCCCCGCCCGATTCCCCTCCTCGCGGTGTCAACTCAATGTCGGATGTCATCTCCGGTGTCAACTCGCCGTTCCTCAGTGTCAACTCGGAGTCCGAAACGTACTCAGGTGTCAACTCCCCCCCTCTTTGTACCGCCATCCTCGGAGTCGACTCGAAATCCGACACCATTTCAGGCGTCAACTCTCCGGTACTCACTTCCACCTCCACATCAGCAGACGCCACATCAGCAGCTGCCACGTGTCCACCTCGCTGGAGCAGCTTGGGAGTGGGCTCAGCATCCGAGCCGGAACCATCGTCCCTCTCGGGATTAGAGTGCAGAAGTAGGTCAAGCTCAGTCGGAGAGAGACCGCTAGATCGAGGCATTGGAGCCGGCGCCACTGCCACAGGCCACCCCCCTGGAGGCAACGCGTTCCCCCACGAGCCACTTCCAAACGCACCACTGCCACCAGCATCACCAGCAGCAGCACCACCACCATCACCACCAGCACCAAAGCCATGGGTAGCAGCAATGGCGCCACTGCTACTCGTTTCTCCGCTGGCAGTGGCGCCACTCTCGTCCATAGCAGCACTCTCACCCTTGCTCGCACCCTTGCCCTCCACTCTCCCCTCCTCCGTCTCCAGCCTCACAGCAGGCTCTACCCCCCTCTCTGCTTCCTTCCTTGCCTCCCCTCCCTCCACCTCCCGCGCCGCTGCTGAATCCTGTCCTGCTGCTGCTCTTGCTGCCGCAGCCTCACTCTTATCTTCCACACTCACCACCTCCCTCTCTCCCTCTGCCTCTTGCTCTGCCACCCTCTCCCCATCCTCCGATCCACAACCCCCACTGAACCCCCCCTCGCTTCTCTCACCATCGCTGTAGCTCCCCGAACCAGACACCGTTCGCGAAAGCGATCCCGAACCGGACCCCGAGCCAAAGTCCGAGCCTGCTTCCGAGCCAGACTCGTAGCGTTCGAGCTCGGAGTCGGAGACGGGAGGCGAGCGCAGCTCAAATAGGTCTAGGTCGGGCCCGTAGGACGAGAGCACCCTCGCCACTCTGCCTCCCCACCCGCCCACCGCCCCCGCACCCGCACCCGCACTCTCAGCACCGGCCTCTACCCCTGCTGCTGCCCCTGCACCTCCATCACCCGCTTCATCATCATCAGCAGCAGCAGCAGATTCGGCAGCAGCAGAATCGGCAGCGCTTACATCTTGGCTTTGACTGGCTTCCTCAGAGGCTTCAGACGTGCGGTTCTCTGCTGCTGCTGCCTCGACCTCTTGCTCCCCACCCTCCCCACCCTCCCCGCCCTCCCCACCCCCACACACACTCGTCTGCAACGCTGCCTCGTCCTCGTTCCCCTCCTCCTCCTCACCACCCTCTTCCTCTTTTCCAACTCCCTCGTTCTCCTCCTCTCCGTTTGCCGCCTCCTCTTCCTCACCTCTTGATGCCTCCCTCTCGCATTCCAAGCCTCTCTCCCCGCCCTCACTCTCGCCTCCACACTCACTCGCCTTCTCACTCGCCTCACTCTCCTCACTCCCCTCCTCTGCATCATCACCACTGTCACCCCCTCCAAATGATATCACCTCAACCACCGAACCCTCCTTCTCCAACTCCCCCCTTTCACTGCCACCGACGCTCCCGCCCTCGCTCTCCCCACTCTCACTCCCACTCTCGCTCGCATTCTCACTCGCCCTCTCGCCCTCACCCTCGAACTTGCCCTCTCTCCTCACCTCCTTATCCGCCTCCTCTCCCTCCCTTCCTATCTCTCCTCTCGCCCACCCCGTGTCTTCCTTCCCTTCCCCCTCAACTGCCGCAGAATCCGGCACAAGACTTGACCCACGCGAATCCTCTAGAGCAGCAACGGGCCTACCACGAGACGACTCTCTTGACCGCGTTGACTCCCTCGCCTCTACTGACCCTGCTGGCTCGAGCTCCTCCGTTGACTCTGTTGACTCTGCTGTTGATGTCCCAAGCACCCTCGTCTCACTCACCTTCTCACTCCCACCCTCACTCTCTCCGTCGCTCCCCCCTTCACTCTCCTCCCGACTGCTAACCACCACGTGCACTGCAGGACTCACTGAAGCCTCTGCCTGCTCCTCCCCTCCCGCTCCCCACTCGCTCTCCTTCTTGAAATCCCTCTTTAGTTTCTTCAGCATCGCCTGTATCTCAACCGTCAGTTTCTCACTCTCCTCCTCACTCTCCTCCTCACTCCCCTCCTCACTCCCCACCTCACTCCCCACCTCACTCCCCACCTCACTCCCCTCCTCACTACCCTCCTCACTCCCCTCCGCACGCTCGCTCTCCTTACCCCTCTCGCCATCCTCCAACTCCTCAACCTTTCCACCACTTCCCATCTCTTCCTCTCCCTCTCCGCCCGTCTCCTCAACCTCCGTCACCGCACGACCGCACAGCACAGAAGCCCCCACCGCCACCACCACCGCAGCAGCACCGCCCTCCGAACTCCTTGTTGCATCCTCCTCCTCTTCCTCCTCCTCCTCCTCCTCCTCCTCCTCCTCCTCCTCCTCCTCCTCCTCCTCCTCCTCCTCCTCCTCCTCCTCCTCCTCCTCCTCTTCCTCCTCCACCTCCTTCTCCTCTTCTTCCCATATCCTCTCCAGCGTCCCCACACGCCTGTGACCGGCGGAGCACCATCCGCGCCACGACTCGGGCCTTTCCACGTCCTCTTCCTCCTCTTCCTCCTCCTCCTTCTGCTGCCGTTGCCGCTGTTGCTGCTGCTGCTGTTCCTCCTGCTGCCTTTGCTCTGCCATGACTTTGGATACACAACTGCTAGACTCCAATCCGTGCAATCCCGACTCACCTCCTCCTGCTCTCTCACTCCCACCCACGGCCATCCTCCTCTCGTCCTCCTCCTCACCATACCCTCTCTCCCCCCACCTCTCACCACCCTCATCGCCCCCTCCCTCACTCCTCCTCTCCCCCTCATCTGACACACTATCCCTCTCCGTAACACTCTCACCATCGCCCACACTCTCTCTATCCCCCACACTATCATCCACACTGCCCCGAATACTCTCCCCTTCCCCGTCACTCTCCCCCCCTCTCTCCCCATCACTCCCACTCTCACTTCCCCAGCTCCGATCCTCCAACTCTCCCACCGAACCACCCTCAGACACGGGAGGCGACATCAGGTCAAACAGCTCCGGCTCGCCGAACCTCGTCGCTAGCTTCGCCGCCCATTGATTTCGAGCCGAGCCCTGCGCATGGCCCAGCAGCATCGGCGCAGGAGCCGAACCACCCTTCGCGCCACTGCCGGCGGCAGGAGCGGGGGTGGCGCCGGCCGCGGCGGCGGTGGAGGCTGCCTCGAGCGCAGCGGAAAGCGGCGACAGCGGCTGGTGCTGGCGAGGTTGCGCGGAGAGCGAGCTCGCGGGGCTGGTGGCGGAATCGTGTCCGCCTCCGCCTCCGCCGCGGCCGCCGGCACTTGCGCTCGCGGGCGCCACGGCCATCCGTCTCCGCAGCATCTCCTGCAGCTCCTCCAACGCGCTCGCCTCGTCCGCCGCGCTGTCTCCCGCGCTTGACGCTCCGTCTGTCTCGCGAAGCGCGCGCGCGTCGTCGTCGTCGTCGTCATTCTCGCTGTCGTCACCGTCGCCACCGTCGTCGCCATCATCCTCGCCGTCGCCGTCGTTATCGAGCCCGTTGGCCGCGGCAGCCTCACCGTCTAATTCAACGCCGCCACCGCCGCCGCCGCCGCCATTGCACCGGTCACCGCGTTCGCCACGCATGGTATCGAACCCGTTCCGTCGCTGTTGCTCCAAAGCCAGACTCCGACGAGCGATGCCTTCGACGCTGTCGCCATCCTCGTCGCTATTGTCCCCGTCGCCGTCGCGGTCGTCTGCTCCGGCTGTCAAGTCGCCGTCGTCGCCGTCCTCGTCGTCCGCGCTCTCCGCGTCCGCGCGGCCCTCTTCCATCTCCTCTTCCACATCGCCTTCGTCGTCGCCTTTCGCACTGATGTCGTTCTCCCTGTCGCGCGAGCGTTGGTCACCACCATCATTGCTTCCTCTTTCGGACCTTATTTCATCCCTCTCTCCATCACTACCGCCGTCAATTCCGCCGTCACTCTCTTCCTCCCCTTCTTCGCTTCCCTCCCTTCCACATTCCTCACCCACCTCCTCGCCATTCTCCTCGTATCCGCGCAACTTCGGTCGCAACAAACCAGCACTCCCATTCTCCTCCATCTCTCGCCTCGCTTCCTTCTCCTCCTCGTTTACCCCTTCCCCCGCTTCGCCCTCCTCTTCCCTTTCCTCATCTGCCTCCATTTTCTCTGAAACATGCCCGTCCATTCTCCCTTCTCCTTCCTCATCGCCCTCCTCCACGCCTTCTCGACCCACTCCCCTGGGCTGCATCTCGTTGATTACCGCAATGTCGTGTCGTTCTCTGGACATCACTTCCCCGTCGCGTTGCGCCTCTCTCCCGTCCCCCGCGCCATCACCATCCGCGAAACCCATCGCGTCGGCCTCCGGATGACCGTTCTGCAACCCGTGATGGCTGCTACCGCTACTCCCGCTGCTGCTGCTGCTTCCGCTGCTACTGCTACTGCTGCTGCTGCTGCTGGCCCCGCTTTCTTCCTTGCTCGACTCCAGACTAATTCCAAATCTTTCGCTACTGCTTACGGCTTCGAAACTGCCACTTCCGCTCTCGTCACCTTCGCCGTCTGTTAAAACGGTAACGAGATCCGTCGCGTCGTCTCCGCCGCTTACGGCAGCTTCCCGTCTCGTGACGATCTCTGATAACGGAATATTGTCTTTCCCGTTTGTAAACGGCGGGGCAGATCCCTTTACGCTTGGAGAGACTATAACCGTTCCGTCAACCCCGCATTCCGTCTGTATATCTCGTTGAACGTCGCTGCCTCTGTATAAACCCATAGTGTTAGCGATAAGTGGTTAGGTAAGTTTCACTGCACAACTATGACCCAAACACGACCGGCGCCATTACCCTCCCAACAGTGCACGTTAAACAGCCTGTCCTTAACTTAGTCTGCGAATATCACCACCGCAACGTGTAATACAATTTCCCGATACAAAATTCACCACGAAAAAATGAATAAGTTATGAGATTCTCCGCTAACAAACCCTAGCATCGTAGCATCAACGACTCCTGCACGGCTCAACATGGACGTGAATCCTCAAGCTCGAATACGCTTTCTCGTCCCTCTTGCCGCTGCCTCTACGTTTGAAATCCTGCCTCAACTGCTGCTGCTTCAGCCCCCTTCCTCCCCCTATCCACCTTGGGTCTGGAAAGTTCTGCAAGACGAACACAAACGAGATACATCTCGGGCAGTAAAAATATGTTCAGCACGTCAAAGCATTTACTACTCGCGCAACAACCGTCAAAATACAGTAACCAGTAAATTCTACTGCTCCTCTTCAACGTACTAACGGGCAGCTCGGAGAAGCCAAAACCTAGCTGTTGCTGCTGGGAACTAGGGTACGTGGGGGCTGGGCAGGTGGAAATTGCTCTACTGCCCCGCCGACGCATGGAGCAGCTCCGCCACCTGTAAAGCGAGTTTGCGCCAAACCAATGTTGCATTACGGAGTTTCCCCCATCCCAGCCCGTCCCCCGTGCTTGTCCCTCTCCCCTCATGATTGCTGTGTTGGTCACTTGCCCCACGCGACGCTAGGAGAGGGAGAGGGGTTGTCGAATGACAGGTTGGAGACGTCCACGCTGGACTGGTAGGAACTTTTTTCTGGGTCCTTCCTTATCTCTTGATTAGGGCATCCAAAATTGCCAAGCCGGGAGGAAAAATCAATGGTGGTTCGCTGAAAATTGTCTCATGTGTACAGTGTTCCAGCACGACCAGCCACGATCTATGCATCCACGTAAGATCAGGCCGCGACAGTTGGTGCGACGCTTGCCTAATCAAGCAATCGTGCGACAACTGTCCATCTGTGTGCTTACTCGCGCGAAGTGGTAACAGTCTCGCATGAGCCAACGCACCTTGGACGCACGAAGTCGCACGACGACGGCAAACTATCAGTTGCTCGCCTACTTCGTCAGTTGGCCCCGAGGAAATGACGGACCGCCGTGTTTGCGCGTTTTCGATTCCTTTCGGCAGTGGCTTTGACAGCGACTCCCACCGCGCTCGCGCCCAATTCCCGCAGTCAGTTTATATTGCTGTTTCCCGTTTTTCATGACCAAACGTATAGAAGGGCAAATATTAAGTTTACCTGGGTTCAGTGTAGAGGCCAGTGGAAAAACTAAAACCTACTCGGATGACAAGCCATTTGGGAGGCATCAACCCTAAACACCTTGCCTCATGGTGTTTAGGGTTGATGCTCTCTTCGTGGCATACCATCCATGAGGGTTTTTTTTTTGTCCCGAGCTGAGCGTTTGCCATGGACTCGACGAATACATTTTTAATACCCCGTACTAAAAACAGCTTGTATTTGTGGACTAAAAAGGGGAAACTGAGAAAGAATATGCCCCAAGGTATTGAACGCGAGTGCAGAGCAATGCGCTGTCAAAACCACTGCCCATTGGAATTAGAAATTTGAAAACACGGCGCTCTGTCATTTCCTCGTTGGCCCGCCACCCAATTACAGTATGGAGACCTCTGGTTTGGTGCCCAATCTTCAAATCTCCTGAACCCTGATCCAATGTGGAGGCGCGCGCGGAGAGTTGACGTTATGAACAGTAACCCACGTAAGCTCTCTATTCAAGAGCCGCTCAGCAAGAAACCCTTTCTCATAAACATGACGGTGAATATTTATCCTAACCTGACGCAGTAACCAGAAGTGGCCTAGTCAGTAGAAAGAGGCACTTCCAATAGATGTCCTGGAATCGAACCCACCCAGGGCTTATGTTAGGATTTTTTACAGGTCGGACGAAATGCCACCCCCTTCAAAGTTGCTCTTAAAACCCAGGGTTTACCCAACATCTTCCCTTAATATTCAGGGCTATCTAAAAAAACTCGGCTCAATCAGAGTCACATCATATTTTTCTCTTTTTCAGTCCTGACATAAAGAAGCATGAGCGCAACCTAGCACAAGTACAAGTACTTCAAAATGTCCTTAAAACAATGCATGACATCTAGTTGCATAAGTATCATCCTGAAGATAATAAAACCTCTACCACTTACCTATCGTCCGCCACCAACCTGCAGGGACGCCTGGACTTCGCATCATCCCACACCTTGTGAACAACACTCCAGTCCACATCAGAATTTATCATTTTCACAGCCATTAACTCGGCGAGCCTCACGTCGTTTAGGCAAGTCCTGTCCCAGCTTTTGATGACATTTTGGCATGAAAACCCACATTCGCACTCTACCGTGCTTAAGGGAAGCACTGAAACAGCCCTCCACATATGCACAAGCTGGGGATAATTGGTGGTCCATGCGTTATTGCTGAGAACGTTGTGCAGGCATTGGTTGAACCCCTCGTTGCGATGATGCTTATACAAGGTTGCTGTTAGCATGGAGATCTCACCACCACACACAACTTTGCTGATTCCTGTTTGTTGGTGGTTTAGAAAAAAAAAAAAAGAAAGGAGGACTTTGAAGTTTGATTGGGATGATTTTAGGGTTAAAAAAATACTCATTAATAAACGGGGCAGATTGTCGTACCTGGCAGCTTGTTATCAAAGAGGTCGAAAAGCTTGTCCAAATTAGCGTTGAATGTTGCATCACGAAGACCTGTGCTCCGATCGGGATACATCAAGGGCCTGAACAGCTTGGCGCCCTCTAGATTCTCGAGGTCTCCGAGTCTTGTTGTCAGCGAGCTCACCAATTTCTCAGCAAACGCCTTACCCAAGGCGTAGCAAGACTCGATGTCTGTCCCGTACACACCACCAATTCCTTCACCATGCAACATAATCTCGGTGGTGCGACGGTCACCTTCGTTGTCAACCCCATGAACCACCATGCTGCGCTTTTCGGGGTCGCTGTGCTCTCGCAAAAAGGATGTCAGTCGTCCCTTATGCCCATCACCAAAACCCTTCGCATGTTCGATGTAGCGCTGTTTCAGCAGTGTGCATGCTTCGTCGACATCCTGAGCGACTCGAGTGACATCAATCTGTTGTATGGGGGTTATGAATTTTGAAGGCACGTAGCTTAGATAAACGTGACTAAGTCTGATGCACCTAGTGTGCTTATCCGTTAACGTAGATTGGTGTTGTGCTCCACTCAGCCTTGCACTCACTGGCCACACCCCTTGCAGCCGCACCACTAACCTGCCACGCACCTTGAAGCTCACACTCACTAGCCGCCTTGATATGCATTGCTTCTCGATATACGTACCTCGCGCTGTTGAAACTTCAGATTCAGATTGTTGAGCACCTCCAGCACATCTCACAGCAAATAGAGCATGAAAAGGAGCTTGAAAGAGCTGACTGTCTTGAAAAGCTTTGCGTTGCCCTGCTTCCACATCCATAGTAGAATCGGCAGCACATCACAAAACCGAGCCACTGCTTCCCCTCTGGCGAGCCACCGTATGGTTACAATCCCGAGCACCTCCAAGTCAGTGGATCGGATGACCGATTGCAGATCCATAAACCGTTGACGTCGAATATTCGAACGACCCAGATCCTCTGTTGTTTTGCGAATGACTTTGTCAACAACTCCCAGATCTGGAAATGCGGTGGCTGCATCTTTGGCAGCAAGTGCTTCCCTGTAATACGGTAGTACACAACTCAGAGAGTAGAAAACAGATTGTGCAATGATTATCCGCAAGCCAGGGCCATGTGCTAAACAAGGTGTATGACAACAATGTATCACTTGGTCGAACCTGTGAGCAATGCAGTGGGCGGAGAACAGCCACGTGCATCTCTCTCGAAACCGCCTTACAAGTCCTTGCTTGTCTCCAACCATCACGCTCGCACCGTCCGTGCTGATTCCGACAAGCGTCTGCATGTCAAAGCCCTTTCCATCCAGGTAGGATGATAGAACTGCAAAGATTGAAGCTGCATCACACTTTTCCAGCGAAAGATGCGCAAGGAACTCCGTCGCTACCCTCAGATCTCGCTCGAAGGTGCAATAAACAATCAAATGCTTTCCGTGGGCACGATCGGTCGATTCATCAAGAGAGAGCCCATACCATGGGCTGGCCTGGATGTGTGCATGCTGCACGTCATGGAGATGTGTTGAAATTGCATGCAAAAACTCTCCAGCAGCCCACCTGCATAACCACCAAATACACAGTTTGCAATCAAAACAGCCAAAGATGAAATCTGCATATCAATAAGCATACCAAGAGCTTAAGAGCATCCAGCAGTTGCTTACATTGAAAAGTAGCGTGCATACATCTCCTCCTTAGGCATGTCTTCCATGCCCTCATCCGCTAGCCACCGCGCAAACACAGGGTACATGGAGATAGGGGCGTCATGCTGTGCAAGAAAGTAGCAGACCTTCATCACCCTAATAACCCGTCGAACACGCGGTTCAGATTTCTGATACTCGCGCCACTTGAGAGCGCTGGCTGCCTTCTTCTCTTCCGCATCTTGCTTCTGCACCGCCAACTTGTGCCCGTTGCTGTTGTGGTTTCCTCTAACACATGAAATCTGGAAGTCTCGCGCGCCAACACTGGGTCGACCAAACGGAGAGTTCCCCTTATGAGCTCCCCATTTAGAACAGACACTACATTTCATTCCGAACTGTTGTGCCTCCGAGTTGTACTCCAAACTGAGCCACGTAAAGTCTTGGGTCCACCTACGGTTGAACTTGGATTTCAGTTCCATCTCCTTACTAGGGATGGGAGCTTCAGCTTGCACGTTTTGCGGACCACACGAGTTGGGCTGCACTTTCTCTGTTGTGCTCGGATCTGTCTGTCCTACGTCTTGTGGAGTGGAAGCGTCCTGGGGTGCTCGATGGTTTTGTGACACATTCTTGGGATGAGATGATGCAACTTCCGTTGTCTTCTGCACCTCACGCTTTCGACTACTCGGAGGAGGTGCGAACCAGAGGGGAACCTGCTTATGGGAACACTGTTTTGGAGCTACTGAACCAATGGTAGGATGGATTGTGGCAATGCTTGGGTCCGAAGGGCGACGGTGAATAGGCCGTTCCTCTGATGACCCCTCAGGGTAAAGGTGGCGAGTGACAGACTCGGCCTGCGTGACTTCATTTGGCAATGCTATCCTGTTGGGTGAAAACGATGACCGGTTGAGATCTATATCCATGTCGTTGTCGTTTAGATCAATAGGTGAAAAGGGATATTGCCATGTTGTTTCAGCACTCATCCTACCGCTGCCAAGGGAAAGGCGTAATTCGTCGTCTCTATTATCCGCCATAGCTTAGGAGTAGTAAAAAGGTAGACCCAGTCGTGGATGAAAGCAAACCCTAACCTACGCTAGTGTACCTTCAACATTTGGAAGTAAAGTTAATGTAAATCGTGCATTTTCAGTAACTATTCATTAGGCTACGATTCAGGGATGCCATGGCATGGTGGAATGGCGTGGGTGGAGTGAGAGAAACATGAGATAGTAAGGAAGGGATGCTGCTGGGTTGTTTGAGTTGAGGCCAAGTTCGTACTTCGAGTTTGTCTAATCTGACCTTTCTCTCTCTAAATTGGAGGGGACAATGAAGTGGTGAGGAGGGGCGAAGATTGGTTTGGGGGGAGAGTTGGGTTTCAAAGACAAGTCAAACTGAAGCTAAGGGGATGTAGAGAGAGATCGATATGATAGGGAGGGGTGGCCTGGGGGGAGGGAGGAGGTGGGCTGTGGGCTGGGCTGTTGCTGAAACGCACGCGAGGATCTGGTTGGCGGGAAAGTGGGGGAGTGAAACGGAGAAGGGATTTTCGGGGGGGGGGGGGGGCGGGGGGAGGGAGGGGGGGTGTGAAAAGAATGAACAGGAATGAGAATGACTAAGTCAGGGTTGGGTACAAATACAACCCTAGAAAGCTGTACCCCATATGTGCTACCCCACTATAGCCTACAAACATGCGTCAACTATGATAATCTGACACACCCCCATAGGCAAAGTGGGGGAGAACAAGGGGTCACAAGACCAGTCAAGCAAAGCAAAGCAAAGCAAGCTCAGGGTGGATCACAAAATCACCACACAGTCCGAGCACAAGAGCAGGGCCAGAGGCCAGTTCACATGCAGGAGTACAGACATATATATAAAACTAGACAAACAAGAGCAGGTATATATATATGTCACAGTACAAGTGAAGTCAAGAGGAGAGCAAGTGAGGCAAGACAGGTACAAGACCCAGCTGGGTACAAAAGCGCTGATGGTCACAAGGCGCGAGTGCCTTGGTGAACACATCAGCAGTGTTGGCCTCAGAGGCCACGTACGCAAGTCGCAACTGACCACGCTGCTGCAGCTCACGAGCAAGGAAGTAGCGGAGAGCAATGTGCTTCGTTCTGTGCTCCAAGCGCTGCTCTCGACACAAGGCCAGCATGGCCTTGTTGTCTACGTACAGCACTGGAGGAGAACGAGGCGGCTCTCCAAGGTCAGTCAGCAGGTAGGTGAGTCAGCGAAGCTCCTGTGCAGCCATGGCCCCGGCGTAGATCTCAGCCTCACAACTGGAGCCGAGAACCGAAGACGAGCGAGTAGACCGCCACGAGACAGAGCCGGAACCAAGGCTGAAGGTGTAACCCTGTGACGACCGCTGCGTAGCCTGGTCGTCAGCCCAAGAAGCGTCCGCGTGGCCGGTAAGGACCACTGGACTCCGCCCTCCAAGCACTAGCCCCATGCCCGACGTACTGCACAGGTAGCGCAATACCCTCTTCGCTGCAGCCATGTGCTCCGGTCTGTGTCTCCCAGGAGCAACATAGCGTGCAAGAATGCTCAGAGGGTATGCAAGGTCAGGTCGTGTGCAGGTCATCAGGTACATGAGGCAGCCAACAAGCTCTGCATACGGACCAATCGACTCTACGGACTCATCCGAAGGCAGAGATGAGAGTGAGTGGCGAGTAGGCAGAGGAGTGGCCTGAGGCGAGGAGTACGTAAAGCCGAAGCGCTGAAGGACCTGCTGCACCATGTGTGACTGAGTCAAGGTAATGGTGCGGCGTGCTCTGTCCCGAGTGATCTGCAAGCCAAGGTAGCTGCGCAGTTCACCCAGGTCTGTACACGTGTGTCTCTTCAGCAGCTCGGACTTCACGTAGGCGAGTCCAGCAGTGTCCGCTGTGGCAAAGACCAAGTCGTCGACGTACACGAGGATGTAGAACGGCGGCAGGGAAGTGTCGGTGCGAAGAAACAGCGACGGGTCAGCAGTAGAAGGAGCAAACCCAAGAGCCGCAAGCGTAGTCCTCAGTGTGTCGTGCCACTCACGCGGTGCCTGGCGGAGACCGTAGACTGGCCGTCGGAGGCTCCACTGGGTGCCAGGAGGGAAAGTCCCAGTGAAGCCAGGTGGACGGCGAAGCCAGATCTCCTCGTGCTGGCTACCTTGCAAGAACGCAGTGCTGAAGTCGAGAGAGTGAAGCTCGTAGTCGCGCTGAGCGGCTATGTGCAGCAGCACCCGAAGAGTAGTCATCTTCGGGGTGGGAGAGAAGGTCTGAAAGTAGTCAACTCCCTGCCGCTGACTGAAGCCACGAGCAACGTACCGTGCCTTGAAGACAGGTGGAGAGCCCGGCGGCCGCTTCACCCTGAAGATCCACATGCCACTGACGATGTTCGCCCCAGGAGGGGGAACCGCGTCAACGTAGGTGCCTGTGGACTTCCAGGAAGCCATCTCTGCATCCATAGCTGCCTGCCACTGAGAGGAGTAGGGACCCTCTACGGCCTCCGCGTAAGAACGCGGAGTCGGGATGTCTAGTGCATCCGGGTCTCCCTCAGGGGCAAGCAGTACAGACGCGAGATGAGGTGAAGCAGCCGCTAGACACTGTAACTCCTCCTGCCTGTCCTCTAGGACGTCCGTGCCAAGAGCACACTCACCCCCGACGGACGGAGGACAGACAGACGCAGACTCAGCAACAAGACTAGCAGCGTAGTCGAGACGACAGCGAGCAGCAAAGTCAACGAGCTCAGCGACTAGAGCAGACGCAGCAGTGGACTCAAAAGAGGGGTCAGTGACGACAGTAGCAAGCAGACGCGTGACAGTAGGACTGGCAGCACGAAGAGAGTCCGACTCAGGGTCGGCAAGCGCAGGAAGAGAGGACTCAGGAGGAAAAGGCAAAGGGGCACGCAGAGGAGCAGTGGACGGACGCAAAGACATCCGGTGCGTGCCAGGGACAGGAGGAGGACGCTGACGCGAACTGCGACCACTAGCGCGAGCAGCACGAACAGGCGACGCGTGACGAGACGCAGGCTCACAACGCTCAGCAAGACCTCCAGTAGGACCAGTGTAAGGAGAGGGAGCAGGCAGTGGAGAGGAAGGCTCCAGCAGGGACTGCGACTGGACAGGCGGTGGACCCTCTACTGGAGGAGAAAGACCAAGAACCTGCTGCAGGAGCGGAACGAAGTACGGCCGAGGCCGCGCGGCAGCTCCAGACGCAGCAGGGACAGCACCAGCACCCTCAGCGACAGCACCAGCGCCACCCACACCTCCAGCGGCAGGACCAACAGCAGTAGGCTCAGCACCAACGCCCTCAGCAGCTCCAGCTCCAGGAGGACCCGCAGGTCCAGCAGCTCCGGGACCAGCAGCACCCGCACCCTCGACGGTCGAAGAAGCTCCAGCTCCAGCTCCAGCAGCACCTCCAGACTCAGCAGCACGCCTCCAGCGGCGAGCGAACCACTCGCGCAGCTCCTGTGGAGAGAGGGGCTCCCGACGAGACGCAGCAGCAGGAGAAACCCCAGGCTCAGCAGCTCCAGACGCAGCACCCCCAGGCTCTGCAGCTCCCAGCTCAGCACCCCCAGGCTCAGCAGCTCCCGACCCAACACCCCCAGACCCAGCACCTCCAGGCACAGCACCCCCCGGCTCAGCACCCCCAGGCTCAGCACCCTCCGCAGTAGCACCCTCAGGCCCAGCACCCCGAGCAGTAGCACCCCCAGGCTCAGCACCCCCGCGCACAGCACCCCCAGAGTCAGCACCCCCAGGCTCAGCACCCGCAGCAGCACCAGAGTCACCAGTAACCTCGACCGGGTCAACGGCGTCTACCTGGGACACACCTGAGGGGGCAGGAACCAGAGGGGGGAGGGGGTCTACCGGGGGGGGAACCGGCACAAGGAAGTCCGGGGGAGGGGGGAGGGAAGGAGTGCGGTAGGGGAAGAGACGGTAGAAGGGGACTGACTCGTCGAACGTGACGTCCTGGGAGGACAGAACACGACGAGAGGAGGGGTGGTAAAACTGCCACCCTGGGGCGTCAGTGGGGAAGCCAAGGAAGAGATAGGGAGCAGCACGAGGGGACAGCTTGTCCGCAGACAAGTCGCGGACAAACGCCCGAGATCCCCAGACACGGAACACAGACGCATCGCCAACCTTCCCCGTCCACAGCAAGGCTGGGGACATCGCAGGCCGAGAGACCCGGGGGTGAAGGTTGAGCTGATGCGCCGCGTACCTCACCGCAAACGGCCACAGAAAATGGGGGGCAGCCGCATGCATCATGGACGTACGAGCGACATCCATGACCATGCCAATGCGGCGCTCAGCAATCCCATTTTGCTGTGGTGAGTCCGGAAGCGTGAAGGTCTGGCGGATCCCCCGTGCACGACAGTAGTCCCGCAGAAGGCGAGAAGAGAACTCTCCGCCTCTGTCCGAGTGCAGACGCAGAACAGGAAAGTCCGAGCCGAAGCTCTTCCTGAGCTGGAGACGAGCCTCGCGGATCCAGTCGATCCGCACCTCAGTGACCGCACCCTTGCTGCGCAAGGGGAGGACTGTGGTGTAACGCGAGTAGTCGTCAACCACCAACAGGAAGTAGCGCTTGTAACCCTGCCCACGGACGGGGGCTGGGCCCCACACATCCATGTGAAGCGTCTGCAGGGGAGCCTCTGTCGGGGGGAAGTGGGAGGAGTGAGGAGTAGCCCGGAGGCGACCCTCGACACAGGGGACACAGGAAGGTCCTGGCCCGGAGGGGAGAGGAGGGAGAGACTGGGGAAGACCAGAGACAAGGACACGGGAAGCCATGCTCCGAAGACGGGGCAAGGAGGGGTGGCCAAGACGGTGGTGCCACAGGAGAGTCTCGTGAGACAGGAGGCGACAAGAACAGGGGGCAGACTCAGGACCTGACCGGGACGCAGCAGCAAGCACCTGACCCGACGCAGCCACCTGACCAGACGCAGGGACAGGAGGAGACTCAACGGTCAGGGTGTAGAGACTCGACCCCGGCCAACGCAAGAACGTGGCCAGGTGTCGGCCTGTGCGTGCCTCCGTGCAGTGGGTCACCCGCTGACTCGCAGGAGTGAACTGGTGAACCCCCACATCCTGCAGGTCCGCTCCACTCACCAAGTTCGTAGAGAACGAGGGAAGGTACAGACCCGACAGGGTGCCCGAAGGGGCAGCCGGACGCGGGAGGACAGTGGAGAAGTGAGACAGGACAGGACCCCCAGAGGGGTCAGCAAGGGAGACCGCAACCGGCCGGCCGAGCGGCGTAAGGGTAGTGCGGTCTCGAAAGAAGGAGCGAGAAGCTCCGGAGTCAAGTGTGAAAGTGAGGGAGGACGAGGACGACGCAGTACCTGAGAGCGCAGTCTCACCAGTACCTGAGAGCACAGACGCACTGGCACCTAGAGCAGCAGCCTCACAAGCACCTAGCGCAGCAGTACCAATGCCCGGGTCGGGCTGGAAACAACGGTAACCCTCATTCTCCTCACTATAATCCACAACATACATAGCAGCAAGGATAGCATCAAAATCAAGATCAAAGATCGCTACACCAGCCCTTAGAAGCTCATCCCAGCGAGGGATCTCACTAGCCCCAGGGAACTGCCGACGCCAAGCGTCCGTCAGGCGGCCAAAGCAGCGCTGGGTGGCGTGGGCACCCCCACACTGCTCACCCGCGCGGTCGCCGGAACGAAGAACGTAGGTGCAGGGACCAGTACCCCCACCCCTCTGACGCCCAGCGTACCACTCACGAAGCTGCTGAGGCGGAGGGATGTCCCGCGAGCGCTGCTGCTGCTGCCGCTGCGAGCGCTGGGCACCACCACCGCCGCTACGCTGCTGGGTACCACCCCGACCAGCTCCACCTCCTCCACCACCACCGCCTCCTCCGCTGCCGCCTCCACCCCCTCCACCTCCGCCGCCTCCACCCCCGCCGCTGCCTCCACCACCACCGCTGGCACCATCACCACCGTCTCCGCCGCTGTTGCCACCACCATCACCACCCCCGCCACTAGTCCCGCCGCCACCCCCACTCCCTCCGCCGCCACCGCCGCCACCGCCACCGCTTCCTCCAGCTCCACCCGCGCCCTTGCCCCCCTTGCCCTTGCTGGAGCGACGTCTCCCACTAGGGGTAGACGCCGCGCCGACCGACTCAAGACCAAGCAGGTCGGCAGCAGCAGCAGAGGCAACAGAAGGCAGCAAGGGGGAAGGAGAGCACCCCTCAAAGATGGGGGTGCGAGGGTCACCACGAGAAGCACCTACAGCGACTATGCTCTTCTCCGCTGCGAGGAGGGCCTTCTCGAGGAGGTCGACGGTGAGGGTGGTGGGACAGACTGCGAGAAAGTGGTCCCTGACTACGCGAAGGGAGTCAGGGAGGCGCGCAACTACGTAGTAGAGAGCGATGTACATGGGGGGTGGGTTCTTAGCGCAGAACTCAGCAGGAAGGGCGGCGCGGTAGCGAGTGTCGCTAGTGCGGAGGTGCATAATGAGGTCAGCGACAGTGGGAAAGGCAGAGAGGTCAGGAAAGAGGTAGGGAAGCATGAGACGGCTCAGTGCAGCAGTGGCAGGGGAGGAGTAGCGCGCAACTACAGCGTCGTACAAGGTCTGAGCACTCTTGTACTGACTAAAGTGCGCACGCTCAGAGGTAGGGAGGTGGCGACGCACAGCAAGACGTGCAGCAGCATCGCGAGTGGCCCACTGAGAGCGGACAGTGGGATCAGCATCAGCAGCAGGAGCAGGAGAGGCGCCAGAGGTGAGGTCAAAGAGAGAAAGGCTGTCAGCCCTGTCGCACTGTAAGAACAGCTGCAGGTCGTCTAACCAGACCTCAAAATCAATGGCGCGACCCTCAGCGTCAAAAGCTAGGACACTAGGGGTAGCCATGACGACGACAGCGAAGCAGTGCAAGCAGTAGGGGAAGAGCACGCAGTGACAGTGCGACTGTGCTCACCAGGCAGGGCAGGCCGGGAAACTCTGCAGAAGGGCGGCTCGGCGACTCAGCGACTCGGCTGCTGGGCGGCTCGGCTCCCGGGCTGCTCGGCGGCAGGGCGGCTCGGGTGCAGGGCGGCTCGGCGCCCGGGCGGCTCGGCGCCCGGGCGGCTCGGCGGCAGGGCGGCTCGGGTGCAGGGCGGCTCGGCTCCCGGGCTGCTCGGCGGCAGGGCGGCTCGGGTGCAGGGCGGCTCGGCTCCCGGGCGGCTCGGCGGCAGGGCGGCTCGGGTGCAGAACGGGGCCGGGACAGGGGACGGCGGGGCCGTCAGGGTGCAGCGGCGGGGCCGGCAAGGTGCAGCGGCGGGGCCGTGACAGGGGACGGCGGGGCCGTCAGGGTGCAGCGGCTGGGCCGGCAGGGTGCAGCGGTGGGGCCGGGACAGGGGACGGCGGGGCCGTCAGGGTGCAGCGGCGGGGCCGTCAGGGTGCAGTGGCGGGGCCGCCAGGGTGCAGCGGCGGGGCCGGGACAGGGGACGGCGGGGCCGTAAGGGTGCAGCGGCGGGGCCGACTGGTGCAGTGGCGGGGCCGTCAGGGTGCAGCGGCGGGGCCGTGACAGGGGACGGCAGGGCCGTGACAGGGGACGGCGGGGCCTTTAGGGTGCAGCGGCGGGGCCGACAGAGGTGCAGCGGCGGGGCCGGCAGGGTGCAGCGGCGGGGCCGGGAGTAGGACGGCGGGGCCGTCAGGTGACGGGGCCCGCTGAAGCGACGAAGAGGTCGCGCGGCCGGCGTGAGAGCGGCGCAGCGCGGCAAAGCCGAGAGGGCAGCGCGGCGCGGCCGTAAGGCCAGCGCTACGTAGGGCCCGGGCCGCGCGCGCGAAAAAAAAGGAGTCGCGCGCGCGACTCTCGGGGCGCCACAAGGGCAGCGCGACAAGCACTAGGGGGAGCGCGCCTCGGGGAGAATAGGGCGCGCTCCGGGCAGAAAAAAAATCGTGGGTGGGCCCTTAAAAAAAAAACGGTCCTTAGGAGGGACCCGCTCTATTCCATGTGAAAAGAATGAACAGGAATGAGAATGACTAAGTCAGGGTTGGGTACAAATACAACCCTAGAAAGCTGTACCCCATATGTGCTACCCCACTATAGCCTACAAACATGCGTCAACTATGATAATCTGACAGGGGGTACATGGAAAAATTTTCGGGTCGCTCCCAAATCTACTCGGAGCCTCCGGGAACAGCCAAGCAACAATCGTACCCCCCAGGCCCAGGCACGGAATCACTCGGATTTCGTCAGGGTCGCTCTGCAAATCGCCCTGCAAAAATCCGAGCCATGTAAAAAAATACCTTGTAATTTCAGTCAAGAACGAGCATTTGCCCTGATAGCCTAAGCCCTGAACCCACCCCCATGCAGGCGTGTTCTGTCAGCCCCCAAGAAGGGGTTCGCACGTGCTTATCTAGAAACTGGATCACCCTGATTGGTTACGACCAATATATAACTTTAACCTAACTTGACGCTGTGTTGCGTCAGTCACAAATACATGCTTTCTAGTGTGGGCTTGTCCCTGCTAAATGCGTACATCACTATAGCGCCACAGTCAGCACCGTTACCACTCGCAATCCTCGCATGGACAATCCACCCGCCACCTTCGCACATCGCACTCCGACCTCACGGCTCGGCGGGTAACCCGCGCTCCGGGCCTCCGCTTCGACACTTTTCCCAACCTCAGTCCCAGGCCCGTCGCGCGACAACCACAGTCCATTACCGTTACCACCGTAGTTTCGCTATATATTCTTCGCTCATACCTTCGTTCATTATACTCTTGCTTCGATAGTGCAATTCTCGTTCGTTCACTCAATTGCACTCGTAACACTTGGTATTCCGAGCCTACGATCTCTTCTCGGACCGCACCCACACCTTCGCTTCCCCACTATCTCAATTTTGGGGGGGGGGTAGACGTCTCTCAGCAACACAGCACCGCCGCTCGTAGTGCTCTCTCATAAGCACGCACCGCCACGACTAAGGCTCTCGTTGAGCTCGCCCGACACCCCCGCCATGGCCGAATTCACGCTCGCCACATTGACGCAGGAGCACCTCGACCGTCTGGTGCGCCAACTCGAAGATTCGGCGCTCGAAATTGCGATGCTCACAGCGGAACGTGACTCCGCGCGTCAGCAATCAACGGTGAACACTCCAGCAGCACCACACGCACCAACAAATGCACCTGCACAATCGGACGAGCCAATCGTCATCTCGTCCGGGACACCAACACAACATGACAGTGTGGGACAGCGCTCGGGCGCAGCCAGTGATAGCGCCGCCCAACCAATGCCTGGCATGGGAGGAACCAGAGGCGCGCCAAGCCCGCGGGAGCCTCGCGAAGCCCGTTGGCACGTGGAGTTCGCGGCGACAAGTGGCGAACATGCCATCATGGCACCAATGCCACTCAAGCCGCAACGCCCGCCCTGTTTCGACCCGGGCCAGCGTGGAGGTCCGACGGTTCAATCGTGGGTTTTCACGATGAACGTCTTCTTCGACGCGAATTACGTCGAGTCGGACGCAGCGAAGATTCGGTATGCCGATTCGCTGTTAAGGGGCCCCGCCATGGACTGGTGGCGAGTCATCGTGACGTCGCCACGCGCCTATGAGCCACCGTCGCAAGAGGAAGGGCCCACGGGTCCAGCTGTCACCTGGAGTTCATTCTGCGAGACCGACCAGTACAGCACGTGGGATGCGTGGTGCGCAGGGCTTCGGGCGCGCTTCGAGCCGATCACGGCTTCTATTTCGGCGCGTCAGAGATTGCGCACTTGGCGGCAGCTTGGGTCGGTTCAAGATTACACGAGCGGCTTTCTCGCACTTTGCGAGCAGGTCGGCTACATGCACGAAGCGGAGCGGGTGGACCGTTACGTCGGAGGGCTGAAGCCGGATATCTCGCACAAAATCATGCTGCGCGGACTCTCAAACTTCAACGAAATTCTCGCGCTCGCCGAGAAAATCGACATTCTACGCCGACCGAGACCGGGGTCCTACTACGAACATCGTCCTCGGGGACCGATCGAGCACGCCACTGTAAACGCTATTACAACGAATGCAGCTGCCGCACCGTTTAAGGGGCGTTGCTTTGCTTGCAACAGGCCAGGCCATCGCAAGAGCGAATGCCCTGTCAATGGGAGTTGGGTATTGGCCCCGTCCTCGCTTGGGCGGAGCCGACTTCGTGGTCGAGTGTGAGGGGAGCAGCCGACCTGCAGCAGTGGGCGTCGAGTAGCGGGGCGTCAACTTCGTGACGCCAGCTTCGGGTGGCCGACGTGGGTGGTCGGCCGACGACTGTGCTGGTCGACGAGGAGCAGGTCGACCAGGAGTACTGGTCGACGTGGAGCTGGTCGACCAGAGGGGACGTCGACCTGGAGGAGGTCGACGTGGAGGTGGTCGTCGACTTGGGAGGTTGACGGGCACGAACAGAGACTGCTAGACCGACCCCGGGGGTGGTATCCCGAGGTCGACGTGGCTGGTGAGCACAGTCGCTGGCATGGGATCTGCCAGGCGTCTGCATTGTGCACGTGACAGGGCAGTGCACACCAACCAGCTGTGTGCATCTGCGAAGCAGGTGCACCGTTGTCCTGCGGATGCAACGCTGTGCAGCCGACTTGGTGCAGCGCTGGCACACCGTGGACTTGCAACGTTGGCGAACCGCTACTCTGCTACGCTGGAGCGGTGCGAGCGCTGTTGCGCTAAAACGTGGTCGACCGTGCTGAGCTGGAGGTCGACCAACAGCCTAGCTAGCTCTGATGTAGTCAATGCTGCCAATGTTGTTGCAATCATTGTTCTGAACTTTTCCTAGTGAAACTCTTGCCAATTTTCCCCGTGAACTAGCAAGTAGTGTGTGCACAAGGAAAACGACTAAGGACTAACGAACGCAGAGATCACACGAGCACACGTGCCTAGCCCGTAGCCTAGCTCCCGTTGCTGCAGTTATCTCTGCATGGTGCGGCGAGCGTGGACGACACCGCGACGTAGTTCAGTCTAGCCGACTTAGCACATCCCGATAGTGTTCGTAGACCGGCAGCCGTGCAGTCACTAGCGTGCGCGTAGGCGACGCCGAGGTGATGGATACCCTGGAGGGACGGCTGGAGGATGCGAGGAGACGCCATGAGGCCCAGGAGTATGGGGCGATACCCTGGGCAGTCGTTGAAGCCGGACTCCGCTCCGTGTGGGAGGCGGAGCACCCCACTTCTCGACCTGCCTCTCCTCGACCGGTGAACAACGACGGCGGCGTCGACGTGGGTGTCAACGCCGGTGGAGGTCAGGTCGGCAGCAGTGTGGGAGGCACGTCGAGGCACCGAGGTGTGATACACGCCGGTGAAGTCGGCGGCGTTCAGACGCGAGGGGTGCAGTCGTCGGCGGCTGCAGGCTACTCGCAGGGCGACGTCGGAGGACGACGAAGCGGATTGTCGCCGATGTCAGCGTCCCAGGTGACGGCAGGCGGGATTGCGCCGAGCTACGGCTACTTCAAGTTTACGCCGGACAGGATCTCGGTCACCCCGCCGCTGGTCGGTCGACCCGACATTCTCACCTGGAAGGAAGCCATCGAGCCTCAGCTGGAGATGGCCGGGCTGATCGGCTTCGCCCGAGGGACCGTGGCGACGCCGGGGGAGCACCACCCCAACCTGCGTGCGGAGTTTCGCGCCATGCAGCTGTTGACCTTCACGGTCATCTCGCGGTGCTGCTCGCCGGGCGTGCAGATCGCCTTGAAGTGGTGCCGGGAGTACATCGACGCCGGCCACCGGGCGTGGCACTTCATTGAGTCGACGTACCAGGTCACCGACGACCTGTTCATCGCCCAGTTGGAGGGACAGCTGACGCACCTGCGTATGGGTGACGAGGAGACAGCGGCCGACTACTGCAACCGGGCACGGGGAATCCTCGCCACCATCAGGATGGCCGGCGCGCAGTACTCCACGGCGTCGTACATCACCCATGTCATGCAGGGTCTCTCTAGCAGCTACAACCTGCTGAAGCGGCTGTCTATGGCACCGAGCACAAGGGCGACGCTCAACGAGGACAACCTGACCTCGTATATCCTGCAGGACGAGGCGATGCAGGAGGCTGAGCGGTCGCAGGAGCTCTTGGCGCAAGCAAAATTGGTCACATCAGCGAAGCAAGGAGGCCGACCGGGGCAGCGCGGACAGTCTGGCGGTGGTGGTAGCAGTGGCTGGAGGCCGGCCAAGGAGGTCGACAAGAGGAAGTCGACCAAGGACAGCGGTCGTGGAGGAGGAGGTCGACGTCGGGAGTGCTGGCTGTGCGGCGACCCCGACCATCTCTCCTTCGAGTGTCCCAACCGCAGCGACTCCGACGACGACGACGCTAAGGGAGGCCGTGGGAGGTCTGGCAGCCGTCGTCCTCGTCGTGGAGGAAACCAGCCGCGCAAGGAGAAGCAGTCGACCAAGACATCGACTTCGGCGAAGGACGCCGACTCCGCTGCAGGCGGCAAGGGGCGAGACGACCAAACGGCGTCGTGCTCGCTGGTCGGCGTCGTGGAGCCGACCATCTCTCTGGCGCCGGAGGCCGGAGAGAACTTCCAGGCGGTGGCGGCAGCTGTGCAGGCGAACCCGGCGGTGGTCCTGCTCGACAACGGTTGCTCCCACCACCTGATGGGGACGAAGGAAGCCTTCGTCGACTTGCAGCCGAGCGGCGCCATCAGGCATGTGCGCGGCTTCAACGGGGCGCTGCAGGATGTCCAGGGCTGCGGCACCGTCGCTCTGCAAGGGGAGGCCGGGAAGGAGGTCCTCATCCCCGACGTGTTGTACGTCCCGGGTGTGCGAGCCAACCTGCTGTCGGCCGGCCAGCTGAAGGAGCATGGTGTGAAGCTGCAGGAGGACGGAGACGGCATGCTGCTCGTCTCAGCAGCAGGGGAGGTGCTCGGGCGGGTGACGTACACCGGTCGAGTCCTCTGCACCGACCTGCGTCCCTGCGCGACGAGGTCGACGCCGCCCACGAAGGAGGTTGTGGCTCTGCGGGCGATCGTCTCGAAGACGAAGTCGACGCCGGATCGGATGCATGCGAGGCTTGCGCATGTCGGCATGGACACCATCCGGAGCTCGGCGAAGAACGAGGTCGCCATTGGGCTGGACCTCAAGTCGGCAGCGGACGCCGACTCCCCGTGTGTCTCGTGCGTTGGCGGGAAACTGGCGCGGCACACTTTCCCCGACCAAGGCTCCGACGCCGACGACGTGCTGGCCGTCGTGCACATCGACCTGTGCGGGCCGTTCCGCGTGACTGCCAAGGATGGCAGCCTGTACTTCTTGCTGCTGAAGGACCGCAAGACCCGCTACGTGTGGGTGAAGCCGGTCGCCAAGAAGTCAGATGCGTTGCAGGCGTTTGTACAGTGGCTGGCGGTGGCTGAGCGGCAGACGAAGAAGTCGGTGTTGATGCTGCGCTCTGACCGGGGAGGGGAGTTCCTCGGGAAGCAGTTCACCGACTTCGTGAACGGCAAGGGGATCGTCCACGACCTGACCTGCCCATACACCCCGCAGCAGAACGGCATGACGGAGCGGGAGATGAGGACGGTGGTGGAGTCGGTGCGAACAATGCTGCTGCACATGGGTGTGCAGCACCACTGGTGGCACCTCGCCCTGCGGCAGGCCGTCTGGGTCCGCAACTGCCTTGAGAGGTCGACGCTGCCGCCGGGGACGACGCCGTACCAGCTGCTGACCGGGAAGAAGCCCGACTTGTCGTTGGGGCGGGTGTGGGGCTGCATGGCGCAGTTCCTTGTCCCTGAGCAGCAGCGTGGTGGGAAGCTGAAGCCGAAGGCCAAGTGGGGCCTGCACCTTGGCGTGTCGGCGGCGAGCAAGGGCTGGGAGCTCCTTGACGTCGCCACTGACCGCGTGGTCACCACGTCGGACGTGGTGTTTTACGAGGAGATGTCGCTGGCCGAGTGGAGGAAGGAGCATGCGCCGGTGTCTGGTCGCTCGTCCACCCCGCCCTCGAACACCTCGTCGGCGACGCTGCCGCTGCTTGCCGAAGTCGATGAGCTTGCTACTGAGGACGTCGATGACGTCCGCTCCCCTACCCCTCCCCCTCTGACCCCTGCCCCTCCCCTCGTGGCCGACCTGCGTGCACTGACCACGGTGTCGGCCTCCGGCGATGAGGGGAGTAGTGGGACGCCGCCTTCGGCGCCGGCCAAGCGCATCGTCGGTGGCCGACGTGACGAGCGGCGAATTGACGTGGGACTGCAGTCGACAGGGGAGGAGCAGGTTGAGGAGCAGCAGCCGACAAGGGAGCAGGCTGCTGTGAAGCCGACCACGGAGCAGTCGGCGACCGGGCCGTCGGCAGAGGAGCTGACCACAGGGGAGAAGTCGGCTTTGAAGCCGACCGCAGTGGAGCAGCCGGCTGAGACACCGGCTGAGGAGCAGCAGGACGCCGAGGGCAGCGACGATGGAGGGGACGCCGCGGAGGTCCAGCAGGGACCACGGCGTTCAGGCCGACTTCGGAGGCCGCCTGACTTCTTCGTCCCCGCTGCCTTCACCACGGTGTATGAGGTGGATGAGGACGACGACCTGCTGTATGACGACACCGAGGAGGATGAGGAGTTTCCGGAGCTCGACCCCGACATGCTAGCTGACCCCGAGCACCGTTGGGACATCTCGACGATGACGGTGAAGGAGGCGTTGGCCAGCTGGAAGGGCCCGGCGGTGAAGGCCGCCATGGAGGAGGAGATTCGGAGCCTCATCAACATGGGCACTTGGGAGTTGGTCGAACGCCCGCCGGGAGTGAATGTCATGAAGAACCGGTGGGTGTTGACGACGAAGTACCACATCGACGACACCGTCGAGCGAGGTTGGTCGTGAAGGGCTTCACAGGTGTACGGCGCTGACTACGATGAGACGTTCGCGCCGGTGAGCAGCTACGTCACACTGAGGATTTTCCTCAGCATCGTCGCCGTCCTCAACCTCAACCTGATGCAGCTCGACATGAAGAACGCCTTCCTGCAAAGCAAGCTCGATCGGGTGCTGTACATGTCCCAGCCGGACTACTTCAACGATGGAACCGGCCGGGTGTGTAAGCTGCTGAAGAGCCTGTACGGGCTGAAGCAGTCGCCGCTGTTGTGGTACTTGGCGCTCAACGATGTGCTGGTCGGCGCCGGGTGGAAGAAGAGCCAGGTCGACGAGGCTCTTTACTTCAAGGCCGGTGAGGGTGGAGTGGCCTGCTGGGTGCTGGTCTACGTGGACGACCTGCTTGCCGCCAGCAGCAGCGCCGCGATGCTGAAGGAGCTGAAGGAGCTGCTGGAAGCTGCCTTCGAGCTGCGCGAGATCTCGCCGGTGCAGAATTACCTTGGGCTGGAGATCGTGCGCGACAGGTCAGCGGGGAAGCTGTGGCTGCACCAGCAGGGCTACGCCGACCGAGACCGGGGTCCTACTACGAACATCGTCCTCGGGGACCGATCGAGCACGCCACTGTAAACGCTATTACAACGAATGCAGCTGCCGCACCGTTTAAGGGGCGTTGCTTTGCTTGCAACAGGCCAGGCCATCGCAAGAGCGAATGCCCTGTCAACGGGAGTTGGGTATTGACCCCGTCCTCGCTTGGGCGGAGCCGACTTCGTGGTCGAGTGTGAGGGGAGCAGCCGACCTGCAGCAGTGGGCGTCGAGTAGCGGGGCGTCAACTTCGTGACGCCAGCTTCGGGTGGCCGACGTGGGTGGTCGGCCGACGACTGTGCTGGTCGACGAGGAGCAGGTCGACCAGGAGTACTGGTCGACGTGGAGCTGGTCGACCAGAGGGGACGTCGACCTGGAGGAGGTCGACGTGGAGGTGGTCGTCGACTTGGGAGGTTGAAGGGCACGAACAGAGACTGCTAGACCGACCCCGGGGGTGGTATCCCGAGGTCGACGTGGCTGGTGAGCACAGTCGCTGGCATGGGATCTGCCAGGCGTCTGCATTGTGCACGTGACAGGGCAGTGCACACCAACCTGCTGTGTGCACACCAACCAACTGACACTTAGTCGTTGCTTACCTGAGATCGACGCATGCTTAGTTGACGGCAAGCCGCTGGCCATACGGGAGAAGGTGGAGAGAGTAAAAGTTCGCTGCGGGGGAAACTTCGGGTTTACATAGGAAATGCTCGCGACGATATTGGATGGGCATGATATTTTACTGGGACGTGATTGGCTACGACGGTACAGCCCACGAATCGACTGGACGATGGGTAGCTGCACTGTGTGAAGTAGCGGTAACTAGGTGATGCTACCTCGCTGGCAGTCGCCCGAGTCTTCAACGGTCCACGTCAACGCCATCATGATGAAACGGGTTGTCACCGCTGGAGCTGACGTGTACGCAGTAGATATAGCATTAGTAGGAGAAGCGGAGTAGCCGAGCGATTTTCAGAAACTGTTGGCAGCAGTACCGCCCGAACTACAGGAACTGTTGAAACGGTACCCGGGGATTTTTCCAAACGACTTACCGGAAGGGCTGCCACCTCAGCGGGCGCATGATCATAGGATCGAGTTAGAACCTGGGGCACATCCAACTGTACAGCGCCATTTCAGACGAACACAGCCCGAGCTCGACGAACTGAGGAAGCAGTTAGATTATTTGTTAGAGAAGCAGTTTATTCGACCAAGTTCGTCACCGTTCGCCGCACCAATACTGTTCACACCGAAAAAAGACGGAGGGTTTCGCATCGATTACCGAATGCTCAACAGGGTAACAGTCAAGTCGCGGTACCCCATTCCCCGCGCCGACGAACTGATCGACCAACTGCGAACAGCACGGGTGTTTTCGAAAATAGACTTACAGGGGGGTTACCATCAGATTAGGGTAGAACCATCGGACTGCGCCAAGACAGCATTTAGGACTAGGTACGGGTCGTTTGAGTACACGGTGATGCCTTTCGGGCTGACCAATGCGCCCGCAACATTCCAGATGACCATGAACGAGGCGTTTAGGCCACTCTTAGATAAATGCGTGATAGTTTACCTCGACGACATCCTCGTCTACAGTCGTGACAAGCACCAGCATGTAGCGGATCTCGAAGCAGTATTTAAAGTTTTAGAGGAACATCGGTTACTAACCAAGGGCTCTAAGTGCGAGTTTTTTCGGGACAGACTAGAATGTTTGGGGCACGTTATTTTGGAAGATGGAGTTGAAATCGACCCAAAGAAGGTGGATACGGTAAAAGCGTGGCGTCCCCCGACGAACATCACGGAACTGCAGAGTTTTTTAGGGTTCGTTAATTATGTTCGCCGGTTCGTCCCCGACATGGCACAGTTGATTGCCTCGCTAACGGATTTACTGCGAAAAGGGGTCATTTCTACGTGGGGGGAGAAAGAGCATGCTGCCTTCTCTGCCCTGAAAAATGTTCTCTGTTCACCGCCCATCCAGCGCATCGCCTACCCACACCGCCCCTTCGAGGTTGTTACAGACGCAAGCGACATCGCCATTGGAGCCGTACTGCTACAGGACTTCGGCAACGGCCTACAGCCCATCGCATACGAGTCACGAAAACTGCATCCGCCCGAGCAAAAGTACCCGATACACGACCGCGAAATGCTCGCGATCGTGCATGCGTTCAAAGTGTGGCGCTGCTACTTGACCGGCGCAGTCGTGATAGTACGGACAGACCACCGATCACTACAGTACCTCCGCGCACAGCCCCACCTCAACCCACGACAGATTCGGTGGCTCGATTTCCTCGAGTCAAACTTCCACTACACAGTCACCTATAAAAAAGGAGCCTCGAACATCGCCGACGCACTGACCCGCCCCACTGCCCAGATCCACGCGATACTACTCGCCCAGACCAGCCCGCTACTGACAGGACTATTTACCCACGGATATAAAACAGACCCATTCTTCACAGGAGGAAATTTGCAGCAGTTCGCAGCAGCCAAGGGAGTCTATTACATAAAAGCCGGGACCGACCGCATCTGGGTACCAGGGTACACACTGCTACGGGAATTACTACTACAAGAGGCACACGACGGGGTTACCTCGGGACATTTCGGGGTAGAGAAAACACGGCAGCAGCTGCAGCGGTATTATTACTGGCCCGAAATGTTGACCGACGTGCAGCGACACGTGGCATCGTGTCCCACTTGGATCATGAAGTCAACACGGAAGCGGCCGACAGGACAGTTGCAGCCAATCCCACCTCCAGAGCGTGCTTGGCAGCAGGTGACGATGGACTTCGCCATGGGGTTACCGGCCGGGGCGAGTGGAAATGACGCGATCCTGGTCGTCGTCGATCGACTGACGAAAATGGCACACTTCGCAGCCTGCAAAAAATCAATCACAGGCGAAGAAACAACCCGCCTCTTCATCTCTACCGTCGTTCAACTGCACGGGATACCAGCATCAATCATCAGCGACAGAGACACGAAATTCACCAGCAACTTCTGGTGGAACCTGTGGCAGCAGTTCGGCACGCGACTACAATTTAGTTCATCGTACCACCCTGAAACAGACGGACAGACAGAACGGACAAATCAGACCATGGAACAGCTCATCCGGGCCACGTGCGACGACCCAAACACGTGGGAACAGCAACTGCCCCTCATCGAATTCGCATACAACAACGCCCCATCCGCCACGACCCAACAGTCACCGTTTTACCTGAATTACGGACAAGACCCAACAGTACCCATGACCCCGAATCCCGACAACCCGGTTCCACGCGCGCAACAGTTCGCTGAAATTTTGCAAGCAGCACGGACCAGGGCAGCAGACGCAATTAAAAAAGCTAACATCATCGCTAAACGCAACGCCGACCGCCACTGCAGACCTGTCACTTACCAGCCCGACGACTTAGTTTTGCTCGACACCCAAAATCTCCGACTGCCCATCACCCCAAAACTCTGTCCCCGATACTGCGGGCCATTTCGCATAAGCCACATGCTTACACCTGTCACCGCCCACCTCCTCCTCCCTGCTGACTGGTACGTCAGCCCCTCGTTCCATGTCAGCCTGCTTCGCCCTTACGTCCCGTCCACGAGCCAACTGCCACGCAATCGCCCAGCCAGCATGACAAGACTACCGACTGAACCAATCATCACCCCCGAGAAAATCCAGAGTCACAGAGTTCGCGACCCTCGAGCAGCCCCAAGGATCGAGTTTTTACTCCGCTGGAAGGACCGTACACCCACCGAAGACAATTGGGTTCCCCTGGACAGAATCGAAAACCACCCTGTCCTCACCGAGTATCTGCGCAGCCGGAATTTCAGGGATGTACACGCAATTTCGTAAGGAGGACCTCCTTAAGGGGGGGGGGGGGGGGTAGTGTAAGGAAAATATATTTTTCCTTACTTCGCGTCCCTGCTCAACGCGTACATCACTGTAGCGCCACAGTCGGCACCGTTACCACTCGCAATCCTCGCATCGACAATCCGCCCGCCACCTTCGCACGTCGCACCCCGACCTCACGGCTCGGCGGGTAACCCATGCTCCGGGCCTCCGGTTCGACACTTTTCCCAACCTCAGTCCCAGGCCCGTCGCGCGACAACCACAATCCATTACCGTTACCACTGTAGTTTCGCTATATATTCTTCGCTCATACCTTCGCTCATTGTACTCTTGCTTCGATAGTGCAATTCTCGTTTGTTCACTCAATTGCACTTGTAACATCTATCTCAATATATACAAACGTGTGGGCAGGCAACCTGTTATGAGTGCAATTGAGCGAGGAAGCTAGAATTGCACTACCGAAGTAAAACAATACAATGAACGAAGGAATGAGCAAGAACTGAATAGCGAGGGCCACAATGGTAACGGTAACGAACTATGGTTGACACACGGCGAGCCTGTGACTGAGGTCGAGAAAGTGTCGAGATGGAGGCCCGGAGCGCGGGTAACCTGCCGAGCCGGGAGGCTGGGTTGCGACGTGCAAGGTAGTGGGAAGATTGTCGAAGCGAGGGTCGCGAGTGGTGACGGTGCTGACTGTGGTGCTACAGTGATGTACGCGCTAAGTAGGGATGCGGCGTAAGGAAATAGAAATTTCCTTACACTACAACCCCCCCCCCCCCTCCCCCCTCTAAGGAGGCTCTCTTCATGAAAGTGCGGCTGCGCTGATAGTCAGTGAGGATAGGGTGGTTTTCGATCTTGTCCAGGGGAACCCAGTTGTCTTCAGTTGGGGTGCGGTCTTTCCATCAAACCAGGAACTCGATCCTGCGAGCTCTACATGGGTCATGAACTCGTTGGCTCAGAATCTTCTTGGGTGTGATTTCTGGCTCGGTGTGGGGTCCTGTCATACTGGCTGGTCGATGGTGATGCAATTGGCTTGTGGATGGTACGTTAGGGTGGAGGAGGCTGACGTGGAATGACGGGCAGACGTACCAGTCAGCGAGAAGGAGGAGGTGGGCGGTAACGGGTGTGATCATGTGACTAATGCGAAATGGCCCGCAATATTGAGGGCGGGAGTTTTGGGGTGATGGGCAGGCATAGGTTTTGAGTGTCGAGTAGATTTAAGTCGTCAGGATGGTAAGTGACGGGACGGCGGTGGCGATCGGCGTTGCGTTTAGCGATTACGTGTGATTTATTTATTGCGTCTGCTGCCTAGGTCCGTGCTGCCTGTAAGATTTTGGCGAACTGTTGCGCACGTGGTACGGGGTTGTCGGGATTCGGGGTCATGGGTACGGTGGGGTCTTGTCCGTAGTTCAAGTAAAACGGTGACTGTTGGGTCGTGGCGGATGGCGAGTTGTACGCGAACTCGATGAGTGGCAGTTGTTGTTCCCACGTGCCTGGATCGTCGCACGTGGCTCGGATAAGCTGCTCCATGGTCTGGTTTGTCCATTCTGTCTGTCCGTCAGTCTCGGGTATCAGATTTATATGACATAGGTGTTGTAGGCTATAGTGGGGTAGCACATATGGGGTACAACTTTTCTAGGGTTTGTACTTGTACCCAACTTCCTCTTAGTCATTTCATTCTCGTTTCAGTTTTCTCATGGTATCGAGCAGGTTCCCTCGTGGGAACTGTTCCTAGGGCTCACCAAGTCGATTTTTTTTTTTTCCTGCCCGTAGCGCGCTCAGCCTTAGCCCGAGTCGCGCTCCCCTTCCTCGACCCAATCGCGCCGCCCTAGCGGCCCCGTCGCCTACCTCGCGGCCCTCGCGCCGCCCTTCCTGGCCCCGACCCGCCGCCCTGCGGCCTCGTCGCCCACCCCGCGGCCCTCGCGCCGCCCTTTCCCGGCCCCGATCCGCCGCCCTATGGCCTCGTCGCCTACCCTGTGGCGCTCGCGCCACCCTGCGGCCCTGACGCTGCCCTTACCTGCGGCCCCGGCGCCTACCTATCAGCCCCGCCACCTACCAGCAGCCCTGTCGCCCTTACCGGCAGCCCCGGCCCCTACCTGCTGGCCCTGCCACCTATCTGCGGCCCCGTCACCTACCTGCGGCCCCACCACCTACCTGCGGCCCCGCCCTTACCTGCGGCCCCGCCACCTACCTGCAACCCCGCCGCCCTTACCTGCGGCCCCGCCGCCCTTACCTGTGGCCCCGCCGCCCTTACCTGCGGCCCCGCCGCCCTTACCTGCGGCCCAGGCGCCGCCTCTGCCGGCCTCGCCGCCGTCCCCTCACGGCCCCGCCGCCACCACTACGGCGCAGGCGACGTCGCCTGCTGCAGCGCCGCCCGCCACCCGAGCCGCCCGAGAAGCCGACCGCCGCGCCACACCCTGCCGAGCAGCCGACCGCCGCGCCGCCCTGCAGCCGATCGCCGAGCCGCCAAGCCGCCGAGCTGCCCTGCCGCCCTGCAGCCGAGCCGCCGAGCCACCCAGCCGCCGTGAAGCCGAGCCGCCGAGCCGCCGAGCCGCCGAGCCGCCCAGCAGCCGAGCCGCCGAGCCGCCGAGCCGCCCAGCAGCAGAGCCACCCAGCAGCCGAGCCACCCTACAGCCGAGCCGCCTGCACCGCCGAGCCGCCCTGTCCGGTAAGAGCAGTGCCTCTGTCACTGCACAGCCCTTACCCTACTGTTTGCGCTGCTAGTCTACTGTTGTCATGGCTACCCCTAGTGTCCTCGCTTTTGACGCTGAGGGTCGGGCCATTGACTTTGACGTCTGGATAGATGACCTGCAGCTTTTCGTAAAGTGCGATAGGGCAGACGGTCTCTCCCTCTTTGACCTCACCTCTGGTGCCTCTCCTACCCCTGCTGCTGATGCTCACGCCACTGTTTGCTCCTAGTGGGCCACGCGCGATGCTGCTGCACGTCTTGCTGTGCGTCGCCACCTGCCTACCTCTGAGCGTGCGCACTTTAGTCAGTACAAGAGTGCTCAGACCTTGTACGGCGCTGTAGTTGCACGCTACTCCTCCCCTACCACTGCTGCACTGAGCCGTCTCATGCTACCGTACATCTTCCCTGACCTTGCTGCCTTTCCCACAGTCGCTAACCTCATTACGCACCTCCGCACTAGTGACACTCGCTACCGCGCTGCGCTTCCTGCTGAGTTCTGCGCCAAGAACCCCCCCCCCCCCATGTATATCACCCTCTACTACATAGTCACCCGGCTCCCTGACTCCCTTCGCGTAGTCAAGGACCACTTCCTCGCAGTGTGCCCCTCCACTCTCACCGTTGAACTCCTCGAGAAGGCCCTCGTAGCAGCGGTGGAGGCGGCGGTGGAGGCGGCGGAGGGAGTGGGGGTGGTAGTGGGAGTGGTGGAGGGGGTGGGGGTGCCGGTGGCAGCAGTGGAGGCGGAGGCGGTGGTGGCGGAGGGAGCGGAGGCGGCGGTGGTGGCGGAGGCGGCGGAGGTGGCGGAGGCGGCGGAGGTGGCGGAGGTGGCGGTGGAGCTGGTCACGGTTCTACGCAGAAGAGTGGCTCCGGTGGTGGTCCGCGCCAGCAGCAGCAGCGCGGTCGTGAGACCCTGTCCCCTTAGCAGCTCCGTGAGTGGTACGCTGCACGCCAGCGGGGTGGGGGTACTGGTCCGTGCACATATGTTTTGCGCACAGGCGACCGCGCGAGTGAGCAGTGTGGGGGTGCGCACCCCACCCAGCGCTGCTTTGGCCGCCTGACGGACGCGTGGCGTCACCAGTTCCCTGAGGCCACAGAGATCCCTCGCTGGGGCGAGCTGTCTAGGGCGGGAGTTGCTATCTTTGATCTTGACTTTGATGCTATTCTTTTTGCCATGTATGCTGTGACTATTAGTGATGAGGGTGACTGTTGCCGATGTTTCCCGCCCGATCCGGGCATTGAGACTGCTACTCTAGGTACTGGTGAGGCTGCTGCCCTAGGTGCTTACGAGGCTGCTGCTCTAGGTGCTAGTGCGTCTGCGTCCTCAGGTGCTGGTGAGTCTGCTCTCTCAGGTACTACGTCGGCTTCGGCCTCCCTCACCTTCACCCTTGACTCTGGGGCTTCTCGCTCCTTCTTTCGAGACCGCACCACACTCACGCCGCTTGGTCGGCTGGTTGCGGTGTCTCTGGCTGACCCCTCTGGGGGTCCTGTCCTTGCTCACTTCTCCACTGTCCTCCCGTGTCCGGCGGCTCCCTCTGGCACCCTGTCTAGTCTTTACCTCCCCTCGTTCTCTACGAACTTGGTGAGTGGTGCTGACCTACAGGATGGGGGAGTGCACCAGTTCACTCGCACGGAGGCTCGGACAGGCCGACACTTGGCCATGTTTACACGTCAGCCGGGGTTGAGCCTGTACACACTGACCACTGCGTCTTCTCTAGTCACTGCGTTTGGTCGAGTAGCTGCGTCGGGTCAGGTGTTTGCTGCAACATCCAGGTCTGGTCTTGAGTCTGCCCCCTGCTCGTGTCGTCTCCTGTCTCACGAGACTCTCCTTTGGCACCACCGCCTTGGTCACCCCTCCCCGCCTCGTCTCCGAGGCATGGCGTCCCGTGTCCTTGTCTCTGGTCTTCCCCGGTCCCTCCCTCCCCTTCCCCCGGGGACTGCCCCTGCCTGCGTACCTTGCGTCGAGGGGCGGCAGCGTGCTGCCCCTCACTCCTCCCAGTTTCCTCCGACAGAGGCCCTGCAGCAGACGCTTCACATGGACGTGTGGGGCCCAGCCCGCGTCTGTGGACAGGGTCACGAGCGCTACTTCATGCTGATGGTTGACGACTACTCGCGTTACACCACAGTCTTCCCCTTGCGCAGCAAGGGTGATGTCACTGAGGTGTTGATCGACTGGATCAGCGCAGCTCGTCTCCAGCTCAGGCAGAGCTTCAGCTCGGGCTTTCCTGTTCTGCGTCTGCACTCTGACAGAGGCTGAGAGTTCTCCTCTGGCCTTCTGCGAGCCTACTGTCGTGCACGAGGCATCCGCCAGACCTTCACGCTTCCGGACTCTCCACAGCAAAATGGGATTGCTGAGCGCCGCATTGGCATGGTCATGGACGTCGCTCGTACGTCCATGATGCATGCGGCTGCCCCCCATTTTCTGTGGCCGTTTGCGGTTCGGTACGCGGCGCATCAGATCAACCTTCAGCCCAGGGTCTCCATGCCGGAGACCTCCCCAGCCTTGCTGTGGACGGGGAAGGTTGGCGATGCGTCTGCGTTCCGTGTCTGGGGATCTCGGGCGTTTGTCCGCGACTTCTCTGCAGACAAGCTGTCCCCTCGTGGTGCTCCCTGCGTCTTCCTGGGGTTCCCCACCTGTCTTCAAGGCACGTTACGTGGCTCGTGGCTTCAGTGTGCGGCAGGGAGTTGACTACTTTCAGACCTTCTCTCCCACCCCGAAGATGACCACTCTTCGGGTACTGCTGCACGTTGCTGCTCACCGTAACTACGAGCTGCACTCTCTTGACTTCGGCACAGCTTTCTTGCAGGGCAGCCTGCACGAGGAGATATGGCTGCGCCGCCCACCTGGCTTCGCTGGGTCGTTCCCTCCTGGTACCCAGTGGAGTCTTCGGCGTCCAGTCTACAGTCTCCGCCAGGCGCCCCGTGAGTGGCACGACACACTGAGGACTACGCTTGCGGCTCTTGGGTTTTCTCCTTCTACTGCCGACCCGTCGCTGTTTCTGCGCACCGACACCTCTCTGCCGCCGTTCTACATCCTCGTGTACGTCGACGACTTGGTCTTTGCCACAGCTGACACTGCTGGACTCGCCCACGTGAAGTCCGAGCTGCAGAAGAGACACACGTGCACAGACCTGGGTGAACTGCGCAGCTACCTTGGACACCCGGGATAGAGCACACCGCACCATTACCCTGACTCAGTCACACATGGTGCAGCAGGTCCTTCAGCGCTTCGGCTTCACGTTCTCCTCGCCTCAGGCCACTTCTCTGCCTACTCGCCATTCACTCTCAGCTCTGCCTTCGGATGAGTCTGTAGAGTCGAGTGGCCCGTATTCAGAGCTTGTTGGCTGCCTCATGTATTTGATGACCTGCACACGACCTGACCTTGCATACCCTCTTAGCATCTCGCATGCTATGTTGCTCCTGGGAGACACCGACCAGAGCACATGGCTACAGCGAAGAGGGTGTTGCGCTACTTGTGCAGTACGTCGGGCATGGGGCTAGTGCTTGGAGGGCGGAGTCCAGTGGTCCTCACTGGGCATGCAGACGCTTCTTGGGCTGACGACCAGGCTACGTAGCGGTCGTCACAGGGTTACACCTTCAGCCTTGGTTTCGACTCTGTTTCGTGGCGGGCTACTCGCTCGTCTTCTATTCTCGGCTCCAAATGTGAGGCCGAGATCTACGCAGGGGCCATGGCTGCACAGGAGCTTCGCTGGCTCACCTACCTGCTGACTGACCTCGGAGAGCTGCCTCGTTCTCCTCCAGTTCTGTACATAGACAACAAGGCCATGCTGGCCTTGTGTCGAGAGCAGAGACTGGAGCACAGAACAAAGCATATTGCTCTCCGCTACTTCCTTGCTCGTGAGCTACAGCAGCGTGGTCAGTTGCGGCTTGCGTACGTGGCCTCTGAGGCCAACACTGCTGATGTTTTCACCAAGGCACTTGCGCCTTGTGATCATCAGCGCTTGTGCACTCAGCTGGGTCTTGTGCCTGTCTTGCCTCACTTGCTCACCTCTTGACCTTGCTTGTACTGTTACATATATATATACCTGCTCTTGCTTGTCTAGCCTTGTATATATATATACTCTTGCGTGTGAACTGGCCTTGTGGCCTTGAACTTGTGCTCGGAATATGTGGTGACTTTGTGATCCACCCTGAGCTTGCTTTGCTTTGTTTGACTGGTCTTGTGACCCCTTGTTCTCCCCCACTTTGCCTATGGGGGTGTGTCAGATTTATATGACATAGCTGTTGTAGGCTATAGTGGGGTAGCACATATGGGGTACAAGTTTTCTAGGGTTTGTACTTGTACCCAACTTCCTCTTAGACATTTCATTCTCGTTTCAGTTTTCTCATCGGGGTGGTACGAAGAACTAAACTGTAGTCGTGTGCCGAACTGCTGCCACAGGTTCCGCCATAAGTTGCTAGTAAACTTCGTATCCCCGTCGCTAATGATTACTGCTGGTATCCCGTGAAGTCGAACGACAGTGGCGATGAAGAGCCGAGTTGTTTCTTCGGCTGAGATGGATTTCTTGTATGCTGCGAAATGCGCCATCTTCGTCAACTGATCAACGATGACCAGGATCGCGTCGTTCCGACTCGCCCCGGGCGGTAACCCCGTGACGAAGTCCGTCGTCACCTGCTGCCAAGCACGCTCTGGGGGTGGTATCGGCTGTAGCTGACCTGCCGGCCGCTTCCATGATGACTTACGAGCTGGCAAGTGGGACACGATGCCACGTGTTGCTGTACGTCGGTCAACATTTCGGGCGACTAATAGTGCCGCTGCAGCTACTGCCCTGCTTTTTCTACCCCGAAATGTCCTGAGATAATGCCGTCATGCGCCTCTTGTAATAACAACTCCCTTAGTAAAGTATACCCCCGTACCCAAATACGGCTGGTGCCGGTTTTTACGTAATAAACTCCTTTTGCTGCTGCAAATTGCCTCCTGTGAAAAATGGGTCGGTTTGATACCCGTTGGTAAATAGTCCTGTTAGTAGCAGGCTAGTCTGGGCGAGTAGTATGGCATGAATTTGGGCAGTGGGGCGGGTTAGTGCGTCGGCGATGTTGGATGCTTTCTTTTTGCAGGTGACTGTGTAGTGAAATTTTGACTCGAGAAAATCGAGCCAGTGAATCTATCGTGGGTTGAGGTTTGGCTGTCCGCGGAGGTACTGTAGTGACTTGTGATCTGTCCGTATTGTCGTGCCGGCTTCGGTCAAGTAACATCAACAAACTTTGAAAGCGTGCACGATCGCGAGCATTTCGCGGACGTGTATCGGGTACTTTTTCTCGGGTGGGTGCAGCTTCCGTGATTCATACGCGATGGGGTGGAGGCCGTTGCCGAAATCTTGTAACAGTACCGCTTCGATGGCGATGTCGCTTGCGTCCGTAACAACTTCGAAGGGGCGGTGGGGGTCGGCAATGCGCAGGGCGGGTGGTGTACAGAGAACATTTTTCAGGGCAAAGAAGGCAGCATGCTCTTTCTCCCCCCACGTAAACTCTACCCCCTTCCGCAGCAGGTCCGTCAGGGGGGCAGTCAATCGCGCCATGTCGGAGACGAACCGACGGGCGTAATTAACGAACCCTAAAAAACTCTGTGATTCCGTGAGGTTCGTCGGGGGACGCCACGATTTTACCGTATCCAGCTTCTTTGGGTCAATTTCGACCCCATCCTCCGAAATCACGTGCCCCGGAAATTCTAACCGGTCCTGAAAAAACTCACACTTCGATCCCTTGGTCAGTAGGCAGTTGACATCCAGAATCTTAAACACTACTTCTAAGTCCGTTAAGTGTTGCTGCTTATCCCGGCTGTAAACTAGGATGTTGTCGACGTAAACTATCATACATTTATCTAATAGCAGTCTAAAAGCCTCGTTCATGGTCATCTGAAATGTCGCAGGGGCGTTGGTCAGTCCGAAGGGCATGACGGTATACTCAAATAATCTGTACCTAGTTCGAAAAGCTGTTTTTGCGCAGTCTGACGGTTCGACTCTAATCTGATGGTAACCCCCCGGTAGGTCTATCTTTGAAAATACTCGGGCTTTTCGCAGTTGATTGATATGTTCGTCAGTGCGGGGAATCGAGTATCGCGACTTGATGGTAACCCGGTTCAGTGCTTGGTGCTCAATACACATGCGAAATCATCTGTCTTTTTTCGGTGTGAACAGTATCGATGCGGCGAACGGTGACGAACTTCGGTAATCTAACTGCTTCCTTAGCTCATCGAACTCCGGCTGTGTCAGTCTGAACTGTCTCTGTACAGTTGGCTGCGCCCCCGTACTAACTTTATTTTGTGGTCGTATGCGCGCTGAGGCGGCAATCCCTCCGGTAAGTCATCCGGAAAAATCCCCGGGTACTTTTTCAACAGTTCTTGTAGTTCGGGCAGTACAGCTGCTAGAAGTTTCTGAAAATCGCTCGGCGCCTCTGCTTCTCCCACTACAGCTATATCCACAGCGTACACGACAGCTCCAGCGGTGACAGCCCGTATCATCACGATGGCGTTGACGTGAACCGTTGAAGACTCGAACGACTGCCAGCGAGGTAATTCGACCCAGTTACTGCTACTTCGCACAGTGCAGCTACCCATCGTCCAGTCGCGGGTTGTATCGTTGCAGCCAGTCAGGTCCCAGTAAAATGTCGTGCCCATCCAGTGCCGCCGCAAGCATTTCCTGTGTAAACCCGAAATTCCACCCGTAGCGGACTTTTACTCTCTCCACTTTCTCCCGTATGGCCAGAGGCGTGCCATCGACTAAACGTGCGTCTATCTCTGGTAAGCAGCGGTTAAGCGTCGTTTGGAGTTTTCGAGTGGTCGGGGTATTAATTGGGCAGTGCCTTGCTCCGCCGTCGATAAAAATCTTGACTGCTGTCCCCTGTATTTTCTCGTAAAGCAGTATTAGGCAATCCGTCACTGTACCCTCATTATTCAGTGCAAAATAGCAAAAACAAGGGCCTAGCGTGTGCAAAATTTCAAGAACAAGGGCCTAGCGAGTGCAAAATTTCAAGAACGAGGGCCTAGCGTGTGCAAAATTGGAAGAACAAGGGCCTAGTGTATGCAAAATAGCAACTACAAGGGCCTAGCATGTGCAAAATTTCAAGAACAAGGGCCTAGCATGTGCAAAATAGCAAGAACAAGGGCCTAGCGTGTGCAAAATAGCAAGAACAAGGGCCTAGCGTGTGCAAAATTGCAAGAACAAGGGCCTAGCGAGTGCAAAATTGTAAGAACAAGGGCCTAGCGTGTGCAAAATTGTAAGAACAAGGGCGTAGCAAGTGCAAAGTTGGAAGAACAAGGGCCTAGCGTGTGCAAAATTGCAAGAACAAGGGCAGGTAATCTCGTCAGTAGTTGGCCCACTTTCTATTGGCTGATGGCATTTCCCTGCCTCTGAGATTCCCAACCCTGCTCTGCTCCAAGGCGCCTTAGCTCCTCTGGGTACCCACTCTTGCGGTGGCCCGGCCTGTTGCAAGCCAAGGAGGGCCCCTTAAACGGTGCGGCAGCTGCATTTGTCGCAACGGCACGTACGGTGGCGTGCTCGATCGGTCGCCAAGGGCGATGTCCGCAGTAGGACCCCGGCCTCGGTCGGCGCAATATATCGATTTTCTCGGCGAGCGTGAGAATCTCGTTGAAGTTCGAGAGTCCGCGTAGCATGATTTCATGCAAGATGTCCGGCTTTAGGCCACCGACATAACGGTCCACCCGTTCCGCTTTGTGCATGTAGCCGACTTGTTCGCATAGTGCGAGAAAACTGCTCGTATAGTCTTGAACCGACCCGAGCTGTCGCCAAGTGCGTAGTCTCTGACGCGTCGAGATTGAAGTTGCGATCGGCTCGAGGCGCACGCGAAGCCCTGCACACCACGCATCTCACGTGTTTTACTGGGCGGTTTCACAGAAGGAACGTCAGGTAACGGCCGGCCCCGTGGGCTCTGTCAAAATGAACAAGAGTGATGGAACTAGGAAAGAGTTGGGTACAGGTAGGAAACCCTAAACTTTTTGTACCCCATAGTAACTACCCCACTACAGCCTAAACAAACTGTAGCAGATATGGCATTTGACACACCCCCATAGGCAAAGTGGGGGAGAGCAAGGGGTCACAAGACCAGTCAAGAAGGGCAAAGCAAGCTCAGGGTGGATCACAAAGTCACCACACTCACTGAGCACAAGCAAAGGGCCACAAGGCCAGTTCACATGCAGAGGCATATATGCAACACAAACATCACAGTGATCTCTACCTAGCAAAGCAAGCATGCAGGTATATATATAGATCACAGTACAAGCAAAGCCTACAGCAAGTGAGGAAAAGTGGGCACAAGCCCTAGCATAGTGCAAAAACGCTGATGATCACCAGACTAAAGTGCCTTGGTGAATATATCAGCAGTGTTGGCCCGAGTGGCCACGTAACGTAGACGAAGCTGACCACGCTGCTGCAACTCTCGAGCCAGGAAGTACCGCATAGCGATGTGCTTCGTTCTGTGCTCCAGTCTGTGCTCCTCACACAAGGCAATGGAAGCCTTGTTGTCGACGTACAGCACTGGAGGAGAACAAGGCGGCTCTCCAAAGTCGGTCAGCAGGTAGGTGAGCCAGCGTAACTCCAGTGCAGCCATGGCTGTGGCGTAGATCTCAGCCTCACAACTGGAGCTGAGAACTGATGACGAGCATGTAGAACGCCAAGAAACTGAACCAGAGCCAAGGCAGAAGGTGTAACCCTGTGACGACCGCTGGGTAGCCTGGTCGTCAACCTAAGAAGCGTCGGAGTGCCCTTTGAGAACAACTGAGCTCCTCCCTCCAAGCACAAGCCCCATGCCTGATGTACTGCACAAGTAGCGCAGTACCCTCTTAGCAGCATCCATGTGCACCTTTCGGTGCCAACCAGGAGCCACGTAGCCAGCCAGAAGGCCAAGAGGGTACGCGAGGTCAGGTCGAGTGCAGGTCATCAGGTAGATGAGGTAGCCAACTAGCTCTGGGTAAGGACCACTCGGCTCTACGGACTCGTCCGAAGGTGGAGCTGAGGGCGAGTGACCTGTAGCTAGAGGAGTGGCCTGTGCCGAGGACCAGGTGAAGCCGAAGTGTTGAAGGACCTATTGCACCATGTGTGACTGAGTCAGTGTGATGGTGCGACGTGCTCTGTCCCGGGTGATTTGCAAGCCAAGGTAGCTACGCAGTTCTCCCAGGTTTGTGCACGTGTGTCTCTTCTGCAGCTCCGACTTCACGTGGGCGAGAGCCTCAGTGTCAGTAGTGGCAAAGACCAAGTCGTTGACGTACACGAGGATGTAGAACGGCGGCAGCGAAGTGTCGGTGCGCAGAAACAGCGACGGGTCAGCAGTAGAAGGCGCGAACCCAAGAGCCGCAAGTGTAGTCCTCAGTGTTTCGTGCCACTCACGTGGCGCCTGGCGGAGACCGTAGACCGGCCGCCGGAGGCTCCACAGGGTACCAGGAGGGAACGACCCAGTGAAGCCAGGAGGGCGGCGTAGCCAGATCTCCTCGTGCAGGCTGCCCTTCAAGAAAGCTGTGCTGAAGTCAAGAGAGTGAAGCTCGTAGTCACGCTGAGTGGCAACGTGCAGTAGCACCCGAAGAGTGGTCATCTTCGAGGTGGGGGAGAAGGTCTGGAAGAAGTCTACTCCCTCTCGCTGACTGAAGCCTCGAGCAACGTAACGAGCCTTGAAGTCAGGCGGAGAACCTGGCGGCCGCTTCACCCTGAAAATCCACATGCCACTGACGATGTTCGCCCAAGGAGGGGGAGCCTCGTCGACGTAAGTGCCAGTGGACTTCCAGGATGCCATCTCTGCGTCCATGGCTGGCTGCCACTGAGAGGAGTACTCACCCGCGATTGCCTCAGCGTAAGAGCGCGGGGTCTGGATGTCTGGTGCATCCGGGTCTCCCTCATGTGCAATCACCATGGACACGAGATGAGGTACAGCAGCGGCAAAGCACTCAAACTCCTCCTGCCTGTCCTCAAGGACGTCCATGCCAAGAGCATACTCACCCTCGACGGACGGAGGACAGACAGACTCAGACTCAGCAACAAGACTCGCAGCATAGTCTAGACGAAAGTGAGCAGCAAAGTCGACAAGCTCAGGAACTAATGCAGACGCAGCAGCTGACTCAAAGGAAGGGTCAGTGACAGCTGTGGCCAGGAGACGCGTGACAGTGGGACTAGCAGCACGAAGAGAGTCAGACTCCGGGTCAGCAAGGGCAGGAAGAGAGGACGCAGGAGGAGAAGGCAGCGGGACACGCTGTGGAGCAGTGGAAGGACGAAGAGCCATCTGGTGAGTGCCTAGGACAGCAGGAGGACGCTGACGCGGGATACGACGACCAGTACGAGCAGCATGAACAGGTGACGCAGACTGAGACTCAGGCGACACAGGACGAGACTCAGGCTCATGATGCTCCGTAAGACCGCCTGTCGGACCAGTGTAGGGAGAAGGACCAGGGAGTGGCGAGGCAGGCGGTAGCTGTGACAGCGACTGGACAGGCGGAGGACACTCTAAGGAGGGAGCAGGACAAGGAGGAGGCAGCTGACCAAGAACCTGCTGAAAGAGGGGAACGAAGTACGGCCGTGGCCGTGAAGTGCCCCCAGAACCAGCAGAGACAGCACCAGAACCTCCAGCAGCAGCTCCATCTCCCTCAGCACCACCAGCAGCACCTCCAGCAGGACCAGCTCTAGCAGCACCTCCAGTAGCTCCAGTACCTCCAGCAGCACCAGCACCAGCCGCACCACCAGCCCCAGTACCAGTAGCACCACCAGCAGCTCCAGCAGCTCCAGTACCTCCAGCAGCACCAGCAGCACCTCCACCAGCTCCAGTAGCACCCCCAGCCCCAGGAGTTCCAGTACCACCAGTACGAGCACCTCCAGGTCTAGTGGCTCCAGCACCTCCAGCGCCAACCCCAGGGTCAGCAGCAACACCAACTCCAGTAGGCTCAGCGCCCTCAGCTCCAGCTCCAGTAGCACCTCCAGCTCCCACAGCACCACGGCGGCGGCGACAGTACCGAGAGTACCACTCACGCAGCTGCTAGGAAGAGAGAACGCCCCCAGGCACAACACCCCCAGGGACAACACCCCCAGTCAAAGCACCCCCAGGCTCAGCACCCGCAGTCTCCGCACCCCCAGGCTCAGCACCCCCAGTCTCCGCACCCCCAGGCTCAGCACCCCCAGTCTCAGTACCCCCAGACCCAGCACCACCAGGCTCAGCACGCTCAGGCTCAGCACGCTCAGTACCTCGCGCAGGACTAGAGTCGACAGCTACCTCGACAGGCTCAACCGGGTCTACCTGGGAAACACCTGAGGGAGCAGGACCCTGGGGTGGCAGGGGGTCTATCGAAGCAGCACTTGGCGTGAGGAAGAGCGGCGGAGGGGGGAGCGGGGCAGTGCGGTAGGGGAAGAGATGGTAAAAGGGGACCGACTCGTCAAACGTGACGTCCTGAAAGGGGAAGACACGACGTGAGGTGGGGTGGTAAAAGTGCCAGTTAGGCGCGTCAGGAACAAAACCCAGGAAGACACAAGGAACGGCGCGGGAGGAGAGCTTGTCCGCGGACGTATCGCGGACAAAGGCACGAGATCCCCAGACACAGAACACAGACGCATCGCCAACCGCTCCCGTCCAACGCAATGTCGGCGAGGTCTCCGGAACGGACACACGGGGCCAGAGGTTGAGCTGATGCGCAGCGTACCGGACCGCAAACGGCCACAGAAAATGGGGGGCAGCCGCATGGATCAAGGAGGTACGAGCGACCTCCATGACCAAGCCAATGTGGCACTCAGCAACCCCATTCTGCTGAGGAGAGGCCGAAAGCGTGAACGTCTGCTCAATGCCCTCCCCCTGACAGAAGGCCTCCAAGAGGCCGGAGGAAAACTCACCACCTCTGTCAGAGTGCAGTCGCAGGACGGGAAGGTCCGTGCGAAAGCGCCTCTCCAGCTGGAGACAAGTAGCGCGGATCCAAGGGATCAAGACAGCAGGGACCTCTCCCTTGGTGCGCAAGGGGAAGACCGTGGTGTAACGCGTGTAGTCGTCAACTACCAGCAAGAAGTAGCGCTCTCCGCCCTGTCCACGGACGCGGGCTGGGCCCCACACTTCCATGTGAAGGGTCTGGAGAGGAGCCTCCGTCGGGGGGAACTGAGAGGAGTGAGGGGTGGTACGCTGCCGCCCCTCGACACAGGGAAGGCAGGGAGGGGCAGGGGACGGTGGCAGGGGAGGCAGTGACCTGGGGAGACCAGAGACAAGGAAGCCAGAGTGCATGCCACGAAGCTGCTGCATCGAAGGGTGACCAAGGCGGTGGTGCCAGAGGACCGTTCGGTGCGACAGGGTGCGACACAAGCAGGGGGTGGACAACTGACCTGATGCAGACGCAGACGCCGCTACCTGAGGGGACTTAGTGGTCAGTGTGTACAAGTCCGACCCCGGCTGCCGAGTGAAGGTAGCCAGGTGACGACCCGTCTGGGCACACGTGCAGTGTGTCACACGCTCGTAGGCAGGGGTGAACTGGTGAACACCCGCGTCCTAGAGCGCGGAACCCGCCACCAAGTTCGTAGAGAACGAGGGGAGGTAAAGGCCCGACAGTGTGCCGAACGGGACAGCAAGACAAGGGAGGGCAGTGGTGGAGGTCGCAAGGACCGGACCCCCGGAGGGGTCAGCCAGGGAGACAACAACCAGCCTAGGGAGCTGCTCGAGGGCAGTGCGGTCGCGAAAAAAACAGCGGGAAGCACCTGAGTCCAGTGTGAAGGTGTGCAGTGCCTCAGTAGACGCAGTACCTGAAGGCGCAGACTCACAAGCACCTGAAGCAGCAGACACACCGGCACCGAGAGCAGCAGCCTCACCAGGACCAGGGGCAGCAGACGCACTAGCACCTAGAGCGGCAGCCTCACCGGCACCTAGAGTAGCAGACTGGATACCGGGGTCGGGTGGCACACACAGGTGACAAGCTCCCTCGGCACTAGTAGAAAATGCATACATTGCAGTGAGAATAGCATCATAGTTAAGAGCAAAGATATCTACCCTCTGCCTAAGCAGCTCCACCCAGTCGGGGAGCTCACCGTCGTCGCCAAACTCTGTACGCCAAGCGTCACTCAGACGGGCGAAGCAGCGGGACTCGGTGTGACCACGCGTCCCGCAAGGCTGACCAGTCCGGACACCCGTGCTAATAACTGAGAAGAAGTGAACGAGAATGAATGAACTATGAAATGAAGTGAGTACAAATATGAAACCCTAATTGGGTTGTACCCCCTATGGGATACCCCACTATAGCCTACACAAATGAGTAAGCTATAATGTTCTGACACACCCCCATAGGCAAAGTGGGGGAGAACAAGGGGTCACAAGACCAGTCAAGCAAAGCTCAGGGTGGATCACAAAGTCACCACACATTCCGAGCACAAGTTCAAGGGCCACAAGGCTAGTTCACATGCAAGATCATATATAAAGATATACAAGAGTCAAGCAAGCAAGAGCAAGAGTATATATAGGTCAAGGTACAAGCAAGGTCAAGAAGTGAGCAAGTGAGGCAAGACAGGCACAAGACCTAGTTGCGTGCAGCAGCGCTGATGATCACAAGGCGCAAGTGCCTTGGTGAAGACATCAGCAGTGTTGGCCTCAGAGGCCACGTACGCAAGTCGCAACTGTCCACGCTGCTGTAGCTCACGAGCAAGAAAGTAGCGGAGAGCAATGTGCTTTGTCCTGTGCTCCAATCACTGCTCTCGACACAAGGCCAGCATGGCCTTGTTGTCTACGTACAGGACTGGAGGAGAACAAGGCGGCTCTCCAAGGTCGGTCAGCAGGTAGGTGAGCCAGCGAAGCTCCTGAGCAGCCATAGCCCTGGCGTAGATCTCAGCCTCACAACTGGAGCCGAGAACAGAAGACGAGCGAGTAGCCCGCCACGAAACTGAGCCGGAACCAAGGCCGAAGGTGTAACCCTGTGACGACCGGTGCGTAGCCGGGTCGTCAGCCCAAGAAGCGTCCGCGTGCCCAGTGAGGACCACTAGACTGCGCCCTCCAAGCACTAGCCCCATGCCCGACGTACTGCACAAGTAGCGCAACACCCTCTTCGCTGCCGCCATGTGCTCTGGTCGGTGTCTCCCAGGAGCAACATAGCGTGCGAGAATGCTAAGAGGGTATGCAAGGTCAGGTCGTGTGCAGGTCATCAGGTACATGAGGCAGCCAACAAGCTCTGCATACGGGCCACTCGACTCTACGGACTCATCCGAAGGCAGAGCTGAGAGCGAGTGGCGAGTAGGTAGAGGAGTGGCCTGAGGCGAGGAGTACGTGAAGCCGAAGCGCTGAAGGACCTGCTGCACCAAGTGTGACTGAGTCAGTGTAATGGTGCGGCGTGCTCTGTCCCGGGTGATCTGCAAGCCAAGGTAGCTGCGCAGTTCACCCAGGTCAGTGCACGTGTGTCTCTTCTGCAGTTCGGACTTCACGTAGGCGAGTCCAGCAGTGTCAGCTGTGGCAAAGACCAAGTCGTCGACGTACACGAGGATGTAGAACGGCGGCAAAGAGGTGTCGGTGCGCAGAAACAGCGACGGGTCGGCAGTAGACGGAGCAAACCCAAGTGCCGTAAGCGTAGTCCTCAGTGTGTCGTGCCACTCACGTGGCGCCTGGCGGAGATCGTAAACTGGACGACGGAGACTCCACTGGGTACCAGGAGGGAAAGACCCAGTGAAGCCAGGTGGGCGACGCAGCCAGATCTCCTCGTGCATGCTGCCCTGCAAGAAAGCAGTGCTGAAGTCGAGAGAGTGCAGCTCGTAGTCACGGTGAGCAGCAACGTGCAGCAGTACCCGAAGAGTGGTCATCTTCGGGGTGGGGGAGAAGGTCTGAAAGTAGTCAACTCCCTGCCGCTGACTGAAGCCACGAGCCACGTAACGTGCCTTGAAGACAGGCGGAGAACCCGGCGGCCGCTTCACCCTGAAGATCCACATGCCACTGACAATGTTCGCCCCAGGAGGGGGAACAGCGTCGACGTAGGTGCCTGTGGACTTCCAGGAAGCCATCTCTGCATCCATAGCTGCCTGCCACTGAGAGGAGTAGGGACCCTCTATCGCCTCCGCGTAAGAGCGCGGAGTCGGGATGTCTGGTGCATCCGGGTCTCCCTCAGGGGCGAGCAGTACAGACGCGAGATGGGGTGAAGCGGCGGCCAGACACTGGAACTCCTCCTGCCTGTCCTCAAGGACGTCCGTGCCTAGGGCACACTCACCCCCGACGGACGGAGGACAGGCAGACTCAGACTCAGCGACAAGACTAGCAGCGTAGTCCAGACGACAGCGCGCAGCAAAGTCGACAAGCTTAGTGACAAGGGCAGACGCAGTAGAAGACTCGAAGGAAGGGTCAGTGACAGCAGTAGCAAGGAAACGCGTGACAGTGGGACTGGCAGCACGAAGAGACTCCGACTCCGGGTCGGCAAGAGGAGGAAGAGAGGACTCAGGAGGAGAAGGCAAAGGGGCACGCAGAGGAGCAGTGGACGGACGCAGAGACATCCGGTGCGTGCCAGGGACAGGAGGAGGACGCTGACGCAAACCGCGACCACTAGTGCGTGCAGGACGAACAGGCGACGCAGGACGAGACGCAGGCTCACGACGCTCAGTAAGACCTCCAGTCAGACCAGCGTAGGGAGAAGGAGCAGGCAAAGGGGAGGCAGGCTGTAGCTGTGACTGGGACTGGACAGGCTGTGGACCCTCGAAGGAAGGCGGAGGAGGACCAGGAGAAGGTGTAAGACCAAGAACCTGCTGCAGGAGCGGAACGAAGTACGGTCGGGGCCCCGTGGCGACGCCAGAAACAGCAGGGACAGCACCAGCTCCAAAACCCCCAGCAGTACCAGGAGCACTGCCAGTCGGACCGCCAGCAGTAGTCTCAGCGCCAACACCCTCAGCAGCACCAGCTCCAGGAGAACCCTCAGGCCCAGCAGCTCCAGCACCCACAGCACGAGCACCTCCGGGACGCGCGGCAGCAGCACCCTCTGCAGCCGAAGACCCTCCAGCACCAGCAGCACGCCTCCAGCGCCGGGCAAACCACTCACGCAGCTCCTGTGGGGAGAGTGGCTCTCGGCGAGACGAAGCACCTCCAGGCGGAGAACCACCAGGCGAAGAACCTCCACGCTCAGCACCCTCAGGCAAAGCACCTCCAGGCGGAGCACCCCTAGTCTCAGCACCCCCAGGCTCAGCACCCCCAGGCTCAGCACCCCCAGACTCAGCACCCCCAGGCTCAGCACCCCCAGACTCAGTAACCCCAGGCTCAGCACCCCCAGGCTCAGCACCCCCAGACTCCGCACCCCCAGGCTCAGCACCCCCAGGCTCAGCTCCCACAGCAGCACCAGAGTCACCAGTGACCTCGACAGGCTCGACCGCGTCTACCTGGGACACACCTGAAGGGGCAGGACCCTGAGGGGGGAGGGGGTCTACCGGGGGGGGACCTGGTACCAAGAAGAGCGGGGGCGGGGGAAGGGACGGAGTGTGGTAGGGGAAGAGGCGGTAGTAGGGTACCGACTCGTCGAACGTGACGTCCTGGGAGGACAGAACACGTCGAGAGGTGGGGTGGTAGAACTGCCATCCAGGGGCGTCGGGGGGGAACCCCAGGAAGACGCAGGGAGTTGCGCGAGGGGACAGCTTGTCCACAGACAAGTCGCGGACAAACGCCCGAGATCCCCAGACCCGGAACACCGACGCATCGCCAACCTTCCCCGTCCACAGCAGGGCTGGGGAGGTCTCCGGCCTGGAGACCCTGGGGTGGAGGTTGATCTGATGCGCCGCGTACCTGACCGAAAACGGCCACAGAAAATGGGGGGCAGCCGCATGCATCATAGACGTACGAGAGACGTCCATGACCATGCCAATGCGGCGCTCTGCAATCTCATTTTGCTGCGGTGAGTCCGGAAGCGTGAAGGTCTGGCGGATGCCTCGCGCACGACAGAAGGCACGCAGAAGGCCAGAGGAGAACTCTCCGCCTCTGTCCGAGTGCAAACGCAACACAGGAAAGTTCGAGCCAAAGCTCTTCCTGAGCTGGAGACGAGCTGCGCGGATCCAGTCGATCAGCACCTCAGTGACATCACCCTTGCTGCGCAAGGGGAAGACTGTGGTGTAACGCGAGTAGTCGTCAACCACCAACAGGAAGTAGCGCTCGTGACCGAGTCCACGGACGCGGGCAGGGCCCCACACGTCCATGTGAAGCGTCTGCTGCAGGGCCTCTGTCGGAGGAAACTGGGAGGAGTGAGGGGCAGCACGCTGGCGCCCCTCGACACAGGGGACACAGGCAGGGCCAGGGCCCTGAGGAAGGGGAGGGAGGGACCGGGGGAGACCAGACACAAGAAGACGGGAGGCCATGCCTCTGAGCCGAAGCAGAGAGGGGTGGCCAAGGCGGTGGTGCCAGAGGAGAGTCTCGTGAGACAGACGGCGACACGAACAGGGGGCAGACTCAGGACCAGACCTGGACGCTGCAGCAAACACCTGACAAGACGAAGGGACTCTACCAGACTCAGCACCGGGAGGAGAAGCAGTGGTCAGTGTGTACAGGCTCGACCCTGGCTGACGTGTAAACGTAGCCAGGTGGCGACCTGTGCTAGCCTCTGTGCAGTGTGTCACCCGCTGACGAGCAGGAGTGAACTGGTGGACACCCACATCCTGTAGGACAGCACCACTCACCAGGTTCGTAGAAAACGAGGGGAGGTAAAGACCAGTCAGGGTGCCAGAGGGAGCCGCCGGACACGGGAGGACTGTGGAGAAACGAGATAGGACAGGACCCCCAGAGGGGTCAGCCAGGGGCACCGCAACAGGTCGACTAAGCGGCGTGAGAGTGGTGCGGTCCCGAAAGAAGGAGCGAGACGCCCCAGAGTCAAGGGTGAAGGTGTGAGAGGCAGAAGCCGACACAGTACCTGAGAGGGCAGACTCACCAGTACCTGAGAGCACAGACGCACTGGCACCTAGAGCAGCAGCCTCACTGGCACCTGACGCAGCAGTACCAATGCCCGGGTCGGGCGGGAAACGTCGGTAACAGTCACCATCATCACTAACAGTCACAGCATACATGGCAGCAAGGATAGCATCAAAGTCAAGATCAAAAACAGGTACACCAGCCCTAGACAGCTCTCCCCAGCGGGGGATCTCAGAGGCCTCCGGAAACTGCTGGCGCGAAGCGTCGGTCAAGCGGGCAAAGCAGCGACGAGCGGTGTGGGTGCCCCCACACTGCTCACCCGTGCGGTCGCCGGTGCGAAGGACGTAGGTGCAGGGACCGAACGCCCCACCACGCTGACGCTGCGAGTACCACTCACGGAGCTGCTGAGGGGCGGGGACGTCGCGAGAGCGCTGCTGCTGCTGCTGCTGCTGCTGCTGCTGCTGGCGCTGACCACCCCCAGTGCTGCCCCGCTGGGACGAGCCAGTCCGACCACCTCCACCACCGCCACCTCCGCCTCCGCCGCCACCGCCGCCACCACTACCCTCGCCCCCGCCGCTCCCACTGCCACCTCCGCCACCACCTCCGCCGCCACCTCCGCCTCCACTGCCGCCACCAGTACCTCCACTCCCGGCTCCACCCCCACCGCCACCCCCACTCCCCCCGCCGCCCCCACCTCCTCCGCCACCGCCCCCGCTAGCTCCACCCGCTCCCTTGCCTCCCTTGCTCCTGCCAGAGCGGCGCCTACCGCTGGGGGCAGACGCCGCACCGACCGACTCTAAACCAACGAGGTCGGCCGCAGCAGCAGAGGCGACAGAGGGTAACAGGGGGGAAGGAGAACACCCCTCAAAGATGGGGGTGCGCGGGTCACCACGAGAGGCCCCTACAGCGACTATGCTCTTCTCGGCCGCTACCAGGGACTTCTCGAGGAGGTCGATGGTGAGGGTGGTGGGACAGACAGAGAGAAACTGGTCCCTAACTACACGAAGGGACTCAGGGAGACGGGTGACTAGAAAGTAGAGGGTGATGTACATGGGAGGGGGGTTCGCGGCGCAGAAGTCAGCAGGAGTAGGAGTCTCGGGGTTCCCTATAATGTTCTGACAATAACGTACGGGCAGCGAGCAGTACTCAGCGACCCTCTACTCTGAGCGTACCACTCACGAAGCTGCTGGGGCGAAAGAGTCTCGCGCGGACGACGTTGCTGCTGCATAGGGCCACTACAAGAAGCTCCCGAACTACCCACTCCAGGACGACTCCCACTACTGCCACCCCGACAACCCCAACTGGCGTACCACTCACGAAGCTGCTGGGGCGTGAGGGACACACGCGGACGACCCCGAAGCTGCATCTGGCCACGCCAAGAGCAGCAGTAGCAGTAGCAGCAGCAGTAACAGCAGTAGCAGCACGGGCAGGGCAGTGCTCACCAGTGGTGGGAAGGGCAGGCGCACGACGGAGGCGACTGCGGGGCCGCTACAGCGGCACGGCGGGGCCGCGACCGCGGTAGGAAGCTCCGCGGCAGTTGCTGCAGGGCGAGACCGGGCCGCGACGGTCGCTGCTGCAGAGGCGGCTGCTCTAGGGGCGGCTGCTCCAGGGGCGGATGCTCCAGGGGCCAGGGGCGGCTCCTGCAGTGGCGGCTGCTCCAGTGGCCAGGGGCGGCTGCTGCAGGGGCGGCCGCTCCAGGGGCCAGGGGCGGCTGCACGTGCGGCTGCTCCAGGGGCTAGGGGCGGCTGCTGCAGTGGCGGCTGCTCCAGAGGCCAGGGGCGGCTGCTGCAAGGGCGGCTGCTCCAGGGGCGGCTGCTCCAAGGGCCAAGCGCGGGGTAGGGCAGGGCGATGCGGCGGGCAGGGGCGACGCCGCGGTCAGGGCGACGTCGCGGGCAGAGGCGACGCGGTGGGCAGGGCGACGCCGCGGGCAGGGGCGACGCGGCGGGCAGGGGGGGGGGGGGGCGACGGCGCGGGCAGGGGCGACGCCGCGGGCAGGGCGACGCGGCGGGCAAGGGGCGACGACCGCGTCAGTAGGAGGGCGCGGCCGCGTCTGCAGAAGGGCGCGGCCGCGCCAGCAGTAGGGCGCGGCCGCGTCAGCTGCACGGCTGGCGGGGCCGCGTCACGGCAGGGCGGGGCCGCGTCCGCGTCGGCGGCAGGGCGGGGCCGCGTCAGCGACCGGGCGGGGCCGCGTCTGCGGCCTGACGTGCCTACAGGGGCTGCGTGCGGGCGGCGAGGGCCTGCAGGGGCGGCGCGTGATCGGGCAGAAGCTGCGCGCGGGCGGCGGGGTCCTGCAGGGGCAGCGCGCCGACCTGACGGGCCTGCAGGGGCGGCTCTCGGGCCTGACTGGCCTGCAGAGGCGGCTCGGGGGCCTGACGGGTCTGTAGAGGTGGGCCCGTAGTAGTAAGCGGTCCTAGGTGGCAACCTAGGCTCGTGATACCATGTTAGAATGAACAAGAGTGATGGAACTAGGAAAGAGTTGGGTACAAGTAGGAAACCCTAAACTTACTGTACCCCATAGTAACTACCCCACTACAGCCTAAACAAACTGCATCAGATATGGCATTTGACAGGCTCTTCCTCTTGCGACGACGGCTCGTAGGCGTGCGGCGAGGTGCTGATCACTCGCTACCAGTCCATGGCGGGGCCCCGTAGCAGCGAAACCGCTTATCGGATCTTTGTTGCGTCTACGACGACGTAATTGGCGTCGAAGAACACGTTCATCGTGAAAATCCATGATTGAATCGTCAGACTCCCGCGTTGGCTAGGATCAAAGCAGGGCGGCCGTTGATGCTTGAGTGGCATCGGCTCGTAAATGTCGTCGGTGCCCGCTGATGCCGCAAATTCGGCGTGGCGACGCGTTTCGCGCGGCAGATTCACGGTTGGAGCGGCCCTTGTCCTTGTTGTCGAAGTTAAAGTAGATTAAGTTGAAAGGTGAGGGGCCTAGGCTTAGTAGCCTAGGCCCTTAACTAGGTATCGAGCGGGTTTTCACCTAGGGTGAGAGTCGAGTGAGTTGAGAGAGGAAAATTGGAGAATGAGGTTTCACTATAGGATTCGAGATACATATAGCAAAGGAACACATGAAGGGGTGCACCACCTACAAATTTAATAACTACACTACAGCTAGAACTTCATGCAGTTATAATAAATATAATTTTGACATCCCCCCGTAACTGCATGCAGGAATAGCTAAGTGTCGAGCACAACCTGCAGAGGTACACCAACGAGCAATAAAACAAGCAACAGCAGGTACACCCCCTCCATCTCCTCACCCTCCCCCTTCCCCTCCCCCACACTGCTGCAGAAGCAGCAGAGAAAGGGGGAAGAGAGGAGAGGTGGAGGGACGGCTGCTTGTTGCCTCACACCCGCCACCCCGATACCACTCCCCCTGCTCCCCCACATCCTCACACCCTCCTCCCCCAGCGGCAGCTGCAGCGGTGGGACTGAAAGAAGGAGGAGGGGAAGGGAGAGAGGTGACGCCACACTCCAACACCCTCCACCCCCATACCCTCCTCCCCACGGCTGCAGGGAGGCAAAGGAAGAAGGGGGGTGGGAAGGAAGAAAGCCGCAGAGCGGCGAAGAGGTGTCGGTGCAGATGGGTCAGGGGCGGCTTCAGGGAGTGCAGGGGCGGAAAGAAGGCCCGTCGCGGGCCAGTGCCACGGGGCGCACGACGGGTAGAATAAAAGGGCCCGATCGTGTGCCTCGGGGCACACGACGAGCAGGGCACCATCGTGTGCCACGGGGCGCACGATGGGCAGTTGAAGGGCACCGTCACGTGCCACGGGGCGCGCGACGGGCAGGGAAGGAGTCACACGCCCGTGGGCGGGACAAGGTAAAAATAAAATCGTCACGCGCCCTAGGCGCGCGACCGGAAAATATTAGCAGCGGAAGTGTAAAGCGGGCCCACAGGCCAGGACGAACTCAGCTCCGATAACATGTCGAAGTTAAAGTAGATTAAGTTGAAAGGTGAGGGGCCTAGGCTTAGTAGCCTAGGCCCTTAACTAGGTATCGAGCGGGTTTTCACCTAGGGTGAGAGTCGAGTGAGTTGAGAGAGGAAAATTGGAGAATGAGGTTTCACTATAGGATTCGAGATACATATAGCAAAGGAACACATGAAGGGGTGCACCACCTACAAATTTAATAACTACACTACAGCTAGAACTTCATGCAGTTATAATAAATATAATTTTGACATCCCCCCGTAACTGCATGCAGGAATAGCTAAGTGTCGAGCACAACCTGCAGAGGTACACCAACGAGCAATAAAACAAGCAACAGCAGGTACACCCCCTCCATCTCCTCACCCTCCCCCTTCCCCTCCCCCACACTGCTGCAGAAGCAGCAGAGAAAGGGGGAAGAGAGGAGAGGTGGAGGGACGGCTGCTTGTTGCCTCACACCCGCCACCCCGATACCACTCCCCCTGCTCCCCCACATCCTCACACCCTCCTCCCCCAGCGGCAGCTGCAGCGGTGGGACTGAAAGAAGGAGGAGGGGAAGGGAGAGAGGTGACGCCACACTCCAACACCCTCCACCCCCATACCCTCCTCCCCACGGCTGCAGGGAGGCAAAGGAAGAAGGGGGGTGGGAAGGAAGAAAGCCGCAGAGCGGCGAAGAGGTGTCGGTGCAGATGGGTCAGGGGCGGCTTCAGGGAGTGCAGGGGCGGAAAGAAGGCCCGTCGCGGGCCAGTGCCACGGGGCGCACGACGGGTAGAATAAAAGGGCCCGATCGTGTGCCTCGGGGCACACGACGAGCAGGGCACCATCGTGTGCCACGGGGCGCACGATGGGCAGTTGAAGGGCACCGTCACGTGCCACGGGGCGCGCGACGGGCAGGGAAGGAGTCACACGCCCGTGGGCGGGACAAGGTAAAAATAAAATCGTCACGCGCCCTAGGCGCGCGACCGGAAAATATTAGCAGCGGAAGTGTAAAGCGGGCCCACAGGCCAGGACGAACTCAGCTCCGATAACATGTCGAAGTTAAAGTAGATTAAGTTGAAAGGTGAGGGGCCTAGGCTTAGTAGCCTAGGCCCTTAACTAGGTATCGAGCGGGTTTTCACCTAGGGTGAGAGTCGAGTGAGTTGAGAGAGGAAAATTGGAGAATGAGGTTTCACTATAGGATTCGAGATACATATAGCAAAGGAACACATGAAGGGGTGCACCACCTACAAATTTAATAACTACACTACAGCTAGAACTTCATGCAGTTATAATAAATATAATTTTGACACTTGTCATGCCGGACATTGACTGGGCTGCGCCATCACTACAGTAGCTACGCCTGAGTGTTGTCCCACACTGTCGTGCTTGTCAGAATATTATCTCATTGTTCTAGCCTGTAGTGGGGTGCTCTATAGCGAGTACAACCCTTCTAGGGTTTGCTATTTGTATCCTCATTCTTGCTAGTTCAATCCTCTTTTTTCTTCTAACTTTTAACATGCTATCAGAGCAGGTCGATCCCCTTGGATCGATCCCGTGGGTGTGTCCCCACCTTGCTTCCGCTGCTACTTTTTCATCCCGCCGTGCGCCCCGAGGCGCGCGGCGGTTTTCTGCCCGCCGTGCGCCCCGAGGCGCGCGGCGGTTCATTGCCCGCTGTGCGCTCCGGGGCGCGCGGCGGGCTTCTCCTCTACGTCGCGGCCCCGCCCCGGCCCGTCGCCGCCCGTGCGCCTGCCCGGCTCGGCCCCGCCCTTCGTCGCGGCCCCGCCCCGGCCCGTCGCCGCCCGTGCGCCTGCCCGGCTTGGCCCCGCCCTACCTGTCGCGGTCCCGCCCCTCCGTCGCGGCCCCGCCCCGACCGTCGCGGCCCCGCCCCTCGTCGCGGCCCCGCCCCTGCGTCGCGGCCCCGCCCCTCGAAGCGGCCCCGCCCTACGTCGCGGCCCCGCCCCGGACCCTATGCGGCCCCGCCCTACCTTCGCGGCCCCGACCTGTCGCGGCCCCACCCTACGTCGCGGTCCCACCCCGACCGTCGCGGCCCCGCCCCATGTCGCGGCCCCGCCCTCCCCTCAGGTCCGTGGTGGGCCCCCCCCCTTTCTCCCCTTCCCCCATTTCCCGTCGTCCGTCGTGGCGACCTGAGGGGGCCGCTTGAGGGGCGAGCTGTGGGGTGGCGGGTATGGGGGTGGCCGGTGTGCCTTCCTCCCTTTCTCCTCCTCCTCCTTCGTCTCCCACTGCTGCAGCTGTCGCTGAGGGGGGTGGTTGTGTGGGAGACTGGGGTTTAGGGTTTTAGGGGGGTGCGTGGGAGTAGAGCAAGTGGTGTAGCAGTGGGTGTGTATCAGGGGGGTGGGACTGTGTGCGGGAGGATGAGCGGAGGTTGCCAGTTTGTCGTCAGCAGCACCTGTAGTCCGGGGCGCTGTCCCGGTAGCCCAGTCGTAGCCAGCTGTGCCAGCCGCCCGTGGGTCCGTTGCCCGTCCGCCGCTATTTGAGCCGCGGGGCCTGTTACCCCTGTAGTCCGGGCGCTGTCCGGTAGCCGCTGTGCCAGTCTGCCTCCTGTTGCCCGTGTGTCTGCAGCTTCAGCCGTCGCCTCCTGTCTCCTCTCCCCTCACTCTCCCTCCTCCTCCTCACTTGCCCGTTGTGACTACCACTAGCTTTGCTTATAATTGTAAACTCTAAACTATTTCTTCTTGAACTTGTGCTCAGAATGTGTGGTGACATTGTGATCCACCCTGAGCTTGTTTTGCTTTGCCTGCTCTGCTGATTACACCCCACTTTGGCTATGGGGGTGTGTCAGAATATTATCTCATTGTTCTAGCCTGTAGTGGGGTGCTCTATAGCGAGTACAACCCTTCTAGGGTTTGCTATTTGTATCCTCATTCTTGCTAGTTCAATCCTCTTTCTTTCTTCTAATTTTGACAGTGCTGTGACGGTGTTTCAGATGAGATGGCGATTGGCTCGTCCGACTGTGCAGGTACATTCGCCGGTGTTGGTGCAGGTCCATTCGTTGCCGACTGCCGGCGGGCGGCGTCGAGCTCCGCCGTGAGCGTCGCAACTTCGAGAGCGGAATTCTCGAGCTGACTCACGAGGCGATCGAGCTGCTCCTGCGTCAGTGTCGTGATGTTAAGTTCAGCCATGCGAGAGGTGTCGGGCAACACCCAGTGGGAGTCTCGGTCGTGGCCGTGCGTCAGGCCCTCAGATTCGTTTTTGGCCTGTCTGATTCGTCAGACTAGTACACAGATTTAGTATGAAAATCTCAGACTTGGTATAGAAAAAAGGCTGAAATTTCAAAGTGTCTTAAAACAATAGTCTGATAATTCAAAATAAATGTATTCAATGTTTCATCGGGAGTGTATTCAATGTTTCATTCATCTACTATCAAAACATGCTATGACAGGGCGAATGTATGAGTCAGGGCGAATCTTGTGGTGCGAATGGGCGAATCTGCAATGTCAGGGCAATTTTGCTGTGATTGGGCAAAGATTACTGTACTCTGACAGCGCACATCTGTTGTGTCAGGGCGATTTTCCTATGATTGGGCGAAAATCTAGTGCTGTAAGACTCGGATTTGCTGTGTCAATGCGATTTTGCGTTGACAATGCGAATCTGCTGTGACCCGTAAGTCCGAATCTCCAGTCAAGGACGCGTTTGTACTCTGAATTATCAGAGTACACTCTCAGAAAACTTTGAACTCTCAGAGTTAGCCTTTAAAAAAGTCTGAAAATTGCAGAGTTGAGGCCCGAAAAAGTCTGATTTTATCAGAGTACACAGGAAAAAAAATCTGAAATATCAGAGAAAGAAGTCCAAATCAGAGAAAAAATTCTGACTTCAGAGGGCATGCCATGCGTGCTTACGAGAGAGCACTTCGAGCTGCGGTGCTTGTTCGCTAAGAGGCGTCTACTCCCCCCCCCCCAAAAAAATCGAGATAGTGGGGAAGCGAAGGTGTGGATGCGGTGCGAGAGAAGATCGTAGGCTCTGGATACCAAGTGTTACGAGTGCAATTGAGCGAGTGAGCGAGAATTGCACTACCGAAGTAAAACAGTACAATGAACGAAGGAATGATCGAGAACTAAATAGCGAAGGCCACAATGGTAACGGTAACGAACTGTAGTTGACGCGCGACGGGCCTGTGATTGAGGTCGGGAAAGTGTCTAGGCGGAGGCCCGGAGCGCGGGTTACCAGCCGAGCCGGGAGGCTGGGTTGCGACGTGCGAGGTGGTGGGAAGATTGTCAAAGTAAGGGTCGCGAGTGGTAACGGTGCCGACTGTGGTACTACAGTGATGTACACGCTAAGCAGGGATGCGGCGTAAGGAAATTGAAATTTCCTTACACAACCTCAAGTTTGAATGCAATTGCAAACGTGGTTCACTAAGAACTGCCCCCTTAATCTCTCACTCACAAAAAACTAAGTGTATGCAATGGAAACAAGCAAACTAGGATTGCACGAAATGGTCCAGCAAGTACGGTACAGTGTGAGCTAAGGCATGAGCCAACACTAAATAGCAAAAAACGTTAATTATGCTGCACGAATGCAAGCTAGGTTATGCAATGCTGGCATGGCAGCGATGCTTGGACGAGAGTCTTGAAGCGTAGGCCACGCATGATGCATCGCTGTAGTAGGCTGAGTGGTGCCGAGCCTAACTTGCGAATGCAAATTGCAATGCTACGAACACTGGAGTATGCAAGATTCAGGTAGCGGGCTTTTGTATGCGCTACCTTTGAAGAAAGCTTGCATCTGATTGTAGTGCATGCATGAACCGCTACCGTACGTTGCAAGTAAGAGACTGGATCCACAAAGTGTTGGGCTAAGCTGAGATGAGTCCTAATACCGTATCTTTTACCGTATCGCCCCGGATATAGGCGCCGTCCGATTATAGGCGCTGGCGCCTCTATCTGGAGCATGGCGCTTATGGCCGGACCTCGATTAGAAGCGCCCCCCCTGAGATTTGTGTACTTATTATAAGCGCCACCATTCAACTACTTAGCTGGTTTTACATTATCACATTCATAACAATATCATGACAGCAGCTACAACATCAGAGACCTGAAACAGCAGGTCTAGCAACACTAATTCTAGCTAACTAGTCTAGTCTTCGTCAGATTCGGGCTCCTGGCAGTTGTTGCCAAAAAACCCATCAGCGATGATGTCATCGTCGACGTCCACTTCCGCCGTCAGCTGGCTCCGCCTGTGCGCCATGGCGAGGCCGTCCTCACTGCCGTCGAGCGCGTTGCTGATGCCACAGGTGAGGAAGGCACGCTTTATCAGCTCGGCAGGCACTGACTTCCAGGCCAAAGATATCCACCTCAGGACGACCTCCGGAGGAGGCTTCTTCAAGTTCCCTGAAAATAACGGGAGAACGATGGAATCCCGTTAATCCAACAATACATACGGTAAGCAAAAGGAAGGGGGGTTGAAACACAACAACGCGCTCATTCCATACTTGCTGTCGTCAGCTGCTCTTGCCCTTCTGCCTCAAACCACCGCTGGTACTGCTGGCGGACCGACGCTTTGAAGCTCTTGTTGATGGAGACATCCAGGGGCTGAACCTCCGCCGTACAGCCCGACGGGATGATTGCCGGCACGCAGTTCATCTCGCGAAGCTTGTCCTTCACTTCCTGGGTGAGGTGACCGCGGTAAGAGTCGAGCACCAGCATCGAGCTCTTGGCGCATCTACCGAACCTGGGCTTCAAAAAGGGCTTGACGCCCTCCTCAAGCCAGCGGACGACACCCGCGGAGTCCATCCACCCGTTCTCGTGTGCAGCCACGACCACATCTGCAGGAAACAAGAGAAGCAGTTAGAATTCGCAGTCTGAACAAACCGCAGTTAACGAGCAGTGCACCAATTGACGTACCGGGTGGGAAATTGCCCTTTGGCACGGTCTTGCGCTTGAAGTACACCCACGGCTTCAGCTTCCGTCCGTCCGCCGCACACGCCAACATCACCGTCACACGCTGCTTCTGATACCCTGCGCTCCTGATAGGCACCGAGCGAACACCCGATTCATCCACGGTGGTGGTGGCGGGCATCTCCAGCCAGAGCGGCGTCTGGTCCGCGTTGATGATCGACGCGGTGTCGATGCCGCGCTCACGACGCATGCCACGCACGAACTTCCAAAAGCTTCTGCACTGCTCCGCGACATCTGAAGGGAGGTGGAAGGCAGGACGGTCACAGATGGCGGGTGTTAGTACCGGTAAAACAAGTAAACATTAACACGGCAAAGTACATGGGGTAACTCTTACGCGACTGGGTTTTCTGGGCAACCCGGGTCTTCATGCGGACACTCAGGTTCCATCGTCGCCGAAAGCGCTCCGACCACCTCTGGCTCCCTTTCCAGGGCTTGTCCGGGTACAGCAGCTTCATGTATTCCCGCGACCACTCCTGCAGGCGGCCGACTGATACGGCGGTTCCCTTGCGGCGCCACTCGAGAAGCTTCTCGTACACTTTCAACTCCATAGGCCGATACCACGACGCCCGACCGCGGCCGTGCATGCGTTTCCGAGCGGAGTGCACGTCTTTGAGGAACTCCGCCGCCCGCTTCTAGTTCGTGAGGCACTTGGGGTGGATTCCGCTCTCGCGAGCCAAAGCGCGCACCGACGTTGCCACAGCAAGCCTGGCAACCCACTTCAACTTCTCCGCGGCGGTGTAACCTTGCCTCTTGTGCTCAGTGAGCTTGTGCCTGGGAGAGGGGGGGCGGGCATCACGGTTCTGGGAAGAGGGGTGGGGTCGCTTGCGATTCATCGGGGGATAGGAAGGTATCGGCAGGGTCTCGGGAAGCCCGTCACGTGACCAGTACTCCACGCCGTCATCAGCATCGTCGCCGAGAACGCCTTCGGGAAAAACATCTTCAGCGGAGCCGCCCTCGGCGCCGCCCCCGCCGCTCGCTTCCGTGCCATACTCGCCGCCGACAGTGCCGCTCGCTTCCTCTTCGTCAGCGTCAGCTTCGGCTTCAACATCATCGTCGGCGCCGACTTGCGATTCGTCCCACGGGCAGTCGTCAGGCTGTCCCCACCGTGAACCAGGAACGTGCTCCACTTCCACCCACTCATCTTGCGGCTTCTTAGACTCGGGTTCGTAGAGGTACTCGTCAAACGACGATGGGAGCAGCAGCGTCAGCACGGGCGTTGATCCAGCGTGTAGCGGAGGCGCATCACTATGCGAGCACGGAGGAGTCGGAGGAACAGGAGGCTCAGGAGGTGCAGGAGGCGAAGGAGGAGCAGGAGGCGCAGGAGGCGCAGGAGGCTGTGGTGGCTTAGGTGGAGATGGTGGGACGCGGGAGTACCACCCGTCTTCGTCTACTCTAAACGCGGGCCTCCGTGGAGGCTTCTTCTTGAACAAGAAGTGAACCCCGGTGAATTCCGCCATAGCTTCCGCAGCATGGCGGGAGAGATCAAGAACCAAGAACGAAAAACTGAAAGAAGCAATGAACAAATGAAGGATTCAAAGGGACCCCTTCTGGCTAGCGCCACGGGGTCCTCGTCGAGGAGAGACGGGTGTCCCCTGTCTGAACCCGGAGAGGAGGGTTTAGCGCCACGCACGATGCTGCGCTGGCAGGGCATGATGGCTGCTTCTAGATGGTTCGGGTGAGGATTCTGCTGCCACCCAGCACACGAAAGTCTGATTGGGCCGCTAGGCAAGTTTCGCATCAGCGCTGGCAGGTGAGCTGCTCCTGGACGGGCTTTGTGCGGTTGGAAACCGAAGCGCGTCTGTTTTCGGCGTGTTTCCATGCATGATGCCATGCGCACGTTACACAGTCTTGTTCGCCTTAATACGGGCTTCGATTTGATGCCTAAATTATGCAAATTCATTTTCACCGTTATATAAGCACCGACGCTTATGGCCATTATTCAATTACAAGCGCCACCCTTAAAAAAATCGATTTTATTATAAGCGCCATGGCGCTTATATCCGGGGTGATACGGTAGATACTTGTTTTAGTAGAACATTGCAATGGAAGTAGCCCTAAACGCTACTACAATAATACTGTACCAGCTCAATGGCGACTGAATCGCTTACTGTAAGGGTACATTCCTGCCTTGACACAAATGTCTCAATGCCTGCATTCCCGAGTCGCGACTGTAAATTTGCCTATCTACGCGTCACAAAAAACCGGATGTACCGCGACCTTGAGCGATTCAGAATGTTGTACACCTGTCGTCTTGCGATTGGACTTGGCTCTTTTGCACCACGAGGATTATGAAGGCACCGGGCAGCCCGGTTAAACCAGTAGGGAACAAACTTCGCATTTCTAGTTGGCGCAGCCACCAACCACCCCAGAACCACAATGCGTCTACGACTACAACTTTGAACATAAAAAAACGAAGCAAGCACAGCATGGCCCCCACTCAACTCAGCCATGGCAGAACCCAGGGCTGTTCCCTTCCTCATGCGACTCCTAGTCGCATGGATCTCTTTCTATTACGGCATCTTCATGGATGCCGTCGCCAAGGGGCTAGTCGGCTTGCTGGAGTCCCAAGCCTTCGACGAGGAGAACACGTCTACCGCGACGTCTCACCGCTCCACCAGAAGCGCCGAGCGTGCAAGGAGAGGTAGCTTGAGGCGCCGGCGTTACGGCTTGCTTCTAGAGGACCTGCAGGGTATGGGAGATGGCGAGTTTAGGGACATTTACAGGATTAACAGGGCTATTCTCGCTCACGTGGCCGAGGGCATGAAGCACTACATGCAGCCGTACGTGGAGCGGTACTACATTACCCACGAGGTGGCCAACCTTGTGCCGATCAAGTACCTGGCGAGTGGACTGTCGTACATAGACCTTTCTCACCTATTCGGGTTGTCGAAGACATTGTGCCACGAGCTCGTCGATGTGTGGCTGATGCATTTCGCCACGGTCTTCAAACAACAGTGGGTGCACTTCCCCACCCGCGATGACCTTGACGAAATGGCCGAGGAGTTTCGCGCCGTTAAAGGGGTACCTGCGGTAGTGGGGGCCATTGATGGGACACACGTACACATGAAGGGGATGGAGGGGCACAGACAAGATTACTGGACACGCAAGTCCGCATACGCCGTGCAGTTGCAAGTGACGTGCGATGCACGCGGCATCATCTGGGACTTTCTGATCGGTTACCCTGGGAGCGCACACGACCAACGCGTGTTCATGGACAGTGCGTTACATGAGAGGTTGCAAAACGGTGACATTGCACCTTATCAAATTGTCGGAGATGCAGCCTACCCCCTGCGGGATTTCTGCCTAACCCCCCTGCATGCACCCCGCGAAGGCCTAATGGAGGATTGGGAGCAGTGCTTCAACTACTGCCAAAGCGCGACGCGCATGGCAGTGGAGCGCTGCATCGGCGCCTTCAAAGGCAGGTGGAGGCTCTTCGCAGGCCGCAACGACTGCACGCTGTGGCGCGTCCTTGCAGGGGCGTCTTGTTGTGTAGTCCTGCACAACATGTGTGAGACGATGGGGGACGTGAGGCGTCGCAATGAGGGATGGGCCAACTTGCCACGGAACCGGGATCCATGGTGGACCCGCGGCGCAGCAGCGGAATTCAAGTGGGAGCCGGCCGTGCCGTGCAACCAGGCGAATCTGCGTGAAAGGCGGAAGAGGCTCGGGGAAGCGTTAGAGTCTTCCTACCTTACACGGCGTCGCCGCGAACCCACACTTCCTCAGCCTCGTCCGGGGTAGCTTCGCCACCGCCGTGCTCACCGCGCCGGAACCAGACTCCGGCGTCGTCTTCGGCGTCGGCCGCGGCGGGCTGTGTGGCGGCATCCACGGGGGCGACGTTGACGGGTGGCGGCGGAGGGGCCGGCGGCTGGTTGCGGGCGCGTGCAATCTCGGCGTCCTGTTGCATCCATGCGCGGACGAGCCCCTCCAGCTTTGCCATCGCATCCGCGTGGCAATCCTTGATGGTGTCGGCGACAAGTTTTGCCGCGGCCATGGTAGCCGTCTCTGCTACACGAGGGCGCTTGGAGGGTGTCGTCACCGGAGGGGGGGCTGCACGTTCGCATATTACAGTAGGGAAGACATTGAGTTCGGAGAGATGATGTGCCGTATGATGTAAAGCGTAAATGATAATGATAGTTCACACCGAGATGTTTGTACAAACATAGAGAACACGTGCAAAGCACGCGGAAGTTGCTCACCAGTGAACGTGGGCGTTGAGGTGCAGGGCGCGGATGTAGACGGCACCGCGAATCCGGTCGGCGCATTCACGTGCGTGGCACCACCGGCGGCGACGGCGTGAGGCGCTGCGACTGCACGGTTGTTCTGAAATAACACCATGTACTGCCACCATGGCGGCTTACACACCACGCCGTTGCCAGAGGCCTTGTCCGCCTTATGCAGCTGCTTGTACATTTGGACGAGGTTGCGCCACTGTTTCTGCACGGCGTGGACGCCGCGGACCCATCCTTCATTTTCGCTCTCGATGTGGCGCACGAGGCGGGCCCAATACTGGGATCCCTGCTTTCCCAGAAGCGGCTCCAGCTCATCCTTCATGAACCAGCGGGCGGCCACGAGAATCGTGCTCTCCGTGGGCGACCACACACTGCACTTCACCGGCATGGGCTCCCGGGTCTTTGGTGGACGGCGGGGGGGCTCCCCGCCAACCGTGGCGCCCTTCTCTCCCGGTCCAGCCTTACCACGACCGCGGCGAACAGGCGGAGTTGCGGGCTGCGATTCCTTGATGGCGTCGTCGTCGTCGCTCTCCGCATCCGAGTCTGACATGCCCTTGTCAGGCTCTTCTCCGGAGTCCGCGTCGTCGTCCGTGCAGTATGCCTCCTCGTTGTAGTCCGCGTCGTCCTCACCCTCGTCATACGTGGTTGCGTCGGGACTGCGCGAAGACGCCACACGGTCGGCGTTACGGCGCCCGCACGTCGGGACGTCACGGGGGGCCTGGTAGGAGGTGTCGCCACGCGAAGGAGTGTCCCATGGCTGCGGGCCTGTCGGCTTGCGCCCAGAGGAAAGCTGCTTGTGCATCCAAGCAATATACGGGATCTCAGTGAGATCCCGCGGGGTGGCGCTGGCGGCTTCAGCGGCGCTCTTGCGCTTACGAGCCATGGCGTTGAGAGGGGTTCTGAGCTTGCGGGCCCGGGAAACAAGAAACACAGAATGAACAACCAACAGGATGGACTCGAAGTCATCCTTCATCCAGGTTGGAGAGGTGGCTCTAGATCTGTGGTGGTTTCGTTGGACAGCCTTGCGTGTACCACGAGGAACGGTAACCCCTTTCGATGCTGCCCAGGGATGGCGGTTTTGACTCCCGCGCTAAACTGTCAAGGGGTCAGGCGTCCAGGTGCATGCGGCATGGCTGTGTAATTGCTCGATATTGGTCGTGCGTGCGATTTCACAGCGGTGACGCGGCCTCGTCCAACTCTTCCGCGACACCGGCGCAAGTGACGCTGACCAATGTAAAATAGGGGTACATTCGCATTAGGGCGACACGCGTTTGTGACATAGCACGTTCTATGTTGTTTTTCCGCGTCACAATACATTTGAGACATTTGTGTCAAGGCAGGAATGTACCCTAAGTACTTTCCGTCACTTCAATAGTTTTTTATGTCACTTCAGTGTTTTCCTTGGATGTCAAGGCTCGCATCTGCCGTTAGCTATTTTCACCTTGCTTGGAATGCACACTTTTGTACCCTTAATCAGTTTGTCAATGCAGTCGTAACCGTTTATGTGCCTGTAGCAGCCTTTCACACCTCGGAAATACTTGACCTGAATTGCGGTGCAGCGATCACCAGTGCCGATTGTAATTGCAGTAGCACGGGGACACGTCCCCTGCAGAAGACTGTCCGTGCTCCCAACACAGGCCTGCAGAGGACAGTAAGAAATCCTGTAAATATCTCACCTCACCTTCACACCAAACAAGGTAAGAAAAAAGCAAGCAAGCTCATCTCAAAGCGAGGGAAGCGTAAACCACGAGTGATGAGGTGATTACCGAGTAGACTCAAGATTCATGTGGGCTCAGAAATCACCCGAGGGCCGAGGCTCACCTCGAAGCCGGTGAAGCTGCCAACGTCGGTCTTGGGCACGAGGCGGCTGCACTTGATGCCGGGGTTGAGGCGGTAGAAGTCGACGCGGGAGAGAGGCGGGTCGGGCACGTTGCGGATGGACTCGCACGTCTCGGCGCTCTCCACGAAGTAATACTGCGAGCACAGCGCCACCACCCCCGCCATCTCCGCCCGCCGCTCCACACACACCGCCTGGCTCGCCGGCAGCTGCCCGCTGTTGGCGCTGCAGTCCACCCCCGGGTTGAGCGCCTGCAAGGCTGCCGTGCACTCGGGGGACGGGCAGGTGCTGGCCAGAGCGAAGTAGGTCGCCAGGGCCTCACAGGTGTCTCCCTGGGAGAGAAACAGAGGGGGCATACAAGGGGCAGGGAGGGGGCAGGGAGGGGGCAGGGAGGGAACAGGGAGGGGGCAGGGAGGAAGAGGCACAAAGAGGAGTTTGGGGATTGTACTCTTAGAAAGGTAGGCTGGCAGGGCATCACGTGTGTTGCCCTGGAGGGCATGAGGGTCAGGGATGCGGGAGGGAGGTGGGTCATGGTGCTGGCAGACGGACAGTAGGGGCAAACCGCACCAGACTCACAAGCGGCTTCTGCTCTTTCCCTCCTGTATGATCCATGGATCTCACCCAGCACACACCAGTCACCATGCACCACCCACCACCTACCACCCACCACGCACCACCCACCACGCACCACCCACCGCGCACCACCCACCACCCACCACGCACCACCCACCGCACACCACCCACCACCCACCACGCACCACCCACCGCACACCACCCACCACGCACCAACCACCGCGCACCATCTAGCACCTCCCACAGACCGCCCTCCACCCACCACTTACAAACCAACACCTGCCACGTACTTCCTCAGTGGTGTAGTAGACAGTGCAGGGCGTGACGGTGGTGGGCGGGGCCACTTGCAGCACCGAGCCCAGCGGTAGAGGCGCTTCACACGCGATGGCCTGGTGGGGGGGAGGGAGGGAGGGAGGGAGGGGGGGAGAGTGGGAGGGAGAGAGGGAGAGAGGGAGGGAGGGAGTGGGGGAGGGAGGGAGGGAGGGGAGGAGGGAGGGAGGGAGGGGAGGAGGGAGGGAGGGAGGGAGTGGGGGAGGGGAAAGGGAGGGGGAGAGGGAGTGGGAAGGAGGGATGGGGGAAGGGAGGGAGGGGGGGAGGGAGTGGGGGAGGGAGGGAAGGAGGGTAGGACGGAGGTGATTGGGTGAGAGGGAGGAAAGAGGGTGCAGAAAGAAAGAAGCAACACAAGAAGAAATACATTGGCAGCACACAAGCGCACCAATTTCAACGGAATGAACTGAAACATAAAGACCAAAGGGAGGAAACTAGAGGGGGGGGGGGGGGGGAGCGTGGGGAATGATCACAGGAGCACGCATTGCACGCACACAAGTGCGCATGCACCCATCCACAGTCTTTAGAGAGCAAGCACGGAAGGACACCTGGTTCTGGTGCTTGAGTTGTTACTGGGAGAGTCCGTAGATGGGAAAGATGACATTTGAGGCGCTTCAATAGAGGAAGAAAACTACAGCAAGCACGGAAGCGCACCGGGTTCTGCTGCTTGAGTTGCTCCAGAGAGAGTCCGTAGATGGGAAAGACGTCTGAGCACTTGACATTGTTTGAGATAACGGTGTAGGTGCCGTTGGTGTTGCCGGGAGCACAGGAGCACGCATTGCACGCACACAAGTGCGCATGCACCCATCCACAGTCTTTAGAGAGCAAGCACGGAAGCACACCTGGCTCTGGTGCTTGAGTTGTTACTGGGAGAGTCCGTAGATGGGAAAGATGACATTTGAGGCGCTTCAATAGAGAAAGAAACTACAGCAAGCACGGAAGCGCACCGGGTTCTGCTGCTTGAGTTGCTCCAGAGAGAGTCCGTAGATGGGAAAGACGTCTGAGCACTTGACATTGTTTGAGATAACGGTGTAGGTGCCGTTGGTGCTGCCGGGAGCACAGGAGAAGGTGCCATCGACGGTGGTGCCCTGCCTGAAGCCCGGTGGACACACACACGAGTACGACCCCGCCCCGTCATTCACACACGTGCCCACCGCACACGGGTTGCGGATTTGCGCTGCACAGGCATCCACTGCAAGAGGGGGGGGGGAGAGCTGGAAAGAGTGTAAGAGGAAAGAGAGAACAAGCGGGATAGAGGATCAAGAGGGAAAGGGACGAGGAACGGAAGCGGGGTTGAGGGTGTGTTGTTTGTAAGTGTGCGAGAGGAGCATGGATACATCGGCGACAGGGATGGCTGGATGGAAGGTGCACACGGCAACGTGGCCATGTGGGAGACAAACACAGAAGCAGATGGAGAGCGGAGATCCCCATACGCCCAGTTGTTGCAGGCAGTTTTTTACCAGTTGTTGCCCAGAAGTTGCTGGTAGATAAGAATAGAGCCCAGTCTACCATAGCCGCAGCTGCAGTGCAGGAGCCATGTCACCATATGCACAGGTGAGTCGTGGTAAGGGAGCAATGGTACCATATGCACAGGTGAGTTACAGTGCACATGTACGCGAAGGTGACGCACAGGACAGGTGTGGGAGCGGGAGCGGGAGCGGGAGCGGGAGCGGGAGGGGGAGCGGGAGCGGGAGCGGGAGCGGGAGCGGGAGCGGGAGCGGGAGCGGGAGCGGGAGCAGGAGCAGGAGCAGGAGCGGGCATGCATGAGGCATACCGTAGGCACAGGTGCGGGAGCCATCGGTGTTGATGGCCTCAATGAATCGGCCATCGGTTGCGGTGTTGCAGTCGCAGCGGTTGGACTTGCCGTCAGCAGTCCGAGTGCACGCAAAGTTGCCACACGGGTTCAACACGGCACCGATTGTATCGTGGTGCGCGCGGCCATTGCACGGGTCCTGCTTGTCTGGGTGGAGTGCGGTTGGGTGGGGTGGGGCGAGGTGGGTCGGGATGGGGTCGGGTCACACAGAGGGTTGGGGCGAGGGTGGAGGGGGTTTAGAGAGGAGGATGGATGGTTTGCTAGAGCATGTACAGAGGGGGATACTGTGTGGGGACACTGAAATCATCATACCAAGAACGATGGGGTAGATCCCCGGCAGAGTGTTGATGCCGCACACGCCATCCCCTCCCTGGATGTCCATGAGCATGTAGCCCCCATCGCCCCAATCAGGCCCCCATGAGTTGCGGATGATCCAATAAGGTGGCGCCATGTGGGGAAAGGCTTCGTCAAACCCAACCAGTCGGTACCCCACCAGCAGCACCACGTGGTTCAGGTTGTACGTGAAGCACGCTGGGTCCTGGTACTTGTGTAGCTGCGGGAATGGATGCGTGTAGGGAGTGTGGGGTTGAGAAAAACGCATGTCTCATAGCTGATATTTTTGCATTCTTGTAATGTACTATAGCGGAAAAAGAAAGAAAGAAAGAAAGAAAAATAGCGCAGGAACGAGAAATGCAGACGTGTGAAAGGGTGGGGAGGTGGCTGGTGATCAAGCAGACAGGAACTTTTGAGGCGCCTCAAAAGTCAAGCGGATTAGGAGAGGACTGCAGAGGAAGACCAGTGATTTCCAGGTGTGCCTTTCAGAGAACCCCGCCCACCCGCGCGCCCGCCCACGTGCTGGCCCGCCCGCCAGCCCACCCACCCACCCACCCTCCCAACAGGCTCTACAAGTGTAGAGGTGCGAGGGATGAACGGATGGAATGAAGGCGAAACACAGCCACTCACCCCATCGTAGTTGAGGAAGGAATCAGCAGACGCCTCTATGTGCACCACCACTGGCTGCCGCTGCACCGCCAGCACCAGGCCGAACCAGCTGTAGAATGCCGCCCGCTCAAAGCCCGTTATGCTGTAGCCCGGACGCACCTGCGTGCCAGCCAGCCCAGGTGCAATGCGATGTGAGAATGGAGGTGAATGTATGCTTCTTGGTTATGACATTCTTGGTGGCAATTAGGAGCCTCAGATCACTGCACTCACCACACTGGACCCCGTTCTCTGTGTGGATGGTGTGCTATTCACCTTTGAGACGTCTCAAAAGAGCACGCACTGCACTCACCACAGTGGGTCCCGTTCTCTGCTTGGGTGGCGTGCAGTTCACTCCAAACAGAGCTGCTATCGGCTTCAGCAACGGCGAGCACAGCGGACTCTGACCCGCTGCTGCCGCAGCTGCCGCCACCGCTGCTGCTGTCGGTGTCCCCTGTTTCCCTTGTTTCCCCTGCAACCCCACCGCATCGCCGCTTCCTGCTGCCACAGCCACACCCGTCGCACCCCTCCCTCCGCCCTTCCTTACCCTTGCTCCTCCTCCTCCTCCAACCTGTTGCACCTCCAGCCCGCCGCCGCGCTTGCTAACAGAAAGCAGGTACTGGAAGGCCTTGGAGGGGGACCCTCCGGAACAGTCAGCCTTCATGTCGGCAACAAGCGAGTCAACGGAGAAGACAGGCAGAGAGCCATTGGCTGAGAGGATGGCGTAGGCGGCTTCTATGCTGGCCACGACAGCGTAAGCCCAGCAGTTGCCACACCCCGCCTGGTTGGGCACTGACCAGTTGGGCAGCAGGTCTGTGCGCACCCATGTCATGTTGGTCGCCACTGCCCACTGCTGCTCCACGTCCGTGCTCGCCCCTGGTGCTGCTCCTGCAGGGGGTTGCAGCGCACCGGCACTGGCGTAGCGGAAGTAGAGGTTGACTCCTGAGGTGGTGAATGAGGCCTCTGCTAGCGTGAAGCCCAGCGGCAGGGCTGTGGTGGCGGAAGCAGGGCGGAGGGCACGTGATTTGGGGGGGGGTAGAGATGGCAGAGGGATGGGGGAGCAAGGGAGAGAGAAAAGAGCAGTGCGGGCAGGAAACGAGATCAATAGAAAGGTGAACTGAAGTACAGACGATGATGATGCATCGGAGTGGATAAGAGGCAGTCAGTCGTAGCAGTCTCGTGCGTCTTGGAAACGAGGTTACTTGACTGCGCAACTTGGTCTTCTACCGGCTGATCTCACTCGCTTTTGTAGAGATGCTTTGTTTTGTACTTTTGCATCTCTCTATATACATATACATATACATATATCTATATACATGCATGTGAACTGGCCTTGTGACCACTTGTTTGCTCTCAGACTGTATGGTGACTTTGTGCTCCACCCTGATTTGCATCTCTTGTTTGATTCTTGTTATTTTTAACTGGTCTTGTGACCATTGCTTGTTCTGACTGACTTGCCATGTGCTCCTTGGTCTCAGACTGTGTGGTGACTCTATGATCCATCATGAGATATGTGTGGGTTTCCACAGGACTGCTGCCACCTAGATGATGGGGTTGTGTCAAACTACAATTTATATTGTTCCATTAGTTTTTGTCTAGGTGTTCCTGTTTTGCGCTAGGTTAGGTTCGTATTCCCTTGTAACTTGACATTCAACATACATGTGAGGTAATTGCTTGGACCATGCAGAAACTTTAACATGGCCTGCCGTACCTGTTACGGTGTCCTGGGTTGGAAAATCTGCGGGAGAAAGGGAAAGAGCAAGAGGGAAAAGTCTGACTAAGCGAAGTGCCATTGGTACAGCAGTACATATCGAGGAAAAAGCATGGTATCGAGGAAAGCTATTTTCCACAAGGGAGTAGAAGCAACACGAGAGAGACGAAGCGAAGCAGCTTTTAAGGCGCCTCAAAAGAGAAGCGAAGGGAAGCAACACACTTCTGGCAGCAAGAGACGATTGCCTGTTGGGGAAGCAATTCAAGCGAAGCGAAATCGTAATCCGGGCTGGCAGGCAGCATTCCTTCCCATCCCATCCCATCCCATCCCATCCCATCCCATCCCATCCCATCCCATCCCATCCCATCCCATCCCATCACATCACATCCATCCCATCCCATCCCATCCCATCCCATCCCATCCCATCCCATCCCATCCCATCCCATCCCATCCCATCCCATCCCATCCCATCCCCTTCCAATCCCACCAAGCAACGGGTACCTGTATCCAGCGACCACTGCAACACTGTGTGCTTTTGAGGGGGGTCAGACGACGCCGCAGTGAAGCCAACCACAAACGTTGCATCCTCAAATGTGGGCTTCAGCACTCCACACAGCGACACGCTGCGCCTGAGAACCGGCTTCGCGGGGCGAGAGGCCGTAGTACCCACATACACCGCCAGCAGCCCGCCTTTCCCCGGAGAGTAGTCGATCCATGCATACTTGGTGCTCCCTGAGTTGAGCCCTGGCACGGCCGCAGTGGAGATAGAAACCACGGAGCCACCGATGTTGATGCCCACGTGGCTGCTGTCCGGGTCGCTGCTGCTTGCATCCTGAAACGTGTCGAACTCCACTGCGATACTGCGCTCATTCATGCCGGAGTAACCCAACGTGCTGCCGTCACCACCAGGGACGGCATTCGTTGCCGCGATTACAAACGCGAGGCCGCCCTTGTCGACGCCGTTGCTGGCGGTGGCCGGGGCGATGGAGAAGGAGAAGGAGAGCTTGAGGGCGATCTCGCGGCCGCACGAGTGGTTCTTGACGGCGTAGGAGAAGAGGCGCACGCGCGACACCAGGAACGCCGCTCCCCACGCCGCCTCCTGGTTGCTCGTCAGCACCACGCTGTTATCCGGCTGCGTCGCTGCTGCTCCACTCACCGCCATCGCCGCACCGCCACCATCGCCAGAAGCAACACTTATCGAGGTCAGAAGGGAGAAGTCAGCAGGAGTAGCACCACCGGCAGCAGCAACAGCCACGCACGTCCCTGGGAGCTCCCCGTTGGTATACCCGGTGTTGCAGGCGCACGTGGGGATCCTGTTGGGACCAGAATAGAAGCATGTGCCGTGCCCGGCGCAAGGAAGCGAGGTGGCAGAGAGGCCGCAGAAGGACGCACAGACCTCTGTCACTCGCTGGGGGTCCATGGGGCAGGGAGGCACGTAAGTGGCGCCGAGGCAGTTGGCTTGCACGGCTATGATGGTCTGGGAGCAGTCGGGCGGAGAGGAGAAGCCGCAGGAGAAGAAGTTGCTGTCTAGCTGGTACTTCTTGACGGATGGCGGGATGGGCTGCAGCAAACAGCCGCTCAGCTGGTTGTTGCGCAGGCTTCTGCCTCGGAGGAGAAAAAGTGGGGTGTAGTGATAGGGATGAAGGAGAGTGACAGAAGGGAAAGGGGAAGATAATGCAAAAGGAAGTCATTGTGAGAAGGATGAAAGATTGTGATACTGATTGCCCAAGGGCATGGCATGGAGAGCGTAGGATTGTCCCTGGAGCGTAGGACTTAGGTTTCAGCTCTTGGATTGGAAGTTCCATGGTCCCTGAGGATGTACGTATTGTAAGGGTTCAGTTGGGTACATCAAGGTCCAAAGCGGTGCAGTGCAAAGAACCGCTTCCTCACGCTGTAATCCACTAGGAGGTGGTGAAGCAGACAACCATTGACACTCACATACTGTAAATCATGTTGTTCACTGGTCTTTCAAGCCAATTGTAGTTGAGTGTGCGATCCAGTAACACTTGCATGATTGTGCAACCATCGACAACAGCATATCGCAAAAGATGCTGGTACAAAGAATGGAAACTCAGTGGAATATAACACATAAGACGACTCACAGGACTGTGAGCTGAGTGAGTCCGGTCAAGCCATGTGGCACACTCCCGCTCAGGCGATTGTTGCTCAGGTCACTGCCATGGGCGCAGAGGGTAAGAAACAGAGACACGGGAAGTTTTGAGGCGTGTGCTAGAACAGGGAGCACAAGATGTAGAGTTGAATGCAACATGAGCAACATTTGAGGCGCCTCAAAAGTTGCAACAGGTCCGTATTCGCTAATTCAATGAGGCGCCAATTAGTGGGGGAGGAAGAGGAGGAGGAAAGAGGAGGATGCAAGCAAACGAGGCTGAGGAACGAGAGATGAGCACGGAATTGCAACGTTCTCGGGAGAGAAGAGGAAAAGCATTGGGGCAGGGAAGAGGAGGTGGGTAGTGGCGCAGTGCTTACAGCACACTGAGTTGCTTACAGCACACTGAGTTGCTGGAGCTCGGATATTTGATCGGGGATGGTTCCATTAAGCAGGTTGTTGCTCAGGTCACTGCGTTGGGGAGAACACATGGCATGACATTGTTACCACAGACAAGACATGTACGGCGATGCACTGAGTTGTATTGGGGTGCACGCATGCAGGTTGGTGGAAACAAACAGATGATGCTTTAGGCAGAGAGGAGAGAAATAAGATAAGCACATTGCTGCACCGCATATAGTTGCTGCACAGGACATTGCTCGGCTAAACGTTTGGCACATAATGTACTGAGGCACGCACACAGAGTACTTACTTATACCAGTGAGTGGACGCGTGTGTGGGCTCTACAAACAGAGCATTGACACACTCAAAGGACAGTCAGTTGCCAGAGACAAGACTTGAGGCATGGAAACTACAAAGCAACGACCCGCCCCATAAGTCACTCACAGCATTGTCATATACCGAAGACGAGACAGGCTCTGCGGAATGCTCCCGCTCAGCTGATTGTTGCTCAGGTCCCTGGTATGGGCGCATAGGGTGCAACACAGAGGGAGAGGGTGGGTATTCTTAAGCACATGGCGATTTAGGAGGAAGTGCAACCGCTACTCTGGATGCGATATGAAAATTCCGAAGAAGGAACACCAAACCACCAAGAAGTGGTGGGTAAAGTTAAAATGGGCTGGGGAGGGAAGGAGCAGTGCTGCAGGTTGCACAGGAGGAGGCGGGAAGGGATACGTACATCACATTGAGATACCCGAGCTCGCCTACTCCGCTCGGGATGGTCCCATTGAGGGAGTTGTAGCTAAGGTCACTGCCAGGGGGGAAGTACAAAGTACAAAGTACAAATGGCATGCTTTGATTGGTCGAAACGTTTGATGATGAGGAGCTGTACCTGTCTGTGTGCACCATGCAAGCAAGCAGACAGTCGTGAAAGGGTTGAAAGGGTTCGAACCCTTTCAACTCTGTGCAAGGGGTCCATCGACCTGTCAGTCAGGGGAGAGGAAGACAGATGTGCTGCGAAGTGCAGTGCAGTACTGACTGACAGCACAGTGAGACGTGCAAGCGCAGCACTTACAGCGTGGTTAAATACGTGAGCGTGGATATCCAATCGGGGATGCTTCCAGAAAAGGAGTTGGAGCTAAGGTCACTGCGTTGGGGAATACATACACACGGCATCATGCTGAGCGTTTGATTGATAGAAATTTTTCCAGGCATAGGGTGCGGGCACTCCTGTTGGTTGAAGCAATCCGATCATGCTCAGAAGATTGAGAGAGAAAGATAGGGGGCTCCGATCATGCACTCCGATCATGCACTCCGATCATGCCCTCCCACCGCCATATTACAAAGGAAGAGGCAATGCCTCGGGGTGGAACGAAGAGGCGGGTATGGGTAGCACAGTGCTTACAGGGTCATGAGTTGCGTGACCGTGGACATCTTATTGGGGATGGTTCCATCAAGAGAGTTGGAGCTAAGGTCACTGCATTGGCATAGAAGATGCGAGTCACATTTGTGAATTCTCAGAATCGAATCCCATTGGCATAGAGGAGGCGGGTAGCAGAGTGCTTACAGCGTCCACAGTTTCGTGAGCTCGGACATTTGATCGGGGATGTTTCCTTCAAGGGAGTTGGAGCTAAGGTCACTGCGTTTGGGAGAAGAGATGGCAAGCGCTGATGGTGGGTGAAGCACATGTTTCGTTGTACAGATAGAGGCAGAGCTTTGCATACTCTGTGTGTGTGTGTGTTAGGAACACTTGAGAAGGCGGTTACAGCACGTTGCACATGCAATGAACAATAACAAGTAGATAGTGCACGTGTGGTGCTAACCACCGGTGCGAACCTGTACAGAACGGCAGCAACCGGTATTGACAGGTACTGAATGGTGCTGGGCAGGTCAGTGGGGTACGCACAGATACGTGAGTTCTCCCAGTGCTTGGATGGTGATGAGTTGGGCTGTTTGCACACTGTTCCCCGCTACTGGCCTGAGATTGCAAGGAAAGGAACAACCAGTGGAGAAGCCAAGGGTGTTGAGGGAGAAAGAGAGATGGTGACGAGGAGAGGTGCTGAGAGGAAAGGAAGCAAGCAAGGAGAGAGCACAATGGCGGCCAATGGAGTGTTGCCAGTATGACATGAATGAATGAACTACAGTGTTCTGAGGATGTTGATGCAGCAGAGGCAAGAGGGAAACAGTGACAGTGCCGCACGAACTTGACAGTAAATACGAAGACAAGAGAGGAGGAGAAAGGACGGAGCAAAGAGGAACTCATGAGAGGTGTTGATGGCGCACGCACGCACGCACAGACATGGATGCCATGAAACATGCGGATGACCTGTGTTGTTAATCTGATGAGAGGAGTTGAGTCGACATGATGATGCAGTGGTGTGCTGGCTTTTGAGAAGTCCGGTACGTGATAAGTTGAAGTGTTGAGTTGACATGACAAAGTGGTGGCATGACAAAGTGGTGGCATGACAAAGTGGTGGCGCATGTACTGACATGGATGTCATGAGACATGTGGATGAGCTGTGTTAGTATGATGGCATATTGTTGGCATCATCACTTGTGTGTTGGGGCCAGGAGAGGAAAGTGGAGCTTACTGTGCCTGGTTGACTTTGAAGAAGCTGGGCGGAATCTTGCCCGTGAGTTGGTTGTTGCGCAACGAACTGGCCTCAATCATCACCCGCCCCTCACCTCATCCTCAACACATGTGCGAGCATGCACGCAAACGCACACATGCCCCCTCCCCCTTCGCCACCTCCACCCTCCAACACACACACACACGCATGCACGAATGCAACCCCCCCCTCCCCACACACATATGTCATGCACGCACGCACGCACATGCACACGAACATACGAATACACAGGATGACGTAATCAAACGGCAGCAAGCTGGAATCCCAAACCTACCTAGGCATGACTGAATCCAAACAAACGATCTTCAGAACGAGCACAGCACAGCAAACGGCACAGCGAAACAAGGCACACGAGTGACTGACATTCTCTCAATGGAAGCGCTGAAACCAACAGGCACCGATCCCGTGAGCCTGTTGTTGTCCAGGTTCCTGCATGAGAGAGGTACGTACGGTATGGTACGGTACGGTACGGTACGGTACGGTACGGTACGGTACGGTACGGGGCCCGCAGTGCATGGAAACGACAAGCACAATTCGTCTTGGTGGTCACGTCGACTCAGACAAGTCATCAGGTTCGTGGTTGATTGCCAGTGTGGATAAGCCAGGAACAAGGTTCGTGGTTAATAGAGGTAGGTAAGGAGTCCAGAGTGCATAGAGATGAGAGGAGCAGAGAGAAAAGGGTGTGAATGGAGGTGACCACGGGCCGGGCTGCACTGCAGTTGTAGTGCCACTGGGTGGAAATCGGTTGAGAACTAGGAACTCTAAACGCTAGGAGGCTGGCTCCATGATGTTCAACATCAAGATGAAACATTAAGACCAATAGCAATGGCAGCCTCAGTAACACCAACCCAACACCAATTCCAAGAACTGGAGTGCGGGCACTGGATGAGAGGAAAAGAGAAGATGCGGATAGGCAGCATTTCTAATGCCCAGAAGCAAAGCACGGGTACGGGATGACTGGATGGGGACTGGGGTGGAATAGGAGATAAGGTATTCGAGGTACGTATGAAAGAGGAGTAGATGGTGAGGAGGAGGAGGAGGAGGAGGAGGAGGAGGAGGAGGAGGAGGAGGAGGAGGAGGAGGAGGAGGAGGAGGAGGAGGAGGAGGAGGAGGAGGAGGAGGAGGAGGAGGAGGAGGAGCTTACAGCTGTAGGAGGTATTTCTGAGAAGTGAACGACTTTGGGACGCTTCCATCCAGCTGGTTGCTCATCAGATTGCTGCAGCAGGGGCAAGGGCAAGGGCAAAGGCAAGGGCAAAGGCAAGGGCAAAGGCAAGAAGTAGCTGTTACTGGCCAAATGTGATGAACCGAAATCCCAACACACCGATTCAAGCCTTCATCTTATATGACTGGCAAATGCCTTGGATTCCATACCCTTCCTTCCCAACTCATTCCTCCGAATGCATTTGAAGAGCCTGGAGCTCTACCAATACCCAATCTATCAATTCCAACTCAAGTTCGTACAGAAGAATGGACCAAAGAAATTTCAGCGGAAAGGTAGATTCTAGATGTGCGGTCAAAAGGGGTCAGATGGGAATATGAAGAAGCCAGATCAAGTCAGATCAAGTCAGAGGAGGTCAGTGGAGGTCAGAGGAGGCCAGAGGAGGTCAGAGGAGGCCAGAAGAGCTTGTGGGAGGGGAGAGAATGATGGCCGTGGAGGGGAAGTCTGGTGAGTGAGCTGTGGGCTAGTAGGAAGGGAGGAGAGAGAGGCTGGGTCTCACATTGCCTTCATGAGTGGTGGAAATGTTGGAAGCGAACCCGATAGCTTGTTGTGTTGCAACTGACTGCAGCACACATGCCAGCACGGCCACTTATGACAATTCTAGAAAGGAGGCGACACAAATAAATGCCCCATGCAACGGCAGTCACGTGCTTGGACATGAATATGCCCCAGACATGAATATGCCCCAGACATGAATATGCCCCGGACATGAATATGCCCCGGACATGAATATTTGAGGCGCCTCAACAGACATATGGTAGCAGCACCACCATCTGAGAAAGCACTGGCAATGAAGTTTGCTGGCAATGACGTTTGCTGACCCACAGCACAGAGCTGTACTTCTGACGATTCAGCTAGCTACTTTGACAATTCTCATAGAGAAGTAAGCAAAGCTGTGCATGCAAGACATTGCATGTGTGAGGGTGTGCAAGCATCTCATGTGCAGCAGGCACGGCACGGACACATGCGATGTGAGAAAGTAGTGGAGTGGAGCATTACTGATTGCCGGTTGTTAAGAATTATCGAGAGCTAGTTGGAGGCTGCCTCTCACACTGGGTGCACGACACGACACGGCACGACACGACACGACACGACACGACACGACACGACACGACACGACACGACACGACACAACACGAGACGACACGACATGACACGACATGACACGACACGAGACGACACGACATGACACGACATGACACGACACACAGTGCAGCGTTCTCAAATGTGCTCGGTTGTTGAGGCGCGTCAAAAGCAAGAGGACAGCGCTGCGCTGCATTGCATTGCATTGTTTTCTCACAGGTAATTCAACGAGCGCAAGCCAGAGAGTTGCGCGGGGATGGGCCCTGTCAGCGCGTTATCTTGCAGTTCCCTGGCAGGCCAAGGCAAAGAAGCACACGTGATGACCACCAGAGCAGTGTTGAAGTGGTGGTGACACCAGACACAGGGAAAAACACTTCAGGGTAACAAACTCATGAATGGCGAGCGACCGAACCTGTGATGTGACAAGGATGTCTCAGTCAGTAGGCAAGCATGCGTCCGTCAGTCAGTATGCAGGCATGAGGCACGCATGCATATGCAGTGCATACACACAGAAGGTAGGCATGCTCACAGGTTATAGAGGTCTTTCATCAGACTGATCTGAGGAGGAATAGACCCTGAGAGTCTGTTGCGGTCCAAGCGACTGAGACCGAAAGGGATCCCACGAAACAGCACAGAGAAAAAGGTTTTTGAGGCGCCTCAAAAATCGTCTGAGGAGGAATGGGCCTTGAGAGCCTGTTGCGATCCAAGCGACTGACAACAAAAAAGGATGATTACACAAAACAGCACAGAGAAAAGATTGAACTAGAAGGGGCGGAGTATGGAGTGGGGATGGGGAGAGGGAAGGGGGAGGGGAAGGGAAGAGAGAATGTGTGGGCATCAAAAGTTGCAGGGATCACAGGAAGTAAGTAGATTAAGTGTGACCGCAAACCAGACGAGGCTGTTCATCGAGAGGTCAAGAACAAGGAATTGTTACTGCTCACGGACTGACTGGACTGGACTGCACCGCATTGCACTCAGCTGCACAATACTGCACTGCACTGGAATGCAGAGAGATGCCCAGTTGTTGTGAGTCGACTATACAAACAACCAGGACAGCCAGGACAGCCAGGACAGCCAGGACAACCAGGACAGCCAGGACAGCCAGGACAACCAGGACAGCCAGGACAACCAGGACAGCCAGGACAGCCAGGACAGCCAGGACAGCCAGGACAACCAGGACAGCCAGGACAACCAGGACAGCCAGGACAGCCAGGACAGCCAGGACAGCCAGGACAGCCAGGACAGCCAGGACAGCCAGGACAGCCAGGACAGCCAGGACAGCCAGGACAGCCAGGACAGCCAGGACAGCCAGGACAACCAGGACAGCCAGGACAACCAGGACAGCCAGGACAACCAGGACAGCCAGGACAGCCAGGACAGCCAGGACAGCCAGGACAACCAGGACAGCCAGGACAACCAGGACAGCCAGGACAGCCAGGACAGCCAGGACAGCCAGGACAGCCAGGACAGCCAGGACAGCCAGGACAGCCAGGACAGCCAGGACAACCAGGACAGCCAGGACAGCCAGGACAACCAGGACAGCCAGGACAACCAGGACAGCCAGGACAGCCAGGACAGCCAGGACAGCCAGGACAACCAGGACAGCCAGGACAACCAGGACAGCCAGGACAGCCAGGACAGCCAGGACAGCCAGGACAGCCAGGACAGCCAGGACAGCCAGGACAGCCAGGACAGCCAGGACAGCCAGGACAGCCAGGACAGCCAGGACAGCCAGGACAACCAGGACAGCCAGGACAACCAGGACAGCCAGGACAACCAGGACAGCCAGGACAGCCAGGACAGCCAGGACAGCCAGGACAACCAGGACAGCCAGGACAACCAGGACAGCCAGGACAGCCAGGACAGCCAGGACAGCCAGGACAGCCAGGACAGCCAGGACAGCCAGGACAGCCAGGACAGCCAGGACAGCCAGGACAGCCAGGACAGCCAGGACAACTAAGCTGAAGCAGGGCGGTGGGTAAGAGCAGTGCTCACAGGCTTTTGAGGCTTTTCATGACGGAGACCGCCGCGGGGATGGACGTGAAGAGGTTGACGGTCAAGGCCCTGCCCACGCACAAACGCACGCACACACGCACGCACGTATGCACGCAGGGACACACACACGCACGCACGCACGCAGGCACGCACGCACACACGCACGCACGCACACACGCACACACGCACGCACGCACGCACACACGCACGCATGCATGCACGCATGCACGCACGCATGCATGGAGAGTGCACTTCAAGCAGACTCTGAAACGTCTCAATCTGAGGCCTCTCAATGCGAAGAGTCTCAAAAGGGCTCGAAGAGCGCGTTCCAAGCATCCAGATTCCAACCAACTAGCCGCGCAGGACAGGCAGAGACAGGCAGAGGCAGGCAGAGGCAGGCAGAGACAGGCAGAGACAGGCAGAGGCAGGCAGAGACAGGCAGAGGCAGGCAGAGACAGGCAGAGACAGGCAGAGGCAGGCAGAGACAGGCAGAGGCAGCAGCGCCTGGAGCCAGCACTCCGGACTGTGTCAGTGTGTGTAGGGTCACTTGAGGGCCGATGTGGGGCTGCTGTAGCTAGTAGCCATTGCGCAGGCGAGCCTCCGGCAAAGGAGTGCCATGTTGTTGCGGTGGTGCGATGGCGAGGCAGGGAGGGACGATGGACTAACCGGCCGCTAAGCTATGTTCCAGCTCAGGGAGATGACACTGGTAACTGACTGGATGGATGGACGGATGGATGGATGGATGGACGGACGGACGGATGAATGGACGGATGGATCGATGGTCAGATAGATGGATGGACGGATGGATAGATGGACAGACGGATGAATAGGCGGATGGATAGATATTGGTGGTACTGTGCTCTTTCCAGGAGCAGGAGAAGAGAGATACACTGGCACATTCCCTAGCCGTGCCTCACACCACAGGAGATACAGTGGGGCCCCCAGGCACCTCCTTAATAACCAAGGCATTTCCCAAAAGACAGCAAATGCCAGTGTGGTTACGTGGGTACTGAACATGGGGGAGAGGAGGGAGTGCATTGGTAGGTGGTTGGTACTTACAAGCTTGTGAGGGTAGGGATACAGAGGACGGTTGGCAGGGGCCCTGCCAGCAAGTTGTAGGACAAGTCACTTGAAGGGAAGGGAAGACACGGGGTGGAGAGATAGCATGGAGAGATAGCACTGAGAGGCAGCATGGAGAGATAGCAATGAGACATGGCATGATACCGCAGCTCAAACAATAACATTGTTGCAGTGCATGCAGACAAGGAAGTGGCATTGCAGGTACACATGGTGGATGGATCATGGATTGACGGCATGGCGTGCGTGCACACACAGACACACAGGCACGCACACACAGGCACAGACACACAGGCACGCACACACAGGCACAGACACACAGGCACGCACACACAGGCACAGACACACAGGCACGCACACACAGGCACAGACACACAGGCACGCACACACAGGCACAGACACACAGGCACGCACACACAGGCACAGACACACAGGCACGCACACACAGGCACAGACACACAGGCACGCACACACAGGCACAGACACACAGGCACGCACACACAGGCACAGACACACAGGCACGCACACACAGGCACAGACACACAGGCACGCACACACAGGCACAGACACACAGGCACGCACACACAGGCACAGACACACAGGCACAGACACAGGCACACACGCGCGCGCGTGCGCGAGTTAAGGCTGTTCTGGGATGAATATGATGAATGCGGGCTTACAGGTCGTTGAGTCGAGTCAGCTTGCTGATCTCTGGGGCAATGGCACCCGTGAGTCCCACATCCCGCAGGCTCCTGAAGCAATAGTAGCGTGGCAAGGAGGGGAAGACGGAAATATTGACTCGCAAACTACCAAAACTAGCACGGCATGAGGAGAGGAGATTATAGAAATGAACTGACTTTTGAGTCGACTCAGAAGTCAGTCAACTGGAGATCAGATCAGATCAGATGGAAAGGGCCGGGCCCGATTTCCGGGAACAGACAGGCAGAGGCTTCCGAGGAGGAATGCACGCGGTGCTTACAACCTTTGCTGCTGAGGGCGGTCACTGTAAGGGATATTTTCTGAATAGGACACTTTGAAGGGGAGGGGCTGGCTGCTTACAGAGTGTTGAGGCCGGTCAATGTGAGAATGGCACTTGGGACTGTTGTGCCCAGTTGAGCGCGTGTCAAAGAGCTGATGCAGAGATGCAGTGGACGGACAGAACGTGGTGTGGTGGAGAGAGAGGAGGAGAAGAGGAGAGGGAGTGTGAGGGGGGCCGAGAAGACATATGAAACGGCCGAGAAAACAATGGGGTGGGTAAGGGAGGGAAACGGTGGGCCACGCAAGGCAGGCTGGAACAACAAAGAAGCAGGTGATTGTGCACAAAGAGAGGTGTGTGTGACTGCGAGCGAGAAAGTGAGTGAATGAGTGAATGCGTGCTTGCGTGTGTGTGTGTGTGTGTGTGTGTGTGTGTGTGTGTGTGTGTGTGTGTGTGTGTGTGTGTGTGTGTGTGTGTTCGTGTATATGTGTGCGCGTGTGCACGCGCATGTGCGAGCGTGAGTGCTTGTGTGTGTGCACGTGTGTGGTAGATGCAGCCAAGCAGAGACAGGCACCACATGCAGGCGTGCATAGAGAAGCAAGCAAGCATGCACATGCGAGAGAGTAAGCACAGCACTGGACGTCACATGATCGCATCACACGTCTATCTGCTGCTGTGCATGCATGCATCAGCTGCCATGCGCCAGGCCAGCCAGCCAGGTGGAAGTTGGAAGGGTGCTCTTGACAACTCTCAAAAGCACCACGCTGCTGCTGCATGCAAGCAGCATGCACACGACACGCTATTACAGAGAGGTGAGGCGGGTGAGGTCGGAAATGGCAGGCGACAGGTTTGGATCCGTGTTTGGTGACCACATCAATGATCTGCAGCAACGCACACGGGCAACAGACACAGACAAACCAGCACTCTGGCCCACTTCCAAAGCTCCTCCTCCTCCTCCTCCTCCTCCTCCTCCTCCTCCTCCTCCTCCTCCTCCTCCTCCTCCTCCTCCTCCTCCTCCTCCTCCTCCTCCTCCTCCTCCTCCTCCTCCTCCTCCTCCTCCTCCACCACCACCACCACCACCACCGCAATAACAACTGCCAAACAGGTCATGCACAGATATCCAGAGCATGGGCATCCACTAGTAACAACCAGCAGCTCACACACAGTCACTCGCTCTGAAAGCTTCACAGAGCACAGCTGCAGGCAGACCATCCCTCCAGATGTGCTCAAACCAAGTACCATTCACACAGGGCATTCTGTAAAATGACTCGACCCATGTGCGATTCGCAGGAGGTAAGAATAGATAAGGGGCGTCTCAAAACAATCACGGCGCATTCAACTCAAGCGCCCACGACCACCCACTCACAGGCGCTCCAAGGTGGTGAGTTTGTAAAGTACGGTCGGGAGGGGATCATATAGGTTAGTGATGAAGCTGCGAGGGAGGGGATCATACATGGGCACGGAATGGCCGAGGTGTGTGTGGGCATGCCTGAGTGCACGGCACACACACGTGTCTCTGGGCAAGAACGCGCGGGCATGATTGCTTGTGCGCATGGGTGTGCTGCGTGCTTGCTTCTGCGTGCTTGCTTGTGCGCGCACACGAGAACAGCACAGCTTAGGCAGTGGTGAGATGTGCTGCAAACACTGCTCATTGCACGCACATCACACAGCAGGAAAACCTCAGAGACGTTTGCCACAAGACTAGGATGAGAAGAAACAGGAACAGTACATTGCTGTGACGTAGCCACTGGAGTCGCATATGAGACCATCAGTCTCCCTCCACTCCCAGTCCCTACAGTCCTTCCAATCAATGGTCCAATTCGTATTTTCATTAAAGCCGCCGGGCGTGTTCCAAACAAACTCTTTCACCATGTTATCTGCAGCAGCAACAGACAGAGAGTGAAAAGAGTTTCGCTGTAATGAGAGGCCAAACATCGAGATGCGAGGGAGTGGGTGGTAGTAAGAAAGACCGTGCAGCAGCGAATTGCCAGCCTGCTATTTCATTCTAGTGCGGTGCAATAACCGGCCTGGATCGAGTCGATGCGTGCATGCATGGTGATGCTGCCAGCAAGGCAAGGCAACCATGCTGGGTGGATGATGCACATGCGCCGTGCAGTGCCGTGCAGTGCAGTGCAGTGCAGTGCAGTGAAGTGAAGGGATGCTCAGGAAGCAGCGGCATCTCCGTGACAATGGCGTGTCAGATTGGCAGATGCGATGTGACAGCTGCAGGTTTGACACTCGCACACAGACAGAACCACGTGGGAATGCCGTGGGTGCTGTGCTGTGCTGTGCTGTGCTGTGCTGTGCTGTGCTGTGCTGTGCTGTGCTGTGCCTGTATGGCTTCTCAGCCGTGCCTCCGAACATGTCACGTGCCTCACACGGACGGAACACGGAACGCAGTTCACTTCACACGGAACACGGAACACGGAACAGGCTTGCCACCCAGTTCGCTCGGTCGCTTACACTGGGGACTATTGCTGAGGAAAATGGGGAGGGTAAAGTCGGCGGTGACTGTGAGCGAGTAGTGTGGGAGCGTTTCCGCGGGAGAGGGGAAGAGGAGCCATGATGGCCCGGGTGGCGCCAGGAGAAGAGAGACGATGAAGAGAGCACGCAGCACAGGCGCATGGTGTGCTGTGAAGTGCCGTGACGATGCCGACTTCCCGCATGATTTCCTCGACCGTCCTCCCCATCTCCTCCGAAGAGTCTTCCCCTGCGTTTCTGCTCCCTCACTGCTCCCTCGATTCGACGCGCCGCTCTCCCCGCACCCTCCTGTCGCAATCATGGTTGCGCGCGGTCTAGGGGTCCTGGAACTTGAAAGGTCGAACGCCGCCACCCCACACGCGGCGAGGCGTCCTGCAAGGACGGCGAGGGATGTGCGGACGACGCTCAGATTGATGCTGATGCAGATGAGCCACGGATGACTGATGATGACACATTTTTTAGACGAGTCAGAAATCGCACCGATAATGAAAGATAAGTCATAAGTAGGACCGGGATGGCCCCGTGCCAGTGAGGGACTGACGAACTGCGTGAGAGGACTCCTCACCCGTCGACGCGGCGTCGACGTGGCGTACAAAACACCGAGTTTTCTGGGTAAAAAAAAATCCGTCCCCCAAGTTAGGACTTGTAGTAGGACGAACGCCAGGGCCCCTTCAAACATAGACTACTAGCACGAACACCCAGGGTGAGCTGCTTCAACCATAGACTACTAGCATTTGCAAGTCCATGGACTTGTGGGAGTTCGTGAAGTAGTAAAGCTCGTGGGAGTACCTCACCTGTGCTGCGGCTACTACTAGTAGTTCCTCGTTTGCGACGCCACGAGATCTTGTTGCGGGTCAATGCTGACAGCAAACACTGCTAGTAGGCCTGAGCAAAGACTCTGGATGAGCAGGTGATATGCTGTCTGCAAGCACTCTCAGGAGACGAGGCTCCTCCACAAGACAGTTTGTTGACAGTGCACCGAGTCCTCGCCAATTTCACGCCTCGTCAGTTCTTCCTTAAAACCAAACTGACCTTTTCTGGCTATAGGGATCAGACACCCACGAGCTAGAGGCTATTCGAGGCATTGTAAAGTTTCGATGTTGCCCCATCTGATGTTGAGACCGCAGCGCAAAGACTGAATCTTCCGCTGCGACCATGTAGTTTTTTGTTTTTCCGCTGACTCATGTGCGCAGTCCCTGTCGTTGCTGTCCTTCAAACCAAACTGTTTGAAAAAATCCTCAAATTCGGGCAGATTTAAGGGGGGTGAAATTGGCCCTAGTGAAGTTGGCGATGCCAGTACAGTAGCAGGCCGCCTCGGCACCATCACCCAGATATTTTGAAACACAATATATTAGACCAGACTTGACCATAAAGCATCGCACTGAAACGCTCTGAGGCGAACTCTTTTCAAGCATGCAAGGCCTAGCCAGTTGCACGCACGATACAAGCCCCTATTTTGATCGCAGCCGTTGAACATCCACCTTAGCACGCTAGCATCCGTCCGTTTGTAAGATATTTTGAGACGCTGGTTACAACTGCCCACTACTGTCCCGATTTTGCCCGTGGCGAACTATGGCGAAGATAGGCGAATTTCTTTCTGCTCACTAATTACCCAAATGACGAGAGAAGTTGAAGGTATCTAGCGGGCATCCTGTATAGTACATCTTGTGCGTGGGATACAATACTGTAGTAGCGATTTCGCCTCGCCCGCAGAAATCAGCTGCTGCTACTGTCGAACGTGGACGGGTTTCGGGCGAATACAGTATAAAATTCCTAACAAAACTTTCGCTGCAAAATCCGGGTGAAGGCCTGTAATATTTCTGCAGTCACAATTCGAGGACTTCAGCCAAATTTTCAAGCTGATCCAATCTTCTACTCGCAGACAAGGACTAAGACTGGTCAGGTTTCGCTGTTTCTGGCGAAGTACAGAAGAGACACAGTGGGGGCAACATATTTACAGAAGGGCCGAGTGGAGAATTCAGGCATACGGCCACAGCAGCCGAAAAAAAAACAAGAGGCGACAAAGTCGACCTAGGGTTGCGAAGCTATTTGTCTAGTTGTATACGTTGTATTTGATGTTCAAAAACTAAACAATCTTCATTAAGATTTAACTACAAACTTTTCTGTGGGTTAAATTCGTCTACCAGAATCGATCCTGCAACCTTCCGATTCTGATGCCAAACTCAACCATTGAGTTAAACCCGTCGATATTCTTTCGTATTTTTAACAAATCAGTTTTACGCGACGAATGAGGTGGTTAGGTTTTTCACGTTCCTTCTTTTCCTTTCCTCTGCTTCTTCTCCAACCACTCCTGTCTGTCACGCTATTCCAGTTTCTAGGTAAGAGAGTAGCAGCAGCTGGAAGAGTAGGAGTAGCAAGTGTTGCTAGTTTGTTAAGACTATCGTTAGCCTACTTAAGTTGACTAGGAGAAAGTTAACTCGAGATCATGCCTTCGTCACGTGAAGACTACCTTTCCGTTTTTTTGTATCATGCCTTCGTTTTTGCTACCTTGTTACTCCTGTTTTGTTGCATATTCAAGGTTCCGTATGTCTTTCTCCTTTCCTTCTCTCTCCATCCGCTATTGTTATCTCTCTTCTCATTTTCTCTCCGTCCGTGTTTCTCTTTTGTTTTCCCTCTTGTAACTTCTTGCTGGAATCGTTCTGCTTGTGCTTGGCGCGTTGGTGACTTTTTGCTCGTGCCAGGCGCGCTAAGGGAGAGGCCGCCACTCTCACCTACAGCTTCTTAGGTAAGCTTTACTTCCTCTATTCTTAGATGCCGATGATGACACTCAGCGTCCTGCGCATTCTCCGTTTACATATTCCGTTTTTTTATTTAGATATTCCAGTTCGTATTTCTTCCTAATCTCTTCTCTTCTTCTTTCAGTCCGTCATCTCACATCCTATTTTCTCTAATTTTCGGTTTCACATCCTCTTGCATGGTCTTCATGTCCTCCTTCGTTCGTTCATTCCGTACGACCTAGCTCTTATGTGTTTTCCCTCTGTTCCCGTTCCTTACTTTCGTTTTATGCCTCTGTACCTCCTTTCTATTTGTCGGCTCTAACCTTTCAATGCTCACGGCGTTTTTCTTAGCCCTTGTATTGTTTCATTCGTTTCTTGGTTATTCCTGCATCTCGTCATTTCATCACACCTCATTTCCTTTTCTGTTTTTTTTTTTGTACCGACTATTTCTTTCGTTCCTCCTTTCTACATTCTAAACCCGTTTCTCAAGAGTCTTGCTGCTCAGGAAGGGGATTTGAATCTGGAAAATGTGTATCGGTCACTTTCAGGATTTATCTTGTCATATTGTCCATTTAATGTTGATTTGCATGTTATTTATTATCGCGTGTTTTGGCTGGGTTTGCTGCTGTTTGTGCTTTTGATTGTGTGAATGTGTTTGATTGTGAGAGTGCATTCATCTCATTGATCATTGCAATATTAATGCATGTCTGTCAATTTAAAAAAAGGGGTTCATTTCTATCATTTCTCATTGGTTCATTGGCGCACTCAGTGACTCGTGTGTTTGCCACTTCGAACTGGATTTGATAGTGTGAACCTCTTTTTTAGAGTTAACAGATTGCATTTTTTCATGTGTTGGTTTATTATTCAAAGACTTTGCTATTGACTTCCCCCCCATGCTAGGCAGGGGATGCGGTAGCCTAGTTTTTGGGTCGTTAACTATCACGCATTTGTATGACATCTCGTATGTTGCATTTCAGCATTTCGCTTCATGGAAAAGCATTTTCATCCATGTATCAGTATTATGCATCTATATATCTTGCCGCATTACATTCATTTAAGCATGCGTGGTATGTACTTCATTACTCATATTCGTAATATTTTTTACATGCAATTATCACAACAACGGCAAGCAGTAAAACATAAAACGCAAACAGTATAGCATATAGGCAAAAAACTACTATAATAAAAAAGAAATTAATATATGCACAATGGGAAGGATGGTACTGTAGCTTACGAATTTTATTTTCGTGTTAAATAAAAAACATGGAAAGAAAATTTGTCAAAATCGATTGTAAAGGGTTGCTTCGCAACCCAAAAAACAAGAGGCGACGAAATCGTCTTAGGGTTGCGAAGCATTTTACATAACGATATGTACACAAAGTTTTACATTTTACATAACGACATGTACACGATTTTCTACAAGTGCGAATACTTTAATAAAAACCTGTGGTAATTGACATTTATAGCAAGACTCGAAAAAGCAGCTTCAGCATTATTCGAACCTACCTCCTTCGTACCCAACGCCTTTCCCCTACCGACTGCACTAGCGCTACTGCACAGAAAAGCAACATGACTATATAGATTACATGACATAACGACGAATCTGACACTTTGTTAGGTTGGCTCTTCCTTTCATTCTCCCTCCCTTCCGCTCGCTGGTTTAGCTCCCCGCTACTCACGCCCCACCTACCCGTTCCTACTAAGGTGAGAACAACTCTACCTTACCGTTTCAAGTAGAATTAAGTTACCTGATTTCTAGCGAGACTAGCATGCGTTAATCTCGTACCATAGTTGTTTACTCTTGTGTTGGCCGCGTTTTAAAAAAATAGTTTGATTAAGCCTATGTTCTAGGTTCTAGGGATTCGTTTTCTCTTTCTCTTTTCTTCTCGCCAGTGGAGCTTGTTCTTTTGCCTCACGCTACTTACGCTCCACCTACCACTCCAAGGTCAGAAAGTTTAAGATGTCATTTAGAGTTGTTAGCTCATGGTAAGATGTAAGCTCTTATTGTCGTCATTTACTTCCTATTCTTAGTTAGCCCTCCCTTTCCTACTTCCTCTCGTTCTGCTGACGGGCTACGGGACTTCCGCTAGGTAACCTCCTAACTTGCAACTTAAACGCGTTCGATACTTGTTAGGTCGACTTAATTCTAACACAGGACGGCTTAGATCTAAACTAGGTCGGCTTAGATCTTGTTTTTACACATGTTTTTTTTCGAAATCGTAGAAATCGTAATTTATTGAACACTCTCTCTATCTCTCGTTCGTTCTCGCTCGTTCTCTCTCTCGTTCTCTCTCTCTCGTCCTCGTTCTCTCGTTCTCTCTCTCTCGTTCTCGTTTTCTCTCTCGTTCTCTCCCTCTCTCTCATTCTCTCTCTCTCTCTCTCTCTCTCTCTCTCTCTCTCTCTCTCTCTCTCTCTCTCTCTCTCTCTCTCTCTCTCTCTCTCTCTCTCTCTCTCTCTCTCTCTCTCTCGTCCTCTCTCTCGTCCCCTCTCTCTCGTCCCCTCTCTCTAGTCCTCTCTCGCTCCTGCTCTCGCTCTCGCTCTTCGTTGTTCTCGCTCTCTGTATTCGTTATATTCTCTTCTTTCGTTTACTGTCTCGGTATTTTGTTCCTCTATTCCCGTTCCTTATTTTCGTTTTATGCCTCGTTAGATTCTTCTCCATGCTCTTTGTCAAGTCTAACCATTCAATGCTCACGGCGTTTTTCTTAGCCCTTGTATTGATTCATTTGTTTCTTCGTTATTCCTGTTTCTCTTCATTTCATCACACCTTATGCCTTTTTTCTGTTTTGTTTGTTGTACCGGCTATTCATTTCCGTTCCTCCTTTCCACTTCCTAAACCCGTTTGTCAGGGGCCTTTCCGGTCAGGAACGCGATTTCAATCCAGAAAATGTGTATTGGTCACTAGGATTTATCGTATTGTCCTTTTAACATTGATTTACTTGTTATGTAGTTCGCGTGTATCTCGTGTTTTTTGGCTGGGTTTGCCGGAGCTCGTGTTTTTTATTGTGTGAATGTGTTTGTTCGTGTGAGTGCATTCATCTCATCTGTCATTGCAATATCAATGCATGTCTGTCAATTTTAAAAAGGGGGTTCATTTCTATCATTTCTAATTGGTTCATTGGCGCACTCAGTGACTCGTGTGTTTGCCACTTCGAACTGGATTTGATAGAGTGAACCTCTTTTTTAGAGTTAACAGATTGTATTTTTTCATGTGCTAGTTGATTATTCAAAGATTTTGCTATTGACCTCCCCCCCATGCTAGGCAGGGGATGGCGATAGCTTAGTTTTTGGGTTGTTAACTGTCACGCATTTTATCATGTGCATGTGCATCATTCATCACATATCACATGCATTATATACATCATTCTATGCATTATGCATTGTATAGCATCATTTATGCATTACGCATGCACCTCTTCATCATTACACAACATCATCTAACAGTAACATATAATGCAAACAGTACAGCAAATTGTGAAGATAGGTAAGCAGGAATGGGGTGAACTATGAATGAAAGTGGTACAAATATGAAACCCTAACTGGGTTGTACCCCCTATGGGATACCCCACTACAGCCTACACAGCAGTATAAGCTATAGATATGTTCTGACACACCCCCATAGGCAAAGTGGGGGAGAACAAGGGGTCACAAGACCAGTCAAGCAAGACAAAGCAAAGCTCAGGGTGGATCACAAAGTCACCACACAGTCCGAGCACAAGAGCAAGGCCAAAGGCCAGTTCACAAGCAAGAGTACAGACATATATATAAACCTAGACAAGCAAGAGCAGGTATATATATATGTCACAGTACAAGTGAAGTCAAGAGGAGAGCAAGTGAGGCAAGACAGGCACAAGACCCAGCTGGGTGCAGAAGCGCTGATGGTCACAAGGCGCAAGTGCCTTGGTGAACACATCAGCAGTGTTGGCCTCAGAGGCCACGTACGCAAGTCGCAACTGACCACGCTGCTGCAGCTCACGAGCAAGGAAGTAGCGGAGAGCAATGTGCTTCGTTCTGTGCTCCAAGCGCTGCTCTCGACACAAGGCCAGCATAGCCTTGTTGTCTACGTATAGCACTGGAGGAGAACGAGGCGGCTCTCCAAGGTCAGTCAGCAGGTAGGTGAGCCAGCGAAGCTCCTGTGCAGCCATGGCCCCGGCGTAGATCTCAGCCTCACAACTGGAGCCGAGAACCGAAGACGAGCGAGTAGACCGCCACGAGACAGAGCCGGAACCAAGGCTGAAGGTGTAACCCTGTGACGACCGCTGCGTAGCCTGGTCGTCAGCCCAAGAAGCGTCCGCGTGGCCGGTAAGGACCACTGGACTCCGCCCTCCAAGCACTAGCCCCATGCCTGACGTACTGCACAGGTAGCGCAATACCCTCTTCGCTGCAGCCATGTGCTCCGGTCTGTGTCTACCAGGAGCAACATAGCGTGCAAGAATGCTCAGAGGGTATGCAAGGTCAGGTCGTGTGCAGGTCATCAGGTACATGAGGCAGCCAACAAGCTCCGCATACGGACCACTCGACTCTACGGACTCATCCGAAGGCAGAGCTGAGAGTGAGTGGCGAGTAGGCAGAGGAGTGGCCTGAGGCGAGGAGTACGTGAAGCCGAAGCGCTGAAGGACCTGCTGCACCATGTGTGACTGAGTCAAGGTAATGGTGCGGCGTGCTCTGTCCCGAGTGATCTGCAAGCCAAGGTAGCTGCGCAGTTCACCCAGGTCTGTGCACGTGTGTCTCTTCAACAGCTCGGACTTCACGTAGGCGAGTCCAGCAGTGTCCGCTGTAGCAAAGACCAGGTCGTCGACGTACACGAGGATGTAGAACGGCGGCAGGGAAGTGTCGGTGCGAAGAAACAGCGACGGGTCAGCAGTAGAAGGAGCAAACCCAAGAGCCGCAAGCGTAGTCCTCAGTGTGTCGTGCCACTCACGCGGTGCCTGGCGGAGACCGTAGACTGGCCGTCGGAGGCTCCACTGGGTGCCAGGAGGGAAAGTCCCAGTGAAGCCAGGTGGACGGCGAAGCCAGATCTCCTCGTGCAGGCTACCCTGCAAGAACGCAGTGCTGAAGTCGAGAGAGTGAAGCTCGTAGTCGCGCTGAGCGGCTATGTGCAGCAGCACCCGAAGAGTAGTCATCTTCGGGGTGGGAGAGAAGGTCTGAAAGTAGTCAACTCCCTGCCGCTGACTGAAGCCACGAGCAACGTACCGTGCCTTGAAGACAGGTGGAGAGCCCGGCGGCCGCTTCACCCTGAAGATCCACATGCCACTGACGATGTTCGCCCCAGGAGGGGGAACCGCGTCAACGTAGGTGCCTGTGGACTTCCAGGAAGCCATCTCTGCATCCATAGCTGCCTGCCACTGAGAGGAGTAGGGACCCTCTACGGCCTCCGCGTAAGAACGCGGAGTCGGGATGTCTAGTGCATCCGGGTCTCCCTCAGGGGCAAGCAGTACAGACGCGAGATGAGGTGAAGCAGCCGCTAGACACTGTAACTCCTCCTGCCTGTCCTCTAGGACGTCTGTGCCAAGAGCACACTCACCCCCGACGGACGGAGGACAGACAGACGCAGACTCAGCAACAAGACTAGCAGCGTAGTCGAGACGACAGCGAGCAGCAAAGTCGACGAGCTCAGTGACTAGAGCAGACGCAGCAGTGGACTCAAAAGAGGGGTCAGTGACGACAGTAGCAAGCAGACGCGTGACAGTGGGACTGGCAGCACGAAGAGAGTCCGACTCAGGGTCCGCAAGCGCAGGAAGAGAGGACTCAGGAGGAGAAGGCAAAGGGGCACGCAGAGGAGCAGTGGACGGACGTAAAGACATCCGGTGCGTGCCAGGGACAGGAGGAGGACGCTGACGCGAACTGCGACCACTAGCGCGAGCAGCACGAACAGGCGACGCGGGACGAGACGCAGGCTCACGACGCTCAGCAAGACCTCCAGTAGGACCAGTGTAAGGAGAGGGAGCAGGCAGTGGAGAGGAAGGCTCCAGCAGGGACTGCGACTGGACAGGCGGTGGACCCTCTACTGGAGGAGAAAGACCAAGAACCTGCTGCAGGAGCGGAACGAAGTACGGCCGAGGCCGCGCGGCAGCTCCAGACTCAGCAGGGACAGCACCAGCGCCCTCAGCGACAGCACCAGCGCCACCCACACCTCCAGCGGCAGGACCAACAGCAGCAAGCTCAGCACGAACGCCCTCAGCAGCTCCAGCTCCAGGAGGACCTGCAGGGCCAGCAGCTCCGGGACCGGCTGCACCCGCACCCTCGACGGTCGAAGAAGCTCCAGCTCCAGCTCCAGCAGCACCTCCAGACTCAGCAGCACGCCTCCAGCGGCGAGCGAACCACTCGCGCAGCTCCTGTGGAGAGAGGGGTTCCCGGCGAGACGCAGCAGCAGGAGAAACCCCAGGCTCAGCAGCTCCAGACGCAGCACCCCCAGGCTCAGCAGCTCCCAGCTCAGAACCCCCAGGCGCAGCAGCTCCCAGCTCAGCACCCCCCGGCCCAGTACCCCCAGGCTCCGCACCCACCGCAGTAGCACCCCCAGGCCCAGCACCCCCAGCAGTAGCACCCCCAGGCCCCGCACCCTCAGGGTCAGCACCCCCAGAGTCAGTACCCCCAGGCTCAGCACCCGCAGCAGCACCAGAGTCACCAGTAACCTCGACCGGGTCAACGGCGTCTACCTGGGACACACCTGAGGGGGCAGGAACCTGAGGGGGGAGGGGGTCGACCGGGGGGGGAACCGGCACAAGGAAGTCCGGGGGAGGGGGGAGGGAAGGAGTGCGGTAGGGGAAGAGACGGTAGAAGGGGACTGACTCGTCGAACGTGACGTCCTGGGAGGACAGAACACGACGAGAGGAGGGGTGGTAAAACTGCCACCCTGGGGCGTCAGTGGGGAAGCCAAGGAAGACACAGGGAGCAGCACGGGGGGACAGCTTGTCTGCAGACAAGTCGCGGACAAACGCCCTAGATCCCCAGACACGGAACACAGACGCATCGCCAACCTTCCCTGTCCACAGCAAGACTGGGGACATCGCAGGCCGAGAGACCCGGGGGTGAAGGTTGAGCTGATGCGCCGCGTACCTCACAGCAAACGGCCACAGAAAATGGGGGGCAGCCGCATGCATCATGGACGTACGAGCGACATCCATGACCATGCCAATGCGGCGCTCAGCAATCCCATTTTGCTGAGGGGAGTCCGGAAGCGTGAAGGTCTGGCGGATCCCCCGTGCACGACAGTAGTCTCGCAGAAGGCGAGAAGAGAACTCTCCGCCTCTGTCAGAGTGCAGACGCAGAACAGGAAAGTCCGAGCCGAAGCTCTTCCTGAGCTGGAGACGAGCCTCGCGGATCCAGTCGATCAGCACCTCAGTGACCGCACCCTTGCTGCGCAAGGGGAGGACTGTGGTATAACGCGAGTAGTCGTCAACCACTAACAGGAAGTAGCGCTCGTAACCCTGCCCACGCACGGGGGCTGGGCCCCACACATCCATGTGAAGCGTCTGCAGGGGAGCCTCTGTCGGGGGGAAGTGGGAGGAGTGAGGAGCAGCCCGGAGGCGACCCTCGACACAGGGGACACAGGAAGGTCCTGGCCCGGAGGGGAGAGGAGGGAGAGACTGGGGAAGACCAGAGACAAGGACACGGGAAGCCATGCTCCGAAGACGGGGCAAGGAGGGGTGACCAAGACGGTGGTGCCACAGGAGAGTCTCGTGAGACAGGAGGCGACAAGAACAGGGGGCAGACTCAGGACCTGACCGGGAAGCAGCAGCAAACACCTGACCTGACGCAGCTACACGACCAGACGCAGGGACAGGAGGAGACGAAGTGGTCAGGGTGTAGAGACTCGACCCCGGCCGACGCGAGAACGTGGCCAGGTGTCGGCCTGTGTCTGCGTCCGTGCAGTGGGTCACCCGTCGCCTCGCAGGAGTGAACTGGTGAACCCCCGCATCCTGTAGGTCCGCACCACTCACCAAGTTCGTAGAGAACGAGGGAAGGTACAGACCAGACAGGGTGCCCGAAGGGGCAGCCGGACACGGGAGGACAGTGGAGAAGTGAGACAGGACAGGACCCCCAGAGGGGTCAGCAAGGGAGACCGCAACCGGCCGGCCAAGAGGCGTAAGGGTAGTGCGGTCTCGAAAGAAGGAGCGAGAAGCCCCAGAGTCAAGTGTGAAAGTGAGGGAGGACGAGGGCGACGCAGTACCTGAGAGCGCAGTCTCACCAGCACCTGAGAGCGCAGTCTCACTAGTACCTGAGAGCGCAGACGCACTGGCACCTAGAGCAGCAGCCTCACAAGTACCTAGCGCAGCAGTACCAATGCCCGGGTCGGGCTGGAAACACCGGTAACCCTCATTCTCCTCACTATAAGTCACAGCATACATAGCAGAAAGGATAGCATCAAAATCAAGATCAAAGATCGCTACACCAGCCCTAAGGAGCTCATCCCAGCGAGGGATCTCACTAGCCCCGGGGAACTGCTGACGCCAAGCGTCCGTGAGGCGGCCAAAGCAGCGCTGGGTGGAGTGGGCACCCCCACACTGCTCACCCGCGCGGTCGCCGGAACGAAGAACGTAGGCGCAGGGACCAGTACCCCCACCCCTCTGACGCGCAGCGTACCACTTACGAAGCTGCTGAGGCGGAGGGATGTCCCGCGAACGCTGCTGCTGCTGCCGCTGCGAGCGCTGGGCACCACCACCGCCGCTCCGCTGCTGGGTACCACCACGACCAGCTCCACCTCCTCCACCACCACCGCCTCCTCCGCCGCCGCCTCCACTGCCTCCACCTCCACCGCCTCCGCTCCCGCTGCTGCCTCCACCACCACCGCTGGCACTACCACTACCGTCTCCGCCGCTGCCGCCACCACCACCACCACCACCACCACTACTCCCGCCTCCACCCCCACTCCCTCCGCCGCCTCCGCCGCCACCGCCACCGCCCCCTCCAGCTCCGCCCGCGCCCTTGCCCCCCTTGCCCTTGCTAGAGCGACGTCTCCCACTAGGGGCAGACGCCGCGCCGACCGACTCAAGACCAAGCAGGTCGGCCGCAGCAGCAGAGGCAACAGAGGGCAGCAAGGGGGAAGGAGAGCACCCCTCAAAGATGGGGGTGCGAGGGTCACCACGAGAGGCACCTACAGCGACTATGCTCTTCTCCGCTGCGAGGAGGGCCTTCTCGAGGAGGTCGACGGTGAGAGTGGTGGGACAGACTGCGAGAAAGTGGTCCCTGACTACGCGGAGGGAGTCAGGGAGGCGCGCGACTACGTAGTAGAGAGTGATGTACATGGGGGGGGGGTTCTTAGCGCAGAACTCAGCAGGAAGGGCGGCGCGGTAGCGAGTGTCACTAGTGCGGAGGTGCGTAATGAGGTCAGTGATAGTGGGAAAGACAGAGAGGTCAGGAAAGAGGTAGGGAAGCATGAGACGGCTCAGTGCAGCAGTGGCAGGGGAGGAGTAGCGCGCAACTACAGCGTCGTACAAGGTCTGAGCACTCTTGTACTGACTAAAGTGCGCACGCTCAGAGGTAGGGAGGTGGCGACGCACAGCAAGACGTGCAGCAGCATCGCGGGTGGCCCACTGAGAGCGGACAGTGGGATCAGCATCGGCAGCAGGAGCAGGAGAGGCGCCAGAGGTGAGGTCAAAGAGAGAAAGGCTGTCAGCTCTGTCGCACTGTAAGAAAAGCTGCAGGTCGTCTAGCCAGACCTCAAAATCAATGGCTCGACCCTCGGCGTCAAAGGCTAGGACACTAGGGGTGGCCATGATGACGACAGCGAAGCAGTGCAAGCAGTAGGGAAAGAGGGCGCAGTGACAGAGGGACTGTGCTCACCAGGCAGGGCAAGTCGTGCAGCTCAGCAGAAAGGCGGATCGACTCCCGGGCAGCTCGGGAGCTGTGGGGCGGCTCGGGTGCTGCTGGGCGGCTCGGCCGCTGCTGGGCGGTCCGGCTGCTGCTGGGCGGCTCGGCTGCTGCTGGGCGGCTCGGCTGCGGCTGGGCGGTCCGGCTGCTGCTGGGCGGCTCGGCTGCTGCTGGGCGGTCCGGCTGCTGCTGGGCGGCTCGGCTGCTGCTGGGCGGCTCGGCTGCTGCTGGGCGGGCCGGCTGCAGTGCAGCGGCGGGGCCTGGACAGAGGCCGGCGGGGCTGGGACAGGTGCAGTGGCGGGCCGGGAAAGGTGCAGCGGCGGGCCGGGACAGGTGCAGCGGTGGGCCGGGACAGGTGCAGTGGCGGGCCGGGACAGGGGACGGCGGGGCCGGGTGTGCAGTGGCGGGGCCGTCAGGGTGCAGCGGCGGGCCGTCAGCAGGTACAGCGGCGGGCCGTCAGGGTGCAGCGGCGGGCCGTCAAAAGGTGCAGCGGCGGGCCGTCAGCAGGTACAGCGGCGGGCCGTCAGGGTGCAGCGGCGGGCCGTCAAAAGGTGCAGCGGCGGGCCGTCAAAAGGTGCAGCGGCAGGCCGTCAGGGCTCAGCGGCGGGCCGGGAAGGTGCAGCGGCGAGGCCGGGAGAGGGGACGGCGGGGCCGTGACAGGAAACGGCGGGGCCGGCAGAATGCAGCGGCGGGCCGTCAAAAAAGGGACGGCGGGGCCGTCAAAAACGGGGCCCGCGGCCGCGACGAAGCAATTGCAATTAAACAATTGCAAAATATTGCACTAAACAATTGCAATAAACGGGGCTCCACTAAACAATTGCAAAATATTCATATGGAATAATGCACTATGAACAGTACCGTATTCAAAACTGCTCAACATGCATACAGTATGGGAAGGGTAGTACTGTAGTTGACAAAATTTATTTTCATGATTTTTTAAAAAAATATAAACATGAAAATAAAATTTGGCAAAATCGATCGTGTGCGCAGTCCCTGTCGTTGCTGTCCTTCAAACCAAACTGTTTGAAAAAATCCTCAAATTCGGGCAGATTTAAGGGGGGTGAAATTGGCCCTAGTGAAGTTGGCGATGCCAGTACAGTAGCAGGCCGCCTCGGCACCATCACCCAGATATTTTGAAACACAATATATTAGACCAGACTTGACCATAAAGCATCGCACTGAAACGCTCTGAGGCGAACTCTTTTCAAGCATGCAAGGCCTAGCCAGTTGCATGCACGATACAAGCCCCTATTTTGATCGCAGCCGTTGAACATCCACCTTAGCACGCTAGCATCCGTCCGTTTGTAAGATATTTTGAGACGCTGGTTACAACTGCCCACTACTGTCCCGATTTTGCCCGTGGCGAACTATGGCGAAGATAGGCGAATTTCTTTCTGCTCACTAATTACCCAAATGACGAGAGAAGTTGAAGGTATCTAGCGGGCATCCTGTATAGTACATCTTGTGCGTGGGATACAATACTGTAGTAGCGATTTCGCCTCGCCCGCAGAAATCAGCTGCTGCTACTGTCGAACGTGGACGGGTTTCGGGCGAATACAGTATAAAATTCCTAACAAAACTTTCGCTGCAAAATCCGGGTGAAGGCCTGTAATATTTCTGCAGTCACAATTCGAGGACTTCAGCCAAATTTTCAAGCTGATCCAATCTTCTACTCGCAGACAAGGACTAAGACTGGTCAGGTTTCGCTGTTTCTGGCGAAGTACAGAAGAGACACAGTGGGGGCAACATATTTACAGAAGGGCCGAGTGGAGAATTCAGGCATACGGCCACAGCAGCCGAAAAAAAAAAAAACAAGAGGCGACGAAATCGTCTTAGGGTTGCGAAGCATTTTACATAACGATATGTACACAAAGTTTTACATTTTACATAACGACATGTACACGATTTTCTACAAGTGCGAATACTTTAATAAAAACCTGTGGTAATTGACATTTATAGCAAGACTCGAAAAAGCAGCTTCAGCATTATTCGAACCTACCTCCTTCGTACCCAACGCCTTTCCCCTACCGACTGCACTAGCGCTACTGCACAGAAAAGCAACATGACTATATAGATTACATGACATAACGACGAATCTGACACTTTGTTAGGTTGGCTCTTCCTTTCATTCTCCCTCCCTTCCGCTCGCTGGTTTAGCTCCCCGCTACTCACGCCCCACCTACCCGTTCCTACTAAGGTGAGAACAACTCTACCTTACCGTTTCAAGTAGAATTAAGTTACCTGATTTCTAGCGAGACTAGCATGCGTTAATCTCGTACCATAGTTGTTTACTCTTGTGTTGGCCGCGTTTTAAAAAAATAGTTTGATTAAGCCTATGTTCTAGGTTCTAGGGATTCGTTTTCTCTTTCTCTTTTCTTCTCGCCAGTGGAGCTTGTTCTTTTGCCTCACGCTACTTACGCTCCACCTACCACTCCAAGGTCAGAAAGTTTAAGATGTCATTTAGAGTTGTTAGCTCATGGTAAGATGTAAGCTCTTATTGTCGTCATTTACTTCCTATTCTTAGTTAGCCCTCCCTTTCCTACTTCCTCTCGTTCTGCTGACGGGCTACGGGACTTCCGCTAGGTAACCTCCTAACTTGCAACTTAAACGCGTTCGATACTTGTTAGGTCGACTTAATTCTAACACAGGACGGCTTAGATCTAAACTAGGTCGGCTTAGATCTTGTTTTTACACATGTTTTTTTTCGAAATCGTAGAAATCGTAATTTATTGAACACTCTCTCTATCTCTCGTTCGTTCTCGCTCGTTCTCTCTCTCGTTCTCTCTCTCTCGTCCTCGTTCTCTCGTTCTCTCTCTCTCGTTCTCGTTTTCTCTCTCGTTCTCTCCCTCTCTCTCATTCTCTCTCTCTCTCTCTCTCTCTCTCTCTCTCTCTCTCTCTCTCTCTCTCTCTCTCTCTCTCTCTCTCTCTCTCTCTCTCTCTCTCGTCCTCTCTCTCGTCCCCTCTCTCTCGTCCCCTCTCTCTAGTCCTCTCTCGCTCCTGCTCTCGCTCTCGCTCTTCGTTGTTCTCGCTCTCTGTATTCGTTATATTCTCTTCTTTCGTTTACTGTCTCGGTATTTTGTTCCTCTATTCCCGTTCCTTATTTTCGTTTTATGCCTCGTTAGATTCTTCTCCATGCTCTTTGTCAAGTCTAACCATTCAATGCTCACGGCGTTTTTCTTAGTTCTTGTATTGATTCATTTGTTTCTTCGTTATTCCTGTTTCTCTTCATTTCATCACACCTTATGCCTTTTTTCTGTTTTGTTTGTTGTACCGGCTATTCATTTCCGTTCCTCCTTTCCACTTCCTAAACCCGTTTGTCAGGGGCCTTTCCGGTCAGGAACGCGATTTCAATCCAGAAAATGTGTATTGGTCACTAGGATTTATCGTATTGTCCTTTTAACATTGATTTACTTGTTATGTAGTTCGCGTGTATCTCGTGTTTTTTGGCTGGGTTTGCCGGAGCTCGTGTTTTTTATTGTGTGAATGTGTTTGTTCGTGTGAGTGCATTCATCTCATCTGTCATTGCAATATCAATGCATGTCTGTCAATTTTAAAAAGGGGGTTCATTTCTATCATTTCTAATTGGTTCATTGGCGCACTCAGTGACTCGTGTGTTTGCCACTTCGAACTGGATTTGATAGAGTGAACCTCTTTTTTAGAGTTAACAGATTGTATTTTTTCATGTGCTAGTTGATTATTCAAAGATTTTGCTATTGACCTCCCCCCCATGCTAGGCAGGGGATGGCGATAGCTTAGTTTTTGGGTTGTTAACTGTCACGCATTTTATCATGTGCATGTGCATCATTCATCACATATCACATGCATTATATACATCATTCTATGCATTATGCATTGTATAGCATCATTTATGCATTACGCATGCACCTCTTCATCATTACACAACATCATCTAACAGTAACATATAATGCAAACAGTACAGCAAATCTCCACTAAACAATTGCAAAATATTCATATGGAATAATGCACTATGAACAGTACCGTATTCAAAACTGCTCAACATGCATACAGTATGGGAAGGGTAGTACTGTAGTTGACAAAATTTATTTTCATGATTTTTTAAAAAAATATAAACATGAAAATAAAATTTGGCAAAATCGATCGTAAAGGGTTGCTTCGCAACCCAAAAAAAAAATCGAATCCTGAAGTTGGCCGAGTCACCATCGTGGCAGCTCGTTTTTTGCCGAGTGGGCCAGATAATCCACCTGGATTTGAATAGTAGGCCGGGTAGATCCTCCTGAAAAAATGGGCCCTTGTATCATACTCTTCCCCTGTTTCTCGCCATCGAAAAAATCGGTATACTGACTTCCCCGTTACTAGAGACTTACCCCGTACAGAAGCATGCGATCACCTGCGTATAGTGAAATTTGAACCAGCGCCATCCAGTGTGATGGGATGCGTTTTCGAAAGATCTCTAACAGTTTGAAATGGCTGGATACGGTATCTAGGGAAAATGCATTCTGCAAACCTAAACTCTCACAACACCCGCCTGCAAGGGACGGTTGGCTGGTTACGGTAACAGAAAAACCTAATACTGCCAGAGAACAGTAACATTCTTACGCGGTTCAGTGTGGCGAAAAAAGGGTGTACCATGTCGCCTCGTGGGTTGAACACCAAGGATAACATATTCGGGCTCTGCTACTTTTCCCTGACAATTTCAGTAATTAGAAACTATCTAGGAACCATTCTAGGAACTTCTGGAGCGATTGCCTATGGGCTTAGCCAGAAGTAAGGCAAATGGTGCAATACCGCGATTTTCACATATTCCGAGATTGCACAAGGACGACAGCATGGATAATAATTTATGCCGGGAGCTTGACAAGTACAAGCCAAAAGATAGTCCGAGTCAAACTGTCGCAGCCCCTTTTTTCAGGCTGGGTAAACGAAGTAGCCGGACTTGAAGGGTAGGCAGATCCATAAAACCCAAAATTTATTCCCACTACAGTAACAATGCCACCCACGTCACCAATTTGTCGTCGCCGGCAAGCAGCCAACCGTAACCACCTCCGCACGAACAAATTGCTAAGGGTTTTCAGTAGACAAAGCACGGTTTTCAAAACTGCACGCCAAATGCGCAGTTCCATCGCGTCTGGGGCAGGGTTACTGCCCATTTTTCGTTTACAGCGCAGAGTTAGTGCGATTTCTACGCAGCTCGACGCTCATTGGTCTAAATCTCCGAAAACGACAAGCCTGCTATGTAAATGAAAACAGTTTTACCAAGACAGGTGTTTAACAGTTTTCAAGCTCATATTGAGAAAGCATCAATCCTAGACACCCATTCGCATAGTGTTTAGGGTTGAGGCCTCCCTCGATGTCAGCCATAAAAATATATATATTTAAAACCCGTCGCAAAGGGCATCAACCCTAAACACTTTTGCCCAATGTTTAGGGTTGATGCTCCCTAAACACTTCCGCCCGGTGTTTAGGGTTGATGCTCCCTAAACAGCATGCCATCTGAGAGGGTAATATATTTTTGTCTGCCCAAAAATCAGGTGCAAACGGTTCGACGGCCGTCAATCTAAGCGGAGCTGTCGGTCCGTCTACATTTTGACCAATGAAAACTTCACTGCGTAGAAATCTCACTAACTCTGCGCTGTGATCGAAAACTGGGCAGTAACAATGCACCAGAAGCGACAGTATTGCGCTTTTGGCGTATAGTTTCAGTAACAATACGAGATCAACTAAAAACCCAATTGCTAAAGCATTATGATTCTCATATCACTACACGCAATGCTCGTTCCAGTCTTCCAACGTTATTGTGAAAAACCAATTCGGGTGCCTTGGTCTATTTCGCCACATGCAAACGTGACTGGAAAGGAGATGACGGGTGACATCTGCGTGCAAGGAATTCTCCTAATTCCTTACTATGTCACACTAGTGCACTATTGGAGTGTACTCGGTGAATACCGAAGCTCCGGTATGCGGTATGCGAAACCTCGCTACATCGCATAGGGCTGCTACACGCAAAATCAGGCGCGTGCAGGGCTTTACCTTAACACTCCCCTGCCCTGCTCGTGCCTGGGCAACTGAGGAGTTAGCACACCACACAAAGCGAAAAGGAAATAATAGAGTACAACAGGGTGACGATTCTGAAACTCGTCCGCGTGTTTCCGCACACGCATACTCACCGCCATGTTGAAGGACATGGCACCTATTCCTGCTCGGTGTCACGCTCGTCGTCTGCAAGATCGACTTGCCCAACAGCGACAGAGCAACGCTTGAATGCCGGGGAATGTAACGCCTTTGTGAGATAGTCCGCGGGTTGCTCGCTCGTCGGAATGTACGTAAGTGCGAGCTTCTTGTGCTTCACCATCTGCTGCAGCCAGATGTACCGCCGCTCCATGTGCTTGAGACTCCCCTTGAGCCCCAGCCCTTCCGCACCAGCAATCGCAGATGAGTTGTCCACGTGGATGACGGTTGGCACCCCGGCATCGAGAAGCCGAAATTCAGCGAGTAGAAAGCGCAAACGTCGCGCCTCCTTGCCGGCCTCCGTTGCAGCAATGTATTCGGATTCCGTTGAGGACAGCGTCATGCACTTAATCCTCTGACTTGCCCACGAAACTGCAGCTCTGCCAAGCACGAAAACGTATCCGCTGGTACTGCTGCGCGTCTGCCTGTCACCTGCGTCATCAGAATCCGCATACCCCACTAGGCGCAGAGTATCCGGTCCACCACCGAATTCGAGGGCGAAATCGCGGGTGTTCACCACGAAGTCAATGCAGCGGTCCAGCTCCCTCTAGTCTGGTCAATGCGAATCGTCAACCCCGAGCCCAACTTGCTGCATGCGTACGCAATGTCGGGACGGGTCGTTATCGTGGCAAACTGGAGCGAACCCACTTTCTGGCGGTACTCCTCTTCCGCGCTTGGTATTCTTTGTCATCAAACGTCAACTCGGTGTACACATCGACCGAGATAGGCGTTTTCGGGCGGCGACCTGTCTGCTCTTCGTCCACAAAACGGCGACGCAGCTTGTCCATGTATGCGCTTTGGTGCAGCCACAGCTTGCGCGCGGACCTGTCCCGTACTATCTCCAGCCCCAAATACTTCTGCACGGGAGTGATTTCTTGCAGCTCGAATGCGTTCTACAAAAGCTCACGGAGGTCCTTCAGCATCTCGAGGCTACTACTTGCGGCGAGCAAATCGTCAACGTACACCAGCAGCCAGCAACCGACTCCATCAGTGTCAGAACATATATGTAGCTTATGCTGTTGTGTAGGCTACAGTGGGGTATACCATAGGGGGTACAACCCAATTAGGGTTTTGCTATTTGTACTCACTTCACTCATAGTTCATCATTTCTCGCTCTATTCTCCACATGGTATCGAGCAGGTTCCCCCGTGGAAACTGTGCTTAGGGCCCACCACTTTTAAACTTTTTTTTCTGCCCGGAGCGCGCTCCGGGCCCTCGCTCTCACTCTTTCGGCCTGCCCTGCAGGCCCCTAGCCGCCCGCGCGCCGCCTGTCCCGGCCCCTAGCCGCCCGCGCGCCGCCCGTTCAGGCCCCTAGCCGCCCGCGCGCCGCCCGTCCCGGCCCTTAGCCGCCCGCGCGCCGCCCGTCCCGGCCCCTAGCCGCTCGCGCGCCGCCCGTTCAGGCCCCTAGCCGCCCGCGCGCCGCCCGTCCCAGCCCCTAGCCGCTCGCGCGCCGCCCGTTCAGGCCCCTAGCCGCCCGCGCGCCGCCCGTCCCGGCCCCTAGCCGCTCGCGCGCCGCCCGTTCAGGCCCCTAGCCGCCCGCGCGCCGCCCGTCCCGGCCCTCAGCCGCCCGCGCGCCGCCCGTCCCGGCCCCTAGCCGCTCGCGCGCCGCTTGTTCAGGCCCCTAGCCGCCCGCGCGCCGCCCGTCCCGGCCCCTAGCCACCCGCGCGCGCCCGTCCCGGCCCCTAGCCGCCCGCGCGCGCCCGTCCCGGCCTCACACCGCCCGTGCGCCGCCCGTCCCTGCTGCACGCCGCCGTCCTGGCCCCCCACGCCGCCCGTTAGCCGCCGTGCAGCCTGAGCCGCCCGAGCCGTCTGCGCAGCTGAGGAGCCGAGCCGCCCGAGCCGCCTGTGCCGCTGACTGCCCGAGCTGCCCGAGCCGCCTGAGCCGCCCGAGCCGCCCGAGCCGCCTCCCCCCCCCCCCCCCCCTTTTCCCGTCGCCTGTCGAGGCGACCTGAGGGGTGGCAGGTGTGTGGTCTCCCCTGCTTCTCCTCCTCCTTCGTCTCGAGCCGCCCTGCAGCCGAGCCGCCTCGTCGCCGAGCCGCTTTACACCCGAGCCTCCCAGCAGCCGAGCCGCCCTGCACCCGAGCCGCTCTTCACCCGAGCCTCCCAGCAGCCGAGCCGCCCTGCCGCTGAGCCGCCCGAGTCGCCCGAGCCGCAGAGCCGCCGTGCTGCCGAGCCTCTGAGTCGCCGAGCCTACTCTACCCACCACTGGTGAGCCCCTGCCCTGCTAGCACGCTGCGCGTCGCCTGCTTGCCTGCCTGCCTCCCTTTTTGGCTTGCCTGGCTGCCTGCCTTACTGCTGCTACTCCTGCTCCCGCCTCTACTGGTGGAGCCAGATGCGGCCCCATCGACGTCTGCGTGAGTCCCTCACGCCCCAGCAGCTGCGTGAGTGGTACGCTGGTTGGGGCTGTAGGGGTGGTGGCGCTACTACTGCTACCACTCCTGCTGCTTCTACTACTGGTGGCGGCCAGATGCAGCTCCCGCGACCCCCCCGCGCGTCTCTCACGCCTCAGCAGCTTCGTGAGTGGTACGCTCAGAGTGGAGGGTCTCTCAGTTCTGTTCGCTGCTCTTACGTGATTCTCACTGGTGCTCGGACTGGTCAGCCTTGTGGGACACCTAGTCATACACAGTCCCGCTGCTTCGCCCGTCTGAGCGACGCCTGGCGTACCGTGTTTGGCGACGAGGCTGAGCTCCCCGACTGGGTGGAGTTGCTTATGCAGAGGGTAGATATATTTGCTCTTGACTATGATGCTATTCTCACTGCCATGTATGCATTGCCTACTAGTGCTGACCGTGCCGGTCACCTGTGCGTACCGCCTGACCCGGGTATAGGACCTGCTGCTCTAGCTACTGGTGAGGCTGCTGCTGCTCTGGGTGCTAGTGAGTCTCCTGCTCCAGGTACAGGTGCGGCTGCTGCTCTAGGTGCTAGTGAGTCTGCTTCCTCAGGTGCGGGTGAGGCTGCGCTCTCAGGTACCGCGTTGGCTTCGGCCTCCCTCACCTTTACACTTGACTCTGGGGCTTCTCGCTCCTTCTTTCGGGACCGCACCACACTCACGCCGCTTGGTCGGCCTGTTGCAGTCTCCCTGGCTGACCCCTCTGGGGGTCCTGTCCTCGCTCACTTTTCCACTGTCCTCCCGTGTCCGGCTGCCCCCTCGGGCACCCTGTCTGGCCTGTACCTCCCCTCGTTCTCGACGAACTTGGTGAGTGGTGCAGACCTGCAGGATGCGGGGGTTCACCAGTTCACTCCTGCGAGTCAGCGGGTGACCCACTGCACGGACGCACGCACAGGCCGGCACCTGGCCACGTTCTCGCGTCGGCCGGGGTCGAGCCTCTACACCCTGACCACTGAGTCTCCTCTTGTCCCTGCGTCCGGTCAGGTAGCAGCGTCAGGTCAGGTGTTTGCTGCTGCGTCCAGGTCTGGTCCTGAGTCCGCCCCCTGCTCGTGTCGCCTCTTGTCTCACGAGACTCTCCTGTGGCACCACCGTCTTGGCCACCCCTCCTTGCCCCGTCTTCGGGGCATGGCTTCCCGTGTCCTTGTCTCTGGTCTTCCCCAGTCTCTCCCTCCCCTTCCTTCGGGACCAGGACCTTCCTGTGTCCACTGTGTCGAGGGGCGCCTCAAGGCTGCTCCTCACTCCTCCCAGTTTCCCCCGACAGAGGCTCCTCTGCAGACACTTCACATGGACGTATGGGGCCCGGCCCCCGTCCGTGGGCAGGGTCACGAGCGCTACTTCCTGTTGGTGGTTGACGACTACTCGCGTTACACCACAGTCTTCCCCTTGCGCAGCAAGGGTGCTGTCACTGAGGTGCTGATCGACTGGATCCGCGAGGCTCGTCTCCAGCTCAGGAGGAGCTTCGGCTCGGACTTTCCTGTTCTGCGTCTGCACTCTGACCGAGGTGGGGAGTTCTCCTCTCGCCTTCTGCGAGACTACTGTCGTGCACAGGGGATCCGCCAGACCTTTACGCTTCCGGACTCTCCACAGCAAGATGGGATTGCTGAGCGCCGCATTGGCATGGTCATGGATGTCGCTCGTACGTCCATGATGCATGCGGCTGCCCCCCATTTTCTGTGGCCGTTTGCGGTTCGGTACGCGGCGCATCAGCTCAACCTTCACCCCAGGGTCTCTCGGCCCGATATGTCCCCAGTGTTACTGTGGACGGGGAAGGTCGGCGATGCGTCTGCGTTCCGTGTCTGGGGATCTCGGGCGTTTGTCCGCGACTTGTCTGCGGACAAGCTGTCCCCCCGTGCTGCTCCCTGTGTCTTCCTTGGCTTCCCCCCTGACGCTCCAGGGTGGCAGTTCTACCACCCCTCCTCTCGTCGTGTTCTGTCCTCCCAGGACGTCACGTTCGACGAGTCAGTCCCCTTCTACCGCCTCTTCCCCTACCGTACTCCTTCCCTCCCCCCCCCACCGGACTTCCTGGTGCCAGTTCCCCCCCCGGTAGACCCCCTCCCCCCTCAGGTTCCTGCCCCTTCAGGTGTGTCCCAGGTAGACACAGTCGAGCCAGTCGAGGTTGCTGCTGAGTCTGGTCCTGCTGCGGGTGCAGAGTCTGGGGGTGCTACGCCTGCGGGTGCTGAGCTTGGGGGTGCTGCTGCTGGGGGTGCTTAGCCTGGGGGTGCGAGGCCGGGGGGTGCTGAGCTTGGGGGTGCTGCTGCTGGGGGTGCTGAGCCGGGAGGTGCTACGTCAGGAGCTGCTGAGCCTGGGGGTGCTGAGCCTGGAGGTGCGGAGCCTGCGACTGCTGGACCTGGGGGCTCTCCGGTTGCTCCGTCTCGGCGGGAGCCGCTCTCTCCACAGGAGCTGCGCGAGTGGTTTGCTCGCCGCTGGAGGCGTGCTGCTGGAGCTGGAGCTCGTTCGACTGCTGAGGGTGCTGGTGCTGCCGGTCCCGGAGCTGCTGGGCCTGCGGGTCCTACTGGAGCTGGAGCTGCTGAGCCTGGGGGTGCTGAGTCTGGAGCTGCTGAGCCTGGGGGTGCTGAGTCTGGGGCTGCTGAGCCTGGGGGTGCTACGTCTGGAGCCGCTGAGCCTGGGGTTTCTCCTGGTGCTGCGTCTCGGCGGGAGCCCCTCTCTCCACAGGAGCTGCGCGAGTGGTTTGCTCGCCGCTGGAGGCGTACTGCTGGAGCTGGAGCTTCTTCGACTGTCGAGGGTACTGGTGTCGCCGGTCCCGGAGGTGCTACGCCTGCGGGTCCTACTGAGTCAGCTGGGGCTGCTGAGGGCGTTGGTGCTGAGTCTGCTGCTGTCTGTCCTGACGGTGGTTCTGCTGCTGGTGCTGCTGGAGGTCCTGCCGCTGGAGGTGTTGGTGGCGCTGGTGCTGCCGCTGAGGGTGCTGGTGCTGTCCCTGCCGAGTCTGGAGCTGCCGCGCGGCCTCGGCCGTACTTCGTTCCGCTTCTGCAGCAGGTTCTTGGTCTTTCTCCTCCGGTAGAGTGTCCACAGCCTGTCCAGTCGCAGTCACTGTTGGAGCCTACCTCCCCACTGCCTGCTCCCTCTCCTTACACTGGTCCTACTGGAGGTCTTGCTGAGCGTCGTGAGCCTGCGTCTCGTCCCGCGTCGCCTGTTCGTGCTGCCCGCGCTAGTGGTCGTGGTTCGCGTCCGCGTCCTCCTCCTGTCCCTGGCACGCACCGGATGTCTCTGCGTCCGTCCACTGCTCCTCTGCGTGCCCTTTTGCCTTCTCCTCCTGAGTCCTCCCTTCCTGTGCTTACCGACCCAGAGTCGGACTCCCTTCGTGCTGCCAGTCCTACTGTCACACGTCTGCTTGCTACTGTCGTCACTGACCCCTCTTTTGAGTCCGCTGCTGCGTCTGCTCTTGTCGCTGAGCTCGTCGACTTTGCTGCTCGCTGTCGTCTAGACTACGCTGCTAGTCTTGTTGCTGAGTCTGCGTCTGTCTGTCCTCCGTCCGTCGGGGGTGAGAGTGCTCTTGGCACGGACGTCCTAGAGGACAGGCAGGAGGAGTTCCAGTGTCTGGCTGCTGCTTCACCTCATCTCGCGTCTGTACTGCTTGCTCCTGAGGGAGACCCGGATGCACTAGACATCCCGACTCCGCGCTCTTACGCGGAGGCCGTAGAGGGTCCCTACTCCTCTCAGTGGCAGGCAGCTATGGATGCAGAGATGGCTTCCTGGAAGTCCACAGGCACCTACGTTGACGCGGTTCCCCCTCCTGGGGCGAACATCGTCAGTGGCATGTGGATCTTCAGGGTGAAGCGGCCACCGGGCTCTCCACCTGTCTTCAAGGCGCGGTACGTCGCTCGTGGCTTCAGTCAGCGGCAGGGAGTTGACTACTTTCAGACCTTCTCTCCCACCCCGAAGATGACCACTCTTCGGGTGCTGCTGCACATAGCCGCTCAGCGCGACTACGAGCTTCACTCTCTCGACTTCAGTACTGCGTTCTTGCAGGGGAGCCTGCACGAGGAGATCTGGCTGCGCCGTCCACCTGGCTTCACTGGGACTTTCCCTCCTGGCACCCAGTGGAGCCTCCGACGGCCAGTCTACGGTCTCCGCCAGGCACCACGTGAGTGGCACGACACACTGAGGACTACACTTGCGGCCCTTGGGTTTGCTCCTTCTACTGCTGACCCGTCGCTGTTTCTGCGCACCGACACTTCACTGCCGCCGTTCTACATCCTCGTGTACGTCGACGACTTGGTCTTTGCCACAGCGGACACTGCTGGACTCGCCTACGTGAAGTCCGAGCTGCTGAAGAGACACACGTGCACAGACCTGGGTGAACTGCGCAGCTACCTTGGCTTGCAGATCACTCGGGACAGAGCACGCCGCACCATTACCTTGACTCAGTCACACATGGTGCAGCAGGTCCTTCAGCGCTTCGGCTTCACGTACTCCTCGCCTCAGGCCACTCCTCTGTCTACTCGCCACTCGCTCTCAGCTCTGCCTTCGGATGAGTCCGTAGAGTCGAGTGGCCCGTACCCAGAGCTTGTTGGCCGCCTCATGTACCTGATGACCTGCACACGACCTGACCTTGCATACCCTCTTAGCATTCTTGCACGCTATGTTGCTCCTGGGAGACACCGACCAGAGCACATGGCTGCAGCGAAGAGGGTATTGCGCTACCTGTGCAGTACGTCGGGCATGGGGCTAGTGCTTGGAGGGCGGAGTCCAGTGGTACTTACAGGTCACGCGGACGCTTCTTGGGCTGACGACCAGGCTACGCAGCGGTCGTCACAGGGTTACACCTTCAGCCTTGGCTCCGGCTCTGTCTCGTGGCGGGCTACTCGCTCGTCTTCGGTTCTCAGCTCGAGTTGTGAGGCTGAGATCTACGCAGGGGCCATGGCTGCACAGGAGCTTCGCTGGCTCACCTACCTACTGACTGACCTTGGAGAGCCGCCTCGTTCTCCTCCAGTGCTGTACGTAGACAACAAGGCCATGCTGGCCTTGTGTCGAGAGCAGCGTCTGGAGCACAGAACGAAGCACATTGCTCTTCGCTACTTCCTTGCTCGTGAGCTACAGCAGCGTGGACAGTTGCGGCTTGCGTACGTGGCCTCTGAGGCCAACACTGCTGATGTGTTCACCAAGGCACTCGCGCCTTGTGACCATCAGCGCTTCTGCACCCAGCTGGGTCTTGTGCCTTTCTTGCCTCACTTGCTCTCCTCTTGACTTTCCTTGTACTGTCACATATATATACCTGCTCTTGCTTGTCTAGCTTTATATATATATGTGTGTACTCCTGCATGTGAATTGGCCTTGTGGCCTTGCTCTTGTGCTCGGACTGTGTGGTGACTTTGTGATCCACCCTGAGCTTTGCTTTGCTTTGCTTTGCTTGACTGGTCTTGTGACCCCTTGTTCTCCCCCCACTTTGCCTATGGGGGTGTGTCAGAACATATATGTAGCTTATGCTGTTGTGTAGGCTACAGTGGGGTATACCATAGGGGGTACAACCCAATTAGGGTTTTGCTATTTGTACTCACTTCACTCATAGTTCATCATTTCTCGCTCTATTCTGCACAATCAGCACCGAACTTAAAGTAGAGCGCTTCGTCAACCTAACTCTTGCTCCACCCGCTGCCAATGAGTACGCTGTCGAGCGCCGAATACCACAGCAGTGGACTCTGTTTGAGTCCGTACAAGCTCTTCAGAAGCTTGCACACGCGAGATGTACCGTCGTTGAAGTACACCGGCTGCTCCATGTACAGAACTCGGTCCAATTTGCTCTGCAGGTATGCGTTTTTCATGTCCAGCTGCATGACGTGCAGATTGAGAACCGCAACGATGGAGAGGAAAATGCGTAGCGTAATGTCAGATTTATATGACATAGTTGTTGTAGGCTATAGTGGGGTAGCACATATGGGGTACAGCTTTTTAGGGTTTGCATTTGTACCCAACTCTCACTTAGTCATCCTCATTCTCGTTCTAACTTTCTCATGGTATCAAGCAGGTTCCCTCGTGGGAACTGTGCCTAGGGCCCACCACATCGAATTTTTTTTTCCTGCCCGGAGCGCGCTCCCCGAGTCGCGCTCCCTTCTCTTCCTTCGTCGAGCCGCCCTAGCGGCCACGTCGCGTCGCCCCTAGCGGCCTCCCCTGCGCCGCCCTACGGCCCCGGCGCCGCCCTGTCCCGGCCCCGCCGCCCTTCACATCGGCCCCGCCGCCCTTCACTACGGCCCCGCCGCCCTTCACTTCGGCCCCGCCGCCCTTCGCTGCGGCCCCGGCCGCTCTTCTCTGCGGCCCCGCCGCCCTTCGCTACGGCCCCGCCGCCCAGCTCGCTGCGGCCCCGCCGCCTACCTTGCGGCCCCGCCGCCCTTCGCTGCGGCCCCGCCGCCCCTCTCGCTGCGGCCCCGCCGCCTACCTTGCGGCCTCGCCGCCCTTCGCTGCGGCCCCGCCGCCATTCTCGGCGGCCCCGCCGCCCTTCGCTACGGCCCCACCGCCCCTCTCACTGCGGCCCCGCCGCCTACCTTGCGGCCTCGCCGCCTCCCTTGCGGCCCCGCCGCCCTTCGCTGCGGCCCCGTCGCCCCTCTCGCAGCGGGCCCGCCGCCTTCCTTGCGGCCCCGCCGCCCTTCGCTGCGGCCCCGCCGCCCCTATCGCTTCGGCCCCACCGCCTACCTTGCGGCTCCGCCGCCCTTCGCTGCAGCCCCGCCGCCCCTCTAGCTACGGCCCCGCCGCCCTTCGCTGCGGCCCCGCCGCCCCTCGCTGCGGCCCCGCCGCCCTACCGAGTCGCCCGAGCCGCCCGAGCCGCCCATTCCGCCCGAGCCGCCCGAGCCGCCCGAGCCGCCCGAGCCGCCCAAGCCGCCCGAGCCGCCCGAGCCGCCAGAGCCGCTTGAGCCGCAGAGGAGCCGAGCCGCTGGTGCCGCAGAGCCGCAGTTGCTGCAGGACCGCCCGAGTCGCCCGAGCCGCCGTGTTGCCGAGCTGCTGTGCTGCCGAGCTGCCCGAACCGCCCTGTCTGGTGAGAGCAGCGCTTCTGTCACTGCACTGCCCCTGTCCTACCGTTAGCGCTGCTCGTCTACTGCTGTCATGGCTACCCCCAGTGTTCTCGCTTTTGATGCTGAGGGTCGGGCCATTCACTTTGACGTCTGGGTAGATGACCTGCAGCTTTTCCTACAGTGCGATAGGGCAGACGGTCTCTCCCTCTTTGACCTCACATCTGGTGCCTCTCCTGCCCCTGCTGCCGATGCCGACGCCACTGTTCGCTCCCAGTGGGCCACTCGCGATGCTGCTGCACGTCTTGCTGTGCGTCGCCACCTGCCTACCACTGAGCGCGCACACTTTAGTCAGTACAAGAGTGCTCAGACCTTGTACGCCGCTGTAGTTGCGCGCTACTCTTCCCCTGCCACTGCTGCACTGAGCCGCCTCATGCTACCGTACCTCTTCCCTGACCTTGCTGCCTTTCCCACAGTCGCTGACCTCATTACGCACCTCCGCACTAGTGACACTCGCTACCGCGCTGCGCTTCCTGCTGAGTTCTGCGCCAAGAACCCCCCCCCCCATGTACATCACTCTCTATTATCTAGTCACCCGCCTCCCTGACTCCCTTCGTGTAGTCAGGGACCACTTCCTCTCAGTTTGTCCCACCACTCTCACTGTTGACCTCCTAGAGAAGGCCCTCCTAGCAGCGGAGAAGAGCATAGTCGCTGTAGGAGCCTCTCGTGGTGACCCTCGCACCCCCATCTTTGAGGGGTGTTCCCCTTCCCCCCTTTTGCCCTCTGTCGCCTCTGCTGCTGCGGCCGACCTAGTTGGTCTTGAGTCGGTCGGTGCGGCATCTGCCCCTAGCTGGAGACGCCGCTCTGGCAAGGGCAAGGGGGGCAAGGGCGCGGGAAGAGCTAGCGGGGGTGGCGGAGGTGGCGGTGGAGGCGGCGGAGGGAGTGGGGGTGGCGGTGGGGGTGGTGGCGAGGGTGGAGGTGTTGGTGGCAGCAGTGGAGGCGGAGGCGGCGGAGGAGGTAGCGGTGGGAGCGGAGGCAGCGGTGGTGGCGGGAGTGGAGGAGGCGGTGGTGGAGGAGGTGGAGCTGGTCGGGGTGGCGCTTCGCAGCGGAGCGGCTCCGGTGGTGGTCAGCGCCAGCAGCAGCAGCAGCAGCAGCGTTCTCGGGACATCCCCCCCCCTTAGCAGCTCCGTGAGTGGTACGCTGCGCGTCAGCGTTGTGGGGGTTTTGGTCCGTGCACCTACGTCCTTCGCACCAGCGACCGCGCAGGTGAGCAGTGTGGGGGTGCCCACTCCACCCAGCGCTGCTTTGGCCGCCTGACGGACGCTTGGCGTCACCCGTTCCCGGAGGCCGCTTAGATCCCCCGCTGGGGAGAGCTGTATAGGGCAGGTGTAGCTATCTTTGATCTTGACTTTGATGCTATTCTTGCTGCCATGTATGCTGTGACTTATAGTGACGAGGGTGACTGTTACCAGTGTTTCCCGCCCGATCCGGGCATTGAGACTGGTGCTCTAGGTGCTGGTGAGGCTGCTGCTCTAGGTGCCCGTGCGGCTGTTGTTCTAGGTGCCAGTGCGTCTGCGTCCTCAGGTGCTGGTGAGTCCGCGCTCTCAGGTACCGCGTCTTCTTCGGCCTCCCTCACCTTCACACTTGACTGAGGGGCTTCTCGCTCCTTCTTTCGGGACCGCACCACCCTCACGCCGCTTGGTCGGCCGGTTGCAGTCTCCCTGGCAGACCCCTCTTGGGGTCCTGTCCTCTCTCACTTCTCTACTGTCCTCCCGTGTCCGGCTGCCCCCTCTGCCACCTTGTCCGATCTTTACCTCCCCTCGTTCTCTACGAACTTGGTGAGTGGTGCTGACCTACAGGATGTGGGGGTTCACCAGTTTACTCCTGCGAGTCAGCGGGTGACCCACTGCTCGGCCGCTCGCACAGGCCGACACCTGGCCACGTTTACGTGTCGGCCGGGGTCGAGCCTCTACACTCTGACCACTGAGTCTCCTCCTGTCCCTACGTCTGGCCAGGTAGCTGCATCGGGTCAGGTGTTTGCTGCAGTGTCCAGGTCTGGTCCTGAGTCTGCCCCCTGCTCGTGTCGCCTCCTGTCTCACGAGAATCTCCTGTGGCACCACCGTCTTGGTCACCCCTCTCTGCCTCGTCTCCGAGGCATGGCTTCCCGTTTGTTTGTCTCTGGTCTTCCCCGGTCCCTCCCTCCCCTTCCTTCGGGGCCTGGTCCTTCCTGTGTCCCCTGTGTCGAGGGGCGGCTACGGGCTGCCCCTCACTCCTCTCAGTTTACCCCGACAGAGGCCCCGCTGCAGATGCTTCACATGGACGTGTGGGGCCCGGCCCGCGTCCGTGGACAGGGTTACGAGCGCTACTTCCTGCTGGTGGTTGACGACTACTCGCGTTACACCACAGTCTTCCCCTTGCGCAGTAAGGGCGATGTCACTGAGGTGTTGATCGACTGGATCCGCGCAGCTCGTCTCCAGCTCAGGAGGAGCTTCGGCTCGGACTTTCCTGTTCTGCGTCTGCACTTTGACCAAGGCGGAGAGTTCTCCTCTTGCCTTCTGCGAGCCTACTGCCGTGCGCGAGGCATCCGCCAGACCTTTACGCTTCCGGACTCTCCACAGCAAAATGGGATTGCTGAGCGCCGCATTGGCATGGTCATGGACGTCGCTCGTACGTCCATGATGCATGCGGCTGCCCCCCATTTTCTGTGGTCGTTTGCGGTTTGGTACGCGGCGCATCAGATCAACCTTCACCCCAGGGTCTCCATGCCGGAGACCTCTCCAGCTTTGCTGTGGACGGGGAAGGTTGGCGATGCGTCTGCGTTCCGTGTCTGGGGATCTCGGGCGTTTGTCCGCGACTTGTCTGCGGACAAGCTGTCCCCTCGTGCTGCTCCTTGTTGTCTTCCTTGGCTTCCCCCCTGACGCGCCAGGGTGGCAGTTCTACCACCCCACCTCTCGTCGTGTTCTGTCCTCTCAGGACGTCACGTTTGACGAGTCGGTCCCCTACTACCGTCTCTTCCCCTACCGCACTCCTTCCCTCCCCCCGCCTCCGCTCTTCCTGGTGCCAGGTCCCCCCCCGGTAGACCCCCTCCCCCCTCAGGGTCCTGCCCCTTCAGGTGTGTCCCAGGTAGACGCAGTCGAGCCAGTCGAGGTTGCTGGTGACTCTGGTACTGCTGCGGGTGCTGAGCCTGGGGGTAGTGACTCTGGGGGTACTGCGCGAGTGGGTGCTGCGCCTGGGGGTGCTGAGTCTGGGGGTGCTGAGACTGGGGGTGCTGAGCCTGGGGGTGGTGAGACTTGGGGTGCTGAGCCTGGGGGTACTGCGCCTGGGGGTGCTACGTCAGGAGCTACTGAGCCTGGGGGTGCTGCGTCTGGAGCTACTGAGCCTGGGGGTGCGGAGCCAGCGGCCGCTGGACCTGCTCGTGTGGCATCTGGCGGTGCTGGGCCTGGAGGTTCTCCGGGTGCTTCTTCTCGGCGGGAGCCGCTCTCTCCACAGGAGCTGCGCGAGTGGTTTGCCCGGCGCTGGAGGCGTACTGCTGGAGCTGGAGCTTCTTCGGCCGCTGAGGGTGCTGGTGCCGTCGGTCCCAGCGGTGCTCGTCCTGGGAGTGCTGGAGCTGCTGGGCCGGCGGGTCCGACTGGAGCTGGAGCTGCTGAGGGTGTTAGCGCTGAGGCTACTGCTGTCAGTCGTGGCGGTGGTTCTGCTGCGGGTGCTGCTGGAGGTACTGCAGCTGGAGGTGATGTTGGCGCTGGTGCTGCCGCTGAGGGTGCTGGTGCTGTCCATGCTATGTCTGGAGTCGCCGCGCGGCCTCGGCCGTACTTGCGTCATCGGGATCCAGTTCTGGTAGCGTGGTATCCGCATTTGCGTCATCAAGAAGCGTGTTAGCGAATACCGGGCACACATCGGCCCACTTCTTTGGAGGTACACCGAAGTTGGAACGGGTGGAGTGATGTGAGGATCTAGGATCGAGCTCAGAAAAGAGAATGTTAATTGAATTGAATGATCACCTGGGTACAACACGAGGCTATATATAGGCTCGACACAAGGCCCAGTAACCAGGTGTTACGCGAAGGTTCTGCGGGTCGCGAAGCGTCCCGAACAGATCCTTCCCGAATTCGGTAGAAGGCAATTCGGTGGCAACCGAAAAGCTAGAATTAGGTGCACGCAACCTAGCTCGGTGCTATAACTATAATAGAATATAGGAAAGCACCTAGCCTAGAAAATCAAGCAATTCATGCATGCATATAATCATCCTATGCTAGAAATAGCATGATAAAGTCTAGGCAAGCTAGCATATCCAGCATAAGCCGTCGTACTCTCACACGTCCCCCCCTCAAAGCTGAGTGGCGTGAGAAACACCCTGCTTGACAAGATAGGTCTTGAGAGCATGGCGTGCGTTGCCCATATCAGCTTCTGCAACCCAACTGTCCTCAGTGGGGTCATATCCCTTCCAGCGTATCAGGAACTCGAGGGCCTTGTCGCCGCGGCGCCGATAAGTGAGAACGCGTTCCACTTCATACTCTGGCTCATCATGTACGAGAACAGGTGGTGGTGGCGGTAGCTGCCGTCCTGGAACTGTTGGTTGGGGTCCTTGTAGGGCTTCAGTAGCTGAACATGGAAAGCGTTGTGAAGCTTCCATCTAGTAGGTAAGCGCAAGCGGAATGTTACTGGCGTCACGTGTGCCTCAACGAGAAAAGGACCACAGAAGCGAGGCCGGAGTTTGGATGGGAGGTGAGACAGGTTCAAGTTGCGCGTGTCAAGAAGCACCTGATCTTCGACTGCTACTGAGTGATCACATTGCTGACGATCGGCATACTGCTTCTGGGAGGTCTGCATCGTGGTGAGTCGTCGCTGAGTCTTCTCCCATAGCTGTTGCATGGTGGTGACGAAGTCATGTGCGGCTTGGACGTGTGCCGGTGTGGTTGGCTGCTGTGGTGTAAGTGGTTCCCGTCCGTAACACAGGAAGAAAGGAGTTTTCCCTGTGGCCGCATGTGACGCGTTGTTGTAAGCGAACTCTAGGGTTGGTAACTGTGTGTCCCAGGGGCTGACGTCGTCCTTGCAAGCTGTGCGCAGTAACTGTTCAACCTCTTGATTGAGTCGCTCTGTCTGTCCATCAGTCTGTGGGTGGTACGCTGAGGACATCGCAAGTTTGGTCCCCAATAATCCCATGAGCTCCTTCCAGAACTTGTGAATTTGGGGACTCTGTCTAAGATAAGTCTAGCGGGGATGCCGTGGATGGTGATTGTGAGAATAAGCGAACAGGAATGGGTGAACTAGAAGTGAAAATGAGTACAAGTAGTAAACCCTAGAACTGTGTACCCCCTATAGGCTAACCCACTGTAGCCTACACAAGCATAACATATATAATGTTTGACACACCCCCATAGGCAAAGTGGGGGAGAACAAGGGGTCACAAGACCAGTCAAGCAAAGCAAAGCAAGCTCAGGGTGGATCTCAAAGTCACCACACAGTCCGAGCACAAGAGCAGGGCCAGAGGCCAGTTCACATGCAGGAGTACAGACATATATATAAAACTAGACAAGCAAGAGCAGGTATATATATATGTCACAGTACAAGTAAAGTCAAGAGGAGAGCAAGTGAGGCAAGACAGACACAAGACCCAGCTGGGTGCAAAAGCGCTGATGATCACAAGGCGCGAGTGCCTTGGTGAACACATCAGCAGTGTTGGCCTCAGAGGCCACGTACGCAAGTCGCAACTGACCACGCTGCTGCAGCTCACGAGCAAGGAAGTAGCGGAGAGCAATGTGCTTCGTTCTGTGCTCCAAGCGCTGCTCTCGACACAAGGCCAGCATGGCCTTGTTGTCTACGTACAGCACTGGAGGAGAACGAGGCGGCTCTCCAAGGTCAGTCAGCAGGTAGGTGAGCCAGCGAAGCTCCTGTGCAGCCATGGCCCCGGCGTAGATCTCAGCCTCACAACTGGAGCCGAGAACCGAAGACGAGCGAGTAGACCGCCACGAGACAGAGCCGGAACTAAGGCTGAAGGTGTAACCCTGTGACGACCGCTGCGTAGCCTGGTCGTCAGCCCAAGAAGCGTCCGCGTGGCCGGTAAGGACCACTGGACTCCGCCCTCCAAGCACAAGCCCCATGCCCGACGTACTGCACAGGTAGCGCAATACCCTCTTCGCTGCAGCCATGTGCTCTGGTCTGTGTCTCCCAGGAGCAACATAGCGTGCAAGAATGCTCAGAGGGTATGCAAGGTCAGGTCGTGTGCAGGTCATCAGGTACATGAGGCAGCCAACAAGCTCTGCATACGGACCACTCGACTCTACGGACTCATCCGAAGGCAGAGCTGAGAGTGAGTGGCGAGTAGGCAGAGGAGTGGCCTGAGGCGAGGAGTACGTGAAGCCGAAGCGCTGAAGGACCTGCTGCACCATGTGTGACTGAGTCAAGGTAATGGTGCGGCGTGCTCTGTCCCGAGTGATCTGCAAGCCAAGGTAGCTGCGCAGTTCACCCAGGTCTGTGCACGTGTGTCTCTTCAGCAGTTCGGACTTCACGTAGGCGAGTCCAGCAGTGTCCGCTGTGGCAAAGACCAAGTCGTCGACGTACACGAGGATGTAGAACTGCGGCAGTGAAGTGTCGGTGCGCAGAAACAGCGACGGGTCGGCAGTAGAAGGAGCAAACCCAAGAGCCGCAAGCGTAGTCCTCAGTGTGTCGTGCCACTCACGCGGTGCCTGGCGGAGACCGTAGACTGGCCGTCGGAGGCTCCACTGGGTGCCAGGAGGGAAAGTCCCAGTGAAGCCAGGTGGACGGCGCAGCCAGATCTCCTCGTGCAGGCTACCCTGCAGGAACGCAGTGCTGAAGTCGAGAGAGTGAAGCTCGTAGTCGCGCTGAGCGGCTATGTGCAGCAGCACCCGAAGAGTGGTCATCTTCGGGGTGGGAGAGAAGGTCTGAAAGTAGTCAACTCCCTGCCGCTGACTGAAGCCACGAGCAACGTACCGCGCCTTGAAGACAGGTGGAGAGCCCGGCGGCCGCTTCACCCTGAAGATCCACATGCCACTGACGATGTTCGCCCCAGGAGGGGGAACCGCGTCAACGTAGGTGCCTGTGGACTTCCAGGAAGCCATCTCTGCATCCATAGCTGCCTGCCACTGAGAGGAGTAGGGACCCTCTACGGCCTCCGCGTAAGAACGCGGAGTCGGGATGTCTAGTGCATCCGGGTCTCCCTCAGGGGCAAGCAGTACAGACGCGAGATGAGGTGAAGCAGCCGCTAGACACTGTAACTCCTCCTGTCTGTCCTCTAGGACGTCCGTGCCAAGAGCACACTCACCCCCGACGGACGGAGGACAGACAGACGCAGACTCAGCAACAAGACCAGCAGCGTAGTCGAGACGACAGCGAGCAGCAAAGTCAACGAGCTCAGCGACTAGAGCAGACGCAGCAGTGGACTCAAAAGAGGGGTCAGTGACGACAGTAGCAAGCAGACGCGTGACAGTAGGACTGGCAGCGCGAAGAGAGTCCGACTCAGGGTCGGCAAGCGCAGGAAGAGAGGACTCAGGAGGAGAAGGCAAAGGGGCACGCAGGGGAGCAGTGGACGGACGCAGAGACATCCGGTGCGTGCCAGGGACAGGAGGAGGACGCTGACGCGAACCGCGACCACTAGCGCGAGCAGCACGAACAGGCGACGCGGGACGAGACGCAGGCTCACGACGCTCAGCAAGACCTCCAGTAGGACCAGTGTAAGGAGAGGGAGCAGGCAGAGGAGAGGAAGGCTCCAACAGTGACTGCGACTGGACAGGCTGTGGACACTCTACCGAAGGAGAAAGACCAAGAACCTGCTGTAGGAGCGGAACGAAGTACGGCCGAGGCCGCGCGGAAGCTCCAGACTCAGCAGGGACAGCACCAGCACCCTCAGCGACAGCACCAGCGCCACCAACACCTCCAGTGGCAGGACCTCCAGCAGCACCAGCAGCAGAACCACCGCCAGGACAGACAGAAGTAGTCTCAGCACCAACACCCTCAGCAGCTCCGGGACCGGCAGCACCAGCACCCTCGACGGTCGACGAAGCTCCAGCTCCAGCAGCACTCCTCCAGCGGCGAGCAAACCACTCACGCAGCTCCTGTGGAGAGAGGGGCTCCCGGCGAGACGCAGCAGCAGGAGAAACCCCAGGCTCAGCAGCTCCAGACTCAGCACCCCCAGGCACAGCCGCTCCAGACTCAGCACCTCCAGGCTCAGCAGCTCCAGACTCAGCACCCCCAGACTCAGTAGCTCCAGCTCCAGTAGGACCCGCAGGTCCAGCAGCTCCGGGACCGGCAGAACCCTCAGCAGGCAAAGAAGCTCCAGCTCCAGCAGCACGCCTCCAGCGGCGAGCAAACCACTCGCGCAGCTCCTGTGGAGAGAGCGGCTCCCGCCGAGACGGAAGAACCGCAGGTCCAGCAGGCGCAGGCTCCGCACCTCCAGGCCCAGCACCCCCAGGCTTAGCAGCTCCTGACGTAGCACCCTCCGGCTCAGCACCCCCCGGCTCAGCACCCCCAGACTCAGCACCCCCCGGCCTCGCACCCCCAGGCTCAGCACCCCCAGGCTCAGCACCCCCAGCAGCAGCACCCCCAGGCTCAGCACCCGCGCCAGGACCAGACTCAGCAGCAACCTCGACTGGCTCGACCGTGTCTACCTGGGACACACCTGAAGGGGCAGGAACCTGAGGGGGGAGGGGGTCTACCGGGGGGGGAACTGGTACCAGGAAGTCCGGTGGGGGGGGAAGGGAAGGAGTACGGTAGGGGAAGAGGCGGTAGAAGGGGACTAACTCGTCGAACGTGACGTCCTGGGAGGACAGAACACGACGAGAGGAGGGGTGGTAGAACTGCCACCCTGGAGCGTCAGGGGGGAAGCCAAGGAAGACACAGGGAGCAGCACGGGGGGACAGCTTGTCCGCAGACAAGTCGCGGACAAACGCCCGAGATCCCCAGACACGGAACGCAGACGCATCGCCGACCTTCCCCGTCCACAGTAACACTGGGGACATCGCGGGCCGAGAGACCCTGGGGTGAAGGTTGAGCTGATGCGCCGCGTACCGAACCGCAAACGGCCACAGAAAATGGGGGGCAGCCGCATGCATCATGGACGTACGAGCGACATCCATGACCATGCCAATGCGGCGCTCAGCAATCCCATTTTGCTGTGGAGAGTCCGGAAGCGTAAAGGTCTGGCGGATCCCCTGTGCACGACAGTAGTCTCGCAGAAGGCGAGAGGAGAACTCCCCACCTCGGTCAGAGTGCAGACGCAGAACAGGAAAGTCCGAGCCGAAGCTCCTCCTGAGCTGGAGACGAGCCTCGCGGATCCAGTCGATCAGCACCTCAGTGACAGCACCCTTGCTGCGCAAGGGGAAGACTGAGGTGTAACGCGAGTAGTCGTCAACCACCAACAGGAAGTAGCGCTCGTGACCCTGCCCACGGACGGGGGCCGGGCCCCACACGTCCATGTGAAGCGTCTGCAGAGGAGCCTCTGTCGGGGGAAACTGGGAGGAGTGAGGAGCAGCCCTGAGGCGCCCCTCGACACAGGGGACACAGGAAGGTCGTGGTCCCGTGGAAGGGGAGGGAGAGACTGGGGAAGACCAGAGACAAGGACACGGGAAGCCATGCCCCGAAGACGGGGCAAGGAGGGGTGGCCTAGACGGTGGTGCCACAGAAGAGTCTCGTGAGACAGGAGGCGACACGAACAGGGGGCAGACTCAGGACCAGACCTGGACGCAGCAGCAAACACCTGACCCGACGCTGCTACCTGACCGGACGCGGGGACAGGAGGAGACTCAGTGGTCAGGGTGTAGAGGCTCGACCCCGGCCGACGCGAGAACGTGGCCAGGTGCCGGCCTGTGCGTGCGTCCGTGCAGTGGGTCACCCGCTGACTCGCAGGAGTGAACTGGTGAACCCCCGCATCCTGTAGGTCTGCACCACTCACCAAGTTCGTCGAGAACGAGGGGAGGTACAGGCCAGACAGGGTGCCCGAGGGGGCAGCCGGACACGGGAGGACAGTGGAGAAGTGAGCGAGGACAGGACCCCCAGAGGGGTCAGCCAGGGAGACCGCAACCGGCCGACCAAGCGGCGTGAGTGTGGTGCGGTCCCGAAAGAAAGAGCGAGAAGCCCCAGAGTCAAGTGTAAAGGTGAGGGAGGCCGAAGCCAACGCGGTACCTGAGAGCGCAGCCTCACCCGCACCTGAGGAAGCAGACTCACTAGCACCTAGAGCAGCAGCCGCACCTGTACCTGGAGCAGGAGAGTCACTAGCACCCAGAGCAGCAGCCTCACCAGTAGCTAGAGCAGCAGGTCCTATACCTGGGTCAGGCGGGACGCACAGGTGACCGGCACGGTCAGCACTAGTAGGCAATGCATACATGGCAGTGAGAATAGCATCATAGTCAAGAGCATATATATCTACCCTCTGCCTAAGCAACTCCACCCAGTCGGGAAGCTCAGCCTCGTCGCCAAACACGGTACGCCAGGCGTCGCTCAGACGGGCGAAGCAGCGGGACGGTGTATGACTATGTGTCCCACAAGGCTGACCAGTCCGAGTACCAGTGCGAATCACGTAAGAGCAGCGAACAGCACTGAGAGACCCTCCACTCTGAGCGTACCACTCACGAAGCTGGCGAGGCGTGAGAGACACGCGAGAGGGTCGCGGGAGCTGCATCTGGCCGCCACCACGAGTAGAAGCAGCAGGAGTGGTAGTAGGAGTAGCGTCGCCACCCCTACAGCCCCAACCAGCGTACCACTCACGCAGCTGCTGGGGCGTGAGGGACTCACGCCGGCGTCGCTGGGGCTGCATTTGGCTCCGCAAGTAGAAGCAGGAGCAGGACTAGCAGCAGGGAGGCAGGCAGCCAGGCAAGCCAAAAGGCAGGCAGGCAGGCAAGCAGGCGACGCGCAGCGTGCTAGCAGGGCAAGAGCTCACCAGTGGTGGGAAGAGTAGGCTCGGCGACTCAGCGGTTCGGCAGCTCGGCGGCTCGGCGGCTCGGGCGACTCGGGCGGCTCGGCGGTAAGGCGGCTCGGCAGCAACTGCAGCTCAGCAGCTCAGCGACCCGGCGGCTCGGCGGTAGGGCGGCTCGGCTGCTGGGCGGCTCGGGTGAAGGGCGGCTCGGCGGTGGGGCGGCTCGGCTGCTGCAGGTGAGCGGTGAAGGAGGAGGAGAAGCAGGGGAGGCCACACACCTGCCACCCGCAAGCGGCCCCCTCAGGTCGCCTCGACAGGCGACGGGAAAAGGGGGGGTGGGTGGTGGGGGCCGGTAGGTGCAGCGGCGGGGCCAGCAGGTGCAGTTGCGGGGCCGGTAGAAGGGGACGGCAGGAGCCGTCAGGAGGGGACGGCGGGGCCGTCAGGAAGGGACGGCGGGGCCGTCACGAAGGGACGGCGGGGCCGTCAGGAGGTGAACGGGCCGCGACGGGGGCAGGCGGCGGGGCCGCGTAAGGGCCTGGGCGGGGCCGCGACAGAGCCGTCGGCGGGGCCGCGTGAAAGCCGGGGCGGGGCCGCGTAGAAGCCGGGGCGGGGCCGCGCGAGAGCAGGCGGCGGGGCCGCGAAGGAGCCGAGGCGGGGCCGCGTGAGAGCAGGCGGCGGAGCCGCGTAAGGGCCTGGGCGGGGCCGCGACAAAGCCTGCTGCGGGGCCGCGTGAGAGCCGGCGACGGGGCCGCGTAAGGGCCGGCGGCGGGGCCCCGTCAAAGAGGGCGGCGGGGCCGCGACAGTGAAGGCGGCGGGGCCGCAGGGGAAATGGCGACCCGAGGGGTCGCTAAAAAAAAGATCGCGCCTCGGGGGGCGCTTCGGTGGGCCCAACAAAAAAAAAACGGTCCGTAGAAGGACCCGCTCTATACCATGTGAGAATAAGCGAACAGGAATGGGTGAACTAGAAGTGAAAATGAGTACAAGTAGTAAACCCTAGAACTGTGTACCCCCTATAGGCTAACCCACTGTAGCCTACACAAGCATAACATATATAATGTTTGACAGTGATGATGCGGTCGGAGAAGAGGCGAGAAGTTGCTTCAGCTGTAGCTGTAGCGTTGGTCGGTATGAAGTGACCCATTTTGGAGAACTTATCGATCACCACGAGGATGGAATCATGTCCCCGTGAGGTCGAAGGAAGTCCTGTGATGAAGTCGAGGCTAACGACCTGCCATGGCTGCTCCAGTACGGGTAGAGGCTGAAATAACCCTGTTTTTTTCTGCTTGCTACTCTTCATCCGCTGGCACGTGTCGCAAGAGGTGACGAACCGCTGCACGTCTGCTGCCATCCCGGGCCAGTAGTAATACTTTGCTATCCCTGCTAACGTCTTGTTGCTCCCGAAATGTCCCACGTAAGGTACGTCGTGAAAATCCTCCAATAGGATCTGCCGTAGCGGGGCGTAATTCGGTACCCTAATCTTTCCCGAACCCTTCCTTACAGCTAAGTCTTTCTCCCACTGTAATAGCTTCTTGGTCTGTGATGTAGCGATCTCTACGTCCACGGAGTACCCATGTTGGAAGAGACCCTTGAGCAGAGGGTTCATCCTGTCGAGCTGGATGCCTGCTACATGACCGGGGCGGCTCAACGCGTTTGCCTTGTTGTGTAGCCCGGGCTCGTAGATGATGTCGTAGTGGAAGTGAGTTTCCAGGAAGTCCACCCACCGCACCTGTCGTCGTGAGAGCATCGGCTGTGACTTCAGGTATTTGAGACTGCAGTGGTCAGTATAGACTGTAGTCTTGGCTCCCTCTAGGTAACACCTCCACGCCTTGAAGGCTATGACTATCGCTAAGGCTTCCTTGTCATGGATGGGGTAGTTCAGTTCTGCTCCGTGTAGCTTCTTACTGAGGTAGGCGATGGGCTGCAAACCTCATCCGTGATCCTGCATCAGTACTGCTCCGACTGCCTAGTCACTAGCGTCTGCTTCCACCACGTAGTCCTTGTCTGGATCCGATAGGATGAGTACTGGCGCTGTAGTCAGCGCTGTCTGTAGCTGCTCCATGGCTTGCTGATGAGGAGTATCCCATTTGTAGGGCGAATCCTTTTTCAGTAGGTCGGTCAGTGGCGCTGCTATCTTAGCGTACTGCGGCACGAACCTATTGTAATAGTTGGCGAAGCCTAGGAACTGCTGCAACTCCTTTACGTTCTCCGGTGCTTTCCACTTCTTGACGGCTTCGATCTTCCGCGGGTCCACGTGTACGCCCTCGGCACTCACCATGTGCCCGAGAAACTGCACCTTCTTCAGGGCAAAGTCGCTCTTCGACAGCTTCACATAGAACTTGTTTTCCCGCAGGATCTCGAAAACCTTCCGCAGATGCTCCACGCGCTCCTTCATGTTCTTGGAGTAGATGAGAATGTCGTCCAGGTACACCACCACGCACTCGTCCAGCAGGGGCCGTAGAATGTGATTCATCTCCGCCTGAAACGTTGCTGGTGCGTTGCAGAGTCCGAACGGCATCACCACGTAGGAGCCGTATCTGGTACCGAACGCCGTCTTGTGGATCGAGTTGTCCGCCATCTTGATCTGTCAGTAACCCGACCGTAGGTCCAGCTTCGAAAAGACTGTTGCACCACGCAGTTGATCCAAAAGGTTGTCGATGCGCGTTATGGGATATTTGTTTTTTACGGTCTGTTTGTTCAGTGCGCGGTAGTCGATGCACATCCGTAAACTGCCGTTTGGTTTTAGACTGAAGAGAACTGGTGCACCGTAGGGAAAGGTGGATGGGCAGATCAGTTGTCTGTCCAGTAGATACTCTATCTGTTTCTTCATGTATGTCAGCTCAGTTGGACTCAGACGGTATGGTGCACGTGAGACGGATTTCGCACCTGGTTACTCCACGATCTTATGCTCCTGGGTGCGTGCTGGAGGTACACCTGCAGGTAGGTCGTCGGGCATTATATCCTTGTACTGCTCGAAGACCTCCTTTACTGCTGCAGGTAGCTCCGTACTCAGCTTCTCCTCCTCTGCTACTGCCATAACCAGTGCTAAGTAACCCGTGTTACTCTCGTTCACTGCCCGTTCGAACCGTGCCAGTGTCGTTTCAGGAACACTCCCTGTATCCGTCCAGCTTCGCCGCTCCACTCGTTTCGCGTTGTTGTAGATGCGCGCCTTCCTGTTGACCCAGTCGATCTCGGGGTTGAACCGCTTCAAGAAATCTCTCCCCAAGATGAAATCGGATCCCTTGATGTTCGTGATCGGCAACGTCGGCTTCCACCTTAGCGCCCCTATGTGCAGTTGCAGTGATGCTTCGCCGTGGATGGGAAGTTTCGTACCGTCCACCATCGTTGCCATGAACTTGGTCTCCTCCGAAGGTTCTCCAATTTTCTCCAACGTCCTGCGGTCGCACAACGACTGAGATGCACCGCTGTCCACTAGTGCCTGGAGGCGTCACCTGTTGCAGATCACCTGGAGAAGTTGTGGTTGTTGCTGCTCCGAGTAACCGTAGATGGTCTTGTTTATATGACCATAGGGTATGTCGAATATATCTCCCTTAGGTCCTGCGGTCGAAGGTGCTGACTCCATATCAGTTTTCAACTGAGTTGGGTTAGAAGGATTTATCCGAGGCCAATTCAGCTTCGTCTTGGCCTGGAACATTCTCTTAAGCCTTTGCAGCTGTGTAGGTTTCACCTGTGGGCAATTGGGAGCCTTAACACCGTGCTGCAGGGAGAGAATATGAACTCCTTGGAACGCACGACCCTTTTGAACGCTCCGGAGTGGTTTGCCCAACTTCTCAGGTACCTGAATAATAGCTGAAGGCTTTTTCATGGCCTCAAAATCTCCCCTGAATTTTTTAAAGGCTTGAAAACCTCGAGAGGAAATAATATTACTTTCGTGGGTGTTCGGTTGGAGTTTCCCGGTCGGTGCAGAGTCTTGTTTCGCGGAGCCTCCATTTGTCTCGGCGATTTACCCTGTTGCCGGCCGGTCGTGGCGTTTTAAATCCGCGCCATCATGTCCTCATTTTTTCGCCATCGTGGATGTCCCACTGTTGTTGCCCTGCAACTCCGCTCGTGCCTTCTTCATTTTCCAACACGCCAAGAGTCGATGTCCTACTGCGCCGCAAAATTCGCACTTCTCATATTTTGTCGGCCGCTGCTTCGCGTCGATCTTGTCCATATCCATCGGGTCGGCGGTCATGGGTGGTGGCGATCGCTTCGTGTCGAATGATCTGTTCGGCACGTGGCGTCGTGTCTCGGGTTCACATCGCATCAGCGCATCGAATCTCTCTGCTGCACACACCTTGTTGCGGTAGTTGTAGTTCGCGGCAATCACCTGTTGGCGGACTTCCATCTTTAGCCCCTCAATATACGCTTGGATTTTTTTCCCTTCGGTCAGGTCGGTAATTCGGTTGAAGAGGCTCTCCATCTGCTGCATATACTGTGTTACACTGCCGAACTGTTTATGCCGATGAATCTGCTGCCGCGCCATGTAGCTGGAGCTGATTGATTCGAAACGTTGAATTAAAGCTTCCCGAAATTGCGTCCATGACCCCTCGCCTCGGATCTTAATGCTGTTGTAAATCCACTCGAGCGCCGGGCCTCGTAACAGTGTTGCTGCGAGCCGAATCCGCAATGCATCGTGTGTCGGGGTCGTACAGCCAACGGCCTCGAAGTAAATTTCGAGAGTCGCAATGAATCGACGGACGTCTGTGTCTCTCGCATTCGCTTAGTTGAAATTCGCGTCTGATCTCGGCCGTTGAGAATAAATTCCATCCGACGCTCCAAATTCCAACTTTTTTGGGCGAAATTCTCGTGGCCGTTGAGATTCGAATCGATCCGACGGTCGAAATTCCAACTTTTTCGCCACTGGACCTAAGGAGTGTTCGAAAACCGGTTCGAGGTGGACATTAGAGAATAGCGCGGAACTGGTTTACATACCCAAAATCTTGTCGAGTGAAAAATTGAAGTATCCGTATTCCGGAGCAATTCCACCATCGCGTATGGTTGACGCATTTGCTGCCCACGAGGGTCCGCCACCACTCCATCGTGCGGAGTTGCGATAACCATGCGCGTCACTACGCGCACTCGCTGCGGCTGGAGATCGAAGGACTTGCGCTTGTGTTCCACCGACGCTCGCGGTGTTCACTCTGACGGCCCCACGCAGTTCACCGCGCGTAACTCTTGCGCCTTCATTGCCATCGCGGTTGACGTTGTTGCCTTCAGCACGGGGAGAAGCGGACTCAATTTCCGCCTCAGCGCGAGGAGGAGGGTGATCGCGAGCCCATTTCGCACGAGCTCCTTCGATCATCAGCTCCAGATCCCCGTCGCTGATTTTGCCACGACTGTGGCACTCCCTCAAAGCAGCGACCTGTGCCTCCAGGTCCATGACTTCCGTAGTGGTGCCCTCGCCAACCATACGGAATCGAAGTAGCTGCCGGCTATCGAAGGTTGACAATTTCGTCAATCGTATTCGAGGCTATCTGAATTTCGCGTATGCGTCCACGCTCACCGCACCATGCGAAGAATAGGCGATTGTGGGAGAGCCTAGGCGCAGAGTTGCACGATCAGAGAGTGAAGTGCGAGGTTTGCGATACGGACTTGTTGGAAACCGGATACTGGTATTTGAAGAACAGTATGCTTGGTATGCAGCAATAGGCTTGCTATCCAGTAACAAAAGGAAAGTAATTGATTAATTGATTGATCACAACAGATACAACATGAATCTTATAGGAAACATAGTGACGTGTGCGAGAACGTTCTACGAGAACGTTGTCCGTAAAGAATGTTGTTCAAGGAGAACGTGCAAGCACCTACTCTAGTATGCGGTTCTAGGTTGGCACCGCCAGGTGAAAATACCATCAGGTGAAAATACCGTCAGGTGCATTTTCTAACTGCCCAGGAGTAGTTGCGCAGGTGCTCGCAACAGACAGCTGCACATACTCGTTTGTGCAATGTCGTCACTTCCCTCCATTTCGGTTCAGTGTTGAACAGTGCATACCGAAGTGCACTATTGGAGTGTACTCAGTGAATACCAAAGGTCCGGTATGCGGTATGCGAAACCTCGCTACATTGCATAGGGCTGCTACACGCAAAACCAGGCGCGTGCAGGGCTTCACCTTAACAGTATGTGCTAATGGCAGCATGGGAGAGATAGATGAAGCGCTCAAGGAGATACGTAGTTGCCTTAGTAGTATCAGTTGCAGTAGCAGCAGCACCGGCTGCAATACGAGAAGCAACAGTAGCAGATGCAGGAGCTGCAAGATTGGACGCAAGGTTTGGCCGTTGGCTAAATCATAAAAGGAAATAAAAAGCTATTATGTCATTTTCAGATAGCGAAGATAGCTACGTTCGAACAACAAAGACAATTGTAGTGACTTTGATTAGAGCTTTGGCGATTGTATTTGCATTAGTTTTTATGAAAACTAGCAATTCAACCAAATTTAGCCAAAGAAGATAATTTTGTCTGAGGGTACATTCCTGTGTCGACGTTTGTGTCTCGATCCAATAAAAAAAAAATAACTGTACACATGTTTCTTCATTTGCCTGGCTGGGGTGGGGTTTCGACGAGCATAATTTTTTCCCGCGCGATATTGGCATTGTGGGGTGTCCATGTGCATTGACATTCCGAACCGCGTGCGACTTTTTGACAGTGACGGGTCAATATGCAACTCGTCCGTGACGTCAGCGCGTTTCATGCTGACCAATGAAATAAACAGTAGTGGTCGCACAAGGGCGACATGCGTTTGTGACATTGTACGTTTTATGTTGTTTTAACGCGTCACTTAAGGATTGAGACACAAATGTCAACACAGGAATGAACCCAGACTTTTCATACTCTCTAAAATCTTTCGTCTTAAAATACTGACAAAAACTGGGCCAGGTGAGCATCAGACGATTTACTATATTAAACGTCAGTGCTCGCATTTATCTTGGGCTATTTTTACCTTGCTTGGAATGCACACTTTCGTACCCTTAATCAGTTTGTCTATGCAGTCGTAACCGTTTATGTGCTTGTAACTGCCAGAATGAGAAGTGATTGAACTATGAAAAGTTTGGAGTACAAGTATCAAACCCTAGCTTGTGTACCCCCTAAAGGCTAACCCACTATAGCCTACACAACAATAACACATATAGTGTTTGACACACCCCCATAGGCAAAGTGGGGGAGAGCAAGGGGTCACAAGACTAGTCAAGAGAGGCAAGCAAGCTCAGGGTGGATCACAACGTCACCACACATTCCGAGCACATGCAAAGGGCCACATGGCCAGTTCACATGCAGAAGTATATATGCAGTACAAACAACAAGTGTGAACTCAACCTAGCAGAGCAGACAGGCAGGAGTATATATATAGAGATCACAGTACAAGTAAAGCCTACAACAAGTGAGGAAAAGTGGGCACCAGCCCCAGCATAGTACAGAAGCGCTGATGATCACCAGGCTGAAGTGCCTTGGTGAATATATCAGCGGTGTTGGCCTGAGAGGCCATGTAACGCAGACGAAGCTCACCGCGCTGCTGCAGCTCTCGAGCGAGGAAGTAACGAAGAGCAATGTCCTTCGTTCTGTGCTCCAGTCTTTGCTCCTCACACAAGGCAACGGCAGCCTTGTTGTCGACGTACAGCACTGGAGGAGAACTAGGCCGCTCTCCCAGGTCGGTCAGCAGGTAGGTGAGCCAGTGTAACTCCTGTGCAGCCATGGCTGTGGCGTAGATCTCAGCCTCACAACTGGAGCTGAGAACTAAAGACGAACGCGTAGAACGCCACGAAACTGAGCCAGAGCCAAGGCTGAAGGTGTAACCCTGTGACGACCGCTGAGTAGCCTGGTCGTCAACCCAAGAAGCGTCTGAGTGCCCAGTGAGAACAACTGAGCTCCCTCCTCCAAGCACGAGCCCCATGCCTGATGTACTGCACAAGTAGCGCAAGACCCTCTTTGCAGCATTCAAGTGCACCTTTCGGTGCCTGCCAGGAGCCACGTAGCGAGCCAGAAGGCCAAGAGGGTATGCTAGGTCAGGACGAGTGCAAGTCATCAGGTACGTGAGGCAACCAACTAGCTCTGGGTAAGGACCACTCGACTTTACGGACTCATCCGAAGGCAGAGCTGAGAGCGTGTGACCTACAGCCAGAGGAGTGGCCTGCGCTGAGGACCAGGTGAAGCCGAAGCGCTGAAGGACCTGCTGCACCATATGTGACTGAGTCAGGGTAATGGTGCGGCGTGCTCTGTCCCGGGTGATCTGCAAGCCAAGGTAGCTGCGCAGTTTACCCAGGTCTCTGCACGTGTGTCTCTTCTGCAGCTCCAACTTCACGTGGGCGAGAGCCTCAGTGTCAGCAGTGAAAAGACCAAGTCGTCGACGTACACGAGGATGTAGAACGGCGGCAGCGAAGTGTCAGTGCGCAGAAACAGCGACGGGTCAGCAGTAGAGGGCGCGAACCCAAGTGCCGCCAGAGTGGTCCTCAGTGTGTCGTGCCACTCACGTGGCACCTGGCGGAGACCGTAGACTGGCCGCTGGAGGCTCCACTGGGTGCCAGGAGGAAAAGACCCAGTGAAGCCAGGAGGGCGACGCAGCAAGATCTCCTCGTGCAGACTGCCCTGCAAGAAAGCAGTGCTGTAGTCAAGAGAGTGAAGCTCGTAGTCACGCTGAGCAGCAATGTGCAGTAGCACCCGAAGAGTGGTCATCTTCGGGGTGGGGGAGAAGGTCTGAAAGAAGTCTACTCCCTCTCGCTGACTGAAGCCTCGAGCAACGTAACGAGCCTTGAAGACAGGCGGAGAACCCGGTGGGCGCTTCACCCTGAAAATCCAGATGCCACTGACTATGTTCGCCCCAGGAGGGGGAACCTCATCAACGTAAGTGCCAGTGGACTTCCAGGATGCCATCTCTGCATCCATGGCTGACTGCCACTGAGAGGAGTACTCACCCGCGATCGCCTCAGCGTAAGAGCGCGGGGTTGGGATGTCTGGAGCATCCGGGTCTCCCTTAGGGGCAATCAGCATGGACACGAGATGAGGCGCAGCGGCTGCAAGACACTCAAGGTCCACTTGTCTGTCCTCAAGGACGTCCGTGCCTAGAGCACACTCACCCTCGACGGACGGAGGACTGGCAGACTCAGACTCAGCAACAAGACTAGCAGTGTAGTCTAGACGACAGTGAGCAGCAAAGTCAACAAGCTCAACAACTAGGGCAGACGCAGCAGCAGACTCAAAGGAAGGGTCCGTGACAGCAGTGGCCAGGAGACGCGTGACTGTAGGACTGGCAGCACGAAGGGAGTCAGACTCCAGGTCAGCAAGGACAGGAAGAGCAGACTCAGGAGGAGACGGCAGAGGGACACGCTGTGGAGCAGTGGAAGGACGCAGAGTCATATAGTGTGCGCTAGGGACAGGTGGAGGACGCTCACGCGGACCACGGCGACCACTGCGAGCAGCACGAACAGGTGACACAGGACGAGACACAGGCGACACAGGACGAGACTCAGGCTCACGACGCCCTGTAAGACCGCCTGTCGGACCAGTGTAGGGAGAAGGACCAGGAAGTGGCGAGGCAGGTGGGAGCTGGGACTGCGACTGGACAGGCGGAGGACACTCTAAGGAGGAAGGAGGACTAGGAGGAGGCAGCTGACCAAGAACCTGCTGAAGGAGCGGAACGAAGTACGGCCGCGGCCGTGAAGTGCCCCCAGAATCAGCAGAGACAGCACCAGAGGCTCCATCCGAACCACCACCAGCAGCACCTCCGGCAGCTTCAGAACCTCCAGCAGCACCAGCAGCACCTCCAGCAGCACCAGCACCAGCAGCACCTCCGGCAGCTCCAGAACCTCCAGCAGCCCCGGCAGCACCTCCAGCAGCTCCAGAACCTCCAGCAGCACCAGCACCAGTAGCACCACCAGTAGCACCAGCAGTACCTCCAGCAGGCGGTACCTCAACACGAGGAGCTCCACTCCTGAGGCTGCAGCGCCGAGCGTACCACTTACGTAGCCGCTGAGGGGAGGGAGGCTCGGGCTGTGGCACTGGACCCGCGAGGCCACCAGCCCCGACTCTAGCAGACCCCCCAGCTCCAGCAGCCCCACGACGGAGGCTATAGCGCTGAGAGTACCACTCACGCAGCTGCTGTGAAGAGGGAGCGCCACCAGGCTCAGCACCCCCAGTCTCAGCACCCCCAGGCTCAGCACCCCAAGTCTCAGCACCCCCAGGCTCAGCACCCCCAGTCTCAGCATCCCCAGGCTCAGCACCTCCAGTCTCCGCATCCCCAGGCTCAGCACCCCAAGTCGCAGTGCCCCCAGACCCAGCACCCCCAGGCTCAGCAGACTCAATACCTCGCGCAGGACCAGAGTCAACAGCTACCTCGACAGGCTCGACCGGGTCTACCTGGGAAACACCTGAGGGAGCAGCACCCTGGGGAGGGAGGGGGTCTACCGACGGGACACCTGGGGTGAGGAAGAGCGGCGGGGGGGGGAGCGGGGCAGTGCGGTAGGTGAAGAGACGGTAAAAGGGTACCAACTCGTCAAAGGTGACGTCTTGAGAGGCGAAGACACGGCGCGAGGTGGGGTGGTAAAACCGCCAGCCAGGCGCGTCAGGGACAAAGCCCAGGAAGACACACGGAACCGCACGGGAGGAGAGTTTGTCTGCGGACGTATCGCGGACAAAGGCTCGACATCCCCAGACTCGGAACACCGACGAGTCGCCAACCTCCCCCGTCCAACGCAGAGTAGGCGAGGTCTCCGGAAGAGAGACACGGGGCCAGAGGTTGAGCTGATGCGCGGCGTACTGCACTGCAAACGGCCACAGGAAATGGGGAGCAGCCGCATGGATCATGGAGGTACGAGCAACCTCCATGACAAGACCATGCGGCGCTCAGCAACCCCATTCTGCTGCGGAGAGGCCGGGAGAGTGAACGTCTGGCGGATGCCGTGCTCCGCACAGTAGGCTGCCAAGAGGTCAGAGGAAAACTCGCCACCTCTGTCAGAGTGCAGACGCAGGACAGGAAAGTCCGACTCGAACCGCTGGCGGAGCTGGAGACGAGCAGCGCGGATCCAGGGGATCAAGACATCAGAGACCTCACCCTTGGTACGCAAGGGGAAGACCGTGGTGTAGCGCGTGTAGTCGTCGACGACCAGCAGAAAGTACCGCTCGTGGCCCTGTCCCCGGACGCGGGCGGGGCCCCACACGTCCAGGTGGAGTGTCTGCAAAGGAGCCTCTGTGGGAGGGAACGAGGAGGAGTGAGGAGCGGCGCGCTGTCGCCTCTCGAGACAGGGAAGACAGGGAGGAGCAGGGGAGGGTGGCAGGGGAGGGAGAACTCTGGGAAGACCAGAGACAAGGTACCTGGAGTGCATGCCGCGAAGGCGCTGCACTGACGGGTGACCAAGGCGGTGGTGCCAGAGGACAGTCCTGTGTGACAGGGAGCGACACGAGCAGGGGGCCGACAGCTGACCTGTCGCAGACGCAGCCGCAGCTACCTGAGGGGACTCAGTGGTCAGTGTGTACAAGTCCGACCCCGGCTGCCGAGTGAAGGTAGCCAGGTGACGACCCGTCCGGGCACACGTACAGTGCGTCACACGCTCGTAGGCCGGGGTGAACTGGTGAACTCCCGCGTCCTGGAGCGCGGAACCCGCCACCAAGTTCGTAGAGAACGAGGGGAGGTAGAGGCCCGACAGCGTGCCAGACGGGACAGCAGGACAAGGGAGGGCAGTGGTGGAGGTCGCAAGGACCGGACCCCCTGAGGGGTCAGCCAGGGAGACAGCAACTGGTCTAGGGAGCTGCTCAAGGGCAGTGCGGTTGCGAAAGAAACAGCGGGAAGTGTCAATAGAGCTACACTGTGAGATCCCCGATCGATCCTAGGGGGGGTTACAGGCGCGTTTGCCTGGGGGGTTATGGGCGCACTGACCCGCTACTGAAAAAAGCCCTTTTATCCCAATGGTCTAGTGGTTGGGATTCTGACATGGTATCAGAGCGGTCTCGGGTTCGAATCCCGGTGTATGCACATGCTGGCCGTTGCCACTGTGCTCAGTCCTCGGCCTCCCAGTGTGGGGGGGGTGTCAGTAGAGCTACACTGTGAGATCCCCGATCGATCCTAGGGGGGGTTACAGGCGCGTTTGCCTGGGGGGTTATGGGCGCACTGACCCGCTACAGAAAAAAGCCCTTTTATCCCAATGGTCTAGTGGCTGGGATTCTGACAGGAAGCACCGGAGTCCAGTGTGAAGGTGTGCAGTGCCTCAGTAGGTGCAGTACCAGCAGACGTAGACGCACTAGCACCTAGGGCAGCAGCCTCACCAGGACCTGGAGCAGCGGACGCACAAGCACCTAGAGCTGCAGCCTCACCGGTGTCAATACCTGGGCCGGGCGGTACACTCTTGTAACAGTCATCCTCAGCACTAATAGTCAATGCATACATAGGAGCAAGGATAGCATCATAATCAAGAGCAAAGATATCAATTCCCTTCTTAAGTAGATCAGCCCAGCGGGGCAGCTCAGAGGCATCAGGGAACTGCTCGCGCCAGGCGTCGTCGAGGCGAAAGAAACAGCGCTGGGCCGTGTGAAACCTCCCACAAGTCTGGCCAGTGCGGTCTCCTGTGCGGATGACATACGGGCAGGTACCCCTTCCCCCAGACCCCCCACGCTGAGAGTACCACTCACGGAGCTGCTGGGGCGAGGGAGTCTCGCCGGGGCGCAGCTGCTGCTCCCTCTGGCCACCGCCAAACCCCCCACGCTGCACCGCTCCACCGCGCCCGCCACCCGCCCCACCGCCACCACCACCGCCAGCACCACCGCCACCACCCCCACCACCGTCGCTGCCGCCACCACCCCCTGTGCCGCCACCGGCCCCCCCACCACCCGTGCCACTCCCACTCCCGCCACCACCCCCGCCCCCCCCACCTCCTCCACCGTCGCCGCCCCCGCCTCCACCTCCACCACCCCTGCCCCCCTTGCCCCTGCCGCCCTTGCGTCTCCCACTAGGAGCAGACGCGACCCCGACTCTCTCAGCTCCGAGGAGGTCGACAGCAGCAGCAGATGCAATGGAGGGGAGGAGGGGGGAGGGGGAGCACCCCTCAAAGAAGGGGGTGCGGGGGTCACCACGAGAGGCACCTACAGCGACAATGCTCTTCTCAGCTGCTAGGAGCTCCTTCTCGAGGAGGTCGACAGTGAGGTCAGTGGGGGAGAGAGCGAGAAACTGGTCCGTGACAGTGCGAAGGGAGTCAGGGAGGTGGGTGACAAGGTGGTACAGTGTGAGGTACATCGGGGGGGGGGGGGGGGTTCTTGGCAAGGAAATCGGGGGGGAGTGCTGCACGGTAGCGGAGGTCACTGGTACGGACGTGGGTGATGAGGTCAGCTACAGTGGCAAAGGCGGACAGGTCTGGGAAGAGGTAGGGCAGTGAGAGACGGCCTATGGCAGCTGTGGCAGGGGAGGAGTAGCGCGCGACTACTGCGTCGTACAGCTCTTTGGCGGTCTTATGCTGTCCGAAATGCTCACGCTCATCTAACGGTAGGTGACTGCGAACGGCTAGGCGAGCGTGTGCATCACGGGTCTGCCACTGGGAGCGAGCAGTACTGTCAGCAGTAGCGGGAGGTGCGGGAGCAGCGCCTGACGTATGGTCATACAGTGAGACATCGTCCTTGGCAGTGATCTGAAGGATCAGGTGAAGATCATCTAGCCACACCTCAAACTTAATCGGGCGACCCTCAGCGTCAAAGGTGAGAATGGATGGGGTGGCCATTGTGGCAGTAGGAACAGTAGCAGTAGTAGCAGTAGTACAGTAGGAACAGGAATAGGAGTTGATGCAGGTGGGGCACAGTAGGTCGGCGCGGCTCGGTTCGGGCGGCGTGGCTCGGTTCGGGCGGCGCGGTTCGGTTCGGGCGGCGCGGCTCGGTTCGGGCGGCGCGGCTCGGTTCGGGCGGCGCGGCTCGGTTCGGGCGGCGCGGCTCGGTTCGGGCGGCGCGGCTCGGTTCGGGCTGTGCGGCTCGGCTGGGTCTGAGCTACGCGGCGGTGCGTGCCTAGGGGAGGGGCACGTGGGCGGCTATAGCGGGCGGGCCGGGGCCTTGTGGGCCTTACTAGCGAGCGGCGGGTGGCCTAGGGAGGGCGTCGCGGCGGCCTACGGGTGGCTCACGGGCGGCGCGCGACTAGGGGGGGGGGCGGTCGACGGGCTGCTCGTGGCGGCGTGGGCGGCTAACGGGCGGCGCGCGCTCAGGAACGGCCGCGCGCGGGCTGCTAGGGGGCGACGCGCACGAAAAAAAAGGCCGCGCGCGGCACTAGCGAGCCGCGCACGGGCAGTAGGTGAAGAGAAGGCGCACGAGGGCGCACTAGAGGAACGGCGCTCGAGGGCGCTAGTACGAAGTGGCGCTCGAGGGCGCTTCTAACGGTGGGCCCTTAGGTGAGTCCTAGGTCTAGAACCTAAGCTCTGCTACCATGTCAGAATGAGAAGTGATTGAACTATGAAAAGTTTGGAGTACAAGTAGCAAACCCTAGCTTGTGTACCCCCTAAAGGCTAACCCACTATAGCCTACACAACAATAACACATATAGTGTTTGACAGTAACAGCCTTTCACACCTAAGAAATACTTGACCTGAATTGTGGTGCAACGGTCACGAGTACCTATTGTAATAGCAGTGCTGTGGGGTCATGTCCCTTGGAGAAGACTGTCTTTGCTACCAACACAAGCCTGCAAAGCACATGTAAGAAACTAATCGAAAGGAGACGTAGACACTCCGATTCAACAGCTTGACTCACCTTCACCCAAAACTAGGTCAAATAAAGCCCTCAAGCTCACCTCAAAGGCAGTGAAGCGCAAACTATGAGTGATACATAATTTCAAAGTCAACTAAAGAGCCGTCTAGACTCTAGAGTCAACTACCGCAAGTTCTGGACATGACCTACAATGCTGAGAAGCACCAAATCCCCCAACCCAAGCTCACCTCGAAGCCGGTGAAGCTACCAACGTCCATCTTGGGCACGAACGGCTGCACTTGATGTCTGGGTTGAGGTGGTAAATTTCAATGTGGGAGAGAGGCGGGTCGGGCACGTTGCGGATGGACTCGCACGTCTCGGCGCTCTCTACAAAGTAATATTGTGAGCACTGTCAGAATGTGTAGTCTGTCTAGCCTGCAGTGGGGTACTCTATAGAGAGTACGGCCCCTTAGGGTTTCCTATGTGTATCCACCTGCTTGCTAGTGCAATCCTCTTTGCCTATTCATCATCCCTCGTCCTATCTTTCACATGGTATTCAGAGCAGGCACGTTCCTGCCGCCTTCCTTAACGGGCCAACCAACTAGCTTCCGCTGCCTGTCGTCCTGTCTCGCGCCTCGGGCGCGCGTCGTATTTTCGTCGCCGTGCGCCCCGGGCGCGCGGCGGCTTTCTGCCCCACGTCCGTGCACGGGCCTTTTCTGCCCGTCGCCCTGCCCTACAGGCCGCGCACGGGCCTTCCCTGCACCGGCGACGCCGCCCCTGGACCCCGCGACGCCGCCCCTGGACCCCGCGACGCCCCTGCAGGACCCGGGTGTCGCCCCTGCGGGACCCGCGCGGCGTTGCCCCTGCTCGTCGCGGCGCCCCCTGGACGTCGCCCCCGCCGTCGCGGCGCCCCTGGGGCGTCGCCCCTGCTTGTCGCGGCGCCCCCTGGGCGCTGTCCCTGCTCGTCGCGGCGCCCCCCTGGCCGCCGCGCCCTGCCTCACCCGCACCCTGCGGAGAGTCACTCTACAACGGTAGTGAGCTAGACCACGGGGGTTGGCACGAGAGAAATCGGCAAGAGTTTCCACTAGCAAAGTTGGAATTATAGAATGATCGAACAAGCAATGACAGAATGACTACATCAGGCACCTAGCAACCCTGCAGCTAGCCTGGTCGACCGCCAGCACATCTTGGTCGACCGCCTACCAGCGTTGCATAGAGGAGCCGCGCCAACACTGCAGAAAAGGCGACCTGCCAACAGAGCAGGTCGACGGCGTGCCAACGCTGCAGTAGAGCGGCTGTCCAGCGTTGCCCCGTAGAACACAGCAGTGCGCACGCTCGCAGGTGCGCGCAGACGATTGGCCCGACTTGCCTCGTTGGGCATCCGTCGGCTATTGTCTGCACCTGAAGAGCCACATCGACTTCGGAATACCAGCCCGAAGTTGCCTGTGCCATCGCGACCTCGACGACGTTCGCGTGCCTCCGCAGAATTCGTCGAGCGGGTTACCCGGTAGACCACCAGGTGCTTCCGGTCGACCACCACTGCTTCTGGTCGACCACCAGGTCCCTCTGGTCGACCACAATTATCGTCGAGCTACCCCCTGGTCGACGGACCCCTTCCGTCGACCGGAACAGTCAGCGGTTGTCGCCGAGCTCCCCTCGTCGACCGCTGCTCACTTGTCAGGTCGACAAACTGCTCCGTCGACCTCCCGGTCGAACTGCAGGTCGACGGGATGCCCCGGAGACCTCCCGGTCGAGCAGTAGGTCGACGGGATGCTCCGGAGATCTCACGGTCGAGCTGCAGGTCGACGGGATGCTCCGGAGACCTCCCGGTCGAGCTGCAGGTCGACGAAGACCCCCTGGTCGAGCTACAGATCGACGGAGACCTCCAGGTCGAGCTGCAGGTTGACGGAGGCCTCCCGGTCGAACTGCCCCTCCTGGCCGACGGCCCACCCGTCGCCCGGACCAGTCAGTTGCAACTGTCGAGCTCCCTGGTCGTCAGCAGCACCACAGCGGTTCCCTGCAGCTCGACGACGCATGTCGAGCAGCTCTTCCACTGTGAACGGTCGGCTGCTACTCCCGTACATCCGACCAAGTCGTCGGCGTTGCCCAAGCGAGGGCGGGGCCAACACTCCATTCCCGTTAACACGCCGCGCCTGCTCTGCAGCCCGCCCGCGCCCTGCCCTACCCCGCGCCCGCCCTTGGGGCGGCCGCCCTTGCCTTGCCTGCGCCTGCCCTCGTTGCAGCCGTCCCCGCTCTCCCCCCCCCCCCTCACCCCCCCCCCACCCTCCTTTGTCTCCCTGCTGCGCGTGCACCCGTGGACTAAAGGGTATGGGGTGGCGGGTCTGGGGGTGATGGGTGTGTGACCCGTCCCCAGCTCCTCCTCTTCCTTCGTCTCCCACTGCTGCAGCTGCTGCTGAGGGGGGTGGATGTGTGGGAGCCTTGGGAGTGGTGCTTGAGGGGTGGAGTGTGAGTGGAGCTAGGGGTTCAGCAGGGGGTGCGTGAAAGGGGTGTGGGAAAGTTGGGGGAGGTTGAGAGGAGGCAGCAGTCTTGTCGTCCGCAGCACCTGTAGTCCGGAGCCCCCGTGCTCTCGGTAGCCCAGCGAGCCTACTTCGCCAGTCGCCTGTGGGTCCGTTGCTCCTGCCGCTCGTCGTAGCCGCGGAGCCAGATACTCTCGTAGTCCGGTGCCCTCGAGCGCTCGGTAGCCACTATGCGCGCCGCTCCTGTTGCCCGTGTGTCTGCAGCTTCAGCCGTTGCCTCCCATCTTCTCTCCTCTCATAGTTCCTCCTCCTTCTCACTTGCCCTCTGTGATAGTCTATAGCTTTGCTTATATTTGTGAACTATGAACTGCTGCTTGTTTTGCTGATCATACCCCACTTTGACTATGGGGGTGTGTCAGAATGTGTAGTTTGTCTAGCCTGCAGTGGGGTACTCTATAGTGAGTACGGCCCTTTAGGGTTTCCTATGTGTATCCACCTGCTTGCTAGTGCAATCCTCTTTGCCTGTTCATCATCCCTCGTCCTATCTTTCACAAGCACAGCACCACCACCCCTGCCATCTCCGCCCGCTGCTCCACACACACCGCCTGGCTCGGCGGCAGCTGCCAGCTGTAGGCGCTGCAGTCCAACTTCGGGTTGAGCACCTGGAAGGCTGCCGTGCATTCGGGGGATGGGCAGGTGCCGTCCAGAGCAAGAGAGAAATAGGTCACCAGGGCCTCACAAGTGTTGCCCTAGGGAGAGACACGGAGGTGGCAGGGAGGGGGCAGGAAGGTGGTAGGGAGGGGAATATGGAGGGAGTGGGAAGGGAGAGACAGAGGGAGCAAGAAGAGTTTGGGAATTGTTATCTTTGATAGGTAGGCTGGCAGGGCCTCATGGGTGTTGCCCTGTGGGGCATGAGGGTCAGGTCAGGGATGCGGGAAGGAGCTGGGGATGTGAATATCCCCTCAGCACGCAATTCTCAAAAATAGCACATAGAGGTGCGTGCCTATGCGGGCGATGAATGGCACACGGTGCCATGTCTTACTACCTTGCCATGTTACCTGGTTACCACCGTTGCAAGGGTATCGAGTGGCAATGGCAAGAGACTGGTTTCCAGCGTTGGATGCTGGTCCGCTTGGTGGGAGAGCAGACGGCGTAGGGGGTGATGGCGGACGGTGCAAGGGCAAACCGCATGGGACTCACAAGCAGCTTCTGCTCTTTCCCTCCTATATGATGCATGGATACCACCCAGCTCACACCAGTCATCACCCACCACCCACCACCTACCACGCACCACCCACCACGCACCACCCACCACGCACCACCCACCACACACCACGTACCACCCACCACGCACCACCCACCATGCACCACGCACCACCCACCACGCACCACACAGGGAGGGAGGGAAGGAGGGAGGGAGGGAGGGAGGGAGGGAGGGAGGGAGGGAAGGAGGGAGGGAAGGTGGGAGGGAGGGAGGGAGGGAAGGAGGAAGGGAGGGAGGGAGGGAGGGAGGGAGGGAGGGAGGGAGGGAGGGAGGGAGGGAGGGAGGGAGGGAGGGCGGGAGGGAGGGAGGGAGGGAGGGAGCGAGGGAGGTGATTGGGTGAGGGGGAGGTAAGAGGGAGTGGAATGAAGGAAGCAACATGAGAGGAAACACTTTAATAGTACACGAGTGCACCAATATCCGCGGGATGAATTGTTCCATCACCCCTAGACAAGGGGGGAGTAGCGTGGGGAATGAACAGAGAAACACGCGTTGCACACACACAAGTGCATATGTATTCATTTACAGAAACAAACCTATTGTTGCATGGTGCGCTGTGGGCGGGAGAAGGTGCAAATCAAAGGCAACTTCTCAAGATTTTGGAAAAGAAATATAGACTCAAAAAAGCAAGCACAGAAGCGCGCCCGTTTTTGTTGCATGGCTTGTTCTAAGCAGAGTTTGTGTATGGGAAAGATGAGCTTCGAGGCGTCTCAAAGAGAAAGAATCCTCTAGAAGCACAGATTCGCACCAGATTCTGGTGCTTGAGTTGTTCTAGCGAGAAGCCGTAGATGGGAAAGACGTCTGAGCACTTGACATTGTTCGAGACAACAGTGCACGGTTTAGGGTTTAGGGGATCAAGAGGCAAAGGGATGCAGAAGGGAAGCAGGTTTGTGAATGTGTTGAGTGTATGTGCAGGAGACATGGCACCATAGGCACACGTGTGGTGTGGTTTAGGAGCGATCATACCATTAGCACAGGTGAGTTACGGAGCAGGAGAAAGTGCAACAGACGGAGGCACAGTTGAAGAGCAGTGCGTTAGCTGGCATGCACGCGGTATTGCAGACATGCATACCATAAGCACATGTGAGAGAGCAGGAGCGGGCATGCATGATACATACTAAAGGCACAGGTGCGTAAGCCGCTTCTGAGATTTTTCACAGCGCGAAATGAAGGAGGCATCATACCATAGACACAGGTGCAAAGAACCATCGGTGTTGATGGCCTCAACGAATCGGCCATCGGAAGTAGTGTTGTAGCATTCACAGCGGTTGGACATGCCATCAGCAGTCACCGTGCACTTGAAGTTGCCACACGGGTTCAACACGACACCGATCCTATCGTGGTGCGCCCGGTTGTTGCACGGATCCTGCTTGTCTGGGTGGAATGCGGTAGGTTGAGGTGGGACGAGGTGGGTCGGGGTGGGGTCCAGTCACACACCGAGAATCGCCGGGAGGGTGGAGTGGAGGGGGTTTAGAGAGGATGGATGGCGTGCTGAAGCATGTACGAATGCATTGACTTGTCTTGTGCTATGATTTCAATACATATACCTGCATGCTTGCTCTTACTAGGTTGTGATCACTGTACTGCTTGTGCATTTATAACTCTCCCTGAACTGGCCTTGTGGCCGCTTGCTTGTACTCAGACTACGTGGTGTTCATGAGATCCACCATGAGCTTTTCTTTGCTTCGTTCTCTTGCTTGAATGGTCTTGTGACCGTACGTTGTGTTTGCTATCCCCCAATTTGCCTATGGGGGTGTGTAAAATTGCATTTGTTATCTCTAGGTTGTAATGTGGCATAATTTAAGGAGTACAACATTTTAGGTCATTCCTCTTGTACTTACTCTTCCCCACTAGTCAATCATTCCTACGTTCTATTTTCTAACATCAAAGACATGCCCTCAGATTCACTTTGAGGGACGTAGAGGGATGAGGGTCCCTCTGCGTAAAATCCTTGATTGACAATGTCACCTAGAAAAAAAACCTGAAAAGTGTCACTTTAAATAAAAACCCTGAAGCATCAGTGCTCCCTAAGAAAAAAGGTTGTTTTTACTAAACCACATGGCTGATAGCTCTTGGTACACCATGCAGGAACGCAAGGAAACCCCCCACATATACAAAACATGGAGCAGAATGGGATGGGAGCCTGGGTGGCAGGTAGCACGGCTGGGCGGGGTGGATGCATCAGTGCTTGCCAGCACGACCTAGACGAAACGCGCCACAGAACCACATGTGCAAGCAATGGGCCATAAAAAATCGCATCGCAGCCTACCAGCATTGGTGTGTTGCAACCTTATTATTGGTCAACCCATATAATGCCAATGATCTAACCAGACGCGCCAACAGAGCAGCCCTCAAAATGAAAAAAACACGGGGCAAATTTGACTCGTAGTCACCGCCAGGCACTGCTGCTGACACCTCAGGAATCTGAGATTCCATGTACTTGCGGGCAACTATACTCGGAACATGTAGAAATTGTATTCAGTGTCAATTTCGGTACAACGTAGTGGAATCAGTGTCCTTAAAAAAAAAAAAAACCTAAAAGTTCAGAGTCATCTCGCACGAAAAGGCTGAAAAATCAGTCCCACAAAAATATGAACACTCGAAAATCAGGGTAGGTAAAAAACAAATCCCCGAAAATCAGGAATTCCTGGAAAAAATTCCTGATATATCGTAGAGCTTGATCAAAGACCAGACGCAGCCGATGGAGTACAAACTTACGCACCATCCCTCTTGTTGGAAACAAGTAATCTACGCTTCGTATGTGTTGTAACATCGAACCGTAAACGATGCAAGCTACAGCGAAGCAATGGCGAGTCAACTGAAGAGGCTGACAGAAAAGTAACAGCCGGAGGTTACGCGAAGGTCAAAGGTCAGCAACCTTTGACTCGACAAATACAACGCGACAGCAAGGACAAACAACTAACTCGATATTGAGCAGTTGCTCGAGTCGTCACTGTATCGAACCGCAACAACAACAGCAAAATGATTATTGCATCCTTTCATATTCCTTGTAATCTTATAAAAGCTTGTATTACTTCTTCATCATCAATCAATCTTGCTCTCACATACTAGTGCAAGGTGGTTCAACAAATTCATTATTACATCGCTTCCGCGACACAACATTCCTATCAGAGTCTTAGCCTTGAAAGATCCTAAGGGCTTTTCTCAGCCCAACATGGTATGAGAGCTGACAAGGCAAGATTCAACTTTGCTTAAACTCCTACAACATCAGAAGACATGGCAACAAAGAAGGAGAGAAGCTCCTCTAACGGCTCTCCTGGTACTACTACTCCACCTCAAGCCTCTGGCCTACAGACACAGGGAGGCACGGCGACAAGACCAGCTGTTGAGTCCACTCAGACTCCCGCAAACCAAACGACCGGCTTTGACCCAAACATGATGGAGAAGTTCTTCTCCTTCATGTCCTTCTACGAACAACACCAGCAAACAGCACCTGCATCATCAAACAACAACGACAATAACAACTGCGTTACCCCAATGAGTCTTGACGACGCATCCTACGCACGCGGAAACCAACAACAACCTACCTTTGCTCCGTACAAGCCTCAACGTGGCTCCATCAGCTTCATGCCGCACCAACAGCCTCCACCTGGACAAGAGAAGACACAGGACGCGCTTCAGGTTCAATCGCAGTTTGCACACATTCTGAAACTGCAGACAACAACACCCTTTGACGAGAAGGACTTTTATACCTGGTCCTTCGAATTCGAGTTGATGATGGAAGGCGCGCAGATCCTCGGATTCTTCAATGGATCCCTGCCATACCCAACATACAGGACACAGTACGACAAACAACTGTATACGTATCAGACGCTGATGGCATATATGATTCTCCTACGCAGCATCACACCGAACGAGCAGCAAAACATTCGGTCTTATCGTGGATACGGCAACTCTGCCGAGCTCGTGTACAACCACTTAAAGAACCTGTATAAAGCAACAGACAGCGTCAATCAGAGTTTTCTCATGGCACAGCTGACCACAGTGGAAATGAGACCCGGCGAAAAGGGGATGGCGTATATCAGCCGTTCTCGAGGACTGCGCGACAGACTCCTTCGATGCGGAGGATCGATATCCGAAGAAGCCTTCGCGACAGTCGTCATCATTGGTCTTGATCCTCATTGGCGCTCCACTCGAGCTATCCTTCGAGCTCATGGGAAGATCTCCGAAGCAGCACTCTGTGCCGAAATTCACGCCGAACAACAGGATAAGGACCTACACGAAGAACGACACAAGAAAAAGGCATCAGCACTTGAGTTCGCGTTTTGCATTCAACGGCGTTACAACAACAACAACCGACAGAACAAACATCAAGCTCAACAGTTCGTACCTCCATTCTGCCATCTCTGCAAGACGTCCGGACATGTGAAAACAAGAACGAGGACTCATTACATTGAGCAGCATGAGGAGTACAAGTAGGAAACCCTAAACTGTTGTACCCCATATGAGCTACCCCACTACAGCCTACACAGACTATAGCATATGAGTTTGACACACCCCCATAGGCAAAGTGGGGGAGAACAAGAGGTCACAAGACCAGTCAAGAGAAGCAAAGCAAGCTCTAGGTGGATCACGATATCACCACGCATTCTGAGCACAAACACATGGCCACAAGGCAAGTTCACATGCAGAGTTATATAGAGACTAACAAGCAATACAATGATCACAACCTAGCAAGTGCAAGCATGCAGGTATATGAGGAAAGATCACGGTACAAGTAAAGTCAAGAAGTAAGCAAGTGAGGCCCAGTGGGCATAAGACCTAGAACAGTACAGAAACGCTGATGATCACAAGGCTGAAGTGCCTTGGTGAAGATATCAGCCGTGTTGGCCCGAGTGGCCACATAAGCAAGACAAAGCTGACCACGCTGCTGCAAATCTCAAGCAAGGAAGTAGCGAAGAGTGATGTGCTTCATTCTGTGCTCCAGTCTGTGCTCCTGACACAAGGCAATCATGGCCTTGTTGTCGACGTACAGCACTGGAGGAGAACGAGGCAGCTCTCCGAGGTCGGTTAGCAGGTAGGTGAGCCAGCGTAACTCATGTGCAGCCATGTCCCCTGCGTAGATCTCAGCCTCACAGCTGGAGCTGAGAACAGAAGACGAGCGGGTAGACTGCCACGAAAAAGAACCAGAGCCAAGACTGAAAGTGCAACCCTGTGACGACCGCTGCGTAGCCAAGTCGTCAGCCCAGGAAGCGTCTGCGTGACCAGTGAGGACAACTCGAGCTCGTCTTCCAAGCACGAGCCCCATGCCCGACGTGCTGCACAAGTAGCGCAACACACTCTTAGCGGCATCCATGTGCTCCTTTCGGTGTCTCCCAGGAGCAACATAGCATGCCAGGATACTAAGAGGGTATGCCAAGTCAGGTCGAGTACAGGTCATTTGGTACATGAGGCAGCCCACAAGCTCTGGATACGGGAGACTCGGTTCTACAGACTCGTCCAAAGGCAGAGCTGAGAGCGAGTGGCGAGTAGGCAGAGGAGTGGGCTGTGGCGAGGAGTACGTGAAGTTCAAGCGCTGAAGGACCTGCTGCACCATGTGTGACTGAGTAAAAGTAGTGGTGCGTTGTGCTCTGTCCCGGGTGATCTGCAAGCCAAGACAGCTGTGCAGCTCACCCAGGTCCGTACACGTGTGTCTCTTCTGCAGCTCGGACTTCACGTGGGCGAGACCCTCAGTGTCAGAAGTAGCAAAGACAAAGTCGTCGACGAACACGAGGATGTAGAACGGCGGCAGAGTAGTGTCGGTGCATAGAAATAGTGACGGGTCAGCAGTGGAAGGAGCAAGCCCAAGAGCCGCAAGCGTAGTCCTCAGTGTGTCGTGCCACTCACGAGGCGCCTGGCGGAGACCGTAGACTGGCCGCCGGAGGTTCCACTGGGTACCAGGAGGAAACGACCGAGTGAAGCCAGGTGGGCAGCGCAGCCATATCTCCTCGTGCAGGCTGCCCTGTAGGAAGGCTGTGCTGAAGTCTAGAGAGTGAAGCTCGTAGTCACGCTGAGCGACGACGTGCAGCAGCACCCGAAGAGTGGTCATCTTCGGGGTCGGGGAGAAGGTCTGAAAGTAGTAACTCCCTGTCATTGTCTGAAGCCTCGAGCAACGTAACGCGCCTTGAAGACATGCGGAGAACCTGGCGGCCGCATCACCCTGAATATCCACATGCCATCGAAGATGTTCGCCCCAGGCGGGGGAACCTCATCGACGTAGGTGCCTGTGGACTTCCAGGAAGCCATCTCTGCGTCCATGGCTGTCTGCCACTGAGAGGAGTAGGGACCCTCTATCGCCTCTGCGTAAGAGCGCAGGGCTGGGATGTCTGGTGCATCCGGGTCTTCCTCAGGTGCAAGCAGCATGGACACGAGATGAGGTAAAGCGGCGGCGAAACACTGAAACTCCTCCTGCCTATCCTTCAGGACGTCCGTGCCAAGAGCACACTCACCCTCGACGGACGGAGGACAGACAGACTCAGACTCAGCAACAAGACTAGCGGCGTAGTCTAGACGACAAGCAGCAGCAAAGTCAACAAGCTCAGGGCCTAGGGCGGACGAAGCAGTGGACTCGAGCGAAGGGTCAGTGACAACAGTGGCCAAGAGACGCGTGACAGTCGGACTAGCAGCACGAAGGGAGTCAGACTCCGGGTCCGGACCATCAGCAAGGGAGGACGCAGGAGGAGACGTCAGAGGGCAGTGGAGCAGTGGACGAACGAAGTGCCATCCGGTGCGTGCCTGGGATAGGAGGAGGACGCAGATGCGGAACACGACTACTAGTGCAAACAGCGCGATCAGGCGACGCGAGATGAGACTTAGGCGACGCAGGACGAGACTCAGGCTCACGACGCTTTGTAAGACCTCTGGTCGGCCCAGTATAAGGAGAAAGACCAGGTAGTGGGGAGGCTGGCTGTAACTGCGACTGCGACGGGACACGCGGTGGACATGCTAATGGATGGGTAGGACTAGTAGAAGGCGGGAGACCAAGAACCTGCTGAAGGAGTGGAACAAAGTACGGCCGCGGCCGCGCAGCGCCTCCAGAACCAGCAGAGACAGTACCAGTACCTCCAGCTCCAAGGTCCGCAGCTCCAACTCCTGGAGCACCACCAGCTCCAGTACCTCCAGCAGCTCCAGCTCCAGTAGCACCTCCAGAAGCAACAAGACTAGCGCCTCCAGCTCCAACTCCGGGAGCACCACCAGTCGCAGCAACTCCAGCATCTCCAGTACGAGCACCTCCGGGACCAGCGGCTCCAGCACCCCCAGCAGCACCAGCACCAGCAGTACCTCCAGCAGCTCTAGCTCCCGCAGCACCTTCTAGGTCCAGTAGCTCCAGCTCCTCCAGCAGCTCCAGCACCAGCAGGACCTCCAGCAGCTCCAGCTCTAGCAGCACCTCGCCCGAGTCTCCAGCGGCGAGCAAACCACTCGCGCAGCTACGGTGGAGAGAGAGCCTCCCGCCGAGACGAGGCACATGCAGGAACTCCAGCAGACTCAGTATATTTAGGCTCAGCACCCGCAAACTCAGCAACCCCAGGCTCAGCACCCCCAGACACCACATGCTCAGGCTCCGCACCCCTAGGCTCCGCACGCTCAGACTCAGCACCCCCAGGCTCCGCACCCCCAGGCTCCGCACGCAAAGACTCAGCACCGCCAGTAGCACCACCCCTAGAAGCAGCACCAAAGTCAACCGCTACCTCGACATGCTCGACACCATCTACCTGAGACACACCTGAGGGAGCAGCACCCTGAGGGGGGGGGGGGTCTACCGGGGGAGGACCTGGTGTAAGGAAGAGCGGCGGGGGGGGAGAGGGGCAGTGCGGTAGGGGAAGAGACGGTATAAGGGAACCGACTCGTCGAACGTGTCGTCCTGAGAGGGCAGGACTCGGCGCGAGGCGGGGTGGTACAACTGCCAGCCAGGCGCGTGAGGTACAAAGCCAAGGAAGACGCAGGGAACAGCACGGGCGGAGAGCTTGTCCGCGGTGGTATCGCGGACAAAGGCACGAGAACCCCAGACCCGGAACACCGACGCATCGCCAACCTTCCCCGTCCACCGCAGTGTGGGCGAGGTCTCCGGCAAGGAGACACGGGGCCAGAGGCTGAGCTAATGCGCGGCGTAGCGGACCGCAAACGACCACAGAAAATGGGGGGCAGCCGCATGGACCATGGAGGTACGCGCGACCTCCATGATCAAGCCAATGCGGCGCTCACCAACCCCATTCTGCTGCAGAGAGGCCGGAAGCGTGAACGTCTAGCGAATGCCCTCCCCACGACAAAAGCGCTGCAGAAGGTCGGAGGAAAATCTCCACCTCTGTCAGAGTGCAGACGCAGGATGGGAAACTCCTTCCCAAACCGCTCGCGGAGCTGGAGACGGGCAGCGCGGATCCAAGGGATCAAAGCATCAGAGACCTCACCCTTGGTACGCAAGGGGAAGACCGTGGTGTAACGCGAGTAGTCGTCAACAACCAGCAGGAAGTACCGCTCGCGGTCCTGTCCACGGACGTGGGCTGGGCCCCACACGTCCATGTGCAGGGTCTGCAGGGGAGCACTCGTCGGGGGAAACGAGGAGGAGTGAGGAGTGGCGCGCTGCCGCCCCTCGACACAGGGAAGACACAGAGGAGCAGGCAAGGGAGGGAGGGGAGGGAGAACCTTGGGAAGACCAGAGACAAGGACACGTCGGTGCATGCCATGAAGGCTCTGCACTGAGGGGTGACCAAGACGGTGGTGCCAAAGGTCGGTCTGGTGCGACAAAGCGCGACACGAGCAGGGGGGCGCTAGCTGACCTGACGCAGACGCAGACGCACCGACCTGAGGGGACACAGCAGTCAGTGTGTACAGACTCGAGCCAGGCGCACTGGTAAACGTGGCTAGGTGCCGGCCCGTCCGGGAGCACGTACAGTGGGTCACACGCTGACTTTTAGGAGGGAACTGGTCAACCCACTGGTCCTGGAGATCAGCTCCTCTCACCAAGTTCGTAGAGAATGAGGGGAGGTGACGACCTGAAAGTGAGCCAGACGGGACCGCCGGACACGGCAGGACCGTGGAGGAGTGCGCAAGGACGGGAGCCCCAGAGGGGTCTGCCAGGGAGAATGCAACCGGCCGACTGAGAGGCGTGAGGGTGGTGCTGTCGCGAAAGAAGGAGCGGGAAGCACGTGAGTCAAGTGTGAAGGTGTGCAAGGCTTCAGCAGGCACAGTACCAGAGAGAGCAGACTCACCAGCACCTGGAGCAGTAGACTCACTAGCACCTAGAGCAGCAGCCTCACCAGCACCTAGAGCAACAGACGCACTAGCACCTAGAGCAGCAGCCTTACCAGCACCTAGAGCAGCAAACTCTATACCTGGGTCAGGCGGGACGCACAGGGAACAGGCACCCTCAGCACTAGTAGGCAATGCATACATGGCAGTGAGGATAGCATCATAGTCAAGAGCAAAGATATCGACCCTCTGCCTAAGCAGCTCCAGCCAGGTGGGGAGCTCAGCCTCGTCGCCAAACTCGGTACGCCAGGCGTGGCTCAGACGAGCGAAGCAGTGGGACTGTGTGTGACCAACCGTCCCGCAAGCCTGACCAGCCCGATCACCTATGCGAATGACGTACGGGCAGCGAACGGTACTTCGAGACCCTCCACTCTAAGCGTGTCGCTACAGCTGCAGCTGGCCACTGCTAGACGCTCCCGACTGACCAGCTCCAGGGCGACAGCCACGACGGCCACCGCCACAGCCCCATCTAGCGCACCAGTCTCGAAGCTGCTGGGGCGTGAGAGACTCGCGCGGACGTTGCTAGAGCTGCATCTGGCCACCGCCAGTAGCAGAAGTAGCAGGAGTAGTAGCCTAGCAGCAGTAATAGAAGTAGCAGCAGTAGCAGTAGTAGCAGCGCAGGCAGGATAGTGCAGCTCAGTAGAGCAGGGCTGCACAGCCCGGCAGCCTGACGCGGCTCGGCTGGGCGGCTCGGCGCGGCTGAGTGGCGCGACTCAGCTGGGCGGCGCGGCTCGGCTGGCAGGCACGCGCGGCAGGCAGGTTGGCGCGGCAACGCGCCAACAAGGCAGGTGCGCGGGAAGCGCGGGTAGGGTAGGTGCTCACCAGTGGCGGGAAGGGCAGGCGCTCGCCAGGCGAGCAGGGCCGGTGCTCGGCGGGCGGCCGCAGGGTAGGCGCGCGATGGCGGCGACGGCGGGGCCGCGACAGCGGCTGCAGGGCAGGCCCGCGTCAGCTGCAGGGCGGGGCCGCGACAGCGGCAGGGCGGGGCCACGACAGCTGCAGGGCTGGGGCCGCGACAGCGACAAGGCAGGGCCATGGCAGCTGCTGCAAGGCGGGGCCGTGTCGGCGGCAGGGCAGGGCCGCGACAACGGCCTGGCGGGGCCGTGTCGGCGGCAGGTCGGGGCCGCAACAGCGGCAGGGCGGGGCCGCGTCGGCGGCAGGGTGGGGCCGCGACAGCGGCAGGGCGGGGCCGCGTTGGCGGCAGGGCAGGGCCGCGACAGCGGCAGGGCGGGGCCGCGACAGCGGTATGGCGGGGCCGCGACAGCGCCTGGCAGGGCCGCGTCGACGACAGGGCGGGGCCGCGACAGCGGCAGGGCGGGGCCGCGATGGCGGCAGGGGGCTCCGCGGCAGCTGCTGCATGGCGGGGCCACGACGGTGGCAGGGGGCTCCGCGACAGCTGCTACAGGGCGGGCCCGCGAGTGCGGCTGGGGGCTCCGCGACGAGTAGGGACGGCGCCCAGGGGGCGTCACGACGAGCAGGGATGACGCCGCGCGGGTCCCGCAGGGGCGTCACGACGAGCAGGAGCGACGCGCGGCTCGGCAGGGCGGCGCACGGGCTGCAGGGGCAGCGCCCACGGGCTGCAGGGGCGATGCGCGGCTCGGCAGGGCAGCGCGCGGGTTGTAAAGGCAGCGCCGACGGGCTGCTGGGGCAGGCACGGCTGCAGGGGCAGCACGGTCGCAGGGGCAGCACGCGGGCTGCAAGGGCAGCGCGGTTGCAGGGGCAGCGTAGGAAAAAAAAAGCAGTTAGGGCAGGGCGGAACGTTCGGTGGGTCCTAGGAACGATTTTGCTCTGATACCATGTGAAAATAAGAATGAGGAATGCTTTCATTGAGCAGCATGAGGAGTACAAGTAGGAAACCCCAAAGTGTTGTACCCCATATGAGCTATCCCACTACAGCCTACACAGACTATAGCATATGAGTTTGACATGACACCCCCGCACTCACTGCCCGAATCAGCAATAACCAACACCGCCGTAGCGTCAGCTTCGACCCTCAAGCAGTCAAGTGGCTTCTACACAGGCGCACCCCACCAATCAAGTACAGTCGACATCGACAACAAAACCTGCATCACCGCACAAGAAACATCGTGAGCTGCATGGCAAGAACAACTGATTCCTGCATCACCGGATCGCCACCATACTACGCACCAGAAGAACAGCTTGACAAAAGCACCCCTTGCCGCGAATCACTGGAACCGAACCCGACGTACGCAGCCATCGCCCAGAGCGAACCGTCCGGGAAACATACTTGGTTCTTAGACAGCTCCTGCGGACAGCACATGTGCTCCTCGAGTCACTTCGTTCAAGCGGAACACCAACTGCAGCACAAAGTCGTCATCACCGTCGCCAACAATCAGAACCTGTGTACACGACAACAAGGAGTTTTTCAGCTTCAGTCGCGAGAAACCAACGTTATCCTGCAAATGTCGAAAAGTCTTTATTGCAGAAGGACTCGCCTACAAAGTTACTGAGTGTCAGTCAACTCATGGCGAAGGGAATCCATCTTGAAGCAGACAGCACCACCCAGAAGTTCAAGCTGTACAACGGGAGAGGCGGACTGTACATCAGAAATGCCATACTGAAGAATAATGTCTTCGTCCTTGACTTTGTTCCAGATCAAGGCACCGTCGGCAGCGACGGAATCGTCAACTTCACTTCCTGGACACACCCACCGGATCTCGGCCCCGACGTCAGTCCTGGCGGCTTCTGGTACTCGAACACCATACCTGAACCAGAACGGACGAGAGCATTAGCAACAATCTAGACAATATCGGCAGCAGCAGAGACAACACCGGCAGTAGCAGAGACAACGACGGCAGCAGCAGACACAACACCGGCAACAACAGAGACAACATCGGCAGCAGCAGAAACAACACCAATTGCGACACCAATTGCGAATCCGTCAACAGCACCAATCTTAATCGACACTCCACCAACCCTTGCGCAACAGCTAATCCCCATTCCATGCGACGTTCACCGAAGCGCCAACATCACCGCAAGCTTCTACTCCAACTCCGATTTGTACAGGCGTTCACATGGACATTGCGTCGACGAATCGTTATGGCATCAAAGGTTAGGACATTCCAGCAACACAGCACTAAATAACACGATAAGAGCAGGAGTACTTGATAAAGACTCGCTACTCCTACCCGACGGCAGAGAACTTCAACGAGTTCGAGGAACATGCTTCACCTGCCCTGAAGCCAACTTACCGCATCAGCCGTTTGTCTCTCACCACAACCCAAGTGCATCGATATACACACATCTGGAGAAGGTGTACAGCAACATACTGTACAATCGCGAATCCGGACAAGGAGCATATAACTACGTCATAGCGTTCATTGACACCACCACTCGATACGTCTGGCACCTTAATCTCCTGAGTCGCGACATGGCCTTCGAAGCTTTCGTCACCTGGCTTCCAGTAGCAGAACGAGAATCAGGAGTGAAGCTGAAAAGCTTCCAGTCAGACGGGGGAGGGGAATATCAATCACAGAGGTTCACGCAGTACTTGGCAGAGAGAGGCATCAAGAGACTCATCTCCCTTCCCTACGCTCATCAACAGCACGGCGAGGCAGAAAGAATGAACAGGACTGTCCAGAACACCATGCGCAAGCTGCTACGTGGCATGCGGCTACCCAACCACTAGTGGCACGAGGAGATGGACCATGCTGTCATGCTGCACAACTTTCTCTCGTCATCATCGCTCCCAAAGAGCGCATCACCGCATCTGCTGTGGACAGGAAAATTGGGCAACACAAAAATGTTACGAGTGTTCGGCTGCATGGTACAGTACCGACCCCCAGCTGCACGCGCCGGTCGATTCTCCCAACGCGCACAATGGGGACTACACCTGGGCATTGAAAAACACTACAACGCATGGAAGATCTTCGACCACAAAGGAAACAGTGGCAGCACGTGACGTGATATTCTATGAACGTCTCACCCTTCCGACGTACCTGTACGACTTGGAAACTTCACGAGATGTCACAGGCGGATTTCGTGGGGACCGAGCCTTCGCTTCGGCAGTAGATGAAGCTGACTGGGACGAGCAGAATGTGGACAGAGCCTCGGAAGAAGCCGGACCTCTTCCCTACTACTCGGTGGACGTCCCAATGGACGACGAAAACCCTCGCGAAAGCATCAACGCCGAAGTCTTCTACGACTTCGCTGACAACGGTTACGTTACACCCCAACCGGTCGACACCAACATTTCCGAAAGCATAGGGCCCAATTTCTTACCTGTTCTAGAAGCGGGAGACGAAGCAGCTTATCCCGAGGACGCAAATCTCCCCCATTACACACAGAGTGGGCTCCAGATACTGGGACTCGTCACCGCTGTCCACGGAGCAGAGCCACCTAAGGAGCGTGCCACAGTTCAGCAGGCGCTGGGGGGGGAGCACAGGGAAAAATGACGTGAAGCCATGGACAAAGAATTAAAGGCGCTGGAAGACCGCAACACCTGGAAGGCCGTTCCCATCGAAGTAGCACGCAACAAGTTTAAAGCCATCGACAAAGAATTAAAGGTGCTGGAAGAACGCAACACCTGGAAGGTCGTTCCCATCGGAGTAGCACGCATCAGGAAATGGGTTTTTTGCGTGAAAACAAAGGCAGATGGGACCATCGACAAGTTTAAAGCACGTTGGGTCGTACGCGGCTTCGACCAAGAGCACGGGCGAGACTTCACCGAAACATTCGCGCCGGTCAGCCAACACACCTCACTGCGGATTCTCCTTGCGATAGCTGCCATGAAGCGGAAGAAGCTTCAACAAATTGATGTTGCCAACGCCTTTCTCTACACTCCTGTTGATGCTGAGATCTTCGTCGAGCAACCGCACGGCTCCAACGCAGACCCTAATCGTGTCTTTCAGCTGCTGAAGTCACTGTACAACATTAAGCAAGCTCCAATGCTATGGCAGTAGTACCTACACACCTGACTAATCCGCATCGGATTCCGCCAACTACCGCACGACCAAGGCATGTACCGACTCACGAAAGGCACCGACTACATCCTGCTCATCGGAAACGATCTACTCTACATCGGCTCGACCGACAGCATCAGGACCTGGTTTGAAGGGGAGCTGCAGCGGGATCTCACACTCACCGTCTCCTCCACCGTGACACTGTCTCTTGGGCTCAACATACAGGGAGAGAACGCAATCTACCTCAGCGCCGCGAAATACGCCGACACCATCGCCAAGCGGTTCGGACTCACCTCAGCCACTATCTCTACGCCATACCGCTACACCGCCAGAAATCACAAGGAAACAACAGCTCCGCTCAAACCCGCCGGCATACGCGATTATCAACGAAAGCTAGGATACCTGCTCTTTGCAGCCATCACCTGCTGGCCGGACCTATCATACTCAGCGAGCCAACTAGCTACCTACCTCAAGAAGCCTGAAGCAAAACACATGGCGGAGCTCGAACGCGCACTTCACTACCTCGTCAGCACCCCGACAATCGGCCTGACCTACCACAAAACCGAAACCACGACGCCATAGCTAATCGGCTATGTGGATGCCGACCACGCTGGCGACTCCGACAACAGGCGTTCGCGTACCGACTACATCTACCGACTCGAGCCTATCGGGCCTATCTCGTGGCAGTCGAGCAAACAGGAACTAATTGATCTCTCCTCAGCTGAAGCAGAATATATTGCACTCTGCTCAGCCACCACATCACAAAAACCCTATGCCAAGTTTGGTCGAATTTTGATTTCGATTGTCTTCGCGTAAAAAAATCCGTAGCCAATTTGGAACGACGGTTGGAGTCATTTGATAGGAGCTCCGAGACACATCTCGCGACAAGGCTTGGCTCGGTTCAAGTTCCAATTTGGCACGCGAGCTTTTCCGGATGACATTCCGACGCAATCCGTTTTGTTGCAAATTCGTGACCAATTTATTCAATACTAAATTCTGTTTTTGTTCATTTTGGATTTTGGGGATTTCAAAATTGCATTTATTATTGCGGTTTACAAGAACCATTATTCAGCATGCTAGCAACAATCAGTCTTAGCACCAGGTCAAATAGCCTACGCATTGGCGGGCCTTGAAAGCGCCCGGTGGGCAAGGACGACATCTCCAAGGTCGCCGTCGTCGATGAGGAACTTGTTCGGAAAGACGAACGCACCCATAGCCGGATCGTGGGGATCCTCCGCTCCACGACAGCAAAATGGATCATCTGTTTGACCTTTTCGCACCACTCCTGGTAGTCTGGCCTGTTCTGCTCTGGCTGGCTACTGATTCGCTTGCGACGCTTATCCTGCAGAAGGGGCCATTCGATCTGCAATGTGGTGTAGTAGGGTTGGGTGGGTGGTTTATGAGGAGGGTAGGTTACGGGTAAATGAGGCAAGTGAAAGCGGTGATGCAGTCGTCACTATCTACGTAACTGCAAAGGCCTAATCGACCAGGGATTAGGGTTGAAGTACAGGCAAGGGGTTAAGGGGATGAGGCATGGGGGTACAAACACATATCTACATCCTTACCGAAAACAGGCCCCATGCCACCATGCGGCTCTTGAACTTGGTGAACACCGCCCCGCCCCTCTTGAAGGAGATCTTGAACGCATAAGCGAACAAGGGGTTGCTGAAGGGCGTCCCGGTGGCCTTGTCAAAGTGCCAGTTGAGGGCCCACTGTTCTGTTTTTTGGCAGGGAGGGTATGGGTTGGAAAGGGTTTTGTAGAGAAATCAAGTGGGGGGATGAGTGTCAGGGTGAGCCACATCGCACGGTGATATGTAGCTGCCAACTGGCATATGGTGGGGCATATTGTGTTTTCGAGTTGCACATACCATCTCTGTACTCGGCTAGGAGTTGAACGTCATCGAACCAGGTCGTTGGGTGTAGCTCAGTGGGCAGGCTATCCACGAGATGGCTGTAATCAACAAGGCCCATGCCGGTGTATGTTGCTGGCCTGAGGGTGGAGTTGATAGTTGACCTTGTTGAGGACAGCTGGTGGTTGAAGACTCCCATGGTTGACTTGTCATTGTGCAACCACAGCAGCTTCATTGCCTCGAGCCCTTCTGCAGACAAGTGGACAGAGAACGCTTCGAACACTTCCTCCGGTGCAGGGTAGTACTGTATTTTCTCCGGCGGGTTCAGAAACATGAGCTGAGAGCACACTAAGTAGGCTTTGTTCTGCGCAGTGGTGTAAGGTATACAACACGACATGGGAGAGAGAAACCAGCAGTTATGTGGGTGGCCGCGTGACCATGGGATTGTGACTAGCAACACTGTGTGAACTTGCCACGTCACACCCTGCGCCATCCGACACGTCCACCAACAACCCGGCCCATTCTGCCACGTCACACCTCCCTACCACAAGCCACGTCACCCCCCACCCACCTGACACGCCTCGCTTCGTCATGCGCAGTTGTCACGTGTACCTTTTCTAACCGCCACGTCATCCCCAACCCTCACATGCTGCCACGTCACACCCACCTGCATCCGCCACGTCATCCCCAACCCTCACCTTCCGCCACGTCAGACCCTCCTGCATCCGCCACGTCCACCAACCAGCCCCACGTGCCACATCACACCCTCCTGCATCCGCCACGTCCACCAACAACCAGCCCCACGTGCCACGTCACACCCTCCCATCCCATGCCACGTCACCCCCCCACCCACCTGACACGCGTCGCCTCGTCAGTGGCCGCTCCTGTGTACCATTCCAAACCGCCACGTCAGCCCCAACCCTCACATGCTGCCACGTCACACCCTTTTGCATCCGCCAACAACCCGCCCTACTTGCCACGTCACACCCCCACCAAGAGCGACGTCACCCCCCACCCACCTGAAACGCCTCGCTTTCTCATGCGCCGCTCACGTGTACCCTTGTAGGGTGCCACGTCATCCCCAACCCTCACCTTCCCCCACGTCACACCCACCTGCATCCGCCACGTCATCCCCAACCCTCACCTTCCGCCACGTCACACCCTCCTGCATCCGCCACGTCCACCAACCAGCCCCACGTGCCACGTCACACCCTCCTGCATCCGCCACGTCTACCAACAACCAGCCCCACGTGCCACGTCACACCCTCCCATCCCATGCCACGTCACCCCCCCACCCACCTGACACGCGTCGCCTCGTCAGTGGCCGCTCCTGTGTACCATTCCAAACCGCCACGTCAGGCCCAACCCTCACATGCCGCCACGCCACACCCTTTTGCATCCGCCAACAACCCGCCCTACTTGCCACGTCACACCCCCACCAAGAGCGACGTCACCCCCCACCCACCTGAAACGCCTCGCTTTGTCATGCGCCGCTCACGTGTACCCTTGTAGGGTGCCACGTCATCCCCAACCCTCACCTTCCCCCACGTCACACCCACCTGCATCCGCCACGTCTTCCCCAACCCTCACCTTCCGCCACGTCACACCCTCCTGCATCCGCCACGTCCACCAACAACCAGCCCCACGTGCCACGTCACACCCTCCTGCATCCGCCACGTCCACCAACAACCAGCCCCACGTGCCACGTCACACCCTCCCACCCCATGCCACGTCACCCCCCACCCACCTCTCACGCGTCGCCTCGTTACGCGCGGCTCCTGTGTACCATTCCAAACCACCACGACAGCCCCAACCCTCCCATTCTGCCACGCCACACCCTTTTGCATCTGCCAACAACCCGCCCTACTTGCCACGTCACACCCCCCACCAAGAGCCACGTCACACCCCCCACCAAGAGCCACGTCACCCCCCACCCACCTGAAACGCCTCGCTCCGTCATGCGGCACTCCCTTGCACCCTTTCACACCGCCACGTCATATCCCAACCCTCACCTTTTGCCATGTCACACGCACTTGCATCCGCCACGTTCACCAACAACCCGCCCCACTTGCCACGTCACACCCACCCACCCCATGCCACGTCACCCCCCACCCACCTGATACGCGTCGCCTCGTCACGCGCCGCTCCCGTGTTCCCTTCGAACCCGCCACGTCAGCCCCAACCCCGACCTTGTTGCCACGTCAACCCCAACCCGCCCCATTTGGCCCGCCACATACCGGGAATGGGTTTGTCTCCTGCAACACTAGCACTCGTGCCTTGTCCACGGCGCTCATCGGCGGCGGGGTACCAGCCATAGGCAGGGCTGCCGACCCGCCGGCATAGCTGGCAGGTACTCCACGACGCAGGCCAAGCTGTGCAAACATGGCGTACATCTCAGACCGCAGCGCCTGGAACTCCTCCCGTGTAACAAACTGCTCGTGCTCCTCACTTTCACCTAGGGCACCCATGAGCGGAGGAAAAGGGTGTGAAGAATCCCCCCTCTGGCCAAGGGTATCAACGTCTTCTGCAGCAGTCCCGTGTGCCCTCACACTATCACGCTGGCGGGAAAAGGGGAGCTCAGAGAAGGGATTGGCATAAGTGCCTGCCTGATGCCCGCGCGAAGGACCGGCGATGGGGGAGACCGCCCTGCCCCGGACAGGAGAAGCGTGGAGTTGCCGAAATGGGTACGAGGGTGAGGCGAGTGAGGAGTGCGTGACGGGGACGGGTGGAGGGGATTCGGATTCCTCTCCTCTTGGCGCGCCGGGTGCCGTCGCAGCGACTTTGCTGGGGCCGGCCCATGGCGTGTAGAACCTTGGTGCGCCGGACGAGAGCGGTGTAACACTCGCTATTCCGGCAGCCTTCGTTAGATGCATTCGTTGCACGCTTAAGGGCGGCCCAATGCCTGTAACGCGAGGGGCTGAGATGTAGAGGGAGTGGGAAAATAAAAATTGGAGTCGATCGGTTTCAAGGCGGGGCCAGACATGCATGCATATTCAGAAAGGTTTGAATCTAGATCGGGTTTAGGGTTGTACTGGTTTGAGACAAGAGGGTTTACCTTGCTTGGCAGATTCGTCAACCTTCTCCTTCCCTGCAGGAGAGAAACAATGTGAATAAAGGGTGTTATTTGGGACGGTTTAGCAGATTGTTTAACACGTCACGCCAGTTGTATTGGACACAATGCTCACCTTTCTGTTGTCCCTTCGGTTTTGGGGCAGCCTGCGCCTTCTCGTTGCCACCTTTCCGCGGGGTGCTTCGGCGCACGCTGCGACGTTTACCGGCAGGTTCCTTCTTGCCGGTACCCACTCGAACCCCTTTGGCGCGGCCACCCTTTCCTCCTCCATCCCCTTTTGCACCCTGGCTCCCTTGCTTTTTACCAACCCCTTCACTTTCGACCTTCACCTTACGCGCCTTCGGTTTGCCCGCTGCTTCGCCGCGCGCAGCGTCACCTGCCCCGCGTTTTCGGGAAGGGCGAGTCCGGCCCCCCTCCTTCCCTGTCCCACTCACCCGACCGCCACGCCCGCCCCGTCTCTTCCCTGGCGCCACATCCTCCTCCTCCTCCTCCTCCTCCTCCTCCTCCTCCTCCTCCTCCTCCTCCTCCTCCTCCTCCTCCTCCTCCTCCTCCTCCTCCTTCTCTGATGCCTCCTCCTCCTCCTCCTCCTCCTCCTCCTCCTCCTCCTCCTCCTCCTCCTCCTCCTCCTCCTCGTCACCCTGCTCCTCCTCCTCATCCCCCTCCTCCTCCTCCTCCTCCTCCTCCTCCTCCTCCTCCTCCTCCTCCTCCTCCTCCTCCTCCTCCTCCTCCTCCTCCTCCTCTTCGTCCTCCCCGCCATCATTCTCATCTTTAGCATCCTCCCCAACATCCGCGTCTTGCTCCTCCGCTTCCTCTTCATCCTCCTCTCCCTCCGCATCCTCCTCCTCATCCTCCTCCTCCTCCGTATCACCGGGGTCTTCATCGCCCCGTTTCGGCCTCGTTCCTGTCGCTGCTTTCTTGCCTCTCCTTCCGCCAGATGCTTTTCTTGCTGCGGGGCGGCCCTTCTGGCGCAATGCTTGACCGCCCGCCTTGCCACTAGCTTCCTTGGCGCCTCGCGGTGTGTCAACTTCCGCGCCTCCGGCGTTGTCAGCACTACCTGTCGTCTGGCGCCTCTTCGCCCGCGTGGTGAGGTCCCCGGGCACGGCGGTGTCATCATCCTCCTCCCCATCGCTCTTCCTTTGCCTACGCCTTCCCCGTCCACCAGAAGGAGGAGAGCCACCGACCAGCCCCACCGACTCGTGCTGTGCCACCTTGTCCTTATCCAGCACGGCTGCAGAAACTTCGACCACGCTCGGCTGGAGCAGCGTCAGATGGTGTTGCGTTGCCGCCTCCTCGGACTCCTTGGTTGCGGCATGCTCGGCGCGAGGATCGCCTCCGTGATTTCCCCCTGTCGCCGAACCCTCCATCTCCGCCGACGGGAGTGCAAGACTCGCGCTCCCTCGCCCCGGATCTTCGTTGCCGCCAGTGGTGCCGTCTTTACTCGGACCGGGCTCGGTTCCAGCAGAGGCACCATCCGCAGCTTTGTTCACTGTAGAAACACGCTTGCGTGGCGTTGGTTTAGGCCCCTTGTCTGCCGCTTTCTTGCCGGCCTCCTGTTGACCGCGCGCGACCTTTTTTGCCGCCGCTTTTTTCGGCCCAATGCCACGAGCGACGGACGCATTGTTTTTTTTAGCGCCGCCACCACTCTCCCTATCGATTTGTTTAGACGTCCCCCTTGTCGCGCGGCGGCCGGCCTGTTCCTCCTCCATTGCTTGGTTACGTGTTGCACGTGTCATGGTAATCGTAGGAAGAGCAAAGTTGCAAATCGCGCGGAAGGGTTGAGCCGGTTTCGAAAGGGTTTTGCTACTGAATCCCACGAAGGCATAATCGGCCGTCTATCACTGTTATGTGTTTACGAAAACAGCCGCTTCAACTAAGTCTGAAATAGTAGCAACTATGCTTCGCGCTAAGGCCGATCTGGAGAGGCGTGTGTCAAGGCAACGAGCAGCGTCAAAGTGTTGGCCCAGGGAGTGACGGAAGCAGGTGGGTGGGGCACGAGGGTGGTTGGGGTGAGTTGCGAGACTAGAGAGAGAAATGTAACCCTATCAGGCTACATTGGACGGTGTACGTGTAGCCACCCTAGCATAAACCCACCTTCCGCTCGATCTCAGCCGCCCAATGGCTGAAGTACCTCTTGGCTGATGACTGTGTTGCGGGGGGAATCGTTTGAGATGCGTCGGCCAATGACGGTTGCCAACACATCAATCACAACAAAGGGTAAACCTGGTGTGAAACCTACAGTGCGAAATTAGTCAAATCCCTGCAAAGTACAGTGTTTTCGGTTGCAAAGTAACAACGCATTTCATCAAACTCTAAGTTGCAACTGGTTTTGTACGGGGTTGGGGTAAGTTAATCGGTGATTCTCACGTCACACACACAACGACCGTCTTGAATTATTACTTAGGAAAGATGTACTGCGCACTTTTAGGCTTTGCCACAATGGTTTAGGGCCAGCGGACGTCATTCTAACACGATTATCAATAATTACAAACGTGAATCCGTTGTGGTATGGTGTTGGATTGTCATCCATTCTTGCACAGACATTACACAAGGTGCTTAGAAGGAGTGGTATGAAGCACAGGCCCAACGCACAAGCGTAGATGCGTTATCGACAGTCATGTTTAGACTGTGCGACGATGCATCGTTCAGGCCTCCGCGTTGCGCGACTTGGTGAATCCGTTGTGGTATGGTGTTGGATTGTCATCCATTCTTGCGCAGACATTACACAAGGTGCTTAGAAGGAGTGGTATGAAGCGCAGGCCCAACGCACAAGCGTAGATGCGTTATCGACAGCCATGTTTAGACTGTGCGACGATGCATCGTTCAGGCCTCCGCGTTGCGCGACTTGGTGAATCCGTTGTGGTATGGTGTTGGATTGTCATCCATTCTTGCACAGACATTACACAAGGTGCTTAGAAGGAGTGGTATGAAGCACAGGCCCAACGCACAAGCGTAGATGCGTTATCGACATTCATGTTTAGACTGTGCGACGATGCATCGTTCAGGCCTCCGCGTTGCGCGACTTGGTGAATCCGTTGTGGTATGGTGTTGGATTGTCATCCATTCTTGCGCAGACATTACACAAGGTGCTTAGAAGGAGTGGTATGAAGCGCAGGCCCAACGCACAAGCGTAGATGCGTTATCGACAGCCATGTTTAGACTGGTGCAACGATGCATCGTTCAGGCCTCCGCGTTGCGCGACTTGGTGAATCCGTTGTGGTATGGTGTTGGATTGTCATCCATTCTTGCACAGACATTACACAAGGTGCTTAGAAGGAGTGGTATGAAGCACAGGCCCAATGCACAAGCGTAGATGCGTTATCGACAGCCATCCATTCTTGGATATTCGTTCTTCACGGTGCGGCACGATATATGTATTTGCTCCAAGCACCAATCATACGTTACGGCATGGAGTTACCGGGTAGTTCCCGTATCGTTATCGAGTAAGGATTGTTCAAGAACAGTCCCAAGGATATGAATGTTTACTATTTATGAATGATACGAGTTTCTTGTTAAGTTGTAACTGTACATATGCATTTCCAGGTTTGTTTGACGCCTCTGTAGCTCACCTACGTAATTCCGATTTTGAGGCTATATCGATTCGCGACACAATCAGAGATCCAAACGGATCTCTTCCCGCTCTTCCTCATCCTCCTCGACTCTCACGCACAGTTCATAAACACTTGTTCTAGACTCAATAGGCACGTCCTTCTCGCCTTGCTTGCGAATCACACACACGACCATGAGACTTAAGATCTAGTGCATCTCCCCTGGCCACGTCGTGGTCGCTGTAAACGGGGGCGACACGCCTTGTAGGGAAGACGGCCCGTGCTATGGGCGGTCTGTATCGTGCCTGGTAACGACCACGCGGCTCGACAACGTTAGCCAGTCATATACATTAGCGCGTGCGTCAAGTGCCAGTCGTGCAGTGATACAAGCCGCCCACCACAGTGCGCGCATTGGCGATGATCGTGTAGCTGTCACAGACTTCTTGAACGGGGTAGTTAATGCGTTCACAAGCTTCATCACGGGTAGTAGCTTCATAGGCCAGGTCTCGACTCTACAACGGATCCGTAACTGATGGGCTCTTTACCAGGCGTCGTTTGCGAGTTCTGCAACAGATGGTTCCCCAACGCCCAAGTTTATGGCGGTCATAAGTCACGGCGGACCCCTTGCCAAGGACTATCCGCCGTGGCGAGGCCCACGCGATCTGCACCGACCGCCGGTCTTCACGCTTTGCTATTCGTCCACGACATTCTGTCGGACGCTCCAGCCGCTCCCGGTTCACCTACAGCGTCTAACGCATCCAACGCCGTCAGTGTGAGCCGACCTCCACGCGTTCCTGATGCTCACGTTGACGAAACTCCCAACGACGTGAACGAGGGGCCTCCTGAAGATGAACATCAACCACGGCATGGAGCTCCTGCGGCTGAGACGACTGACCATCCTGAGAGCCGGCCCGAAGGGAGTCATGCCGCGCCGCCAACCGTCATCTCCGGACAGAGCAATGCCATGCCCCTCAATCCGCTCGCGTTGAAGCTACTGCATTTCGTCCGGCGCGTGAATGGCGGAATGGGAATGGCCGAGGTTGACATCAACGGCCTGCTTCAGCTAGTCGTAGAGCCCGGCCTTGCGCCTCTTGTAAACTCGGAGCTCCGGAACTGTAAGGATCTGGAGCGGTTCGAGTTGGAGCGCTTGGCAGGGCTCAATCGCGGATGGTCGGTGGCGACCTTCGAGATTGACGGTCATCCACCACAGCGCTTGCTCTTCCAGAACTCAGCCCAGGTAAGCCGACTTTGCATTCAAGGCCGTGAAATGATGATGAGGCACACAGGGTTTGCATGTACTTAGTTATCCTTGTATTAACCGTACACCCACCTTCTCCGCCACGAACCATGCCTCTCCTCTCACCTGCTTTCGCCACCGTACACCAGGCATTCGCTGAAATGTTTGGACATCCCAACAACGCGCCCGGCTTCAAGCTCAAGGTGCGTGTAGATGAGGACCCTGACGCAGGCGGCCGTCGCTATACCACGCCCGAAACAGGAACGTGGTGGAATGATGCTCAGGTAAGGAAAGACCACGTTGCCACCCCAAACCCAATCCTGAGTCATGCATCCATCGCAGCACTGATCTCTCAAGAGCATCTTGAGTGTTAAACCGTGTGTCCGTTGCCGCTTTGTCGTGCACTGCAGGAACACTTCGATTGGTCCGAAGTTGTGGGGGGGATCATCTTATATTCGGATGTGACGCACATGAGCAACAACGGCCGGAAAAAGGCGTGGCCGCTCATGATGACGCTGGCGAACATCGCCCAGGCCAAGCGATGGGGGAAAGCCGGTCACACACTACTTGCCCTCCTTCCAATCCCCCCATCTGCAATGTCTGCCGTGGAGAAGGTGATGCTCTTCCAGCGTTGCGTCATCACCGTGCTGCAGCCGCTTCTTGATGGCATCGCCAGGTCCGTACTCGGTTTGCATCTTGCTAAGACATCATCTCACCACCTGCATGGTATGCAAACCCTCTCTGTATGTAGCATGGCCCTTTGCCCCTCGTCGTTCCTCCCTAAAAGCCGCAACCTTGAATGCGTGTTGCCACTCACTCCATTCCTTGCAGCGGGTTCCGTCTCAGGGACCCTTTCGGAGATTGGCAAACCGTGCGGCCCCTGCTGTACGCCTGGGTGTGCGACTACCCCGAGAGCGGCAAAATCAGTTGCACACTCTCGCATGGATCGCGGATGCCGTGCAGCATCTGCTATGCTGCAAAGGTGAGGTCACATGCCATCTGCACGCATTCAATTACATTCCCGTTTGTGGCTCGCCTGAGCGAACCCACATAGCTACCACCCTTACCTTTTCTATCCCATCCCTCGGCCCCGTGCTACAACAGGAGCATCTGAGTGCTGACAAGGCACGGAACACGCCGCGCACGCCTGAACAGCAGCAATGGATCGTTAACGAGGTGGCGGGGACGACAACTAGCCAGGACAACCCGTGCAAGGCCTACTCTACCTACCCTGTTGAGGTGAGTGACCTGTTTCCCCGGCCCATGAGTAGTCTATGCTCTCGCCCGCCCCGTCATGAATTGCCAGATGTGCTCTGCCCCATTGAACTCACCCGACTTGTGGTTTAGATTACCTATCCACTCTCACGTACATCTCTCCTCCATTCCCCACCACATCCCCATTTCCAGTGCGTGCTCTGGAAGTGGGATGTCCCAGGGACCGCGTGGGGCAATCCCTACCTCGTGGTGATGCCTGACATCATGCACCAGGCGGACCTAGGCATCATGAGCCACATTGTGGCTGTCGTGCGCAAGATGAAGAAGCGGCGTGTGAAGCAGATGGACAGGTCAGTGTTTTGGGGATTGGATTCGTTGCTCCTGGTCACAATTACTCAAACCATAAGTTCTGTCCTATTACTGACCTGTTTCTGCCCTTTTGGCGCCGCTGAACTGATGTGTATGGGCAGGCGCCTGTCTCTCATTCGCGACCGCACGCGCCTGAATCACATGCGCCTGCCGGAGAGCGCCTACTTCGAGACCGGCGCATGTGTGGCGGCCTATGAGCACAGGGCCGTCATGCAGGTATGAACCCTCCATTCCCTGTTGCTTGTCCTGGCCTAAACCCTCAAGCAGTCTGCTCATGCTGCCATTGTCCGTCATGCTCCACTCCTCACACCATCTGTGCTCACCCTCCCCTTTGCTGCTATCCACGTTCTTTGCAGGTCATGGTGTTTGTTTTTGCAGGTCTGCTTTGCCAGCCCCAGATGGATGCCGTTCGTGCCTATCTTGGCTGGTACATCCTGTGCTCCCAGCCACAGGGGCACACTGAGCGGTCCCTCCGGGAGCTGAAGAAGATGACCTCTCGGTAATAATATCACGCATGTAAATCCCTGTGCATGGGATGTATGCTTGGCTACTGTAAATGTGCTCTTGTAGTAGGCAATCTTGTGAGGATGTTGCTGCTAAACTTTGATGAAAAGGATCAGGAATAGGAAAAGCATATGAATAAGTAGACTCTGTGAATGCATGTGTTGTCATCTCCCACTCCCATCAGGCTCGTTGAGCAGTTGCAGGCTGCGTTTCCAAAGCAGCCATCCTCTTGGTGCCTTGTGAAAACACATCTCATGTCGCACTACATCGACTCCATACGTCGGGCGGGTCATGTGACTGAATTCAGCACCAACATGTTCGAGCACTTGCACGGACCGTTGGTAAAGAGGATCTACCGTCGGTCCAACAAGCGCAATGTAGATGGGCAGATCATGAAGTTCCATGCTAGGCGCATTCCGGATGTGGTGCCGGTGGATGATCCTGCCGGTCGGGACACCGCCATGCGGCAGGTAAATCTGTTTAGTGCTTGAATTGCATGGATATGAATGCAGAATGTAATAATATCAATAGCATATGTTGGCAGGCGATTGAGACCGACACACGGACGCTCATCAAGGAGTCATACTCCCTCCCTGTGGAGTTGTCACAAGAATCCACCTCTACCAACTGGTTTGCAAGGAAGTGGGCCAAGCAACACCCTCGTGCCCAAGCTGCCCTCAAGGATGCGCTTATGCGTTATGCAGGATGCGTCACCAAGATTCGAGTAAGTAGTTGCAAGTTTATGCAATCAACCATCATTTTGGCTGGCTCGTATCATACATGACTAACATCAACTGTTATGCAGGCCCATGCATCGCTGGCAATCCCTGCAGCAGACGACGCCAGCTTCTCAAGAGTGTCTCACTTCGTTCGAGCGACCCCTGACTATTTTGAGAAGCCATGGTACTCGGATGTTGCAGTGGAGGGTGTAAGGTATGGTCGGAGAGAGGAGTGGTATGCAAGGTTGCTTCTGTTGTTCCATACCAAAATACGTGGAGAGAGGGAGGAGCTGGCTTACGTTAGATATTGGAATGCAAGCGGAGAGGATACAGCAACAGGATGCCTTCGCCTCAAGTGGACGACAGGAATGTACGCGTACTCCGTGATTCCCATTGAAGCGCTGCTCCGCCACGTCCATGTGGTGAAGGCATTCCATCTGGACAGTACCTATCTCCTTAATAAGTATCAAATGTGATGCATTTATCTTGTAATAAAATGGCCAGCATGTTTTCATGCAGTCACATTTCAGGGAAGTCAAAGCTTACAAAACCAGTTACAAATTCAGAACAAAATTGGCAAGCTTAAAAAAACCGGCAATGTACCGGAGTCGCGGATTCGATTTCGACTTCGACAAACAAACGCGTTCCGAATTCATTCCGTGATTGGTCGCGATCTGGCTTCGGAACTTCGCCAACCAAAACACCTGAACTGTACCCCCCTTCGAACCCCCTTCAAAAATCAAGGTTTTTTGTGATGCAAGGAAGGACTGTACCTTCGCGAACTGCTAGAAGAAGCGAAGTTTGGCCAGTTACCCAGCTTCACTCTGTTCTGCGACAACCAATCTGCAATTCGCATAGCGAACAAGAACGGGTTCGCGAACCGGACAAAGCATATTGCCCTCCGATACTTCTTCGTGAAAGACGAGATCGAGAAGGGGAAACTCGAGCTATCCTAATGCCCAACGTCCGAGATGGCAGCTGATTACTTGACCAAGAAGCTGGGAAAACAGAAATTCGAGTACTGCATGCTGCTGACTCGACAAGGCCACGTCACCAGCAAAGACATTCCAGAAGCGAAGGAGAGTGTTGGAAACAAGTAAATTACGCACGGATATGAGTCATAACTGTCAAACTCATATGCTATAGTCTGTGTAGGCTGTAGGGGGGTAGACAATATGGGGTACAACATTTCTAGGTTTTCCTACTTGTACCCACCTGTTTGCTAGTTCATTCCATTCCTCATTTCTTCACATGGTATAGAGCAGGTTCCCTAGTGGGAACGCTTTCTAGGGCCCACCACTGAAATCGAATTTTTTTTCTGACCGGAGCGCGAGTCGCCCCTGCCCGAGGCGCGCCCAGTGGGCCGCCCTCTTGTCGAGCCCTCCTAGAGGCCCCTCTCACGGCCCCTCGCGCCACCCTTAGCGGCCCCGTCGCCACCCCTAGCGGCCCCGTCGCCGCCCTTCTAGGCCCCTCGAGGCCCCTTCGCGGCCCCGTCGCCGCCCCTAGCGGCCCCGTCGCCGCCCTTCCAGGCCCCTGCGGCCCCTTCGCGGCCCCGTCGCCGCCCCTAGCGGCCCCGTCGCCGCCCTTCGAGGCCCCTAGCGGCCCCTACGCGGCCCCGTCGCCGCCCCTAGCGGCCCCGTTGCCACCCTCGCGGCCCCGTCGCCGCCCCTCGCGGCCCCGTCGCCGCCCTTTGCGGCCCCGTCGCCGCCCCTGCTGGCCCCGTCGCCGCCCCTATGCGGCCCCGTCGCCGCCCCTAGCGGCCCCGTCGCCGCCCCTCGCAGCCCCGTCGCCGCCCTTCGCGGCCCCGTCGCCGCCCTTCCCGGCCCCGTCACCACCCTCTTGCGGCCTCGTCGCCGCCCTTAGCGGCCCCGTCGCCGCCCCTTGCGGCCCCATCGCCGCCCCTTTCGGCCCCTCCCCGGCCCCTTCACCGCCGAGCCGCTGAGCCGCCAAGCAGCCGAACAGCCGAGCAGCCGATCCGCCCAGCAGCCGAGCCGCCGAGCCGCCCAGCAGCCGAGCCGCCGAACCGTCGAGGCGCCGAGCCGCCCAGCAGCCGAGCCGTCGAGCCGCCGAGGCTGCCGTCGAGCCGCCACTACCGAGCCACTGCCGAGCCGCTGCCACCGCGGTTGCCGCCCTATTCCTTCCGGTGCGCCCTGACCCTACCCACCCGGACTGGTGAGAGCACTCCCTGCTAGACCACTGCTGTCATGGCCACCCCCAGTGTCCTTATCTTTGATGCTGAGGGTCGTGCGGTTGACTTCGAGGTCTAGGTCGATGACCTACAGCTCTTCCTACAGCGCGATAGGGCAGACGACTCTCCATGTTCTATCTCACCTCTGGTGCCTCTCCTGCCCCGCGTGCTGATGCTGACAGCACTGTTCGCTCACAGTGGGCCACCCGCGATGCTGCTGCCCGTCTTGCTGTGCGTCGCCACTTACCGACCACTGAGCGTGCGCACTTTAGTCAGTACAAGAGTGCTAAGACCTTGTACGACGCTGTAGTTGCACGCTACTCTTCCCCTGCCACTGCTGCACTGAGCCGCCTCATGCGGCCGTACCTGTTCCCTGACCTCGCCGCCTTTCCCACTGTCGCTGACCTACGCACCTTCGCACTAGTGACACCCGCTACCGCACTACGCTTCCTGCTGAGTTCTGCACCAAGAACCCCCCCCCATGTACATCACCCTCTACTACATAGTCACCCGTGTCAGATTTATATGACATAGCTATTGTAGGCTATGACATAGTGGGGTAGCACATATGGGGTACAGCTTTCTAGGGTTTGTATTTGTACCCAACTTTCACTTAGTCAATTCATTCTCGTTTCAGTTTTCTCATGGTATCGAGCAGGTTCCCTAGTGGGAACTGTGCCTAGGGCCCACCAAGTCGAATTTTTTTTTTCCTGCCCGGAGCGCGCTCAGCCCGAGTCGCGCTCCTCTCTCTAATCTCGTCGAGCCGCCCTAGCGGCTGCGTCGCGCCGCCCTCGCGGCCCCGATCCGTCGCCCTAGCGGCCCCGTCGCCCTAGCGGCCCCGTCGCCCTAGTGGCCCCGTCGCCCTAGCGGCCCCGTCGCCTAGCCCTACGGCCCCGGCGCCGCCCTTCCCGGCCCCGATCTGCCACCTCGCGGCCCCGTCGCCTACCCCCGCGGCCCTCGCGCCGCCCTTTCCCGGCCCCGATCAGCCGCCCTACGGCCCCGTCGCCTACCTGCGGCCCCGGCCCCTTCCTCGACCCCAGCCCCGTCGCCTACTTGCGGCCCCTGGCCCCGTCGCCTACCTACGGCCCCTGCGGCCCCGTCGCCTACCTGCGGCCCCTGGCCCCTGTCGCCTACCTGCGGCCCCTGGCCCCTGTCGCCTACCTAAGGCCCCGGCCCCGTCGCCTACCTGCGGCCCCGGCCCCGTCTCTTACCTGCGGCCCCGTCGCCTACCTGCGGCCCCGTCGCCTACCTGAGGCCCCGGCCCCGTCACCTACCTGCAGCCCCGGCCCTGACGCCCGCCGAGTCGCCCGAGCCGCCCGAGCCGCCCGAGCTGCCGAGTCGCCGAGGCCCGGTTGCCGCCCGAGCTGCCCGAGCCGCCCGAGCCGCCGAGCCGCCCGAGCCGCCCGAGCCGCCCGAGCCGCCCGAGCCGCCGAGTCACCGAGCCGCCCGAGCCGCCGAGCCGCCCGAGCCGCCCGAGCCGCCCGAGCCGCCCGAGCCGCCGAGTCGCCGAGCCGCCCGAGCCGCCCGAGCCGCCCCTGTCTGGTAAGAGCAGCGCCTCTTCCACTGCACTGCCCTTACCCTACTGCTCGCGCTACTAGACTACTGTTGTCATGGCCACCCCTAGTGTCCTCGCATTTGACGCTGAGGGTCGGGCCATTGACTTTGACGTCTGGACAGATGACCTGCAGCTTTTCCTACAGTGCAATAGGGCGGACGGTCTCTCCCTCTTTGACCTCACCTCTGGTGCCTCTCCTCCCCCTGCTACTGATGCTGACGCCACTGTTCGCTCACAGTGGGCTACACGCGATGCTGCTGCACGTCTTGCTGTGCGTCGCCACCTGCCTACCTCTGAGCGTGCGCACTTTAGCCAGTACAAGAGTGCTCAGACCTTGTACGACGCTGTAGTTGCACGCTACTCCTCCCCTGCCACTGCTGCACTGAGCCGCCTCATGCTACCGTACCTCTTCCCTGACCTTGCTGCCTTTCCCACAGTCGCTGACCTCATCACGCACCTCCGCACAAGTGACACTCGCTACCGCGCTGCGCTTCCTGCTGAGTTCTGCGCCAAGAACCCCCCCCCCCCCATGTACATCACACTCTACTACATAGTCACCCGGCTCCCCGACTCTCTTCGTGTAGTCAGGGACCACTTCCTCTCAGTTTGCCCCACCACTCTCACCGTTGACCTCCTCAAGAAGGCCCTCCTCGCAGCGGAGAAGAGCATAGTCGCTGTAGGAGCCTCTCGTGGTGACCCTCGCACCCCCATCTTTGAGGGGTGTTCCCCCTCCCCCCTTTTGCCCTCTGTTGCCTCTGCTGCTGCGGCCGACCTCGTTGGTCTTGAGTCGGTCGGAGCGGCGTCTACCCCTAGCGGGAGACGCCGCTCTGGCAAGGGCAAGGGGGGCAAGGGCGCTGGAGGAGCTAGCAGGGGTGGTGGAGGCGGCGGTGGAGGCGGCGGAGGGAGTGGGGGTGGCGGTGGGAGTGATGGCGGGGGTGGAGGTGTCGGTGGCGGCAGTGGAGGCGGAGGCGGCGGAGGCGGTGGCGGTGGGAGCGGAGGTAGCGGAGGTGGCGGCGGTGGAGGAGGCGGTGGCGGAGGAGGTGGAGCTGGTCGGGGTGGCGCTACGCAGCGGGGCGGCTCTGGTGGTGGTCCGCGCCAGCAGCAGCAGCGCACTCGGGACATCCCCCCCCCTCAGCAGCTCCGTGAGTGGTACGCTGCACGTCAGCGGGGTGGGGGTACTGGTCCGTGCACCTACGTCCTACGCACCGGCGACCACGCGGGTGAGCAGTGTGGGGGTGCACACCCCACCCAGCGCTGCTTTGGCCGCCTGACGGACGCTTGGCGTCACCAGTTCCCGGAGGCCACTGAGATCCCCCGCTGGGGTGAGCTGTCTAGGGCGGGTGTAGCTATCTTTGACCTTGACTTTGATGCTATTCTTGCTGCCATGTATGCTGTGACTATTAGTGATAAGGGTGACTGTTACCGGTGTTTTCCACCCGACCCGGGCATTGAGACTGCTGCTCTAGGTACTGGTGAGGCTGCTGCTCTAGGTGCTAGTGAGGATGCTGCTCTAGGTGCCAGTGCGTCTGCTTCCTCAGGTGCTGGTGAGTCTGCGCTCTCAGGTACCGCGTCGGCTTCGGCCTCCCTCACCTTCACCCTTGACTCAGGGGCTTCTCGCTCCTTCTTTCGAGACCGCACCACAATCACGCCGCTTGGTCGGCCGGTTGCAGTCTCTCTGGCAGACCCCTCTGGGGATCTTGTCCTTTCTCACTTTTCCACTGTCCTCCCGTGTCCGACGGCCCCCTCTGGCACCTTGTCTGGTCTTTACCTCCCCTCGTTCTCTACAAACTTGGTGAGTGGTGCTGACCTACAGGATGCGGGGGTTCACCTGTTCACTCCTGCGAGTCAGCGGGTGACCCACTGCACGGACGCTCGCACAGGCCGACACCTGGCGACGTTTACACGTCGCCCGGGGTCGAGCCTGTACACCTTGACCACTGAGTCTCCTCCTGTCCCTGCGTCTGGTCAGGTAGCTGCGTCGGGTCACGTGTTTGCTGCAGCGTCCAGGTCTGGTCCTGAGTCTGCCCCCTGCTCGTGTCGCCTCCTGTCTCACGAGACTCTCCTGTGGCACCACCGCCTTGGTCACCCCTCCCTGCTTCGTCTCCGAGGCATGGCCTCCTGTGTCCTTGTCTCTGGTCTTCCCCGGTCCCTCCCTCCCCTTCCTCTGGGGCCTGGCCCTACCTACGTCCCCTGTGTCGAGGGGTGGCAGCGGGCTGCCCCTCACTCCTCCCAGTTTCCTCCGACAGAGGCCCCGCTGCAGATGCTTCACATGGACGTGTGGGGCCCGGCCCGCGTCCGTGGACAGGGTCACGAGCGCTACTTCCTACTGGTGGTTGACGACTACTCGCGTTACACCACAGTCTTCCCCTTGCGCAGCAAGGGTGATGTCACTGAGGTGTTGATCGACTGGATCCGCGCAGCTCGTCTCCAGCTCAGGAGGAGCTTCGGCTCGGCCTTTCCTGTTCTGCGTCTGCACTTTGACCGAGGCGGAGAGTTCTCCTCTGGCCTTCTGCAAGCCTACTGTCGTGCACGAGGCATCCGCCAGACCTTTACGCTTCCGGACTCTCCACGGCAAAATGGGATTGCTGAGCGCCGCATTAGCATGGTCATGGACGTCGCCCGTACGTCCATGATGCATGCGGCTGCCCCCCATTTTCTGTGGCCGTTTGCGGTTCAGTACGCGGCGCATCAGATCAACCTTCACCCTAGGGTCTCCATGCCGGAGACCTCCCCAGCTTTGCTGTGGACGGGGAAGGTTGGCGATGCGTCTGCGTTCCGTTTCAGTTTTCTCAACCCGGCTCCATGACTCCCTTCGCTCGGTCAGGGACCACTTCCTCTCTGTTTGCCCCACCACACTCACTGTTGACCTCCTCGAGGAGCGCCTCCTGGCAGCTGAGAAGAGTATAGTCGCTGTAGGAGCCTCTCGTGGTGACCCTCGTGCCCCCTTCTTTGAGGGGTGTTCCCCCTCCCCCCTGTTGCCCTTTGTTGCCTCTGCTGCTGCCGTCAACCTCGTTGGCTTCGAGTCGGTCGGAGCTGCGTCTGCCCCTAGCGGGAGACGCCGCACCGGCAAGGGCAAGGGGGGCAAGGGCGCTGGAGGGGCTGGCGGGGGCGGTGGAGGTGACTGTGGAGGCAGTGGAGGGGGTGGGGGGGGTGGTGGGAGTGGTGGCGGGGGTGGAGGTGTTGCTGGCAGCAGTGGAGGCGGAGGAGGTGGCGGCGGTGGTGGTGGGAGCGGCGGCGGCGGAGGTGGCGGAGGCGGCGGCGGCGGCAGCGGTGGAGCTGGTCAAGGCTCTGCGCAGAGGAGTCGCTCCGGTGGTGGTCCGCAGCAGCTGCAGCAGTGCATTCGTGAGACCCCGTCCCCCCAGCAACTTCGTGAGTGGTACGCTGCGCGTCGGCGAGGTGGGGGCACTGGTCCCTGTACCTACCTCCTCCGTACCGGCGACCGCGCTGGTGAGCAGTGCAGGGGCTCGCACTCCACCCAGCGCTGCTTCGGCCGCCTGACGGACGCTTGGCGTCACCAGTTCCCTGACGCCACTGAGATCCCTCGCTGGGGAGAGCTATCTAGGGCGGGGGTTGCTATCTTTGATCTGGATTATGATGCCATCCTTGCTGCCATGTATGTTGTGTCTACTAGTTATGAGGGTGACTGTTACCTGTGTGTTCCGCCTGACCTGGGCATTGAGGCTGCTGCTCTAGCTGCTCGTGAGGCTGCTGCTCTAGGTGCTCGTGCGTCTGCTGCCCCAGGTGCTGGTGAGTCTGCTCTCTGAGGTACCACGTCGGCTCAGGCCTTACACACCTTCACCCTTGACTCGGGTGATTCCCGCTCCTTCTTTCGAGACCGCACCACGCTTACGCCGCTTAGTCGGCCGGTTGCGGTCTCCTTGGCGGACCCCTCTGGGGGTCCTGTCCTTGCTCGCTTCTCCACTGTTTTACCGTGTCCGGCAGCCCCCTCTGGCACCCTATCAGGTCTCTACCTCCCCTCGTTCTCAACGAACATGGTGAGTGGTGCTGACCTACAGGATGGGGGGGTTGACCAGTTCACTCCTGCGGGTCAGCGAGTGACCCACTGTACGTGTGCTCGGACGGGCCGACACTTGGCCACGTTTACCCGTCGGCCGGGGTCGAGCCTGTACACACTGACTACTGAGTCCCCTCCGGTTGCTGAGTCTGGTCAGGTAGCTGCGTCGAGTTAGGTGTTTGCTGCAGCGGCCAGGTCTGGTCCTGAGTCTGCTCCCTGCTCGTGTCGTCTCCTGTCCAACCAGACTCTCCTCTAGCACCACCGTCTTGGTCACCCCTCCCTGCCTCGTCTCCGAGGTATGGCCTCCCGTGTCCTTGTCTTTGGTCTCCCCCGGTCCCTCCCTCCCCTCCCTCCAGGGCCTGCCCCTACCTGCGTTCCCCGCGTCGAGGGGCGGCAGCGCGCCGCCCCTCACTCCTCCGAGTTTCTTCCGACAGAGGCTCCGCTGCAGACTCTTCACATGAACGTGTGGGGCCCCGCCCGCGTCCGTGGCCTGGGTCACGAGCATTACTTCCTGTTGGTGGTTGACGACTACTCGCGTTACACCACAGTCTTCCCCTTGCGCAGCAAGGGTGCCGTCACTGGGGTGTTGATCGACTGGATCCGCGCAACTCGTCTCCAGCTCAGAGAGAGTTTCGGCTCGGACTTTCCTGTTCTGCGTCTGCACTCTGACAGAGGCGGGGAGTTTTCCTCTGCCCTTCTAGGAGCCTTCTGTCGTGCACAGGGCATCCGCCAGACCTTACTACCATCTCTTCCCGTACCGCACTGCGCCCCTCCCCCCGCCGCCGCTCTTCCTTGCGCCAGGTCCTCCCCCGGTAGACCCTCTCCCCCCTCTGGGTCCTGCCCCGTCAGGTGTGTCCCAAGTAGACGCAGTCGAGCCTTTCAAGGTAGCTGTTGACTCTGGTGCTTCTAGGGGTGCTGAGCCTGCAGGTGCTAAGTCTAGGGGTGCTGATTCTGGGGGTGCTGAGCCTGGGGGTGCGGAGCTTGGGGGTGCGGAGCCTGGGAGTGCAGATCGTGGGGGTACGGAGCCTGGGGGTGCTGAGCCTGGGGGTGCGGAACCTGGGGGTGCTGGGTCTGCTCGTGTGGCCTCTGGCGGTGCTTCGTCGAGGCGGGAGCTCCCCTCTTCGCAGGAGCTGCGCGAGTGGTTTGCCCGGCGCTGGAGCCGTGCTGCTGGAGCTGGAGGTGCTACGGTTGCTGCTGACCCTGGGGTCGGCACTGGAGTTACTGGAGCCACTGGTCGTGGAGGTGCTCGTACTGGCGGTACTGGAGCTGCTAGGACTGGGGGTGCTGCTGGGGCTGCTGGAGTTCGTCCTGCTGGAGGTACCGCGGGAGCTGCTGGCGAAACTGGAGCTGGCGGTCCTGATGGAGTTGGTGCTGCTTGAGCTGGAGGTGCTGGGGGTGTTGGCGCTTAAGGTGCTGCTGGCGCTGGTGCTTTTGAGGGTGCTAGAGTTGACGCTGTTGGAGCTGGAGGTGCTGCTGGTGCTGGTGCTGCCGCTGGGGGTACTGGTGCTGTCCTTGCTGGTTCTGGAGGCGCTGCGCGGCCGCGGCCGTACTTCGTTCCGCTCCTTGAGCAGGTTCTTGGTCTCTCGCCCTCAACTGGTCCTGCTCCTCCCTTAGAGTGTCCACAGCCTGTCTAGTTGCGGTCACACTTACAACCCGCCTCCCCCCTGCCTGCTCCTTCTCCCTACACCGGTCCTACTGGAGGTCTTGCTGAGCGTCGTGAGCCTGCGTCTCGTCCTGCGTCGCCTGTTCGTGCTGCTTGCACTAGTAGTCGTGCTCCACGTCCGCGTCCTCCTGCGGTCCCAGGCACACACCAGATGGCACTGCGTCCTTCTACTGCTCCTCTGCGTGTCCCGCTACCGTCTCCTCCGGAGTCCTCTCTTCCTGTCCTTTCTGACCCGGAGTCTGACTCTCTTCGTGCTGCCAGTCCTACTGTCACGCGTCTCCTGGCTACTGTTGTCACTGACCCTTCCTTTGAGTCCAGTACTGCGTCTGCCTTGGTTGCTGAGCTTGTCGACTTTGCTGCTCGCTGTCGTCTAGACTACGCTGCTAGTCTTGTTGCTGAGTCTGAGTCTGTCTGTCCTCCGTCCGTCCGGGGTGAGTGTGCTCTTAGCACAGACGTCCTTGAGGACAGGCAGGAGGAGTTTTAGTGTTTTGCTGCTGCTTTGCCTCATCTCGTATCCACGCTGATTGCCCCTGAGGGAGACCCGGATGCACCAGACATCCCGACTCCTCGATCGTACGCTGAGGCGATCGAGGGTCCCTACACCTCACAGTGGCAGTCAGCCATGGACGCAGAGATGGCTTCCTGGAAATCCACATGCACCTACGTCGACGAGGTTCCCCCACCTGGGGCGAACATCGTCAGTGGCATATGGATTTTCAGGGTGAAGCGGTCGCCGGGTTCTCCGCCTGTCTTCAAGGCGCGTTACGTGGCTCGAGGCTTCACTCAGCAGCAGGGAGTTTACTACTTTCAGACCTTCTATCCCACCCCAAAGATGACCACTCTTCGGGTGCTGCTGCACACAGCCGCTCAGCGCGACTACGAGCTTCACTCTCTTGACTTCAGCACAGCTTTCCTGCAGGGCAGCTTGCACAAGGAGATCTGGCTGCGCCGCCCACCTGGCTTCACTAGGTCGTTTCCCCCTGGTACCCAGTGGAGCCTCCAACGGCCAGTCTACGGTCTCCGCCAGGCGCCCCGTGAGTGGCACGACACACTGAGGACTACACTTGCGGCTCTTGGGTTTGCTCCTTCTACAGCCAACCCGTCGCTGTTTCTGCGCACCGACACCTCATTGCCGCAGTTCTACATCCTCGTGTACGTCGACGACTTGGTCTTTGCCACTGCTGACACTGCTGGACTCGCTCAGATGAAGTCCGAGCTGCAGAAGAGACACACGTGCACAGACCTGGGTGAACTGCACAGCTACCTTGGCTTGCAGATCACCCGGGACAGAGCACGCCGCACCATTACCTTGACTCAGTCACACATGGTGCAGCAGGTCCTTCAGCGCTTCGACTTCACGTACTCCTCACCTCAGGCCACTCCTCTGTCTACTCGCCACTCGCTCTCAGCTCTGCCTTCGGACGAGTCCGTAGAGCCGAGTGGCCCATACCCAGAGCTTGTTGGCAGCCTCATGTACCTGATGACCTGCACACGACCTGACCTTGCATACCCTCTTAGCATTCTCGCACGCTATGTTGCTCCTGGGAGACACCGACCAGAGCACATGGCTGCAGCGAAGAGGGTGTTGCGCTACTTGTGCAGTACGTCGGACATGGGGCTAGTGCTTGGAGGGCAACGTCCAGTGGTCCTCACAGGTCACGCAGACGCTTCTTGGGCTGACGACCAGGCTACGCAGCGGTCGTCACAGGGTTACACCTTCAACCTTGGTTCCGGCTCTGTTTTGTGGCGGTCTACCCGCTCTTCTTCTGTTCTCGGCTCCAGATGTGAGGCTGAGATCTACGCGGGGGCCATGGCTGCACAGGAGCTGCGCTGGCGCACCTACCTAGTTACTGACCTAGGACAGTCGCCTCGTTCTCCTCCGGTTCTGTACGTAGACAACAAGGCCATGCTGGCCTTGTGTCGGGAGCACAGACTGGAGCAAAGAACGAAGCACATTGCTCTTCGCTACTTCCTTGCTCGTGAGCTGCAGCAGCGTGGTCAGCTGCGCCTTGCTTACGTGGCCTCTAAGGCTAACACTGCTGATATCTTTACCAAGGCACTTCCGCCTTGTGATCATCAGCGCTTCTGTACGACGCTAGGTCTTGTGCCTACTTGACCTCACTTGCTCACTTCTTGACCTTGCTTGTACTGTGATCTTTCTATACCTGCACTTGCTTGTTTACCTTTATTTATGATCTTGCATGTTAGCTGGCCTTGTGGCCTTGAACTTGTGCTCGGACTGTGTGGTGACGTTGTGATCCACCCTGAGCTTGCTTTGCTTTGCTTGACTGGTCTTGTGACCTCTTGTTCTCCCCCACTTTGCGTATGGGGGTGTGTCAAACTCATATGCTATAGTCTTTGTAGGCTGTAGTGGGGTAGACAATATGGGGTACAACATTTCTAGGTTTTCCTACTTGTACCCACCTGTTTGCTAGTTCATTCCATTCCTCATTTCTTCACAGTAACATCGAACCGTAAACGAGGCAAGCTACAGCGAAGCAATGGCGAGTCAACCGAAGAGGTTGACAGAAAAGTAACAGCTGGAGGTTACGCGAAGGTCAAAGGTCAGCGTCCTTTGACTCGACAAATACAGCGCGACGGCAAGGACATACAACTGACTCGATATTGAGCAGTTGCTCGAGTCGTCACTGTATCGAACCGCAATAGCAACAGCAAAACGGTTATTGCATCTTTTCATATTCCTTGTAATCTTATATAAGCTTGTATTACTTCTTTATAATCAATCTATCTTGCTCTCACACGCTAGTGCAACGTGGTTCAACAAATTCATTATTACAACGCTTCCGCAACACAACATTTATATCAGAGTCCTACCCTTGAAATATCCTAGGGGTTTTTCTCAACCTTATACCTCTTTTTTCTGATGCGCCTCTTAGACCAATGTGATGAAAACATTGTCAAGTACCGTCATACCCCGGATATAAGCGCCACCCTCGGATAAGTGCCTGGCACTTTTAATTGGCGTGTGGCGCTTATATCCCCTGCTCGATTATAAGAGCACCCCCTGAAAAAACTAGTTTTTTTATAAGCGCAGGTAAACTTTAAAATTTGAAATGTGTTCAAAACACTGTAACGATTTTTACTTTAGCAGGCGAATCTGTTGCAGTTTCGGTTCCCTTCATAGTCGGGCCCTGCACTGGATGCGGGTCCAGTCAGCAGGAGCTGTCAGGAGCTGGATGTGAGTCAGATTGGGTGTATCTCCCTGCGCGCGCGAGAATTTCACAGACGACCCCATGTAACTTCGACTCAATTGAAAAGGCAAGCACGAGATATACAGTTTGGTGTTTAAAAAGTATAAAAAACATATATGTCATTTTTCAAACGCCGGCGCTTTTACGGTAAATTTACTCGATTATAAGCCCACCCCCCTAAAAAAACCTGATTGTGAAAGTGTACTTAGGCTGACTGGCAAAGGCTGTGAGAATGAGAACGAGTGTGTATGAACTATGAGCGAAGTGGGTACAAGTACTAACCCTAATTGGGTTGTACCCCTTATGGGATACCCCACTATAGCCTACACAAAAGCATAAGCTATAATGTTCTGACAAAGGCAGCGTTATCATTTCATATGGGTTGTAGTACATCGTTCTCGTCTTATATATGTCTACATAACAGCATACACAAATGGGTGGGCGGGTGGGAAATTAGAACTACAATTTTGAAAATGAAAACGTGGGTGGGGACGAATGTCCCCACGTCCCTCTTTTGTAGGCAAAAGAGGGTGAGTAGCGCTTCGGCGCTACCTTTGCTGTGTTGGCCACGTACCCCTTTTCACAATACAAAGTTTTAGAAAGTGTTACATTTCATTACACTTTCAAAAATTATCATATTGTGAAAGTGTACTTAGGCTGACTGGCAAAGGCAGCGTTATCATTTCATATGGGTCTTCTGAGGCAAGTGCAGTCGGGGCTGCCGGTGGCGTTCGATTGATAGCTGATGCGTAGCGGGCGAGGGAGCCGTCGAAGGATCCTGCAATTGCGTAGAGAGGGAGATGAGCTGATCCTGCGCGATTGTAACGTACATCTCCTTCGCGCTGTCGCTGCGCCATCGGCCCATGCATTTGAAGAGCCGGTCAGGAACTCCGAGGCTCGCCGCTGCAGTGGCTGCGCCTTTGCGGAATGAGTGGGTTCCGATGTGCGCGACATCCAGTCCAGCTTGCCTGCCGGCTGCGAGGCACCAGTTTCTGATCGTAACGTAGGATGGCGATTTGTCGTTCGGTGTGGCTTGTGAGTTCTTTGGGAAAACCCTTATCAGCGGTCCATGGGGCACCTTTGTGAGGCCTGCGATGTGTATGAATGTGCGCGTGCACCTCACCGTGCAGTATGGGCCTGGAATTGCCGCCACGGGGATCCAGACTCCCCTCCCCTCCTGGTCCGTCTTGGAGTGCGGAATGAGCAGCCACATTGCCTTCTCCTCGAACTGTACGTCATTCCATTGGAGCGAGACGAGGTCGGAGTAGCGCAAGAATGCCGAAAACATGAGAAGGGGAATCAATCCTTTCTGGTATTCCGCAGGAATTGATGATTCGAGGAAGGGACGAGCCATGTCGTGCACTTGATGGAGAGATATGGGCTCTTTGGTTCTTGTAGGGCGGGGACCATGTCTCTTGGCATGCGCACTTGCAGGGTGAGTGGGCCGGCGGTAGGGGAGGTTTCGCCTGTCATGCGGTGGGCAAAGGCTACTGCCGAACACGTGAGGTTGATCGCGGAGAGAGTTGCTTTGTTGTTGAGCGCATGGATGAGATACAGCGCTAGCGTCAGGTCGGTTGCCGGGAGGAACTCGAGCTTAACTTGGGTACAGAAGGTGCGAAATCTCTGCCAATAAGGTTGGTACGTCTCGATTGTAGATGGTGCGCGAACGTGGCTAATTACGTGCAGCAATTGTTGCTTTAGTTTGGCCAAAAGTCCTGAAATGACACATTGAGAAATTGTTATTAGACTGCATAGTTTACACTCAAAGCAATGATTGGGCTATGAGGCAATCCGAGACCAGAGAATGCAGCTGTGTGTGAACCTGCCCGAAGGCATTGACTGCCTTGGGCAAGGGAAAGGTGCTCGACTACTGCTGGAGCCCACGATTGAGTGGACGGTTGAAGAAGCGGCCACCATGACGCTCCGGTCCACTGGGGAACGACGAGCGTGAGTTCTGTCTGCGTCAGTTCCGCGTGGCGGAGTGTAGCGGGAATTAAGTGTGGAGGCGGGAAGGCAAAGCATCGCTCGCCTTTCCACGAGATGGAAAATGCGTCGACGGCGAATGCGTCGGGGTGCGGTATCTTGGAGCAGAAGCGCTGAACGTGATTGTTCCGAACGTTAGCAAAGAGATCAATTGTGTGAGGCCCCCAGCGTCGTTCCAAGAGGCGAAACCAAGGTGCATGTAGGGAGTAGTCGTCAAAATCTTGCATCTTGGATAGGTCATCCGCATGGGCGTTGAGCTCCCTCGGAATCCATTCGATCGCGAGGCGTGTTGTGTTGCCGAGGCAGAACTGGATGATCGCTTGGCATGTCGACGTAAGATCCGCCTGACGGGATCCCCCCTTGCGCAAGATAAACATGACTGCCTTGTTGTCCACCCGGACGAGGACGTGAGCGCCCACGATTTGGGTTGCGAACGTCCGCAGTGCCCAGAGCACTCCCTCGAGCTCTCGCCGCGTACTAGATGTGGGGAGAAGCCCTTGTGGCATGCACTCGCTTGCCTCGCATGATGTACTTGGGAACTTGGCCAAGGTGGCACCCCAGCTGTGCGCGCACGCGTCGACGTGTATCACTGCATCAAAACGCTGACTCTGGTGGAATGGGGCGCCATTGAAACGATCAAAGTGCATTGTCCAAAACAGCAGCTCCTCGGTCGCTCCTGGTGACAATAAAACCTTTGAGTTCCATGACCATGCGGAGTCGATCAAGTGGAGCAGCTCATGGCTGAAGGCCCGCGCCGTCGTGCCCAGCGCGAGCGACATGGAGCTGAGAAATCCAGTGATCCGGGCTATCTTGCGAATCGGCACTTGACGACCGGATTGCCCTTTTTGTATAAGTAGGTGGAGCTCCTGCAGTAGTTGTTCGCGCCGATCCTTTCCGACCAGGAACATCCCTCGTTCCGTGTCAAGCTCCATCCCCAAAAAGCGCAAGTGGTGTGCGGGATGCAGGTGTGATTTCTTAGAATTTATCACGAATCCTGCCGCCTTCAAGTCGTGGAGAACTTCGACGCACGTCGAACGGGCTTGCGCCTCGGAGTTGCAGAGGAATAGTAGATCGTCCACGTATGGTATTACGCGCACTCCGCGCGCGCGCCATCTCTTGGCTAGTTGCTTAATAAGCTGGGTGAAGATGAACGGGGCTGTTGCCAGGCCGAAAGGTAAGGATGTGAAGCAATAGAATTTTCCGCCCAATTAAAAGCCCAAAAACTTCCAACATGATGGGTGGATTTCGACGTGGTGGTAGCCTGACTTGAGATCGATTGTGAACATCCAGTCATGTGGGCGAATGATTTCCGCGACCCGACTAAAGCCTTCGTACTTGAACTTGGGAACTTGGAGGTGAGCGTTGACCTTCCGCAGGTCAAGGATGAGCCGGCATTTGTCTCGTTGCTCCACAACATTGAGCGGGCTGATGCACGTCAGTGCGGCTTTCGACGAGACATGCATCGCGGCGCCTGACGCGATGAGGTCGCTAACCGTGTCTTGGGTGAATGCCATGTGTGCTTGAACGCCTGCGTGATTGGGCGCTTCGAAGGGGAGAGGCTCTGCGCCCTTCCATGGTAGCCAGTACCCTTTGGCAATGATGGAGATGATAAGACTGCTGTCGCACCATGATAGCCACCAATGGAGGCTGTTGCGCAATCGCATTCGCATGATGGACACCATGTTGTTCGTTATTGCGTGCTCGTATGGGTCCCAATGAGCACTCCGCCACTCGCCTTCCACTTCTGCAATTAATGGGCAACCGAAGTTGTGTGGGGGGGGACCAGGGCCAAGGTCGATTAGACGCGAGATAATACGGGACACTTCGTCGGGCAAACTATGTCGCTTGTCTTCTACCGCCGTCGTGCCTCCCCGCACTCCCGGGGTTTTTTTTTTTTTTTTTTTTTTAACTTTGCTTGCGCAGTCATCAGCTTTAATACCCTTGCAAGGTTTTTTTTTTTTTTTTTTTTTACATTGCCTTACAACGAGATCGGCGCATTTGCGTCACTTGGTCCCACGACCTTGTTCATCACGATGTCGTCGTGATAGTTCCTCTCTCTCTCTCTCTCTCTCTCTCTCTCTCTCTCTCTCTCTCTCTCTCTCTCTCTCTCTCTCTCTCTCTCTCTCTCCCTCTCTCGCTCTCTCTCTCTCTCTCCGTCTCCCTCTCTCTCTCTCTCTCTCTCTCTCTCTCTCTCTCTCTCTCTCTCTCTCTCTCTCTCTCTCTCTCTCTCTCTCTCTCTCGCTCTCTCTCTCTCTCTCACTCTCTCTCGCTCTCTCTCTATCTCTCTCGCCCTCCCTCGTTCTCTCTCTTTCTCTCTCTCTCTCTCTCTCTCTCTCTCTCTCTCTCTCTCTCTCTCTCTCTTTCTCTCTCTCTCTCTCTCTCTCTCTCTCGCTCTCTCTCTCTCTCTATCTCGCTCTCCCTCCCTCTCCCTCGCTCTCTCTCTCTCTCTCTCTCTCACTCTCTCTCTCTCTCTCTCTCTCTCTCTCTCTCTCTCTCTCTCTCTCTCTCTCTCTCTCTCTCTCTCTCTCCCAAGCAGTCATGCATTTATATGGGTCATAAAGGTACAGGCATGGCAAGTGGTGGTAACTGCCTTGACTAAACATGGAAGCAACCAGGGAACCAGAACTAACAGACAAACAGAGCAAGCCTGCCCAGCGGAAGCATACAGATCCCCTAGCACTCAGAGCAGCCCGGTCCACAGCAGCGCAGGTACCTGAGTACCCCACATTCCACCTATCCCTTATTCCTCATATACCCTAGGGCCACACCTTATCCCTCTTCACCCCCGCAGCTTCCTCACACCTTCCCTGAGGCGCCCTCCCCGACCCAGCACAACCCCCCCTGCTTCTTACCGCACACATGTACCCCTCCCCTGCCGCCCCCCCTCCTCCCGTCATCAACTTCCTACCTTCCCAGCACCCTCAACCCCTCAGGCCGCCCTGGTAGGGGCGTGTCTCTCTTCGTACTCGTCCTCCAGGGTCTGCCATAGGTCACCTAGCCGAGGTGCCCAAGGGTCCGCCGCTGCATGTGGGAAAGCCGCTTCCGCTGCTTGGTTTGACTTTGACAGGAGGGAGATCGCTTGGCTGCGCTGGAGCACCACGGACCACCGTTGCCTGAAGTGTGCATTGAGGCGGGCGGCGGTCGTCGTGAGGCGTCCCTTCCTGTATTTCGTCCTGGCGGCAGAGGTGGCTAGCATGCGGATGAACTGTTGCGTGTCCTTAGCCAGAGCACCGTATGTCTCTACCGCTAGCCCAAAGAAGCCGGCATAGCTAGGGCGGCCCTCGTAGAGCCTGTGTTTACCCTCGGAGGCCTCCTCTGCTGCCCACCCCGGCGGCTTCCTGGCTCTTTTATCCCGCTTCTGCAGAACGGGGTCTGTAACTGTGACATCGGTTACCCACGTCTCCCCCGACTCCTGGTCCCGAATGGCCAGGTCTGCTCGCTTCCGGAGGACCGGGGGAGAGAATGCCGTGGTCTCATGGAACGTCTTGTAACCTGCATCCTTGGCCATTCGGAGTGCTGCAAAGACCAGAGCGTTGTGGGTCCTTACAACGTCACCACCATCCCCACACCGCAGGAGGTGGTTGGGGAGGCTCTTGTCGGAGATGGTCGAGTTATCCCGCTTGCAAGGGCACACCTCGGCGACCGGCAGCTCCATGCCCAAACGCAGGCCGAGGGCCATCGAGAATTGACCAGGGGATATGCTAAGGTCTCCTCTCGTTGGCATGGCATGGAGCCAGTCACCTGCACCCACCCCCTTTAGGCTGATGAGGCGGATGGCATGACCCCTGTCCTCCCCCGGCCGGTCCTGTAGGGTGTCCGCTAGTAGCTCCAAGGCCCGCCACTGGTTGATAGACTTCGACAGCCCCAGCTGCAGGTTCCCTGTGCCTGGACTCCCCTCCCTGTACTGCTTCAGTGTTGCTCGGGCTTCAGCAGGGAGCGAACCTTCCATAGTGGCTCTGGGGTTGGACTCTGGTGGCGGTGGGACCCAATCGTGGGAGAGGAGCTGAGTCGCTCGGCTCAGGAGGCAGTCAGTTGGCAGGTCCAGTTGCCTCAGTAGGGTGTGTGCTGCCGCGACTGAAGCCAGGTAGGCAGCGGGTGCTTCAGAGATAGGGTCAATCACTCCGAGGCCACCTAGGCGGATAGGGAGTGTTCCCTGACGCCACAGCAGGCTCTGTTCAAGCTCGGAGGAGGGGATCCGAAGTTTCGCCGCAGTGAGTGCCGAGCCCAGGAGAGCCTCGCTCCACTCCCTCCACTCTCGCGTGCTTAGTGTTGATGCCGGAGTCGTCCGAAGCATATATGAGATCCGCCGAGAGATGCTGCGCGAGACCATGAGAAGCGCATGCTGCGGGTTTAGTTGCGAGATGAGGAGGAGTGGCGACGCTGCTTCTCCCAGTGCCGACCGCACGTGGTCAGTGCAGAAGCCCTCGTTCCCCACTGGACTGCCCAGCACTCTGATTCCTCCCTGGTTCATGGTCAGCCCGAGTGGCAGCTCCTCCTGCTGCCCGCCCGTGTTCCGTCCCCACGCTGATGATTTGTTTATGTTGCAGCGCAGTCCCACCGCTTTCAGAGCCGAGGCGATCGTGTTGAAGGCGGTGCAAGCAGCCTCCCGTGGGCCGACGATCGTGATGTCGTCTGCGTAGGCAACAATCGCCACCTCTGGCAGTGTAGTGGCCACGCTTAGCAAGGCTGGCTGGATCGCAGCTGCGAACAGAAGCGGGCCGAGCGGATCTCCCTGGCGGACTCCGCGGGAGCTCAGGATGTGGTTTGTGCCGAAGCGTTGGTCGACTAGTAGCCGCGACGGGCCATCGTAGAGGTTTCGGACCAGGGGAAGGAGTGGGCTAAGGGCGGACCACTGAAGGGCTTCGAAAAATGCTTTGCGTTCAACGCTGCTGAACGCGTTCTCTACGTCTAGCTGCAGCGCAATCCGTGCTTCGTCCTCCTGAAGTAGCGCCCTGACGGAGTGGATAATACATTCCGCTCCTCCCGGGATAGCCACTCCGAACTGGACCAGAAGAAAGAACTCTCTGATCTTAGGGCCAAGAGAGTGAAGAGCCGCTTTCGCTACTACCCGGAGTAATTTTTCGCCTATCGCGATAGGCCTGACCCCACCCCCTGGTTTCTCTAAGGCTATCAGACGTGAGGTTAGGATGAGGTCGCGCAGCTCCTGGGACTGGAATGTGCTAAGGAGTGTGTTGGCTGTCCTGGCGAGTAGGATTAAGATCTCCTCGTTGGCTAGAGCTGGATCCCTTAGGTGCTCGAAACATGTTCCAGAGGGCCCCCCACCCACTCCATTCGGGCATTTCGCCAGGATTTCGCGGAGAGTGTCAACCTGGACGGCGAGTTCAGAAGTTGCTATTCCTGTTACCCAGGCCGGGATGTCGTCTTCGGCAGGTGGGTGTTTCGCTTGGAGTGCAGCGAGGGTTGACGAACTAGGCTCAGCGAGTGGGCTGGAGCGTAACGCAGCAACTGCCTTCGAGATATTCCCCTTCTTCATTAGTCCTTCGGCGCGTGCACAAACCCCTTCGTCGTCAGGTTGGTGTCGTAGCGGGGCGTCTGTATCGGGGACGGTTCCGGCTTCCTCGAAAAGGTCATCCCAGTTCCCTTGCTGAAATTGATGTAGCCGAGCCTCAATTCGAGCCCAGCGGCTCCCATCAACGGGTTCGGGAGAGGGTCGGAGTGTAAGCCTCGGTAGGAACAGCAGGATCTTCCACGCACCAAGGCACGTAGGGAATTTTTCCAGCGTGAGGAGAGGTGCCAGCAAACAGAGGCAGTATTTGTCCAGATGTTGTGGGGGCAGGCGGCGGACAAGGAAAGGCTGGTCCCCTCGTTGCAGTTGCTTCATATCCCACCCCCTAGCTCCCTGCCAGATGGACTCTTCCTTCGCCATGTCATAGGGCGAGAAGACATCTGTCCCCTCAGTTTCTCCTGCTGTATCTCCCACCGCCCGTTGGTTCTGTGCAGTCCCGTTCAGCCCTCGTCCACACGAGTTTGGGGCATTTCTGGCCACCCCAGTTTCCTCTTCCAGTGACACCTCCTCAGAATCAGCTTCTTCACCACACATAAACTCTGGGTCGCTGGCGTTATCGTCAGAGCCTGCTGGCTGTCCCTCATTCGTTGGTACTTCCACCACTCCTGGCCTGTCGTGGCGTTCCCGCCAGGTGCCAGTACGCGCGGGGATCTCAGACCCCCCCACCAGTGCCCTTCCCCCACGTCCTCCGAGCGCTCCCCGTGCACCGAACCCCCGCTGAGTCCGCCCCCCGCCTGTTGGCGCTCTCGTCCCCCCGCCCATCGCACCACGTCCCGCTGGTAACCACGGTGTCCGGCCTCCCCGGGGCGGTCCCCAGGTTATTGCCGTTCGTCGTGTCGCGCGGCGGGTGTTGTTCGCGACGGCGTTCGTTGTGTTGGGCGCCACAGCGTGCGCTGTCGTCGCTGGTGTCGCGCTGGGTGCAGGAGCACCCCGGGTGATTCCTGGCTGGCGGCTTCCAGGATCGGCCACCTTGCGCACCTCCTGCAGGTTCGACGATGACGACCGATGCGCTCGCTCTGATGGCGATTGCCCTTGCAGAAGCCAGCCCAGGAGGGGTCCCGGGGAGCCAGGTCCCAGCCCTGCTCCGGGCCGTCTCGGCGCTGGCTGGGCCCGCAGCCTTGTCTTCGACCTCGAACGTGCAGCGCCGGAAGAAGCGCCGCTTGCGGGTCCCGGAGCCTCTCCCTCCGCCTGGCCGTGCTCCTGCCTGCTTACGGCCACGACAGCAGCAGGCGTTCCGGCGCAAGCCGCGGCAGTCGTCGCGCCTTCCTCCGCCAGGGCGTCGCCGTGTTCCCCAATCGCCGCGGACACCGCCGCCGCCAGTGCCGCCGCCGTTACCGGCGCAGGCGACGCAGACAACGCCACCTCAGCGGATTGCTCAGGGGCCGCGCCCGGCCTCATCTCCTCAGCCTCTGCCTGTGCAGCCCGAGGGGTGGCAGCGGGTGAAGCTGAGCCGCCGTCAACGGCAGCGGCAGAACCGCCGGCAGGCGCAGGGTCTGCCGCGGTCCCCACTACAGGCCCGTCAGCATCAGCCACCACAGCCACCACAGCCATCTCTCTCTCTCTCTCTCTCTCTCTCTCTCTCTCTCTCTCTCTCTCTCTCTCTCTCTCTCTCTCTCTCTCTCTCTCTCTCTCTCTCTCTCCTTTGTTCTTCTCTCGGTCCTTGCTTTGTCTTGCACTCCTGGCCAATTCCTCCTCCGTGGCTGCCTTCCTCAAGAGGGGGCTGATGTTTTATTTGTTGTGCCATTTGTCTTCTCGTTTCGTGTTGGCTCCCTTTCTCTCTCTCCATTGTTCGTTTTTTTTTTTTTTTTTTTTTTCAATAACAACAATCTTTTATTAATCCACACAAGGGCATACAAGCCAAGCCTACACCATAACCAGCCCCTACGGCTGCCATCTTGCCCTGGCCCCCATGGCCTATCCTACTCCCCAAGGCTCCTAACCAGCCTACGCACAACCGGTGCATCCACCTACGCCCCCCGGCATAGTGGCAAGGGGCGCCGCCCCATGGGTCCTCTCACACCACGGGTGCGGGACCTTGTGCGCCACGCCCTCCCATAGGGCAATTATTTGCCATATGGTCGGGCTGGCTGCAACGGAAACACACCCCCTTGAAGCGGGGCTCGTGGCAGCCCGCGGGTGGCATGCCTTTGCTTTCCGGTTCACCGTCTCGAGGGGGAAGGCGGCCTCCGCGGGCGAAGCCGGTACGTGCACGCTTGAGGGCCGCCACGTCGGCTACCGCGAGCTTGTAAGAGCGGGATGAGAGCACGCTCTCGGCTTGGTACAGCTGGAACCGATCCGCCGCTTCGAAACCGGCCTCATCCGCCACCAAGAGCACCTCGAAGCGTTTGTTGATCAACGTGTCGATTTGCTCCACGTTGGAGAGCGCGCCCTCGACGTCGCCGTTTTGGAGCTTGAACTCGACGTGCCTCAGGTGAGCTTGAATTGCAGAGAACACCTCCGCCTGGTCACGCACTCCCTTGCGCATGAAGGTAGTAGCTGCAGGTGAAGGGTTGAGGGGGGGAAGGGGAGGTGCGGGTGCGAGAATGCGACGACGGGCAAGGTTGTCGGGGGCCTCACCGTCTTCATTTTCTGAGTCGTCGCTGTCATCGGGGATACGGGCTTGGGTTGGTGCCGGAGCTGGGGCGGGAGCAAGAGCAGCGTTGTTGGTGCGAGCGATTTTGGAGGAGCGGGGAGCCGCGACAGGTTCCTTCTGCTTTTCGATTTTAGCTGACGCAGAAATTTCTTCAGCTGATGTAGCTGCAGACGACGGTGCGCGCTGCTGCAATAACGAGAGCAGCGCCTGTAGTTGTTGCGCGGTCAAAGGGGTGGGGGCGGCGTTGACCGGGGTGACGTCAGCGGAGGGTGCCGCGCGCTGGCGTTTCTGGGTCGTGGGCCCGGATGGACCCGCGTCAGCGCCGGTCAAGACGACCGCCGCGTCAGCGGCGGTCGTCGTCTTCTGCGCAGCACGCGCGTGCCTGCCAGGCACGCGCTCTTCAGCAGCAGCCACGCGCGACTGTACAACAGTCGCGCGTTCCTCAGGGGGGGTCCGAAGGGCGCCTCCGAGCAGGAGGTCGACCGCCGAGGGTCCCTCGCTTGAAATTTCCTCGGCGGGACGTTTTTCCGCCGCGACGATCCGTTGTCACGGCCGGAGTCGAGGTTTCCGCCGCGTTACCGGGGCTAGAATTATTCGAATTGTCGCGGTTAAGTGCCGGGTTGACCGGAGCCATCGTTGCGAGGTTGCGCTTAAGGATGTCGTTAAGGAGCGTTGACGGGGCAGTGAAACGCGGAAGCGACTGAGTCTTCGCCGGTGTGGACGAGAACGAAATTAGAACTACAATTTTGAAAATGAAAACGTGGGTGGGGACGAATGTCCCCACGTCCCTCTTTTGTAGGCAAAAGAGGGTGAGTAGCGCTTCGGCGCTACCTTTGCTGTGTTGGCCACGTACCCCTTTTCACAATACAAAATTTTAGAAAGTGTTACATTTCATTATGTCAGAATGTCATATTTGTTATCTAGCCTGCAGTGGGGTACTCTATAGTGAGTATAACCCCTTAGGGTTTCATATTTGTACCTCATTGCTTGCTAGTACAACGCCTCTCTTTTGCCTAACTTCTTCTTGCATAGCTAGGTAAGTCCTAGCTATGGCTACTATCGTTACCTACCTATTTTCACATGGTATCAGAGCAGTACGCTCCTGGCCTGTGTGTCTAACCACGTTCCTTCCGCTGCAACTACTACTTTCCCTTACCGCCGTGCGCCCCGAGGCGCGCGACGGTTTTCTACTTTAGGGTTTGGGGGTGAGGGGTATGGGGGTGACCCTCCTCAGTACCACTCCATGCTCCTCCTCCTCCTCCGTCTCCTTGTGCTGCAGCTGCCGCTGAGGGGGGGGTGATTGTGGTGGAGCCGGTGGAGTGATACTAAGGGGGGGGGAAGGGGAGGAGAGCTAGCGGTGTAGCAGTGGGTGTGTGCCAAGGGGAGTAGGACAGTCTAGGGAAGCTGAATGGAGGATGCCGATGTTTCGCTAGTTACTCCTGTAGTCCGGGGGCTTCGTCCGGTAGCCGCTGTGCCAGTCTGCCTCCTGTTGCCCGTGTGTCTGCAGCTTCATCCGTCGCCTCCTATCTCCTCTCCTCTCAGTCTCTCTCCTCCTCCTCACTTGCCCGTTGTGACTACCTCTAGCTTTGCTTATAACTGTGAACTTTATACTACTGCTGCTTGAACTTGTGCTCAGACTGTGTGGTGACATTGTGATCCACCCTGAGCTTGTTCTGTTTTGCTTGCTCTGCTGATTACACCCCACTTTGGCTATGGGGGTGTGTCAGAATGTCATATTTGTTATCTAGCCTGCAGTGGGGTACTCTATAGTGAGTATAACCCCTTAGGGTTTCATATTTGTACCTCATTGCTTGCTAGTACAACGCCTCTCTTTTGCTCAACTTCTTCTTGCCTAGCTAGGTAAGTCCTAGCTATGGCTACTATCGTTACCTACCTATTTTCACACATTACACTTTAAAAATTTATCATTTTTATTATTGCCCCCCATGGGGGTATATCCGGGGTATGACGGTAGAAGATTAGTGCGCCCTTAACCCCGAAGCTGGTTAGCCTAAACCTTTTCCCTAGAATCAATGGGGCATCACCAATGCTGATTTTCTTACACCCCCCTTTTCCACAAGAATGCGTTACGACACTGCACAGCGCCAACGCCAACGTGTGCACACATGGGGATTCGAATTCGAGATCATCGATTTGATACCATACAAAAATATCAGCCACTAGACTACTTGGATAAAAAGGCTCGTTAAGTAGCGGGTTAGTGCGCTCATAACCTAGCGTCTTGTACCAGATATCAGCCACACGGGAGGGAAGCCAGGCGCAGCCGGTGCTCCTGCAGAAATGATTGCGCGCCACGCCAGCCATCTCCTCATCGTGGAGTTGTTCTTCGAAAATTTCAAAACGCAACTCAGGGAGGGGGGTCACATGAAAGCCAGGCGCAACTGGTGCTCCTGCAGCGAATGCTTTTGCGCCATGTCAGCCATCTCTGCGTCGTGCCGCACCTTCATGCGCCTCCACCGCCGCTGCAGCTCCGCTGCTTCGGACTGCCATGGCACGAGCGCCAGATGAGGCGGCACCGCGCTTCTCCCACTCAGTCGAGGAGAGGAGGGTCGAGAACGAGATGGTCGAGGAGAGGAGGGTCGGGGCAGGGAATTGGATCGTGAGAAATGAGGAGCGACAGCAGAATGAGGTGGCATTGGTGCGATGGCTCCTTTGGTGCCTTGAGACGGAAGTGATCGCGTGTTTCCAGGTGCTGTTGGGGGGTGTGGTGGTGGTGGTGGCGTCGACACAGATACGCTTGATGTCACGGGCTCAGGAGTGGCCCAGTCACGGAACGACACAGAACAGGCCCCCTGGTGCGGTTGGGGTGGGAATTGAAGATACAGGCGGGGGCAAGTGATGGAGAAGTAGTAGAGGAGAAGAATGGGTGGAGGAGGCACCCACGGGAGAAGATGGTTGAGATGCAGGGATGGAGAGGGATAGAAAAATCGAGCACGAATCCTTGAAAAGTATGAAGGTGCGAAGTGAACGGACTTAGGACACGAGAAAACCGGGTGAGGGACACCTGAAGAGTGTTGTGGGGGTGCAGTGGGGGTTGGTGTGTGTGTGGCGTGGAGGGGGAAGAGAAGGAGGGGGAATCACCATCGGAGCAGCAGCAGAAGAAGCAACTGTTTCGGCACGGGAACTTATGCCCTCAGCATGAGCTTGCTGCTGCTGCTGCTGTGGTGGCGGCTGCGATGGAACGAGGTATCGCTTGAGGTCTGCAGCTGGTTGCCCTTGCAACAGCCACGCTCTCCAGGGCCTGCGGAAAAGTAATGTAAGCAGCAGATGGGGGATGGGGACCACAACATGCAATGCAGCAAACCGGAACAGTGATGGGAAATTTGTGCGTGGAGGCCTGCTTTTTCGGCGCACAAACAACAAACGCCCCCTGTTTATCCTGAGGTGCCTCGCAAGCGTTCTCACTGTTGACCTGCACGTGGCGCGGGGCATGACAGCGGCGTCGTGCAAGAGGAAGCGCTCCACACTGGCAGCCTGATTTTGCAGTGCACACACACAGCAGGCTCTGCTGTTGAGGCGCACACACAACAACCTGTGCTGTTGAGGCACTTACGGTACTTTCTCACCACACACCTGCGGGTGGCAGAGGGCATGACAGCGGCATCATGCGAGAGGAAGCGCTCCACACTGGCCGCTTCATCACGCGAGCGGAAGAGCAGAGCCGCCCATGCGGCTCCAGGGGGGTCGCGCAGAGGGTGCCGGGGGAAGAATGCGGCTCCCAGCACTGGAAACACCGTGAGCGCCTGCACGGTGTGGACACGGGTGTGGGTGTGAGTGTGGGTATGGGCGTGGGCATGATTTGGGGGTGGGCATGGGCATGGACATGCGAATGGGTGAAACTGGAAGAACCTCACAGTTGGAGAGGGTAAGGGAGGTTAGGAAGACAAACAATGGCGTCAGGGTGGAGGGGGGGCGAAGGAAAGAACTTGGGAGGGAAATGAAGAGCGGAGAGAGATAAGGTCGCGGAGAGGGAGGACAGAGGAGAGTGAGATGGGTTCTGGTAGATTTGGTTGGAAGGAGGGGTCGATCTAACGAAAGAAAGAAAGAAAGAAAGAAAGAAAGAAAGAAAGAAAGAAAGAAAGAAAGAAAGAAAGAAAGAAAGAAAGAAAGAAAGAAAGAAAGAAAGAAAGAAAGAAAGGAAGGAAGGAAAAGAGATGTGCAGCACACGTGACCAAAGGTCTGTGCAAGCAAACAAGGACATGCAGCCAGCGAATTGGAATCACCTGCACCACATCTCGCACGTCTTGAGCAACGGTATCGTCCTCTAGGTTCTCAATGACCACCACCGCCGTGGCATCATCCGTGGCACATGCGCTGGGCATGACAGGTGCAACGGCATGGCTCACAGGTGCAGCCGCAGCAGCCGCAGCAGCAGAAGCAGCAGCAGCAGCAGCAGCAGAAGCAGCAGCAGCAGGCGGAGCAGGCGGAGCAGGAGGAGGTGTGTATTGAGGAACAAACAGAGCAGCAACAGGAGGGGAGTGCAGACCAAACAGTGGAATATCCACTTCCATACCATGACCATCAGCATCAGCATCAGCATCATTACCATGTCCATGTCTTGACAGCCCCATCTCTCCTTCCCTCTCCTCTCCCTCCTCCATCTCCTCATTCACACCCCCACCTCCCCCCTCCTGCTTCTCATGCTCACCCTCCTCCCGTTCCTTCCTGTGGTTCCTCACACCCTGTTCTTCCCCGTCCCTCATTTCCCCTGCCTCCTCTAGCCTTCCCCTCTCCTCCCGCCCTTCCCCACAACCCTCCTCTTCCTCATCTTCCTCCTTGTCCTCCTCCTCATCCTCTTTCATTCCCCCCTCCTCATGCTGATTCGTCTCTTCACCATCCAACCTCCGCACATTGTCCCCCCGCCCTCTGCGCACATCCACTCTCATTGAAGCCCCTGGCTCTCGCCTCCCACCCACCCACCGGAATCCCCGTTCCTCTGCCACTGCGCGTAACACCCCTTCATCTGCTTTAATCTCACCACTTGTTGCTGCAGCCGTAGCAGGAGCAGCAGCAGGGGGAGGATGAGGAGAGCTAACAGAGGCATCGGCAGTGCCGCCAGCATCCACCGCCGTGTCTCTTCCACCCTGGGCCATCCTAGGAGCAGCTCTAAAAGCAGCAGGCATGCCGGCCCTCGCACCTCTACCACCCCTTACTGCCGCTGGCCTTCTGAATGCTCCAGCCGCTCTCATCCCTGTTGCTCCACCTGTGTCACATGCTGCTGCTGGTGCTGCTGGCGGCACTGCTGCTGATTCTTCTACTGCTCCCAGTGGCACTTCTCCTGCTGCGGCTTCTGCTACAGCCTCCTCGCCAGACCCCGGAACCTCTAACACTCGCATCACCACTCCTGCAGTGCCTGCTACTGCTCTAGCTCCTCCAGGCACTGCTGCTGCACTTGGTGCTGAGGGGACTTCTGCTACTCTGCCTGCCACCAGCGCTGGTGAACCTGCAGCTAATACAGGCTGTGGCCCTGCGTGCACCGAGCCTGCCGGTGAGGATTCTACCGGTACCAAACTTGCTGGTAACCCTACAGTGCCTGCCGGAGCTCTTGCCGAACCTCCGGTTCGCCCTCCTCTCACAGCGACAGGCCTGCCCCGGACCGCCACTGCCCGCCCACCTCTAACAACCGCACTGCTGCTGCCACTACCACCACCGCCACCACCACCACCGCCACCACCACTGCCACCACCTCTAACGACTCTTGGGAGGGACCTTTGGGGAGTCTCTGGAACCCCTCCCCGCACTGCCACTGCTCGCCCCCCTCTCACGACCGCACTTCTGCCTCGCGGCTGCCGGCCCTCCCAGGTGGAGGAAGGCGCATGAGAGGCAAAGACAGGAGCAGCAGACGTGAGTTGAGCCTCTTTTGACCTTGAACCTTCACCGCTTGCACCGCCGCCAGCACCACCTGTGCTGATGTCCGCACCAGCAGCAGCGGCAGCAGCACCATCAGCGCTGCTCTTAGCAGCAGCAGTATCAGAAGCGGGTGGTGTTCCAGCAGCACGGGTCGTAGCAACAGGGAGTGCATGCTCTCTCTCCCGCCTCCACTGCCTGCCATCCTCCCCATCTCCATCCCCACCATCCCCACCATCATCACCACCTCCTCCTCCTCCTCCTCCTCCTCCTCCTCTCCCTCTGATTCCATTCCCATGAGTTCCATACCCACTGCCTTCTCCCCCTACCCGCCCTGCCTCCCCTCTGCTTCCTCCCCTCTCTCCACCCCCTGAACCACCTCCTCCTCGCCCTCCTCCCTCTCTACCCTTGTCTCCTTCCCCTCGTCGCCTTTCCCCCCTCTCATGCAAATCCCCTGCCAAACTATGCCCCACCACGCCAGCTCTTCTTAAAGCCGCATCATCACTATCCCCTCTCCTGTTCCTGTCCTCAGCTGACTGGTCTCTGCAGAAGCTATTGCCCCTCTCCCACTCATCATGCCTTCCTTCCTCCCCCTCCTCGTCCCTTCCCCGGTCCCCTCGTTCCCGCTCCCCGCTCCTGCTCTCCCACTCCCCGCCCCTCCTCTCCCCTTCCCTGTCCACTCTCTCCCGCTCCTTACCCCTCCTCTCCCCTTCCCTTCCCCCTCTCCCCCACTCCTTGCCCCTTCTATTTCCTTCCCTGCCCTCTCTCTCCCACTCTCTGCCTCTTCTCTCCCCTTCCCTGCCCTCTCTCTCCCATTCCCTGCCTCCTCGCTCCCTTTCCCTGCCCCCACCCTCTCGTTCCCTGCCCCCCCTTTCCCGTTCCCTCCCCCCACCCCCCCTTTCCCTGCCCCCACCCTCCCGGTCCCTGCTCCAACTCCGCCTCTCCATCTCTCCACCCTCCACCCCTCCAGGACTCAACAACCCCTCTCTGTGCCCCTCCCTATCCCTGCTTACACTGCGGCTGCTGCCCCACTCGCCCTCATGCAACCCCTCCTTCCCTCTCCCTCCCACTCCATGACCCCTCTCTGCATCATATCCATCTCCTTCTTCCCCTCCAAAGCCTCTCTCTACCAGATGCTCCTGCTCGTGTGATCTGTTTCTATTGCTCTCACCCCTTGCCTCGCCCTCCCCCTCCGCGTCCCAGCCCCCCCCATGTCTATCCTGCACGGCTAGCACCACCCTATCCCTATCCCTATCCCTATCCCTGTTCCTCTCCCTCTCCCTATCCCTCTCCCCTTCCCGCTCCCTCTCTCCCCCCCTTTCCCTCTCCCTCTCCCCATCCCTATCCCCATCCCTATCCCTATCCCTATACCTAACCCTATCCCGCTTCTTTTCCCTCTCCTCCCTCTCCCCATGCAATTCCTCCCCCCTCTCCTTGTATTTCTCTCTCTCCCTTCCACCCACCCTGTCCCGATGCCTGTGCCTATCCATATCCCTCTCCCTGCTACTACCTTTTTCCCCCTCTCTCTCTCGCCCATGTTCCCTCTCCCCTTCCACACCAACACCCCTCACCTGCCTCTCCCTCTCTCGCAACCTCCTCCCATCCACATCATCCCCTCTTCTCACCACCCTTCCCCATTCCCCGTCCAACCCCTCGTCCCTCCCCATCCCCACCTCTTTCCGCTTCTCCAGAAATGTTTCATGGTACCCATGCCGCATGCCCATCTCTTCACCATCATCCTGCATCTCATGTGCATCCGCATACCCATCCCTGCCCAAGCCCCTCCTAGACTCGCCTGCATGATCCCTCTCCCGCGCCCCACACATCTCCTCACCGTCCCCCCCTCCCCTGTCTCCACTCCGTGCCCTTTCACCCCCTCGCCCGTACCACTTACTGTGATACCCGCTATGGCGCTCACTGTTATACTCGCTATGATGAGCAGCACTCTCAGGCGCAGTGTGGGGAGGAGTGGGGGACGCGGTGTGGGGAGGAGTGGGGGATGCGGTGTGGGGAAGAGTGGGGGACGCAGTGTGGGGAGGCGTGGGGGACGCAGTGTGGGGAGGCGTGGGGGAAGCAGTGTGGGGAGGCGTGGGGGGAGCAGTGTGGGGAGGAGTGGGGGAGGCAGTGTGGGGAGGAGTGGGGGAGGCAGTGTGGGGAGGCGTGGGGGAAGCAGTGTGGGGAGGAGTGGGGGAAGCAGTGTGGGGAGGCGTGGGAGAAGCAGTGAGTGGAGGAGTGGGGGACGCAGTGTAAGGGCTTCTCGACCAGTACCGTGCTGTGTCATATCCCCGTTGCTCCAAGTTACCCTCCGGGCTTCGCACCGCACGTCGAGGGTGCTCGTCATTCCTCCCACCATGCCCATCCGCCCATGCTGCTCTGTTCCTATCACCAGCAGCAGCAGCACCACCACCACCACCGACACCACCACCATCAACAGCACCATCAGCAGCAGCAGTGTGAGCAGCAACAGGAGAAACCCTAGCCCTTCGCTTCATCCCAGCGCCTCTCAACACCCCCTGATCCCTCCTCTCCTCCTGCTGCCCAGCGCCACGCCGCCTACCCCCCTCCCCTTCTCTCCAGCCCTCCCACTCCTCCTCTCGCTCTACCCTCGTGCCAGGACGGCTCTCCACAGGAGAGCGCTCATGCCTTCTCACACGAAGCTGAGGGGAGTGAGGTTCTGGAGAGTGAGGGTTTGGGGAGTGATGCTTCGAGGTGTGAGGCGTTGACAACTGAGGTTCTGGCGAGAGTGGGGCTGGGCGGACAGCAGGGAGTGCAAGGATGTGCGTAAAGGCAGGATCAACAGGAGTGAGGGGTGAGGCGGCAACAGCAGCGTCGGGCAGAGGGGTGAGTGGCGATGGTGTTGGGAGAACTGAATGCATCCCTGCATTATCTGCTTCCGCTCTTTCCACTCTTTCATCTCTGTCCCCTCTTGCCTCTCTTGCTTCTCTTGCCTCTCTGTGGGTGTTATGGTTATCTCTATATACCACCATGGCATGTCTACCAGCATTGCACTCGGCCCGTACCCCATTCCCGTCTCCTCGATACAACTTCCTCTTCTTCTTCACCTTCTCCTTCATACGACTGCCTGGGTCTTTTTCGTTCCCATCCTCACTGTCAGCATCAACACCAGCAGCACCAGCAGCAGCACCCCATTTGCGCTTCCGCAGTCTCTTCCCCACCACAGCATCGGCCCCTCTCAGTGCAAGCAGCGGCACAGCAGAAAGACCATCCCTCGCAGCACCACCCTCAGCACCCTTGAAAGAACCTCCCTTACCAATAACCTTGACACCACCCCCCACCCCACGAGCATCACCACCACCACGACCACCATTAGCCCCAGCAGCAGCACCAGCCGCCCTAAACCCTCCGGCAGCAACACGTGGAGAGGGAACTAAGCTGGCCTGCCGGGAATTCGCAAGGATAAATCGCTCAGGGGGAGGCATGAGGTCCTGCGAGTGAATGTACCAGGCAATGAGGGGATGGCAGGTGGCTACGTCGCGGGGATCGAGAGTGCATATGTGCGCGCACCCTGCTTCCATTACTTGGCCCTTGGCGGGGCCTGCGAGCCAGCGCAGGGAGAAGTGACAGGTGCACTCCTCCTTGCCGTGCGCCCATGTGTGCTCCTGGTGAATCACCTGCGTTGACAGAGGGAGGGAGGGAGGGAGGGAGAGAGGGAGGGATGGGCGGCGGTGGTGGTGGTGTGAGGCGCCGGCACAACGGGTGGCTCTTGTGTGGCCTGGTGTGTTGAATGGGGTGGAATGTGCTTGGAATGGAAGGGGGAATGGAAGGAGAGGTGAACCATTGGGTCGAGGAGGAGGAGGAGGAGGAGGAGGAGGAGGAGGAGGAGGAGGAGGAGGAGGAGGAGGAGGAGGAGGAGGAGGAGGAGGAGGAGGAGGAGGAGGAGGAGGAAGAGGAGGAGGAGGAGGAGGAGGAGGAGGAGGAGGAGGAGGAGGAGGAGGAGGAGGAGGAGGAGGAGGAGGAGGAGGAGGAGGAGGAGGAGGAGGAGGAGGAGGAGGACAAGGACAAGGACAGCAACGACGACAAGAATGAAGAGGAGCGGGAGAAGGAGAAAGAGTGCAAATGGGAGAGTGCTAAGGGAGAGAGTGCAAAGGGAGTCCCCACCTGAAGCACGCGGGCATCGTAGTACGTGCACTGCTCGCCACTGACGCGGTACGCGCACACCTTGTCACCACGCTTCACCGCCCTGCACCGCGCGTCCTGCAGCTGGTGCGACACGAACCGCACCCGCGCCCGCACCTGCTGCTCGCCTGCCAGCACCTCCTCCTCCCCGCTGAACCCCTTAAACTCCACCAACAGCCTCCGGGATTGATGGTTATGATGATTAAAATGGTGATTGCCATGGCTATCTCTGTCTGGGTTATCATCATTATCACTGCCATCCGTATCTCCACCGCCCTGCCCTCTCCTTCCATCCCCGCCTGTCCCCAATGCCGCTCCGTTGCTTCTTTTCCCAGCAGGTAGAACCCACAGCCGCGCAGCGTACCACGCATCGTCCGCCTGTGAACACACCTCCAGAGCCTCCTCCCCTTCCTCGTCTTCCTCATCCTCCTCCCCATCTTCCTCCTGCTCCCCCTCCTCGTCCCACTCTTCCTCCTGCTCCTCGTCCTGCTCTAGCCCCGTGCTGCGACGAACCACTCCATCCCCACCACCACCCGCCTGTCCCCGCGCATACCCGTTACAAGCACGAAGAGGACTGTGCTTCGCTACACCCGCGGCCAGTTGTAGCGGAGATTGATTTGAAGTCATAGCGTACGAGACTTGACAACCGTTGTGCACGGGCGAGACAAATGGACAGGCACTGCTGCACAATAAACGCCAATTCTCCTACCACTCCCTCCTCCCTACCCTTTCTCGTCTTCTCACGTTCTCCCCAGCCTCTCTCTCTTATCCCTCTTTCCTATGCCTCTCCCTTAGGCCTTTCCCCCTTCCCCCCAGCAATTGTAGCTTCAATCCGAGGGTCACCTGATCCCATCAGCTACAGTTTCGGCTGACGTCACTAGTGCTTCGAGAACGTCGCGTGGGTTCGCTTACCCGAATTACGCTACATTCGCCAATTATAGCGAACAACTAGCAATGCTGTGACAGATAGTCGCTTTTCAGTGTCTAAACAACTTTGCATCGCCGTCCTTTGCGATTCATGCATATTTGCTAGTGTCAACCTGCCGCTTCGTCGAACCTGACACAACATCGCTTCAAAGCGATTTGCATATAATGAGGTTTCTGTTCGCGACTGATACCACTAAGCTCCTTCACGAACTACCATCTCATTGGCCCTGTTCGATAGCCTTCTAGTCACACTGGGCCCACTCGAACTGGGGAAGCCTACGAAATGTTTCGTAGCCTCGGGCGTCCACTCACACTGAAAGGAAGTCTCGTTCCCAAATGCAAGAAGTTACCTTGCATTTCTTAGGAAATTACTTGCCGAAACATTTACTGCTGTAGGAGGCTGCCCCAACCACAAAAAAAAAAGTCAGTCCGCCAAATGAAAAACGGTCGATATGGATAAAGAAAATCAGGAACGGGCACGATCTCTCATCGTTTGAAAGAGCGTGCTAAAAAACTTTAATTTGAGCCGAATCGAAACTACTGCAGCGTATACCCTCCAGCCTGCCACTCTGAGCGGGCCTGCCTGGGTTGAACTGGAAAGCTGAAATGGGAGGGACTTCCACTGACTCGAGTTTGCCTGGGCGCGACAGTTTCGTGGTAGTGTCCTGGCACGCAGTTGAAGTGGGGTTTTTAATGCCTTCGGTAGCCCAGTTGCACTGGACAGGCTCGGTGCTCTAATAACGGTTTGTTGGGTTTTAATTGACTTGAATTTAGGAAACAGAAGATCCCACGCACCAACCGCAGTATGACTGGGAGGGCTACCGAACAGGGCCGTGAAATAAACTCCCAACAGGAAACACCACGAAGTCTCGAAGTCTCAGTCGTCAAGCAGAAACCAGAGCGGCCCTGCTCGACAGGCAGGCTCCTCCTTGGAGCGCTAGGGTTTGGCTAGGGCTAGAAGCGATTTCGAAGTAGTTTCGGCTACCCCCCCAACCCCCCCCCCCCCCCCCCCCCCCTCCCCCCACCCAAAAAAAATCGGAAACAGCGCCGCCCGAGGTCGGAAGGTGGGGGGTGTCATGGCGATGTTGCAGCCCCACCTTCCACCATCTTCATCGTGGGCAGTGTATAAATTTTGGGGGAGATATGGCATTCGCACCAGGGTAAACCAAAGGGCGTCGTGCGTGGGGGGTGGCTGGTTTGTTTGTGGGAGGCTGAGACAATTTCAGGGCAGAGATGGGAGAGGCTAGGGCACGGGCTCTGGAGGGAAAAGTTTCGTAGAGTATGGGGTGGGTTTTTCCTCCCGTATGAAACCCTAGCCTAGCTCTTGGCCAACCTCCAAACCGGGGGTTGGAGGGCTGGGCTAGAGGTAGGCTAAAGCCCACGCGTGAGAGAAGGGGCTGGGAACTTTCGGGGGGGGCGAACTTGAAGGGTTAATGTCGCGTTCGACAGGCTAACCGTTAACCCTTCTTGTTACGGGGCGGTAAAGCCCAGGGACACCAGATTGCGGGCTGACCGTTGAAGAAGAACCCTAAATCGAGACCGCCGCGAAAGTGCAGTGGAAGTGTTTGCCTGCCTGTCGAGCAGGGCCAGCATAAGTGAAGTTCACTGTTCAATTTCCCTAGCTGCAGGAGTGAAGTTCACTCGTGTTCATTTTCCCGAAGGTCCCAAGTTTGCGAGGGAAAGCAGCCTTCGGTAGAGCTCGTTCTCCCTGTGGTTCCTGTCCTGTCCTGTCAACCGATTCGCCAATTGGCTCCATGATTATGTTGAAATGGTGAGTCTCGCTGACGTGTGAACAATCGGAACCGTAGATTTCTCAACACTGCAAGCTTGGAACTGACGAAACTATCTCGAAGCGGGAAATGAAAAATACCCGCTAGTAGGTCGCCACATATTCAAAATAGCTTAGGGAAGCCAGTTTACTTGGTGACTCACATTTTTCACCCACCCAACCAAAGACCAGAGGTACGGTAACACTAGAACTAAAGAAAAAACATCCACAAGGAACTTTCTATTGTAGCTACTAGAACTATGAAATAATAAATGCCTAACCATTATACCGTAAATTTTGTGAAAAAAACCACGGATATATTGCAGAGCATAATAGAAACTTTGTTGGCCTTGGCGAGAGCTCGTTAGGAAAACGGTAGCACTGACAGCTGCAAAGTAGACCTGACCTGACTGGGATTGATTGTCAACTTCAAATTAACTAGGACCTTAAGGTATCACCCTCTCATCTTCCCATGTGCCATTACCATCCTCCCAGCTCCACTAGGGCTGTCAGTGTCATAACACAACTGTAGCTTCCATTAAGGGTGCCTCCAAACCTCACTCCCCAACAGCACTGTTTCCCTGCACTCAGTTTGTATTCAAAGCCCGACAGCTCCCCTCTGCCCTTGTTCTGATTCATCATCATCCGCCAAGGTGGAGTACAGCTTCTCACTCCTGTATCCTTCTGGCTGGCTTCAATCGAATCTGTACCACCACCTCACCCTTCTCTCTTCCACAGCAGTGCTTGGATTGGAACCTTAAAATCCTCCCCAATCATCCCAGTCATCCTTCTTGGCAGCACCCCCTTTCTTTGCTGCACCAGCAGTGGCAGTGCTGGCAGGAGCGGGCGATGGCACATCATCCCATCCGCCCCATGAGTCCGACTCAGTCTCTGTTGCTGCTGCTGCCGCTGCCTGCTTCTTTTGTGCACCAGTTCCTCCAGATGCGCGGCTCCCACCATTACTGCTGCTGCTGGCCATGTTTCCCTGCCCCCTGTTAGCCTTAGGGCTCACACCATCCCACTCATCATCCCAACCAGTGAACGGCTTGTCATCCTTTGTGCTACTGCTCCTTCCCTGCCCGAATCCGTCCCCCTCGCTCCCATTATACCTGCCGCTGCCAGCCTGACCTGACTGCCCCTTGTTATCATCTCCCCAATCATCCCAGTCGTCAAAGCCACCTCCTCCCCGGTTCCCTCCCACAGCGCCGCCAGCACCGCCAGCACCACCTTCGCTCACAGCCGCACCAGTAAGGCCCTGGACTATCATGCTCCCAGCGTTTGCGCTGGCTGCAGCTGCCACCTCAAGTGCGTTGCCCACAGCACCGCCCGAGTAACCATCCACGGTTTGCACAGCCCGCTCTGTAAAGGCACGCATGAAGCCCCACGCTGACTTCCCGATCTCAGTCGCACGCCCTGCCACCACGGACGCGGTCTCGATGGCCTTCTTGTCCAAGCCACCTTCCGTGACCTGTTATGTTGCGGCCATAGGGTAAGACGGGGGGTACAAGGCTGACCTGATTTGTCTGCATGTTGTTGCACTGCAAGGGGCTAACGCAACGTGAACATACGCGGTTCTTCCTTCCCTCGCTGTATCTTTCCTATATCGTGTATGGTATGCCTCGCTGAGAACAATTGGTTGCCATTTTATTGTTGCTCTTCGAGTACCGAGAGACTGCTTCCGCACCGACATGACACGGCCTCACATAATGCTACGTTCGGAACAAGACTCTTACCCCTGCGTGGATGTCCTTGGCTCCTTCCTGGACCACCGCCGCGGCTGAGCTTGCCACCCCCACAGCCGCCATCGAGAGAGAACGGAAGCTCTGGAGTTAGGGCGAACACGCATGGCGATCAGCCCCCGTGGGGAGCCAGACAGAGAAAACAGAACGAATGGCAGGTTGTGCAGAAACGCACGTCAATAAAGGTGTGGAGGTGGCACTTCGAGACGACAGAGGATGGAGTGGGAAATGCGCAAGCGAAAAGCGACGGGACGAACACAACGACGTGGGCAGGGAAGGCGGAGATGAGACAAAGGTGGACTCGCACACTCAAGCTACACTCAGATTCGACTGGTTACCTCGGAGACAATCTTGACGGTATCTTCAATAACGTCCTCGCCGCCTCGATTAGCGGGCCGGTTAACGGGCGCACTGCCGAATCCCACGTACTTGCCTCCCTGGCTCGGCGGAAGGCCCTCCGGCCTCGAGGCGTTCTCCGCTTGCTTCCGCGCGAAGAACGACTCCTTCCCCGCCGCCGACGCCTCCAGCTGCTCCCGCGAGTAAATCTCATTGGTGGAGCCGGAATGATGACCCATTCCATGGCCACCACCACCGCCGCCGCCTCCGCCACCGGCGGCTGCCAGATTGCTCCGTCGGCCGCTCGCGCCGTGTCCAGAAGTAATACTATTTTCGGACTGGTGCCTGCGCATGCCCGCTTGGCTGCCAGAGCTGCCGTCGCCCCAGTCATCCCAGCCGTCGCTGGAGCCGAATCCACCTGGGCTTGCTCTAGCAGTCGGACGGCTCCCTCCACCCGTGCCCGACAAGGATACCTTTTCAATGTTAGGAGCCGTCCAGGATCGGCCTTCCGCCATGGCTTGAATCTTGGACCGGTAGGCTTCCGCGGCGGGGGTGTTGTACTTAACTGCGATGTCGGTTTCCTTAGGCACGCCGTACCGAGAAAGGAATTCATTCAGCGCGAGATTGCCGCCGGATTCCATCTTCTTGAGTTGGATCTCGGACCAGGAATCCATGGTGACGGATCGCACGAAGCTGATGTGCACGCCGAGCCCGCGATGCCGGCCGGAACACTCGAGGCACATGAAGATGCCGTAGCTGACGGAGGCCCATTGCGGGTTCTTCTGGCTGCAATCCACACAGATCTTGTTACCCGGTTGCGATTGCAGCTCCCGCAGCCGCGCAGCCGCCGGTGCTGATGCCATAGCGGGACAATAGACTGGGCGGAAGTAACAGGAGTTGCGAGTGAGAATTGTTTTGACTCTCGCTCAGACTTGGGAGGAACAAGCCCGACAAGTGGAGAATTGCGATGTTGGGGCTTCAGGAGAACCACGACAATAGCTAGTTACAGGCCTGGACACATGTCCTGTCAGGCAGCAGCGAATAAACGTTCATCATACGGCTAGTGCATTACGTGTGCACCCCATGAGCACCAATACTTGGGTGAGAGACTACAGGGCACAACTGACCAGCACTAACCACAAACGCGCAAAAAATTACGAGCAGCCAGGTTGCTCACCTGTGATCCACCAGGCAACTGGTGGGAAGGGGTGTGCGAGTGTCAGCGAAGAGGTGGTGGTGGCTCCGGAAGAAGTGTATGGGTGTTGCCAAGGGAACGATCTCAAGGGATTCTAATGAGCTTCCGTCGCTGAAGCGGGGGGCAACAGTAGGTTGTTGGAGCGGTCAGTTTCGGCTGGCTGGTCGCCCTCGGGTCTGGTTTGGCAACCCTTGGGCTTGGTTTGGCGGGAAAACATCTGGGCGGGGAGAGCGGTGGGTTTCGACCGTTACACGTTCTGGAAGGGTTTGATAGTATCCGAATTGTTCCCGCTGAGAAAGGCTACTGCACAGATATGCTTTGGCTTCCTAGTACCATAACCATACCGTACAGCAAACGCTACCCTACCCAGCCTTCACATACCAGGACACATGATAGCAACAATACAAGCAATACTTTAATTCAGACATGCAATTAATTTATTGTACTATCCTGACATCCCTTCATTGTGAAAATTTGCACGACGGTGAGAGGCGCATTGCTGTGCCCCAGCGGTGTGGTGTGGCTAGTTGTTGTTGGGCTCGGGCGGTGAGGGCGGCGGAATCATGGTTTCAGTGACCATGACGAGGATCATGACCATGAGTGCCATGTCGATGTGGGCCTTCACATCCAGCAGCAGCGAGTGGTGCGAGCGCGGGCCAAAGGGATCCATCCTCACCTCCGCCACCGCCACCCGCCTTGGGTTAAACACCTGAGAGTGGCGAGTGGATGCAGAAAAAGGTTGAGAAGGAGAGGGAAGAAGGGGGAAGACGGGAAAGATTCATAGAATGGCACAGAAGGTGGACATGCATGAAGGCAAGTGCATGCGAACAAGAAATTGCAGTGCGACAGAACAGAATATGGAGGGGTGTGAGGGGATCTGGGGAAGGGGTGTGAGGGGATCTCGGGAAGGGGTGTGAGGGGAGGAGGTGTTTCTGTGGCAGAGTCTCACTGTGGAGTTTTGAGTAAGTGTAGCATATGCACCTTGAACTCAAGCTTCTTGAAGTTGCCATACGCCACGAGGTCCGGCATGCTTGTGACGTTCTGCTTCAGGTATATCTGCCAAGATGTGCACACGGAGGGAAAGGGCGGAAAGTGAGTGCACTCTAGATTTGTGAGCAGGCCCTATATTCCCCTGGATGAAGCAGGCCTCTGTCACCTTCACTCCACCTGCCCTCGACCTCTCCACCCCAATCATCCCGAACACCGTCGGTTGCCCTTCTTTGCCCTGCTTCATCAAGAGCACAGTACACTACTCTGCAACCCTCATCATTACCCCCACCCGCACCACCCCACACCACCCCTCACCACCCCACGCTACCCCTCACCACCACTCCACCCCTGCGCATGTACCATGTTGGCCCCACTGCGCACCTCCATCCTGGGGAGCGTCGCGGCGACCTTGCGCGTGCGCACAACGAAGTGATCCGAGTTGGTATCGCGGCCGAGCATCATGTGCGTGCTGCAGTGCAGAGAAAACGCCGCCTCCACCGCCGTGCACACCGCCTCGCCCGTGCTGTTCACGAGAGTCTTCTTGTCGCGCCACTCCATAATCCTGCGTGGGAAAAGGTGGGGAGGAGGGGGAATTGTGAAGGGATGGGTCGGGTTAGGCGACGGGGTGAGAGAGCGATTGCGCAGGATCCGGGAAAGGGAGGAAGGGGAAGAAACACACGCCGTTCGCTACAGCCCCTCGTTTCGCAACCGCCTTCGTTCGCGAGAGGCACTCACTTGTCCTCGACTTTGAAGTGCGTGCGGCCCTCCACGTCCGTGACTTCGAACTCGTCGGCCATTTGCCACTTGCGCGAGCGCACCAGCAGCGTCGTCTCGTACGGCAGGCAATACTCCTCGCCGAACACGCACACCGGCTCCGCGCTCGCCGCCGTCTTCGCCGGCGGCAAGTACGGCAGGTTTCCCGCCATTGGAATCGAGAGGGTGGGGAAAGAGAGGCTATGTGAGGGGAAGGAGGTACGGGGACGATGGTAACAGAGCAGCAATAGAGATGCGATTCTACAAGCTGGAAATGCGGTTGTACCACGGTGCAAGAACGCAACGGTGCAAGAACGCAAGCGTGAAAGAACGCAATGTTAAAAAGGACGCAGTGGTGATTAAAGAACACAACGGCGGTGAAAGAAGACGCAATGCAGTGAAAGGCTGTGCTGCGGCACACAGCCCGTAAGATGCTTCGCAGGCGCCAGCATGACGCGGGACCGCATGAGCAGGTAATGTAGGTGAGTCAGCGGGTGCGCACGCGCTAGAACCGCACCACAGGTACGCATATTGCGGAGGGGTTGCGCTGGCCTCGGGGGCAAGGGAAAAGGCATATGCATATTGGTGCAAATGTCGCAAGCAAGCGGAGGAAGAGTAGCACTGGTGCCCAACGAAGTGGCAGAGTCCAACTGAGAACAAACTCCAGGTGGTGCTCACGTGAGGCGAATGCAACTGAATGGGCTACCGCTGGTTCGTTTTACATAGAAAGTACGTACACTTCACATTGCAGGTTTTAATAATCTATACAGCTATTATGCAGTGCTCCCAGTTAGGACAGTGGTGTGGATGTACACATTGTACGGTGTATTACAATTTTTCTAGAAAATACAAACATGTGATGTGCCCACAGGGCCCAAGGGACGCAGGATCGCCGGAGCAGCTTCCTACCAACACACGAATCAATCGACAGTCTTGATTTTGGCTAATTGTTGTTGGGCGAGGGCGGTGAGGGCGGCGGAATCATGGTTTCAGTGACCATGACGAGGATCATGACCATGAGTGCCATGTCGATGTGGGCCTTCACATCCAGCAGCAGCGAGTGGTGCGAGCGCGGGCCAAAGGGATCCATCCTCACCTCCGCCACCGCCACCCGCCTTGGGTTAAACACCTGAGAGTGGCGAGTGGATGCAGGAAGGAGAAGGTGAGAAGAGAAAAGGGGATGGGGAAGGATAAGGAGAATGGGCACAGTAGGTGGATGGGCATGAAGGCAAGTGCATGCAAGCTTGGGATTGTTAAGGGTGGAATATGGGTTAGGAAAGGAGAGGTGGGAGGTGAAAAGCAAGAGGTGTTTCTGTGGCAATGTTGCAGAGTGGAGATTTGGGTACGCAGATGACATGACAGTGTACCTTGAAATCAAGCTTCTTGAAGTTGCCATATGCCACGAGGTCCGGCACGCTTGTGTTGTTCTCCTTCAGGTATATCTGCCAAGATGCACACACGGAGAAAGACGGTGGGGGAGGGGAGGACGCGTAAAGGAGGGAGAAGAAGGGAAGAGGAGGAACAGGGGGAGGGGAGAGGGAGCCGGGGGTGCAGAACAGGATGAGTGGTGTGGTTTGGTTTGGTTTCGTGTGGTGTGGTGTGGTGTGGTGTGGTGTGGTGTGGTGCAGACTGATATGGTGTTTCCTACCAGATGAACCACACTGGCCAGGAAGTGTGTGCACTCTATAACCCGTGAGCAATGCTATGGTCCTTTGGAGTAATAGCACCTAGCCATTGCATGTGTCACCTCCATTCCATGATGCCAGACTCCCTTCAGTTGACCATCTACGCCCTGCTTCATCAGAAGCACAGCACACTTCTCTGCACCCCTCTTCATTACACCTCACCACCCCCCGTTGCCCCGCACCACCTCCCACTACCCTGCACGCCTTGTGCATTTTGAGGCGCCTCAAAAGCCACCACACCCCGAAATTCTAACCACCCTCCACCCCTCCATCCCCACGCATTTCCAAGGCCGGCCGTCCTCGGCTCACCTCCATGCGCGGGTGCAAGTGGGACACCTTGCGCGTGCGCACAACGAAGTGGTCCGTGTTGGTGTCGCGCCCGCGCATCATGAGCGTGCCGCTGTGCAGCGTGAGCGCCTTCTCCACCGCCGTGCACACCGCCTCGCCCGCGCTGTTCACCAGCGTCTTCTTGTCGCGCCACTCCATCAGCCTGCGCGTACCATGGGGGGAACGGAACGCAAGTGCGTGGGGAGGAAGGGGTGGGGAGGAGAGGGGGGAGGGTGGGGGGGGGGGGGGGGGGGGGGGGAGGGGGGAACGGCCGGGAGGAGGGATATATTGAGGGGGAGGCGCCTCACAAGTCGCCCACGCTGTTCACCAGCGTCTTCCTGTCGCACCATACTCCTCCATTAGCCTGCCTGCACGTACAAAAGGGAAAATATAAAGGGAAGCGCGAACGGATAGTGCGAGGGAAGGCGGATGGAGGAGAGAGCGCTTGCGGAAAGTATGGTGGGGAGGGGGAGCGGGAGAGCACACGGCATCACCCGCATTGCCGCATGAATCGCCTGGGTGCCGGCGGTCGTGCCTCGTCAATTCGTTAGCCTGACCGTGGATGGATAGGAAAATGTGAGTGATGTGAGGGATGCGAGCGTTCCGTACTACTAGGATGTCCACATTTGCCAAGCACAGTCACGCAATGTGCTCTCGTAACGCCTGCTCGAGCTCCTTTCACGCTCATTTCGTACGGTGCCATGTTCGGCACAGTCCCTCGTTCGCTACAGCCCCCTCCGTCGCGACAGCCGCTCACTTGTCCTCGACTTTGAAGTGCGTGCGGCCCTCCACGTCCGTGACTTCGAACTCGTCGGCCATTTGCCACTTGCGCGAGCGCACCAGCAGCGTCGTCTCGTACGGCAGGCAATACTCCTCGCCGAATACGCACACCGGCTCCGCGCTCGCCGCCGTCTTCGGCGGCGGCAAGAACGGCAGGTTTCCCGCCATTGGAAACGAAGGAGTGGGAATGGAGAGGTGTTGTTAGGACAAGGAGGCAGAGGGACGCGGTGTCGGGGAAGCAACTAATCTACTGGCAGCACACAATGCACTTAGAAGGTTGGGTTGAGGGGGGGTCCAGCTCGTACATTTACTGTTCGTAAACCCCCTCAGCACCACATTTTTTGTGGTAACCCTTTATTGAACGTGTCCAGCGGACACAATCAGCTTCTGTTCGCAAGACGGCACGCCCCATGCACGTACCTAGAGTCGTCTGACTCACGTTACTGGAATCAGCAGGGACGCGAACAAGGGTACAGCACCGCGTCCCTGGCCACTACAGTTCGTTTCCCTTGTATCGCTTGCACGATTTCGTCAGTGGTTCGCTCTACTCGCCAGCGTCCCCTGCGCCTGCACAAAAATTTTCAAGCTATGATTGACGAGGGAAACTGTTACCTCGTTTTCAACGTGGTCAGAGCACAGTTCATTCGTGTGGCGGGGAATGTGTCCGCGCTTCTGAAATTACAGGATGGTTGGACTCCACTCACAATGCTTTCGTTTCTAGGTACGGTAGTCATTTTTGAACCTCGATACGTGCGTTGGCACGAAAAATCCCGAAATGAACGAACTGGACACGCCCTGAGCACTCCGTTCACGGCATGTACAAGCGCATGCGGCAGCACGACGCGGGGGCAAAATACAGTAACAGATGATTGGTGAGTGAGGGGGTGCGCAAGCGCGGAGAGGGGGGACACCACCACACAACAACACCACCAGGCCAAACCATTCTCGCGGAGCGGAGGGGGTGTGGACCACAATTGCGTAATGGGAAGGGTACCCATTGCCCAACCAAGCACATCCAGCTGGCAGCACTATTTATCAGCTCGAATCGCAGATTCGGAGCTGATGCTTCCTTCATTGATACTGTAGCTCAGGTACGCCGGCCAAGCCAGTATTTTCTGGCATGATGAACTGCATCGGATAGCAGTACACCCGAACTAATAAACGAAGAAAGCACAAAATCATTTCCATTACATATACAATACAACGTGGGTTTATAGAACACGTCACCAGAAAGACTTTCTTCCTAGGAGGTACTGCAGACGAGCTTGCCTCCCAGGTAGTAGCAGCGATTGACAGCACTAGCTGAAGCAACCACACGATCACTTGCCATTGCAAATCCAATTTCCGAAATCAGAACCCGCCCCAGCTTCCTGTGACCAGCGCTGGCAGCCAGAGCGGCATACTGCACACCATCATTAGCAGACCCCCCAGTTTCCAGCATAGCCCTTGGCGGTGCCTGCTGCTGGCCCGGGTCCCCACCGTCAGCCCCTGCTGCTGATGCAGCATCTGCAGCGGGTTCAAAGAACGTGGCGGTCTGGTAGGAAAAGGTGAAGCAGGGAATGTCAGCGTCAGTGGTGCAGATCCCGCCATTGCTGTTAGGGAACGGCTTGTAGATGATGTATGTGGCCGTGTAGAGGGTGCCATCGGGGTTGCTGGTCGGCGTGGACGACACAATGATGGTTCCTCGCAGCTTCTTGTTCTGCGACAAGGCGACAGTTACCAGGTAGTCCGACACCACCTGCGGGATCGCCGGATCCACATTCTGGAATTTGGGGATGGGAAATCAAGGATCGGGGAAGAAAGGTGAACCTCGCGGCCAAACGACGAAGGATACGAAGGAAGAAGTCTCTTTCAATCAGCTCACTCGAATGCGGCCAAATCAGGAATGATCCCGTGGCGTGGCTAGCTCTCGCTCCCCCGCTTCTCAGCCACCCTTGATTGGAATATTTCGCCGCGCGGCCGAACTTACCAGCGTGTCTGTAGCTGACACCGTCCCTTCTGTAGCCTGAATTTCGCCAGCAATCGGCCCAGTAACCGTCAGCGGGCGCGGAGAGTCGTTGACGACCGTCACTTCCACGTCAGCATTGTCGAGCGCAGCGGGAGAAATCGAAAAGATGAAGGCGGACCGCGCCACAAGCGGCGGGAGCGCAGAAATGCGCGCAAAGGATCCCCGAGCGCCCGCAGAGTCGGGCGGAGCGTATGAGTAGTAGACGAGAGAATTGGCGCAGCGGTGAAGGCGCTTGAGCTTATCCGAGTTGCCAGCGTAGAAATAGGAGGGCATGTCGCTCTTGCTCTCGAAGACCGCGCCCATGTCCGTGCTATCCGCGACGGACTGTGCAAACGCTGCGAGCGCTGCGGCGCCCAGCTTGGGCGGGCGACGTCCGACGCAGAGAGTGTTCACGGTGTCAGTCGCGCGCTGCGCGGAGGAGCAAAAGGGGAACGGGAAAGCGGACGGGGGAAAAACAAATAGTTGAATTTTCTTCGACGGTAAAAAGAGGTAATCCCCGATACTCGTCTCGCTTCATAGGAACATCAACATAACTTCTCCGAGAATTCCCCAGTTTCTAAGTAGTGTCGAAATGCGACGCTAGCAAAGCTCAAGCGGACACAATCTCGCATACGGGCTTGGCACCATTTTACAGGCCGACACGCGGAAACGTACGTCGCCGACAGATCAAGGAAATACGGAGGAGACTGGTGGGAGACACCCTGCTAGAGTGCAGCACGTTTACACCGTGTCGACTCGAGCGACACTATCAATACTAATAGTAGCACTACTAGCAGTACTATCACTAGTACTACGATTATCGCTGCTACGATTGTTACTACCAACGGGTAAGTGGAACGGGGTATTTCGAAGCCAACTCGAGAACGAGCATACCATGACCACGACCGTGCTGGTTGCGACAACTTCCGTCGCAAAGAGCTGCACCGCGAGCACCAATGCGACGCAGAGCGTGCGACGAAGCGGCGAGAACGAGAGAGCCATTGCAGGGGGGCTCCGATGCAAGATATTGCGGGGCCCAGGCGGTTCGTGGTTCGTGGTGATGCTGTTGATCGAGCTACTGGAGGTGGTGGTGGTACCGCTTGAGTTTTTAGGGTTCGTAACTTGGGCGATGGTGAGAAGGATTTCCGACTCCGCTCGAGATGACTGCTGAGGTAGTTGCTGCTGCAATGTGGCCTCGCTCAAAGCACGACTTCTGCTCGAAGAGGTGGAGGTGGATCTGCGTCTCATGAGATGGCTGCTGGGGGTGGGGGGTTGTTTTCCTTTCGATTAGGAAATGTGGGTGTTTGTCTTGCCTGTGGAGGAATTTGGCCAGAAATGGAGAACATCTCAGGGAGAGAAGCAAACATGGAATTTGGCTGTCGCTAACTTCCAGCAGGAAACCAGAGATTCTGCACACGTAACCCTGAATGGCCAGCGTTTGTGCCCAAACCCTGATCGAGATGTAGGCGAAAGCTTCCCTCTACAATAGTTTGGGGGTACAGGTCAAAACTATGATGATTGGGGGATATCATCGGTTGAAGATACATGCAACGTGGCGAGGCTGGATAAGCTACGGTTAGGGACAGTTCCGGTATGCTCGATCGATGTGATCCGTGAAACCCGCTCCCGCTTGACCAGGAAGGTGTTGGGTTCTTTGTACGAGTGAGGGCAGCACTGAAGGAATGCAAATCGCAGGATGTAATCAAGACGAAGCGCAGGTGTTTCGCGGGATATCTAATGTTTGTGGTCATATCGAACAGCGCTAGAAGCCAACCCCTTCAAACGGGTACAAAAAACATGATTACAATATATGCTTGTTTCACCATAAAAACGCTCGTGTCATGTAGAATTTATCATCACCCATCACTCACATCCATTTTCTGTTATTGACGTCCTAGTTCATCATCAATGTTAATATAAGGTCTTATACTTAACATTCCGGTGTGTAACACGGAAATAAGCACTGCCGAATACAGAGACCAAAAGTCAGAATAAGCCAAAAAGTAAAAAATATATATAAATTTCCCAAAATTTGACATTTTTTTATATTTCCACTGATATCTGTCGAGAAATATTGGTGTTACCACACTGAAAAGTGGTTTTATGAGATATTGTAACTATGGCTATTTCGGGATAACGAGGACAGTGACTCCACTAGTACTCATAACTAAACCTGGGTCAACCCAATAAAGGCACGAGTCATCTCTCCGCCAACAACCGCTTCGTTACCACAGAGATGAGCCAACCCATCTGTGTCCATTCCCAGCTCCTTTCTTCCCTCCGTTTTTCCAATTTTTGTTGCCAGAATGTCAGATCTAACCCAAGCCAGGCGCAGCAAGTGACCCTTCCAATTCTCCTTTCTGTGCCTCATTGGGGCACAACACCGCGCAAGATTCGGGAGTCTCTTGCAGGCATATTCTGTAACGACGTACTCCAACTAGTAGCTCTATTCTAAAATAACTCAGCCTAGTTTTATTCGCATAAAACGATTATTGTGTGAACTCCCTCTTCGTTTCGGGAAAAGTCCGCCTCAACAGTCTTGACATCTAGTGGAATACCAGAGAAAAGCGTTATATTTGTCGATTCCCCCATAAGGTTATGGCATCCCTTGGCCAGGTCGTTTCAGTCAAGTACGACTTGTTTCTCGAGTCATCTAGCGGCGCGTCGCACCCAGGTGACCGTCTGGGGAAGGTAGATCGGGTGGAGGTGTATCTGGAGTCGGACCCTGAGGACGTCGCTATCTCCCTGCGCGACACCATTCACCAGCGCCGCCGCGCGCGCGACCTGGCGCACTGCTCCGCGGCAAATTTGCGCATCTACCCGGAGAGCTCCCCCGACACAGAGTTGGCGGACGAGGACGTATGGCGCTTCTTGCGCGACGGTGCGCCGGAGAAGCTGTTCATTGTTGCGCCCCCCCTGTGCCTCGTGTCCCCCGCCGGCGGACGGGTGAGTGGGAGATGGAGACTGAAATTTGCGCAATAGCTTCAAAACGATTATTCAAGAAAGGCAATCACGTGCTTTCGAATTTTGAACGGGTAACTGGTTTTCAAGCAAATGGCGATCTTTGGCAATCACAGGCGAAACCGGGGTTCGAAGAATTCGCCCTGACATTTTCACCTCTTTATCCACTCTTTTCTGGTTTCTCCTACACATTGAACCGCACAAACCATCCCCTCCCACCATTACCACCACTATTACCACCAGTCATCGGGGCAGCAGGGCATACGGCTGTCGTCGGCTTCTCAACGGAGTATGGACGGAGTGAGCAGCCAGCCGGTCAGCCGAAGAGACTCTCTAGCTAGCAAGAGGGACTCAGATGCGGTGAGTACGGCAGCTTCGAGTGAGAGATAGTGGCCTCCGCGATATCTTCAAGGCGAATTTTTGAAGTCATGGCGATTAGGAGTCGCCATGAATGCTCCCATGGTTATTAGTGTGCCATGGTCTGTAACCATTTAAGTTTGCTGTTGCAAATCATTTTTGTCGCCAGTGCATGTGTTTTGTACGTCTGGCCAGCCATCCTCCCCTATCTTACTTCGTGATTCGTTTGGCCATGGGTTTTTGCCTTCATTGTTCCAGATGGTAGTGTTTGTGAAGACAGGCGGTCAGACTATCCCAATTGAAGTGGATGCAAATGCCACGGTTGATGATGTGAAGGCCCGTGTGCAAGAGCAAGAGCACATCCCTGTCGAGCAGCAGAGGCTATTCCTTGCTGGCAACGAGATGGCCAGTGGACGTTTGCTCGCACATTACAATGTTCACCCAGGCTCAGAAATTCAGGTTGTGCTTACTCTCTCGTCGTCGTCCTAGAGTCGATATATTGTTTGCATGCAATTATTGTTAATGTGCACCTTTTAAGCAACACAGCAAAATGGTTTTAAAAGGTAAGTAAGGAGACTGATATGAACCTCTCAATTGTGGTTCGGTGCATCTGAGCATGAAGTAGCTTGTAGCGATGACGACTATGTGTGCGTATTTCTTCGTACCTTTCCCGCCGAAGATGGAGCACGAAAACACCACCACAACTTCCAGCAATCAAATGTTGTCTTGTGCCTTTCCTTCCCCAGACAATGTCGTGACCGTGTCACACCCGGTGTCAGTCAAGGAACAATTTCCATCTCAAATTGTTCACGCGAAACTTGCGTTGCGACATTCTTGCCCTACCCGACATTCTTACTCGCGACTCGAGAATCGGGGATGTCATGTCATGTCATGCGAACCATACATGAATGGGTGGCATATTCTTCGCGGCAACACCTCAGCAAACCAAACTCTCCTGCATCACCTCCGTGCGAACTTTTCTCTCAGCCCATCACCTCGGTCCTGCGACGTGGATGCCCTCCTCTCACCATCGCCCCGACTTCTGTTCCTCCAAAGCCACACCACAAGCGCAAAGCGAGCGGGTAACAATCGTAAACAGTAGTGCTTCTTCCTAGAATTGTTCCGCTCGCCGTCAGCCCACGACAACTAAAGCTGGTTGCCCCCACAAGACCCAATTTCTACCCTTCTCAACCCTCCCTCGCCGACTCTTCCACCGTACATTTTTTCCCCACTACCATTGTCCTCTCTCCCCTGCATTTCCGCCACTCGACATGTCTCCCCTTCCCCACCTTCCTCCATACTTTCGCCGACCACCGAAATCCCCTCCGTCCCCCTTCCTTCGACAGCGCGCACCACCACAGCACCCGCCTTTCACAGCAACCGACCAGCCACCAAACATATGTTCCCTTTCGTATAATGTCGCATCATTTCGCGGCTCGTGCTCGGTGTAGCTTCCTCATGGCGCTCTTGTTTTTTCCTCTCCTGCCGCCTGCAACCTATTCGACCATTAGAACAGTCCCAGTTACATTTCAAGCCTCGGACGGAACCCTGACCCTGCCACGACAGAGACGGTGCTGCACTTACCTTCATAAAACGCGTCTGCCCACAATATCAATCAGCTCAGACCCACGCATCACACGGCTTGAATTGGAATCCGCCATTCTCGCCGGCCTCTCAACGTCATAATCACATCTTCTCTGCGCGCTGCGAAAACACAACAGCGCGATCCTTCAGCCGAGACCGGCTCCAGTGCACAGCTCGCACTAATTAGTCCGCTACTTTCTCGGTCACACTCAAGACTATGTCGAGACGGTGCGCTAAGTGACGTTTGAGTAGATTCTAGAGAGGGTACTGACCGAGACGGTGTGTGGTAGGACGAACAGACCCAGCAGCGTATCACAAGCCAGAGAAATACACAATCCACGCGGTCGCTACCACGCTCACACTGCTCAACACGCAATCCCGTCATAATCACATCGTTTGGTGACTGAAGGCGAGAGGCCTTCTCCCTCGTCTCACAACACCCTATGTAGCCTAGCTCCTTGACCCTTAACCTCCTCCCTCTGTTCCTACAGTGCCCGCTCGCGATTGCATCGCCGTGCAATTGCATACAAAACCACCTCCGCGCATCTCCATCTAGCAGCGCCGCCATCATGGCGTCTGCTCCCCGTCGTCTCTTCTTCGTCGTACCACTTCTCTCGCTGCTCCTCTCCGCGTCTAATCTACCCGGCTCCGCTTCTCATGACGGCGCGTCCCGCGGCGAAATTGGCGGGCGGGAGTTGCTAGAGCAACGGAACTTCGCCACGTGGTTCGACGCGGACGAAGCGGCGCTCTCCGCGCCGCTGTTCAGCGGTGCGGGGCAGCGGTTCGCGGACAAGCTTTCGTGGCAGCACGAGCAGACCCAGCAGCGTATTCGAAAGCAGCGACAAGCCTACAAGAAAACACCCAAGCATCCCACTCCGTCTGGCACCGGCGCAACTACCCCTGCGGCGGCGGGTGGTTCCCCAGATTGCCCGTACACGTCAGCTGGCGCTGGTCCAGCCAACCTGCACAAGTGCGCCATGGGTTACGCTGCTACCAGTGGTGTAACAGGTGGTTTCGGGAAGACTTGCGGCGGGAGGTATCCGACGGGTTACGTGGTTACCACTGCGGAGGATGTCAGCATTGGCTGGACTGAAGGGTCGTTGCGTTGGGCGATGAAATACTGTACGGGCGGGGTGTATATCACCTTCTCGAAACCTATGACGATCACGCTGGTTCAGGCGCTTTACGTTAACGGGGATACCACAATCGACGGTCGCGGCCACCAGATCGTCATCACGGGCGGGCCGCTTATGGCCTATTGGGTCTCGAATGTGATTTTTCATAATCTTGAAGGTGCGTCCATGGGCGGATGGATGGGTGGGTGTGTGGGGAAACAGTGGACGACGGGCTCCTCTCCTCTCTCCTCAAACAGTGCCCTTGTCTCCTTTCTACTGCCGGGCTCCTTTACAACCAATGAGCGCTGCCCTTTTCCCAGCAGTCATACCACTCTCTGCCCTGCATTCCACCCCTCCCTCACTCCCGTTTCCTTCTTCCCTCTCTTCCCCTCGCCTCTCCTCTCCTTCCTTCTCCTCGCCTCTCCTCTCCTTCCTTCTCCTCGCCTCTCCTCTCCTCCCTTCTCCCGGCCTCTCCCCTCCTCTCAATTTGACGCCACACCTCCCTGCACTTCCCCTCCCGTCCCCTCTCCCAGTGGGCGACATACCAGGCGACACGGACATTCTGCACATCCGAAACACCACGCGCGTGTGGGTGGATCATCTCAAGGTGTACAACGCTGCGCGCGGCACCATCAGCGTTGTCTACGGCGCCACAGACGTGACCGTATCCAACACCTACTTCCACAACGAGAATTTCGTCCAGCTGCTCGGGGCGGCCGACGATGCTTACTATGACCGGAACCTTCGCGTGACGGTGTACCGGAACTGGTACGATCGCGCGGGGCAGCGGCAGCCGCACTGCCGGTGGGGCTCATGCCACGTGGCCAATTCACTGTACACATCGTGGGGTTATTACTGCTTGGGTGCGCGGGTGTATGGGCGGATCCGGTCCGAGAGGAATTATTTCATAGGGGGGACGAGAAAGGAGGTGACGCCGTGGTTTGGTGGGGCCCTCAGCACCCCGACGTTTGACAATACCGGCACGATAAGATCATATGGGAATCGGCTGGAGAATGGGTCGACACTTCACGAGTTTGTTGGAACCGTGCCTGCTTTCAATCCCCCATATAAGCTGGCGCTCATGGAGCCTACAGACAGCATGAAGGACTTCATCATGCAGAATGCAGGGCCGCACTTCCCAGATAGTGAGGCTTTGCCTGTGGGAGGTGGTTGAGTGGGAGGGGCATGGGACCACTGCGCCTGCCCCTTGTTTTGTCAACACTTGCATACTAGGCCTGTTTATACTCATGCTCAGATGAGCTGCATAATGTGTTGAAATCAGTCTTAGATAGCCTACATTTATAATCCTCTTTCTGTGATCATGGAACATGATTGTGCATGAAGTAGAAGCTAAAAAGGACTTGAGCATAAAGTACGGTAGTACAAGGGTTGTCAATGCAGAGTGCCTGCTTATTTCCGAAACTAGCACCCTCATGATCTCTCCAAACCATCAGCATACCATATGTACAGACAAGCAGTGCCCCCATGGCATCAGGGACCCCGTCATCAGCATTTTCAGAGCGGAGCACACACAATAAAGCTACCACAACAACCACTGTCCCACGTACCGGTAACACCGGCATGCGAACGGCACCAGCATGTGGCATAGTGAGAATAGTTGTGTCCTACAGAGCCCCCCGCACAGGCCTAAATCGCGATGGGTTTGGCGCCCGCTTTCCGTCTAGTCTCCCCCAAAAAACCTGCTTGCTTTGAGGCCAGCAACTGGTGATGATGCCAGGAGGGGGAGCAGTCACTGCTGCTCTTCCTCAGCATCCTCCTTTTCCAGCTCCGCCTCCTCCATTCCCTTAATTTCCTCCCTTTCACCCTTCACCACCCCGTCCCTTTCCTGCCTGTGCTGCTGCTGCTGCCCCACCTGCGGATGTTGAGGATGCCTGACCTTCACAATAAGTCCCCTGCGCCGCACGTACGTGATTCCAGCCCATGTAATAGCGGGTTCTAACAGCGTGTACACCGACACAATAGGGACAACTGCGAGATCGACCAGCATGCCCGCCACGCCCAGCATCAGGCTGAGGCTGCCCAGACGAATAGAGGGTTTCTCGGGTGAGAGGAGGTTGCAGAGAGAGAAGGTGGTGTGGAACAGGCGGATCACTGCGAACGTCGCAAGGGAGAGCAGTGAGAGGTACAGCAGCGCGAGAAAGAGGCTTGCATTGGCGAGGATGAGCGCCATGGCAGCGCTGCTGTTGAAACTGGAAACACCGGAGAGAGACTGGAGAGAATGAGAGAACTGATGAGACTGGAGGGCTGGAAGGGTAGGGATCCCAGTCAGGACCGGTACTCGGAAGGTTCCATGCAGGTTCACCACCAGCGACAGACGAGAGGAAGCGGGCCACGCGGAGAGCCGACGGCAGCAGCGGCGCGAGCACGCAGAACGAGCCCAGCGCGCACGCGTTTAGCACGAGCGCGACGGGCGAGCAGAAGGTGGTGAGCGCGAACGTCTGCCGGCGCACGTAGTTCCAGTGCCGCTGGAACGTCCACGACCCGGACAGTCTCCCCGGGAAAATCGCCGCCGCGGGGCAAACAACGTCGCGGCCGTTACTCGCGGCGATGGCGGAAAGAGTGAGGTCGTGAGGCCGTCAACATGCCGTATCTGTCGGCGCGGAGGTCGTCGAGGCGAATCATCATGCAGCCGCCCCACTCGGGCAGCTGCTTCCCGCCCGACGCCATGGCGAGCTGCACGGGCACGCGATACGCCATGGCCGCGTATGCCGCTAGGTTGCGCCTGGTTCGCGGGTCCGGACCCGGGAAGTCGAAGGAATCGCCCGTGCAGACGAGCGCGTTGGGATTTTCCTCCATGGCTGTTACGAGCAGGGTGAGCGTGTCCAGGTGGGTTTGAATGTCGTCGTCTAGAAAGAGGAGGTATTTCGAGTCCGCTCCCGCGCGCATCGCGACCGCGAGCTGGTTGTGGATCTGCTGCGAGCAGCGCGTCGCGAGGCCCGCCACGACGAGGCGTATCTACGCAAGTCCGCGCATTTCGCGCTGGAGGGCCTAAACCGCGCGGCACGCGGGGTTGTGGGCGGTTTCCACTCAGAAGATGAACTCCGTCGCGCCGCCGTACAGAGTCTGGACGTGCGAGCGCCAGTTGCTCATCCCCGCGTCACCCGCGCAGCCTTTTACGGCGAGAACGACCGTCACTTTGGGAAGCTCGTGCTGTTGCTGCGCGTGGTCTTGCATGTGATGCTGCGGCTGCTGCGCGTGATGCGCGTCCTGCGAGAGATTACCAGGGTGAGAACTACCACTGGCAACCTCGAGGGCAGCGATGTTCGCCACGTCACGTATTGCTATCGTGCGTCTTTCCCTGATTATCCTGCGCGCCTCGTTGAGGCGAAGCTGAGAAGCCTTGAACCACAGGACAGCGAGGAGCAGAAGCAAGCCCTTGCCCTGTAACTGCACCCAAAAAACCGCATTGCTGACGAACAGAACGAGCGCGTTGAGCGCATCGAGGGTATTTAAACCGTGGAACGATGTCATACTACTACTCGTTGGAAAAGGCGCGAGAAGCGGCGCGGAACACGGGGAGCAGCGGCAGGAGGCTCCTACCCAGAAGGCGGAAGTCGTCCAGGACGTGTGTGCTTGGAAACACGCGCTCACGGTGAGGATAAAGCCACCCCTTGAAGTCCATTGCCTTGGGAAAAAATGCAGGAGTGACCTTTCGTGGTGAGGTGATAGACTTTTGGGCGATGTTCGGCTGCCACAGGGGATGGGGGGAGGGGATGGGATGGAGCATCAGAACGCCGAGCCTCCTGGTTCGATCTGTTCGAACCAGGCAGAACACTTCGGTCAGACATGAAAATTGTGAAAAAAGTGTCGGACGTGAGCCTAAAACGCGACGCGAGCCCCGCGCTAGGCTTGAACCCGCGCCGCGTCCTCCCCCCAATTCCCCCCCATGGCGGAAAAACTCCGCCCTAGTGTTCAGGGCATGGAAACTGCATTCCCGTGGGTGATCTCAGCCCACGGGGAATGAAAAATCCATGCCCCCTTCCACAATTTTCGTGTCTACATCTACTCCACACTCTAAAAAACAAATAACCCGGACATTGAAAGTATAATGCTGTACACAAAGATCTGAAATGAACTCTCCAAAATTAACTAAGGTCGAATCGTCCTTTACACCCTTGAATTAATTTATGGTGTACAGAATTCATTAGAGTAAGCTACCCAAACAAATCGCAACAGTAAATTCGGGAAAACTGTTCAGCTCGCGATGTTTCGTTTCGCGGGGCTGCAGTTTCGTGGGCACCCATTTCCCGAGTCGCTCCTCCGCGCCTTTTCCCCCAAACTTTCCGCTTCCGCCTGGACTCCAGACTTGGAGTCAACGACGGTTGACTCCGAGCTGACCACCCCGAACTAGAAACCCTAGCTGCGAATCTGATCCCTCCCCACATCCCTCGGTCGATCCCCTGTGGCAGCCGAACTTCGCCTTGACAGAACGAAAGTTACGAATAGAAGAAACCAATTCAATGGTTTGCGGCGGTTATGGACTGAAGCATTGGTGATGTTGGTCAGTGGAGATGCGGGTTGTGTGGCTGCACAGCGGTGAAAGAAAACAAAAGATGTGGGGCGATCTTGCGCACAAAGCTGCGGAGTGCGAGCTGCGATGCTACATCCCTCATTTGGTGGACTGTGGGCGACTCGAGGTTTCCTCGATATGGTAGTGGTCGGATGATATTTTCTGTGCTTTGCCTGCAACGGTTTTGGTATATCGCCCCCTTATACTCTGAGATTGAACACATGATATAAATGTTTTTTTAGTTGATTGCACAGGGGCTCTGGTTTGATGTGCTATGTTAATAATGCGATCATGTTTTCAACATTTCGCAGAGCCAACCTTTTTCAAGCATTCCAAGGCTTAGCTCACTACTTAGCTGATGATCCTAATTATATATGTGGTATGGAGTTCATCTACCGCACTAATGTTGGTGGTGAACGAAGCTGTATGAAACTCTGGACTTGCTGCTCCAACTAGTAACGTGCGGTCCACCAATAATGCTACTGCTAGCAAAAGCGGTTCCATGTTCGTCAGGCTGATAGCCATGCGCCTGGATAGCGTACCACCCAGGTACCTAACTCATTCAGATACCCTTCGGATTCCAGTCTTCAAATTCTAGCATGTTTTTTTCAGACTGCCGTTTGTGCAAGTCGTGTTCAGAGGGTGATATTTTGCAGAGAGTGATTTTCAGGGGGATTCATTTGTAAGCACGAACAGATTTTTTCAGGGCAACAAGGGCAATAAATAGCTCCCGAAAGTAAGAAGTCTACAGGAAGTGGACTTCGAGATGCTCACAGGCGTGATGCGTGTCAACGACCATAGGGGATGACGAGGCGAACGACGGTGGGATTCGTAACTGGGATGAAATGCGACTCCCTCCCAGTCACGGGGTGAGAAGAGGACCACCAGGGCCCACGACAGCCGATAGCGACGTGCCTCACAACAACGCCGCGAGGGCGAGGAAGGCGAAGCTTAAGGTTGGAAGCAGCTGCCGGAGAGCCAGCAAACCTGGGAGAACGCCAGCAAGGGATGCGGACCGAGTTAGATCGGGCGGGGAGATGAAAATGTGGGTCTAAAAGCACAAGCGAAACGGGATGGAAGCAGGAAAACACTTGCAAACACAGGGCATATACACAGGGTAAGATCCCTGGGACATAGAGGAACATCCGTACCAGGAGCAGAATTGGAAGGCGGAGGCGGGGTTGTGGGAGCAGGCGGGGGGGTAGGGAGCGGCTGGACTGGGACAGTGGGGCTGGGCGGGGGTGGCGGTGAGGAAGTGACAGGAGGGCCTGGGAGAGGCTCGGAGCCTGGTGCCCCGGCGAGCATGGACCGCCGGATGTCCGAGCCGTACAAGCCCTGATCGCCGTAAGATTCGTTTCCTTCGGCAAGGATCGAGTTCAGGTCGGTCTGCAAGAAGGTTTCGTCGAGAACCGGCGGCAAAAGCAGCGAGTTGATGGAATGAACCACGATCGTGCCCGCAAAAACCTCCGCGCCCTGCCCGTCAGCCATGCCCGTGGACATGGTGACGGCCTTGTACTGCTTCACTGTCGAATCGCCAACTTGAAACGCGAGAGCGTCCACGTGGAGTTGAATCGGCGCGCCCTGCAGCGTAATGAACGAACCTTCCCACGCGAAGGCTGAAACGGGCTTCTCGATGACGTGGTACATCAGCACGTCGCGAAGCATCGCGTCGTTGCGCTGCAGTTTAAGGAAGGCGAGGAAAGCGGGGTTTGTGCGCATGAGCGCCTCGTTGGTCGGCGCGAAGAGAGTAACGGCGGATCCATTTCGCGCGCGGAGCTCCAGCTCCGACAAGAGGCCGCCCTGCTTAAGAAGGCTCACGAATCCCGTGAGCCCCGCGAAGGTGAGCTCCTCTTCCAGCGTCGCGTCGACGGTGAAATCCGCGAACGTGCTAGCGGGCCATGATGTCACCATGAGGAGCAGGGCAAGCGGGAACACGACCATAGCTGAGTTACTAGTCCTCATGGTGAGCGCATAAAGGTCTGCCGAGGCTGCTTTGTGGAACAGCTCTGTTGCTATGAAGATAGCAGAAAGCAGCACCAAGAAATCCTGAGGGGAATAGGCTCTATTTATGCTAACTGGGCAAACTCAGGAGCAGGGCAAAAATGGGATATGTAGATTGAGAGGCGGTGAGCTGAAGAAATTGGAATCCAGTTGCTGAGCCAGTCGGGGAACGAGGAAGAATCGACGAAGGCAGGGAGAATGCTGTTCCAGCGCGGTGAGGCGGTTGTGGGCGGGCTACCCCACGATACACGGAGGCGCGAAGCGGGGAAGTCGTTCGTTGGGGAAGGAGGGCAGCGGGGGAGTCGTTCGTTTCTGGGGGATCTTTGGGGGAGAGGGGGAGTGTGAGGCGAAAGCTTGGTTCGGCTCGGGGGAGCTTTGCCCCTGTCCTCGTGGTGATGCCAACCAGACCTGGGGGCGCTTGTCCCCACCAAAGCTACAGTTTGGCTGGGTCCTCCGAACCCAGGGTTCGATTGCCGGGGAAAGTTGTATGGGTCTGGGATTTGGAAAGTTGCGGTGGTAAAACACCAATGGAATCGTGCCTCGTAAGCACGCGACTCGGCTTAGTGATGGCCGACGTGGCCTTAGCGGCAGCTTCGAGATGGCGTGTGCATGGTGGTGAATGTTGGCGGTTGATGAGAACCAATCAGCTTTCGGGTTCGTTCGGCCAGCAAGCACAGAGCCATGGATTTCTCCTGCTCCATACAAACGGGAGATCCGAACCATATACAGTATATGTACTCCTTTGGACGAGCTACATACTGAAGTCTTTTGCGGCGCAGCAAGCACACTCAAACGAGGTGAGAGGAGGTGGTGGTGCTGCGCTGCACACGCATTACAATAACACACCACAAGCCAGCAATGGCCATCATCATCGACGCGACGCGTCTGGAGGGAGCAGAGAGTGGAGGAGCACTTCGCGAAATACACTTCACCAGCTAGAAATTCGAAACAGCTGTATCTTTCCACATACTTCTTGTTCAAAGCTCAATGAGTTTTCTCGCTATCCCTTACTCCGACTATCAACATCACGTACAGCAGCAGCCGTTGCTCGCCCGTTACTGTTATCGGGCTTCACCAACTTCGCGCATGTGAGAATAAGCGAACAGGAATGAATGAACTAGAAGTGAAATGAGTACAAGTAGTAAACCCTACAATTGTGTACCCCCTATAGGCTAACCCACTGTAGCCTACACAAGCATAACATGTATAATGTTTGACACACCCCCATAGGCAAAGTGGGGGAGAACAAGGGGTCACAAGACCAGTCAAGCAAAGCAAAGCAAGCTCAGGGTGGATCACAAAGTCACCACACAGTCCGAGCACAAGAGCAGGGCCAGAGGCCAGTTCACATGCAGGAGTACAGACATATATATAAAACTAGACAAGCAAGAGCAGGTATATATATATGTCACAGTACAAGTAAAGTCAAGAGGAGAGCAAGTGAGGCAAGACAGGCACAAGACCCAGCTGGGTGCAAAAGCGCTGATGGTCACAAGGCGCGAGTGCCTTGGTGAACACATCAGCAGTGTTGGCCTCAGAGGCCACGTACGCAAGCCGCAACTGTCCACGCTGCTGTAGCTCACGAGCAAGGAAGTAGCGGAGAGCAATGTGCTTCGTTCTGTGCTCCAAGCGCTGCTCTCGACACAAGGCCAGCATGGCCTTGTTGTCTACGTACAGCACTGGAGGAGAACGAGGCGGCTCTCCAAGGTCAGTCAGCAGGTAGGTGAGCCAGCGAAGCTCCTGTGCAGCCATGGCCCCGGCGTAGATCTCAGCCTCACAACTGGAGCCGAGAACTGAAGACGAGCGAGTAGACCGCCACGAGACAGAGCCGGAACCAAGGCTGAAGGTGTAACCCTGTGACGACCGCTGCGTAGCCTGGTCGTCAGCCCAAGAAGCGTCCGCGTGGCCTGTAAGGACCACTGGACTCCGCCCTCCAAGCACTAGCCCCATGCCCGACGTACTGCACAGGTAGCGCAATACCCTCTTCGCTGCAGCCATGTGCTATGGTCGGTGTCTCCCAGGAGCAACATAGCGTGCAAGGATGCTCAGAGGGTATGCAAGGTCAGGTCGAGTGCAGGTCATCAGGTACATGAGGCAGCCAACAAGCTCTGCATACGGACCACTCGACTCTACGGACTCATCCGAAGGCAGAGCTAAGAGTGAGTGGCGAGTAGGCAGAGGAGTGGCCTGAGGCGAGGAGTACGTGAAGCCGAAGCGCTGAAGGACCTGCTGCACCATGTGTGACTGAGTCAAGGTAATGGTGCGGCGTGCTCTGTCCCGAGTGATCTGCAAGCCAAGGTAGCTGCGCAGTTCACCCAGGTCTGTGCACGTGTGTCTCTTCAGCAGTTCGGACTTCACGTAGGCGAGTCCAGCAGTGTCCGCTGTGGCAAAGACCAAGTCGTCGACGTACACGAGGATGTAGAACGGCGGCAGTGAAGTGTCGGTGCGCAGAAACAGCGACGGGTCAGCAGTAGAAGGAGCAAACCCAAGAGCCGCAAGTGTAGTCCTCAGTGTGTCGTGCCACTCACGCGGTGCCTGGCGGAGACCGTAGACTGGCCGTCGGAGGCTCCACTGGGTGCCAGGAGGGAAAGTCCCAGTGAAGCCAGGTGGACGGCACAGCCAGATCTCCTCGTGCAGGCTACCCTGCAGGAACGCAGTGCTGAAGTCGAGAGAGTGAAGCTCGTAGTCGCGCTGAGCGGCTATGTGCAGCAGCACCCGAAGAGTGGTCATCTTCGGGGTGGGAGAGAAGGTCTGAAAGTAGTCAACTCCCTGCCGCTGACTGAAGCCACGAGCAACGTACCGCGCCTTGAAGACAGGTGGAGAGCCTGGCGGCCGCTTCACCCTGAAGATCCACATGCCACTGACGATGTTCGCCCCAGGAGGGGTAACCGCGTCAACGTAGGTGCCTGTGGACTTCCAGGAAGCCATCTCTGCATCCATAGCTGCCTGCCACTGAGAGGAGTAGGGACCCTCTACGGCCTCCGCGTAAGAACGCGGAGTCGGGATGTCTAGTGCATCCGGGTCTCCCTCAGGGGCAAGCAGTACAGACGCGAGATGAGGTGAAGCAGCCGCTAGACACTGTAACTCCTCCTGCCTGTCCTCTAGGACGTCCGTGCCAAGAGCACACTCACCCCCGACGGACGGAGGACAGACAGACGCAGACTCAGCAACAAGACTAGCAGCGTAGTCGAGACGACAGCGAGCAGCAAAGTCAACGAGCTCAGCGACTAGAGCAGACGCAGCAGTGGACTCAAAAGAGGGGTCAGTGACGACAGTAGCAAGCAGACGCGTGACAGTAGGACTGGCAGCGCGAAGAGAGTCCGACTCAGGGTCGGCAAGCGCAGGAAGAGGGGACTCAGGAGGAGAAGGCAAAGGGGCACGCAGAGGAGCAGTGGACGGACGCAGAGACATCCAGTGCGTGCCAGGGACAGGAGGAGGACGCTGACGCGAACCGCGACCACTAGCGCGAGCAGCACGAACCGGCGACGCGGGACGAGACGCAGGCTCACGACGCTCAGTAAGACCTCCAGTAGGACTAGTGTAAGGAGAGGGAGCAGGCAGAGGAGAGGAAGGCTCCAACAGTGACTGCGACTGGACAGGCTGTGGACACTCTACCGAAGGAGAAAGACCAAGAACCTGCTGTAGGAGCGGAACGAAGTACGGCCGAGGCCGCGCGGCAGCTCCAGACTCAGCAGGGACAGCACCAGCACCCTCAGCGACAGCACCAGCGCCACCAACACCTCCAGCGGCAGGACCTCCAGCAGCACCAGCAGCAGAACCACCGCCAGCACAGACAGCAGTAGTCTCAGCACCAACACCCTCAGCAGCTCCAGCTCCAGTAGGACCCGCAGGCCCAGCAGCTCCGGGACCGGCAGCACCAGCACCCTCGACGGTCGACGAAGCTCCAGCTCCAGCAGCACTCCTCCAGCGGCGAGCAAACCACTCGCGCAGCTCCTGTGGAGCGAGGGGCTCCCGGCGAGACGCAACAGCAGGAGAAACCCCAGGCTCAGCAGCTCCAGACTCAGCACCCCCAGGCTCAGCAGCTCCAGACTCAGCACCTCCAGGCTCAGCAGCTCCAGACTCAGCACCCCCAGACTCAGTAGCTCCAGCTCCAGTAGGACCCGCAGGCCCAGCAGCTCCGGGACCGGCAGCACCCTCAGCAGGCAAAGAAGCTCCAGCTCCAGCAGCACGCCTCCAGCGGCGAGCAAACCACTCGCGCAGCTCCTGTGGAGAGAGCGGCTCCCGCCGAGACGGAAGAACCGGAGAGCCCCCAGGTCCAGTAGGCGCAGGCTCCGCACCTCCAGGCCCAGCACCCCCAGGCTCAGCAGCTCCTGACGTAGCACCCTCCGGCTCAGCACCCCCCGGCTCAGCACCCCCAGACTCAGCACCCCCCGGCCTCGCACCCCCAGGCTCAGCACCCCCAGGCTCAGCACCCCCAGCAGCAGCACCCCCAGGCTCAGCACCCGCAGCAGGACCAGACTCAGCAGCAACCTCGACTGGCTCGACCGTGTCTACCTGGGACACACCTGAAGGGGCAGGAACCTGAGGGGGGAGGGGGTCTACCGGGGGGGGAACTGGTACCAGGAAGTCCGGTGGGGGGGGGAGGGAAGGAGTACGGTAGGGGAAGAGGCGGTAGAAGGGGACTGACTCGTCGAACGTGACGTCCTGGGAGGACAGAACACGACGAGAGGAGGGGTGGTAGAACTGCCACCCTGGAGCGTCAGGGGGAAAGCCAAGGAAGACACAGGGAGCAGCACGGGGGGACAGCTTGTCCGCAGACAAGTCGCGGACAAAAGCCCGAGATCCCCAGACACGGAACGCAGACGCATCGCCGACCTTCCCCGTCCACAGTAACACTGGGGACATCGCGGGCCGAGAGACCCTGGGGTGAAGGTTGAGCTGATGCGCCGCGTACCGAACCGCAAACGGCCACAGAAAATGGGGGGCAGCCGCATGCATCATGGACGTACGAGCGACATCCATGACCATGCCAATGCGGCGCTCAGCAATCCCATTTTGCTGTGGAGAGTCCGGAAGCGTAAAGGTCTGGCGGATCCCCTGTGCACGACAGTAGTCTCGCAGAAGGCGAGAGGAGAACTCCCCACCTCGGTCAGAGTGCAGACGCAGAACAGGAAAGTCCGAGCCGAAGCTCCTCCTGAGCTGGAGACGAGCCTCGCGGATCCAGTCGATCAGCACCTCAGTGACAGCACCCTTGCTGCGCAAGGGGAAGACTGAGGTGTAACGCGAGTAGTCGTCAACCACCAACAGGAAGTAGCGCTCGTGACCCTGCCCACGGACGGGGGCCGGGCCCCACACGTCCATGTGAAGCGTCTGCAGAGGAGCCTCTGTCGGGGGAAACTGGGAGGAGTGAGGAGCAGCCCTGAGGCGCCCCTCGACACAGGGGACACAGGAAGGTCCTGGTCCCGAAGGAAGGGGAGGGAGAGACTGGGGAAGACCAGAGACAAGGACACGGGAAGCCATGCCTCGAAGACGGGGCAAGGAGGGGTGGCCTAGACGGTGGTGCCACAGAAGAGTCTCGTGAGACAGGAGGCGACACGAACAGGGGGCAGACTCAGGACCAGACCTGGACGCTGCAGCAAACACCTGACCCGACGCAGCTACCTGACCAGACGCAGGGACAGGAGGAGACTCAGTGGTCAGGGTGTACAGGCTCGACCCCGGCCGACGTGTAAACGTGGCCTGGTGTCGGCCTGTGCGAGCGTCCGAGCAGTGGGTCACCCGCTCACTCGCAGGAGTAAACTGGTGAACCCCCGCATCGTGTAGGTCAGCACCACTCAGCAAGTTCGTAGAGAACGAGGGGAGGTAAAGACCAGACAAGGTGCCAGAGGGGGCACTCGGACACGGGAGGACACTGGAGAAGTGAGACAGGACAGGACCCCCTGAGGGGTCTGCCAGGGAGACTGCAACCGGCCGACCAAGCGGCGTGAGTGTGGTGCGGTCCCGAAAGAAGGAGCGAGAAGCCCCAGAGTCAAGTGTAAAGGTGAGGGAGGCCGAAGCCAACGCGGTACCTGAGAGCGCAGCCTCACCCGCACCTGAGGAAGCAGACTCACTAGCACCTAGAGCAGCAGCCGCACCTGTACCTGGAGCAGGAGACTCACTAGCACCCAGAGCAGCAGCAGCCTCACCAGTAGCTAGAGCAGCAGGTCCTATACCTGGGTCAGGCGGGACGCACAGGTGACCGGCACGGTCAGCACTAGTAGGCAATGCATACATGGCAGTGAGAATAGCATCATAGTCAAGAGCATATATATCTACCCTCTGCCTAAGCAACTCCACCCAGTCGGGAAGCTCAGCCTCGTCGCCAAACACGGTACGCCAGGCGTCGCTCAGACGGGCGAAGCAGCGGGACTGTGTATGACTACGTGTCCCACAAGGCTGACCAGTCCGAGTACCAGTGCGAATCACGTAAGAGCAGCGAACAGCACTGAGAGACCCTCCACTCTGAGCGTACCACTCACGAAGCTGGCGAGGCGTGAGAGACACGCGAGAGGGTCGCGGGAGCTGCATCTGGCCGCCACCACGAGTAGAAGCAGCAGGAGTGGTAGTAGGAGTAGCGTCGCCACCCCTACAGCCCCAACCAGCGTACCACTCACGCAGCTGCTGGGGCGTGAGGGACTCACGCAGGCGTCGCTGGGGCTGCATCTGGCTCCGCAAGCAGAAGCAGGAGCAGGACTAGCAGCAGGAAGGCAGGCAGCCAGGCAAGCCAAAAGGCAGGCAGGCAGGCAAGCAGGCGACGCGCAGCGTGCTAGCAGGGCAAGAGCTCACCAGTGGTGGGAAGAGTAGGCTCGGCGACTCAGCGGCTCGGCAGCTCGGCGGCTCGGCGGCTCGGGCGACTTGGGCGGCTCGGCGGCAAGGCGGCTCGGCAGCAACTGCAGCTCAGCAGCTCGTCGACCCGGCGGCTCGGCGGCAGGGCGGCTCGGCTGCTGGGCGGCTCGGGTGCAGGGCGGCTCGGCGGTGGGGCGGCTTGGCTGCTGCAGGTGAGCGGCTCGGCTGCTGCAGTGGGAGATGAAGGAGGAGGAGAAGCAGGGGAGGCCACACACCTGCCACCCCTCTGCTGCGGCCCCCGAAGGAGCCGCGACGGGCGACGGGAAAAGGGGGGGGGTGGTGGGGGCCGGTAGGTGCAGCGGCGGGGCCAGGAGGTGCAGTTGCGGGGCCGGTAGAAGGGGACGGCAGGAGCCGTCAGGAGGGGACGGCGGGGCCGTCAGGAAGGGACGGCGGGGCCGTCACGAAGGGACGGCGGGGCCGTCAGGAGGCGACCGGGCCGCGATGGAGCCGGGGCCGGGATGGGGCGGGGCCGCGACTGGGTGGGGCCGCGACGGGGGCAGGCGGCGGGGCCGCGTAAGGGCCTGGGCGGGGCCGCGACAGAGCCGTCGGCGGGGCCGCGTGAAAGCCGGGGCGGGGCCGCGTAGAAGCCGGGGCGGGGCCGCGCGAGAGCAGGCGGCGGGGCCGCGAAGGAGCCGGGGCGGGGCCGCGTGAGAGCAGGCGGCGGGGCCGCGTAAGGGCCTGGGCGGGGCCGCGACAAAGCCGTCGGCGGGGCCGCGTGAAAGCCGGGGCGGGGCCGCGTAGAAGCCGGGGCGGGGCCGCGCGAGAGCAGGCGGCGGGGCCGCGAAGGAGCCGGGGCGGGGCCGCGTGAGAGCAGGCGGCGGGGCCGCGTAAGGGCCTGGGCGGGGCCGCGACAAAGCCGTCGGCGGGGCCGCGTGAAAGCCGGGGCGGGGCCGCGTAGAAGCCGGGGCGGGGCCGCGCGAGAGCAGGCGGCGGGGCCGCGACAGTGAAGGCGGCGGGGCCGCAGGGGAAATGACGACCCGAGGGGTCGCGAAAAAAAATCGCGCCTCGGGGGGCGCTTCGGTGGGCCCAAAAAAAAAACGGTCCGTAGAAGGACCCGCTCTATACCATGTGAGAATAAGCGAACAAGAATGAATGAACTAGAAGTGAAATGAGTACAAGTAGTAAACCCTAGAATTGTGTACCCCCTATAGGCTAACCCACTGTAGCCTACACAAGCATAACATGTATAATGTTTGACAGCGCACACTGTTTCACCAAACCTCGCACTGCTGGAGCAGCCAAGTCGGCCTAAGCTTTGGGACTAGCCTGAACCTCGCGCCAGCGTAGCACCAGCTAGCCCGCACGCAGCGTGTTACCGTTTACACATTTCGCGTGTAACTATTCGCTCATGCCTTCACTCACACTTTGAACTCTTTGAACACTCTAGTGCAATCCTCGCTACCTCGATTTATTGCACCCGTAGCACGTGGTTATCAGAGGCACTTTCTTTCAGACCGCGCATCTCCGCACCCCATGAGGGACTCACGCTCCTTAGCACCTAGGAGCCGCTGTCCTCGCGTTCTCTCGTAAACGCTTGCAGCCACGACTGCGCCTAGACTAAGCTGAGCTGACGCCCTTCGTCATTGGCGCCATTACGGTGACGCAGGACCGTCAAACGAGCTGCTGCAACAACTGCACGAAAAACTCTGAAAAAAATTGCAGCGCTGACGGCATAACGCACATCCCCGCAGAATGACGTCGCACGAGCACAACAAGCACAATCGCAAGCACCTGGCACTCCGGGACAACTTATACCACAGGCATTGCAGCACGGAAGTATGGGGCAAACCGCGAACGCGGCCAGTGATGGTGACGTCCGTCTTAGAAACTTAGGCATGGAAGATTGGACTATCGAGAGAATGGTACAAGGAGAAAAGCCTAAGGGTTATACCTCACAGTATCTACCCCACTACAGCCTACCCACAAATATATAGCATATGTTTGAGACACCCCCATAGGCAAAGTGGGGGAGAGCAAGAGGTCACAAGACCAGTCAAGAAAAGCAAAGCAAGCTCAGGGTGGATCACAACGTCACCACACACACTGAGCACAAGCAAAAAGCCACAAGGCCAGTTCACATGCAGAGGTATATATGCAACAAGAACAGTACAGTGGTCTCTACCTAGCAAGAGCGAGTATGCAGGTATATATATATATATATATATATACATCACAGCATAAGCATAGTCCAAAGCAAGTGTGGAAACGTAGGGACAAGGCCCAACAAAGTACAAAAGCGCTGATGATCACAAGACGGAAGTGCCTTGGTGAATATATCAGCAGTGTTGGCCCAAGTGGCCACATGAGCAAGACGAAGCTGACCCCGCTGCTGCAACTCTCGAGCCAGGAAGTAAAGCAGAGCGATGTGCTTCGTTCTGTACTCCAATCTGTGCCACTGACACAAGGCAATGGCGGCCTTGTTGTCGACGTACAGAACTGGAGGAGAACGAGGCCTCTCTCCCAAGTCGGTCAGCAGGTAGGTGAGCCAGCGTAACTCCTGTGCAGCCATGGCTGTGGCGTAGATCTTAGCCTCAAAACTGGAGCTGAGAACGCGCGTAGACCGCCAAGAAACAGAGCCAGAGCCAAGACTGAAGGTGTAACCGTGTGACGACCGCTGCGTAGCCTGGTCGTCAAACCCGAGAAGCGTGCGAATGACCCGCGAGGACAACGTCACCCCGTCCTCCAAGCATGAGCCCCATGCCCGATGTACTACACAAGTAGCGCAGTACCCTCTTAGCAGCATCCATGTGCACCTTTTGGTGCCAACCAGGAGCCACGTAGCGAGCTAGAAGGCCAAGAGGGTACGCAAGGTCAGGACGAGTGCAGGTCATCAGGTAGATGATGCAGGCAACTAGCTCTGGGTAAGGACCACTCGGCTCTACGGACTCGTCCGAAGGTGGAGCTGAGAGCGAGTGACCTGTAGCCAGAGGAGTGGCCTGTGCCGAGGACCAGGTAAAGCCTGAAGGACCTGCTGCACCATGTGTGAGTGAGTCAGTGTGATGGTGCGGCGTGCTCTGTCCCGGGTGATCTGCAAGCCAAGGTAGCTGCGCAGCTCACCCAGGTCTGTGCACGGATGTCTCTTCTGCAGCTCCGACTTCACGTGGGCTAGTCCAGCAGTGTCAGCAGTGGCAAAGACCAAGTCGTCGACGTACACGAGGATATAGAACGGCGCCAGCGAGGTGCCAGTGCGCAGAAACAGCGACGGGTCAGCAGTAGAAGGCGCGAACCCAAGAGCCGCAAGTGTAGTCCTCAGTGTGTCGTACCACCCACGTGGCGCCTGGCGGAGACCGTACACCGGCCGCCGGAGGCTCCACTAGGTACCAGGAGGGAACGACCCAGTGAAGCCAGGTGACGGCCGGTCCAGGAGCACGTGCAGATCGCCACACGCTGTCCTCTAGGAGTAAAGGTGTTAACCCAGTGATCCTGAAGGACGGCGTTGCTCACCAAGTTCGGAGAGAACGAGGGGAGGTGGAGACGAGACAGCTCACCAGACGGGACCGCCGGACACGGAAGCACAGTGGAAGACTGTGCAAGCACTGGGCTTCAGAGGGGTCAGCTAGTGAGACAGGAACAGGTGCCGGGAGGGGAGTGACTGTGGTGCTGTCGCGAAAGAAACAGCGGGAAGCATCAGAGTCAAGTGTGAAGGTTTGCAAGGCCTGTGCGGACGCAGTACCAGGGGGAAAAGACTCACAAGCACCTAGTGCCGCAGGCGCTATACCTGGGGCTATATCGGGGTCAGGCGGCACACACAAGTAGCAGTCACCCTCAGCACTAACAGTCAATGCATACATGGCAGGAAGAATAGCCTCATAGTCAAGATCATAAATAGGTACATCACGCCTAAGCAGGTCTGCCCAGTTGGGGAAATCAGTAGCATCACGAAACTTGACGTGCCAGGCGTCGCTAAGCCGAGCGAAGCAGCGGTATTCAGTGTGAAACCCTGTGCACTGGCGACCAGCGCGGGGACCTGTGCGAATGATATAGGGGCATTGACTAGGACCCCCAGACGCCCCATGCCTCGCATACCAGTCAAGAAGCTGCTGGGAAGTGGGGGTCTGGCGCTGACGCTGCTGCGGCTGCTGCAGCTGCCGCTTTTGCTGCTGTCCCTGGCCACCACCGGCCTCACCCAAGCCCCCACCACCGCCGCCACCACCACTCCCCCCTCCGCCACCACCGCCACCGCCACCGCCACTGCTCCCGGCACCACCACCGCCCCCACCACTACCTCCACCCCCACGACCACCGCCACTACCTCCACCGCCCCCGCCGCCTCCACCACCGCCCCCTCCACCACCACGTCCGCCACCCCTGCCACCCTTGCCCGCCCTGAAACCGCTGCGCTTTCCACTCGGAGCGGAAGCAGCTACGATCTTCTCAGCACCAAGGAGGTCAACAGCAGCAGCTGTGGAGGCGTAGGAGGGGGTAAGAGGGGAGGGGGAGCACCGCTCAAAGAGGGGAGTGCGGGGAGTACCACGAGCAGCACCTACAGCTAGAATGTTCTTCTCGGCTGCTAGGAGGTGCTTCTCGAGGTCGTCGACAGTGAGAGAATGAGGGTCAAGGGCGAGGAAGTGGTCCCTGACTGAGCGAAGAGTGTCAAGGAGGCGGGTGATGAGGAAGTAGAGAGTAAAGTACATCGGGGGGTGGTTCTCTGCGAGGAACTCGGCTTGAAGGGCGGCACGAAGGCGAGTGTCACTAGCGCGTAGGTGAGAGATGAGGTCCTCAGCCGTGGTAAACGAGGACAGGTCAGGGAACAGGTAGGGTGGCGAGGGCTGCAGTGGCCAGGGAAGAGTAGCGAGCAACTACAGCGTCGTACAGTGCCTTGGCAGTCTTGTGCTGGCTAAAATGCGCGCGCTCTGTGATCAGCAGATGGTTGCGAATAGCTAGGCGCGCAGCAGCATCGCGGGTCTGCCACTGGGAGCGGCTAGAGCAGGCTCAGTGTCAGCAGCACCAACGGCAGTGCCTGACACGTAATCGAACAGGGAAACACCGTCCTTGGCATTAGTCAGGAGGAACAGCTGCAGGTCGTCGAGCCAGGTGGCGAACTCTACTAAACGACCGTCAGGATCGAACGCGAGCACACTAAGCGTCGCCATAGGAGCAGTGCAGGCAAGGCAGCGGAGATGGCACGTAGGGCAAGCAAACGCGCGCGGTAGGGAGGCCCGCGCGGCAGGAAAGACGCTCAAGGCAGGCAGGCGCTCAAGGCAGGCAGGCGCTCAAGGCAGGCAGGCGCTCAAGGCAGGCACACGCTCAAGGCAGGCAGGCGCTCAAGGCAGGCAGGCGCTCTTGGCAGGCAGGCGCTCTTGGCAGGCAGGCACTCAATGCAGGCAGGCGCTCTTGGCAGGCAGGCGCTCTTGGCGGCAGGCGCTCAAGGCAGGCAGGCGCTCAAGGCAGGCAGGCGCTCTTGGCAGGCAGGCGCTCTTGGCAAGCAAGCGCTCAATGCAGGTAGGCGCTCAAGGCAGACAGGCGCTCAAGGCAGGCAGGCGCTCAAGGCAAGCAAGCGCTCAATGCAGGCGCTCCTGGGAGGCGCAGAAGATAGGCAGGCGCGCGGCTTACGGGCGGCGCACGGGTAGGGCATGCTCGGCTGCGGGCTGCGCGCGGCTGCGGGCTGCGTGCGGCGGCGAGCTGCGCGGGCGGGGCCTAAGCAGGCTGCGCGCGGGCAGCAAGCGGCGCGCGGGCCGGCAGCAGGCTGCGCGGGCGGCTGACGCGGCGCACGGGGCCGAAAACGGGCAGTGCGGGCTGCTTAAGCGGCGCGTGCGGGAAAAAAATAGGGGCCGCGCGCGTGCAGCCAAGGCGCGCGCGGGCAGCAGGCAAGGTGGCAGGCAGGCAAGGCCGTAGGTGAGGTAACGCGGTAACCGGTGGGCCCTAATCTTAGGTCCTAAAGACCTATTGCTCTAGATACCATCTTAGAAACTTAGGCATGGAAGATTGGACTATCAAGAGAATGGTACAAGGAGAAAAGCCTAAGGGGGTATACCCCACAGTATCTACCCTGAGAAAACTGAAACGAGAATGAAATGACTAAGTGAAAGTTGGGTACAAATACAACCCTAGAAAGCTGTACCCCATATGTGCTACCCCACTATAGCCTACAACAGCTATGTCATACAAATCTGACACACCCCCATAGGCAAAGTGGGGGAGAACAAGGGGTCACAAGACTAGTCAAGCTAAGGAAAGCAAAGCTCAGGGTGGATCACAAAGTCACCACACATTCCGAGCACAAGTTCAAGGCCAGACGGCCAGTTCACATGCAGGAGCACACATATATATATAAAAGGCTAAACAAGCAAGAGCACGAGTATATATATGTGACAGTACAAGCAAGGTCAAGAAGTGAGCAAGTGAGGCAAGACAGGCACAAGACCAAGCTGAGTACAGAAGCGCTGATGATCACAAGGCGCAAGAGCCTAAGTGAAGATATCAGCAGTGTTGGCCTCAGAGGCCACGTACGCAAGTCGCAACTGACCATGCTGTTGCAGCTCACGAGCAAGAAAGTAGCGGAGAGCAATGTGCTTCGTTCTGTGCTCCAGGTGCTGCTCCCGACACAAGGCCAGCATGGCCTTGTTGTCTACGTACAGCACTGGAGGAGAACGGGGCGACTCTCCGAGGTCAGTCAGCAGGTAGGTGAGCGAGCGTAGCTCCTGAGCAGCCATGGCTCCTGCGTAGATCTCAGCCTCACAACCGGAGCCGAGAACAGAAGACGAGCGAGTAGCCCGCCACGAAACAGAGCCGGAACCAAGGCTGAAGGTGTAACCCTGTGACGACCGCTGTGTAGCCTGGTCGTCAGCCCAAGAAGCGTCTTCGTGCCCAGTGAGGACCACTGGACTCTGCCCTCCAAGCACTAGCCCCATGCCCGACGTACTGCACAAGTAGCGCAACACCCTCTTCGCTGCAGCCATGTGCTCTGGTCTGTGTCTCCCAGGAGCAACATAGCGTGCAAGAATGCTAAGAGGGTATGCAAGGTCAGGTCGTGTGCAGGTCATCAGGTACATGAGGCAGCCAACAAGCAATGGGTACGGGCCACTCGACTCTACGGACTCATCCGAAGGCAGAGCTGAGAGCGAGTGGCGAGTAGACAGAGGAGTGGCCTGAGGCGAGGAGTACGTGAAGCCGAAGCGCTGAAGGACCTGCTGCACCATGTGTGACTGAGTCAGGGTAATGGTGCGGCGTGCTCTGTCCCGGGTGATCTGCAAGCCAAGGTAGCTGCGCAGTTCACCCAGGTCTGTGCACGTGTGTCTCTTCTGCACCTCCGACTTCACGTGGGCGAGTCCAGTAGTGTCAGCAGTGGCAAAGACCAAGTCGTCGACGTACACGAGGATGTAGAACGGCGTCAAAGAGGTGTCGGTGCGTAGAAACAGTGACGGGTCGGCAGTAGAGGGAGCAAACCCAAGAGCCGCAAGCGTAGTCCTCAGTGTGTCGTGCCACTCACGCGGTGCCTGGCGGAGACCGTAGACTGGCCGTCGGAGGCTCCACTGGGTGCCAGGAGGAAAAGTCCCAGTGAAGCCAGGTGGACGGCGCAGCCAGATCTCCTCGTGCAGGCTACCCTGCAAGAAAGCAGTGCTGAAGTCAAGGGAGTGAAGCTCGTAGTCACGCTGAGCGGCTATGTGCAGCAGCACCCGAAGAGTGGTCATCTTCGGGGTGGGAGAGAAGGTCTGAAAGTAGTCAACTCCCTGCCGCTGACTGAAGCCACGAGCCACATACCGCGCCTTGAAGACAGGTGGAGAACCTGGCGGCCGCTTCACCCTCAAGATCCACAGGCCATTGACGATGTTCGCCCCAGGTGGGGGAACCGCGTCAACGTAGGTGCCTGTGGACTTCTAGGAAGCCATCTCTGCATCCATAGCTGCCTGCCACTGAGAGGAGTAGGGACCCTCTACGGCCTCTGCGTAAGAGCGCGGAGTCGGGATGTCAAGTGCATCCGGGTCTCCCTCAGGGGTAAGCAGTACAAACACGAGATGAGGTGAAGCAGCAGCCAGACACTAGAACTCCTCCTGCCTGTCCTAAAGGACGTCCGTGCCAAGAGCACACTCACCCCTGACGGACGGAGGACAGACAGACGCAGACTCAGCAACAAGACTAGCAGCGTAGTCTAGCCGACAGCGAGCAGCAAAGTCGACGAGCTCAGCAACAAGAGCAGACGCAACAATGGACTCAAAGGAGGGGTCAGTGACGACAGTAGCAAGGAGACGCGTGACAGTAGGACTGGCAGCACGAAGAGAGTCCGACTCCGGGTCGGCAAGTGCAGGAAGAGAGGACTCAGGAGGAGAAGGCAAAGGGGCACGCAGAGGAGCAGTGGACTGACACAGAGACATCCGGTGCGTGCAAGGGACAGGAGGAGGACGCTGACGCGAACCGCGACCACTAGGGCGAGCAGCACGAACAGGCGACGCAGGACGAGACGCAGGCTCACGACGCTCAGCAAGACCTCCAGTAGGACCAGTGTAGGGAGAAGGAGCAGGCAGTGGGGAGGCCGGCGGTAACTGTGGCTGTGATTGGACAGGCGGTGGACACTCTAAGGGAGGAGGAGGACCAAGAACCTGCTGAAGGAGTGGAACGAAGTACGGCCGAGGCCGCGCGGCGACTCCAGACACAGCAGGGACAGCACCAGCACCAGCGGCAGCACCAGCGCCAACAGCACCTCCAGCTGCAGTACCTCCAGCAGCACCAGCAGCACCCGCAGCAGGACTGCCTCCAGGACTGACAGCAGTAGCCTCAGCGCCAACACCCTCAGCAGCTCCAGCTCCAATCGTACCCGCAAGCCCAGCAGCTCCAGCACTCCCAGGACGAGCAACTCCGGGACCGGCGGCACCAGCACCCTCAGCGGCTGAAGAAGCTCCAGCTCTAGCAGTACGCCTCCAGCGCCGGGCAAACCACTCGCGCAGCTCCTGTGGAGAGAGTGGCTCCCGAGGAGATGAAGCACCCGGAGAACCTCCAGGCCCAGCACCGCCAGACGCCACACGAGCAGGTCCAGCGGCCGCTGGCTCCGCACCTCCAGGCTCAGTAGCTCCAGACGCAGCACCCCCATGCTCAGCACCCCCAGGCTCAACACCCCCAGGCTCAGCACCCACTCGCGCAGCACCCCCAGAGTCAGCACCCCCAGGCTCAGCACCCACTCGCGCAGCACCCCCAGAGTCAGCACCCCCAGGCTCAGCACCCGCAGCAGTACCAGAGTCACCAGCAACCTCGACCGGCTCGACTGCGTCTACCTGGGACACACCTGAAGGGGCAGGACCCTGAGGGGGGAGGGGGTCTACCGGGGGGGGACCTGGCACTAGGAAGAGCGGAGGTGGGGGGAGTGAAGGAGTGCGGTAGGGGAAGAGACAGTAGTAGGGCACCGACTCGTCAAAGGTGACGTCCTGGGAGGACAGAACACGACGAGAGGAGGGGTGGTAGAACTGCCAACCTGGCGCGTCAGGGGGGAAGCCAAGGAAGACACAAGGAGCAGCACGAGGGGACAGCTTGTCCGCAGACAAGTCACGGACAAACGCCCGAGATCCCCAGACACGGAACGCAGACGCATCGCCAACCTTCCCCGTCCACAGCAAAGCTGGGGAGGTCTCCGGCATGGAGACCCTGGGGTGAAGGTTGATCTGATGCGCCGCGTACCGAACCGTAAACGGCCACAGAAAATGGGGGGCAGCCGCATGCATCATGGACGTACGAGCAAAGTCCATGACCATGCCAATGCGGCGCTCAGCAATCCCATTTTGCTGTGGAGAGTCCGGAAGCGTAAAGGTCTGGCGGATGCCTTGTGCACGGCAGTAGGCTCGCAGGAGGCCAGAGGAGAACTCTCCGCCTCGGTCAGAGTGTAGACGCAGAACAGGAAAGTCCGAGCCGAAGCTCCTCCTGAGCTGGAGACGAGCTGCGCGGATCCAGTCGATCAACACCTCAGTGACATCGCCCTTGCTGCGCAAGGGGAAGACTGTGGTGTAACGCGAGTAGTCATCAACCACCAGCAGGAAGTAGCGCTCGTGACCCTGTCCACGGACGCGGGCCGGGTCCCACACGTCCATGTGAAGCGTCTGCAGCGGGGCCTCTGTCGGAGGAAACTGAGAGGAGTGAGGGGCAGCCTGGAGCCGCCCCTTGACACAGGGGATGCAGGAAGGACCAGGCCCCGGAGGAAGGGGAGGGAGAGACCGGGGAAGACCAGAGACAAGGACACGGGAAGCCATGCCTTGGAGACGAGGCAGGGAGGGGTGACCAAGACGGTGGTGCCACAGGAGAGTCTCGTGAGACAGCAGGCGACACGAGCAGGGAGCAGACTCAGGACCAGACCTGGACGCTGCAGCAAACACCTGACCCGACGCAGCTACCTGGCTAGACGCAGAGACAGGAGGAGACCCAGTGGTCAGGGTGTAGAGGCTCGACCCCGGCCGACGCGTAAACGTGGCCAGGTGCCGGCCTGTGCGAGCGTCCGAGCAGTGTGTCACCCGCTGACTCGCAGGAGTAAACTGGTGAACCCCCGCATCCTGCAGGTCAGCACCACTCACCAAGTTCGTAGAGAACGAGGGGAGGTAAAGACCAGACAAGGTGCCAGAGGGGGCAGCCGGACACGGGAGGACAGTGGAGAAGTGAGAGAGGATAGGACCCCCAGAGGGGTCTCCCAGGGAGACTGCAACCGGCCGGCCAAGCGGCGTGAGTGTGGTGCGGTCTCGAAAGAAGGAGCGAGAAGCCCCTGAGTCAAGTGTGAAGGTGAGGGAGGCCGAAGCCGACGTGGTACCTGAGAGCGCAGACTCACCAGCACCTGAGGACGCAGACGCACTGGCACCTAGAGCAGCAGCCTCACTAGCACCTAGAGCAGCAGTCCCAATGCCCGAGTCGGGCGGGAAACATCGGTAACAGTCACCCTCATCACTAATAGTCACAGCATACATGGCAGCAAGGATAGCATCAAAGTCAAGATCATAGATAGCTACACCTGCCCTAGACAGCTCCCCCCAGCGGGGGATCTCAGTAGCCTCCGGGAACTGCTGACGCCAAGCGTCCGTCAGGCGGCCAAAGCAGCGCTGGGTGGGGTGGGCACCCCCACACTGCTCACCCGCGCGGTCGCCGGTGCGAAGGACGTAGGTGCACGGACCAAAGCCCCCACCACGCTGACGCTGCGCGTACCACTCACGGAGCTCCTGAGGGGGGGGGGATGTCCCGAGAACGCTGCTGCTGCTGCTGCTGCTGGCGCTGACCACCACCGGAGCTGCTCCACTGCGAAGCGCCACCCCGACCAGCTCCACCTCCTCCACCACCGCCTCCTCCACCTCCGCCACCACCGCCGTCTCCGCTCCCACCGCTACCGCCTCCGCCGCCCCCGCCTCCACTGTTGCCACCGACACCACCACCCCCGCCACCACTCCCACCGCCACCCCTACTCCCTCCGCCGCCTCCACCGCCACCTCCACCACCCCTGCTAGCTCCACCCGCGCCCTTGCCCCCCTTGCCCTTGCCAAAGCGGCGTCGCCCGCTAGGGGCAGACGCCGCACCGACTGACTCAAGACCAACGAGGTCGGCCGCAGCAACAGAGGCGACAGAGGGCAAAAGGGGGGAGGGGGAACACCCCTCAAAGATGGGGGTGCGAGGGTCACCACGAGAGGCTCCTACAGCGACTATGCTCTTCTTCGCTGCTAGGAGGGCCTTCTCTAGGAGGTCAACAGTGAGAGTGGTGGGACAGACTGAGAGGAAGTGGTCCCTGACTACACGAAGGGAGTCAGGGAGGCGGGTGACTATGTAATAGAGAGTGATGTACATGGGGGGGGGGTTCTTGGCGCAGAACTCAGCAGGAAGCGCAGCGCGGTAGCGAGTGTCACTAGTGCGGAGGTGCGTAATGAGGTCAGCGACTGTGGGAAAGGCAGCAAGGTCAGGGAAGAGGTACGGTAGCATGAGGCGGCTCAGTGCAGCAGTGGCAGGGGAAGAGTAGCGTGCAACTACAGCGTCGTACAAGGTCTGAGCACTTTTGTACTGACTAAATTTCGCGCGCTCAGTGGTAGGCAGGTGGGGACGCACAGCAAGACGTGCAGCAGCATCGCGCGTGGCCCACTGGGAGCTATGTCATACAAATCTGACATACCCCACTACAGCCAACCCATAAATATATCATATAACATATGTTTGACCATCCGCAACGACGGAGATGGCTACCACGGCACGACACACCGCGAAGCGACGAATGCGGGAAGGAGTCAACCCTGCATCATGATTTTTGTGCCGGCCGGCGAATAAACACGGCCATCGCTGATACCGCTGAAACCGCAGCGTCCGCCATTCTTTGACCCAAGTCAACGGGGTAGTCCTATCGTTCAGGCGTGGTTGTTCACGTTGAACGTTTTCTTCGACGCGCACTACGTCTCGGAGGATACGGCGAAAATTCGATACGCTGTGTCGTTGCTCCGAGGACCCGTCATGGATTGGTGGCGTGTCATTGTCACGAAGCCGGCGGACTACGCGACTCTACCAACACAGGAAGAACAAACCAGACCCCGGTCACCGTCGTATTTCGTGGAGGTGCCCTAATATCGCACGTGGGACGCGTGATGCACAGGTCTGCATGCCCGCTTCGAGCCATTGCGGCTTTAATCGCGGCATGTCAGAAGCTCCGCACTTGGCGCCAGCTCGGTTCCGTCCAAGATTACACCAGCGTGTTCCTTGCGCTGTGTGAGCAGGTGGGCTACATGTACGAATCTGAGCGTATCGACCGCTACATCGGCGGCCTTAAGCATGACATCGCTCAGGAAATCCAGCTCCGTGGCATCACCGATTTTCAAGAGATTCTCGCCATGGCGGAGAAACTCGATTTCTTTCGCCGACCGAGACCGGGGTCCTACGGAAGCAGTGGTCTCTTGGGACGAACGAGGGCGCTACGATACGTGCCGTCACCGCGAATGCCGCTACCGCACCGTTCAAAGGGCACTGCTTCGCGTGCAATCGGCCGAGACACCGTAAGAGCGAATGCTCGGAAAACGCTAAGGGAAAGGGGGAAGCTGAGCAGCAGAAATAGACCAAGCAGCAGGGAAACGCTGGGAGTCAGTAGCAAACGGGCCCTCTACTAATAGGTCACGCCGCTCGCCGGTCCCAACCGACCCTCACCGAGTGATTGTGCCGGTTCACGCAATCGACCACACCCGACCGAATAAGGAGGGTACCACGGTAGACAGCCCCATACTGCTTAGTGGGAAAATTGGGACAGACTTAGTTACAACCAGAGTTCCTAAAGTTCCTAACTTAGGAAGCTTGGTTGGGGCAAGGACGTGAGTGGCGCGCGAACCAGGGTTGTGTCGATATTTGTGGATGTGAATCGCAGAGCCAGAGTACCTCGTGCGTGTAACCAAATCTTGAATGCAACGTAATAAATTGTTCGCAAAAGTTTTGGACGAACTTCCAATTTTTGTGCGAAATCGTCTCTGTTATCGCTCTCGCTAGTACATAAATTTAATGTGACGAAATTTGTTCCGACAATTTGCGAAGTGGGTCAATATCTACTTGTCACACCCCACCGAAGTTAGGAAGGTTTGAGAAGAAGTGAACGAGAATGAAATGACTATGAACGAAGTGAGTACAAATAGGAAACCCTGATTGGGTTGTACCCCTTATGGGATACCCCACTATAGCCTACAGAAACAAGTAAGCTATATGTTCTGACACACCCCCATAGGCAAAGTGGGGGAGAACAAGGGGTCACAAGACCAGTCAAGCAAAGCAAAGCAAAGCTCAGGGTGGATCACAAAGTCACTACGCATTCCGAGCACAAGTTCAAAGGCCAGAAGGCCAGTTCACATGCAAGATCATATATAGAGATATACAAGAGGCAAACAAGCAAGAACAAGAGTATATATAGGCGAAGGTACAAGCAAGGTCAAGAGGAGAGCAAGTGAGGCAAGACAGGCACAAGACCCAACTGCGTGCAACAACGCTGATGATCACAAGGCGCAAGTGCCTTGGTGAAGACATCAGCAGTGTTGGCCTCAGAGGCCACGTACGCAAGTCGCAACTGTCCACGCTGCTGTAGCTCACGAGCAAGAAAGTAGCGGAGAGCAATGTGCTTCGTTCTGTGCTCCAGTCGCTGCTCTCGACACAAGGCCAGCATGGCCTTGTTGTCTACGTACAGGACTGGAGGAGAACGAGGCTGCTCTCCAAGGTCGGTCAGCAGGTAGGTGAGCCAACGTAACTCCTGCGCAGCCATAGCCCCAGCGTAGATCTCAGCCTCACAACTGGAGCCGAGAACAGAAGACGAGCGGGTAGCCCGCCACGAAACAGAGCCGGAACCAAGGCTGAAGGTGTAACCCTGTGACGACCGCTGCGTAGCCTGGTCGTCAGCCCAAGAAGCGTCTGCGTGCCCAGTGAGGACCACTGGACTCCGCCCTCCAAGCACAAGCCCCATGCCCGACGTGCTGCACAAGTAGCGCAACACCCTCTTCGCTGCAGCCATGTGCTCTGGTCGGTGTCTCCCAGGAGCAACATAGCGTGCGAGAATGCTAAGAGGGTATGCAAGGTCAGGACGTGTGCAGGTCATCAGGTACATGAGGCTGCCAACAAGCTCTGCAAACGGGCCACTCGACTCTACGGACTCATCCGAAGGCAGAGCTGAGAGTGAGTGGCGAGTAGGCAGAGGAGTGGCCTGAGGCGAGGAGTACGTGAAGCCGAAGCGCTGAAGGACCTGCTGCACCATGTGTGACTGAGTCAGGGTAATGGTGCGGCGCGCTCTGTCCCGGGTGATCTGCAAGCCAAGGTAGCTACGCAGTTCACCCAGGTCAGTGCACGTGTGTCTCTTCTGCAGCTCGGACTTCACGTAGGCGAGTCCAGCAGTGTCAGCTGTGGCAAAGACCAAGTCGTCGACGTACACGAGGATGTAGAACGGCGGCAGAGAGGTGTCGGTGCGCAGAAACAGCGACGGGTCGGCAGTAGACGGAGCAAACCCAAGTGCCGCGAGCGTAGTCCTCAGTGTGTCGTGCCACTCACGTGGCGCCTGGCGGAGACCGTAGACTGGACGCCGGAGACTCCACTGGGTACCAGGAGGGAAAGACCCAGTGAAGCGAGGTGGGCGACGCAGCCAGATCTCCTCGTGCAGACTGCCCTGCAAGAAAGCTGTGCTGAAGTCGAGAGAGTGCAGCTCGTAGTCACGGTGAGCAGCAACGTGCAGCAGAACCCGAAGAGTAGTCATCTTTGGGGTGGGGGAGAAGGTCTGAAAGTAGTCAACCCCCTGCCGCTGACTGAAGCCACGAGCCACGTAACGCGCCTTGAAGACAGGCGGTGAACCCGGCGGCCGCTTCACCCTGAAAATCCACATGCCACTGACGATGTTCGCCCCAGGAGGGGGAACAGCGTCGACGTAGGTGCCTGTGGACTTCCAGGAAGCCATCTCTGCATCCATAGCTGCCTGCCACTGAGAGGAGTAGGGACCCTCTATCGCCTCCGCGTAAGAGCGCGGAGTCGGGATGTCTGGTGCATCCGGGTCTCCCTCAGGGGCTAGCAGTACAGACGCGAGATGAGGTGAAGCGGCAGCCAGACACTGGAACTCCTCCTGCCTGTCCTCAAGGACGTCCGTGCCGAGGGCACACTCACCCCCGACGGACGGAGGACAGGCAGACTCAGACTCAGCGACAAGACTGGCAGCGTAGTCTAGACGACAGCGTGCAGCAAAGACGACAAGCTCAGTGACAAGGGCAGACGCAGCAGACGACTCGAAGGAAGGGTCAGTGACAGCAGTAGCAAGGAGACGCGTGACAGTAGGACTGGCAGCACGAAGAGAGTCCGAATCCGGGTCGGCAAGAGCAGGAAGCGAGGAAGCAGGAGGAGAAGGCAAAGGGGCACGCAGAGGAGCAGTGGACGGACGCAGTGACATCCGGTGCGTGCCAGGGACAAGAGGAGGACGCTGACGCGACCCGCGACCACTAGCGCGCTCAGTACGAACAGGCGACGCAGGACGAGACGCAGGCTCACGACGCTCAGTAAGACCTCCAGTCGGACCAGCGTAGGGAGAAGGAGCAGGCAAAGGGGAGGCAGGCTGTAACTGTGGCTGTGACCGGACAGGCTGCGGACCCTCTAAGGGAGGAGGAGGTGTAAGACCAAGAACCTGCTGCAGGAGCGGAACGAAGTACGGTCGGGGCCGCGCGGCGACGCCAGAAACAGCAGGAACAGCACTAGTACCCCCAGCAGGAGCACCCACTACAGTAGCACCTCCAGCAGCACCAGAACCTCCAGCAGCAGCACCAGGAGCACTGTCAGTCGGACCGCCAGCGGCAGGCACAGCGCCAACACCCTCAGCAGCACCAGCTCCAGGAGAACCCTCAGACCCAGCAGCTCCAGCACCCACAGTACGAGCACCGCCGGGACGCGCGGCAGCAGTACCCTTTGCAGCCGAAGAACCACCAGCACCAGCAGCACGCCTCCAGCGCCTGGCAAACCACTCACGCAGCTCCTGTGGGGAGAGTGGCTCCCGGCGAGACGAAGCACCCCCAGGCACAGCACCCCCAGGCTCAGCACCCCCAGGCTCAGCACCCCCAGGCTCAGCACCCCCAGGAACAGCACCCCCAGGCTCAGCACCCCCAGACTCAGCACCCCCAGGCTCAGCACCCCCAGGCTCAGCACCCCCAGGCGCAGCACCCCCAGGCTCAGCACCCCCAGGCTCGGCACCTCCAGGCTCAACAACCCCGGGCTCAGCACCCCCAGACTCCGCACCCCCAGGCTCAGCTCCCGCAGCAGCACCAGAGTCACCAGTGACCTCGACAGGCTCGACCGCGTCTACCTGGGACACACCTGAAGGGGCAGGACCCTGAGGGGGAAGGGGGTCTACCGGGGGGGGACCTGGTACCAAGAAGAGCGGGGGTGGGGGGAGGGACGGAGTGCGGTAGGGGAAGAGGCGGTAGTAGGGTACCGACTCGTCGAACGTGACGTCCTGGGAGGACAGAACACGTCGAGAGGTGGGGTGGTAGAACTGCCACCCAGGGGCGTCGGGGGGAAACCCCAGGAAGACGCAGGGAGCAGCGCGAGGGGACAGCTTGTCCGCAGACAAGTCGCGGACAAACGCCCGAGATCCCCAGACCCGGAACGCCGACGCATCGCCAACCTTCCCCGTCCACAGCAGGGCTGGGGAGGTCTCCGGACTGGAGACCCTGGGGTGGAGGTTGATCTGATGCGCTGCGTACCTGACCGCAAACGGCCACAGAAAATGGGGGGCAGCCGCATGCATCATGGACGTACGGGCGACGTCCATGACCATGCCAATGCGGCGCTCAGCAATCCCATTTTGCTGCGGGGAGTCCGGAAGCATGAAGGACTGGCGGATGCCTCGCGCACGACAGTAGGCACGCAGAAGGCCAGAGGAGAACTCTCCGCCTCTGTCCGAGTGCAGACGCAACACAGGAAAGTCGGAGCCAAAGCTCTGCCTGAGCTGAAGACGAGCTGCGCGGATCCAGTCGATCAGCACCTCAGTGACCTCACCCTTGCTGCGCAAGGGGAAGACTGTGGTGTAACGCGAGTAGTCGTCAACAACGAGCAGGAAGTAGCGCTCCTGACCCTGTCCACGGACGCGGGCTGGGCCCCACACGTCCATGTGAAGCGTCTGCAACGGGGCCTCTGTCGGAGGAAACTGGGAGGAGTGAGGGGCAGCACGCTGGCGCCCCTCGACACAGGGGACACAGGCAGGGCCAGGGCCCTGAGGAAGGGGAGGTAGAGACCGCGGGAGACCAGACACAAGAAGACGGGAGGCCATGCCTTTGAGCCGAAGCAGAGAGGGGTGGCCAAGGCGGTGGTGCCAGAGGAGGGTCTCGTGAGACAGACGACGACACGAAGAGGGGGCAGACTCAGGACCAGACCTGGACGCTGCGGCAAACACCTGACCAGACGAAGGGACCCTACCAGACTCAGCACCTGGAGGAGAAGCAGTGGTCAGTGTGTACAGGCTCGACCCAGGCCGACATGTAAACGTAGCCAGGTGGCGTCCCGTGCTAGCCTCCGTGCAGTGGGTCACGCGCTGACGAGCAGGAGTGAACTGGTGGACACCCGCATCCTGTAGGTCAGCACCACTCACCAGGTTCGTCGAGAACGAGGGGAGGTAGAGACCAGACAGGGTGCCAGAGGGGGCCGCCGGACACGGAAGGACCGTGGAGAAGCGAGACAGGACAGGCCCCCTAGAGGGGTCAGCCAGGGACACCGCAACCGGCCGACTCAGCGGCGTGAGAGTGGTGCGGTCCCGAAAGAAGGAGCGAGACGCTCCAGAGTCAAGGGTGAAGGTGTGAGAGGCCGAAGCCGACACAGTACCTGAGAGGGCAGACTCACCAGTACCTGAGAGCACAGACGCACTGGCACCTAGAGCAGCAGCCTCACTAGCACCTGACGCAGCAGTACCAATGCCCGGGTCGGGCGGGAAACACCGGTAACAGTCATCCTCATCACTACCAGTCACAACATACATAGCAGAAAGAATAGCATCAAAGTCAAGATCATAAATGGCTACACCAGCCCTAGACAGCTCCCCCCAGCGGGGGATCTCAGCGGCCTCCGGAAACTGCTGACGCCAGGCGTCGGTCAGGCGGCCAAAGCAGCGGCGGGCTGTGTGGGTGCCTCCACACCTCTCCCCCGCACGGTCACCGGTGCGAAGAACGTAGGGGCAGGGACCAAACGCACCACCACGCTGACGCTGCAAGTACCACTCACGGAGCTGCTGAGGGGCGGGGACGGTGCGAGAGCGCTGCTGCTGCTGCTGCTGCTGCTGCTGCTGCTGTTGCTGCTGGCGCTGGCCACCCCCAGAGCTGCTCCGCTGGGACGAGCCACTCCGACCCCCGCCGCCACCGCCACCCCCGCCTCCACCGCCACCCCCGTCTCCACCGCCACCGCCCCCACCGGTACCCTCGCCCCCGCCTCCTCCGCCACCGCCTCCGCCGCCACCTCCGCCTCCACCGCCTCCACCAGTACCTCCACTCCCGCCACCACCTCCACCGCCACCCCCACTCCCTCCGCCACCCCCACCTCCTCCGCCACTGCCCCCTCTAGCTCCACCCGCTCCCTTGCCCCCCTTGCCCTTGCCAGAGCGGCGTCTACCGCTGGGGGCAGACGCCGCACCGACCGACTCAAAACCAGCGAGGTCGGCCGCAGCGGCAGAGGCGACAGAGGGCAGCAGGGGGGAAGGAGAACACCCCTCAAAGATGGGGGTGCGAGGGTCACCCCGAGAGGCCCCTACAGCGACGATGCTCTTCTCAGCCGCTAGCAGGGACTCCTCAAGGAGGTCGACAGTGAGGGTGGTGGGACAGACAGAGAGAAACTGGTCCCTAACGACACGAAGGGACTCAGGGAGACGGGTGACGAGAAAGTAGAGAGTGATGTACATGGGAGGAGGGTTTGCGGCGCGGAACTCAGCAGGAAGGGCAGCGCGGTAGCGAGCGTCACTAGCGCGGAGGTGGGTAACGAGGTCAGCGACAGTGGGAAAGGCAGCGAGGTCAGGGAAGAGAAACGGTAGCATGAGGCGGCTCAGCGTAGCGGAGGAAGGGGAGGAGTAGCGTGCAACTACAACGTCGTACAAGGCCTGAGCGGTCTTGCACTGACTAAAGTGGGCACGCTCGGAGGAAGGGAGGTGGCGACGCACAGCAAGACGTGCAGCAGCATCGCGTGTGGCCCACTTGGAGCGAACAGCAGGGTCAGCATCAGCAGGAGGGGCAGGGACAGCTCCAGAGACAAAGTCAAAGAGAGAAACCTCATCGATCGCATCGCACAGTAAGTATAGCTGCAGGTCCTCAATCCAGACTGGAAAGTCAATGGCGCGACCCTCAGCGTCAAAAGACAGGACACTGGGGGTGGCCATTGCAGCAGTTGATTGTCTCACCGGGCACGAAGATTCGGGTAGCACAGCGGCGCAGCAACTCGGCAGAACAGCAGCTGCGCACGCCTCGGAGCAGCAGCAGCCCCGCAGGAGCAGGAGCTCGGCTCCTCAGGTTGCCCGGGCGGCTCGGGCGGCTCGGGTTGCTGGGGCGGCGCGGTCGGCTCGGGCGGCTCGGGCGGCTCGGGTTGCTGGGGCGGCGCGGGCGGCTTGGGCGGCTCGGGCGGCTCGGGCGGGTCTGCTGCACGGGCGGTTGGGGCGGCTCGGCTGTACGGGCGGCTCGTGCGGCGCGGGCGTCGCGACGGGCGGCTCGCTGGCGGCTGCACAGGCGGCTCAGGGACGGCGGCGCGGGCGGCTCAGGGACGGCGGCCGGGCGGTCGTGGGCGGCTCACGCTGGGCGGGTGCACGGGCGGCTCGGCGGGCGGCGTTCGGGCAGCTCACGGGCGGCTGCGACGGGCGGCTCGCGGGCGTCGGGCGCTAGGGCGCTGGGGCGACGACGGGCGGCGCTCAGGCGTCAGGGCGGGCGGCCGTCAGAGCGCTAGGGCGGGCGGCGCTCAGGCGTCAGGGCGGGCGGCCGTCAGGGCGCTAGGGCGGGCGGCGCTCAGGCGTCAGGGCGGGCGGCCGTCAGGGCGCAAGGGCAGGCGGCGCTCGGGCGCTAGAGCGAGCGGCGCACGGGCGCTAGGGCGGGCGGCCGTCAGGGCGCTAGGGCGGGCTGCGCTCGGGCGCTTGGGCGGGCGGCGCTCGGGTGCTAGGGCGGGCGGCCGACAGGGCGCTAGGGCGGGCGGCCGTCAGGGCGCTAGGGCGAGCGGCGCACGGGCGCTAGGGCGGGCGGCCGTCAGGGCGCTAGGGCGGGCGGCGCTCGGGCGCTAGGGCGGGCGGCGCTCGGGCGCTAGGGCGGGCGGCCGTCAGGGCGCTAGGGCGGGCGGCTGTCAGGGCGCAAGGGCGGCGGCGCTCGGGCGCTAGGGCGGGCGGCCGTCAGAGCACTAGGGCAGATCGAAAAAAAAAAGTACTAGGGCCTGGAGCGCGCTCCGGGCAGAAAAAAAAGTTAAGAGGTAGCGGTGGTGGGCCCTACGAACAGTTCCCACAGGGGAACCTGCTCGATACCATGAGAAGAAGTGAACGAGAATGAAATGACTATGAACGAAGTGAGTACAAATAGGAAACCCTGATTGGGTTGTACCCCTTATGGGATACCCCACTATAGCCTACAGAAACAAGTAAGCTATATGTTCTGACAAGGTTGAGGCAGTTAAGGCCTATTTGGGACTTCGGTTTTAAAATATTCGATGACGGGAGAGCCAGCGACAGCCTCATCAACACCGCCACACACAGAACTGAAATTGCCACTGGACATATGTTTACCTGAGATCGACGCAAGAATGGTTGACGGCACGCCACTAGCGATACGGGAACTCATGGACCGAGTTCGGATTTGATGCGGGGGCAACTTCACGTTTAGCCAGGAAATGATCGCGACAACCCTCGATGGAACTGACATTTTACTCGGCTGTGATTGGCTGCGACGACACAATTCGCGAATCGACTGGACGACGGGTGAGGGCATCGTGCGAGTGAACGGTAACAACATCACCCTACCTCGCCGGGGCTCGTCCGAGTCTTCGTCGGTGAGTGTCAACGCGATCACGATAAAACGTGCCGTAGCGGCATGAGCTGACGTGTACGCGGTCGACGTTCGGGAAGCTGAGGCAGCAGACCTAGGGGGGGATTCACAGAAACTGCTAGCCAACGTACCGGATGACTTGGCAGCGCTCCTGAAGCAGTACAGTGGGATTTTCCCGGACGAACTGCCGACAGGATTGCCACCTCAGCGCCCGCACGACCACAAGATAGAGTTAGAGCCGGGGGCACAGCCGTCAGTACAGCAACAGTTTGACTGACCTAGCCCAAACCGCACGAGCTGAGGAAGCAGTTGGATTACCTACTCGAAAAGGAGTTCATTCGCCTGAGTTCGTCACCCTTCGTAGCCCCGATACTGTTCACAACGAAAAAGGACGGGGGTTTTCGCATGTGCATCGATTACCGCACACAAAACAAGGTTGCCATCAAGTCACGTTACCCCATCCCACAAGCCGACGAACTAATCAACCAGCTGCGCACAGCCCGAGTTTTCTCGAAAATCGACCTTCGAGGAGGCTACCACCAGATCCGAGTCAACCCACCCGACTGTCCGAAAACAACTTTCCGAATACGCTACGGATCCTTCAAATACGCCGTCATGCCCTTTGGACTGACCAACGCCCCCGCTACTTTTCAAATGACCATGAACGAAGCCTTCCGCCCGCTTTTAGATAAGTGTGTCATCGTGTATCTCGACGACATACTGATATACGGCCCAGACAGAGCACAACATCTATAGGACATCTACTGACCAAGGCCTCTAAGTGTCAGTTTTTACAGGACAGACTAGAGTTTTTTAGATAAATTATTTATGCTGAAGGAGTGGAAATAGACCCGAAGAAGATCGCTACGATTCAAGCATGGCACGCACCGACAATTTTGACTGAGCCGCAGAGTGTTTTGGGGTTCACCAACTACGTGCGCCGGTTCGTCCCCGACATGGTGAAGTTGACTGTTCCGTTGACCGACCTGCTGAGGAAGGGAGTTGAGTACACGTGTGGGGAGAAAGAGCAAGCTGCCTTTTCGGCCCTCAAACAAATTTTTTCCCATGCTTCACATCGCATATCCGCACCGTCCGTTCGAACTCGTCACTGACGCAAGCGACATCCCCGTGGGAGCATTACTGTTGCAAGACTTCAGAAATGGCCTTCAGCCAATCGCGTACGAGTCCCGCAAGCTTCACCCGCCCAAACGCAATTACCCGATACACGACTGTGAAATGTTGGCGATCGTGCAATCGTTCAAACTGGGGTGATGCTACCTCACCAGAGCAGACGTGACAGTACTGACAGATCACCGATCACTACAGTACCTCCGCACCCAACCGAATCTCAATCCGGAACAGATCCACTGGTTGGATTATCTGGAGTCCAACTTCCACTACACCGTCACGTACCAAAACGGCGCATCAAATATCGCCGACGCACTCACCCATCCCACCGCCAAACTCCACGCCATCCTATTCGCCCAAACCAACCCATTTTTAACGGGCCTATCCACCCACGGGTACAGTACCGACCCATTTTCACGACCGGAAATTCCCAGCAACTAGCAGAAGCTAAGGGAGTCTATTACGTAAAGACAAGCACCAACCGCATCTGGGTATCACGTACTCACTACTGGGGGAACTGCTACTGCAGGAGGCACATGACGGGATTATTTCGGGTCATTTCGGAGTAGAAAACACGCGACAGCAATTGCAGCGGTATTACTACTGGCGGGAGCTGCTGACCGACGTACAGCACCACGTGGGCTCGTGCCCTACGTGTCGGGTGATGAAGAGCTCGCGAAAAAGAAATGCGGGTCAATTGCAGCCGATACCACCGCCCGAGCGCGCCTGGCAGCAGGTTACCATGGATTTCGTCGCAGGGTTACCTTCGAACCCTGGGGGTAACGACGCGGTGATGGTCGTCGTTGACAGACTCATGAAAATGGCTCACTTTGCTGCGTCCAGGAAATCGATCTCAACTGAAGAAATCGCTCGCCTGTTCATCACAACCGAAGTTTGACTGCACGGGATACCAGCTGCAATCATCAGCGACCGCGACACAAAGTTTACCAAAAACTTCAGGAAGAACCTCTGGGAGCAGTTCGGGACCAGGCTACAGTTCAACTTGTCGTACCACCCCGAGACTGACGGCTAAACAGAGCGAACAATGTCAGAATCCCAACCACTAGACCATTGGGATAAAAGGGCTTGTTTCAGTAGCGGGTCAGTGCGCCCATAACCCCCCAGACGAACGCGCCTGTAACCCTCTCCAGGATCAATCGGGCATCCACAGTGCAGATCTACTGACACCCCCCCACACTGGGAGGCCGAGGACTAAGCACAGCGGCAACGGCCTACATGTGCATACACCGGGAATCGAACCCGAGACCGCTCTGATACCATGCCAGAATCCCAACCACTAGACCATTGGGATAAAAGGGCTTGTTTCAGTAGCGGGTCAGTGCGCCCATAACCTCCCAGACAAACGCGCCTGTAACCCTCTCCAGGATCAATCGGGCATCCACAGTGCAGATCTACTGGCAAACAAATCAGACAATGGAGTAGCTGATTCGTGCCACGTACGACGGCCCGACAACATGGGAGCAGCAGCTGCCACTGATCGAGTTTGCCTACAACAATGCCAAGTCAGCAACGACGCAGCAGTCCCCGTCTTACCTGAACTACGGGCAAAACCTAACAGTGCCCATGACGCTGAGTACGGACAACCCAACGCCACGCGCACAGCAATTCGCCGAGATTATACAAGCTGCCCGCACCATAGCCGTAGAAGCAATCAAAACGCCAACGTCATCACAAAAAGAAATGTTGACCGCCACCGCCGCCAAGTCACGTATCAGTCAGGAGATTACGTACTGCTCGACACACAGAACTTAATGTGGATAATAGAGCGAGAATGAATGAACTATGAGTGAAGTGAGTACAAATAGCAAAACCCTAATTGGGTTGTACCCCCTATGGTATACCCCACTGTAGCCTACACAACAGCATAAGCTACATATATGTTCTAACACACCCCCATAGGCAAAGTGGGGGAGAACAAGGGGTCACAAGACCAGTAAAGCAAAGCAAAGCAAAGCTCAGGGTGGAACACAAAGTCACCACACAGTCCGAGCACAAGAGCAAGGCCACAAGGCCAGTTCACATGCAGGAGTACACACATATATATATAAATCTAGACAAGCAAGAGTAGGTATATATATGTGACAGTACAAGTAAAGTCAAGAGGAGAGCAAGTGAGGCAAGACAGGCACAAGACCCAGCTGGGTGCAGAAGCGCTGATGGTCACAAGGCGCGAGTGCCTTGGTGAACACATCAGCAGTGTTGGCCTCAGAGGCCACGTACCCAAGCCGCAACTGTCCACGCTGCTGTAGCTCACGAGCAAGGAAGTAGCGAAGAGCAATGTGCTTCGTTCTGTGCTCCAGACGCTGCTCTCGACACAAGGCCAGCATGGCCTTGTTGTCTACGTACAGCACTGGAGGAGAACGAGGCGGCTCTCCAAGGTCAGTCAGCAGGTAGGTGAGCCAGCGAAGCTCCTGTGCAGCCATGGCCCCTGCGTAGATCTCAGCCTCACAACTCGAGCTGAGAACCGAAGACGAGCGAGTAGCCCGCCACGAGACAGAGCCGGAGCCAAGGCTGAAGGTGTAACCCTGTGACGACCGCTGCGTAGCCTGGTCGTCAGCCCAAGAAGCGTCCGCGTGACCAGTAAGTACCACTGGACTCCGCCCTCCAAGCACTAGCCCCATGCCCGACGTACTGCACAGGTAGCGCAATACCCTCTTCGCTGCAGCCATGTGCTCTGGTCGGTGTCTCCCAGGAGCAACATAGCGTGCAAGAATGCTAAGAGGGTATGCAAGGTCAGGTCGTGTGCAGGTCATCAGGTACATGAGGCGGCCAACAAGCTCTGGGTACGGGCCACTCGACTCTACGGACTCATCCGAAGGCAGAGCTGAGAGCGAGTGGCGAGTAGACAGAGGAGTGGCCTGAGGCGAGGAGTACGTGAAGCCGAAGCGCTGAAGGACCTGCTGCACCATGTGTGACTGAGTCAAGGTAATGGTGCGGCGTGCTCTGTCCCGAGTGATCTGCAAGCCAAGGTAGCTGCGCAGTTCACCCAGGTCTGTGCACGTGTGTCTCTTCAGCAGCTCGGACTTCACGTAGGCGAGTCCAGCAGTGTCCGCTGTGGCAAAGACCAAGTCGTCGACGTGCACGAGGATGTAGAACGGCGGCAGTGAAGTGTCGGTGCGCAGAAACAACGACGGGTCAGCAGTAGAAGGAGCAAACCCAAGGGCCGCAAGTGTAGTCCTCAGTGTGTCGTGCCACTCACGTGGTGCCTGGCGGAGACCGTAGACTGGCCGTCGGAGGCTCCACTGGGTGCCAGGAGGGAAAGTCCCAGTGAAGCCAGGTGGACGGCACAGCCAGATCTCCTCGTGCAGGCTCCCCTGCAAGAACGCAGTACTGAAGTCGAGAGAGTGAAGCTCGTAGTCGCGCTGAGCGGCTATGTGCAGCAGCACCCGAAGAGTGGTCATCTTCGGGGTGGGAGAGAAGGTATGAAAGTAGTCAACTCCCTGCCGCTGACTGAAGCCACGAGCGACGTACCGCGCCTTGAAGACAGGTGGAGAGCCCGGCGGCCGCTTCACCCTGAAGATCCACATGCCACTGACGATGTTCGCCCCAGGAGGGGGAACCGCGTCAACGTAGGTGCCTGTGGACTTCCAGGAAGCCATCTCTGCATCCATAGCTGCCTGCCACTGAGAGGAGTAGGGACCCTCTACGGCCTCCGCGTAAGAGCGCGGAGTCGGGATGTCTAGTGCATCCGGGTCTCCCTCAGGAGCAAGCAGTACAGACGCGAGATGAGGTGAAGCAGCAGCCAGACACTGGAACTCCTCCTGCCTGTCCTCTAGGACGTCCGTGCCAAGAGCACACTCACCCCCGACGGACGGAGGACAGACAGACGCAGACTCAGCAACAAGACTAGCAGCGTAGTCTAGACGACAGCGAGCAGCAAAGTCGACGAGCTCAGCGACAAGAGCAGACGCAGCAGCGGACTCAAAAGAGGGGTCAGTGACGACAGTAGTAAGCAGACGCGTGACAGTAGGACTGGCAGCACGAAGGGAGTCCGACTCTGGGTCGGTAAGCACAGGAAGGGAGGACTCAAGAGGAGAAGGCAAAAGGGCACGCAGAGGAGCAGTGGACGGACGCAGAGACATCCGGTGCGTGCCAGGGACAGGAGGAGGACGCGGACGCGAACCACGACCACTAGCGCGGGCAGCACGAATAGGCGACGCGGGACGAGACGCAGGCTCACGACGCTCAGCAAGACCTCCAGTAGGATTAGTGTAAGGAGAGGGAGCAGGCAGTGGGGAGGTAGGCTCCAACAGTGACTGCGACTGGACAGGCTGTGGACACTCTACCGGAGGAGAAAGACCAAGAACCTGCTGCAGAAGCGGAACGAAGTACGGCCGAGGCCGCGCGGCAGCTCCAGACTCAGCAGGGACAGCACCAGCACCCTCAGCGGCAGCACCAGCGCCACCAACATCTCCAGCGGCAAGACCTCCAGCAGCACCAGCAGCAGAACCACCGTCAGGACAGACAGCAGCAGACTCAGCACCAACGCCCTCAGCAGCCCCAGCTCCAGTAGGACCCGTAGGCGTAGCACCTCCGGGACCGGCGGCACCAGTACCCTCGACGGTCGAAGAAGCTCCAGCTCCAGCAGTACGCCTCCATCGGCGAGCAAACCACTCGCGCAGCTCCTGTGGAGAGAGGGGCTCCCGCCGAGACGCAGCACCAGGAGAAACCCCAGGCTCAGCGGCTCCAGACGTAGCACCCCCAGGCTCAGCAGCCCCAGACTCAGCACCCCCAGGCTCAGCAGCTCCAGCTCCAGTAGGACCCGCAGGCCCAGCAGCTCCGGGACCGGCAGCACCAGCACCCTCAGCAGTCGAACGAGCTCCAGCTCCAGCAGCACGCCTCCAGCGGCGAGCAAACCACTCGCGCAGCTCCTGTGGAGAGAGCGGCTCCCGCCGAGACGGAGCAACCGGAGAGCCCCCAGGTCCAGCAGTCGCAGGCTCCGCACCTCCAGGCTCAGCACCCCCAGGCTCAGCAGCTCCTGACGTAGCACCTCCCGGCTCAGCACCCCCAGCAGCAGCACCCCCAAGCTCAGCACCCCCCGGCCTCGCACCCCCAGGCTCAGCACCCCCAGCAGCAGCACCCCCAAGCTCAGCACCCGCAGGCGTAGCACCCCCAGACTCTGCACCCGCAGCAGGACCAGACTCAGCAGCAACCTCGACTGGCTCGACTGTGTCTACCTGGGACACACCTGAAGGGGCAGGAACCTGAGGGGGGAGGGGGTCTACCGGGGGGGGAACTGGCACCAGGAAGTCCGGTGGGGGGGGGAGGGAAGGAGTACGGTAGGGGAAGAGGCGGTAGAAGGGGACTGACTCGTCGAACGTGACGTCCTGGGAGGACAGAACACGACGAGAGGAGGGGTGGTAGAACTGCCACCCTGGAGCGTCAGGGGGGAAGCCAAGGAAGACACAGGGAGCAGCACGGGGGGACAGCTTGTCCGCAGACAAGTCGCGGACAAACGCCCGAGATCCCCAGACACGGAACGCAGACGCATCGCCGAACTTTCCCGTCCACAGTAACACTGGGGACATATCGGGCCGAGAGACCCTGGGGTGAAGGTTGAGCTGATGCGCCGCGTACCGAACCGCAAACGGCCACAGAAAATGGGGGGCAGCCGCATGCATCATGGACGTACGAGCGACATCCATGACCATGCCAATGCGGCGCTCAGCAATCCCATTTTGCTGTGGAGAGTCCGGAAGCGTAAAGGTCTGGCGGATCCCCTGTGCACGACAGTAGTCTCGCAGAAGGCGAGAGGAGAACTCCCCACCTCGGTCAGAGTGCAGACGCAGAACAGGAAAGTCCGAGCCGAAGCTCCTCCTGAGCTGGAGACGAGCCTCGCGGATCCAGTCGATCAGCACCTCAGTGACAGCACCCTTGCTGCGCAAGGGGAAGACTGTGGTGTAACGCGAGTAGTCGTCAACCACCAGCAGGAAGTAGCGCTCGTGACCCTGCCCACGGACGGGGGCCGGGCCCCACACGTCCATGTGAAGTGTCTGCAGAGGAGCCTCTGTCGAGGGAAACTGGGAGGAGTGAGGAGCAGCCCTGAGGCGCCCCTCGACACAGGGGACACAGGAAGGTCCTGGTCCCGAAGGAAGGGGAGGGAGAGACTGGGGAAGACCAGAGACAAGGACACGGGAAGCCATGCCCCGAAGACGGGGCAAGGAGGGGTGGCCAAGACGGTGGTGCCACAGGAGAGTCTCGTGAGACAAGAGGCGACACGAGCAGGGGGCAGACTCAGGACCAGACCTGGACGCAGCAGCAAACACCTGACCTGACGCTGCTACCTGACCGGACGCAGGGACAGGAGGAGACTCAGTGGTCAGGGTGTAGAGGCTCGACCCCGGCCGGCGCGAGAACGTGGCCAGGTGCCGGCCTGTGCGTGCGTCCGTGCAGTGGGTCACCCGCTGACTCGCAGGAGTGAACTGGTGAACCCCCGCATCCTGCAGGTCTGCACCACTCACCAAGTTCGTCGAGAACGAGGGGAGGTACAGGCCAGACAGGGTGCCCGAGGGGGCAGCCGGACACGGGAGGACAGTGGAAAAGTGAGCGAGGACAGGACCCCCAGAGGGGTCAGCCAGGGAGACTGCAACAGGCCGACCAAGCGGCGTGAGTGTGGTGCGGTCCCGAAAGAAGGAGCGAGAAGCCCCAGAGTCAAGTGTAAAGGTGAGGGAGGCCGAAGCCAACGTGGTACCTGAGAGCGCAGCCTCACCTGCACCTGAGGAAGCAGACTCACTAGCACCTAGAGCAGCAGCCGCACCTGTACCTGGAGCAGGAGACTCACTAGCACCCAGAGCAGCAGCAGCCTCACCAGTAGCTAGAGCAGCAGGTCCTATAGCCGGGTCAGGCGGTACGCACAGGTGACCGGCACGGTCAGCACTAGTAGGCAATGCATACATGGCAGTGAGAATAGCATCATAGTCAAGAGCAAATATATCTACCCTCTGCCTAAGCAACTCCACCCAGTCGGGGAGCTCAGCCTCGTCGCCAAACACGGTACGCCAGGCGTCGCTCAGACGGGCGAAGCAGCGGGACTGTGTATGACTAGGTGTCCCACAAGGCTGACCAGTCCGAGCACCAGTGAGAATCACGTAAGAGCAGCGAACAGAACTGAGAGACCCTCCACTCTGAGCGTACCACTCACGAAGCTGCTGAGGCGTGAGAGACGCGCGGGGGGGTCGCGGGAGCTGCATCTGGCCGCCACCAGTAGTAGAAGCAGCAGGAGTGGTAGCAGTAGTAGCGCCACCACCCCTACAGCCCCAACCAGCGTACCACTCACGCAGCTGCTGGGGCGTGAGGGACTCACGCAGACGTCGATGGGGCCGCATCTGGCTCCACCAGTAGAGGCAGGAGCAGGAGTAGCAGCAGTAAGGCAGGCAGCCAGGCAAGCCAAAAAGGGAGGCAGGCAGGCAAGCAGGCGACGCGCAGCGTGCTAGCAGGGCAGGGGCTCACCAGTGGTGGGTAGAGTAGGCTCGGCGACTCAGAGGCTCGGCAGCACGGCGGCTCTGCGGCTCGGGCGACTCGGGCGGCTCGGCGGCAGGGCGGCTCGGCAGCAACTGCAGCTCGGCAGCTCGGCGACCCGGCGGCGCGGCTGTAGGGCGGCTCGGCTGCTGGGAGGCTCGGGTGTAGAGCGGCTCGGCTGCAGGGCGGCTCGGCTGCTGGGAGGCTCGGGTGTAAAGCGGCTCGGCGGCGAGGCGGCTCGGCTGCAGGGCGTCTCGAGACGAAGGAGGAGGAGAAGTAGGGGAGACCACACACCTGCCACCCCTCAGCTGGCCGCGGCCCCCGAAGGAGCCGCGACGGGCGACGGGAAAGGGGGGGGGGGGGGGGGGGGAGGCGGCTCGGGCGGCTCGGGCGGCTCAGGCGGCTCGGGCAGCTCGGGCAGTCAGCGGCACAGGCGGCTCGGGCGGCTCGGCTCCTCAGCTGCGCAGACGGCTCGGGCGGCTCAGGCTGCACGGCGGCTAACGGGCGGCGTGGGGGGCCAGGACGGCGACGTGCAGCAGGGACGGGCGGCGCACGGGCGGTGTGAGGCCGGGACGGGCGCGCGCGGGCGGCTAGGGGCCGGGACGGGCGCGCGCGGGTGGCTAGGGGCCGGGACGGGCGGCGCGCGGGCGGCTAGGGGCCTGAACGGGCGGCGCGCGAGCGGCTAGGGGCCGGGACGGGCGGCGCGCGGGCGGCTAGGGGCCTGAACGGGCGGCGCGTGAGCGGCTAGGGGCCGGGACGGGCGGCGCGCGGGCGGCTAGGGGCCTGAACGGGCGACGCGCGAGCGGCTAGGGGCCGGGACGGGCGGCGCGCGGGCGGCTAGGGGCCTGAACGGGCGGCGCGCGAGCGGCTAGGGGCCGGGACGGGCGGCGCGCGGGCGGCTAGGGGCCTGAACGGGCGGCGCGCGAGCGGCTAGGGGCCGGGACGGGCGGCGCGCGGGCGGCTAGGGGCCTGAACGGGCGGCGCGCGAGCGGCTAGGGGCCGGGACGGGCGGCGCGCGGGCGGCTAGGGGCCTGAACGGGCGGCGCGCGAGCGGCTAGGGGCCGGAACGGGCGGCGCGCGGGCGGCTAGGGGCCTGAACGGGCGGCGCGCGAGCGGCTAGGGGCCGGGACGGGCGGCTAAGGGCCGGGACGGGCGGCGCGCGGGCGGCTAGGGGCCTGAACGGGCGGCGCGCGGGCGGCTAGGGGCCGGGACAGGCGGCGCGCGGGCGGCTAGGGGCCTGCAGGGCATGACGAAAGAGTGAGGGCGAGGGCCCGGAGCGCGCTCCGGGCACAAAAAAAAGTTTAAAAGTGGTGGGCCCTAAGCACAGTTCCCACGGGGGAACCTGCTCGATACCATGTGGATAATAGAGCGAGAATGAATGAACTATGAGTGAAGTGAGTACAAATAGCAAAACCCTAATTGGGTTGTACCCCCTATGGTATACCCCACTGTAGCCTACACAACAACATAAGCTACATATATGTTCTGACACTTAAGACTGCCCGTCGTTCCAAAATTACGACCGCGCTATTGTGGACCATTTCAAATTAGCCACGTGACCACCCTTGTTGCTTACAGACTTGTACATCAGCCCATCATTCTACGTCAGTCTGCTTCGCCCGTATATCCCAACCACAAGCCAACTGCCTCGTCATCGCCCGCCATCCATGACTCGCCTTGCATCGGAGCCGATCATTGAGCCCGAAAAAATTCATAGCCATTGGATTCGACACCCCGCAGGCATCAAGAGGATCGAGTTCCTCGTTCGCTGGAAGGACCGCCCGACAACTGAGGATAGTTGGTGTCAGAATGTTATTGTTCTCTAGCCTGCAGTGGGGTACTCTATAGCGAGCACAACCCCTTTAGGGTTTCACATATGTATCCTGCTGCTTTCTAGTGAACCCTCCCTCTTTTGCCAAATTCTCTATTGCCTAGCTAGGTAAACCCTAGCTATGGCTCCTTATTCTAGCTACTATTCTGATATGGTATCAGAGCAGTGTCGCTCCTGGCCTGTGGGCCCGCCTGCTTCCGCTGCCCTATTGTCTGTCGCACGCCCCGTGGCGTGCGATGTACATTCTTTCTTTCCGCCACGCGCTCGGGGCGCGTGGCGGTTTTCTGCTCGCCATGCGCTCGGGACGCGTGGCGGTTTCCGTCAACCCGCGCGCCCGTCTCCGTCGACCTTCGCGCGGCTCCCCGTCACCCTTCGCGGCGGCCCCGTCGACCCGCCCGCGGCTCCCCGTCGCCCTTCGCGGCGGCCCCGTCGACTCGCCCGCGGCTCCCCGTCGACCTTCGCGGCGGCCCCGTCAACCCGCGCGCGGATCCCCGTCGCCCTTCGCGGCGGCCCCGTCGACCCGCGCGCTGCCCCCGGGGACCTGTGCGCTCGTCCCCCTCGACCCACGCGTCGCCCTCCGCCCCCCCCCCCCTCCCCGACACACCTGAGTCTGCTTACCGCACACCTAAGTTCGCTTCCCGCACACTTGTGCACGATTCGCGCACACCTGAGGTCGCTTACCGCACACTCAGGGTATGGGGGTGATGGGTATGGGGGTGGCGGGTGTGTGAGCCGTCACCTGCTCCTCCTCCTCCTCCGTCTCCCACTGCTGCAGTTGCCGCTGAGGAGGGTGGGTGTGTGGGAGTCAAAGGAGTGGTACTAGGGGGGTGCTGTGGGAGTGGAACTAGGGGTGAAGCAGGGGGTATGTGTCAGGGGGGGTGGGACTGTTTGGGGAGGTTGCACGGAGGTTGCCGTCGTGTCGCCAGCAGCACCTGTAGTCCGGGGAGTTGCTCCGGTAGCCCAGTCGCAGCCAGCTGTGCCAGTCGCCCGTGGGTCCGTTGCTCGTCTGCCGCTACTGTTAGCCGCGGGGCCAGTTACTCCAGTAGTCCGGAGCGTTGTTCCGGTAGCCGCTGTGCCAGTGTGACTCCTGTTGCCCGTGTGTCTGCAGCTTCAGCCGTCGCCTCCTATCTCCTCTCCTCTTACAGTCCCTCCTCCTCCTCCCTTGCCCGCTGTGACTACCACTAGCTTTGCTCATAATTGTGAACTTTAAAATATTTCTTCTTGTACTTGTGCTCAGAATGTGTGGTGACATTGTGATCCACCCTGAGCTTGTTCTGCTTTGCTTGCTCTGCTGATTACACCCCACTTTGGCTATGGGGGTGTGTCAGAATGTTATTGTTCTCTAGCCTGCAGTGGGGTACTCTATAGCGAGCACAACCCCTTTAGGGTTTCACATATGTATCCTGCTGCTTTCTAGTGAACCCTCCCTCTTTTGCCAAATTCTCTCTTGCCTAGCTAGGTAAACCCTAGCTATGGCTCCTTATTCTAGCTACTATTCTGATAGTTGGGTGCCCCTGGCCAACATCGAAAACCACCCTGCCCTGCAAGTGTACCTGAGGAGCCGGGGTTATCGCGATAAACACGCACTCGCGTAGCGGAGGGGGCCTCTTGAGGGGGGGGAGTAGTGTAAGGAATTTTCTCGCTATCCCTTACTCCGACTGTCAACATCGCGTACAGCAGCAGCCGTTGTTCGCCCGTTACTGCTAATGGAGCTTCACCAATTTTGCGCGCACTGTTTCACCAAACATCGCACTGCTGGAGCAGCCGAGTCGGCCTACGCTTCGGGACTAGCCTGAACCTCGCGCCAGGGTAGCACCAGCTAGCCCGCACGCGCCACGTTACCGTTTGCACATTTCGCGTAGAAGTATTCGCTCATGCATTCGCTCATACTTTGTACTTCTTGAACACTCTAGTGCAATCCTCGATACCTCGATTCATTGCACCCGTAACAAAAGCTAATGAATATTGCACTAAGGGGTCAAAGAACAGTATAACGAGAGAGAAGCCATGAGATAGCATCAACTAGCAAACATAAGTAACAAACAAATTTAAGCTAAAATGTGCCGAGCTGGCAGCGTGGTTTGGGCCATTCCTACGGCGAATGCCTACACAACCCCTTTGCAGTTTGGAAGCAGACGTTGCGAACACCTTTAGTTAGTACGGTAGCTGGGGGAAAACATGGGAAAAATGAAACATGTAATTCTAAAGAGGTGTATCTTTCATACATGAAAAAAAAAGGCCAACGTTGCAGTAATTACAAAACTTATAAGCACGATGCCCTTTCGCGGAAAGTTTTCATTTTACAAGGTCGCAACCATGCTATCAAAAATATGATTTGAACTGTTTTTGTACAAGCCATATATATATATATATATGTAAACTTTGAAACTTCATGGTCCGTGGTATTAGACTAAACAGGGTCCTTCAAAGTAGCGCTGGGACTTGTTCAAGAAAGATAAAACGGTGCGTTAAGACTTTCAAACTCGATAAATTCCTCAATTTCAGGATCATTTCGGCGGGAGTTTCATGTAGTTACCATTCGCGTGATGGGCTGCTAGTGTGTAGTTACCATACGCGTTGTAAGGAATTTCGCTAATTCCTTACTGAGGCACCTCTTACGCGTTCAATTCCAACGGAATTCAGGCTCGGTCCGTCGACCTCGCCTCCCGAACGTCTCCCGCGTCGCCTTCGGGGTTCCCCAACCCCAAACCTACACCCAACCTTCACGCGACTCCGCGACCTCGGCTTAGCTAGCTGTGCTATATTATGCCTAGGCCTCGTTGTTTGCTCAGTAGTTGTAATCACTTCCGCGATATTGCATTCTGCGCACTCTTCTTTCATACAACTCATAACACCTGGTATCAGAGCTACTTTCCTAGGTTACCCTCCACTTTCCAGGGTAGTTTAGTGCAGGGGTGCGATAGGTTTGGTGGGCTGCAAAGCGGTTGGCTGAGAGATAGATACGATTATCTCGCTCCGACTAATAGCGTTTGCTGTCAAATTATAATGCTGTGTAGGCTGTAGTGGGGTAGCCCATATGGGGAACACATTCCTAGGGTTGCATATTTGTACCACTTTCATTCCTTAGTGCAGTCATTCTCGTTTCTTCTCATGGTATCGAGCAGGTTCCCTCGTGGGAACTGTTCCTAGGGCCCACCAAGTCGAAATTTTTTTTCTGCCCGGAGCGCACCTCGCTTAGGCCCGAGTCGCGCCTCGTGTGCCCTCTCTACTGACGCGCCCGTCCTAGAACTCCTTCGGCCCCGTCGCGTCGCCCCTAGCAACCTCCCTCGCGCCGCCCTTACTCGGCCCGTCGCCACCCTCAGCAGCCCGTTGCCGCCCTTGCGCCGCCCTCACCCGCGGCCCTGCCACCTACCTGCGGGCGCGCCACCCTACCAGCGGCCCCGCTGCCCTTATCTGTGGCCCCGCCGCCTTACCTGCGGCCCCGCCGCCTTACCTGCGGCCCCGCCGCCTTACCTGCGGCCCCGCCACCTTACCTGCGGCCCCGCCAACTTACCTGCGGCCCCGTCGCCTGCTGCTGCGGCCCCGCCACCTTACCTGCGGCCCCGCCGCCCTACCAGTGGCCCCGCCGCCCTACGTGCGGCCCCACCACCTTACCTGCGGCCCCGTCGCGTGCTGCTGCGGCCCCGCCACCTTACCTAAGGCCCCGCCACCTTACCTGCGGCCCCGCCGCCCTTTACCTGCGGCCCCGCCGCCCTTCGCTGCGGCCCCGCCACCCTACCTGCGGCCCCGTCGCGTGCTGCTGCGGCCCCGCCACCTTACCTGCGGCCCCGCCGCCCTACCTGCGGCCCCGCCACCTTACCTGCGGCCCTGCCGCCCTACCAGTGGCCCCACCGCCCTACCTGCGACCCCGCCGCCCTTCGCTGCGGCCCCGCCACCTTACCTGCGGCCCACTCGCCTGCTGCTGCAGCCCCGCCACCTTACCTGCGGCCCCGCCGCCCTACCTGCTGCCCCGCCGCCCTACCTGCGGCCCCGCCACCCTACCAGCGGCCCTGCCGCCCTACGCAGCCGACCACCGGCACCGCTAAGCAGCCAGAGCCGCCCGTTCCGCCCGAGCCGCCCAAGCCGCCCGAGCCGCCCGAGCCGCCCGAGCCGCCCGAGCCGCCTGAGCAGCTGAGGAGCCGAGCCGCGGGTGCCGCCGAGCCGCAGTTACTACCGAGCCGCCCGACTCGCCCGAGCCGCCGTGTTGCCGAGCTGCTGTGCTGCCGAGCTGCCCGAACCGCCCTGTCTCGTGAGAGTAGCGCCTCTGTCACTGCACTGCCCCTGCCCTACAGTTAGCGCTGCTAGTCTACTGCAGTCATGGCTACCCCCAGTGTTCTCGCTTTTGACACTGAGGGTCGGGCCATTGACTTTGACGTCTGGGTAGATGACCTGCAGCTTTTCCTACAGTGCGATAGGGCAGACGGTCTCTCCCTCTTTGACCTCACCTCTGGTGCCTCCCCTGCCCCTGCTGCTGATGCCGACGCCACTGTTCGCTCACAGTGGGCCACTCGCGATGCTGCTGCCCGTCTTGCTGTGCGTCGCCACCTGCCTACCACTGAGCGCGCACACTTTAGTCAGTACAAGAGTGCTCAGACCTTGTACGACGCTGTAGTTGCGCGCTACTCTTCCCCTGCCACTGCTGCACTGAGCCGCCTCATGCTACCGTACCTCTTCCCTGACCTTGTTGCCTTTCCCACAGTCGCTGACCTCACTACGCACCTCCGCACTAGTGACACTCGCTACCGCGCTGCGCTTCCTGCTGAGTTCTGCGCCAAGAACCCCCCCCCCATGTACATCACTCTCTATTATATAGACACCCGCCTCCCTGACTCCCTTCGTGTAGTCAGAGACCACTTCCTCTCAGTTTGTCCCACCACTCTCACTGTTGACCTCCTCGCGAAGGCCCTCCTAGCAGCGGAGAAGAGCATAGTCGCTGTAGGAGCCTCTCGTGGTGACCCTCGCACCCCCATCTTTGAGGGGTGTTCCCCTTCCCCCCTTTTGCCCTCTGTCGCCTCTACTGCTGCGGCCGACCTCGTTGGTCTTGAGTCGGTCGGTGCGGCGTCTGCCCCTAGCGAGAGACGCCGCTCTAGCAAGGGCAAGGGGGGCAGGGGCACGGGAGGAGCTAGCGGGGGTGGTGGAGGCGGCGGCGGAGGCGGAGGAGGGAGTGGGGGTGGCGGTGGGAGTGGTGGCGGGGGTGGAGGTGTCGGTGGCGGCAGTGGAGGCGGAGGCGGCGGAGGCGGTAGCGGTGGGAGCGGAGGCGGCAGTGGTGGCCGAGGTGGAGGAGGCGGTGGTGGAGGAGGTGGAGCTGGTCGGGGTGGCGTTGCGCAGCGGAGCGGCTTCGGTGGTGGTCAGCGCCAGCAGCAGCAGCAGCAGCGTTCTCGGGACATCCCCCCCCCTCAGCAGCTCCGTGAGTGGTACGCTGCACGTCAGCGTGGTGGGGGTTTTGGTCCGTGCACCTACGTCCTACGCACCGGCGACCGTGCGGGTGAGCAGTGTGGGGGTGCACACCCCACCCAGCGCTGCTTTGGCCGCTTGACGGACGCTTGGCGTCACCAGTTCCCCGAGGCCACTGAGATCCCCCGCTGGGGTGAGCTGTCTAGGGCGGGTGTAGCTATCTTTGATCTTGACTTTGAAGCTATTCTTGCTGCCATGTATGCTGTGACTATTAGTGATGAGGGTGACTGTTACCGGTGTTTCCCGCCCGACCCGGGCATTGAGACTGCTGCTCTAGGTACTGGTGAGGCTGCTGCTCTAGGTGCCAGTGAGGCTGCTGCTCTAGGTGCCAGTGCGTCTGCGTCCTCAGGTGCTGGTGAGTCTGCGCTCTCAGGTACCGCGTCGGCTTCGGCCTCCCTCACCTTCACACTTGACTCAGGGGCTTCTCGCTCCTTCTTTCGGGACCGCACCACACTCACGCCGCTTGGTCGGCCGGTTGCAGTCTCCCTGGCAGACCCCTCAGGGGGTCCTGTCCTGTCTCACTTCTCCAGTGTCCTCCCGTGTCCGAGTGCCCCCTCTGGCACCTTGTCTGGTCTTTACCTCCCCTCGTTCTCTACGAACTTGCTGAGTGGTGCTGACCTACACGATGCGGGGGTTCACCAGTTTACTCCTGCGAGTGAGCGGGTGACCCACTGCTCGGACGCTCGCACAGGCCGACACCAGGCCACGTTTACACGTCGGCCGGGGTCGAGCCTGTACACCCTGACCACTGAGTCTCCTCCTGTCCCTGCGTCTGGTCAGGTAGCTGCGTCGGGTCAGGTGTTTGCTGCAGCGTCCAGGTCTGGTCCTGAGTCTGCCCCCTGCTCGTGTCGCCTCCTGTCTCACAAGACTCTCCTCTGGCACCACCGCCTTGGTCACCCCTCCCTGCCTCGTCTCCGAGGCATGGCCTCCCGTGTCCTTGTCTCTGGTCTTCCCCGGTCCCTCCCTCCCCTTCCTCCGGGGCCTGGCCCTTCCTGCGTCCCCTATGTCGAGGGGCGGCAACGGGCTGCCCCTCACTCCTCTCAGTTCCCCCCGACAGAGGCCCCACTGCAGACGCCTCACATGGACATGTGGGGCTCGGCCCGCGTCCGTGGACAGGGTCACGAGCGCTACTTCCTGCTGGTGGTTGACGACTACTCGCGTTACACCACAGTCTTCCCCTTGCGCAGCAAGGGTGATGTCACTGAGGTGTTGATCAAATGGATCCGCGCAGCTCGTCTCCAGCTCAGGATGAGCTTTGGCTCAGACTTTCCTGTTCTGCGTCTGCACTCTGACCGAGGCGGAGAGTTCTCCTCTGGCCTTCTGCGAGCCTACTGCCGTCCGTGAGGCATCCGCCAGACCTTTACGCTTCCGGACTCTCCACAGCAAAATGGGATTGCTGAGCGCCGCATTGGCATGGTCATGGACGTCGCCCGAACGTCCATGATGCATGCGGCTGCCCCCCATTTTCTGTGGCCGTTTGCGGTTCGGTACGTGGCGCATCAGATCAACCTTCACCCCAGGGTCTCCATGCTAGAGACCTCCCCAGCTTTGCTGTGGACGGGGAAGGTGGGCGATGCGAATGCGTTGCGTGTGTGGGGATCTCAGGCGTTTGTCCGCGACTTGTCTGCGGACAAGCTGTCCCCTCGTGCTGCTCCTTGCGTCTTCCTTGGCTTCCCCCCTGACGCGCCAGGGTGGCAGTGCTACCACCCCACCTCTCGTTGTGTTCTGTCCTCCCAGGACGTCACGTTTGACGAGTCGGTCCCCTACTACCGCCTCTTCCCCTACCGCACTCCGTCCCTCCCCCCGCCACCGCTCTTCCTTGTGCCAGGTCCCCCTCCGGTAGACCCCCTCCCCCCTCAGGGTTCTGCCCCTTCAGGTGTGTCCCAGGTAGACGCAGTCGAGCCTGTCGAGGTTACTGGTGACTCTGGTGCTGCAGTGGGTGCTGAGCCTGGGGGTGCTGACTTTGGGTTCTTAGCGTGTGGGTGCTACGCCTGGGGGTGCCGGGCCTACGCGTGGTACTCCTGGGGGTGCTGAGCCTGGGGTTGCTGCGACTGGGGGTACTGAGCCTGGGGGTGCTGAGCCTGGAGGTGCTACGCCTGGGGGTGCTGAGCCTGGTGGTGCTACGTCTGGAGGTGCTGAGCCTGAGGGTGCCACGTCTGGAGCTGCTGAGCCTGGGGGTGCGGAGCCTGCGGCCGCTGGGCCTGCTCGTGTGGCGTCTGGCGGTGCTGGGCCTGGAGGTTCTCCGGGTGCTTCGTCTTGGCGGGAGCCACTCTCTTCACAGGAGCTGCGCGAGTGGTTTGCCCGGCGCAGGAGGCGTACTGCTGGAGCTTCTTCGGCTGCTGAGGGTGCTGGTGCCGCCGGTCCCGGAGGTGCTCGTACTGGGAGTCCTGGAGTTGCTAGGCCTGCGGGTTTGACTGGAGCTGGAGCTGCTGAGGGTGTTGGCGCTGAGGCTACTGCTGTCAGTCCTGGCGGCGGTCTTGCTGCAGGTGCTACTGGTGCTGCTGGAGGTACTGCAGCTGGAGGTGCTGCGGCAAGAGGTGCTGTTGGCGCTAGTGCTGCCGCTGAGGGTGTTGGTGCTGTCCCTGCTGTGTCTGGAGTCGCCGCGCAGCCGCGGCCGTACTTTGTTCCGCTCCTTTAGCAGGTTCTTGGTCTTCCTCCTCCCTTAGAGTGTCCACCGCCTGTCCAGTCACAGTCACAGTTACCGCCGATCTCCCCACTGCCTGCTCCTTCTCCCTACACTGGTCCTACTGGAGGCCTTGCTGAGCGTCGTGAGCCTGCGTCTCGTCCTGCGTCGCCTATTCGTGCTGCTCGCACTAGTGGTCGCGGTTCGCGTCAGCGTCCTCTTCCTGTCCCTGGCACGCACCGGATGTCTCTGCGTCCATCTACTGCTCCTCTGCGTGCCCCTTTGCCTTCTCCTCCTGAGTCCTCTCTTCCTGCGCTTGCCGACCCGGAGTCGGACTCTCTTCGTGCTGCCAGTCCTACTGTCACGCGTCTCCTTGCTACTGTCGTCACTGACCCCTCCTTTGAGTCCACTGCTGCGTCTGCTCTAGTTGCTGAGCTCGTCGACTTTGCTGCTCGCTGTCGTCTAGACTACGCTGCTAGTCTTGTTGCTGAGTCTGCGTCTGTCTGTCCTCCGTCCGTCGGGGGTGAGTGTGCTCTTCGCACGGACGTCCTTGAGGACAGGCAGGAGGAGTTCCAGTGTCTGGCAGCTGCTTCACCTCATCTCGTGTCCGTACTGCTTACACCTGAGGGAGACCCGCGCTCTTACGCGGAGGCCGTAGAGGGTCCCTACTCCTCTCAGTGGCAGGCAGCTATGGATGCAGAGATGGCTTCCTGGAAGTCCACAGGCATCACGATGACGCGGTTCCCCCACGTGGGGCAAACATCGTCAGTGGCATGTGGATCTTCAGGGTGAAGCGGCCGCCAGGTTCTCCACCTGTCTTCAAGGCGCGGTATGTGGCTCGTGGCTTCAGTCAACGGCAGGGAGTTAACTACTTTCAGACCTTCTCTCCCACCCCGAAGATGACCACTCTTCGGGTGCTGCTGCACATAGCCGCTCAGCGCGACTACGAGCTTCACTCTCTTGACTTCAGCACTGCTTTCTTGCAGGGTAGCCTGCACGAGGAGATCTGGCTGCGCCGCCCACCTGGCTTCACTGGGACTTTTCCTCCTGGCACCTAGTGGAGCCTCCGCCGGCTAGTTTACGGTCTCCGCCAGGCACCGCGTGAGTGGCACGACACACTGAGGACTACGCTTGCGGCTCTTGGGTTTGCTCCCTCTACTGCCGACCCGTCGCTGTTTCTGCGCACCGACACCTCTTTGCCGCCGTTCTACATCCTCGTGTACGTCGACGACTTGGTCTTTGCCACAGCTGACACTGCTGGACTCGCCTACGTGAAGTCCGAGCTGCAAAAGAGACACACGTGCACAAACCTGGGTGAACTGCGCAGCTACCTTGGCTTGTAGATCACCCGGGACAGAGCACGCCGCACCATTACCCTGACTCAGTCACACATGGTGCAGCAGGTCCTTCAGCGCTTCGGCTTCACGTACTCCTCGCCTCAGGCCACTCCTCTGCCTACTCGCCACTCGCTCTCAGCTCTGCCTTCGGATGAGTCCGTAGATTCGAGTGGCCCGTACCCAGAGCTTGTTGGCTGCTTCATGTACCTGATGACCTGCACACGACCTGACCTTGCATACCCTCTTAGCATTCTTGCACGCTATGTTGCTCCTGGGAGACACAGACCGGAGCACATGGCTGCAGCGAAGAGGGTGTTGCGCTACCTGTGCAGTACGTCGGGCATGGGGCTTGTGCTTGGAGGGCAGAGTCCAGTGGTCCTCACTGGGCACGCGGACGCTTCTTGGGCTGACGACCAGGCTACACAGCGGTCGTCACAGGGTTACACCTTCAGCCTTGGTTCCGGCTCTGTTTCGTGGCGGGCTACTCGCTCGTCTTCCGTTCTCGGCTCCAGTTGTGAGGCTGAGATCTACGCAGGAGCCATGGCTGCTCAGGAGCTTCGCTGGCTCACCTACCTGCTGACTAGCCTTGGAGAGCCGCCTCGTTCTCCTCCAGTGCTGTACGTAGACAACAAGGCCATGCTGGCCTTGTGTCGGGAGCAGCGCCTAGAGCACAGAATGAAGCACATTGCTCTCCGCTACTTTCTTGCTCGTGAGCTGCAGCAGCGTGGTCAGTTGCGACTTGCGTACGTGGCCTCTGAGGCCAACACTGCTGATATCTTCACTAAGGCACTTGCGCCTTGTGATCATCAGCGCTTCTGTACTCAGCTTGGTCTTGTGCCTGTATTGCCTCACTTGCTCACTTCTTGACCTTGCTTGTACTGTCACATATATATATACTCCTGCTCTTGCTTGTTTAGCCTTTTATATATATATGTACTCCTGCATGTGAACTTGCCTTCTGGCCTTGAACTTGTGCTCGGAATGTGTGGTGACTTTGTGATCCACCCTGAGCTTTGCTTTGCTTTGCTTGACTGGTCTTGTGACCCCTTGTTCTCCCCCACTTTGCCTATGGGGGTGTGTCAAATTATAATGTTGTGTAGGCTGTAGTGGGGTAGCCCACATGGGGTACACATTCCTAGGGTTGCATATTTGTACCACCTTCATTCCTTAGTGCAGTCATTCTCGTTTCTTCTGATTTGCGCCTTCATCAAAACCATAAAAATCGCGGTTAACCCCCTGCCCATTAGACGAAGCCTGCGACACATGGACCAGGCGGAGTTCAACGAGCTCATGCAACAGTTCCGGGTGATGCAGGCCAACATGCAGACTATGTCTGGCGAGTTGGATCGCCTGAGGGCGGAAAACGCCGAGCTACGCCAGACGCGAGGTGAAGGACGTCAGGAGTCGCCCGCCGTGGATGAAGCAAGTAGCAGTTTCGCGCCTAACGACGAGGTCCTCAGCGAGCTACAGAACTCGTTGGACGCTGAAGACGAGTGGACGGCACGGATGCAACGAGCACAAGGGACGCAGGAACAACAGTCACAGCCGAGGCAACAGTCGCAGACTACGCGACGACAGGCAACATCGACAACCCCGGTGATGGTTTCAATGGCGCCCCCGATGCATGCAGCAGCAACAGTCTCAACAACTGTTAAATTAAAGCCGACGAACCCGCCCCCGTTCAACCCCAGCGACAAAACCATCACTATGTCGGCATGGTTGTTCGGTGTAGAGGTGTTCTTCAATGCTGCGCAAATTGCTGACGATGCTACCCGCATTAATTTTGCAGTGTCGCTATTACGAGGGCCGGCGTTGGAGTGGTGGAAGCGGACTCTTCAGCTAGAGGGGGCTCTGGCAGGGATATCACGTGCGAACGACGGGACCTGGGCAGCTGTCACGCAACAGGCAACTTCAATCTTCGGAGTGGCCACGATACGCACATAGACGGAGTGGGGCGCCGCGCTGCGAACCAGATTCAAGCATGTATCCGCCTCGGATTCTGCTCGCATGAAGCTGCGTACCTGGAAGCACGTGGCGTCAGTCCAAGATTACACGGCAACATTCTGCAATTTGGCTGACCAAGTGGACGATATGAGCGACGCGGAGCGACTCGACCGATATGTCGCAGGCCTCAAGTACGAAATACAGTACGAGGTGCGACGGGCGAGGCCACGTGGTTTTCTCGAGGCCGTCCAGGTGGCTGAATCAACGGATGCACTGATGCAATGGGCGAGAATGAGTTCCCGGGAGGGCACTCAATTTCGTGGACCGCCGCGCCAGCCCACAATCAACGGGGTGGATGCACCGAGACATGGACCTAACACGTGCTTCAACTGCAACCAACCGGGCCACTGGAGGAAGGACTGCCCAAAGCTGAACCAGGGAAACAGGAACGACGGAGAGTGGTCGGGAAAAGAGACGAGTCAGTAGCAGTCGGTGAGAAGAAACGAACGAGAATGAGGATGGACTATGAATGAAGTGAGTACAAATATGAAACCCTAATTGGGTTGTACCCCCTATGGGATACCCCACTATAGCCTACACAAATAAGTAAGCTATAATGTTCTGACACACCCCCATAGGCAAAGTGGGGGAGAACAAGGGGTCACAAGACCAGTCAAGCAAAGCAAAGCAAAGCAAAGCTCAGGGTGGATCACAAAGTCACCACACATTCCGAGCGCAAGGTCAAGGGCCACAAGGCCAGTTCGCATGCAAGATCATATATAGAGATATACAGGAGTCAAGCAAGCAAGAGCAAGAGTATATATAGGTCAAGGTACAAGCAAGGTCAAGAAGTGAGCAAGTGAGGCAAGACAGGCACAAGACCCAGCTGCGTGCAGCAACGCTGATGATCACAAGGAGCAAGTGCCTTGGTGAAGACATCAGCACTGTTGGCCTCAGAGGCCACGTACGCAAGTCGCAACTGTCCACGCTGCTGCAGCTCACGAGCAAGAAAGTAGCGGAGAGCAATGTGCTTTTACCTGTGCTCCACTCGCTGCTCTCACCACAAGGCCAACATGGCCTTGTTGTCTACGTACAGGACTGGAGGAGAACGAGGCGGCTCTCCAAGGTCGGTCAGCAGGTAGGTGAGCCAGCGAAGCTCCTGAGCAGCCATAGCCCCGGCGTAGATCTCAGCCTCACAACAGGAGCCGAGAACAGAAGACGAGCGAGTAGCCCGCCACGAGACAGAGCCGGAACCAAGGCCGAAGGTGTAACCCTGTGACGACCGCTGCGTAGCCTGGTCGTCAGCCCAAGAAGCGTCCGCGTGCCCAGTGAGGACCACTGGACTGCGCCCTCCAAGCACTAGCCCCATGCCCGACGTACTGCACAAGTAGCGCAACACCCTCTTCGCTGCAGCCATGTGCTCTGGTCGGTGTCTCCTAGGAGCAACATAGCGTGCGAGAATGCTGAGAGGGTATGCAAGGTCAGGTCGTGTGCAGGTCATCAGGTACATGAGGCAGCCAACAAGCTCTGCATACGGGCCACTCGACTCTACGGACTCATCCGAAGGCAGAGCTGAGAGCGAGTGGCGAGTAGGCAGAGGAGTGGCCTGAGGCGAGGAGTACGTGAAGCCGAAGCGCTGAAGGACCTGCTGCACCATGTGTGACTGAGTCAGGGTAATGGTGCGGCGTGCTCTGTCCCGGGTGATCTGCAAGCCAAGGTAGCTGCGCAGTTCACCCAGGTCAGTGCACGTGTGTCTCTTCTACAGCTCGGACTTCACGTAAGCGAGTCCAGCAGTGTCCGCTGTGGCAAAGACCAAGTCGTCGACGTACACGAGGATGTAGAACGGCGGCAGAGAGGTGTCGGTGCGCAGAAACAGCGACGGGTCAGCAGTAGAAGGAGCAAACCCAAGTGCCGCAAGCGTAGTCCTCAGTGTGTCGTGCCACTCACGTGGAGCCTGGCGGAGACTGTAGACTGGACGCCGGAGACTCCACTGGGTACCAGGAGGGAAAGACCCAGTGAAGCCAGGTGGGCGACGCAGCCAGATCTCCTCGTGCAGGCTGCCCTGCAAGAAAGCTGTGCTGAAGTCGAGAGAGTGCAGCTCGTAGTCACGGTGAGCAGCAACGTGCACCAGTACCCGAAGAGTGGTCATCTTCGGGGTGGGGGAGAAGGTCTGAAAGTAGTCAACCCCCTGCCGCTGACTGAAGCCACGAGCCACGTAACGCGCCTTGAAGACAGGCGGAGAACCCGGCGGCCGCTTCACCCTGAAAATCCACATGCCACTGACGATGTTCGCCCCAGGAGGGGGAACAGCGTCGACGTAGGTGCCTGTGGACTTCCAGGAAGCCATCTCTGCATCCATAGCTGCCTGCCACTGAGAGGAGTAGGGACCCTCTATCGCCTCTGCGTAAGAGCGCGGAGTCGGGATGTCTAGTGCATCCGGGTCTCCCTCAGGGGCTAGCAGTACAGACGCAAGATGAGGTGAAGTGGCGGCCAGACACTGGAACTCCTCCTGCCTGTCCTCAAGGACGTCCGTGCCAAGGGCACACTCACCCCCGACGGACGGAGGACAGGCAGACTCAGACTCAGCGACAAGACTAGCAGCGTAGTCTAGACGACAGCGCGCAGCAAAGTCGACGAGCTCAGTGACAAGGGCAGACGCAGCAGAAGACTCGAAAGAAGGGTCAGTGATAACAGTAGCAAGAAGACGCGTGACAGTAGGACTGGCAGCACGAAGAGAGTCCGACTCCGGGTCGGCAAGAGCAGGAAGAGAGGAAGCAGGAGGAGAAGGCAAAGGGGCACGCAGAGGAGCAGTAGACGGACGCAGAGACATCCGGTGCGTGCCAGGGACAGGAGGAGGACGCTGACGCGAACCACGACCACTAGTGCGCGCAGTACGAACAGGCGACGCAGGACGAGACGCAGGCTCACGACGCTCAGTAAGACCTCCAGTCGGACCAGCGTAGGGAGAAGGAGCAGGCAAAGGTGAGGCAGGCTGTAGCTGTGACTGTGACAAGACAGGCTGTGGACCCTCTAAGGGAGGAGGAGGAGGACTAGGAGAAGGTGTAAGACCAAGAACCTGCTGCAGGAGCGGAACGAAGTACGGCCGGGGCCGCGCGGCGACGCCAGAAACAGCAGGGACAGCACCGGTACCCCAAGCAGGAGTACCCGCTCCAGCAGCACCTCCAGTAGCTCCAGAACCTCCAGCAGCACCACCAGGAGCACCACCAGTCGGACCTCCAGCGGCAGTCTCAGCGTCAACACCCTCAGCAGCACCAGCTCCAGGAGAACCCTCAGACCCAGCAGCTCCAGCACCCACAGTACGAGCACCGCCAGGACGCTCGGCAGCAGTACCCTCTGCAGCCGAAGAACCTCCAGCACCAGCAGCACGCCTCCAGCGCCTGGCAAACCACTCACGTAGCTCCTGAGGGGAGAGTGGCTCTCGGCGAGACGAAGCACCTCCAGGCGGAGCACCCCCAGTCCCAGCACCTCCAGGCTCAGCACCCCCAGACTCAGTACCCCCAGGCTCAGTACCCCCAGGCACAGCACCCCCAGGCTCAGCACCTCCAGGCTCAGCACCCCCAGGCTCAGCACCCCCAGGCTCAGCACCCCCAGGCTCAGCACCCCCACGCTCAGCACCCCCAGGCGCAGCACCTCCAGACTCCGCACCCCCAGGCTCAGTACCCGCAGGCGTAGCACCTCCAGTCTCAGCACCCCCAGGCTCAGCTCCTGCAGCAGCACCAGAGTCACCAGTGACCTCGACAGGCTCGACCGCGTCTACCTGGGACACACCTGAAGGGGCAGGACCCTGAGGGGGGAGGGGGTCTACCGGGGGGGGACCTGGTACCAAGAAGAGCGGGGGCGGGGGGAGGGACGGAGTGCGGTAGGGGAAGAGGCGGTAGTAGGGCACCGACTCGTCGATCGTGACGTCCTGGGAGGACAGAACACGTCGAGAGGTGGGGTGGTAGAACTGCCACCCAGGGGCGTCGGGGGGGAACCCCAGGAAGACGCAGGGAGCAGCGCGAGGGGACAGCTTGTCCGCAGACAAGTCGCGGACAAACGCCCGAGATCCCCAGACCCGAAACGACGACGCATCGCCAACCTTCCCCGTCCACAGAAGGGCTGGGGAGGTCTCCGGCGTGGAGACCCTGGGGTGGAGGTTGATCTGATGCGCCGCGTACCTGACCGCAAACGGCCACAGAAAATGGGGGGCAGCCGCATGCATCATAGACGTACGAGCGACGTCCATGACCATGCCAATGCGGCGCTCTGCAATCCCATTTTGCTGCGGTGAGTCCGGAAGCGTGAAGGTCTGGCGGATGCCTCGCGCACGACAGAAGGCACGCAGAAGGCCAGAGGAGAACTCTCCGCCTCTGTCCGAGTGCAGACGCAACACAGGAAAGTCCGAGCCAAAGCTCTGCCTGAGCTGGAGACGAGCTGCGCGGATCCAGTCGATCAGCACCTCAGTGGCATCACCCTTGCTGCGCAAGGGGAAGACTGTGGTGTAACGCGAGTAGTCGTCAACCACCAGCAGGAAGTAGCACTCGTGACCGAGTCCACGGACGCGGGCAGGGCCCCACACATCCATGTGAAGCGTCTGCAACGGAGCCTCTGTCGGAGGAAACTGGGAGGAGTGAGGGGCAGCACGCTGGCGCCCCACGACGCAGGGGACACAGGCAGGGCCAGGGCCCAGAGGAAGGGGAGGGAGGGACCGGGGGAGACCAGACACAAGAAGACGGGAGGCCATGCCTCTGAGCCGAAGCAGAGAGGGGTGGCCAAGGCGGTGGTGCCAGAGGAGAGTCTCGTGAGACAGACAGCGACACGAACAGGGGGCAGACTCAGGACCAGACCTGGACGCTGCAGCAAACGCCTGACCAGACGAAGGGACTCTACCAGACTCAGCATCGGGAGGAGAAGTAGTGGTCAGTGTGTACAGGCTCGACCTTGGCTGACGTGTAAACGTAGCTAGGTGGCGACCTGTGCTAGCCTCTGTGCAGTGTGTCACCCGCTGACAAGCAGGAGTGAACTGGTGGACACCCCCATCCTGTAGGTCAGCACCACTCACCAGGTTCGTAGAGAACGAGGGGAGGTAGAGACCAGTCAGGGTGCCAGAGGGAGCCGCCGGACACGGGAGGACTGTGGAGAAACGAGACAGGACAGGACCCCCAGAGGGGTCAGCCAGGGACACCGCAACCGGCCGACTAAGAGGCGTGAGAGTGGTGCGGTCCCGAAAGAAGGAGCGAGAAGCCCCAGAGTCAAGGGTGAAGGTGAGGGAGGCCGAAGCCGACGTAGTACCTAAGAGCGCAGACTCACCAGTACCTGAGGACGCAGACACACTAGCACCAAGAGCAGCAGCGTCGCAAGCACCTAGGGCAGCAGCCGCACCAGTACCTAGAGCAGCAGACTCAATGCCCGGATCGGGCGGGAAACACCGGTAACAGTCACCCTCATCACTAGCAGACACAGCATACATGGCAGCAAGAATAGCATCAAAGTCAAGATCAAAGATAGCTACACCAGCCCTAGACAGCTCTCCCCAGCGGGGGATCTCAGAGGCCTCCGGAAACTGCTGGCGCCAAGCGTCGGTCAAGCGGGCAAAGCAGCGGCGGGCGGTGTGGGTGCCCCCACACTGCTCACCCGCACGGTCGCCGGTGCGAAGGACGTAGGTGCAGGGACCGAACGCCCCACCACGCTGACGCTGAGAGTACCACTCACGGAGCTGCTGAGGGGTGGGGACGTCGTGAGAGCACTGCTGTTGCTGCTGCTGCTGTTGGCGCTGACTACCTCCAGTGGTGCTCCGCTGGGACGAGCCACTCCGACCACCTCCACCACCGCCACCTCCGCCTCCGCCGCCACCGCCGCCACCGCCACCCTCGCCCCCGCCGCTCCCACCGCCACCACCACCACCACCTCCGCCTCCACCGCCGCCACTAGTACCTCCACTCCCGCCACCACCTCCACTGCCACCCCCACTCCCCCCGCCGCCTCCACCGCCTCCGCCACCGCCCCCGCTAGCTCCACCCGCTCCCTTGCCCCCTTTGCCCCTGCCTGGGCGGCGCCTACCGCTGGGGGCAGACGCCGCACCGACTGACTCCAAACCAACGAGGTCGGCCGCAGCAGCAGAGGCGACAGAGGGAAGTAGGGGGGAAGGAGAACACCCCTCAAAGATGGGGGTGCGAGGGTCACCACGAGAGGCCCCTACAGCGACGATACTCTTCTCAGCCGCCAGCAGGGACTTCTCAAGGAGGTCGACAGTGAGGGTGGTGGGACAGACAGAGAGAAACTGGTCCCTAACGGCACGAAGGGACTCAGGGAGACGGGTGACTAGAAAGTAGAGAGTGATGTACATGGGAGGAGGGTTTGCGGCGCGGAACTCAGCAGGAAGCGCAGCGCGGTAGCGAGTGTCACTAGCGCGGAGGTGGGTAAAGAGGTCAGCGACTGTGGGAAAGGCAGCGAGGTCAGGGAAGAGGAACGGTAGCATGAGGCGGCTCAGCGTAGCGGAGGAAGGGGAGGAGTAGCGCGCAACTACAGCGTCGTACAAGGCCTGAGCGGTCTTGCACTGACTAAAGTGTGCACGCTCGGAGGAAGGGAGGTGGCGACGCACAGCAAGACGTGCAGCAGCATCGCGCGTGGCCCACTTGGAGCAAACAGAGGGGTCAGCATCAGCAGGAGGGGCAGGGACAGGGCCAGAGACAAAGTCAAAGAGAGAAACCTCATCGATCGCATCGCACAGTAAGTACAGCTGCAGGTCCTCGACCCAGAGTGCAAAGTCAACGGCACGACCCTCAGCGTCAAAAGACAGGACACTGGGGGTGGCCATTATAGCAGCTGACAGTCTCACCGGGCGGGAAGAGTCGGGTAGCTCAGGAGTACAGCCACACAGCAGCACAGCAGCTACGGCGGCCCAGGAGCAGCAGCAGTCCCCACAGGAACAGGAGGCCGACGCCTCAGGCTGCTCGGGCGGCTCGGGCGGCTCGGGCGACTCGGGCGGCTCGGGCGGCTTGGGCGGCTCGGGCGGCTCGGGCGGCTCGGGCGGCTCGGGCGGCGCGGGCGTCTTGCGGGCGACAGCACGGGCGGCTGGGGCGGCTCGCGGGTGGCTCACGGGCGGCTGGGGCGGCTCGCGGGCGGCGTACGGGCGGCTTACGGGCGGCTGGGGCGGCTGCACGGGCGGCTCGAGGGTGGCGTCGGCTGCTCACGGGCGGCGTCGGCGGCGACGGCGGCGTCAGCGGCTCACGGGCGGCGTCGGCGGCGTCGGCGGCGTCGGCGGCTCACGGGTGACGTCGGCGGCGTCGGCGGTGCACGCGCGGCGTCGGCGGTGTCGGCGGCGTCGGCGTCGTGGGCGGCTCACGGGCGGGCGGCTCACGGGCAGCGGCTCACGGGCGGCGGCTCACGGGCGGCGGCGTCACGGGCGGCGGCGCACCAGCGGCGGTTGACGGGCGGCTGCGCTGACGGGCGGCGCTCACGGGCGGTGCTCACGGGCGCCGCTCACGGGCGGCGTTCACGGGCGGCGGCGCACGGGCGGCAGCGCACGGACAGGCCGCGGGCGGCGAACGGGCGCTAGGGCGGGCGCCGGGCGCTAGGGCAGGCGCTAGGGCGGGCGCTAAGGCGGCCGCTAGGGCGGGCGCTAGGGCGCTAGGGCGGGCGCTAGGGTAGGCGCTAGGGCGCAAGGCGCTAGGGCAGAAGAAAAAGAAAAAAAAAAATCTAAGTGGTGGGCCCTAAGCACAGTTCTCACAGGGGAACCTGCTCTGATTCCATGAGAAGAAACGAACGAGAATGAGGATGGACTATGAATGAAGTGAGTACAAATATGAAACCCTAATTGGGTTGTACCCCCTATGGGATACCCCACTATAGCCTACACAAATAAGTAAGCTATAATGTTCTGACAGTCGGGCCACCTACTGACGCGACCCCGTCGCCCGGCAATCAACATCCACACTGAGTAGTGGTACCGATACGGGCTATTGACCGCAACCGGACGAATAAGGTGGATGAACATGTTACCCTGTGTTGGTCGTGGGGAGGTTTAACGGGCATAAAATAAAATTATTCGTTGACGGTGGGGCGAGCCACAGTCTCGTCAACCTAGCAACGGCCAAAAAAAATGGGGTCAAGCTGGACAGGTGTCTACCCGAGATTGACGCGCGTCTGGTGGACGGGACACCGCTGGCGATAAAAGACGAGGTCCGACAAATTCAGATGAAGTGTGGCGACGATTTCGGGTTTTCCATGCGGATGTTGGCGACAACACTGGACGGTTGCGATGTACTGCTTGGAAGAGATTGGCTGCAGCGATTCAATCCGATCATCGACTGGACGACGGGGGCGATCACGGTGCTGTGCAACAAGGGGCGCGTGACACTTCCGAAATGGGCAGAGCCGGAGCCGATGACAATACGTGTCAATGCGATAACACTGAAGAGAGTGATCAAACGGGGAGCGCAAGGCTACGCCGTACATCTGTACGAGGTGGTGGCTTCCGAAAAAATCGCCAACATTGACACGCTCTACGCTGCTGTACCCGACGACGTGGCGAGCAAAATTCGGAGGTATCCTGAAATTTTCGCGGATGACCTGCCTGACGGGTTGCCACCTCAGCGTCCGGAAGACCACAGGATTGAGTTGGAGCCAGGCGCAAAACCAACTGTTCGGTCACAATGGCGGCTCAGCCAACCGGAGCTCGACGAATTGCAGAAACAGCTGGATTATCTGCTTTCTAAGGGTTTTATCCGCCCGAGCACGTCACCGTACGCCGCCCCGATACTGTTCACACCGAAGAAGGACGGAGGCCTGCGCATGTGCATCGACTACCGAGCGTTGAATCGGGTCACGATCAAGTCACGTTACCCGATCCCACGAGCAGACGACCTGTTGGACCAGCTTCGCGGGGCTCGTTTCTTCTTGAAAATCGATTTGCGAGGTGGCTACCACCAGATTCGTGTGTTGGCCGACGACTGCCCGAAGACTGCATTCCGCACCCGCTACGGCAGTTATGAGTACACCGTGATGCCGTTCGGGTTGACGAACGCACCCTCGACTTTCCAGCTCACCATGAACGGAGTGTTTCCGGACATGTTGGACAAGAAAGTCATTGTTTACCTGGACAACATCCTGGTGTACAGCAGGACTCGGGAGCAGCATTTACAGGACTTAGACGAGGTGTTCCGACGCTTGCAGCAGAACCGGCTGATTACGAAGGGCTCTAAGTGCGAGTTCTTACGGTCGGAGCTGGAGTTTCTGGGGCACGTAGTCTCAGGGGAAGGCATTAAAATTGACCCTCGTAAAGTAAAGGCGATTTCGGAGTGGAAGCCGCCCACGAACATCACTGAGTTGCAAAGTTTCCTCGACTTCGTTAACTACGTCCGCCGTTTTGTACCCAATATGGCGGGGGTAACCAGGCCGTTAACCGATCTTCTGCATAAGGGCGTGCATTTTAGTTGGGGGAAGAGAGAACAGCTGGCTTTCGACGAGCTGAAGAAAATTTTGAGTTCACCCCCGGTGCTTCGGCTGGCAGATCCATCTCGACCGTTCGAAGTCGTGACGGACGCCAGCGATTTCGCCGTCGGCGCTGTGCTACTACAGGACTTCGGCAACGGGCTGCAACCCATCGCGTATGAGTCAAGAAAAATGCAGCCGCCCGAGCGCAACTACCCGGTTCACGACAAAGAAATGCTCGCCATCGTGCATGCGTTTCGTACTTGGCGATGTTACCTCACGGGAGCTGATGTCACAATCCAAACTGACCACAAGTCATTACAGTACATGCGCAGCCAACCACAGCTCAACCCACGACAAATCCGGTGGCTCGACTACCTCGAATCCAACTTCCGCTACACCATCACATATAAAAAGGGCACCAACAACATCGCCGACGCCCTGACCCGCCCATCGATGCAGACCGCAGCAGTACTAATCGCCCATTCTAACCCTTTATTGGCAGGATTATTCAAGCACGGCTACAAGATTGACAGATTTTTCAGGACCAATCAACACCACGGGGTCACTACATCGCATGGGAGTTACTACCTAAAAGTCGGTACTAACCGAGTTTGGGTACCTTCCTACCGACCCTTACGAGAATTGCTGACGCAGGAAGTACACGACTCCAACCTCTCCGGGCATTTCGGCGTCGACAAAACGTTGAAGATACTGCAGCGGAATTACTACTGGCCCGACATGGCGTCGGACGTGCAGCACTACGTGTCCGCCTGCCCGACCTGCCAAGCAATGAAGTCATCCCGACAACGCCCAGCTGGATTACTGCAGCCCCTCGAGCCACCCGAACGACCGTGGCAACAAGTGACAATGGATTTCGTCACGGGCCTCCCAGCTGGCGCAAGTGGCAACGACTCCGTGCTCGTCGTCGTTGATCGCTTAACGAAAATGGCGCATTTCGCGCCCTGCCGTACAACGATCACATCCGAAGAAACAGCAAGACTCTTCATCTCGACCGTCGTGCGCCTACACGGGTTACCTTCGGCGATCATCAACGATCGAGATCCGAAATTCACGTCGAAGTTCTGGCAAGAGACATGGGCACAGTACGGTACCCGCCTGCAGTTTTTGTCGTCCTACCACCCGCAAACTGACGGACAGACAGAGAGGACAAACCAGACGATGGAGCAGCTGATTCGCACGAATTGCCCAGACATCACCAAGTGGGAAGATTCCCTTCCCATGCTCGAGTTTGCGTACAATAACGCCCCATCTGCAACGACCAAGCAGTCACCATTCTACCTGAATTACGGGATAGACCCGGTGGTACCCTCGTCAACGACTCCCGACAACCCGGTACCCAGGTCACAGCAGTTTATTTCGGAACTACAAGCAGCGCGCGCCAAAGCAGCGGAATTTATCCAGAAAGCGAATTCGGCCGCCAGTCGCTACGCCGACCAACATCGACGCAATTTACCCTTTCGTGAGGGGCAGATGGTTCTCCTGGACACCAAAAACCTCAAACTGCCCCAACCTGCAAAACTGCGTCCACGCTACGTGGGACCTTTCCGCATCATTCGGATGCTGACACCGGTCACTGCGAAACTTCTACTACCGGACGACTGGCATATCCACGACGCCTTCCACGTCAGTTTACTTCGCCACTACGTGGCACCCCAGTCATCCGACGTCGCTCGACCCCACCAGGCGCCAAGTGTCCGACCAGTGGCAGATTCTACGCTCCAACCTTGGAAGATATTGAATCATCGCATTCGTGCGACCCCCGCTGGACGCCACGTCGACTTCCTACTACGATGGGTGGATCGCACAAGTGACGATGACACGTGGGTCCCGGCTGACTCACTACAAGGGCACTCGGTACTTCGGCAGTATCTTTCTCGCCGACATGTGCCTGATATTGACCACCTTTCTTGAAGGGGGGGGGTAGTGTAAGGAATTTCGCTAATTCCTTACTGAGGCACCTCTTACGCGTTCAATTCCAACTTTCGGGATTCAGGCTCGGTCCGTCGACCTCGCCTCCCGAACGTCTCCCGCGTCGCCTTCGGGGTTCCCCAACCCCAAACCTACACCCAACCTTCGCGCGACTCCGCGACCTCGGCTTAGCTAGCTGTGCTATATTATGCCTAGGCCTCGTTGTTTGCTCAGTAGTTGTAATCACTTCCGCGATATTGCATTCTGCGCACTCTTCTTTCATACAACTCATAACACGCGTTAAGCGAGTTACCAAACGTGTTAAGTGAGTTACCAAACGCGTTAAGCGAGTTACCAAACGCGTTGAAATCGCTACCGTACGCGTTATACTGCCCCATGTAAGTTACCATTGACATATTTTCCCCGAAGAAAACGGTCGAGGCTGGTACGTGGTGATAACGGGTTCAGTGTAGAGAATCAGCACTTCCCTTCTACACAATGTGTAAACTAGATAGTTATGGCTCCTTTGCTGCCAACTGAAATGATCAGGAATCAATAACGAACGACCAATGAAATCATACCTGGTATGGTACCGCTCAATCCAATACATCGCCATAACAAGGAAGTGAATATTTGAACGATCATCAGCATTGGCTATCTCCGCCTTACTACAGCACGCCACTAAGCAAACTCTCCATGTAATGTGCGGTACAACATTGTCAGAGGCTAACGAGGGAGTGCAATTAGCCCGATACCAGTAACACCTTTTCAATACGGTAGCTGCCAAAAAGTCTATTGACGCTACCCTTCCTGCCCTGCCAGGCCTGCTTCACCGATTCTTTCTAGTTCACGTCTATTTGCCTTTGTTGACCATGGCACCCTTGGGAACAGTGTCGTTCTTAGGAGCGGCAGCACTCTTGGGAGCATCAGCATTCTTGGGAGCAGCAGCACTCATGGGAGCATCAGCATTCTTGGGAGCAGCAGCAGTGTCAGCCTCCCCCAATGTGTTGCCAACCTTTCCCTCGCTTTCCCCCCCTTCCCCATCTTTCTTGTCCCCCTCCGTCTTATTCCCATCCCTCTTTGCATTCTTGACCTCAGCCGAAGGAGCAGGGGATGGTGAGAGCAAAGGGGAAGGAGAGGGAGAAGGAGGAGTTGTAGGAGAGGGAGACGGAGAGGGAGACGAAGCAGTGGACCTCCCAGCTTCCTTCCTAGCCAGCTCCTTGTAAAAGTCCACATAAGAGTATGATAGATACTGTGCTCGCACCCGCTGCATATCCGCCCTCTCCTGCGCACTCAGTCCCTCTTCCCCCAGCTCCTTTTCCACGTCACTGCTGCTGCTGCTGCTGGTGGGCGAGCTCTTGGCGTGAGAGTGGTTGGAGGAAAAGTTGAATTCTTGGTACTGGGCTGTGAACGGGCCGTATGACCAATCCATCTGACAACGAAACGCCACAGGGGGACGGGAGAGGGGGGAAGGAGCAAGGTGAAGGTGCAGGGGGGAGAAGCAAGGGAAGGAGCAAGGGAAAGGAGGAGTGAATGGAACAACGGCCTAATGGCAACCTTGGTACAGTTCCAGAAACGGTGATGCAATGGTGCTGCATGAGATAAAAAACGCCCAACAACGCAACAACACAATAGCATAAGAGCAGCGGAAGTGGGAATGGCATGGCATTGCAAAGGGAAGGGATGTTAATTGAAACGCCAAGACAAGGGCAATTAACTCGAGGTGGCAGGTGAGAAAAGGCAAGGAGGAATAAGAGGAGGAAGGGGAGGCGAGAGCGTACAGGAGGCATAGCCCAGTCCGCGGACCAGACGCTTGCGCACACCCGCAGTGGTGACACCACACCCACTGCTGGGTTGTGCGGGTTGAAGCGCGTCTCTCGTATGGGGCGCTCATCCACATACCAGCTGGGAGTAGTGAAAGGGAGAGAGGGAGAGGGCGTGAGTCTTTTGCTGTAACTGCTTATCCTTTGAAGACAGGGAGCAGGTAGCAGGGAACAGGAAGCAGGAAGCAGGGAGCAGGGAGCAGGGAGCAGGGAGCAGGGAGCAGGGAGCAGGGAGCAGGGAGCAGGGAGCAGGGAGCAGGGACAAGGGAGGTGGGTCAAGGGAGAAGGGACAAGGGAGCAGAAGGCAGCAACTCACACAATGGCCTCGGGCGACCAGCGCACGCTGTATGTGTGAAATTCACTGGTGGGGTCGAACCACGGCTGCATCTGCTCCTCATGCCCGCCCTTGCCGTTGGCGTAGTAGTTGGTGTGGATGCGGATGCCGCTCGGGCTCTCGCTGCCTATCAGCTCAAAGTCTATCTCGTCGTGCCGCCCAGGCAGCTTGCTAGTGAGCTGGTAACGGGCAAAAATAGGGAGGGCGAAAGAGGGATTGGAAGGAGGGCGTTGAGCCGCAGGAGTGGGTCGGGTGGGATGGGGCGGGATGGGGCGGGATGACATGGGTGGCAAGGAAGAGGGTAGAGAGGGCATGCCAACATGCCTGCATGGCATTCAGTGACTCCTCACAGTCCGCTCTGGCGGTTCACGCAGCAGCGGTCACCTCTGCTTCACAAGGACAGACAATCAAGTATACGCCCCCGCGGAGCGTGGCGCGACTCACACGCATCCTACCGCGGCGGTGACACTCTTCGAGTACAGTACACGGGCGGAACCTGCATGAGATTTCTCAAATCCGTTGCATGCAGCTGTATATTTCGAGAATTATAGAAAGAAACAAAGCGTGCAGCCTGCCGTGACTCACATAGAGCGTGGTGATGACGCTCCCCGAGTACACAGGCGGCACCTTGATCCGCGCCGACACGAACCCGAACCGCAGGTACGACTTGGAGTTAACAGCGCCCACTGCGCGCATTAAGGGGAATGGGCGGATGGGGGACGGGGGCAGATGAGCGGAAGCGAGGGTGTGGGTTGTCAGTAGAGCAGATGGGGAAGGTGGGCGACGGGAAGAGCAGAGCGCGACAAACTCCGCGCTTGGATGGTAAGGAAAAGGGGCGGAGTTCGGGTGATTGTGGTTGCATGCGTGTGCGCGAGTGTGCGTGAGTGGGTGGGTGTGTAGATGCAAACGCGGCTTACATCCGGCGTATTGGTCGAGTGTCAGCCGCACGTCGCCTGAAGTGCGGTCGATCTCCGTGAGCTGCGGCACGCCCACCACCTCCAAGTCCGCTACACCGAGGGACGTATCAGACGACTCCTGCGACTCTTGCGACTCCTGCGACGCGTTCGAAGGTGACGACGGCTCATGCGACGTGGCAGCAGAACCAGACACGGACGCCACGAGCGGCCGTCGCCCGTCGTCGTTGTCGTTGGCGGACGCAATCTCTCCCTTGCCAGATGCGGGCTTCACTCCGCCCACTTCCACTTGGCTCCCCCCCTCCTCCTGCTGCTCCTCCTCCTCGTCGTCGTTCGCACCCGTCTCCGGAGACTTGACTGTTTCCTCGTCAACCCCCGACACCATCACCACATTTGAAGAAGATCCCTGGACCCCCTGTCCCGTCACCTCGTTCTCCGTCTCCCCCTCCTCCGCATCATTCACTTCTGCCTTATCGCCCGCATCACCATCCGCTCCTGCGTCGTTCTCGCTCTCGCGCTCTCCGCCCGCCTCGCCTGTTACCTTCTCGCCGTCGTCCGCCTCTCCCTCCGAAGGTTTCGCCTCACCACTGACAGTAGATTCAGACGCACTGTCATCGGGGTCTGAATCAGCATTTGTACCACCGGAGCGCGCCAGAATCTCGTCCAAATTCGCATTTTTCGCCTTCTGCAGCGGCTCCAACGACATGTCGCGGAAATCCCGTGAGCGCGAGTTGACCCGAGCAGCGTCGGGTTCCTCAAGGTCACCGTTTCCGCCCGCCACAGCAGCTGTTCTGATCTGCGCGATCCGCGCGACCATGTCACCGATGCCGTTGCTGCCGGCGGCAGCGCCGTCCGTGGCGCTGCTGCTGTCGCCGAGTTCCCCTCCACGCTTCGCGGCGGCTGCTGAGTTGTCCAATAGAAGTCTGTTCGCGTCGCTAGCTGTTTCCGTGGGTGAGGAGTCTGTCCTCGAGCCGCCGCTGGCAGGCTGGGTCAGTGCCATGAGGCAAGGCCTCCCAGCAGCAGACGGATCGCCAGAAACACCAGCTCCACCGCAAACGGGAGGCTGCGACGCGGTCACGCTGGCTTCCTGACTTATAGTTTCTTCCCCGGAATCGGGACCGTATGGAGCGTGAGAGTCGGAATCTGACTGCAGGGAGTTCGCGCTGGGTTTGCTGGCGGGGAGGAATTTCCGGAACATGAGCTGTTGCGACTCGCGCGGCTTCATGGGATGAGGGTGGAACGAGGGGAATGCAGCGGAGGGCAGCAGGAGGCTGACGACGAGCAGAGTGAGGGTAATGAGTAGAGGTGATTCAAACGATCGGGGTTGAAGTCGATTCAGAAGCCCGGATCGCGCCATGGCTTATGGTGGGAGGGAGAGTACTACTGAAGATTACGCCAGCACCTTTTAGCCTGAAGCTGGAAAGTCAGAGAGGAAACCATGCAGCTAGTTTCCAGACCAACAAAAGGTTCTCTGCTGAAACACGTCTGCGACCATGTTCGAGTTATCTAGTACTTGTGGTCAGTAGAAAGAAACCAGAGCAAACGAGGGAAAACAAGCTCTGTGTTCTGCGTACCTTCTGTAACGCGCGGCGCGATGAGACCCGAATTCGATGCGATGCGATTCGGTACACGAAAATGTGACCATCCCGTGGAAGCGGTGCTTTCGGGTACGGGCAGGTCAGAAGAAAGATGCATGATTTGAGATGGTGCGGATTCTGGCGGGCCAATGAGATGTCAGATCGCGACCTTAGGGGGGGAACTGGTGCAGCACAGTTGCCAGGCAACTGCTAACGCCAGCAAACGCTGGAACAAGGAACTCAGGAGGGTCAGGCGCGAAATTTGAAATACACCACGTGGCTTTCTGACACTCGCTGAAGTTACAGATAGTTCTGTGCACACAGCAGACTTGGGAGGGGGAATGAGCAGGTGCGGAACTGTAATGAATATACATTCATTACTGCCGAAGCTGCTCCTAGCGAGGACAGCTCCGAGCTCTTCGCGTCAGTTTCAGGTTCGGCCTACATTTCGGACCGAACCACTACCGAGTCGCCCCGCACCAATCGCGACACTTCCAAACCATCCACGTCCCGAGGTCCTGGCCTAGCACGGTTTCGACCCTCAAAATGTGTGCTCCTGTAAGGAATTTTCTCGGCATTCCTTACGGAGCCCGACTACATCGCGTACAGCAACAACCGTTGTTCGCCCGTTACTGCTAACGGGACTTCGCCAACTTCGCGCGCACTGTTTTGCCAAACCTCGCACTGCTGGCCCGGCCGTGTCGGCCTACGCTTCGGGACTAGCCCGAGCCTCGCTGCCAGCATAGCACTTGCTAGCCCGCACGCACCGCGTTACCGCTTGCATGTTTCGCGTATAAATGTTCGCTCATGCCTTCGCTCACATCTTTGTACTCGTTTGACACCTTAGTGCAATTCTCGCTGCTTCGATTCATTGCACCCGTAACACTTGGTATTCAGAGCCCCTTTCTTTCGGACCGCGCATCTCCGCACCCCAGGAAATCAACTTTTGATTTTTCACTCGAAGGGACTCACGTACCTTAGCACCTAGGAGCCGTTGTCCTCGCGTTCTCTCGTAAACGCGTGCAGCCACGACTGCGCCTAGACTAAGACGAGCCGACGCCCTTCGAAATGGCTGAACACATCGACGTCACGACTCTCACGCAGGAGCACTTGGACGATCTGCTGCGACAAATCCGCGAGAGCGCCGAGGAAATCGCGACGCTGACGGCAGAACGCTCGTCCCTGCAAAACGACCTCACACGAGCACAATCCCAAGCACCTGGCACTCCGATTCAGCCCGCACCACAAACACCACAGCACGGAAGTGTGGGGCAACCCGCGAGCGCCGCAAGTGATGGCGTCGTCCGCCATGACGGAGACGACGACCACGGCACGACACACCCCGACGCGACGAATGCGGCCAGGACTCAGCCTCAAGTCACGATTTCAGTGCCGGCCGGCGGATCAACTCTTCCGTCGCCGATGCCGCTAAAGCCGCAGCGTCCGCCATGCTTTGACCCAAGTCAGCGGGGTGGTCCTACCGTTCAGGCGTGGCTCTTCACATTGAACGTTTTCTTCGACGCGAACTACGTCTCGGAGGATACGGCGAAGATTCGTTACGCCGTGTCGTTGCTGCGAGGACCCGCCATGGACTCGTGGCGCGTCATCGTCACGAAGCCGGCGGACTACGCGACTCTACCGACAAGGGAAGGACAAACCGGACCCTGGGCGCCGTCGTATTTCGTGGAGGTGCCCCAGTATCGCACGTGGGACGCGTGGTGCGCAGGTCTGCGCGCTCGTTTCGAGCCAATCGCGACTTCGATCGCGGCGCGACAAAAGCTCCGTACTTGGCGCCAACTCGGTTCCGTCCAAGAATACACGAGCGGATTTCTAGCGCTATGCGAGCAGGTGGGATATATGCACGAGAGCGAGCGGATCGACCGCTACATCGGCGGCCTGAAGCAGGACATCGCTCCGGAAATCTAGCTTCGCGGCGTCACCGACTTTCAAGAAATTCTCGCTATGGCGGAGAAACTTGATTTCTTCCGCCGACCGAGACCGGGGTCCTACGGAAGCAGCCATTGGGGACATCGGCCTTGTGGGACAAACGAGGGCACCACGATACGTGCCGTCGCCGCAAATGCCGCTGCCGCACCGTTCAAAGGGCGTTGCTTTGCGTGCAATCGGCCGGGACATCGCAAGAGCGAATGCCCGAAAAACGCTAAGGGAAAGAGGGAAGCTGAGCAGCAGAAGCAGACCAAGCAGCAGGGAAACGCTGGGAGTCAGTAGCAGACGGGCCCTCTACTGACAGGTCACGCCGCTCGCCCGACCCAACCGACCCTCACCGAGTGATTGTGCCGGTTCACGCAATCGACCACACCCGGCCGAATAAGGAGGGGACTACGGTAGACAGCCCCATACTGCTTAGTGGGAAAATTGGGATGGACTTAGTAAAAATCTTCGTAGACGGGGGAGCCAGCCATAGCCTTATCAACACTGCCACAGCACGAAAATTGCGACTGCCAATGGAGAGATGTTTACATGAGATCGACGCAAGACTGGTAGACGGCACGCCGCTGGCAATTCGGGAACGCGTAGACCGAGTTCGGATTCGATGTGGGGGTAATTTCACGTTTAGCCAAGAAATGCTCGCAACGACCCTCGACGGAACTGATATTTTACTTGGGCGTGATTGGCCGTGACGACACAATCTGCGAATCGACTGGACGACGGGTGACTGCACCGTGTGAGTGAATGGTAACAACATCGCCTTACCTCGCTGGGGCTCGCCTGAATCTTCGTCGGTGCGTGTCAACGCGATCACGATGAAACGCGCCGTAGCGGCAGGCGCTGACGTGTACGCGGTCGACATTCGGGAAGCCGAGGCAGTAGATAAAGGAGGGGATTTACAGAAACTGCTGGCCGACGTACCGAGTGATCTGGCAGCACTATTGAAGCAGTACAGGGACATTTTCCCGGACGATTTACCGACGGGACTACCACCTCAGCGACCGCACGACCATAGGATAGAGTTAGAACCGGGGGCACAGCCAACAGTACAGCGACAGTTCCGACTGACCCAGCCCGAACTGAACGAACTGAGGAAGCAGCTCGATTACCTGCTCGAGAAAGAATTCATTCGCCCTAGTTCGTCGCCCTTCGCAGCACCGATAATGTTCACACCGAAAAAAGACGGGGGATTTCGCATGTGCATAGATTACAGAGCACTGAACAGGGTTACCATCAAATCCCGTTACCCCATCCCGCGAGCCGACGAAATGATTGACCAACTGCGCACAGTCCGGGTTTTCTCGAAAATCGACCTCCTAGGGGGTTACCACCAGATTCGCGTCAATCCACGCGACTGCCCTAAGACCGCATTTCGCACACGCTACGGATCCTTCGAATACACCGTCATGCCCTTCGGACTGACCAACGCCCCCGCCACTTTTCAAATGACCATGAACGAAGCTTTCCGCCCGCTTTTATATAAGTGCGTCATCGTATACCTGGATGACATACTGATTTACAGCCCTGACAGAGCACAGCACTTATAGGACATCGAAGCAGCTTTTTAAATACTGAGTGCGAACCGCCTACTGACAAAAGCGTCTAAGTGTGAGTTTTTACAGAACCGCATGGAATTTTTGGGACACGTTATTTCAGCTGCAGGAGTGAAAATAGACCCGAAGAAAATTGCGACGATTCAAGCATGGCACGGGCCGACCAACTTGACCGAGTTGCAGAGTTTTTGGGGGTTCGTCAACTACGTGCGCCGGCTCGTCCCCGACATGGCGAAGCTGACTGCCCCGCTGACAGACCTGCTGAGGAAGGGGGTTGAGTACACGTGGGGGGAGAAAGAGCTAGCCGCCTTCTCGGCCCTCAAAAACATTTTGTGCTCACCGCCCGTGCTTCACATGTCAGATCCACATCGTCCGTTCGAGCTCGTCACTGACGCAAGTGACATCACTGTGGGAGCAGTAGTGTTGCAGGATTTCAGGAATGGCCTCCAGCCAATCGCGTACGAGTCCCGCAAGCTACACCCGCCCGAACGCAACTACCCGATACACGACCGCGAAATGTTGGCGATCGTGCACGCGTTCAAGGTTTGGCGGTGTTACCTGACTGGCGCCGACGTGACAGTACGGACAGACCACCGATCACTACAGTACCTACGCACCCAACCAAATCTCAATCCGCGACAGATTCGCTGGTTGGACTACCTCGAGTCCAACTTCCACTACACGGTTACGTACAAGAAAGGCGCCTCCAACATCGCCGACGCACTCACTCGCCCTACCGCCCAACTCCATGCCATCCTACTCGCCCAAACCAACCCGCTTTTAACAGGCCTATTCACCCACGGATACCACATCGACCCGTTTTTCACGGCCGGAAATTCACAGCAACTGGCAGAAGCTAAAGGAGTTTATTACGTAAAAACAGGCACCAATCGCATCTGGGTGTTGAACAAGGAATGAAATGACTAAGAATGAAATGAGTACAAATATGGAAACCTAGAAGTGTGTACCCCCTATAGGCTAACCCACTGTAGCCTAAACAACTACAACAATATATATAATGTTTGACACACCCCCATAGGCATAGTGGGGAGAACTAGGGGTCACTGTCAGAACATATCTATAGCTTATACTATTGTGTAGGCTGTAGTGGGGTATCCCATAGGGGGTACAACCCAGTTAGGGTTTCATATTTGTATTGCCTTCATTCATAGTCCACACATTCCTGTTCTACAATTCTCACATGGTATAGAGCGGGTTCCCTGTGGGAACTTCGCCTAGGGCCCACCGAAGCGCGCCCCGAGGCGCGCTAACTTTTTTTCCTCTCGCTCGAGCGACCCTCCGTGTCGCCCTTCCCTCGCGGCCCTGCCGCCCCTTCGGACGCGGCCCCGCCGCCATTTCGATCGCGGCCCCGCCGCCTACTCAGACGCGGCCCCGCCTCCTGCTCAGCCGCGGCCCCGCCGCCCGCTACGACGCGGCCCCGCCGCCCGCTACGACGCGGCCCCGCCGCCCGCTACGACGCGGCCCCGCAGCCTGCTCAGACGCGGCCCCGCCGCCCGCTACGACGCGGCTCCGCCGCCTACTCAGACGCGGCCCCGCCGCCCGCTCAGTCGCGGCCCCGCCGCCTGCTCAACCGTGGCCCCGCCGCCCGCTACGACGCGGCCCCGCCGCCCGCTACGACGCGGCCCCGCCGCCTGCTCAGCCGCGGCCCCGCCGCCCGCTCAGACGCGGCCCGGCCGTCCCCTTCTGACGGCCCTGCAGCCGCGCCTGACGGCCCCGCCGTCCCCTCTACCGGCTCCGCCGCTGCACCCGACGGCCCCGCCGTCCCCTCTGCCGGCCCCGCCGCTGCTTCAACCGGCCCCGCCGCTACCCCTACCGGCCCCGCTGCTGCACCTGTCGGCCCCGCCGCCCCAGCAGCCGAGCCGCAGTAACAGCCGAGCCGCCCCAGTAGCCGAGCCGCCCCTGCAGCCGAGCCGCCCCAGCAGCCGAGCCGCCCCCAGCAGCCGTGCCGCCCGAGCCGCCCGAGCAGCCGCGCCGCCGAGCCGCCCGAGCCGCCCGAGCCGCCCGAGCCCTCCCTGCACTGCCCTGTCTGGTGAGCACTGAGCTTTACTCTGCGCACTGCCCTCTCTCTACTGCTGTCATGGCTACCCCTAGTGTCCTCACCTTTGACGCTGAGGGCAGAGCCATCGACTTTGACGTGTGGGTAGACGACCTACTGCTTTTCCTACAGTGCGACAGAGCTGACGGCCTCTCTCTCTTTGATCTCACTTCTGGTGCCTCTCCCGCCCCTGCTGCTACTGAGGATGCCACTGTTCGCTCACAGTGGGCCACACGCGATGCTGCTGCACGTCTTGCTGTGCGTCGCCACCTCCCTCCCGCTGAGCGTGCGCACTTTGGGTCGTACAAGAGTGCTCAGACCTTGTACGACGCCGTTATTGCACGCTACTCCACCCCTGCCACTGCTGCACTGAGCCGCCTCATGCTACCGTACCTCTTTCCCGACCTTGCTGCTTTTGCCACGGTAGCCGACCTCATTACCCACCTGCGCACTAGTGACGCTCGCTTCCGCGCTGCACTTCCTGCTGAGTTCTGCGCCAAGAACCCCCCCCCCCCAGTACTTCACTCTCTACTACATTGTCACCCGCCTCCCTGACTCCCTTCGCGGAGTCAGGGACGACCTACTCGCAGTCTGCCCCACCACTCTCACTGTCGAGCTCCTCGAGAAGTCCCTCCTAGCAGCCGAGAAGAGCATTCTCGCTGTAGGGGCCTCTCGTGGTGACCCACGCACCCCCATCTTTGAGGGGTGTTCCCCCTCCCCCCTCCTGCCCTCTGTCGCCTCTGCTGCTACGGCCGACCTTGTTGGTTTTGAGTCGGTCGGTGCGGCGTCTGCCCCCAGCGGGAGACGTCGATCTGGCAAGAGCAAGGGGGGCAGGGGCGGTGGTGGAGGCGGCGGGGGCGGTGGAGGCGGCGGGAGAGGCAGCGGAGGAGGTGAGGGTGGTAGCGGGAGTGGTAGCGGGAGTGGAGGTGTCGGCGGAGGCAGTGGAGGCGGGGGCGGCAGCGGCGGTGGTGGTGGGAGTGATGGCGGAGGCGGCGGTGGCGGCGGCGACGGTGGGAGTGGCGGTGGCAGCGGAGGTGGTGGCGGCGGCGGCGGAGGAGGCGGCGGAGGTCGTGGCTCGTCGAGGAGGAGTGGCTCCGGTGGTGGTCACCGCCAGCAGCAGCAGCGTGGTCATGAGACCCTCTCCCCGCAGCAGCTCCGTGAGTGGTACTCTGCACGTCAGCAGGGTGGGGGTGCTGGTCCGTGCACTTACGTCCTGCGCACTGGCGACCGTGCGGGTGAGCAGTGTGGTGGTCCACACCCCGCCCAGCGTTGCTTCGGCCGCCTGACTGACGCTTGGCGCCGCCAGTTTCCTGACGCCTCTGAGATCCCTCGCTGGGACCAGCTGTCTAGGTCAGGAGTAGCTATCTTTGATCTTGACTTTGATGCTATTCTTGCTGCCATGTATGCTGTGACTATTAGTGAGGAGGGTGACTGTTACCGGTGTTTCCCGCCCGACCCGGGCATTGGTACTGCGGCTCTAGGTGCTGTTGAGGCTACTGCTCCAGGTGCTGGTGAGGCTGTTGCTCTTGGTGCCAGTGAGTCTGATTCCTCAGGTGCTGGTGAGTCTGCTCTCTCAGGTACTGCGTCGGCTCCGCCCTCTCTCACTTTCACTCTTGACTCCGGGGCGTGTCGCTCCTTCTTTCGAGACCGCACCACACTCACGCCGCTTAGTCGGCCAGTGGCGGTCTCCCTGGCAGACCCCTCTGGGGGTCCTGTTCTGGCTCGCTACTCCACTGTCCTGCCGTGTCCTGCGGTCCCGTCTGGCGCCCTGTCCGGTCTCTACCTCCCCTCGTTCTCTACGAACTTGGTGGCGGGTGCTGACCTACAGGATGCAGGGGTTGACCAGTTCACCCCTGCGCGCCGACGGGTCACCCACTGCACGGACACGGACACGGGTCGACACCTGACCACGTTCACACGTGGGCCGGGGTCGAGCCTGTACACACTCACTGTTCCGTCTCCTCCTCCTGCGTCTGGTCAGGTAGCTGCGTCGGGTCAGGTGTTTGCTGCAGCGCCCAGGTCTGGTCCTGAGTCTGCCCCCTGCTCGTGTCGCCTCCTGTCCCACGAGACCCTTCTGTGGCACCACAGGATGGGTCACCCCTCCCTGCCTCGTCTCCGGGGCATGGTCTCTCGCCTTCTCGTCTCTGGCCTTCCCCGGTCCCTACCTCCCCTTCCTCCGGGGCCTGGCCCTCCCTGTGTCCCCTGTGTCGAGGGTCGCCTGCGGGCTACCCCTCACTCCTCCCCGTTTCCTCCGACGGAGGCCCCGATGCAGACACTTCACATGGACGTGTGGGGCCCAGCCCGCGTCCGTGGACAGGGTCACGAGCGCTACTTCCTGCTGGTGGTTGACGACTACTCGCGTTACACCACAGTCTTCCCCTTGCGCAGCAAGGGTGAGGTCACTGAGGTGTTGATCGACTGGATCCGCGCAGCTCGTCTCCAGCTCAGGCGGAGCTTCGGCTCGGACTTTCCTGTTCTGCGTCTGCATTCGGACAGAGGCGGAGAGTTCTCCTCCGGCCTTCTGCGAGCCTACTGTCGGGCACGAGGCATCCGCCAGACCTTCACGCTTCCGGACTCTCCACAGCAGAATGGGATTGCTGAGCGCCGCATCGGCATTGTCATGGACGTCGCCCGTACGTCCATGGTGCATGCGGCTGCCCCCCATTTTCTGTGGCCGTTTGCGGTTCGGTACGCCGCGCATCAGATCAACCTTCAGCCCAGAGTCTCCCGACCGGAGACCTCGCCAGCTTTGCTGTGGACGGGGAAGGTTGGCGATGCGTCGGCGTTTCGTGTCTGGGGATCTCGGGCGTTTGTCCGCGACTTGTCTGCGGACAAGCTGTCCCCTCGTGCTGCTCCCTGTGTCTTCCTTGGCTTCCCCACAGACGCTCCCGGGTGGCAGTTTTACCACCCCTCCTCTCGTCGTGTTCTGTCCTCCCAGGACGTCACGTTCGACGAGTCAGTCCCCTTCTACCGCCTCTTCCCCTACCGCACTCCTTCCCTCCCCCCTCCGCCGGACTTCCTTGTGCCAGTTCCCCCCCCGGTAGACCCCCTCCCCCCTCAGGTTCCTGCCCCCTCAGGTGTGTCCCAGGTAGACGCAGTTGACCCGGTCGAGGTTACTGGTGACTCTGGTGCTGCTGCGGGTGCTGAGCCCGGGGGTGCTGACTCTGGGGGTGCTGTGCGCGGGGGTGCCGAGCCTGGAGGTGCTGCTATTGGGGGTGCTGAGCCTGGGGGTGCTGGGCCTGGGAGTGCTACTGCGGAGGGTGCTGAGCCTGGGGGTGCTGAGCCGGGGGGTACGGTGCCTGGAGCTGCTGAGCTAGGGGGTGCTGGGTCTGGGGGTGCTGGGTCGGGAGCTGCTGAGCCTGGGGGTACTGAGTCTGGAGCTGCTGAGCCTGGGGGTGCTACGTCTGGAGCTGCTGAGCCTGGGGTTTCTCCTGCTGCTGCGTCTCGCCGGGAGCCCCTCTCTCCACAGGAGCTGCGCGAGTGGTTTGCTCGCCGCTGGAGGCGTGCTGCTGGAGCTGGAGCTTCTTCGACCGTCGAGGGTGCTGGTGCTGCCGGTCCCGGAGCTGCTGGGCCTGCGGGTACTCCTGGAGCAGGAGCTCCTGAGGGTGTTGTTGCTGAGACTACTGCTGTCTGTCCCGGCGGTGGTTCTGCTGCTGGTGCTGCTGGAGGTCCTGCCGCTGGAGGTGTTGGTGGCAATGGTGCTGTCGCTGAGGGTGCTGGTGCTGTCCCTGCTGAGTCTGGAGCTCCCGCGCGGCCTCGACCGTACTTCGTTCCGCTCCTGCAGCAGGTTCTTGGTCTTTCTCCTCCGGTAGAGTGTTCACAGCCTGTCCAGTCACAGTCACTGTTGGAGCCTTCCTCTCCACTGCCTGCTCCCTCTCCTTACACTGGTCCTACTGGAGGTCTTGCTGAGCGTCGTGAGCCTGCGTCTCGTCCTGCGTCGCCTGTTCGTGCTGCTCGCACTAGTGGTCGCGGTTCGCGTCAGCGTCCTCCTCCTGTCCCTGGCACGCACCGGATGTCTCTGCGTCCGTCCACTGCTCCTCTGCGTGCCCCTTTGCCTTCTCCTCCTGAGTCCTCTCTTCCTGCGCTTGCCGACCCTGAGTCGGACTCTCTTTGTGCTGCCAGTCCTACTGTCACGCGTCTGCTTGCTACTGTCGTCACTGACCCCTCTTTTGAGTCCACTGCTGCGTCTGCTCTTGTCGCTGAGCTTGTCGACTTTGCTGCTTGCTGTCGTCTAGACTACGCTGCTAGTCTTGTTGCTGAGTCTGCGTCTGTCTGTCCTCCGTCCGTCGGGGGTGAGTGTGCTCTTGGCACGGACGTCCTAGAGGACAGGCAGGAGGAGTTCTAGTGTCTGGCTGCTGCTTCACCTCATCTTGCGTCTGTACTGCTTGCTCCTGAGGGAGACCCGGATGCACTAGACATCCCGACTCCGCGCTCTTACGCGGAGGCCGTAGAGGGTCCCTACTCCTCTCAGTGGCAGGCAGCTATGGATGCAGAGATGGCTTCCTGGAAGTCCACAGGTACCTACGTTGACGCAGTTCCCCCTCCTGGGGCGAACATCATCAGTGGCATGTGGATCTTCAGGGTGAAGCGGCCGCCGGGCTCTCCACCTGTCTTCAAGGCGCGGTACGTTGCTCGTGGCTTCAGTCAGCGGCAGGGAGTTGACTACTTTCAGACCTTCTCTCCCACCCCGAAGATGACCACTCTTCGGGTGCTGCTGCACATAGCCGCTCAGCGCGACTACGAGCTTCACTCTCTCGACTTCAGCACTGCGTTCCTGCAGGGTAGCCTGCACGAGGAGATCTGGCTGCGCCGTCCACCTGGCTTCACTGGGACTTTCCCTCCTGGCACCCAGTGGAGCCTCCGACGGCCAGTCTACGGTCTCCGCCAGGCACCGCGTGAGTGGCACGACACACTGAGGACTACGCTTGCGGCTCTTGGGTTTGCTCCTTCTACTGCTGACCCGTCGCTGTTTCTGCGCACCGACACTTCTCTGCCTTGGCAGCGCAGCTACCTTGGCTTGCAGATCACTCGGGACAGAGCACGCCGCACCATTACCTTGACTCAGTCACACATGGTGCAGCAGGTCCTTCAGCGCTTCGGCTTCACGTACTCCTCGCCTCAGGCCACTCCTCTGTCTACTCGCCACTCGCTCTCAGCTCTGCCTTCGGATGAGTCCGTAGAGTCGAGTGGCCCGTACCCAGAGCTTGTTGGCTGCCTCATGTACCTGATGACCTGCACATGGCCTGACCTTGCATACCCTCTGAGCATTCTTGCACGCTATGTTGCTCCTGGGAGACACCGACCAGAGCACATGGCTGCAGCGAAGAGGGTATTGCGCTACCTGTGCAGTACGTCAGGCATGGGGCTAGTGCTTGGAGGGCGGAGTCCAGTGGTCCTTACAGGGCACGCAGACGCTTCTTGGGCTGACGACCAGGCTACGCAGCGGTCATCACAGGGTTACACCTTCAGTCTTGGTTCCGGCTCTGTCTCGTGGCGGGCTACTCGTTCGTCTTCGGTTCTCAGCTCTAGTTGTGAGGCTGAGATCTACGCCGGGGCCATGGCTGCACAGGAGCTTCGCTGGCTCACCTACCTGCTGACTGACCTTGGAGAGCCGCCTCGTTCTCCTCCAGTGTTGTACGTAGACAACAAGGCCATGCTGGCCTTGTGTCGAGAGCAGCGTCTGGAGCACAGAACGAAGCACATTGCTCTTCGCTACTTCCTTGCTCGTGAGCTACAGCAGCGTGGACAGTTGCGGCTTGCGTACGTGGCCTCTGAGGCCAACACTGCTGATGTGTTCACCAAGGCACTCGCGCCTTGTGACCATCAGCGCTTCTGCACCCAGCTGGGTCTTGTGCCTGTCTTGCCTCACTTGCTCTCCTCTTGACTTTACTTGTACTGTGACATATATATATACCTGCTCTTGCTTGTCTAGTTTTATATATATATATGTCTGTACTCCTGCATGTGAACTGGCCTCTGGCCCTGCTCTTGTGGTCGGACTGTGTGGTGACTTTGTGATCCACCCCGAGCTTGCTTTGCTTTGCTTTGCTTGACTGGTCTTGTGACCCCTTGTTCTCCCCCACTTTGCCTATGGGGGTGTGTCAGAACATATCTATAGCTTATACTATTGTGTAGGCTGTAGTGGGGTATCCCATAGGGGGTACAACCCAGTTAGGGTTTCATATTTGTACTGCCTTCATTCATAGTCCACACATTCCTGTTCTACAATTCTCACAGTCACAAGACCAGTCAAGTAAAGCAAAGCAAGCTCAGGGTGGATCACAATGTCACCACACAATCCAAGCAAAAGTTCAAGGCCACAAGGCCAGTTCACATGCAGGAGTACATATATATATATATAAGACTAAACAAGCAAGAGCAGTGATATATATATGTAACAGTACAAAGAGGGTCAAGAGGAGAGCAAGTGAGGCAAGACAGACAGAAGACCCAGCTGGGTACAGCAGCGCTGATGATCACAAGGCGCAAATGCCTTGGTGAAAACATCAGCAGTGTTGGCCTCAGAGGCCACGTACGCAAGTCGCAACTGACCACGCTGCTGTAGCTCACGAGCAAGGAAGTAGCGGAGAGCAATGTGCTTTGTTCTGTGCTCCAGTCTCTGCTCTCGACACAAGGCCAGCATGGCCTTGTTGTCGACGTACAGGACTGGAGGAGAACGAGGCGGCTCTCCAAGGTCGGTCAGCAGGTAGGTGAGCCAGCGAAGCTCCTGAGCAGCCATGGCCCCTGCGTAGATCTCAGCCTCACAATTGGAGCCGAGAACAGAAGACGAGCGAGTAGGCCGCCACGAAACAGAGCCGGAACCAAGGCTGAAGGTGTAACCCTGTGACAACCGCTGCGTAGCCTAGTCGTCAGCCCAAGAAGCGTCCGCGTGACCAGTGAGGACCACTGGACTGCGCCCTCCAAGCACTAGTCCCATGCCCGAGTACTGCACAAGTAGCGCAACACCCTCTTCGCTGCAGCCATGTGCTCTGGTCGGTGTCTCCCAGGAGCAACATAGCGCGCAAGAATGCTAAGAGGGTATGCAAGGTCAGGTCATGTGCAGGTCATCAGGTACATGAGGCAGCCAACAAGCTCTGGGTACGGGCCACTCGACTCTACGGACTCATCCGAAGGCAGAGCTGAGAGCGAGTGGCGAGTAGGCAGAGGAGTGGCCTGAGGCGAGGAGTACGTGAAGCTGAAGCGCTGAAGGACCTGCTGCACCATGTGTGACTGAGTCAGGGTAATGGTGCGGCGTGCTCTGTCCCGGGTGATCTGCAAGCCAAGGTAGCTGCGCAGTTCACCCAGGTCAGTGCACGTGTGTCTCTTCTGCAGCTCGGACTTCACGTAGGCGAGTCCAGCAGTGTCAGCAGTGGCAAAGACCAAGTCGTCGACGTACACGAGGATGTAGAACGGCGGCAGAGAAGTGTCGGTGCGCAGAAACAGCGACGGGTCGGCAGTAGAAGGAGCAAACCCAAATGCCGCCAGCGTAGTCCTCAGTGTGTCGTGCCACTCACGTGGCGCCTGGCGGAGACCGTAGACTGGACGCTGGAGACTCCACTGGGTACCAGGAGGGAAAGACCCAGTGAAGCCAGGTGGGCGACGCAGCCAGATCTCCTCGTGCAGGCTGCCCTGCAAGAAAGCAGTGCTGAAGTCGAGAGAGTGAAGCTCGTAGTCCCGGTGAGCAGCAACGTGCAGGAGTACCCGAAGAGTGGTCATCTTCGGGGTGGGGGAGAAGGTCTGAAAGTAGTCAACTCCCTGCCGCTGACTGAAGCCACGAGCCACGTAACGCGCCTTGAAGACAGGCGGAGAACCCGGCGGCCGCTTCACCCTGAAGATCCACATGCCACTGACGATGTTCGCCCCAGGAGGGGGGACAGCGTCAACGTAGGTGCCTGTGGACTTCCAGGAAGCCATCTCTGCATCCATAGCTGCCTGCCACTGAGAGGAGTAGGGACCCTCTATCGCCTCCGCGTAAGAGCGCGGAGTCGGGATGTCTAGTGCATCCGGGTCTCCCTCAGGGGCTAGTAGTACAGACGCGAGATGAGGTGAAGCGGCAGCCAAGCACTGAAACTCCTCCTGCCTGTCCTCAAGGACGTCCGTGCCAAGGGCACACGCACCCCCGACGGACGGAGGACAGACAGACTCAGACTCAGCGACAAGACTAGCAGCGTAGTCTAGACGACAGCGAGCAGCAAAGTCGACGAGCTCAGCAACTAGGGCAGACGCAGCAGAAGACTCGAAGGAAGGGTCAGTGACGGCAGTAGCAAGGAGACGCGTGACAGTAGGACTGGCAGCACGAAGAGAGTCCGACTCCGGGTCGGGAAGAGCAGGAAGAGAGGAAGCAGGAGGAGAAGGCAAAGGGGCACGCAGAGGAGCAGTGGAAGGACGCAGAGACATCCGGTGCGTGCCAGGGGCAGGAGGAGGACGTGGACGCGAACTACGAGCACTAGTGCTAGCAGGACGGACAGGCGACGCAGGGCGAGACGCAGGCTCACGACGCACAGTAAGACCGTCAGTAGGACTAGAGTAAGGAGAAGGAGCAGGCAGTGACTGAACAGGCTGTGGACACACTAAAGGAGGGGGAGGACCAGGAGGAGGCGAGAGACCAAGAACCTGCTGAAGGAGCGGAACAAAGTACGGCTGAGGGCGCGCGGCGACTCCAGACACAGCAGGGACAGCACCAGTGCCCCTAGCGGCAGTACCAACGCCCGAGTCCGCAGCACCAGCAGGGACTCCAACACCAGGGTCCTCAGCACCAGTCACAGCTCCAACGCCCGGGTCCTCAGCACCAGCAGCAGCTCCAACGCCCGGGTCCGCAGTACCAGCAGCAGCTCCACCGCCCGGGTCCTCAGCACCAGCAGCAGCTCCAACGCCCGGGTCCTCAGCACCAGCAGCAGCTCCAACGCCCGGGTCCGCAGTACCAGCAGCAGCTCCAACGCCCGGGTCCTCAACACCAGCAGCAGCTCCAACGCCCGAGTCCCCAGCACCAGCAGCAGCTCCAACGCCCGGGTCCGCAGTACCATCAGCAGCTCCAACGCCCGGGTCCGCAGCACCAGCAGCAGCTCCAACACCCGGGTCCGCAGCACCAGCAACAGCAGGGTCCGTGAGACGAGGCACGCCACTACGAAGTGTGCAACGGCGCTCGTACCACTCACGGATCCGCTCACGAGAGGGGAGCTCCCGACTAGAAGGAGAAGTGCCAGCACCAGTCTCCGTAGCGCGCCTGGTCCGAGAGGTACCTCTCCGGAGGTTGCAGTACTGTAAGTACCACTCACGCAACTGCTCCGAGGAGAGGTCTCGTCCAGGCGTAGGACCCCCTGGCGCAGCACCGCCAGGCTCAGCACCCCCAGTCACCGCACCCCCAGGCTCAGCACCCCCAGGCACAGCACCCCCAGGCTCAGCACTCCCAGTGTCCGCACCCCCAGGCTCAGCACCCCCAGTGTCTGCACCCCCAGGCTCAGCACCCCCAGAGTCCGCACCCCCAGGCTCAGCACCCCAAGTGTCCGCACCCCCAGGCTCAGCACCCCCAGCGTCCGCACCCCCAGGCTCAGCACCCCCAGCAGGACGAGAGTCGACAGCAACCTCAACAGGCTCGACCGGGTCTACCTGAGACACACCTGAGGGAGCGGCACCCTGAGGGGGGAGGGGGTCTACGACAGCAGCACCTGGCGCGAGGAAGAGAGGCGGGGGTGGGAGCGGGGCAGTGCGGTACGGGAAGAGGCGGTAGTAGGGGACAGACTCGTCAAAAGTGACGTCCTGAGAGGCCAAGACCCGGCGCGAGGTGGCGTGGTAAAACTGCCAACCAGGCGCGTCCGGAACAAAGCCGAGGAAGACGCAGGGAACAGCACGAGAGGAGAGCTTGTCCGCAGACGAATCGCGAACAAAAGCTCGAGATCCCCAGACCCGGAAACGCGACGCATCGCCAACCTCCCCCGTCCACAGCAGTGTGGGCGAGGTCTCCGGCAAGGAGACACGGGGCCAGAGGTTGAGCTGATGCGCAGCGTACCGGACCGCAAACGGCCACAGAAAATGGGGGGCAGCCGCATGGATCAAGGAGGTACGAGCGACCTCCATGACCAGGCCAATGCGGCGCTCCGCAACCCCATTCTGCTGTGGAGAGGCCGGAAGCGTGAACGACTGCTCAATGCCGTGCTCAGCACAGTAGGCTGCCAAGAGGTCGGAGGAGAACTCACCACCTCTATCAGAGTGCAAGCGCAGGACAGGAAAGTCCGAGCAGAAACGCTTGCTGAGCTGGAGACGAGCTCTGCGGATCCAAGGGATCAAAACATCAGGGACCTCACCCTTGGTGCGCAAGGGGAAGACCGTGGTGTAGCGCGAGTAGTCGTCAACAACGATCAGGAAGTACCTCTCCTGACCCTGACCACGGACGCGGGCTGGGCCCCACACGTCCATGTGGAGCGTCTGCAAAGGAGCAGTCGTCGGGGGAAACGAGGAGGAGTGAGGAGCGGCGCGCTGCCGCCCCTCGACACAGGGAAGGCAGGGAGGAGCAGGCGAGGGTGGGAGAGGAGGGAGAACTCTGGGAAGACCAGAGACAAGGTACCGGGAGTGCATGGCACGAAGGCGCTGCACAGACGGGTGGCCAAGTCGGTGGTGCCAGAGGACAGTCTCGTGCGCTAGAGGGCGACACGAGCAGGGGGCAGACAGCTGACCTGACGCGGACGCAAACGCAGACGCAGACGCAGCGACCTGAGGGGAGGCAGTAGTCAGTGTGTACAGGTCCGACCCCGGCTGCCGGTTGAAGGTAGCCAAGTGGCGGCCCGTACGAGCACACGTGCAGTGTGTCACACGCTCGTAGGCAGGGGTGAACTGGTGAACACCCCCGTCCTGGAGAGCAGAACCTGCCACCAAGTTCGTGGAGAACGAGGGGAGGTGGAGACCTGACAGTGTGCCCGACGGGACCGCAGGACAGGGAAGGACAGTGGAGGAGGTCGCAATGACCGGACCCCCAGAGGGGTCAGCAAGGGAGACAGCAACTGGCCGAGCAAGGGGCTCAAGGGCAGTGCGGTCACGAAAGAAACAGCGAGAGGCACCTGAATCCAGCGTGAAGGTGTGCAGTGCTGCAGTCGACACAGTACCAGGGGGGGCAGACACGCACGCACCTAGAGCAGCAGCCTCACCAGCACCTGGGGTAGCTGACACGCGGGTACCTGGAGCAGCAGACGCACTCGTCCTAATGCCCGGGTCGGGCGGGACACTCAGGTACTCAGAACCCTCTCCACTAGTAGACATCACATACATGGCAGAGAGAATAGCATCAAAATCTAGAGCATAGATATCAATCCCCTTCTTCAGGAGATCAAGCCAGCGGGGCAGCTTAGTGGCCTGAGGGAACTGAACACGCCAAGCGTCGCTCAGACGAGCGAAGCAACGCTGTGTGGTGTGCGGTCCCCCACACGGCTGGCCAGTGCGGTCACCAGTGCGAATGACGTACGTGCAGCTAAGGCCACCCCCCCCCCCCCGTGCTGAGAGTACCACTCACGGACCTCCTGGGGCGAGGGAGTGTGCTGCTATCCCTGGCCACCGCCAGTGCCGTCACGCCCACCACTCCCGCCACCACCTCCTCGACCACCCCAACCCCTGCCGCCTCCTCGTCCACCGCCACCCCCACTACCTCCTCCGCCCCGGCCACCTCCCCCGCCGCTGCCGCCACCCCCACCACCGCTGCCACCTCCCCCACCCGCGCCACTCCCCCCGCCACCACCTCCCCCACCACCGCCACCCCCGCTGTCACCACCACCGCCCTTGCCCCCCTTGCCCTTGCCGCTGCGGCGTCCGCCCGAAGCAGACGCAGTCCCGACCTTCTCAGCACCAAGGAGGTCGACAGCAGCAGCAGAGGCGACAGAGGGAAGAAGGGGGGAGGGAGAACACCCCTCAAAGAACGGGGTGCGGGGGTCACCGCGAGAGGCACCTACAGCGACTATGCTAGTCTCGGCTGCAAGGAGTTCCTTCTCGAGGAGGGCAATGGTGAGCTCGGTGGGGCAGCGAGCGAGGAAGTGGTCCCTGACTGAGCGCAGCGAGTCAGGGATGCGCGTGACTAGGTGGTAGAGAGTGATCCAGAGCGGGGGTGGGTTCGTGGCGAGGAACTCATCAGGCATAGCGACGCGGAAGCGAGCCTCTCTAGTGCGGAGGTGGGTAATGAGGTCAGCGACAGTGTGAAAGGAAGCTAAGTCGGGGAACAGGTAGGGAAGAGAGAGACGGCCTAGAGCAGAAGAGGCCGGTGAGGAGTAGCGGGCAACGACAGCAGTGTACAGTGCCTGTGCAGTCTTGTGCTGCCCAAAGTGCTCGCGCTCATCTATCGGCAGAGAGTTGCGGATAGCGAAGCGAGCATGGGCGTCACGAGTCTGCCACTGTGAGCGAGCAGTGCTGTCGGCAGTAGCAGCAGGAGCAGTAGCGTGGCCTAGGGCGTGATTGTACAGCGAGATGTCTTCCTTGGCAGTGAGCTGTAGGAAGAGGTGTAGGTCATCAAGCCAGGTGTCGAACTTCACTGGGCGCCCCTCAGCATCGAAGGCTAGGACAGGAGGGCTAGCCATGGTAGCAGCAGTAGGAAAAGCAGTAGGAGCAGTAGGGTAGGTAGGGCGGCGCGGCTCGGGACAGGTAGGGCGGCGCGGCTCGGTATAGGTAGGGCGGCGCGGCTCGGGTCGGGCGGCGCGGCTCGGTTCGGGCGGCTCGGGTCGGGCGGCGCGGCTCGGGTCGGGCGGCTCGGTTCCGTTAGGGCCGGGCTGTTCGGTGCGGGCGGCGCGGTCTAGGTGGGGCCGTTCGAGGCGGCTAAGGGGAGCGCGGGGAGCGGGGCCGACGCGGGCCGAAAGGGGTAGGACCGGGGCCGACGCGGGCTGTAAGGGGTAGGGACAGGGCCGACGCGGGCCTCTAGGGGTAGGGACGGGGGCCGACGCGGGCCTCTAGGGGTAGGATCGGGGCCGTCGCGGGTCTCTAGGGGTAGGGACGGGGCCGTCGCGGGCCTCTAGGGGTAAGGACGGGGCCGTCGCGGGCCTCTAGGGGTAGGCGCGGGGCCGACGCGGGCCTCTAGGGGACGAGCTCGGGCCGACGCGGGCCGTTAGGGTTAGGCGCGGGGCCGGTTCGGGGCCTCTAGGTGCAACAGCGCGGGGCCTACAGGGCCTCTAGGGGCGTGAACGTCGAGGCGCCCTAGGGCAGGTAGGCAGATAGGCAGGTAGGTAGTGGTGGGCCCTTAGGAAAAACGGTCCTAGGAAGGACCTGCTCTATACCATGTTGAACAAGGAATGAAATGACTAAGAATGAAATGAGTACAAATATGGAAACCTAGAAGTGTGTACCCCCTATAGGCTAACCCACTGTAGCCTAAACAACTACAACAATATATATAATGTTTGACACTGGGTACCCGCGTACTCACTACTGAGGGAGCTGCTACAGTAGGAGGCACACGACGGAATTACCTCATGACATTTTGGGGTAGAAAAAACACGACAGCAACTGCAGCGGTATTACTACTGGCCGGAGCTGTTGATCGACGTGCAGCAGCACGTGGGCTCGTGCCCCACGTGTCACGTGATGAAGAGCTCGAGGAAGCGAAAGGCGGGTCAATTGCAGCCGATACCACCGCGCGAGCGCGCCTGGCAGCAGGTTACCATGGACTTCGTCACAGGGTTACCTTCGAACCCTGGGGGTAACGACGCGATGATGGTCGTCGTTGACAGGTTGACGAAGATGGCACACTTCGCTGCGTGCAAAAAGTCGATCTCAGCCGAGGAGACCGCTCGTCTGTTCATCGCAGCCGTTGTTCGCCTGCATGGGATACCAGCAGCGATTATCAGCGACAGGGACACAAAATTCTCCAGCAACTTCTGGAAGAACCTGTGGGAGCAGTTTGGGACCAAGCTACAGTTCAGTTCGTCGTACCACCCCGAGATCGACGGTCAAACGGAGCGGACAAATCAGACGATGGAGCAGTTGATTCGTGCCACGTGCGACGACCCCACGACTTGGGAGCAGCAGCTACCGCTGATCGAGTTCGCGTACAATATCGCCATGTTAGCGACAACGCAGCAGTCCCCCTTCTACCTGAACTACGGGCAAAATCCTACAGTGCCCATGACGCCGAGTCCGGACAACCCAACACCACGTGCACAGCAATTCGCCGAAATTCTGCAAGCTGCCCGCACCAGAGCCGCAGAAGCAATTAAAGAAGCAAACCCCATTGCTAAGCGCAACGCTGACCGCCACCGCCACCCTGTCACATACCAGTGAGGGGATTACGTACTGCTCGACACGCAAAATCTGCGACTGCCCGACGTACCAAAACTTCGACCGCGCTACTGTGGCCCATTCCAAAGCAGCCACATGATCACGCCAGTAACCGCGCACCTACTGTTACCAACCGACTGGTACATCAGCCCTTCGTTCCACGTCAGCTTGCTTCGCCCATACATCCCAACCACTAGCCAACTGCCTCGCCACCGCCCGCCATCCATGACTCGCCCTGCATCGGAGCCGATCATCGAGCCCGAAAAAATCCTGAGCCATCGGATTCGCCACCCCACGGGAATCAGGAGGATTGAATTCCTCGTTCGCTGGAAGGACCGCACGCCAACTCACGATAGCTGGGTGCCCCTGGCCAACATTGAAAACCACCCTGCCGTGCAAGTGTACCTGAGGAGCCGGGGATTCCGCGATATACACGCACTTGCGTAGCGGAGGGGGCTTCTTGAGGGGGGGGGTAGTGTAAGGGATTTTCTTGGCATTCCTTACGGAGCCCGACTACATCGCGTACAGCAACAGCCGTTGTTCGCCCGTTACTGCTAACGGGACTTCGCCAACTTCGCGCGCACTGTTTTGCCAAACCTCGCACTGCTGGCCCGGCCGTGTCGGCCTACGCTTCGGGACTAGCCCGAGCCTCGCTGCCAGCATAGCACTTGCTAGCCCGCACGCACCGCGTTACCGTTTGCATGTTTCGCGTATAAATGTTCGCTCACATCTTTGTACTCGTTTGACACCTTAGTGCAATTCTCGCTACTTCGATTCATTGCACCCGTAACAGCTCCTTATCATTCTTGATCATTCTGTAGTTCTCATCCTCTTTATAATGTCTTCCGCGCACTCTTTTAGTACAACTCATAACAGGAACATTGAGCTGTTACATTAAGCCGAATGAACTGAGAAAAAGACATACATGTCTTCTGGTAACTACCCCCAGGGAGATATAGTAAACATCTAACAAGTCCAACTAGACCAGCAAGCAACTCCGAAAATCACTACAAGGCTGCCAATTAGTAACTAAACTGCAAAATTGACATAAAATATACCCAATAGTAGGGGCAGCTGCATAGGGATATACTAAAAGGTCAAAAATGGGATATTAAAAAGGTGGGTAGCTTCCAACCTTGGCAGAATTTGTCACTGTAACAATCTCCCGAACAGCTTGGGTCCTGAGTTGTTTCCGGTTGACCCTGTTGCTGCTGCTGCCCCAGAGGCTTCTGTTGTCCCAGATGCATTCGCTTGTGCTTGTAAATGTGACAGTGTCTGTGTGTGCGCATGTTCCCTCTGTGCGTCTTCAAGGGACAGGAAAACGGATGCCAAGGGCAAGCCCGCACCTGAATTAGGCTTTTGACTCTCCCTTGCCTCGAGAGGTGATGGTGCAAGGGAGGACGACACAAACGGGGGAGCCAAGCGGGTCAGTGTGGCGGTTCTGGTGGTTGCACTGAAAGCCAATGTGGCTGACGCTGCTGTGCCTCCAGTTTGTGGAGCGTTGAACGAGGGGACAGCAGAAGAAGTAAGCAGACGAGCACCAACTCCAGAGCCATGGTTGGGTAGAGGAGCAAGGGGGGCATGAGGTGGAGCCATGTCAGCCAACTGTGAGAACGGAAAGGCCTCCCCACCAGCAGCAGCAAGAGCTGCTGTCATGGTAGCAGCTGCTGATGTTGAAGGTGCAGCAGCAGCCGCCGCCACAGCAGCAGCAGCGGCAGATGATGTCAGTGGATAGAAAGGCAGGGCATGTGAGGAGGAACGGGTGAGAAGAGCTGGGTTGAAGGCAGCAGGAGCGTGACTGGTCTGGGGTATGGCGATGCTTGTGGGGCTGGCGGCAGGCTCAGACCCCTCAGCCGTGGCAACAGCAGCTGCTGCTGCCACTTTCCAGTCTGGAGCGACTCGATCCATGACCACGCCCATGCCCACTCCCACGCCGCCTGTGCTCATTGCGTGTACATCAGTGCTGCTGGTGCTGGCTGCCTTGGTAGTGGAGCGGGTTTTGGTTGGGGAGAGAGAGAGGACGGGCCTGGGAGGAGGGAACATGGATAGGGGCTGAGTGTGTGCTGCAACGCTGGCGAGTGTGTTGAGCTGAAGCTGTGCTGCTGTTCTGGGGCTGAGATTGTGCGCGGAAAGAACAGCAAACAGAGAGTTGGAACTCCCTCCTCCTCCTCCTCCTCCTCCTCCCCCTCCTCCTCCTCCTCCTCCTTCTGTATTGGTATTAGCAGCCGAAAGAGAAGCAGTGGAACCAGTAGCGACTGCAGCAGCAGCAGCAGCAGGAGCAGGAGCAGGAGCAGGAGCAGGAGGAGGAGCAGGAGGAGGAGCAGGAGGAGGGGCAGCAGCACGAGCAGGCGCAGGAGCAGGACCAGCAGCAGCAGGAGGGGCAACAGCAGCAGCAGCAGCAGCAGCGTTTCTCTTTCTCAGCTTGGCTGCCTCCATGGCCATCAGCCTCGCCCATCCACTCCGCGCTGTCATTCCAGGCGCACACCCCGTGGGCGCGGCAGCAGCAGCAGCTGCTGCTGCTGCAAAACGAGCAGAAGCAGCAGCAGCAGGAGCAGCAGAAGAAGACGACACACCAAGGAGAGAATTCGAGGTGGGAGAGGCGAGGTCCTGCATTGCTCCTTCCACGTCCCTTCTCTCCACACCATCCCCACCCTGCCTCACCAACCCTTGCCTCGTCCCCTCTCCAGCAGCAGCAGCAGAAGCAGGTCCTGCCCCGCTGCTCTTGCTCTCCACAGCCATGCCTCCTCCCTGCATGAGCAGCAGCATGCGCTGCAACGCACCATCCCTCCCACCCTCTCTCTCCAATGCACTGATAGTCATCCCCCCACCCGCACCCCCACCAGCAGCAGCAGCAGCAGAGACGGCAGACACAGAAGGGGCAGCAGAAGCAGTCCCAGTATAGTCGGAACTAGTTGCTTGAAAAGGGAATCTGTCCTCTCCCTTTGACCCTGCTCCCCAGCCCACTCCTCCTCCACCTCCTGCCCCCACTCCCGCCGCCTCACTCATTGCCGCACCCAAGGCAGCAGCAGCGCTAACCGCAGCATTAGCAGTGGCAAAAACACTGGTATGAGCATTAGCCTGAGCAGCAGCAGCAGCAGCTGAGTCGTCAGTGGGGGTGTGGCTGTGTTCCCCTTCGTATGTGGTAACCACCATGGCAGGGTTGGAAGGGCAGCGCTGCACGTGTTTCTTCATGTTGCAACCGGGGTACCCGCACTTGTAGTAGCTCCTGGTGAAAGGGAAGGAGTGGCCATGAAAGGAGGGATCAGATAATATGTCTAGTTGACTAACAAAACGTGTGACTTGATGTGGCAACCGGGGTACCCACACTTGTAGTAGCTCCTGGTGAAAGGGAAGGAGTGGCCATGAAAGGACTCTCCCCACCCGCACGCGCCTGCCTACCTGGGGAAGGGGCAGTTCTTGATCTCCTTGTGCCCGTACTTGCGCCACTTGTGGCCGTCCCTCAGCACGTCGCTCTCGCCACACTGCGTGCGCACCACCACGCGCGTCTGCTGCCCCTGCTGCACGCGCAGCCGCCCGGAAAACGGCGCCACCACCGCCTCAGCCAGACCACCAGACTGCAACCCTGACTGTGACTGTGCCTGTGCCTGTGCCTGTGCCTGTGACTGTGCCTGTGCCTGTGCCTGTGCCTGTGCCTGGGCCCGTGCTTGCGCCTGTGCGTTTGCCTGTGCATCTGCCTGTTCTTGTGCCTGTGTCTGTGCCTGGGCCTGTTCTTGTGCCTGTACCTGTGCTTGTGCTTGTGCCTGCGCCTGCGCCCGTGCCTGTGCCTGTGCCTGCAGCACTGCCTGCACGCGGCTCAAACCTTCCGTGATCGGATCAGCAGCAGCACCCTGGCTCCGTATCTCCCTTGCTTCTCCTCCCTCACTCAACATCTCAGCGCCCTCGTCCCTCGCCTCTCCCCCTCCCTGTTCCCACACCTCTACCCTCATTACCCCTCCCAGCTCCTCCGCCCATGCTCCTCTTGCTCCTACGCCACCACCCCACGCAGGTGCACCTCCTGCGTCAGCTGCACGTGCAGCTTCTGTCCCTGCTGCCCCTGTTGCCCCCGCTCCTCCTACCCCCCCTGCTGCCCCCGCCGTCCCGCCACTGGCGAACTGTCTGCCAGAGCCACTCTGGGCGAGCGCAACCCGTAGTGCTGCCCCTATGCCGTGGGATGACTGAAGTACCGACTGCAGGTGCTCCAGCAGTCGCGAGGGCTGCTGCGCGGAAACGAACGCCGGTGGGCGGCCGGTGAGGGGAGCGGGGGTAGCGAGGGAGGTGAGGGACGCAGAGTGTGAAGGCGGTTTGAGTGACGAAGAGGAGGAGGGGAGAGTGGAGAGGGGGGAAGGGAGTGGGGCCGAGGACGGGCGGAGAGGGGAGGGGAGAGTGGGCGCAGCAGCAAGAGAGGATCGATTGAGAGTGCTGCTTGTGGCGGTGACCTGTGCTGGGGAGGACTCTGGCAGAGGAAACAGAGCGGGGGGGAAGGCGGTGAGGGAGAAGTAGGGTGTCTGGGAGGGATCCTGAGGGCCAGAGTCTGCTCCACTAGAAGCAGGAGGAGCAGGAGGTGCAGACGCAGTAGCAGCAGATGCACCACCACCAGCAGCACCACCACCAGCAGCAGTAGCAGCAGCAGCGGTGGCGGTGGCGGCGGCGGCGGCAGCGGAAGCGGCAGCAGCAAAACCTCCAGTGGCCTCAAGCCTTCCTGCAAATCCGTTGTCATCCCTCGCTATATCTTCCAACCCTCGATCGATACCTCCTCTTCCTCCCTCTGCCTCGATCTCTTCGTGCGCTCCCACTCGCCCTTGCTCCTCCATGACAGCAAACGCCTGTGGTCCGTACGATCGATGCGATCCAACGGACCACAGCCTGAGCCAGTCCGAGGGAAGGGGCGCAGGGGGAGCCGACGCTCCTGCTGCAGCCGCATTCAGAGCAGCAGCAGCAGAAGCAGCAGCAGCAGCAGCAGAAGCAGCAGCAGCAGCGGCGATAGAATCAGTTGTGGTCGGGGCAACGACAGTGGCAGCAGTGGGGGCAGCAGGGTGGTGTGTTGTTGTCAAGTCTCCCAGAGAGCCAGACAGCGTGTGGCGATCCATCCGTCCCTGCACCCACGCACGCGCATCCCTCACACGCCCCTCCCCCCATGCATCACTGTCCGCCCTGCGCTTCTGCCCCCTTGCCTCCACGCCGCCAGGCCATGTCAAGGCCCCCATGGGAACACTTCTCGTACCCGCAGCAGCAGCAGCAGCAGCAGCAGCAGCAGCATCAGCAGCATCATCAGCATCCACAGCAGGCGTGGCAGTGGTGGGAGCCATGGCCATACGTGTGTTGGTGTCACCCACTGCTGCTGCAACCCCCCTCCTCATGCCACCCTTGCCCATCCACCAACGCAAGCACTCCTCCAGTCCACCTCCTGCGCTGCCAGCAGCAGCAGCAGGCATATGCATGCCATCGCCCCCAGCAGCGCCAGTTTCAGCAGAGGCAGCAGGAGCGGGAGCGGCACGCGCAGTAAGAGCCTGCAAAGCTGTTTCGAGTGCAGCACCCTTAGGACTGTCATCCCACAAGCTCGCTCTGCCACCGCCGCCCTTCGCTCCCCCTCCTCCTCCCTCCTCAACTGTTGCCTCGGCCTCCGTACCAGTCGCCTCCTCTTCCTCCTCCTCCTTTACCTCCCCCCTTTCCGCCTCTTCCGCCTCCTCCTCCTCCTTCCCAGCACCAGACTCCTGCCCTCCACACCTTTGTCCTTGCCACCATAAGCGCCCTCCACCTCTCATCCCCTCTCCCTCCTCCCCTCTCTCCACCCCCACTCTCCCACTACCACCAGCAGCAGCACCCGCAACCCACACGCCGATTCCCGATCCTTCCCTTCTCCCTCTGCCTCCTCCGGTTCCCTCTCGCCGCCCTGCTCCCTCCCCACGCCAGGCTCTCGTTTCCTCCTGCCCCTCGTCTCGTCTCGCGTCACCACCAGTGCTTGCACCACGGGGTTCGGAGTTTCCAGCCTGGTGGTCGTCAGTGCTGAAACGGCTGTTACTGGGGCAGGTCGTATCACAGAGCACGAGAGAGTGATCACCTGCTCCTGGGGGGGCCGGCGCTGCCGCAGCAACACCACCGCCAGCCCCACCAGAACACACAGCATCCGCCACAGCAGCAGAAGCAGCAGCAGAAGCAGCAGCAGGGGTGGCAGCAGGGGTGGCAGCAGGGGTGGCAGCAGGGGTGGCAGCAGGGTTGGCAGCAGGGGTGGCAGCAGGGGTGGCAGCAGGGGTGGCAGCAGGGGTGGCAGCAGGGGTGGCAGCAGGGGTAGCACCTGGTGTGACAACAGTTCCAGGTGTCACTTGCTGGGCAGGTCGAATCTGGCACTCCCTCATGCCACTGGTCCCATTGGGCCCGCTGTGCCTCATCGGAGCATGCAAGTGCACTTGCACACCCCCTCCTTTCCACGGGAGAGCAGCCGATGCAACAAGCCCCGCGAACTCAGCAGCACCAGCAGGACTGCCGACGTGAATGGGAGACGGAGGAAATGGCACGGCACATGATCTACCTAGAGCAGCAGCGACAGGGGAAGGTATAGCAATCGTGGGACTCATCGTTCCCAGCATGGAAACCCCCCCTCCCCCTCCCCTTCCCCCTCCGCCTCCCCATCCCCCGCTGCCGGTGCCGCCACCGCCGCTGCTGCTAAATTCATTCAACAGCGGATGGGGAAAAGTCCAGCGTTCAAATTGCCGGCAAGTGGGCGAATCCGCCTCAGCCGCATGGCATTTCATCACCCGGCTATCGCCGTTACGAGCATGGGGGAGAGAGCAGGGCGGAAAGCGGGTGGTGGCGGAAGTGGGGGCGACTGGCGCGGCCTCCCCCGGGTCCATGGGGAAGGCAGCAGCGGCTGTAGCTGTGGCGGCGGCTACAGCAGTCCCGGTGGTTGTAGCGGTGGCAGTGGCGGTGGTGGTAGTGGCGGTGGTGGCAGTGGCGGTGGTGGTAGGGAGGCTGATCCAATGCACGAGGTCGCGAACAGGGCCAGCAGCGCGAAGCGCCTCGTCGCCTGCTTGCCTGCTGCAGCTGCTGCCACTCCTCTTGCTGCCGCTGCTACCGCTGGCACCGCTGGTACCGCTGGTACTGGAACCGCGTTTGGCGGACCTGCTGCTGCCGCTGTTATCTGCCGCCATGGCCGCATTATTCAGTCGCCACGTCGCTTTCCGTATCGGATACGCGGCGCCGCTTTCCCGCGCGGCGGCGGCGGCGGCGGCGGCCGCCGCGGCCGCCTGCCCAGCAGACATCACGGAATCTACGCGAAATGCGGGGGCGGGGCGAGCGGAACTTGCGGTGCCGGAAATTGCGGCGCCGCCAGGGCTGGCGGGGATAGCAAAAGCGCTAGTAACAGTCGGGCGGCCGCCGCGCGACGCTATAGTTGCCAGCGACGGACCACACTTCTCGATAGTTGCCATTGTTGCCATAATTCCCGCGCATGGCAATGGCCAGCGGCTCTCGGCGGCCGCAGCTGCCGCTGGCGTTTCGCCATGCGGGTTGGGAGAGAGGTTGAAGCGCGCCGATTCCTGAAAGTGTGGCCCACGGCCCTCCGCGAAGTCACTTGGACAGTTTTTTGTGAACGTCGCGAGGGGGCGGCTCGCCCCATCTGCAGATCGATCAGATTTGCTCCTTTCTGCTGCTGCTGCTGCTTCTGATGTTCCCGCCGAGGGCCGCGGTGCAGCTTCCGAAGCGGCTCTTTCCTCCGCGTAAAGCGGCTCCACCGCCGTCGCCGTCGCAGCGCCACGTGCCTCCGGCTTCAGGTGGTTCCGCGACGCCCGATCGGCCAACGATTCTAAGTTCCCTTTCGCGCGACGCGGCGCATTCGGCGACCAAGCTGCGGCCGTTCCGCCGCCGCCTCTCCCAGAAACAGTAACTCCTGGCGGCACCTGATCGGGTGCAGCAACTGTGTGAAGCGCGGCCGCGCCTGGCGGGATGATATCGATACCCAGCATCCCCGCTGAGCGCGGCGCGGCTCCAATTCGCCCCTCCCCGCATTCTCTGCCTCCAGTGCTTTGAAACAAAGCTGTTTGAATGCGCTGCGGCGACGAATTGATCGGGTGGGCGACGCGGAGTCCGGTCGCCAGCTCCACCGCCGCAGCGAGAGCCGCAAATGGATCACCTGCGCGCTGTGCAGCGATAGCTCCGACTTGGGGCGATTCGGATGGGGACTTCTTGTCTTGATGCGGTCCGCGCCGCGCAAAGGGCGGGGTCATGGGCTTGGCGAGTCGAGAGTAAAATGCATCCAAGAGTTAACTCTGCTCAGAGACGTTGAGCTGGTGCGACGCGCTGAAGTCAGGACGACGAGAATTGTGGACTGAGAATGGGGAATGTCTAGTTCCCAGGGGAAGAAGAAAAGTTACTTCTCCCAGTCGTGTCGTCGCGTCGCAAAAAAGGGCTACTTGGCGCTCTTGCGAGGACAAATTCGATCGAGCAGGTGATTTCGTTGGGAAAAGGAGGCGCGGCGTCAGTCGGTGATGAATCATGAACAGTTGTAGAAAATCAACGAATAGAAACAGCCTCCCCACGATCGTGTCCCGGCAACGGCGACCTCAGGTCGAAGGGGCCGCACCTTTCAAGAATCGACTAGGAACGACGAGGAAACTAATCTCGGCATAATCGTCAGGCGCGCAGTGGTAACGCGGGTCAAGGGCACACGGCGCCGCCAGAGCAGCAAAACCACTTGGGCTTGCGACGCATCGTGCGCTACGGAAACTGCGTTACGAGGCAGGAGCAGAAGCAAATGAGACCCGTGAATTCAGCAGAGTATTACTATTTTCGGGCCTCGTACCTGCGTTAACAGTCGGCGTAGTGTGGCTGAGGCGACGACGCGTGGTGAAGATGATCATACTCATCAAGAATGATCACGGCAAATCAGCAGTTGTGTGTTTCAATTGTGTGTTTCGAAGCCGAGCAGCTGAACGAATGCAGTCACTCACTTGTTGAAGCCAAACGAGCAGCCGACAAGATTTGCTTGATCAATAGCATGACGACGAGAAAGCAATTACAGAAGAGAAGGAGTCTTGGGGCACGCGAGATGACAACGATCATGGGGCGTGGGTTTGAATGAGTGGGAAAGAGGATGGAGAATCACGGCGGGAAAAACACGGGAAAATGTTCGGCAGGGGTTGAGCATCATGTGTACACCGTAATCATCTGTCATCCCACTCGCGTAATGGCGTGTGCAAAGTGCGCAAAAACTCGACGTCGAGCAACATCGGTGAACTTCCACCCTCGGATCAAAGGTTCCAACCGTCAGGATTCACCGACGTTCCTCGACGTCGAGTTTGTGCAGCACTTTCTACACGCCTTGATGACCCCTTCAGAAGGCACGCGAACGAAAACGGTACAGTTGTGTGAGGGTAATTTGTCCTTGAGAAGAGGTGTATGGCTTAGGCAGGGCGTGAGCAAAGGGAGGTTGTGTCGTGTTGTGTGTTAGTCGTGGAAAACAGCAACAGTCGCCCAGTGGCGGCGCAGAACACAAATTGACGGCTACCGCTGGATTTTCCTTTGGCAGCCTACTGCCAGCGCTGCTGATGGTTGAATGTGGTTCGTTGAGACAATGTCGTCAATACATGGACGGGCCGGCGTTGTTGAGAAACCCTCAAAAACAGCTCTCCAACTCACGAAAAACAGCTCTCCAACTCCATGAGACTTTTTGTGGGCTCTATCTTGAGACAACGTGGAATCAGCTTGTTAGTCCGTATTTCGTAGGGCGTGATCAACTCCCCCATCCCAAGTACTAGCCTTTCAGCTCATCAGATAGTTTTTAGGGTCCGTGATGTTCACTCTTGTGCAACTGAGGACATTGAACCAATTTACGACACACCTGGTGTAGACGTCACGGGTCTGGAAAGGGTGCCTCTTGAAATTGAGAACAAGGGAACAGCACAGTGCGATTGCTCGCCCATGTGACCAGGCAGGCCAGGAACGGACCTGATTAGGCAAGGTGGTGCTCCAGCCGAAATCCGTAACGGATGTGCACCGAAACGGGACCAGACAGGGTGATTGAGCAAGCAAACGACAAGCCTCTCTTGGGGTGATTGGATTGAGACCCCTTGCAAGTGAAAAGCTCGACAAGGCGAGACGGATCTGACCAGTCCACCATTCATGTACAGTTCAGCCCTCGTGCATGCAACAGAACCAAGGGTTTGTCGAAGAAAAAAATCGTTACTGTACAAAGAGGTGGTGGTGGTGTCCCGACAACTACATTTCACGAAACAAATACTTCAGTGAGTGGCGTATATTGCAGTCAACCCTAAACCCGGTAACAAAACTTGCAACCGACCAAACCTAGTTACTCAGGGCGGCAGCATGCGGAGAGAGCAATCCCGAGCAGGTCACTGGAACAGAAAAGCAAAGCTATGCGGAAGGAGGAATACTCTGGAAATAATCACCACACCCTGGTCTCAACCACACCCAGTTAACGGGTAGTTCTGGAAGTGACCACGATCTTTTTGACTGTGATTCACTACCATTAGGTGAATTTGGAAACAGGTGACTACCTCAAAGGGCCAAAATCGTTACTGTACTAGGAATCACAAGAAATTATGTACAGTGTTCATTCTGCTGAATAATTAACTGACTCCCTTGCACACCCCATATCCTAAAGGGAGTCGGTGAATTAAATTATGTTCATTATCAACCGCCAAAATGTAATTCACTGACTCCCTTACACACCCCATATCCTAAAGGGTTCCCGCTAGTTAGATGTGAAATTTCTGAAAGATGAGGTTCCAGGTTCAAAACCCCCGTGCAGACGAGAATTCAGCTAGCCTCCACGACGATATTCTGGGCTTTGCACGTTGCTCTTCTAGGATTAGATAATCCTACAACAAATGCTGGTAAAAAAATGGGTAGGTGGGTCAAAACCGCACCTACTTTATATTTACCCCTCGAACACCCGACAATCTGAAGCTACTATGCTATGTATATGAACTCTATTTTGATATATGGTATTCCAAAGTGCACAATATCTCACAATGCTTTCCTCCAAATAATACAGAACATTACATATTTGGCCATTCATTTCCGTTAAAAATAGGCGATTGGAAGGGGTTACAAGTACATCCTGACATAATTCTGATTGTTTTGCATAAAGACAACGTATTCCAGAAATTTGTATAGATTTTTTTCCTCAGTTAAAGAGAAGGCAACTTTAGCATATAATAAATTTAACAAGCATCTAGCTCCATTGTTCAAACCATTCACTATTCTTAATATACTGAATATTATTCAATTTGACAAATATAACTCATACTATTTATTTCACCTTGTTCTCTACACTTTGGAAATACATTATTCAGTACCTCAATATTAGTACTAGATAAAAAAAATTGAGTCAAAAGTCTATCAAACATGTCCATGAATAAAGGGATTGAAGGTAAACCAAATTAAATTTGTATAGGCATAATTTTACTACCGTCTGCTCACGACTTGGGTTTCGTTCAATACGTACAATCTAAAATAGAAATTCCGGTGTATCTCAATGCACCTTGTTTCGCGCCACACTGACATTCGCCATATTGACCAGCCGGTTGTACTGACATTAATGCGTCCAAATTGGTCCCAGAACATACCGTATAAGCACTTTTGCCGCACGAAACCGAACTCAAAAGCATGTTTGTTTTCATTACCGTTGTCTACCGTTCTCCTGAAGTGCATTTCGGTTGCAAGCACCAGCCCGCTGAACCCAAGCACACGTGCGCGCTGTAGCCGGGGCTACCGATTGTTCAAACATCGAGAAACAGGGTGTAGTGTCTTTTCTTCACGGCGATCACTCTACACCACTGCGGGAAGAGATAGCAGCCTGAGTGATCCAACTCTCGCTATCTTTACTGTGGCATGGAGTGACGTGTTCGCAACTAGACTGCCCTCCCCTCGAACACGCGTGCAGAGACAGAGCAACACACGACGCAGATCAATCATGGCTATGTCCCAAACAAGTGTTTGGAATGCAGGCTGTACAACAAGGTCTCCTTGGAGCAGCATTTAGTGCCCACGCCAGCCAGGGGCACGCCATTTGTGTATCCTTTCGGTGCTTTCGTGCACACTCGACATCACGGAAGGTAGTTAAACATACCGGAACCAGGCTTTGCCCATACTACAACCTTCAGCACTCTTTCATTTCCCACATCCCCACAAAGCTCTTAGTGAAAATAATCCGCTTAAACTTTCTTGGGAGTTTGTCTAAGCTAGGGCTGCACAAGATCCAAGCATAGGTGATGATATCCTTTGCACATGAGCCATCAGTTGACGAAATCGTCGACGTCGTTTCTGGTTCTGTTCGACTCTCCCACCTTCTCCCAAAACACACGCACCACTAGTTCTGGGGTTTTCAAACAAGGTTAACCCGTAGTACGTTTTACACATGATGCCCAACCAGTGCATGCGAGTTTTCCTACAACGGATGAAAACGCTGCACCCGAGGTCTTTTCCCCAGCCTGTTGCACCCACGATACAAGCGCAACGCGTGGTTATGGACCAATAGTAACGAACAAACCGAAGTCAAACTGAAGAGACTCAAGTCAAAATGTCAACGAATAAGGTTACAGATACTTAATTTAAGCACCTGCGAATCCTTTTTAGCTAGCTGCGAATTGACGTACTGCACGGTACAGCTTATACGCCCTTCTCACAAGGCAACCGGGAGGGGCTCAAACAGGCATCAATTGTAATGTGAAGCCAAACCTTGTATGTATTCCAGACCAAGTCGACTGAGTGTTCGAACATTCCACTCCCTGCATGGAACACCAACTGAAAAAATCCAATTGCATAACGATTTGTCTACACCCTCATTCTCACCACATGCACAATCGCCACATGAACCGGGCGCTTGTAGTGACTGCAACATGCCAAGAATGGTGCTAGCACATACCCTACAAGCACAATCACGACTGCCACGTTGGTAGTGCAGCTGTTGACTTTGACTGGCCAGGAAGTGTACAGTGCGCTCGCATATGTGGTTGGCTGCCGTTGCTTTTCGCTCTAACATACATTACCCTTCTCTACCGAACGTAGATATTAGGGAAAGTATATCCCAGCTCCATAGTTTCAAAAATCTCTCAAATTCAGTTCCAAGTTCACTTTAAAAGTACAGTTTTCTAGAAGTCTGCTCACGCGAGGCCCAAATTATGTTCAAAACTGATCCTGCGGGGCAAACTATTCGACACGTGTCTTATTTCGTATTTGCAATTTCTGACGGGAGCAAAAAACATAAAACCCCTAGGGGAACCAGGACACACGTTCGGGAGGGATCAACCCTAAACACGGGGACCCGCTTGGTGTTTAGGGTTGATCCCTCCCGCAAATGTGCCCTAGTTACCGAGGGGTTTTATTATTTTTTGCCCTGTCGAAAAACATTTCTAAGCGAAATTGGACACGTGTCGAGAACTTCGCCCCGCAGGACCAGTTTTGAACATACTTTGGGCCTCGCGTGAGCAAAATTCTAGAAAGTGGTACTTTTTGAGTGAATCTGGGGCTAAATTTGAGAGAAATCTGAAAGTATGGACCTAGAATATAATTTCCCTAGATATTATGTATGTGCTTTGAACCCGTGTTCGGAATTGTCTTTGGCCACAATGTAGGACAAAGTCAGCAGGTAATTTAGAATGTTCTATTTTGGCGCTTGGTGCATGGTGTGCCTGGCAACATTAGGGGGTTCGGCCACATGCACAGTGGCGCTACCTGACAAGACTGTAGTCGCTGCTCCCGATTGTGCGTAGGCCGAGAATGAGGGTGTACTTGCCGTTGTGGGCCACCATCGAGACGCATCATCGCCGTTCTCATAATTTTACAGTGCAGCTGCAACAAAAACGCACCACAACTGCCTGGCACTTGTAGTTGTCGGCTTCGCAGAAGTGTTAGTACAGTTACTCAAGAACTTCACGAAGCTTCTTATGAAAGCTGTTCCGCGCTTTCGCTCCGAGTTCTGCAGCTGACGTGTCAGGTGTATCACTCAGAAGCAACATCGCTTTTTGTAAACGCTATCACTCGGGTTCCCTAACACTAGTTGCTCACATTTGGGCGTTCATATTTCAGGGTTGCTTAATCCCCTGAAAAAAAAACCATAGGGTCTTCAGATCATTAATGCAAAAGAAAAAAAAGAAAAGCGGGCGATGTTGTTGTATGAAATATTTGAGCATCCGATGGACAAAAATTCGATTTTTTATTCTTGGCTGTAATTCTTATGAAGGTCGCGAATGTGGATTTTCAACGCTAACAAATGTAATTCCCCGTGGCACCTCGATGGTCACGTTCCCGACTTAGAACAATCTATGGCTGCAAGGCCATATTTTTATGCACACCTCGACAAAGTAAGTCATGTACGCCTTGAGGTGTCATCTCCACGATACTTGGTGGTCCTTCCATCGTTGGACAATTCGTAGATCTCGACATCATCACGTCCATTCGGCCTTTAACCTCTCCAACTCTTCGAGACATGACATAGTTGTGATTTGTTAGCTGTGAAAGAATCCATGGACCGCGTGCGCTATGTGTCGGTGTTCATACATTTAGATACCTTTATGAGGGCAGCTGTTGCCCTCGAACCACCCTCTACCCTTTTGAAATGGCAATGTCTACCGATTATGGGGTGTATCGTCTTATGCATCATGTCCCATAACTGTCTCATCAAACAATCCAACGATAATCTCACCCTGCCCGGTTTTTCCAACCTCTTTTTCGCCGTCCAATTGATCGACACGAGCTCGCCCCACACTGTTCGATCTGATGTATGAACCAGCCACGAATTGGTCGTAGCACCCCATGCTAAAATCTCACACGGTAGTAACTTCGAAACATACAAGACACGGGGAGTCATGAAGGAGAGAAGCGAGGGGGAGTAGCGAGGGGGAGTTGTGTCAGAATATTATAGCTTACTTATTTGTGTAGGCTATAGTGGGGTATCACATAGGGGGTACAACCCAACTAGGGTTTCCTATTTGTACTCACTTCATTCGTAGTCATTTTTTTCACGTTCCTTCTTTTACATGGAATCAGAGCAGGTCCCATCCTAGGGACTGTTCTTTAGGGCCCACCGAAGCGCGCCCGAGGTGCGCGCCTTTTTTTTTAAGCGACCCTCCGAGTCGCCCTTTTCCTTCGCGGCCCCGCCGCCCTACTTCGCGGCCCGACCGCCGCCCTACTCGCGACCCAGCCGCCGCCCTACCTTAGCGGCCCACCCGCCGCCCTTGCTAGCGGCCCTGCCGTCCCGTCGCGGCCCCGCCACCCAGTCGCGGCCCCGCCACTCCGTAGCGGCCCCGCCACCCCTTCGAGCGGCCCCGCCCCTTCGTCGCGCCCCCGCCACTCCGTCGCGGCCCCGCCACTCCGTCGCGGCCCCGCCGCCCCTTCGAGCGGCCCCGCCACTCCGTCGCGGCCCCGCCACCCAGTCGCGGCCCCGCCACTCCTTCGAGCGGCCCCGCCACTCTGTCGCGGCCCACCCGCCGCCCTACCTGCGGCCTCCCCGCCGCCCTACCTGCGGCCGTCCGCCGCCCTATCTGCGGCCGTCCCGCCGCCCTACCTGCGGCCTACCCGCCGCCCTACCTGCGGCCGTCCGCCGCCCTACCTGCGGCCGTCCCGCCGCCCTACCTGCGGCCTACCCGCCGCCCTACCTGCGGCCCGCCCGGCCGCCCTACCTACGCGGCCCAGTAGCAGACGAGCCGCCCGGAGCAGCCGAGCCGCCCAGGAGCCGCCGAGCCGTCCACCAGCAGCCGAGCCGCCCAGCAGCAGCCGAGCCGCCCGGAGCCGCCGAGCCGCCCAGCAGCAGCCGAGCCGCCCGGAGCCGCCGAGCCGCCCAGCAGCAGCCGAGCCGCCCAGCAGCAGCCGAGCCGCCCGGGAGCCGAGCCGCCCTGCAGCCTAGCGGCCGTGTCGCCAGGCGACCTTCCTCCCGAGCCGCCCGACCTGCCCTGCCCGGTGAGCAGTGCACTGCTGTCACTGCGTACCCTTCCCCTACTGCTTGCACTGCGCCACTGTCGTCGTCATGGCTACACCCAGTGTCCTCGCTTTTGACGCTGAGGGTCGAGCCATTGACTTTGAGGTCTGGCTCGACGACCTGCAGCTGTTTTTACAGTGCGACAGGGCCGACAGTCTGTCTCTCTTTGACCTCACCTCTGGCGCCGTCCCTGCCCCTGCTGCTGATGCTGACGCCACTGTTCGCTCTCAGTGGGCCACGCGCGATGCTGCTGCACGTCTTGCTGTGCGTCGCCACCTGCCTACCGCTGAGCGCGCGCACTTTAGCCAGTACAAGAGTGCTCAGACCTTGTACGAGGCTGTAGTTGCGCGCTACTCCTCCCCTGCCATTGCTGCACTGAGCCGCCTCATGCTCCCCTTCCTCTTCCCTGACCTTGCCGCCTTTCCCACTGTCGCTGATCTCATCACGCACCTCCGCACTAGTGACACTCGCTACCGCGCTGCGCTTCCTGCTGAATTCTGCGCCAAGAACCCCCCCCCCCATGTACATCACTCTCTACTTCCTAGTCACTCGCCTCCCTGACTCCCTTCGTGTAGTCCGGGACCACTTCCTCGCGGTCTGTCCCACCACCCTCATAGTCGACAGCCTTGAGAAGGCCCTCCTTGCAGCAGAGAAGGGCATAGTTGCTGTAGGAGCCTCTCGAGGTGACCCCCGCGCCCCCATCTTTGAGGGGTGTTCTCCTTCCCCTCTCCTGCCCTCTATCGCCTCTGCCGCTGCGGCCGACCTCGTTGGTCTTGAGTCGGTCGGTGCGGCGTCTGCCCCTAGCGGGAGACGCCGCTCTGGCAAGGGCAAGGGGGGCAAGGGAGCGGGTGGGGCCAGTGGGGGCGGTGGCGGTGGAGGTGGAGGCGGCGGAGGGAGTGGGGGTGGCGGTGGAGGTGGTAGCGGGGGTGGGGGTGCTAGTGGCGGCAGTGGAGGCGGGAGTGGCGGCGGCGGTGGCGGTGGTAGCGGAGGTGGCGGAGGTGGCGGCGGTGGAGGTGGAGGCGGGGGCGGTGGAGGCGGAGGCGGGGGTGGCGAAGGTGGAGGTGGTCGGAGTGGAGCTTCGCAGCGGAGTGGCACTAGTGGCGGTCAGCGCCAGTAGCAGCAACAGCAGCAGCAGCGTTCTCGCGACGTCCCCACCCCTCAGCAGCTCCGTGAGTGGTACACGCAGCGTCAGCGCGGTGGGGGTTTTGGTCCCTGCACCTACGTTCTCCGCACTGGCGACCGCACTGGAGAGCAGTGTGGGGGTGCCCACTCCGCCCTGCGCTGCTTTGGCCGCCTGACGGACGCTTGGCGTCAGCAGTTCCCGGAGGCCGCGGAGATCCCCCGCTGGGGAGAGCTGTCTAGGGCTGGTGTAGCTATCTTTGATCTTGATTTTGATGCTATCCTTGCTGCCATGTATGCTGTGACCATTAGTGATGAGGGTGACTGTTACCGGTGTTTCCCGCCCGACCGGGGCATTGGTACTGCTGCTCCAGGTGCCGGTGAGGCTTCTGCTCTAGGTGCCAGTGCGTCTGTGCTCTCAGGTGCTCGTGAGACTGCTCTCTCAGGTACTAGTGCGTCTGCGCTCTCAGGTACTGCGTCGGCCTCGGCCTCCCACACCTTCACTCTTGACTCTGGAGCGTCTCGCTCTTTCTTTCGGGACCGCACCACACTTACGCCGCTTAGTCGGCCGGTTGCGGTTTCCCTGGCTGACCCCTCTGGGGGTCCTGTCCTGTTGCGCTTCTCCACAGTCCTCCCGTGTCCGGCGGCTCCCTCTGGCACCCTGTCTGGTCTCTACCTCCCCTCGTTCTCTACGAACTTGGTGAGTGGTGCTGACCTACAGGATGCGGGAGTCCACCAGTTCACCCCTGCTCGTCAGCGAGTGACGCACTGCACAGAGGCTAGCACGGGTCGTCACCTGGCTACGTTTACACGTCAGCCAGGGTCGAGCCTGTACACACTGACCACTGCTTCTCCTCCAGGTGCTGAGTCTGGTAGAGTCCCTTCGTCTGGTCTGGTGTTTGCTGCAGCGTCCAGGTGTAGTCCTTAGTCTGCCCCCTGTTCGTGTCGCCGTCTGTCTCACGAGACCCTCCTCTGGCACCACCGCCTTGGCCACCCCTCTCTGCTTCGGCTCAGAGGCATGGCCTCCCGTCTTCTTGTGTCTGGTCTCCCCCGGTCTCTACCTCCCCTTCCTCAGGGCCCTGGCCCTGCCTGTGTCCCCTGTGTCGAGGGGCCCCAGCGTGCTGCCCCTCACTCCTTCCAGTTTCCTCCGACAGAGGCTCCGTTGCAGACGCTTCACATGGACGTGTGGGGCCCTGCCCGCGTCCGTGGACTCGGTCACGAGCGCTACTTCCTGTTGGTGGTTGACGACTACTCGCGTTACACCACAGTCTTCCCCTTACGCAGCAAGGGTGATGTCACTGAGGTGCTGATCGACTGGATCCGCGCAGCTCGTCTCCAGCTCAGGCAGAGCTTTGGCTCGGACTTTCCTGTGTTGCGCCTGACCTCGGACAGAGGCGGAGAGTTCTCCTCTGGCCTTCTGCGTGCCTACTGTCGTGCGCGAGGCATCCGCCAGACCTTCACGCTTCCGGACTCCCCGCAGCAAAATGGGATTGCAGAGGGCCGCATTGGCATGGTCATGGACGTCGCTCGTACGTCCATGATGCATGTGGCTGCCCCCCATTTTCTGTGGCCGTTTGCGGTCAGGTACGCCGCGCATCAGATCAACCTCCACCCCAGGGTCTCCAGGCCGGAGACCTCCCCAGCCCTGCTGTGGACGGGGAAGGTTGGCGATGCGTCGGCGTTCCGGGTCTGGGGATCTCAGGCGTTTGTCCGCGACTTGTCTGCGGACAAGCTGTCCCCTCGCGCTGCTCCCTGCGTCTTCCTGGGGTTCCCCCCTGACGCCCCTGGGTGGCAGTTCTACCACCCCACCTCTCGACATGTTCTGTCCTCCCAGGACGTCACGTTCGACGAGTCGGTACCCTACTACCGCCTCTTCCCCTACCGCACTCCGTCCCTCCCCCCGCCCCCGCTCTTCTTGGTACCAGGTCCCCCCCAGGTAGACCCCCTCCCCCCTCAGGGTCCTGCCCCTTCAGGTGTGTCCTAGGTAGACGCGGTCGAGCCTGTCGAGGTCACTGGTGACTCTGGTGCTGCTGCGCGAGCTGAGCCTGGGAGTGCTGAGCCTGGAGGTGCTACACTTGGGGGTGCTGAGCCTGGGGGTGCGGAGTCTGGAGGTGCTGAGCCTGGGGGTACTGAGTCTGGGGGTGCTGAGCCTGGGGGTGCTGGGCCTTGGGGTGCTGAGCCTGGGGGTGCTGAGCCTTGGGGTGCTAGGCCTGAGGGTGCTGAGCCTGAGGGTGCTGAGACTGGGGGTGCTACGCCTGGAGGTGCTTCGTTTCGTCGAGAGCCACTCCCCCCACAGGAGCTGCGCGAGTGGTTTGCCCGGCGCTGGAGGCGTGCTGCTGGTGCTGGAGGTTGTTCGGCTGCTGAGGGTACTGCTGCCGAGCGTCCCGGAGGTGCTCGTACTGTGGGTGCTGGAGCTGTTGGGTCTGAGGGTTCTCCTGGAGCTGGTGCTGCTGAGGGTGTTGGCGCTGAGACTGCCGCTGACGGTCCGACTGGCAATGCTCCTGGTGGTGCCGCTGGAGGTTCTGGAGCTACTGGAGGTGCTGCTGGAGGTGCTGCTGGAGCGGGTACTCCTGCTGGGGGTACTGGTGCTGTCTCTGCTGTTCCTAGCGTCGCCGCGCGGCCCCGACCGTACTTCGTTCCGCTCCTGCAGCAGGTTCTTGGTCTTACACCTTCTCCTGGTCCTCCTCCTCCTCCCTTAGAGGGTCCACAGTCTGTCTCGTCACAGTCACAGCTACAGCCTGCCTCCCCTTTGCCTGCTCCTTCTCCCTACGCTGGTCCGACTGGAGGTCTTACCGAGCGTCGTGAGCCTGCGTCTCGTCCTGCGTCGCCTGTTCGTACTGCGCGCGCTAGTGGTCGCGGTTCGCGTCAGCGTCCTCCTCCTGTCCCTGGCACACACCGGATGTCTCTCCGTCCGTCTACTGCTCCCCTGCGTGCCCCTTTGCCTTCTCCTCCTGCTTCCTCTCTTCCTGCTCTTGCCGACCCGGAGTCGGACTCTCATCGTGCTGCCAGTCCTACCGTCACGCGTCTCCTTGCTACTGCTGTCACTGACCCTTCTTTCGAGTCTTCTGCTGCGTCTGCCCTTGTCACTGAGCTTGTCGACTTTGCTGCGCGCTGTCGTCTAGACTACGCTGCTAGTCTTGTCGCTGAGTCTGAGTCTGCCTGTCCTCCGTCCGTCGGGGGTGAGTGTGCCCTTGGCAAGGACGTCCTTGAGGACAGGCAGGAGGAGTTCCAGTGTCTGGCCGCCGCTTCACCTCATCTCGCGTCTGTACTGCTAGCCCCTGAGGGAGACCCGGATGCACTAGACATCCCGACTCCGCGCTCTTACGCGGAGGCGATAGAGGGTCCCTACTCCTCTCAGTGGCAGGCAGCTATGGATGCAGAGATGGCTTCCTGGAGGTCCACAGGCACCTACGTTGACGCTGTCCCCCCTCCTGGGGCGAACATCGTCAGTGGCATGTGGATCTTCAGGGTGAAGCGGCCGCCGGGTTCTCCGCCTGTCTTCAAGGCGCGTTACGTGGCTCGTGGCTTCAGTCAGCGGCAGGGGGTTGACTACTTTCAGACCTTCTCCCCCACCCCGAAGATGACCACTCTTCGGGTACTGCTGCACGTCGCTGCTCACCGTGACTACGAGCTGCACTCTCTCGACTTCAGCACAGCTTTCTTGCAGGGCAGCTTGCACGAGGAGATCTGGCTGCGTCGCCCACCTGGCTTCACTGGGTCTTTCCCTCCTGGTACCCAGTGGAGTCTCCGGCGTCCAGTCTACGGTCTCCGCCAGGCGCCACGTGAGTGGCATGACACACTGAGGACTACACTGGCGGCACTTGGGTTTGCTCCTTCTACTGCCGACCCGTCGCTGTTTCTGCGCACCGACACCTCTCTGCCGCCGTTCTACATCCTCGTGTACGTCGACGACTTGGTCTTTGCCACAGCTGACACTGCTGGACTCGCCTACGTGAAGTCCGAGCTGCAGAAGAGACACACGTGCACTGACCTGGGTGAACTGCGCAGCTACCTTGGCTTGCAGATCACCCGGGACAGAGCACGCCGCACCATTACCCTGACTCAGTCACACATGGTGCAGCAGGTCCTTCAGCGCTTCGGCTTCACGTACTCCTCGCCTCAGGCCACTCCTCTGCCTACTCGCCACTCGCTCTCAGCTCTGCCTTCGGATGAGTCCGTAGAGTCGAGTGGCCCGTTTGCAGAGCTTGTTGGCTGCCTCATGTACCTGATGACCTGCACACGACCTGACCTCGCATACCCTCTTAGCATTCTTGCACGCTTTGTTGCTCCTGGGAGACACCGACCAGAGCACATGGCTGCAGCGAAGAGGGTGTTGCGCTACTTGTGTAGTACGTCGGGCATGGGGCTAGTGCTTGGAGGGCGCAGTCCAGTGGTCCTCACTGGGCACGCGGACGCTTCTTGGGCTGACGACCAGGCTACGCAGCGGTCGTCACAGGGTTACACCTTCAGCCTTGGTTCCGGCTCTGTTTCGTGGCGGGCTACCCGCTCGTCTTCTGTTCTCGGCTCCAGTTGTGAGGCTGAGATCTACGCCGGGGCTATGGCTGCACAAGAGTTACGCTGGCTCACCTACCTGTTGACCGACCTTGGAGAGCCGCCTCGTTCTCCTCCAGTCCTGTACGTAGACAACAAGGCCATGCTGGCCTTGTGTCGAGAGCAGCGACTGGAGCACAGGACAAAGCACATTGCTCTCCGCTACTTTCTTGCTCGTGAGCTACAGCAGCGTGGACAGTTGCGACTTGCGTACGTGGCCTCTGAGGCCAACACTGCTGATGTCTTCACCAAGGCACTTGCGCCTTGTGATCATCAGCGCTGCTGCACGCAGCTGGGCCTTGTGCCTGTCTTGCCTCACTTGCTCACTTCTTGACCTTGCTTGTACCTTGACCTATATATACTCTTGCTCTTGCTTGCTTGACTCTTGTATATCTTTATATATGGTCTTGCATGTGATCTGGCCTTGTGGCCCTTGAACTTGTGCTCGGAATGTGTGGTGACTTTGTGATCCACCCTGAGCTTTGCTTTGTTTTGCTTGACTGGTCTTGTGACCCCTTGTTCTCCCCCACTTTGCCTATGGGGGTGTGTCAGAATATTATAGCTTACTTATTTGTGTAGGCTATAGTGGGGTATCCCATAGGGGGTACAACCCAACTAGGGTTTCCTATTTGTACTCACTTCAATCGTAGTCATTTTTTTCACGTTCCTTCTTTCACAAGTTGGCCAAAGAAGGCGTTCAAAATTAGGAAACATTCAAGACATGGAGTTTGGAAGGTGGGAAGAGGGGTACACCACCAAGAGAAAACCTACATGTTACTACATTTATAATCTAGCATGCAGTTACTATTGGAAACTAAGGAGCATAAATGATTGCATTGACATGAAACTGAGTAAAAGTGCTAACCCTTATTGGGTTGTACCCCATATAGGCTACCCACTACAGCCTACACAACATAAGCAGCATTATAGTTTGACACACCCCCATAGGCAAAGTGTGGGAGAACAAGGGGTAGCAAGACCAGCCAAGAAAAACAAAGCAAGCTCAGGGTGGATCACAAAGTCACCACATACTGTGAGCGCAAGCAAACGGGCACAAGGCCAGTTCACATGCAGAGTTATATAAATGTGAACAAGCAGTACAGTGATCACAACCTAGCACGCAAGCATGCAGATATAAGTATATAGATCACTGTACAAGCAAAGTCACGAAGTGAGCAAGTGAGGCAAAGTAGGCACAAGGCCTAGAACACTTCAGAAACGCTGATAATCACCAGGCTGAAAAGCCTTAGTGAATACATCAGCAGTGTTGGCTCGAGTGGCCACGTAAGCAGGACGAAGGTGACCATGCTGCAGCAACTCTCGAGCAAGGAAGTAACTCAGAGCGATGTGCTTCGTCCTGTGCTCCAGTCTATGCTCCTTGCACAAGGCAATCATAGCCTTGTTGTCCACGTACAGAACTCGAGGGAAACTGTTAAGATTAGGAGCATAGTAGCTTAGGGTTTGAACTAGATGAGGGCGACGAGAGGAAATAGCAACCAAAAAAGAGGGGCTTCACTAATGAGAAATGAGAGTACAAATAGGCAAACAACAACACAAAGAGGTGCACCACCAAACATGATGCAATAACTACACTACAACCACAAACGATTATATAAAGTATGTGAACATATTTTGACACGCCCCCATAATTGTTTGCAGGAGTAAGTGTAAAACGCCCCCTGATGGGGTACACCAAGAGTGCAGCGGAAGAAGCAGAAGCGGGCAAGAGCAGTAGTAGCCGGTGCAGGAGTGGCAAATACAGCTGTAGCACGCCCTCAGCCAAAGCAGAAGCAGTAGCAGGTGTACGGGCGGCAGGTCGCCTGAGGAGCAGGCTCTGTGGCTGCAACGTGCAGCAGGACAGCAGCGGCTCGACGACAGCACCTGCAGGCCCCAGCACCAGACAACAGAAACAAGGGCAGGTGGAGGCAGGGGCGGCAGCAGGAGGTGCCACAGTAGCAGCGGGTGGCAGCTGCAATTTCGTGACTGACTTCCGCCACCCTCTCTTACCCTCCCCCCCACAGCAGCACGAGCGGCAGTGAGAGAGAGAGGAGGGGCGGCTGCTGGCTTTGCAGAATCTCTCTCGCCACCCCCTCACACTCCCCCCGCCCCCTTTCACTGGTGTACGAGCAGCACGTGCGGGGCAGGGGAGCGGCGCAGTTGCGCGCGGCCATACGCCGCTGCGCGCGGCTGTGCGCGGCTTCACGTGCCCGTACGTAGCTTCGCGCAGCTGCGCGTGGCTATGGCAGCTCGTAACGGGGCGGGTAGCGCGGGGCGGGTGACAGGGCGAAGAAACAACGAGGCGACCCAAGCCGCCCAGCTCGTCGCCATGACAGCAGGGTCGACGATGCAGTGCAACGGGCAGGAGACGGGCAGGTTACGGGCAGCAGCAGACAGCTCGCCGTCGCGCCCGTCACGTCAGTCGCAACTAAGGGCACGACGGGGGCCACAAACCGAGAAATACGCGGTGGGCCCATTGAGAATGAAAAGGTTAGGTCTTACGACGACCTAGCTCTGATACCATGTTAAGATTAGGAGCACAGTAGCTTAGGGTTTGAACTAGGTGAGGGTGACGAGAGGAAATAGCAAGCCAAAAAGAGGGGCTTCACTAATGAGAAATGAGAGTAAAAATAGGCAAACAGCAACACAAAGAGGTGCACCACCAAACATGATGCAATAACTACACAACAACTACAAACGATTATATAAAATATGTGAACATATTTTGACAAGAACTAGGCCGCTCTCCCAAGTCGGTCAACAGGTAGGTGAGCCAGCGTAACTCCTGTGCAACCATGGCCCCTGTGTAGATCGCAGCCTCACAACTGGAACTGAGAGCAGAAGACGAGCGGGTAGACCGCCAAGAAACAGAACCAGAGACAAGGTTGAAAGTGCAACCCTGTGATAACCGCTGCGTAGCCAAGTCGTCAACCCAAGACGCGTCGGCGTGGTTAGTGAGAACAACTCGACTCCATCCTCCAATTACGAGCCCCATGCCCGATGTACTGCACAAGTAGCGTAACACCCTCTTTGCGGCCTCCCAGTGCTCTGGTCGGTGTCTCCTGGGTACAACGTAGCGTGCCAGGATGCTGAGAGGGTAAGCAAGATCAGGTCGAGTGCAGGTCATCAGGTACATGAGGCAGCCCACTAGCTCTGGGTACGGGCCACTCGGCTCTACACACTCGTCTGAAGGTGGAGCTGAGAGTGAGTGACCGGTAGCCAGAGGAGAGGACTGTGGCGAGAACCAAGTGAAGCCGAAGCGCTGAAGGAACTGCTGCACCATGTGTGACTGAGTCAAGGTGATGGTGCGGCGTGCTCTGTCTCAGGTGATCTGCAAGCCAAGATGGTTGCGCAACTCACCTAAGTCTGTGCACCTGTGTCTCTTCTGCAGCTCCGAATTGACGTGGACGAGTCCCTCAGTGTCAGAAGTGGCAAAGACCAAGTCGTCGACGTACACGAGGATGTAGAACGGTGGCAGCGAAGTGTCGGTGCGCAAAAACAGCGACGGGTCAGCAGTCAAAGGAACAAACCCAATGGCCACAAGTGTCATCCTCAGTGTGTCGTGCCACTCACGAGGCGCCTGGCAGAGATTGTAGACTGGCCGCCAGAGGCTCCACTGGGTACCAGGAGGAGACGACCCAGTGAAGCTAGGTGAGCGGCGCAACCAGATCTCCTTGTGCAGGCTGCCTTTTAGGAAAGCAGTGCTGAAGTCAAGAGAGTGAAACTCGTAGTCCCGCTGAGCAGCGACGTGCAGCAGAACCCGAAGAGTGGTCATCTTCGGGGTCGAGGAGAAGGCCTGGATGAATTCAACTCCCTGTCACTGATTTAAGCCTCGAGCAACGTAATGCGCCTTGAAGACAGGCGGAGAACCTGGCGGCCGCTTCATTCTGAAAATCCACATGCCACTGACAATGTTCGCCCCAGGAGGGGGAACGTCGTCGGCGTAAGTGCTTGTGGACTTCCAGGATGCCATCTCTGCGTCCTTGGCTGACTGCCATTGAGAGGAGTAGGGACCCTCTATCACCTTTGCGTAAGAGCGTAGGGTCGAGATGTTTGGTGCATTCGGGTCTCCCTCAGGTGCAATCAGCATGGACACGAGATGAGGTACAACGGATGCAAAACACTCAAAGTCCACCTGCCTGTCCTCAAGGACGTCCGTGCCAATAGCTCACTCATCCCCGACGGACGGAGGACAGACAGACTCAGGCTCAACAACAAGACTAGCGGCGTAGTCGAGACGACAATGAGCAGCTAAGTCGACAAGCTCAGCAACTAAGGCAGACGCAACAGTGGACTCAAAAGAAGGGTCAGTGATAACAGTGACTAGGAGACGCGTGGTAGTAGGACTGGCAGCACGAACTAAGTCAGACTCAGGGTCCGGACTGTCAGGAAGAGAGGACGCAGGAGGAGACGGCAGGGGAACTTGTAGTGGAGCAGAGGAAGGACGAAGTGTCATATAGTGAGTGCCGAGGACAGGAGGAGGATGCGGACGCGGAGCCTGACGATCAGTGCTACCTGTGCGAACAGGCAAGGCAGGGCAAGACGCAGGCTCACGACGCTCTGTAAGTGAGTCTGTCTGCTTAGTGCAAGGAGAAGGAGCAGGCAGCGGGGAGTCTGGCTGTAATTGTGGTTGCGACTGGTCAGGCGGTGGACACAGAATGGGAGGAGTAAGGCCAGTAGACGGGAGACTAAGTACCTGGCGAAGCACCGAGCTAGGTTTCGACAGAGACGACGGCGACAGTTGAGCGAAAATCAGGCGCCGCGGCACAGTGCCTCCAGTACTCGCACGGCCACCTCCAGCACCCCCACCACCTCCAGCACCAGCACCACCACCAGCTCTAGCAGCTCCACTACCCCCGGCACCAGTAGTACCACCAGCTCTGGCAGCTCCAGTGCCTCTAGCACAAGCACCTCCAGGACCAGCAGCTCCAGCACCTGCAGTACCTCCAGCACGAGCACCTCTGGGACCAGCAACTCTAGCACCTCCAGTAACTCCAGTAGCAGTAGCACCACTAGCTCCGGCAGCTCCAATGCCTCCGGTACGAGCACCTCCGGGACCAGTAGCTCCAGCACCTATAGCAGTAGCAACACCACCACCAGCTCTAGCAGCACCAGTACCTCCAATACGAGCACCTCCGGGACTAGCAGCTCCAGCACTTCGAGCAGCAGCACCACCACCAGCTCCAGCAGCTCCAGAAACTCCACTACCTCTAGTACCTCCAGCACTAGCAGCACCACTAGCTCCGGCAGCTCCAGCGCCACCAGCACGAGCACCCCTGGGACCAGCAGTGCTAGCACCACCAGCACCTCCAGCACTAGCAGCTCCAGGGCCTCCAACTCCAGAAGCGTCACTCCTTACGCTACAGCGCCGAGCGTACCACTCGCGCAACTACTGTGGTGAGAGAGGCTCCCGCCGGCTAGACCGCTGGGGCGAGGCACCAGTGGGATCTCCAGGACTAGTAACTGCAGCACCTCCGGTACCTCCGGTACCAGCAGTAGCTCCAGCACCTCCAGGACTAGCAACTCTAGGGCCTCTAGCTCCAGCAGCTCCACTCCAAAGGCTACAGCACCGAGCGTACCACTCTCACAACTGCTGTGGTGAGAGAGGCTCCCGTAGTGTAGACACAGGACCCCTAGGCTCAGAACCCCCAGACTCAGCACCCCCAGGCTTCGCATGCTCAGGTTCTGCACCCCTAGGCTCTGCACGCTCAGACGCGGCACCCTCGGGCTCCGCACTCGCAGGCTCAGCACCTCCAGGCTTCGCACTCGCAGGCTTAGCACCTCCAGGCTCCGCACGCTCAGGCTCCACAAGTGCAGGCTCAGCACCCCCAGATGCAGCACCTCGAGTAGCACCAGAGTCACCAGTGACCTCGAAAGGCTCAACCAAGGGGAGTGGGTCTACTTGAGACACACCAGAAGGAGAAAGACCCTAAGGGGGGAGGGGGTCTACTGGAGGGGGACCTGGAGCTAGGAAGGGGGGGGGGGGAGAGGGGCAGTGCGGTAGGGGAAGAGACGGTAAAAGAGAACCCACTCGTCGAACGTGACGTCTTGAGAGGGTAGGACATGGCGCAAGGTGGGGTGGTAAAACTGCCAACCAGATGCGTCAGGGGGAAAGCCAAGGAAGACGTAGGGAACGGCGCGCGAGGAGAGCTTGTCCGCGGAGGTATTGCGGACAAAGGCACAACAGCCGTAGACCCGGAACACCGACACATCGCCAACCTCTCTCGCCCAACACAGTGTAGGCAAGGTCTTCAGCAAGGAGACACGGGGCCAGAGGTTGAGCTGATGCGCAGCGTAGCGGACCGCAAACGGCAACAGAAAATGGGGAGCAGCCGCATGGATCATGGACGTACGAGCGACGTCCATGACTAAGCCAATGCGGCGCTCAGCAACCCCATTCTGCTGCGGAGAGGCCGGAAGAGTGAACGACTGGAGGATGCCCTCCCCACGACAAAAGTCCCGCAAGAGGTCGGAGGAGAACTCACCACCTCTGTCAGAGTGCAGACGCAGGACAGGAAGGTCCCTGTCGACCCGCTCGCAGAGCTGGAGACGGACAGCGCGGATCAAAGGGATCAAAACACTAGGGACCTCCCCCTTGCTACGCAAGGGGAAGGCCGTGGTGTAACGCGAGTAGTCGTAAACAACCAGCAGAAAGTATTGCTCGCGACCCTGTCCCTGGACGCAGGCTAGGCCCCACACGTCCATGTGGAGAGTCGGCAGGGGAGCAGTCATCGGGGGAAACGAGGAAGAGTGTGGGAGGGGAGGCAGAGACCTGGGAAGACTAGAGACAAGGAGGCGGGAGTGCATGCCACGAAGGCGTGGCTGGGAGGGGTGACCTAGGCGGTGTTGCCAAAGGAGAGTCAGGTGCGACAGGAGGCGACACGAACAGGAGGCTGCTAGCTGACCTGACGCGGACGCAGACGCAGCTACCTGAGGAGGCTCAGTAGTCAGTGTGTACAGGCTCAACCCAGGCCGACGGGTGAACGTGTCCAGGTGACGGCCCGTCCGTGCACACGTGCAGATCGCCACATGCTGTCCTCTAGGAGTAAAGGCATTAACCCATTCATCCAGAAGGACGGCGTTGCTCACCAAGTTCGTAGAGCATGAGGGGAGGTGAAAACTGGACAGTGAGCCAGACGGAACCGCTGGACACGGGAGAACAGTGGAGGAACGTGCAAGAACCGGTCCCCCAGATGGGTCAGCCAGAGAGACTGCAACCGGTGCTGCGAGTGGTGTGACTGTGGTGCTGTCGCGAAAGAAGCAGCGGGAAGCACTTGAGTCAAGCATGAAGGTGTGCAAGGCCTCAGCAGGCGCAATACCAAAGAGAGCAGACTCCCCAACACCTAGAGCAAACTCACTAGCACCTAGAGCAGACTCACCAACACCTAGAGCAGACTCACCAGCATCTACAGCAGGAGCCACTGTACCAGGGTCGGACGGCACACACAGGTAACAGGAGCCGCTCTACCTAAGTGCGGCAATCACCGTGCCGCAACCAGTGTGGTTGAACCCCCACAGTAGGTGCCCAGTTGCGGTTGAACCCCCGCAACAGGTGCCGGTGTGCGCGACGAGGGGCGACCACGCCAAAAAATGACGGATAGTAACGAAACGAGAAACGATGAGAATACGTTACGAAAAGAGAAATAACATAGAAGAAACTCTCTCTCTCTCTCTCTCTCTCTCTCTCTCTCTCTCTCTCTCTCTCTCTCTCCCTCTCTCTCTCTCTATCTATCTATCTATCTATCTATCTATCTATCTATCTATCTATCTATCTATCTCTCTCTCTCTCTCTCTCTCTCTTCTCTCTCTCTCTCTCTCTCCTTCTCTCTCTCTCTCTCTCTCTCTCTCTCTCTCTCTCTCTCTCTCTCTCTCTCTCTCTCTCTCTCTCTCTCTCTCTCTCTCTTTCTATCTCTCTCTCCACCCCTTTAACATCTGCCCCCTCCTTCCCACAGTGACAAGCCTTGCAGGGAGAGAGAAAGGAGGAGAGGCAGCGCGTCACAAATTTCTGGTCATCCTCGCCACCCCCTTCTCCCACCCCCCCCTCCCCCATGGCAGAAGCCACAGGAGGAAGAGGGCGGCGGACGCTGCTGCTGGCGCTAGCGCTGGCAGGTGTCGCTGGGCGACGAGGGGCAACGAAACGACGCGGAGTGACGACGCGAGCGCGAAGCGATGGCGATTTCGCCAGCGCTGGGCGCACGAGCTAACGAGGTGCTAGCGAGCGGGTTGACGAGCTCAGGGACGGGGCGTGCCATAGCGAAAATTACTGATGAGCCCATGGAAAATATGAAAAGAGAGGTCCTTAGGAGAACCAGCTCAAATACCATGTTAGAATCACAAAATTACTTAGAACTTAGGTTTTGGGTTGAAGGAGAGCAGCGAGGGGGTGGGAGTTTAGAAGGTGGGAAGGGGGGTACACCACCAAGAGAACACCTACATGATACTACACCTCTCACCTAGCATGCAGTCAAATATAGATATAGATCTAACACCCCCGTACCTCGAATCGTAAGGTGGTGGGTTGGGACCTTTATTCGCTCGGGCAAGCCGATATACCTACATCGTCGAAAATCGAGGGCGTTACACCTTCATCTCGATTTCGCTTGGCTTGAACAAAATCAAGAGGTTATACACCAGTTTCCGCTCTGACTGTGTTATCCTGCCAAATAAAAAGTTGAAACTTCCCTGCACATTCCAAGGATTGAATCATGTACCTAGAGAATACCGTCCTTGACAGTCGTCATTGATACCCTCTAAACATTCGTGATAAGAAGATTTAACCTTATGATGACTACAAACTTTGTGATGAGTGCTGATCTGCTTGTGATAAGCAGTTCCATTCTTGACTTTTGCCGGACCTATGCATTGAACATCAGCCCAGTTTTGTGTCAGAACATTATAGCTTATGCTTTTGTGTAGGCTGTAGTGGGGTATCCCATAGGGGGTACAGCCCAATTAGGGTTAGTACTTGTACCCACTTCACTCATAGTTCATTCATTCTCGTTCTCACTTTCTCATGGTATCGAGCAGGTTCCCTCGTGGGAACTGTTCCTAGGGCCCACCGATCCTCCCTTTTTTTTTTCCTGCCCGGGGCGCGTCCTGCCCCTGCCCGAAGCGCGCCTAGGGTCGCGCCCTCCTTAGCGGCCCGTCGCGTTGCCCTTAGCGGCCCGTCGCGTCGCCCTTAGCGGCCGCGTCGCGCGGCCCTAACGGCCGCGTCGCGCCGCCCTTTCACAAGCGGCCCGTCGCCGCCCTTCTCCTGCGGCCCGCTGCCCTCAACTGCGGCCCCGCCGCCCTCAACTGCGGCCCCGCCGCCCTAAACTGCGGCCCCGCCGCCCTTCTCTACGGCCCCGCCGCTTTCACCTGCGGCCTCGCCGCCCTCAACTACTGCGGCCCCGCCGCCCTCAACTACTGCGGCCCCGCCGCCCTCAACTGCGGCCCCGCCACCCTCAACTGCTGCGGCCCCGCCGCCCTTAACTGCTGCGGCCCCGCCGCCCTTCTCTGGGGCCCCGCCGCCCTCTGCTGCGGCCCCGCTGATCTCACCTGCGGCCCCGCCGCTTTCACCTGCGGCCCCGTCGCCCTCAACTGCTGCGGCCCCGCCGCCCTCAACTACTGCGGCCCCGCCGACCTCAAGTGCGGCCCCGCCGCCCTTCTCTGCGGCCCCGCCGCCCTCTGCTGCGGCCCCGCCGCTCTCACCTGCGGCCCCGCCGCTTTCACCTGCGGCCCCGCCCCTCTCGTTGGCGGCCCCGCCGCTCTCATCTGCGGCCCCGTCACCTGCTGCAGCGCCGCCCGCCACCCGGGCTTCCCGACCCACCCCACCCAACCGAGCAGCCGACCGCCGCGCCGCCCTGCAGCAGCACCGTCGAGCCGCCTGGGCAACCGAGCAGCCGGACAGCCGGCCGCCGAGCCGCCCAGCAGCCCTGCAGCCGAGCCGCCCAGCAGCCGAGCCGCCCTGCTGCTGAGCCGCCTAGCAGCCGAGCCGCCGTACAGTCGAGCCGCCGGACCGCCGAGCCGCACTGCAGCCGAGCCGCACTGCAGCCGAGCCGCCCAGCAGCCCAGTAGCCGAGCCGCCGATCTGCCGAGCCGCCCTACTGCCGAGCCGCCCGAGCTGCCATGTCCGGTGAGCACAGTGCCTCTCTTGCTACAGTGCCCTCACCCTACTGTTGCACTGCTAGTCTACTGTGGTTATGGCTACCCCTAGTGTCCTCGCTTTTGACGCTGAGGGTCGAGCCATTGACTTTGACGTCTGGGTAGATGACCTGCAGCTGTTCTTACAGTGCGATAGGGCAGACGGTCTCTCTCTCTTAAACCTCACCTCTGGCGCCACTCCTGCCTCTGCTGCTGATGCTGACGCCACTGTTTGCTCCCAGTGGGCCACGCGCGACGGTGCTGCACGTCTTGCTGTGCGTCGCCACCTCCCTACCTCCGAGCGTGCGCACTTTAGTCAGTACAAGAGTGCTCAGACCTTGTACGACGTTGTAGTTGCGCGCTACTCCTCCCCTGCCACTGCTGCACTGAGCCGTCTCATGCTACCGTATCTCTTCCCTGACCTTGCTGCCTTTCCCACTGTCGCTGACCTCATTACGCACCTCCGCACTAGTGACACTCGCTACCGCGCTGCGCTTCCTGCTGACTTCTGCGCCAAGAACCCCCCCCCCCCATGTACATCACTCTCTACTACATAGTCACTCGCCTCCCTGACTCCCTTCGCGTAGTCAGGGACCACTTCCTCTCAGTCTGTCCCACCACTCTCACTGTTGACCTCCTCGAGAAGTCCCTTCTAGCGGCCGAGAAGAGCATAGTCACTCTAGGGGCCTCTCGTGGTGACCCGCGCACCCCCATCTTTGAGGGGTGCTCCCCCTCCCCCCTTCTGCCCTCTGTTGCCTCTGCTGCTAAGGCCGACCTCCTTGGTCTTGAGTCGGTCGGTGCGGCGTCCGCCCCTAGCGGGAGACGCCGCTCTGGCAAGGGCAAGGGGGGCAAAGGCGTTGGAGGAGCGAGCGGGAGCGGTGGAGGTGGAGGCGGCGGGGGGAGTGGGGGTGGCGGTGGGAGTGGAGGTGGGGGAGGAGGTGTCGGTGGCGGCAGCGGAGGCGGCAGCGGTGGTGGTGGTGGGAGCGGGGGTGGGGGAGGTGGTGGCGGTGGAGGCGGCGGCGGAGGCGGCAGTGGTAGCAGAGGCGGCGGAGGCGGCGGAGGCGGCGGGGGTGGCGGTGGAGCTGGTCGCGGGTCTACACAGAGGAGTGGTTCCGGTGGTGGCCAGCGCTAGCAGCAGCAGCGCGGTGGTGAGACCCTGTCCCCTCAGCAGCTCCGTGAGTGGTACACTGCATGCCAGCGGGGTGGGGGTTTTGGTCCGTGCACCTACGTCCTGCGCACCGGCGAACGTGCGGGTGAGAAGTGTGGGGGTGCGCACCCCACCCAGCGCTACTTTGGCCGCCTGACGGACGCGTGGCGTCGCCTGTTCCCGGAGGCCACAGAGATCCCTCGCTGGGGCGAGCTGTCTAGGGCGGGAGTTGCTATCTATGATCTTGATTTTGATGCTATTCTTTCTGCCATGTATGCTGTGTCCATTAGTGATGAGGGTGACTGTTACCGGTGTTTCCCGCCCGATCCGGGCATTGGGACTGCTGCTCTAGGTACTGGTGAGGCTGCTGCCCTAGGTGCTTGTGACGCTGCTGCTCTAGGTGCTAGTGCGTCTGCGTCCTCAGGTACTGGTGAGTCTGCGCTCTCAGGTACTACGTCGGCTTCGGCCTCCCTCACCTTCACCCTTGACTCTGGAGCTTCTCGCTCCTTCTTTCGGGACCGCACCACACTCACGCCGCTTAGTCGGCCGGTTGCGGTGTCTCTGGCTGACCCCTCTGGGGGTCCTGTCCTGTCTCACTTCTCCACAGTCCTCCCGTGTCCGGCGGCTCCCTCTGGCACCCTGTCTGGTCTCTACCTCCCCTCGTTCTCTACGAACTTGGTGAGCGGTGCTGACCTACAGGATGGGGGAGTACACCAGTTCACTCCTGCGCGTCAGCGGGTGACGCACTTCATAGAGGCTAGCACAGGCCGACACCTGGCTACGTTTACCCGTCAGCTAGGGTCGAGCCTGTACACACTGACCACTACGTCTCCTCCAGTTGTTGCGTCGGGTCAGGTGTTTGCTGCAGCGTCCAGGTCTGGTCCTGAGTCTCCCCCCTGTTCGTGTCGTCTCCTGTCTCACGAGACTCTCCTTTGGCACCACCGTCTTGGTCACCCCTCTCTGCTTCCGCTCAGAGGCATGGCCTCCCGTCTTCTTGTTTCTGGTCTCCCCCGGTCCCTCCCTCCCCTTCCTCAGGGCCCTGGCCCTACCTGTGTCCCCTGTGTCGAGGGGCGCCAGCGGGCTGCCCCTCACTCCTTCCAGTTTCCTCCGACAGAGGCCCCGCTGCAGACGCTTCACATGGACGTGTGGGGCCCAGCCCACGTCCGTGGACAGGGTCACGAGCGCTACTTCCTGCTCGTTGTTGACAACTACTCGCGTTACACCGCGGTCTTCCCCTTGCGCAGCAAGGGTGATGTCATTGAGGTGCTGATCGACTGGATCCGCGCAGCTCGTCTCCAGCTCAGGCAGAGCTTTGGCTCGGACTTTCCTGTTCTGCGTCTACACTCGGACAGAGGCGGAGAGTTTTCCTCTGGCCTTCTGAGAGCCTACTGTCGCGCACGAGGCATCCGTCAGACCTTCACGCTTCCGGACTCCCCGCAGCAAAATGGGATTGCTAAGCGCCGCATTGGCATGGTCATGGATGTCGCTCGTACGTCTATGATGCATGCGGCTGCTCCCCATTTTCTGTGGCCGTTTGCGGTGAGGTACGCGGCGCATCAGATCAACCTACACCCTAGGGTCTCCAGGCCGGAGACCTCCCCAGCCTTGCTGTGGACGGGGAAGGTTGGCAATGCATCGGCGTTCCGGGTCTGGGGATCTCGGGCGTTTGTCCGCGACTTGTCTACGGACAAGCTGCCCCCTCGTGCTGCTCCTTGCGTCTTCCTGGGGTTCCCCCCTGACGCGCCTGGGTGGCAGTTCTACCACCCCACCTCTCGCCGTGTTCTGTCCCCCCAGGACGTCAGGTTTGACGAGTCAGTCCCCTACTACCGCCTCTTCCCCTACCGCACTCCGTCCCTCCCCCCCCCCCCCCGCTCTTCCTTGTACCAGGTCCCCCCTCGGTAGACCCCCTCCCCCTCAGGGTCCTGCCCCTTCAGGTGTGTCCCAGGTAGATGCAGTCGAGCGTGTCGAGGTTTCTGGTGACTCTAGTGCTGCTGGGGGTGCTGAGCCTGGGGGTGCTGAGCCTGGGGGTGCTCCGACTCGGGGTGCTGAGCCTGGGGGTGCTGAGCCTGGGGGTGCTGAGCCTGGGGGTGCTACGCCTGGGGGTGCTGTGCCTGGGAGTGCTCCACCTGGGGGTGCTGAGCCTGGGGGTGCTGAGCCTGGGGGTGCTGAGCCTGGGGGTGCTGAGCCTGGGGGTGCTGAGCGTGGGGGTGCTGAGCTTGGAGGTGCTACGCCTGGAGGTTCTCCGGTTGCTTCGTCTCTGCGGGAGCCACTCTCTCCACAGGAGCTGCGCGAGTGGTTTGCCCGGCGCTGGAGCCGTGCTGCTGGTGCTTGAGGTTCTTCGACTACTGAGGGTGCTGCTGTCGCGGGTCCCGGAGGTGCTCGTACTGGGAGTACTGGAGCTGCTAGGCCTACGGGTTCGATTGGAGCTGGTGCTGCTGAGGGTGTTGGCGCTGAGACTACCGCTGGCGGTCCTGCTGGGGGTACTCCTGGTGCTGCTGGAGGTTCTAGAGCTACTTGAGGTGCTGCTGGAGCGGGTGCTCCTGCTGGGGGTACTGGTGCTGTCCCTGCTGTGTCTGGCGTCGCCACGCGGCCTCGACCGTACTTCGTTCCACTCCTGCAGCAGGTTCTTGGTCTTCCACCTTCTACTGGTCCTCCTCCTCCCTTAGAGTGTCCACAGCCTGTCCCGTCACAGTTACAGTTGGGGCCTACCTCCCCTTTGCCTGCTCCTTCTCCCTACACTGGTCCTACTTGAGGTCTTGCTGAGCGTCGTGAGCCTGCGTCTCGCCCTACATCGCCCGTCCGTGCTGCTCGCGCTAGTGGTCGTGGTTCGCGTCAGCGTCCTCCTCCTGTCCCTGGCACGCACCGGATGTCTCTGCGTCCGTCCACTGCTCCTCTGCGTGCCCCTTTGCCTTCTCATCCTGAGTCCTCTCTTCCTGCTCTTGCCGACCCGGAGTCGGACTCTCTTCGTGCTGCAAGTCCTACTGTCACGCGTCTCCTGGCTACTGTCGTCACTGACCCTTCTTTCGAGTCCACTGCTGCGTCTGCCCTAGTTGCTGAGCTCGTCGACTTTGCTGCTCGCTGTCGCCTAGACTACGCTGCTAGTCTTTTAGCTGAGTCTGAGACTATCTTTCCTCCGTCCGTCGGGGGTGAGTGTGCCCTTGGCACGGACGTCCTTGAGGACAGGCAGGAGGAGTTCCAGTGTCTGGCAGCTGCTTCACCTCATCTCGTGTCCGTACTGCTTACCCCTGAGGGAGACCCGGATGCACTTGACATCCCCACTCTGTGAGGATCTGGGATCGAGCTCAGAAAAGATGATTCAAATTGAATTGAATGATCACCTGGGTACAACACGAGGCTATATATAGGCTCGACATAAGGCCCCGTAACCAGGTGTTACGCGAAGGTTCCGCGGGTCGCGAAGCGTCCCGAACAGATCCTTACCGAATTCGGTAGAAGGCAATTCGGTGGCAACCGAAAAGCCAGAATTCGGTGCACGCAACCTAGCTCGGTGCTATAACTATAATAAAATATAGGAAAGCACCTAGCCTAGGAAATCAAGCAATTCATGCATGCATATGATTATCCTATGCTAGAAATAGCATGATAAAGTAGAGGCAAGCAAGCATAGCTGGCATAAGCCGTCGTACTCTCACACGTCCCCCCCTCAAAGCTGGGTGGCGTGAGATACACCCTGCTTGACAAGATAGTCCTTGAGAGCACGGCGTGCGTTGCCCATATCAGCTTCTGCAACCCAACTGTCCTCAGTGGGGTCGTATCCCTTCCAGCGTATCAGGAACTCGAGGGTCTTGCCACCGCGGCGCCGATGGGTGAGAACGCGCTCGATCTCGTACTCGGGTTCATCCTGTATGAGAACAGGTGGTGGTGGCGGTAGTTGCCGTCCCTGGAACTGTTGGTTGGGGTCCTTGTAGGGCTTCAGTAGCTGCACATGGAAAGCATTGTGAAGCTTCCATGTATCTGGTAAGCGCAAGCGGAATGTAACTGGTGTCACCTGTGCCTCAACGAGAAAAGGACCACAGAAGCGAGGCCGGAGTTTGGATGGGAGGTGAGACAGGTTCAAGTTGCGCGTGTCAAGAAGTACCTGATCTCCGACTGCTATTGAGTGATCATGTCGCTGACGATCGGCATACTGCTTCTGGGAGTTCTGCATCGTGGTGAGACGTCGCTGAGTCTTCTCCCATAGCTGCTGTATGGTGGTGACGAAGTCATGTGCGGCTTGGACGTATGCCGGTGTGGTTGGCTGCTGTGGTGTGAGTGGTTCCCGTCCGTAACACAGGAAGAAAGGAGTTTTTCCTGTGGCCGCATGTGATGCGTTGTTGTAAGCGAACTCTACGGTCGGTAACTGTGTGTCCCAGTGGCTGACGTCGTCCTTGCAAGCTGTGCGCAGTAACTGTTCAACCACTTGATTGAGTCGCTCTGTCTGTCCGTCAGTCTGGGGGTGGTATGCTGAAGACATTGCAAGCTTTGTCCCCAACAGTCCCATGAGCTCCTTCCAGAACTTACTCGTGAATTTGGGTCTCTGTCTGAGATGAGTGTAGCGGGGATGCCGCGGATGGTGATGATGCGGTCGAAGAAGAGTCGAGCAGTTGCTTCAGCTGTAGCTGTGGCATTGGTCGGTATGAAGTGACCCATTTTGGAGAACTTATCGATCACCACGAGGATGGAATCATGTCCCCGTGAGGTCGAAGGAAGTCCTGTGATGAAGTTGAGGCTAACGGCCTGCCATGGCTGCTCCGGTACGGGTAGAGGCTGAAGTAACCCTGCTTTTTTCTGCTTGCTGCTCTTCATCCGCTGGCACGTGTCGCAAGAGGTGACGGACTGCTGCACGACTGCTGCCATCCCGGGCCAGTAGTTATACTTCGCTATCCCTGCTAACGTCTTGTTGCTCCCGAAATGTCCCGCGTAAGGTACGTCGTGAAACTCCTCCAATAGGATCTGCCGTAGCGGGACGTAATTCGGTACCCAAATCTTTCCTGAACCCTTCCTTACAGCTAAGTCTTTCTCCCACTGTAATAGCTTCTTGGTCTGTGCTGTAGCAATCTCTGCGTCCACGGAGTACCCATGTTGGAATAGACCCTTGAACAGAGGGTTCATCCCGTCGAGCTGGATGCCTGCGACATGTCCGGGGCGGCTCAACGCGTCTGCCTTGTTGTGTAGCCCGGGCTTGTAGACGATGTCGTAGTGGAAGTGAGTTTCCAGGAAGTCCACCCACCGCACATGTCGTCGTGAGAGTGTCGGCTGTGACTTCAGGTATTTGAGACTGCAGTGGTCAGTATAGACTGTAGTGTTGGCTCCCTCTAGGTAACACCTCCACGCCTTGAAGGCTATGACTATCGCTAAGGCTTCCTTGTCGTGAATGGGGTAGTTTAGTTCTGCTCTGTGTAGCTTCTTACTGAGGTAGGCGATGGGCTGCAAACCGCGTCCGTGATCCTGCATCAGTACTGCTCCGACTGCTTGGTCACTAGCGTCTGCTTCCACCACGTAGTCCTTGTCTGGATCCGGCAAGATAGGTACTGGCGCTGTAGTCAGTGCTGTCTGTTTGTTCAGTGCGCGGTAGTCGATGCACATCCGTAAACTACCGTCTGGCTTTGGAGTGAAGAGAACTGGTGCACTGTAGGGAGAGGTGGATGGGCGGATCAGTTGTGTGTCTTGTAGATACTCTATCTATTTTTCATGTCTGTCAGTTCAGTTGGACTCAGTCGGTATGGTGCACGTGAGACGGGTTTCGCACCTGGTTCCTCCACGATCTCGTGCTCGTGGGTGCGTGCTGGAGATACGCCTGTGGGTAGGTCGTCGGGCATTATATCCTTGTACTGCTCCAAGACCTCCTCCTCTGCTGCTGCTATAACCAGTGCTAAGTAACCCGTGTTACTCTCGTTCACTGTCCGTTCGAACCGTGCCAGTGTCGTTTCAGGAACGCTCCCTGTATCCGTCAAGCTTCGCAGCTCCACTCGTTTCTCGTTGTTGTAGATGCACACCTTGCTGTTGACCCAATCGATATCGGGGTTGAACTGCTTCAGGAAATCTCGCCCCAAGATAAAATCTAATCCCTTGATGTTCGTGATCGGCAACGTCGACTTCCACCTCAACGCCCCTATCTGCAGCTGCAGTGTTGACTTTCCGTGGATGGGAAGCTTCGTACCGTCCACCATCGTTGCTGTAAACTGGGTTTCTTCTTAGGATTCTCCAATTTTCTCCAACGTCCCGCGGTCGCACACCGAGTGGGACGCACCACTGTCCACCAGGGCCTGGAGGCGACGCCAGTTGCAGATTGTGGAAAATAGAGCGAGAATGAATGAACTATGAGTGAAGTTAGTACAAATGGCAAAACCCTAATTGGGTTGTACCCCCTATGGTATACCCCACTGTAGCCTACACAACAGCATAAGCTACATATATGTTCTGACACACCCCCATAGGCAAAGTGGGGGAGAACAAGGGGTCACAAGACCAGTCAAGCAAAGCAAAGCAAAGCTCAGGGTGGATCACAAAGTCACCACACAGTCCGAGCACAAGAGCAAGGCCACAAGGCCAGTTCACATGCAGGAGTACACACATATATATGTATAAAGCTAGACAAGCAAGAGCAGGTATATATATGTGACAGTACAAGTAAAGTCAAGAGGAGAGCAAGTGAGGCAAGACAGGTACAAGACCCAGCTGGGTGCAGAAGCGCTGATGGTCACAAGGCGCGAGTGCCTTGGTGAACACATCAGCAGTGTTGGCCTCAGAGGCCACGTACGCAAGCCGCAACTGTCCACGCTGCTGTAGCTCACGAGCAAGGAAGTAGCGAAGAGCAATGTGCTTCGTTCTGTGCTACAGACGCTGCTCTCGACACAAGGCCAGCATGGCCTTGTTGTCTACGTACAGCACTGGAGGAGAACGAGGCGGCTCTCCAAGGTCAGTCAGCAGGTAGGTGAGCCAGCGAAGCTCCTGTGCAGCCATGGCCCCTGCGTAGATCTCAGCCTCACAGCTCGAGCTGAGAACCGAAGACGAGCGAGTAGCCCGCCACGAGACAGAGCCGGAGCCAAGGCTGAAGGTGTAACCCTGTGACGACCGCTGCGTAGCCTGGTCGTCAGCCCAAGAAGCGTCTGCGTGACCTGTAAGTACCACTGGACTCCGCCCTCCAAGCACTAGCCCCATGCCCGACGTACTGCACAGGCAGCGCAATACCCTCTTCGCTGCAGCCATGTGCTCAGGTCGGTGTCTCCCAGGAGCAACATAGCGTGCAAGAATGCTAAGAGGGTATGCAAGGTCAGGTCGTGTGCAGGTCATTAGGTACATGAGGCAGCCAACAAGCTCTGGGTACGGGCCACTCGACTCTACGGACTCATCCGAAGGCAGAGCTGAGAGCGAGTGGCGAGTAGACAGAGGAGTGGCCTGAGGCGAGGAGTACGTGAAGCCGAAGCGCTGAAGGACCTGCTGCACCATGTGTGACTGAGTCAAGGTAATGGTGCGGCGTGCTCTGTCCCGAGTGATCTGCAAGCCAAGGTAGCTGCGCAGTTCACCCAGGTCTGTGCACGTGTGTCTCTTCAGCACCTCGGACTTCACGTAGGCGAGTCCAGCAGTGTCAGCTGTGGCAAAGACCAAGTCGTCGACGTACACGAGGATGTAGAACGGCGGCAGTGAAGTGTCGGTGCGCAGAAACAGCGACGGGTCAGCAGTAGAAGGAGCAAACCCAAGGGCCGCAAGTGTAGTCCTCAGTGTGTCGTGCCACTCACGTGGTGCCTGGCGGAGACCGTAGACTGGCCGTCGGAGGCTCCACTGGGTGCCAGGAGGGAAAGTCCCAGTGAAGCCAGGTGGACGGCGCAGCCAGATCTCCTCGTGCAGGCTCCCCTGCAAGAACGCAGTACTGAAGTCGAGAGAGTGAAGCTCGTAGTCGCGCTGAGCGGCTATGTGCAGCAGCACCCGAAGAGTGGTCATCTTCGGGGTGGGAGAGAAGGTCTGAAAGTAGTCAACTCCCTGCCGCTGACTGAAGCCACGAGCGACGTACCGCGCCTTGAAGACAGGTGGAGAGCCCGGCGGCCGCTTCACCCTGAAGATCCACATGCCACTGACGATGTTCGCCCCAGGAGGGGGAACCGCGTCAACGTAGGTGCCTGTGGACTTCCAGGAAGCCATCTCTGCATCCATAGCTGCCTGCCACTGAGAGGAGTAGGGACCCTCTACGGCCTCCGCGTAAGAGCGCGGAGTCGGGATGTCTAGTGCATCCGGGTCTCCCTCAGGAGCAAGCAGTACAGACGCGAGATGAGGTGAAGCAGCAGCCAGACACTGGAACTCCTCCTGCCTGTCCTCTAGGACGTCCGTGCCAAGAGGAGTTCCAGTGTCTGCCCAGATCACCTCGAGTACTAGTGGTTGCTGCTGCTTCGAGTATCCGTAGATGTTATCGCTTATAGGATCATAGGGTACGTCGAATATGTTATCCCTAGGTCCTGCGCTCAAAGATGCAGCTTCAGTATCAGTTTTCAACTGAGAAAGGTTAGAAGGATTTATCAGAGGCCGATTCGGCTTCTCTTGGGCCTGGAACCTTCCACTAAGCCTTTGCAGCTGTGTAGGCTTCATCTGTGGGGAACAGGGAGCCTTTAAACAGTGCTGCTGGGAGAGAATATTAACTCCTCGGAACGCTCGACCCGTATTAGCGCTTTGGAGTAGGGTCCCCATAATACCCGGTACCGGTTTAATTTCTGACCCTCCCTTAATAAAGGCTTGAAACCCACGAGAAGTAATATTCTTACTTGTCGGGGTATACGGCTGGAGTTTCCCGGTCGGTGCAGGGTCTTGTTTTGCGGATTCTCCATTAGTCTCGGCGATTTCCCCTGGTGCCGGCTGGTCGTGACGTTTTAAATTTGCGCCACCATATTCTCCTTTTTTCGCCCTCTCCGAAGTTGCCACGTTGTCCGTTTTCTGCTTCGGGGGTGCCGCACTGTTCTTGTCCTTCAGCTCCGCACACCTTCTCTTCATTTTCCAACACGCCAAGATACAATGTCCTGTAGCGCCGCAAAATTTGCACGTCTCATTATTTGCTAGCCGCTGCTCCACATCACCCTCGTCGCTCTCCATCGGGTCGGCAGTCGTGGGTGGTGCCAATCGCCCCATGCCACTAGTTGGCTTGTTGCGTCGTGTTCCGTAGTAGCTACTGTTCAACGTGTCGAACTGTTCGATCAGTGCTGCCGGAAACTGCGCCCACGTCGCCTCGCCTTGGACTATTCTGTTGTTGATCCACTCTAGAGCTGGGCCTCGTAACAGTGTTGCTGCGAGCCGTATGCGCATTGCGTCTTTTGTTGGAGTCGTGCATCCAACGGCTTCGAAGTAAATTTCGAGTTCAGCTACAAATCGACGAACGTCGTTCCTTTTTACTGTAGGATCGAACGCCTCCGCTAGCCTCAGCTTCACTGCTTCGAGGTTAACTGTAGCTGCTGCCGTTGTCGCATGTAGAATTGTCGGTGTAGCCGCTTCTGCTGCTGCTACTGTTGTCGCTGCTGCTGTGGCGGTTGCCGACTGGTTCGCAAGGAGTTTTTCGAGTCGTGGGAGCGCTGCACGTATTTGCTTATGCTCAGCACGTCACTCCGCGATTTTCTGTACTGAAATATCTCCTTTTCCCTCCATTTGGTGATTTACAGGAAGATGCGCGACGAAAATAATCGAATTCTAGGTACCGGTCGACTTACTGCGAGTCAAATTGACTGTAAAATCGACGAGCGCGAATTCTGTAGGTTGAGGAGAAAATCGATCCGACGCTCCAAATTCCAACTTTTTTGGGCGAAATTCTTTGGGCCGTTGAGATGAAACTCGATCGAACGGTCGAAACTCCAACCTTTCCACCAGTAAATCTGAGGGGTGTTCGAAAACCGAATCGAGGGGGTCTTAGAAAAATTGCGCGGAACTGGTTTTACATACCCGTATCGGCGCTTTCGTCGTCGCCCCCGCGGTTTTTAAAGGCCGGAACTAAGCGGTTGAAGACCTCGCGTGTAAACCCGCTCTGATTACCAAGTGTGAGGATCTGGGATCGAGCTCAGAAAAGATGATTCAAATTGAATTGAATTGAATTTCCACCTGGGTACAACACGAGGCTATATATAGGCTCGACACAAGGCCCCGTAACCAGGTGTTACGCGAAGGTTCCGCGGGTCGCGAAGCGTCCCGAACAGATCCTTACCGAATTAGGTAGAAGGCAATTCGGTGGCAACCGAAAAGCCAGAATTCGGTGCACGCAACCTAGCTCGGTGCTATAACTATAATAAAATATAGGAAAGCACCTAGCCTAGGAAATCAAGCAATTCATGCATGCATATGATTATCCTATGCTAAAAATAGCATGATAAAGTAGAGGCAAGCAAGCATAGCTGGCATAAGCCGTCGTACTCTCACACACTCCGTGCTCCTACGCGGAGGCGATAGAGGGTCCCTACTCCTCTCAGTGGCAGGCAGCTATGGACACAGAGATGGCTTCCTGGAAGTCCACAGGCACCTACGTTGACGAGGTTCCCCCGCCTGGGGCGAACATCGTTAGTGGCATGTGGATCTTCAGAATGAAGCGGCCGCCGGGTTCTCCGCCTGTCTTCAAGGCACGTTACGTGGCTCGTGGCTTCAGTCAGCGGTAGGGAGTTGACTAGTTTCAGACCTTCTCTCCCACCGCGAAGATGACCACTCTTCGGGTACTGCTGCATGTTGCTGCTCACCGTGACTACGAGCTGCACCCTCTCGACTTTAGCACTGCTTTCTTGCAGGGCAGCCTGCACGAGGAGATCTGGCTGCGCCGCCCACCTGGCTTCACTGGGTCGTTCCCTCCTGGAACCCAGTGGAGCCTCCGGCGTCCAGTTTACGGTCTCCGCCAGGCGCCACGTGAGTGGCACGACACACTGAGGACTACACTTGCGGCTCTTGGGTTTGCTCCTTCTACTGCCGACCCGTCGCTGTTTCTACGCACCGACACCTCTCTGCCGCCGTTCTACATCCTCGTGTACGTCGATGACTTGGTCTTTGCCACAGCTGACACTGCTTGACTCGCCTACGTGAAGTCAGAGCTGCAGAAGAGACACACGTGCACAGACCTGGGTGAACTGCGCAGCTACCTTGGCTTGCAGATCACCCGGGACAGAGCACGCCGCACCATTACCCTGACTTAGTCACACATGGTGCAGCAGGTCCTTCAGCGCTTCGGCTTCACGTACTCCTCGCCTCAGGCCACTCCTCTGCCTACTCGCCACTCGCTCTCAGCTCTGCCTTCGGATGAGTCCGTAGAGTCGAGTGGCCCGTATCCAGAGCTTGTTGGCTGCCTCATGTACCTGATGACCTGCACACGACCTGACCTTGCATACCCTCTTAGCATTCTCGCACGCTATGTTGCTCCTGGGAGACACCGACCAGAGCACATGGCTGCAGCGAAGAGGGTGTTGCGCTACTTGTGCAGTACGTCGGGCATGGGGCTAGTGCTTGGAGGGCGCAGTCCAGTGGTCCTCACTGGGCACGCAGACGCTTCTTGGGCTGACGACCAGGCTACGCAGCGGTCGTCACAGGGTTACACCTTCAGTCTTGGTTCCGGCTCTGTCTCGTGGCAGGCTACTCGCTCGTCATATGTTCTCGGCTCCAGTTGTGAGGCTGAGATCTACGCAGGGGCCATGGCTGCACAGGAGCTTCGCTGGCTCACCTACTTGCTGACTGACCTCGGAGAGCCGCCTCGTTCTCCTCCAGTACTGTACGTAGACAACAAGGCCATGCTGGCCTTGTGTCGAGAGCAGAGACTGGAGCACAGAACAAAGCACATTGCTCTCCGCTACTTCCTTGCTCGTGAGCTACAGCAGCGTGGTCAGTTGCGGCTTGCGTACGTGGCCTCCAAGGCCAACACTGCTGATGTCTTCACCAAGGCACTTGCGCCTTGTGATCATCAGCGCTTCTGCACCCAGTTGGGTCTTGTACCTGTCTTGCCTCACTTGCTCACCTCTTGACCTTGTTTGTACTGTTACATATATATATATCTGCTCTTGCTTGTCTAGCCTTATATATATGTGTACTCCTGCATGTGAACTGGCCTTGTGGCCTTGTACTTGTGCTCGGAATGTGTGGTGACTTTGTGATCCACCTCGAGCTTTGCTTTGTTTTGCTTTGCTTGACTGGTCTTGTGACCCCCTGTTCTCCCCCACTTTGCCTATGGGGGTTTGTCAGAACATTATAGCTTATGCTTTTGTGTAGGCTGTAGTGGGGTATCCCATAGGGGGTACAGCCCAATTAGGGTTAGTACTTGTACCCACTTCACTCATAGTTCATTCATTCTCGTTCTCACTTTCTCATTTTGCTGCAGAATGGCACAATTGTGGGGTTCGATCTTAGTCAAGGAATGTTCCTCTCATTCACAATTTTGACAAATCCAGCAGTATTATAGATTGACCCAATCACCTTTTGGCGATAGGCCCTACTTGGTCATGACTTGGCTTGTAGTCGAGGTATGTACAAAACAGGAACTAGGTAAAAGTTGGACGAAGTAATATTTAACAAGAAGCCTGAAGAACCACACCGATGGCTCCGATCTGCTCGTAATAGTATGAAGTATTGATAGGTTCGAATCGTTCCAATAGGGCAGCCCGAAATTGCGCCCACATCCCTTCGTGTTAAACATGTATATGTTATGTAAACAGTTTGCTGTAGTTAGTATAATGCTTGTGATATTTCCTCTAGGTGGTGCACCTCCCTTAATTCCTATTTGTACGTATGCTCCATATTGAATCTCCCCTCTCTGGCCAACCTTTCCCTCTCGATACAATCCTCTAGCTCCTAATCTCTTAACCTCATATGTTAAACATTTAACACTTCGCCTCGGACTATAGTGCGGCCTCGTAAAAGCGTAGTTGTGAGCTGAATTTGCATCACATCGTGGGTCGGGGTTGTGCATACAGGGGCTTCAGAGTAATATTCGAGTACGGTTACAAATCGACGGACGTCGCTCCTTTCACGCTAGATCGAACGCCTCCGGTAGCCTTGGCTTCACTGCTTAAAAGTCACCTGTAGCTGCTGCCGCCGTCGTAGGTATGATTGTCGGTGCCGCTGCCGTCGTCGTCGTTGCTGTGGCTACCAAATGATTTGCGAGGAGATTTTTGAGTCGTAGGAGTGCCGCACGTGCGTGCTCCTGTTCGGCGTGTTCCTTCGCGATTTCTTGGACGGAATTATCGCCAAATCGTCCATCCGACGATTCGCACAAAGATTTCCACGGAAATAAAATGTACGCTGGTCGACTACTGTGAAACTAGATGTTTTTGTCCTTGGTGTGTTTCTCCCCTAGTTGTCAATTTCATGCGTCGGATCTTTGCTGTGGACAAGAATTCGATTTTAATATCGCAATTGTGGCATTTTTCATCGAAAATCCAAGGCCATTGATATGAAAGTCGATATGACGGTTGAAATTCTGACCTAAGGTGCATTCAACAACCGAGTGAGTGGGATTAAAAGCCAGACGCGGAACTGACTTTACGTACCATAATCGGCGTAGCCGTCGTCGCCCCCAGCGGTTTTATGGACTAAGAGTTAGCGAGCTAAGAGTCGATGTGTAAGCAGGCTTTGATTACCAAGTGTGAGGATCGAGACTTCTGTTCTGAAAGTATATTATAAAAACATGGGTACAACACCGTGCTATATATACGCATCATACAAAGCCAGCAACCCGGGTGTTACTAGATTTTTTTTAGCATCGAGAAGTGACGGGAACGGGACTTAGCATCGAATTCAGTAGAAGAATTAGGTGACAGTCACGTGTACGCAAAGTCACTTGATTGAGATGGCTCTAGAAACTGTAGCAATTCGGTGCATGTAATCCTATCATAATAGGTATAGTAAAGCAACGAAATAAGAAATATGCACAGACATGCAAATAGAAAAATAGAAGTGTCCAAATTCAAGCATTAACGGAGGGATTTCTCTCACAAGCTGGGACTAAGGCCCAGGGAGACTTACGAGAGGCTGCGAGTAGAGGAAAGGCAGTAAAGGGGTCCAAGGATTGGGGCCGAGGAGGAAGGGGTGTCAGAAACCTAGCTAGAACTTAGTAGCCATAGCTAGGGTTTAGGGTACACGAAAGAGAAATGGAAGAAGGGGTTTTTGTCAAATGTTGTAGCCTGTAGTGAGGTTTGTCTTAGGGGGTACAGAAGTTAGGGTTTGTTATATGTACCCCAACCAACATCAATGGAACATCCATTCCTCATTCTGACATGGTATCAGCTAGGTTAGGATCCTGTGGGATCCCGTTCCTCCGTTCTCCGTTCGTACCTCCCGAGCCTGATCCTACCTCTCGTTCGTACCAGTTTCGTTGTTACCGCGCCTAGTACCGAGCCTAGCGCCATCTCCCCCCTCGCGTCACGCCCGTTCCCCCCCGTCGCGTCGCGCCCGTTCCCACCGTCGCGTCGCGCCCGTCCCCCCCGTCATGTCGCGCCCGTTCCCCCCGTCGCGTCGCGCCCGTTCCCCCCCGTCGCGTCGCGCCCGTTCCCCCCGTCGCGTCGCGCCCGCCTGTTACCCCCCCCGTCCCGTCGCCCTGTCCCGTCGCGTCGCCCTGCCCTGTCCCGTCGCCCTGTCCCGTCGCGTCGCCCTACCCCGTCACGTCGCCCTGCCCTGTCCCGTCGCCCTGCTCCGTCGCGCCGCCCTGCCCCGTCGCGTCGCCCTGTCCCGTCGCGTCGCCCTGCCCCGTCGCGTCGCTCCCGCCCTTTCCCCCGTCGCGTCGCCCTCCCTAGGCCCTGGCCCGTCGCCCTCCCTAGGCCCTGGCCCGTCGCCCTCCCTAGGCCCTAGCCCGTCGCCCTCCCTAGGCCCTGGCCCGTCGCCCTCCCTAGGCCCTGGCCCGTCGCCCTCCCTAGACTCTGGCCCGTCGCCCTACCCTAGGCCCTGGCTCGTTGCCCTACCCTACGTCTTGGCCCGTCGCCCTAGCCCGCTCTTCCGCTGCGACTGAGTCCTCTTCCCCCCCGGTTGTTACTCGCCTGTTCGTTCGCGTTGGTTCTCACTATGGCGACTCCGCGAGTTCTTCGTTTCGACGCCGACGGTAGACCCCTTGACTTTTCCGTCTGGCTTCTTCGCGCTCGTCGTCTGTTAGAGAGTCAGGTCTAGGGGGGCGAGACCCTCTGGTCACACGCTACTGGTGACCTCCCCGAGCCCCCCGAGCCTACAGCTTTAGGCCCTGTTCCTGACGACGCTGCTACGGCTCGCTTTGCCCGTCAGCGCGCTGACCGGACGGCTTGGACGTCGCGTGACGCTGCGGCCTGCATCGCACTCAGCAGCCTCCTCCCTGAGTCCGAGGAGGTCCACTTTACTCAGGTTCGCACCGCTGCTGCGTACCTCACTGCGATTAAGGCCCGCTACTCTACTCCCGCTACTGTCTCTCTCGGCCGTCTTTTCCTCCCGTTCCTGTTTCCTGATCTTGCCTCGTTTGAGCGCTCTGCTGACTTGATCGCTCACCTCCGCTCGCTCGACGCTAGTTACCGCGCTGCTTGCACTGAGGCACAGCTTGCACTGCTTCCTCCCCCCATGGCGATTACTGTCTATTTCATCGCCACTAGCCTCCCTGACCGCCTTGCCTCCGTTCGTGACGCGCTTCTGCTGAAGCACCCTAGTGAGCTGACTATCGAGGTCCTTGAGTCTGCACTCAAGGACGTCGAGAGCAACCTTCGTTCGGTAGCTGCCGCCTCTGGTACTGTGTCCCCCCCACTCTTCCACGGGTGCACAGTCCCGCAGTTACCCACCTTCACTGCCTCTCTTGCCACTGCCGCTACTGACGCGACTGCGGCTGCTGTTACGACTGCGTCGCGGTCCCGCGGCAGGGGGGGCAAGAAAGGTGGTTCCGGTGGAGGTGGAGGCGGAGGTAGCGGAGGTAGTGGGGGTGCTGTTGCGACTGGCGGTGGTGGGAGTGCAGCGTCTGGAGAGACCCCTCGTGCAGCGGCTGGTAACTCCACTGCACCTGCTGGTGGCGGCGACCCTCGAGCTCGTCAGTCGCCTCCTGTACTGCCGGCCCCGCTAGGTGGAGCAGCGGCGTGGTACCAGGCTCAGCGTCAGCAGCACCTTCAGCAGCAGCAGCAGCCCCTTTCCTCCCAGCAGCCTCAGCAGCAGCAGCGTCAGCAGCTGGCTCCGGGGTCGGGGCTGCGTCAGCCCCAGCGCGGTGCTGCTTACCCTCCCTGTCCCTACCAGGTTCAGACAGGTCCTCGTCGGGGCCACCCTTGTGGCCGCTTTCACCCCCCTGGTCAGTGCTTTGCTCAGCTCACTGACACGGTCCGGTTGACCTACGGGGTTGGCGGTCCTTCTCCTGACTGGCTTCCTCTGGTTCAGCGCTACGGCTCCGCTCTGTGGGGCATGTCTGCTGAGCAGTTAGTTGATCTGATTAGTGCTCCTCATGCTATGTATGCTGTTGTTGACTCTAGTGTTTCTGACTCTGTTTACTCTGGTGTTGTTAGCTTAGGTGCTAGTCTTGCTCAGTTGCCTGTTGCTAGTGTAGGTACTTGTGTAGACTCTAGACCAGCGACTACCTCAGAGGACGCTTCGCTGTCGTTCACACTGGACTATGGAGCCTCCCACTGCTTCTTTCGGGACAGCACGACACTTACACCACTTCCTGCGCCTGTTTCTGTAGCGTTGGCTGATCTCACTACGGGACCAGTCACTACACGTCACACTACCACTTTACCGTGTCCTGCTTCTCCCTCCGGGTCTCTCACTGGGTTTCACGTCCCCTCGTTCTCCCGGAACTTGGTGGGCGTGCGACCCCTCGTGAGTCAGCACGTGGGTGTGTGGTTTGAGCCTTCTGGAGAGACTGCGGTGTGTGTTGACGGAGACTCTTACCAGCCTCTTGCTACCTTTACTGCTGAGCCGGGCTCGGGTCTCTACACTCTTCACACTGGCCCGCGTGCGCCGCAGCAGCAGCCGGAGCAGCAGCAGCAGCCGCAGCAGCAGCAGCAACAGCAGCAGCAGCAGCAGCAGCAGCAGCAGCACCAGCGGCCGCACCAGCAGCCCCCCCTACTGCCACTGCCCCCGGTTCCCCCCCCCCGTTCGGGTCCCCGCGTCTCACCAGGTTGCTACGTCCCCCCAGGTGTCTGTGTCGTGTCAGGTTCCTACGTCTGTTCCAGTCGCTGCGTCGTGCTCCTGCCGGTCGCTTGCCCACCCCACCGTTCTGTGGCACCACCGGATGGGGCACCCGTCCCTTCCACGTCTGCGCGCTATGTCTAGTCAGCGTCTTGTCCTAGGCCTCCCACGTGTCTTGCCGTCGCTGCCGCCTTCGCCTGCGCCGCCGTGTCGTCCCTGCGTCGAGGGTAGGCTGCGCGCCACCCCTCACTCCTCCTCCCTTCGTCCGGCCACCGAGCCTTTTGAGACGCTTCACTTGGACGTCTGGGGCCCAGCCCCTCGTCTAGGCCCTGAGCGTGAGCGTTACTTTCTGGTGGTCGTTGACGACTTCTCCCGCTACACCACAGTGTTCCCTCTGGCGAAGAAGTCTGAGGTGACTTCTACGCTGATCAGGTGGTTGCTCACCACTGAGGACACTCGTGGTCGTCGTGTCAGCTGTCTCCACTCCGACCGTGGGGGTGAGTTTCGCTCCGGCATTCTCGCTGGATTCTGTCGCGAGCAGGGCATTCGTCAGTCCTGGACGCTTCCAGAGTCCCCACAGCAGAATGGGGTTGCTGAGCGCCGCATAGGCCTGGTCATGGAGATCGCCCGTACCTCCCTGACTCACGCCTGTGCCCCCCATTTTCTGTGGCCCTACGCATTCAGGTACGCCGCGCACCAGCTGAACCTCTGGCCACGTGTCTCTCGACCAGAGGTTTCACCGACCAGTCTTTGGACAGGGTCCCCTGGTGTTGCGTCGCGGTTTCGTGTCTGGGGGTGCTTGGCTCTTGTCCGCGACACCTCCGCGGACAAGCTCTCGCCTCGTGCCGTCCCCTGTGTCTTCCTTGGTTTCCCTGAGGACTCCTCTGACTTCACCTTTTACCACCCTCCCTCTCACCGGTTCTTTGACTCCCGTGACGTCCGTTTCGAGGAGTCCACTCCGTACTACGTCAGGTACCCCAGTCGAGGTCTCCCGGTTCCTCCTCCCCCCCTCTTCCTGACTGCCGTTCCCCCTCCTGCTCCCCAGGTACAGCCTCCCCCCCCTGGTCCAGCCCCGTCAGGTGTGTCCCAGGCTACCCCTCCTCCTTCGGTAGCCCCTCCGGTACAGCCTCCCTCCCCACAGTCCTCCTCGCAGCGTGCCGCTGGTGCTAGCTCTCGAGAGGTTGGTGCGGCGCCTGTTCCTGTACCGGTTTCTGGTTCTGGGGGTACTGGAGTTGGAGCTGGAGTTGGAGCTGGAGTTGGCACTGGAGTTTCTGGTTCTGGGGGTGCTGGAGTTGGAGCTGGGGTTGGAGCTGGAGTTTCTGGTTCTGGAGTTGGAGCTGACCCGGTGGGTGCAGAGGACTCTTGTCGTCCGGGAGCTGGTGCTGGCCGCGCGGACACTGGGGGTGCTGCGTCTGGGGGTGAGGGTGCGCCTCCTTCGGGTTCAGGTGAGCCTGGTTCTGGAGCTGGTGTTAGTGCTGCCTCTGGGGGTGGTGCGCCTAGTTCTTCTGAGGTGGACTCTGGAGCTCCCGCTGCTTCGGACACTACTCCACCCCCCCACCCCTACCCGACTAGGCACCAGGCTCGTGTTCGCCGTGCCCGTGACGAGCAGCTGGCGTTGGAGAGAGAGGAGAGGGAGTTACAGCGGCTGGAGGAGCAGCAGCAGCAGATGGAGCCGCAGGAGCAGCAGCAGCAGCAGCAGCAGCTGGACCCGCAGGAGCAGCAGTCCCAGCAGCAGCCGCGTCCGCAGCAGCAGCAGTCGCAGCCGCAGCAGCAGCAGCCACTTCCTCCTCCTGTCTCGGGTCTTCGGATCCTTGGTCTCCCCTCCCCTTCTCCTCCCTCCTCCGCCTCTCCTCCTGTCTACGGTCCCACATTTCCTCCTCCTGACTCCTCCCCCGTTGTTTTCCCCAGTTCTCCGCCCTTGTCCTCTTCTCCTCCGTCTCGTTCTTGGGCTACTCATCGCTCCCCTCGTGCTCGTCCCTCGTCTCCTGTTCCCTTCACTGACCTTCGTACTGCCTTCCTTCTTTCTAGTCCACCTCGTCCGTCTCAGTCTGTGCTTCCGTCTCCTCCTGAGTCGGCCCTCACTGTGTCGCTCCCTACTCCTGTCACTAACTACTACCGCATGTACCGTCCTGTTCTCTCTCGTGTTCTCGCCTCTCTTGTTACTCACCCTCGTGTCTCTATGTCCTCTGTGTCCGCTCTTACTGCCGCGGTTACTGACTTTGCCTCTACCCGCCGCCTTGACTACGCGACCACGCTTGTGACTGCTCCTCCTACCAGTCCTCTGGTCGTCGGGGGTGTGTCTGCCCTTGGCTGTGACGCCCTAGAGGACAGGCAGTTTGAGCTAGAGTTCCTGGCGGCCGCTTCCCCTCATCTGTGTGCCATGCTCCTCGCCCCTGAGGGTGACCCCGACGCCCTTGACATTCCGACTCCTCGCACTTACGCTGAGGCAGTGTCAGGGCCTTGGGCCTCTCAGTGGAGAGCTGCCATGGACGCAGAGATGGCCTCCTACAGATCCACAGGCACCTACGTCGATGAGGTTCCCCCCCCTGGGGCGAACGTAGTCGACGGCATGTGGATCTACAGGGTGAAGCGGCCACCGGGATCTCCCCCGGTCTTCAAGGCGCGCTACGTGGCTAGAGGTTTCAGTCAGCGCGAGGGAGTTGACTTCTTTCAGACCTTCGCACCTACCCCGAAGATGACCACTCTTCGGGTGTTACTACACGTAGCAGCACAGAGAGACTACGAGTTACACTCTCTTGACTTCTCCACTGCTTTCCTTCAGGGCAGTCTACACGAGGAGGTCTGGTTGCGTCGTCCCTCGGCCTTCACTGGCACTTTCCCTCCTGGGACCCAGTGGAGGCTGAGGCGACCTGTTTACGGTCTTCGCCAGGCCCCTCGTGAGTGGCACGACACTCTGCGTTCTACCCTCTCTGACCTTGGGTTCCAGCCGTCTTCTGCCGACCCGTCGATGTTCGTTCGTCGTGGCTCCACACCGTTCTTTGTTCTGGTCTACGTCGACGACCTCGTTTTCGCCACTTCGGACAGGGTTGCTTTGGCAGACGTGAAGTCCGAACTGCAGAAGAGACACACGTGCACTGATCTTGGTGAGCTGCGCCACTACCTTGGCCTGCAGATCACCAGGGACAGAGCCGCTCGCACCATTACACTCTCACAGTCACACATGGTGCAGCAGGTCCTTCAGCGGTTCGGGCTTCAGCACTCCACTGTACAGCGCACACCTCTAGCTGTTGACCACAGACTCACTGGTCCCTTTCCTGACGAGCCGTTTGAGCCTAGTGGTCCCTAAGCAGAGCTTGTGGGTTGCCTCATGTACCTGATGACTTGTACTCGCCCGGACCTCGCCTTCCCTCTCAGCATCCTTGCGCGCTTTGTTGCGCCAGGGAGACACCGTCCTGTTCACTGGACGGCAGCTGTGAGGGTGGCGAAGTACCTAGCGACTACATCAGGTGTGGGGCTAGTTCTTGGAGGGCAGCAGTCTGTCGTACTCACTGGTCACTGTGACTCCTCTTACGCTGACGACGCTGAGACTCACAGGTCTACTCAGGGGTACTGTTTCAGTCTGGGTTCTGGAGCTGTTTCCTGGCGTTCCACACGCTCCTCTTCTGTCTCGACCTCTACAGCTGAGGCTGAGATTTACGCTGGTGCCATGGCGGCACAGGAGTTGCGGTGGTTGACCTTCTTGCTCGCCGACCTTGGTGAGCGGCCGAGCTCTGCACCGACCTTGTTTACTGACAACAAGGCGTCGATCCTCCTCTGTCGTGAGCCGCGACTGGAGAGCAGAGTGAAGCACATTCACGTCAGGTACTTTCTTCTGCGAGAGTTGTAGAGGCGTGGACAGGCTCGCTTCGAGTTTGTAGAGTCCGAGGCCAACACTGCAGACATCTTCACCAAGGCGCTTCCGCCTTGTGACCACCAGAGGTGTTGTGTGCAGTTAGGCCTTGTTGACACAGGTTCTAGTCATGCGTAGACTTGAGTTTATTGCCTGCTTCGTCTGTACACTTACTATATATACTTGTGATCTCTTGGACTGGCCTTGTGGCCACTGTTGCTTGTGCTCAGAGTGTGTGGTGACGTTGTGATCCACCCTGAGCTTTGTTTTCTTTTGGACTAGTCTTGTGACCGTACTCCTTTTTGTTTTTGCTAGACACCCCTCACTTAGGCTATGGGGGTGTGTCAAATGTTGTAGCCTGTAGTGAGGTTTGTCTTAGGGGGTACAGAAGTTAGGGTTTGTTATATGTACCCCAACCAACATCAATGGAACATCCATTCCTCATTCTGACAGTTTTCACTAGCAGGCAGTTGAGTACATATAGCAAACCCTAACATGGCTGTACTCACTATAGAGTACCCCACTGCAGGCTAGACACCAAATACATTCTAACACACCCCCATAGTCAAAGTGGGGTATAATCAGCAGAGCAAGCAGTCACAGAGCAAGCTCACAAGTACAAGCACAGCTAGAGGCATTCACAAAGGGCAAGTGAGGAGGAGGAGGGACTGTAAGAGGAGAGGAGATGGGACGCGACGGCGGAAGCTGCAGACACACAGGAGCGGCTGGCTCAGTGGCTACCGAAGCAATGGCCCGGACAAAAGGAGTAACTGGCTCCACGGCTACACTGAGCGGCTGGAGCAACTGACCCACGGGCAACTGGCGACTACCGGAGATTGTAGCCTCCAGACTACTGGCGTTGCTGGCGACATGACAACTACCTCCGCTCAACCACCCCCGACTGTCCCACCCCCCTTTCACACACCCCTTGCTGCACCCCTAGCTCCACTCCCACGTCACCCCCCTAGCACCACTCCCTCGGCTCCCACACACCCACTCCCCTCAGCAGCAGCTGCAGCAATGGGAGACGAAGGAGGAGGATGAGCAGGGGACGGTCACACACTCGCCACCCCCATACCCGCCACCCCCACACCCCAAACGCAGGTGGCGCAGGGCAGAAACGCGGGCAGGAGATGGGGCGGTGGGTGAGCGGAAGCGGGGCGACGCGCTGGTCCCTGGGGCGCCACGACGGGCGATAGTAGGGGGCGACGCGCGGGCCCCTGGGGCGCCACGACGGGCGACGGGAGGGGGGGCGACGCGCGGGCCCCCGGGGCGCCTCGACAGGCGATGGGAGGGGGGCGATGCGCGGGTCCCCGAGGGCGCCACGACGGACGACGGGGGGGGGGAGGGGGAGCGCGCGGGTCCCCGAGGGCGCCGCGACGAACGATGGGGGGAGCCCGCGGGTCCCCAGGGGCGCCACAACGGACGACGGGGTGGGAGTGCGCAGAACCGCCGCGCGATCCCGGGGCGCACGGCGGGCAGGGAACCGCCGCGCGCCTCGAGGCGCACGGCGGGCAGAAAACCGCCGCGCGCCTCGAACGCGTGGCGGGCAGAAAACCGCCATGTGCCCCGAGCGCATGGCGGGAAGAAAAAAAAATGTCGCATGCCACGGGGCGCGCGACAAACAGGGTAGCAGCGGAAGCAGGTGGGCCCACAGGCCAAGAGCGTACTCGCTCTGATAGCATGTCAGAAACCTAGCTAGAACTTAGTAGCCATAGCTAGGATTTAGGGTACACGAAAGAGAAATGGAAGAAGGGGTTTTCACTAGCAGACAGTTGAGTACATATAGCAAATCCTAACAGGGCTGTACTCACTATAGAGTACCCCACTGCAAGCTAGACAGCAAATACATTCTGACAAGGGGATCAGGAACAGACGCGTCGACACCCAATGGATCGACTGAGTTGCGCCGTCTTCGTCTTGGTGGCAGAAAAGGGCTACAACACAGTGGGCAGAATACTAGTGAAGCGCGATTAGTGGCTCGTTATCCGCATGGAGCCTAGCGAATACGATCCGCTACCTAAGGGGGGGGGGGGGCATCCAGACCTTTGGACCCGTCGTATTTTGTATAAGTTGCTCAGTATCGCACGCGAATTGAGTAGTTCGTGGGTTTGCGCGGGTGAGTTGAGTCGATTGCGGCGTCAATCTCCACACGACAGAAGCTACGTACTTCCGTCTAGGACTACACAAGTGGGTTCTTGACGTTGTCTGAGCAAATTGGCTAAATGCATATAGGACAGCGTATCGATCCCTACGTTGGGGTTTTAAAGTCTGAAAAGCATTTCGACTACTTTTATATAAATGCGTAATCGTCCACTTAGACGATACTGATATACAGCTCCCACAGAGTCCAACACTTACGGGATATCGAAGTTGTTTTTAAGTTTTTAGCTAAGAACCATCAACTATCCAAGGCTTCTATGTGTGAGATTTATGGGACAAAGTAAAACTTCTGGGCCACATCATTAGGGCCAACAACGTGGAAGAGACCCGAAACAAATCGCGACTATTCAGGCCTGGAACCAGCCGAACAACCTGACCGAACAACAAACTTTTTTGGGGTTCGTTAATTACATGCGCCGGTTCGTACTAGACGTGGCGAAGCTGACTGCCCCGCTAACTGACCTTCTAAGGAAGGGGGTTGAGTATACGTGGGGGAAAAAAAAGCATGTTACATTTCTGCCCTTACTCAAATGTTGTGCTCGCCACCTGTTATGCATATCGCTGATATCATCGTCCGTTCGAGCTCGTCACCGATGCAAACAACATCGACGTTGGAGCCGTACTGTTGCAGGACTTCGGGAACAGCATTCAGCCAATCAGGAGTCCCATAAACTTCACCCCCCCAAGTGCAACTTCCCGATACACGACCGTGAGATGCTCACCATTGTGCACGCGTTCAATGTGTGGCAGTGCAATCAAACAGGAGCAGTCTTGACAGTATACGCAAACCATCGCTAGCTACAGCATATTCGCGCCCAACCAAAGCTCGACACACGATTGATACAGTATTTGGACTATGTGGAGTCCAACTTTCACTACACGTAACGTACAAAAAATGTGGATCGAATATCGCCGACGCCCTCACCTGCCCCGCTGCCCAACTGCCCACCATCCTACTCGCCTAATCAAACCCGCTACAGACCGAACTATTCACCCACGGCTGCAACACCAACCCATTTTTTCACCACTTGCAATAAGCAACACTTGGCAGAGGCTAAGGGGGTTTATTACGTAAAGATTGGCACCGACCGCATCTGGGCACTCGCATACTCACTGCTACGGGAATTACTGCTTCAAGAGGTATATGACGGGATTACGTGACAGCAACTGCTGAGATATTACTACAGGCCAGAGTTGTTGACCAATGTACAGCACCACATAGGATCGTGCCCCACGTGTCAAGTGATAAAGGATTCGCGGAAGAAAAAGACGGGTCACGCATGGCAGCAAGTAACAATGGACTTTGTCACGGGATTACCTATGCGCCTCGATGGTAACACGCAGTCATGGTCGCCGTCGACTGGCTGACAAAGATGGCTAACTTCGCTGCATGCAAGAAATTGATCTTGGCCGAACAAACCACGCGCATGTTCATTGCATCCGTCGTTCGCCTGCGCTGGATACCAGCCGCCATCAATAGCCACATGGATACGAAATTCACCACCAACTTCTGGGAACACCTCTGGGAGCAGTTCGGGACCTGGCTAATGTTCAGCTCATCCTACCAACTCGAGACCGACGGACATACCGAGAGATCGAACCAGACCATGGAGCATGGACATCATCTCTACGTGTGACGTGGTTGCCGGGTTGTCACACGTGGCGCAACCTCGAAGCAACAGTTGTCGCTGTTCGAGTCCGCCTACAACAACGCCATGTCAGCAACGACGCAGTTGCCGCCGTTCTACCTGAACTTTGGGCAGAACCCCATGTGCCCATGACGTCGAGCCTAGAAAAGTCGATACTACGAGTCCAACAGTTCACCATACGTTTGCAGGCTCCCCGAACGCCCGTAGCAAAATCAATCAAAGGCAAATGTTATCGCTAAAAGGAATGCCGATCTTTACTACCGCCCAGTCACGTACCAGTCAGGAGACTACATCCTACTCGACACTCAGAAGTTACGCCTGCCCGTCGTGTCAAAATTACGCCCGCGCTGCTATGGCCCGTTCCAAAACAGCCATGTGATTGCGCCTGTCACCGCCCATCTACGGTACTGTCATGCCGATTGCTATGCCGTCCTCAATCACATGTCCTCCAATGGAGCCCATCGTCAACTCTGAGAAAATCCCGAGCCATCAGATTCACCACCCCAAAGGATATCGGAGGATCGAATTCCTCGTCCGCTGGAAAGACCGCACCTCCACGGAAGATAGCTGGGTGCCCCAGGGGAGCATAAAAAACAACCCTGTCCTCCAAGTGTATATGCGAAGCTGGGAATTTCGTGCTATACACGCACTCGCTTAGCGGAAGGGCTTATTGGGGAGGGGGGTAGTGTAAGGAGTTCCTTTCGGCATTTCTTACTAAGCACCTCAGCAACAACGCGTACCAGACCAGCCATTTGTTAAGTCGTTACTACTAAAGGTGTTTCGCCGCCTTCGCGCGACTCTTTTGCCCACACCTCGCACTTCTGGACTTGGGTGAGTCAGCCTACGCTTCGGGACTAGCCGGACGTCGCTACCAGCATCGCACTAGCTAGCTCGCATGGACCGTGTTGCCATTTGCTTGCATTAGCTATAAATGTTCACTCTCATGTTAGCTGTAAGGAAAATTCCTTTTCCTTACTTTGCACCCCTGCTCAGCACGTACACCACTGTAGCACCACAGTGAGCACCGTTACCACTCGCAACCCTCGCATCGACAATCCTCCCGCCACCTTTGCATGTCGCATCCCAACCTCACGGCTCGGTGGGTAACCAGCGCTCCGGGCCTCCGCCTCGACATTTCCCAACCACAGTCCCAACCTCAGTTCCAGGCCCGTCGCGCGTCAACCACGGCTCGTTACCGTTACCACTGTAGCTTTCGTTCATGCCTTCGCTCATTGTACTTTTGCTTCGATAGTGCAATTCTCCCTCGCTCACTTAATTGCACTCGTAACACTTTGTATTCAGAGCCTACGATCTCTTCTCGGACCGCACCCACACCTTCGCTTCCCCACTATCTCAATTTTTTGGAGGGGGTAGACGTCTCTTAGTGACACAACACCGCCGCTCGTAGTGCTCTCTTGTAAGCACGCACGTCCACGACAGAGGCTCTCACTGAGCTTGCCCAACACCCCCGCCATGGCCGAATTCACTCTCGCGACACTGACGCAGGAGCAACTCGACCGTCTCGTGCACCAAGTCGAAGAATCGGCGCTCGAAACTGCGACGCTCACGGCGAAACGTGACTCTGCGCGCCAACAATCCACGGTGAATACTCCGGCCCCACCACACACACCTGCAAATGCACCTGCACAATCAGAGGAGCCGATCATCATTTCATCAGGCACACTGACACAGAATGACAGTGTGGGACAGCGCTCAGGCGCAGCCAGTGATGGCGCCGCCCACTCAATGCCTGGCATGGAAATAAACAGGGTCGCGCCAAGCCCACGGGAGCCGCGTGAAGACCGTCAGCACGTGGAATTCGCGACGACAAATGGCGACCACGCCATCATGGCGCCAATGCTGCTCAAGCCGCAACGCCCGCCCTGTTTCGACCCGAGCCAACATGGAGGTCCGACGGTTCAATCGTGGGTCTTCAAGATGAACTTTTTCTTCGACGCGAATTACGTCGAGTCGGACGCAGCGAAGATTAGATACGCCGTCTCGCTGCTAAGGGGCCCTGCCATGGGCTGGTGGCGAGTCATCGTGACGTCGCCACGCGCCTACGAGCCACCGTCACAAGAGGAAGGGCCCGCAGGTCCAGCCGTCACTTGGAGTTCATTCTGCAAAACCGCCCAGTACAGCACGTGGGATGCGTGGTGCGCAGGGCTTCGGGCGCGCTTCGAGCCGATCGTGACTTCTATTTCGGCGCGTCAGAAACTGCTTACTTGGCGGCAGCTTGGGTCAGTTCAAGACTACACGAGCGGTTTTCTCGCATTATGCAAGCAAGTCGGCTACATGCACGAAGCGGAGCGGGTGGACCGTTACTTCGGCGGGCTGAAGCCGGACATCTCGCACAAAATCATGCTACGCGAACTCTCAAACTTCAACGAGATTCTCGCACTCGCCAAGAAAATCAACATTTTGCGCCGTCCGAGACCGGGGTCCTACTACGGACATCACCCTCGGGGATCGATCGAGCACGCCACCGTACATGCCATTGCGACAAATGCAGCTGCCGCGCCATTTAAGGGGCGCTGCTTTGCTTGCAATAGGCTAGGCCATCGCAAGAGTGAGTGCCCAGATGAGATCAGGTGCCGCGGAGCAGAGCACGGGAGGGAGTCTCCAAGGCAGGGAAACGCTAGCAGTCAGTAGAAAACAGGCCAACTACTGACGAGAGTGCCTGCTCGCCCAACCCCAGCGACCCTCACCGAGTCATAGTACCGATTCATGCTATCGAACGGGCTCGGACAAATAAGGAGGGTACAGCGACGGCTTGCCTAGTACAGATTCACGGGAAAATACAGGGAGCAGCAGTGAAGATTTTTATGAACGGAGAAGCAAGTCACAGTTTAGTTAATTTTGCAACCGCACAAAAACTGCAACTGGCACTTAGCCGGTGCTTACCGAAAATAGTCGCACGCTTAGTTGACGGTACGTCGCTGGCCACACGGGAGAAGGTGGAGAGAGTAAAAGTCCGCTGCAGGGGGAACTTCGGGTTTACACAGGAAATGCTCGCGACGACATTGGATGGGCACGACATTTTACTGGGACGTGATTGGTTGCAACAGTATAACCCGCGAATTGACTAGACGATGGGTAGCTGCACTGTGCGAAGCAGTGGTAAATGGGTCGAACTACCTCGCTGGCAGTCGCCTGAGTCTTTAACGGTACACGTCAACGCCGTCACCATGAAACGGGTTGTCGCCGCTGGAGCTGACGTGTACGCAGTAGACATTGCAGTGGTAGAAGAAGCAGAGAAGCCGAGTGATTTCAAGAAACTACTGGCAGCACTACCGCCCGAACTACAGGAACTGTTGAAACGATACCCGGGGATTTTTCCCGACGACTTACCAGAGGGACTGCCACCTGAGTGAGCACATGACCACCGAATAGAATTAGAACCGGGGCACAGCCAACCGTACAGCGACAGCTCAGACTGACACAACCCGAGCTCAACAAACTGAGGAAGGGGTTAGATTACGTGTTAGAGAAAAAAATCATCAGACCAAGTTCATCACTGTTCGCCGCACCGATACTGTTCACACCGAAAAAAGACGGAGGGTTTCGCCTGTGCATCTATTACAGAGCACTGAACACGGTTACAGTCAAGTCGCGATACCCCATTCCCCGCGCCGACGAACTGATAGACCAACTGCAAACAGCACGGGTCTTTTCGAAAATAGATTTACGAGGAGGTTACCATCAAATTAGGGTCGAACCATCGGACTGCGCCAAAACAGCTTTTCGGACTAGGTACGGGTCGTTCGAGTACACCGTGATGCCTTTCGGGCTGACCAACGCACCAGCGATATTTGGGCTGACCAACCCACCCCGACACTTTCGGGCTGACCAACACACCTGACCACGAAAACTGCATCCGCTTGAGAAAAACTACCCGATACACGACCGCGAAATGCTCGCGATCGTGCACGCATTCAGAGTGTGGCGTTGTTACTTGACCGGCGCAGACGTGACAGTATAGACAGGCCATAAATCTCTACAGTACCTCCACGCACAGCCCCATCTCAACCCACGACAGATCCGCTGGCCCGATTTCCTCGAGTCCAATTTTCACTACACGGTCACCTACAAAAAGGGGGCATCGAACATCGCCGACGCACTGACCCGCCCCACTGCCCTGATCCATGCAATACTACTTGCCCAGACCAGTCCACTGCTGACAGGACTATTTACCCACGGGTACCAAACGGATCCATTCTTCACAGGAGGAAATTCGCAGCATCAAAGGGAGTTTATTACGTAAAAGCCGGGACCGGCCGCATCTGGGTACCACGGTACACACTGCAACGGGAATAACTGTTACAAGAGGCATACGACGGAGTAACCTCGGGGCATTTCAGGGTAGAGAAAACACGGCAGCAGCTGCAGCGGCCGAAATGTTGGCTGACGTACAGCGACACGTGGCATCGTGTCCCACTTGCCAGCTCATGAAATCATCACGGAAGCGGCCGGCAGGGCAATTATAGCCGATACCACCCCCATAGCGTGATTGGCAACAGGTGACGATGGATTTCGTCATGGGGTTACCGGCCGGAGCGAGTGGGAACGACGTGATCTTGGTCGTCGTCGATCAACTGACAAAAATGGCACATTTTGCAGCCTGCAAGAAATCAATCACAGCCGAAGAAACAGCCCGCCTTTTCATCTCCACCATCGTTCGACTGCACGGGATACCAGCAGCGTTCATCAGCGACTGCGACACGAAATTCACCAGCAACTTCTGGCGGAACTTGTGGCAGCAGTTAGGCACACGACTACAATTCAGTTCTTCGTACCACCCCGAGACCAGCGGACGGACAGAAAGGACTAATCAGACCATGGAGCAACTCATCCGAGCCAAGTGCGACGATCCAACCACCTGGGAACATCAACTGTCACTCATCCAATTCGCGTACAACAATTCACCTTCTGCCACGACCCAACAGTCACCGTTTTATAGACAAGACCCGACAGTACCTATGACTCCGAATCCCGACAACCCAGTACCACGAGCGCAACAGTTCGACGAAATTTTACAAGCAGCACGGACCCGACCGGCAGATGCGATTAAAAAATCAAACATGATTGCTAAACGTAACGCAGACCGCCACCGCTGACCTGTCACCTAGAACCTCCGCCTGCCCATTACTCCAAAACTCCGCCCTCGATATTGTGGGCCATTCCGCATCAGCCACATGATCACACCCGTCACCGCCCACCTCCTCCTCCCTGCTGACTGGTACGTCAGCCCGTCCTTCCACGTCAGCCTGCTCCGCCCCTACGTACCATCCACCAGCCAACTACCCTGCAACCGCCAAGCCAGCATGACACAACCGACAACCAAGCCAATCATCACGCCTGAACAAAATCTGAGCCACCGAGATCGTGACCCATGAGGAGCTCGAAGGATCGAATTCCGGATCCGCAGGAAAGACCGAACTGAGAAAACTGAAACGAGAATGAATTGACTAAGGGAAAGCTGGGTACAAGTACAAACCCTAGAAAGCTCTACCCCATATGTGCTACCCCACTACAGCCTACAGTAGCTATGTCATATAAATCTGACACACCCCCATAGGCAAAGTGGGGAGAACAAGGGGTCACAAGACCAGTCAAGCAAAGCAAAGCAAGCTCAGGGTGGATCACAAAGTCACCACACATTCCGAGCACAAGTTCAAGGCCACAAGGCCAGTTCACATGCAGGATTACATATATATATAAAAGGATAGACAAGCAAGAGCAGGTGTATATATATATATGTAACAGTTCAAGCAAGGTCAAGTGGTGAGCAAGTGAGGCAAGGCAGGCACAAGACCCAGTTGAGTACAGAAGCGCTGATGATCACAAGGCGCAAGCGCCTTGGTGAATATATCAGCAGTGTTGGCCTCAGAGGCCACGTACGCAAGACGCAGCTGACCACGCTGCTGCAGCTCACGAGCAAGGAAGTAGCGAAGAGCAATGTGCTTCGTTCTGTGCTCCAGTCTCTGCTCTCGACACAAGGCCAGCATGGCCTTGTTGTATACGTACAGCACTGGAGGAGAACGAGGCGGCTCTCCGAGGTCAGTCAGCAGGTAGGTGAGCCAGCGAAGCTCCTGTGCAGCCATGGCCCCGGCGTAAATCTCAGCCTCACAACTGGAGCCGAGAACAGAGGACGAGCGGGTAGCCCGCCATGAAACAGAGCCGGAACCAAGGCTGAAGGTGTAACCCTGTGACGACCGCTGCGTAGCCTGGTCGTCAGCCCAAGAAGCGTCTGCGTGCCCAAAGAGGACCACTGGACTCCGCCCTCCAAGCACAAGCCCCATGCCCAACGTACTGCACAAGTAGCGAAACACCCTCTTCCCTGCAGCCATGTGCTCCGGTCTGTGTCTCCCAGGAGCAACATAGCGTGCGAGAATGCTAAGAGGGTATGCAAGGTCAGGTCGAGTGCAGGTCATCAGGTACATGAGGCAGCCAACAAGCTCTGGGTACGGGCCACTTGACTCTACGGACTCATCCGAAGGCAGAGCTGAGAGCGAGTGGCGAGTAGGCAGAGGAGTGGCCTGAGGCGAGGAGTACGTGAAGCCGAGGCGCTGAAGGACCTGCTGCACCATGTGTGACTGGGTCAGGGTAATGGTGCGACGTGCTCTGTCCCGGGTGATCTGCAAGCCAAGGTAGCTGCGCAGTTCACCCAGGTCTATGCACGTGTGTCTCTTCTGCAGTTCGGACTTCACGTAGGCGAGTCCAGCAGTGTCAGCTGTGGCAAAGACCAAGTCGTCGACGTACACGAGGATGTAGAACGGCGGCAAAGAAGTGTCGGTGCGCAGAAACAGCGACGGGTCGGCATTAGAGGGGGCAAACCCAAGAGCCGCAAGCGTAGTCCTCAGTGTGTCGTGCCACTCACGCGGTGCCTGGCGGAGACCGTAGACTGGCCGCCGGAGGCTCCACTAGGTGCCAGGAGGAAAAGACCCAGTGAAGCCAGGTGGGCGACGCAGCCAGATCTCCTCGTGCAGGCTACCCTGCAAGAAAGCAGTGCTGAAGTCAAGAGAGTGAAGCTCGTAGTCGCGCTGAGCGGCTATGTGCAGTAGCACCCGAAGAGTGGTCATCTTCGGGGTGGGAGAGAAGGTCTGAAAGTAGTCAACTCCCTGCCGCTGACTGAAGCCACGAGCCACGTACCGCGCCTTGAAGACAGGTGGAGAACCCGGCGGCCGCTTCACCCTGAAAATCCACATGCCATTGACGATGTTCGCCCCAGGCGGGGGAACCTCGTCAACGTAGGTGCTTGTGGACTTCCAGGAAGCCATCTTTGCGTCCATGGCTGCCTGCCACTGAGAGGAGTAGGGACCCTCTATCGCCTCCGCGTAAGAGCGCGGAGTCGGGATGTCAAATCCATCCGGGTCTCCCTCAGGGGTAAGCAGTACGGACACGAGATGAGGTGAAGCAGCTGCCAGACACTGGAACTCCTCCTGCCTGTCCTCAAGGACGTCCATGCCAAGGGCACACTCACCCCCGACGGACGGAGGACAGACAGACTCAGACTCAACTACAAGACTAGCAGCGCAGTCGAGACGACAGCGAGCAGCAAAGTCGACGAGCTAAGCAACTAAGGCAGACGCAGCAGTGGACTCAAAGGAAGGGTCAGTGACGACAGTAGCAAGGAGACGCGTGACAGTAGGACTGGCAGCACGAAGAGAGTCCGACTCCGGGTCGGCAAGAGCAGGAAGAGAGGACTCAGGAGGAGAAGGCAAAGGGGCACGCAGAGGAGCAGTGGACGGACGCAGAGACATTCGGTGGTTGCCAGGGACAGGAGGAGGACGCTGACGCGAACCGCGACCACTAGCGCGAGCAGCACAGATAGGCAACGCAGGGCGAGACGCAGGCTCACGACGCTCAGCAAGACCTCTAGTAGGACCAGTGTAGGGAGAAGGAGTGGGGAGGCCGGCTGTAACTGTAACTGTGACGGGACAGGCTATGGACACTCTAAGGGAGGAGGAGGACCAGTAGAAGGCGGGAGACCAAGAACCTGCTGTAGGAGCGGAAGGAAGTACGGCCGAGGCCGCGCGGCGACTCCAGACACAGCAGGGACAGCACCAGCACCCCGAGCGGTAGCACCAGCGCCAACAGTACCTCCAGCTCCAGTACCTCCAGCAGCACCAGTAGCACCCCCAGTAGGACCGCCTCCAGGACTGGCAGCAGTAGCCTCAGCGCCAACACCCGCGGCAGCTCCAGCTCCTGTCGCACCCGCCGGCCCAGCAGCTCCAGTACCTCCAGTACGAGCACCTCCGGGACCCGCAGAACCAGCACCCTCAGCAGCCGAAGAACCTCCAGCTCCAGCAGCACGCCTCCAGCGTCGGGCAAACCACTCGCGTAGCTCCTGTGGAGAGAGTGGCTCCCGCCGAGGCAAAGCACCCTGAGAGTCTCCAGGCACAGCACCGCCAGACGCCAAACGAGTGGGCCCAGCTCCCTCAGGCTCCACACCCCCAGGCTCAGCACCTCCAGACGTAGCACCCCCAGGCTCAGCACCCCCAGGCGTAGCACCCCCAGGCTCAGCACCCCCAGGCTCAACACCCCCAGTCTCAGCACACCCAGTCTCAGCACCCCCAAGCTCAGCACCCCCAGTCTCAGCACCCCCAGTCTCAGCACCCCCAGGCTCAGCACCCCCAGGCTCAGCACCCCCAGTCTCAGCACCCCCAGTCTCAGCACCCCCAGGTGTAGCACCCACACGCTCAGCACCAGATCCACCAGTGACCTTGACAGGCTCGACTGCGTCTACCTGGGACACACGTGACGGGGCTGGACACTGAGGGGGGAGGGGGTCTACCGGGGGGGGACTTGGTACAAGGAAGAGCGGGGGCGCGGGGAGGGACAGAGTGCGGTAGGGGAAGAGGCGGTAGTAGGGGACGGACTCGTCAAAGGTGACGTCCTGGGAGGACAAAAAAAGGCGAGAGGTGGGGTGGTAGAACTGCCACCCTGGTGCGTTAGGGGGGAAGCCAAGGAAGACGCAAGGAGCCGCACAAGGGGACAGCTTGTCCGCAGACAAGTCGCGGACAAACGCCCGAGATCCCCAGACACGGAACGCAGACCCATCGCCAACCCTCCCTGTCCACACAAGGCTGGGGAGGTCTTCGGCATGGAGACCCTGGGGTGAAGGTTGATCTGATGCGCCGCGTACCGAACCGCAAACGGCCACAGAAAATGGGGGGCAGCCGCATGCATCATGGACGTACGGGCGACGTCCATGACCATGCCAATGCGGCGCTCTGCAATCCCATTTTGCTGTGGAGAGTCCGGAAGCGTGAAGGTCTGACGGATGCCTCGTGCACGACAGTAGGCTCGCAGAAGGCCAGAGGAGAACTCTCTGCCTCTGTCAGAGTGCAGACGTAGAACAGGAAAGTCCGAGCCGAAGCTCTGCCTGAGCTGGAGACGAGCTGCGCGGATCCAGTCGATCAACACCTCAGTGACATCACCCTTGCTGCGCAAGGGGAAGACTGTGGTGTAACGCGAGTAGTTGTCAACCACCAGCAGGAAGTAGCGCTCGTGACCCAGTCCACGGACGCGGGCGGGGCCCCACACGTCCATGTGAAGCGTCTGCAGCGGGGCCTCTGTCGGAGGAAACTAGGAGGAGTGAGGGGCAGCCCGCTGCCGCCCCTCGACACAGGGGACGCAGGTAGGGCCAGGCCCTAGAGGAAAGGGAGGGAGGGACCGGGGAAGACCAGAGACAAGGACACGGGAGGCCATGCCTCGGAGACGAAGCAGGAAGGGGTGACCAAGGCGGTGGTGCCAGAGGAGAGTCTCGTGAGACAGGAGGCGACACGAGCAGGGGGCACACTCAGGACCAGACTTAGACGCTGCAGCAAACACCTGACCCGACGCAGCTACCTGACCAGATGCAGGGACAGGAGGAGATGCAGTGGTCAGTGTGTACAAGCTCGACCCCGGCCGACGAATAAACGTGGCCAAGTGTCGGCCCGTCCGAGCGTCCGTGCAGTGGGTCACCCGCTGGCTCGCAGGAGTGAACTGGTGAACTCCCCCATCCTGTAGGTCAGCACCACTCACCAAGTTCGCAGAGAACGCGGGGAGGTAAAGACCAGACAGGGTGCTAGAGGGAGCTGCCACACACGGGAGGACAGTGGAGAAGTGAGCAAGGACAGGACCCCCAGAGGGGTCTGCCAGAGAGACTGCAATTGGCCGACCAAGCGGCGTGAGTGTGGTGCGGTCTCGAAAGGAGTGAGAAGCCCCCGAGTCAAGGGTGAAGGTGAGGGAGGCTGAAGCCGACTTAGTACCTGAGAGAGCGGACTCACCAGTACCTGAGGAAGCAGACGCACTAGCACCTAGAGCAGCACCCTCGCTAGCACCTAGAGCAGCAGCCTCACCAGTACCAAGAGCAGCAGTCTCAATGCCCGGGTCGGGCGGGAGACACAGGTAACAGTCACCATCATCACTAATAGTCACAGCATACATGGCAGCAAGAATAGCATCAAAGTCAAGGTCAAAGATAGCTACTCCCGCCCTAGACAGCTCACCCCAGTGGGGGATCTCCGTGGCCTCCGGGAACAGGCGACGCCACGCGTCTGTCAGGCGGCCAAAGCAGAGCTGGGTGGAGTGCGCACCCCAACACTGCTCACCCGCGCGGTCGCTGGTGCGTAGGACGTAGGTGCACGGACCAGTACCACCACCCCGCTGGCGTGCAGCGTACCATTCATGGAGCTGCTGAGGGGAGGGGATGTCACGAGTGCGCTGCTGCTGCTGCTGCTGCTGGCGCTGACCACCACCGGAGCTGACCCTCTGCGCAGCGCCACTCCGACCAGCTCCACTTCCTCCGCCACCGCCTCCTCCACCGTCGCCACCTCCGCCACCACCTCCGCTCCCACTGCCACCGCCGCCGCCTCCGCCTCCACTGCCGCACCGACACCTCCACCCCCGCCACCACTCCCACCGCCACCCCCACTCCCTCCGCCGCCTCCACCGCCGCCTCCACCGCCCCCGCTAGCTCCTCTAGCGCCCCTGCCCCCCTTGCCCTCGCCAGGGCGGCGTCTCCCGCTAGGGGTAGACGCCGCACCGACCGACTCAAGCCCAACGAGGTCGGCCGCAGCAGCAGAGGCAACAGAAGGCAAAAGGGGGAGGGGAAACACCCCTCAAAGATGGGGGTGCGAGGGTCACCACGAGGGGCTCCTACAGCGACTATGCTCTTCTCCACTGCTAGGAGGATCTTCTCGAGGAGGTCAACGGTGAGGGTGGTGGGGCAAACTGAGAGGAAGTGGTCCCTGACTACGCGAAGGGAGTCAGGGAGGCGGGTGACTATGTAGTAGAGAGTGATGTACATGGGGGGGGGGTTCTTGGCGCAGAACTCAGCAGGAAGCGCAGCGCGGTAGCGAGTGTCACTAGTGCGGAGGTGCGTAATGAGGTCAGCGACTGTGGGAAAGGCAGCAAGGTCAGGGAAGAGGTACGGTAGCATGAGGCAGCTCAGTGCAGCAGTGGCAGGGGAGGAGTAGCGTGCAACTACAGCGTCGTACAAGGTCTGAGCACTCTTGTACTGGCTAAAGTGCGCACGCTCAGAGGTAGGCAAGTGGCGACGCACAGCAAGACGTGCAGCAGCATCGCGTGTGGCCCAATGTGAGCGAACAGTGGCGTCAGCATCAGCAGCAGGGGCAGGAGAGGCACCAGAGGTGAGGTCAAAGAGGGAGAGACCGTAAGCCCTATCGCACTGTAGGAAAAGCTACAGGTCATCTACCCAGACATCAAAGTCAATGGCCCGACCCTCAGCGTCAAAAGCGAGGACACTAGGGGTAGCCATGACAGCAGTAGACTAGTAGCGCGAACAGTGGGGTAAGGGCAGTGCAGTGACAGAGGCGCTGCTCTTACCGGACAGGGCGGCTCGGGCGGCTCGGCGGCTCGGCAGCTCGGCAGGAACTGCAGCTCGGCGGCTCGGCAGGAACTGCAGCTCGGCGGCTCGGCTACTCTGCAGCTCGGGCGGCTCGGGCGGCTCGGGCGGCTCGGGCGGCTCAGGTGGCTCGGGCGGCTCGGCGGGACGGCGGCTCGGGCGGCTCGGGCGGCTCAGGCGGCTCGGTGGGACGGCGGCTCGGGCGGCTCAGGTGGCGCGGCGGCTCGGGCGGCTCGGGTGGCGCTGGCGGCTCGGCAGTAGCTTCGCGGGGCCGCGTGAAGGCGGGGTCGGGGCCGGGAAGGGCGTGCGACGGGGCCAGCAGGGGCTTGGCTGGGGCCGGGAAGTAGCAGCGCCGGGGCCGCAAGGTAGGCGACGGGGCCAGCAGAGGCTGGGCCAAGTTGGGAAGGGCGGCGTCGGGGCCGAGACAGGGCGGCGCTGGAGCTGGGAAGGGCAGCGTCGGGGCCGCAGGGCTAGGCGACGGGGCCAGCAGAGGCGGGGCCGGGTCGCGAAGGGCGGCGTCGGGGCCGGGAAGGGCAGCGCCGGGGCCGCAAGGAGGCGACGGGGCCGCAGGTAGGCGACGGGGCCGCATGTAGGCGACGGGGCCGCAGGTAGGCATCGGGGCCGCAGGTAGGTGACGGGGCCAGCAAGGGTGGGGCCGGGTCGGGAAGGGCGGCGCGAGGGCCGCGGGGTAGGCGACGGGGCCGAAAGGGCGGCGAATTGGGGCCGAGAAGGGCGGCTCGAGGGTCGCGGGGTAGGTGACGGAACCGCTAGGGCGGCGGATCGGGGCCGTCAAGGGCGGTGCGACACAGCCGCTAGGGCGGCGCGACATAGTGAGAAAAGGGGGAGCGTGACTCGGGCAAGGGCTGAGCGCGCTCCGGGCAGGAAAAAAAAATCGAATCGGTGGGCCCTAGGAACAGTTCCCACGAGGGAACCTGCTCGATACCATGAGAAAACTGAAACGAGAATGAATTGACTAAGGGAAAGCTGGGTACAAGTACAAACCCTAGAAAGCTGTACCCCATATGTGCTACCCCACTACAGCCTACAGTAGCTATGTCATATAAATCTGACACGAACACCCACCGAAGACAACTGGGTTCCCCAGGACTGAATCGAAAACCACCCTGTCCTCACAGAGTACTTGCGCAGCCGAAATTTCCGGGATATACATGCACTTTCGTTAGGAGGGCCTCCTTTGGGGGAGGGGGGGGGGGGGGGTAGTGTAAGGAAAATTCCTTTACTTACTTCGCACCCCTACTCAGCGCGTACACCACGGTAGCACCACAGTCAACACCGTTACCACTCGCAACCCTCGAATCGACAATCCTCCCGCCACCTTCGCACGTCGCATCCCGACCTCACGGCTCGGCGGGTAACCCGCGTTCTGGGCCTCCGCCTCGACATTTCCCAACCAGAGTCCCTACCTCAGTTCCAAGCCCGTCGCGCGTCAATCACAGTTCGTTACCGTTACCACTGTAGCTTTCGCTATATATTCTTCGCTCATGCCTTCTCTCATTGTACTTTTGCTTCGATAATGCAATTCTCGTTCGCTCACTCAATTGCACTCATAACCTTAGCTCAGATACTAGTACTCGTTTGACTCTTTTAGTGAAATCTTCTTTAGCTCGTTCAATTGCACCTGTAACACGAAACCTATTCAATCATGGATGATGGTAGGCAGGAACCGACCCCTACAGTTGAGGCGAATATCTTTAACGAGATGAACGAACTTGTTACCCACTCCCCAACGATGTGGGTCCAGCTCTACCAACCACCAAATGAGGATTCTGAGGGCGGATTACTAACTTCGTGTCATCCGCTGTTAACGTCATCCTAAATTGTGGGATCCAATCCTAAATTTTCTGATTCGAGATTTGGGTTTTGCGATCGGATCCCACAATTTCGGATGACACCAATTGCGGGTTAAACGAAGTTAGGAATGCCCTGACTTGGTAGGTTTGATTTTGCAGGCAGAACTAACCGTCACCAGATGTTCCTCCCTGCCTCCCATTCGAGTTCAATCAAAGCGGCGATTTCAGCAGCCATCTCAAAGCATCTTCTGGTCTAGAAACACGAGAATCTGCGTCAGCGTAATGTGGACCAGGCAGAATAGGACAGCTTACCTTCAGTGACACATCAATAAAGTCCACGTCTGCCGTGTACATGACAGATCGGTCTCGAGCGTGACATACGTCCAACATTGCTTGTTTCTTTGGCGCGGTATCAGCTGCCACGTGGCTCTGAGCGTTCGTATGCGCGCCGGCAGCTGGTGTGGTCGCGGGATGCTGGAGCGGCCGGCGCGGGGAAGGTATGGCGCAAGCCGCGTGCCGTCGACGATCGTCTTGGTGTCCCCTATACGTGCTGCTCTTACTCGCGCTCCTCGCCACAGCTCTCCTCCTCGTGCCCTTCCTCGCGAACCGCAACAATCAGGTGCGCTGCGCGACAATGAGGTGCGCTACGCGACAATGGAAAGTTGCAGCAGACTCCAGCCCCTCGTGCCAATGGTCCTCGTTACTGGCAGCTTCACGTCTGTCTCTCTGGCCTCCATCTGTCGTCATACTCGGTAGTAACATTTCCCTCTAATTTTCCGCAGTTGATGTTTCTTCTTTCTTTCATCTTTCTATCCATCCCTTTTTCCTCTCTGCTTGGCTCTCCGACCCCCGTATGCGACGACAGGAAGTGGACTTGCTAATTCTACTAGGCGTCCGCAGGAGCAGCCACGGTAACGGTAATGGCAGCCGTGACAACGGTACCAGCAGCGGCAGCAGCAGTAACAACAACAAGAGAGGCGCGACAGACGCGAGGGTGAAAGAGGTGGCTTCAAGGTTGGAAACCAAGGGGCTCGTGGGAGGTCATGTTACAGGCGAGGGCGGGGGACGAGACGAGAACGAGAGCGAGGCAGAGTCGGGAGGAGAGGGAGTGAGAAGAGGAGAGGAAGAGAGGGGAGGAGAAGGAGAGAGGGGAGAAAGGGAGAAGGAGTCCGAAGCATCGAAGGGCCGAGGGGTGGTAGGCAAGAAGAGGGGAGGGGCGAAGAATCAGAGTGGGAATGAGGAGCGGGAAGGGGAGGAGCGGGAAGGGGAGGAGCGGGAAGGGGAGGAGCGGGAGGGGGAGGAGCGGGAGGGGGAGGAGCGGGAGGGGGAGGAGCGGGAGGGGGAGGAGCGGGAGGGGGAGGAGCGGGAGCAAGAGGCGCGTCCAGTGTGGGCTGGTGACCAAGCAGCACGGCAACAGGTGAGCTGCGTTGCTCCTGTGCTGCCTCATCCATGCTCCCTCCGTACTCTCTCTCTCTCTCTTTCTCTCTCGCCCTCTCTCACCCCCACCACCCCTCTCCTCCCCCTCCCTCCCCACCCCTCCCCACGCTAAACCTTCCTTCCCCACCACTTCCCACCCGCAACCCCCATCCGCGGCAGGTGCTCTCAAAGCCTCCCGGCAAGTGGCGCACGGCGCTCTGCCTGGTGGGCGGCGCGCGCGACTTCGAGCTCACCTGGCCGTCCATCCTCACGCGCCTCCTCCCCGCACTCCCCTCGCCCTCCCTCTTCCTCCACTCGCCCCTCGACGAAAACGCCTTCAAGCTCTGGAGCGCCGTATGGGCCAAGAAGAAGTGGCTGGCGGGCGTGCGAGTGTTCGCAAGCACGTGGGTGAACGGCACGGAGTACGGTGGGGGGACGGTGCTGCACGATCAGTACTCCCCGCAGGGGGACCAGGGCATGCTGCAGTACCTGCGCCTCGTCGAGGGCTGCGTGCCGCTCATCCGCGCGTATGAAACGAGGCATGCAATGCGGTTTGACTGGGTGGTTCGGTCACGCGTGGACACGTTTTGGGCGAAGCCTCCACCCGTGCTGAGGGGCTTTGAGGTGGACAAGTACACGATCCCCTGGGGCACGGACTGCATGGGGCTCAATGACCGCTTTGGTGCCGGCACGTGGGAGACCTCCGCGCCTGCTCTGCACCGCCTCAGCATGCTGCATGACCTCGGCCGGCGCGGGTACAGGTGCGCTCCGTGCAGCGGGGGGAAGAAGAGGAGGGGAAAGGGGAGGGGAAAGGGAGGGAACGGGACAGGAGAGGGGTGGGGGGGTAAGGATGAGGAGGAAAGGTGGGAGAGAGGTAGAGGGGGTGGGATGGAGGAGGGGATGGAGCGAGGGAGTGTGAGGGGGAGAGGGAGAACCACATGTGCAACTTTCTACCAGCCTTACCTTGCCAGGTTCTCTCCAGCTTCACCCTCTCTACATCTTAACCGCTTCTCCCTCCGCCCAACCCTCCCACAACCCTCTCACAACCCTCCCACAACCCTCCCACAACCCTCTCACAACCCTCCCACAACCCTCCCACAACCCTCCCACAACCCTCTCACAACCCTCCCACAACCCTCCCACAACCCTCCCACAACCCCCCCACAACCCTCCCACAACCCTCTCACAACCCTCCCACAACCCTCCCACAACCCTCTCACAACCCTCCCACAACCCTCCCACAACCCTCTCACAACCCTCCCACAACCCTCCCACAACCCTCCCACAACCCTCTCACAACCCTCCCACAACCCTCCCACAACCCTCCCACAACCCCCCCACAACCCTCCCACAACCCTCTCACAACCCTCCCACAACCCTCCCACAACCCTCTCACAACCCTCCCACAACCCTCCCACAACCCTCCCACAACCCTCCCACAACCCTCTCACAACCCTCTCACAACCCTCCCACAACCCTCCCACAACCCTCTCACAACCCTCCCACAACCCTCCCACAACCCTCCGCCCACCCCTCCCACAACCCGCCCATCAACCATCCACTCACCCAATCCATGCGCCACTCTTTCCCCACCAACGGCGTGGCCCCAACTCCCATCAGGAACCCCAATTCAGAGAGCGGGTGTAAGGCGCAGCTGCAAGTAGCGAATGTGTCCCTGGGGCGGGCGGTCCTGCCACTTGTACCCATGTATCCTTGATCCGTCTGTCCGCACCGCACCGGTGTTTCCCCCCATCGCCCGCCAGGAACCTCAACTCAGAGAGCGGGTTCAAGGCGCAGCTGCAATTGGCTGTGGCAAACGTGTCCCTGGGGCGGGTTGGCGGTCCTGCCGCAACTTGTACCAATGTACGTACGTACCCCTCATCTTCTCTAATGTTTTTCCCATCTCACCAGGAACCTCAATTCGGAGAGCGGGTTCAAGGCGCAGCTGGAAGTGGCGAACGTGTCCCTGGGGCGGGCGGACCTGCCCTTCTGTGTGATGAGCCGCCGCGTGTATCCGCACAGCATGATGCCCGTCGCTGCCCTCTCCTCCTCCGCGCCACTCAACGGCGCCAAGTGCCGGCCCTGCGTGCCCTCACACACTGGCTACGAGGTCAGTCAATCAGCGCATCCGTCGGTGAACAAGGACGGCGGTGAGTGAGCGCGCAGGAGCGTGCATGACTGTGCCCGCGCCTCTAAACTAGACTAGACCCGCTTGTTGAATAGAAGCCCACTCAACGGTTTGAAGTGCCAGCTGTGCATCCCGTCACCCAAAAGCCATTCTTCGCCCTTGTTACACCTTGCCCATTCCAACCTCCTCCTCCCTACGGCATTTCTTTCCGCCTCCCTCCTACCCCGTCCCCATACCCCATTCGTTCCCCTCCCCTCCCCATCCTTTCACCCTCCCCTCTCTCCCTATGTCCCCTTCCTCTCCCCGCCCCCCCCCTCCTCCCTCTCCCACCCTGCGCTCCCCTTCCCGCGCAGGCCACGCACCGGCTGCAGTACTTCGCGCCCATGCCACACATCGCCCCTCCGTTACACCTTTAAACCCTTCAGATCTCCTCCTTCCCCGCCCTCTTCCCCCCCCTTCCCCCTTCCTCCCCCACCCCCCCAGTCTGTCCACCGGCTGCATTACTTTGCGCCCATGTCACACATCGGGCGGCCGCTGCGCAACCAGCGGTTGTACGGGCGAGGCATCGACCTGTGCAATGAGCGCAAGCCGTGGGGCAGCAACTGGACGGCCGTGTTTGACCAGACGGCGGGTGAGAAGCTGGGCACCATGCGCCGCGCCATCATGGCCGTACAAGAGGACGTGAAGGAATGCACTAGGAGCTTTGCCAAGGTGCGCTCTCTCGCTCACTCTTTCTCACCCTCTCTCACTCTCTCATGTGTTTTGAGTCCACTCATAGCACGCCTAGAAGAAGCTGGGCGCCATGCGCCGTGCCATCATGGCCGTCAAGGAGTGTGCCAGGAGCTTCGCCAAGGTGCATTGCTGTCTCCTCCTCCTCCTCCTCCTCCTCCTCCTCCTCCTCCTCCTCCTCCTCCTCCTCCTCCTCCTCCTCCTCCTCCTCCTCCTCCTCCTCCTCCTCCTCCCCCTCCTCCTCCTCTTCCTCCTCCGACACCCCTCCCCCCCGGTCCCCCTATTGCCGCTTTGTCATCCCACATCTGCATCTGTCTCTCCTACCCGTTTCCGCTCCAAGTTTCGCATCTCCTCGCTCCTTATTCCGAGTCTTCTCCCGTCCTGCTTCCCCCCTGTCATTGCAGATGACCCGAGTGGCGGAGGCATGGCAGGGGCCAGCAGCGGAGGCGGTGTGTGTGCGCATGAGCCTGGGCCCCATGGTCAAGCTGGGCGACCACGGCCGCTCCTTCCCCACCGCCCTGCAACCCCTCAGCAACGCCAGGTGAGGGGTGAGGGGCGAGGGACGAGAGGCAAGAAGCAAGAGGCGAGGGGCGAGGGGCGAGGAGCGAGGAGCAAGGGGCGAGAGGCTGGGGGTAGGGGAGAGGGGCGAGGAGCGAGGAGCAAGGGGCGAGAGGCTGGGGGTAGGGGAGAGGGGCGAGGAGCGAGGAGCAAGGGGCGAGAGGCTGGGGGTAGGGGAGAGGGGCGAGGAGCGAGGAGCAAGGGGCGAGAGGCTGGGGGTAGGGGAGAGGGGCGAGGAGCGAGGAGCAAGGGGCGAGAGGCTGGGGGTAGGGGAGAGGGGCAAGGAGCGAGGAGCAAGGGGCGAGAGGTGGGGGTAGGGGAGAGGGGCGAGGAGCGAGGAGCAAGGGGCGAGAGGCTGGGGGTAGGGGAGAGGGGCAAGGAGCGAGGAGCGGGATTCAGGTCGGAGGTGCGCGTGCCTTTCGTCTCCTAACACGCAAGCCCTCTGTGTGCCCCGTCTTCCGACCGACCCCGCTCCTGTTTTGTTGTTTTCCTCTCTGGCCATGCATTCGTGTGCTCGCGTTTGTGCTTATTCTTGTCCCTGTGCATGCATGCATGCATGCATGCATGGCTCCTCACGCATGCACGGCTCTCTCAAGTGCAGCCAGGTGTTTGCGATGAGTGAGGGAGTGGAGGACACGGCATGGGAGGGCGCAATGGAGGAGGTGGTGCCAGGCCTGTCAGTGCAACACCTGGACCACCTCCCTGCCTCGCCCACATCCCCCATGCATATACTCAAGGTAGCCTCACGTTCATACTCGCAAAATGCATGCATTCTCGGAACGTCCACACTGATTCAAGCTACGTACAGAGTATTCGCATGCAGCTTGGCTCATCTCATGTACCGGGATGCACAGGAGAACGGGATGTTCAAGCACGCGCTCAATTCGAGAATAACAGTGCTCGTTTTACCGAAAGGGGAGTAGCACCAAGAAGAGAGCTCGCGACTCATCGTCGCCTGTCGCAGTCCTTGGGTCGCTGCTGCTGTTGCCTTATCGCGTGTATCAGGTTTCCACTTGGCTCTCCCATTTCCATTCCCTTTGGACACCACACCGTTCTCCTTCCCTCCACTCCTCCCCTCCCTCTCTTCCCTCTTCCCATCCGTGTCCCACTTTCCTGCCACCCTCCCCTGCCAGCTGTCTCTCACCGCGGCGCACCTAGCATCGGTGCAGCAGTGGGTAGTGAAGCGCGCCCTTCTCAAAAGTTTTTCTCCTCTTCTCCCCCCCTCTCCCTCTCCGCCCCTCCTGCCTCCTCCTGTCCCACCACCCTCTCCCAGCTGTCTCTCACCGGGGCGCACCTGGCATCAGTGCAGCGGTGGGTAGTAAAACACGCCCCTTATGAGAATTCTCTAAAATGATCCTCCTCTTCTCCCCCCCTCTCCCTATCCGCCCCTCCCGTCTCCTGCTGTCCAGCTGCCCCTCACTGGGGCGCACCTAGCATCAGTGCAGCAGTGGGTAGTGAAACGCGCCCCTCCTCCCATCTGCCAACTCCTGCTCGCATTCCCTGGCGCTGCGGGTGGGGCAAGGCTGAGGGACAAGTATGTGGTAGGGCTGGCCAAGATAGGGTTCCACCTGGCAGAGTGTGTGCAGGAGGATGACGCGCCCGTGGACCGCTGCTGCTTCTTCTCCTCTTCTCACTGCTTGTGAGGTGCCTCGATGATAGATTTATCTGGTAGAGAGCGCGTGTGCAGGAGGTTCAGGAGCATGTCGACCGCTGCTGCTCCTTCTCCTCGCACTGCGTTTTTTTTTTTTTTTTTTTAATCACTCTTGGAGACACATACCATTCAAAGTCTTCGAAACTCGTCAGGGTTTCGTTTGGCAGGGTGTGTGTTCGAGGCTTGGGTCAGGTGGTGTCTGACTGACTCCGTGTCTATGTGGACTGCTGCTGCTTCGCTTCTCCTGCACGCGCTGTTTCTGAGACATCAGAAATGTAGATTCATCTGGCCAAGTGTGTGCAGAAGGAGGCTCAGGTCAGGGGGAGCCCATGAAATGAACTGCGTGACTGCAATCGTGACAGGGTATATATCCTGATTCATTTATGGTACAATACATGATCGGCACTAGTGCACACACTGTTATTAAAGCAAGTTGTCCTGACAATATCCTTTCAGAAACAGATATGGTTAGTACGGTACTGTATATATCGAAAGGGATTACTACTCCCCTTGATGGGTGTAAGTGAAACTGCAACTCCAAATACAGCTGGTGTCGTTTAGTTTAGTGCTAAAAGCACTTCCATTACGCATTGAATTATTACGGTACATGCATCCTGAAGGCACACCAGAGGCATGTCTGACAGACAGACCTACCGGCAGCAAGCAAGCAAGCACACCATGAAAACAGGCTACCAAAAGCATGGAAACATGGCGAGGCGCGGCTCTCATTGTGAGGCGCCACAAAACAGAAAAAGCACGAATCATCTCTTCCACCTCCCACTGGAGGCTCACTGTCTCTGTGCCAGTGGCACGCATAGTGGTAACTGCATCTGTAACCACCTTGAGAACAGCGTCACCATGAGTAATAGTAGTCTGTGTCATCATCGTCCCATCCCTCCCTCTCCCTGTCACTCATCAAAAACCACTTCATGCCCTCTTTCAGGCTTTCACGCATGTGCTCCCATCGGTGGTGCCCATGGTGCGTGTGCTCCTCCTCTCCCTCTCTCGCTGCTCCTCCTGCCCCTCCTGCTCCCACTGCTTCTCCTGCTCCCCCTGCTCCTCCTCCTCCTGCTACTGCCGTTCCAGCAGCTGTTGATCCCAACACGCCATCTGCAGATCTCCGCATTCCGTCATGCCCCTGTGAGTGCACAACCGCGGTATACGGAAGAGGCTCCGACTGATAAGCCGATGACGACACCTCCTCTCCATCCTCTGCAACTGCTTCCAGCACCACTGCTCCTGCATCGCCCCCACTTGATACCAGCGCTGCCGCACTTGCTGTTGCCGATGCTGACACCGATCCTGATGCCTCCTCGCGCGGGCCTAGCCATGCAGAGGGAATCCCTGCTTGCGAACCAGTGCCAGCCGCATGAGAAGAATGGTCAAGAGAGGGCATGAACCATGCAGCAGAGGAAGAACCGGAGGCGGAGGAGGAGGTAGCAGTAGAGGCCCAGGAGCCATTGGACGCATAGGAGGAAGATAGGGTTGCCGTGGACCCATATGACGACGAGGCAGCTGTGCTCTGCGATTCCTCCGAGTGCTCGCCCACAGAAAGAGCACCACCACCACCACCACCGCCCGCCGGCCCCCCTACGCCAACCGCCAGCCCCGTACTCGCTTGCCGGGCTGCACGTCCGGACACAGGCGCTCCAGATGCACTCAAAGGGCCGCTCAGGGAGTCGCTGATTGAACGGCTCATAGGCCCGCTGAACGTGCCGGCACTGATTGGCCCGCTCATGCTGCTGCTGATCGGCCCGCTGAAAGACTCCCTTGCGGTGGTTATCGGGCCGCTCATGGTTTCAGTGCGAGAGATGGCGCCGGCTGAGGTGGAGGCGAGGAGCGGCGGCGGGCGGTCAGAGGTGAAGGAGAAGCGGCAGAGAGGGCAGGACCCGCAGGAGTGCAGCCACTCGTCTATGCACGTCTGGTGGGAGGTAGAGGGCGATGCAGAGCGGGCGGGGTGCATGGCGGAAGGTGGAGAGAAAGGGAGAGATAAGAGCAGGTTGATGGAGGATGAGCAAGAAGAAATGTAGTGACGAGAAACTAGGGGAATGGGGGGAAACAGGAGGAGTGGGGGGAGGAGGGGGGACGGGAGAATGAGGGGATGGGACGGACGAGGAACGCAGCGGAAAGGGGTTTGGGGGGGGAGGTGGTGGTGGCGGAAAGGGGGGTGGAGAGTAATACCTGGTGGAAGATGTGGTGGCAGGAATCGAGGGACCTGAGCACGTCGCCCTCCTCGTACTCGCACAGGCACACGGCGCATTCCGTGAGCCACGTGGCGTCCATCGTCACGGATATAGAGATGGAATGCGCCGGATCCTCGATCCATACGTCTTCCTCCTGCACCTCCCGCTCCTCCCGCTCCCTCCCTTCTTTCCCTTGCTCCCGCTCCTTCCGCTGCTTCCGTTCTTTCCGCTCCTTCCACTCCTTCCACTCCCTCCGCACCTCCCACTCCTCCCGCTCCTCACGCTCCTCCCGCAACTCCCGCTCGTTCCGCATCTCTGTCGTCCCCTCGTCCATCTCCTCTCTTATGCTCACTTCAACCTCTTCTGCTGCCGCCTTCCCTTCTCTGTGCTCTTTTTCCTCGCCAAGCCGTCTCTCCTTCCCATCACCCATGGCACCTGCTTCTTCCCCTCCGTCCCTTACTTCTTCTCCTTTCCCTTCGTCCGCTTCGCTCACAACCACAGCCACAGCATCGTCTAACCGTTCCTCCGTGCCACCCTCTGCGTTATCCTCTGCGACAACCTCTGCGACATCCTCCGAGACATCCTCTGCGACATCCTCCGCGACATCCTCTGCGACATCCTCCGCGACATCCTCTGCGACATCCTCTGCGACATCCTCCGCGCCATCCTCCGCGCCATCCTCCGCCGCACCCTCTTCCGCGCCATCCTCCGCGCCTTCCTCCGCATCACCGCCCAACTCTCCCTTCCCCCCTTCCGCCTCTTCGTCCACCCTCCCATTCACTGAGGAGCCGCAGGAGCACCTATCCACTTCCGCCTGCACCGCCTTCCCCTTCCCCACGCGGTGCAATCCCTCCGCGCTCCCCCCTAAGCACAGCGGGTTCTTTCCATAAACTAGCACGTGCCCTACTGTGTCGATAGCTTCGTTGTCCAGTCCGCGGCACGTGGGGCATCGGGCGCCAGCGGCGTTGGCGGCGCCGGGATCGCCGTTCGGCCCGTCGCCGTTCGCGGGGTTGCTGCGACGGCGGCGGCGGCCGGAGATTCGCGCGATTTGCCAGCGAATCCGACGGAAGGCAACGAAGATGATGACGACGACGAGAACGACGATAACTCCCGACAGCGCGACTTCGGAGACGATTCGCAGAGGCGAAGAGGAACCAGAGTCAGGGTCGGAATTGGAGGACGGCCCGTCACCGTCGGAATCGGGTTTTGGATACGGGTGGTCGGTGCCATTGTCGTGGTCTTCGCGGTCGTCGCTATGGCGGTCACGACTGTTGCTGCTGTTCCCTGATGTTGTTCCGGAACCAACACGCGTTTCGTTGAACGAGTTGGTGCCGTTGTCGCCGGTGCTGGTGTACGGGAACGGCGTTGACGGAGGCGGCAGCAGCGGCGCTTGCGCGCCGCCGTCGCTCCTGTCGTGCTCCGAAGAGCCATGCGACGGTTCGTCCGGTTCTACGAGTCGGATACGGCCTTGCGACAGGATGTGCGCGCGATGACGAAGAGATCGACGACGGGCCATCATGGCATCATGATGACCTTTCTCTTGGTGGCAGCGAGCGTGAGGATGCCTGTGCTCCGTTTCAACGACGAGCAACGCTCCGAGGAGTATCGCTGACGCGACTGCGCGGTTCTTTGAGCGACTTTTGCCGCGTGGACCTTTCAAGAGAGGAAAACAATAACTGGATTGGCCGAAGGTGATTGCTGGACCGAAAGCTAGCCGGGACGTAGCCGCTCAGGCGCGTTTCGCGTGTGACGATTTCAGATACATTGTATTAACCGGAAATAGGGTGGCTTCTGCTTGCGGTGCGCCGCCATGGAGTTGATTGATGGGATGGAGGAGCTGGATGGGAGTGATGAATAATATTTACTGCTGCAGCCGGAAATGAGCCACCTTCGTCGGAGCTGGTGCTACTGTCACTGTCTTCTGGCAATGAGAGGAAATGCTGCAGACGACTCTTGGAAGAATGACATGCAAGTGGCGGCAAGTTTCACTGGGGGGGCGAGAGTGGGAAGCAGCAAGCTGGCGTGTTGAATAGGGGTGGCTCAAATTCCGTGCGTGTTGCTGAGGCGAGAATCGCCTTGCAACCTCATACTGGCTGAGCCGACAAAACAGATGCACTGGAGGAGCCGCAGGAGAAATGCGAGACGTGTCTGACGGTGGGGAGGGCGGAGGCGGGGAGCAGTTGGAATCCGAGAATTCAGTCCAGTGCTTCTAAGGGCGTGGAACATTTTTTGAAGTCGCTGAAATTCCAGAGGGCTGTCCAGACACGTGCGAAAATGCGACGTCGCACGGTCGTGTTGCGACCAATACGATGTCGTAAGGAGGCAGTACGACGAATGCGACGTCGTTTATACCCTGACGAGCTCACTATTGAGATTCAACGAGTTCCGTAACCACACAACCGTCCGAACGGTTGGCTATCCGGACGAAAAAACAATATGTAACACGCCCTAGAGGAAGCTGGCTCGCGAGCCGAACCGAGAGAATCCACAACAATCACAGCCTGCTGCGTTGGCAGTCTTGGTAGAGAAACTTAAGTTACTGTACCCAATGACATTTGTTTTGGGGGAAAATAATGAGATTTCAGTTGAAGGCGGCAGTATACATTTGACAGCGGGGTTCAGGGTTTTACAGTGTGCCCCACAATTTCGCCCCCACCATGTACCATTTATAAACTTTTGGCACTCTCCCTGCCAAATGTATACTGCCGCTTTAAGGAAATTACGATATTTTTCCCTCTTTTTTTTCTAAGCAGATGGAGACTTGACAAAGGCAGCGTCAAACTGCAGCAGGTGGGACGATGAAAACGTACAGAACACCAAAAAACAAATCGGTCAGCACAAGGAACACCAAGGAGCACCAGAGGAAGAAGCAGGAGCCAGGCACGAGGCTCCCCAAGCAACTTCCATTCAAAATCTCTCCTGTCCAGCGAAGCAAATGGCGCTTGCTTCATCGCCATTCCACCTCTGTTCACAACGGAATGCTGCTGGCAAATAGGCTTCTGGTAGCGAATTGATATTGGGAGACTCCTTATTAAGTATCTTCATTTTTTAGTTGCGTTCATGACTATCCAGGCTCGAGTTGTGTCACGATGTTGAACGTGTTCCAGGCCTGGAAAAGCAGTGCGCACAAACCAGCTAGACTGCATGCTGCAATGTGAGAAACTGACAACAGTAATTCGACTAGCGCTTGGATGTCACTCGACCTCCCCCACCGGAGAAAACAACAATCAACCGTTGAGGTTCTGAGTATGGGATTCAGACTCATGTATGATGCACTTCCGTCGGGGGAATTTTGTATATTGCAAGGGAAATCTCATTTGTAAAATGGTTATAGGCGACAGTGACCGCGTGGTGGGTGGAAGCTGACATGTGCCACGCAATCACGAACATCCCTGATAAGGCAGCTTCTCTAACCACACGGCCGCATATCACACATGTGACGGCCAGTGGAAAACGAAACACCAGTTGCCTTCAGGTTGAGACGGTCAGTTAAAAAAACCGAGAAGGATGTACACTATTGTAAATTGTACAACTTTTGCAAAATGAATAACAACCGCAGTGGCCAATCTAGCCATTACTGCACAGCCTTTTTTAAGGTTGTATATACAACTGTGTGGGCAGGGCAGTCCTTTTGAGGGGGGTGATCTTGTTACCAGCGTGTGCGCAACGCCAGAGGTCACGCGCTAAACCTGACCCATTAGCCATGGTGTGACGTTTCTGCACCAACCAACACTGCACCTGTTTTCTGGCTTCAATTGGTGGTTGTGTCGTGCTTCGAGGTGCTGTCAGCGAAGAACGAATAGTAGTTAACGGTTCCTTGTGTTGCTGGAGTGATATTTTACAGATCACAACAAGTGGGGCCAATTGACTGTTGTGTACAGCAGATCATGCAGCCCAGCCGAGCAGCTTTTTGCTGCTCAGCTGAGTTCGCATTGGCAATGCAACGCGAGGAGTTCACAACATGGAGATGATCGTGGGTGAAGTGCACTAATTAATTTGGCAGATCTTAAATTCCATCTCTTTTGACATAGCATGGGAATAGAATTGAGCCAGCTTGAAATGGTTTGGGATTGAAGGATCAGGGTCAGAGGCTGTCCCCTCATTCACTAGTTCAACTTTCACTCTCCCACTAACATACCGTATCTGAATATTTTCAGCAACAGGTAAAACATTGTTGAATTATATTTGCATATCTTGTTTTAATTGCCTAAAGCTTGCTAGTGTATTAGTTAGATATTAGGTTCAACTGCTGGTGGTGAATCCTTCTTTCTAGTGCAACCATTTCTTTGCCAAAGCCTCTCGATACCATCTCCTAGCTACAAGTTCCTCCTAAGTCTAAGTCATGCCTCCTAAGCTTACATAGTTACTTTGACATGGTATTAAGAGCTGGGTCCATCCAAGGACCTTGTTATCTTTCATTCGCCATCAGGCCCCTAGATTCGTTTTGAGGTAGTATGAGGCCTCAGAGTACACCCCTCCTGGAACTCTGTCTGTCAGAGGTGCCTCAAAATTTTAGTCTGAAAATTCAAACAAGCACAAATTTTTTTGTCTGAACCGTCAGAGTTACTTCAAATTTTAAGATGTTCATGCAGTTTCATAAAAGCAGTTATAATAGCATTGAGGCTGATTATAGCCTACCATACCAACACATCAGGCAACGTGCTCGTGCTCGTGCATCGCCTCTGCTCATGCCGGCGGCAATCCAGTGTTTTTGTCACGTGAAGCGCATGGTTGTTTCTGCTCTGCCGATCTCATTTCGTTTTGTCGTGTGTGATTACCGTTCTGTACCCATTTTCTCGCATGTATGCCGATTTTGTCAGTTTTGGATTTGCTTTTCAAGCAATTCGATCGTTTACCCGATCTGTATCAGGTGGACCAAGTGCCACGCAGCTGAGCTGGCAGCAGGCAGAACTGTTGCTTGGCGTGGCATGTGAGGATCAGACAAGTGCCACACGAAACTTTCAGTACGAATGAGGAACTTCGCAATTCACGCGAGTGCGTGCTGCAGATGTTTTTACAACGAATCAACATCAAAGTCGCCTATTCTTTACAATACATAAGCGATAACTTACATGTGACGAGATTTTGTCTTCATAAATCCCGTAATTTCGCAACCATTTCCTCAGCGTAACTGGAAGATATTCTCGACGAACGAGTGTATTTGGATGTCCCAGTTGTCGAAGTGAGCGTTGCTCATGTCCTGGCACTCCACTGCCATCTCGAAAGTGGACATATCGGAAGGAAACTTCCAGGAAACTTTCCTCCGATAAACGCGCAGAGTGAACCCCCGATACAAGTCTGAGGCTCAGCCTACCCTAGTAAAATTAGGCTGAAATTTCAGACAACTCATAAGAAAAAACTCTTGAAAATCAGACAAGGTATATAAAAAAAATTCTTGGAGTTCAGACTAGATACAAAAAAATAGTCTGAACGGACTCTGATTCAAACTCCGATATCTAGGGCACGGTTCGTCATGGCTGCCATCGTTGCCATGGCGATCGTCACAGCGTGTCAAACATTATATATGTTGTGTTAGTTTAGGCTACAGTGGGTTAGCCTATAGGGGGTACACAATTCTAGGGTTAGGTACTTGTACTCATTTCACTGCTAGTTCATCTATTCCTGTTCAGTGATTCTAACATGGTATAGAGCAGGTCCTTCCTAGGACCGAAATTTTCTAAGGGCCCATCACTACGTAACTACCTACCTACCTACCTACCTGTGCCCTAGGGCGCCTCCGCGTGTCACGCCCCTAGAGGCCCCTCTTGACGGCCCCGCGCTAGCCCCGTTCAGGCCCCGTCGGCCCCACGCCCGCTCTCCCTAGCGGCCCCGTTCAGGCCCCGTCGGCCCCACGCCCGCTCTCCCTAGCGGCCCCGTTCAGGCCCCGTCTGCCCCTTTAAGGCCCCGTTCAGGCCCCGTCGGCCCCGTTTCAGGCCCCGTCGGCCTTGCGCTAGCCCCTCTCAGGCCCCGTCGGCCCGCGCTAGCCCCGTTTCAGGCCCCGTCGGCCTCGTTTCAGGCCCCGTCGGCCCCGCGCTAGCCCCTCTCAGGCCCCGTCGGCCCGCGCTAGCGCCGTTTGCCCGCGCTAGCCTCGTTTCAGGCCCCGTTGGCCCCGTTTCAGGCCTCGTCAGCCCCGCGCTAGCCCCTCTCAGGCCCCGTCGGCCCGCGCTAGCCCCGTTTCAGGCCCCATCGGCCCCGCGCTAGCCCCTCTCAGGCCCCGTCGGCCCCGCGCTAGCCCCATTCAGGCCCCGATCGGGCCCGCGCTAGCCCCGTTTCAGGCCCCGTCGGCCCCGCGCTAGCCCCGTTCAGGCCCCGTCGGCCCCTTGCTAGCCCCGTTTGGCCCTGCGCTAGCCCCGCTCAGGCCCCGATCGTCCCCGCGCTCGCCCCTCTAGGGCCCCAACCAGCCCTGTGCCGACCTCGCCGACCCGTGCCCACCACCTAGAGGCCCCGGGCGGCCCGTTCTCGCCGCAGCACACGAGGGAGAGCGGGCGGCCCGTCCCCGCCGTGACCCGAGCCGCGCGACCAAAGCCGCGCGCCCCAAGCCGAGCCGCGCGCCCCGAGCCGAGCCGCGCCACCCAGCCGAGCCGCGACCCGACCTGAACCGAGCCGCGCCGCCCTGCCCTACCTGGTTCGTCCTACCTGCTTCTCCTACTGCTATTGCTGCTATTTCTACTATTCCTATGGCTAGCCCACATGTTCTCGTGTTCGATGCTGAGGGCCGCTCTCTGAAGTTTGACACCTGGCTCGATGACCTGCACCTCTACCTACAGCTCACAACCAAGGATGACATCTCACTGTACGATCACGCCCTAGGCCATGTCACTACCCCTGCTGCTACTGCTGACAGCACTGCTCGCTCACAGTGGCAGACTCGTGATGCCCACGCTCGCTTCGCCATTCGCAACTCCCTGCCGATAGACGGACGCGAGCACTTTGGTCAGCACAAGACTGCACAGGCACTGTACACAGCTGTAGTTGCTCGCTACTCCTCACCTGCCTCTGCCGCACTAGGCCGTATCTCCCTCCCCTACCTGTTTCCCGACCTGGCCTCCTTTCACACAGTCGCTGACCTCATCACGCACCTCTGTACTAGTGAGGCCCGCTTCTGTTTCGCCATGCCTGCTGAGTTCCTTGCCACGCACCCCCCTCCACTCTGGCTCACTCTCTACCACGTGATCACCCGCCTCCCTGACACACTGCGTGCTGTCATAAACCACTTCCTAGCTCGTTGCCCCATTGAGCTCACCATTGCCCTCCTCGAGAAGGAGCTACTTGCAGCCGAGACTAGCATAGTCGCTGTAGGTGCCTCTCGTGGCGACCCCTGTACCCCGTTCTTTGAGGGGTGTTCTCCTTCCCCCCTTCTTCCCTCTGTCGCCTCTGCTGCTGCTGTCGACCTTCTTGGTGCTGAGAAGGTCGGCGCTGGTCTGCCTTGAGCGGACGCCGAAGCGGCAAGGGCAAAGGGGGCAAGGGTGGTGGCGGTGACGGCGGGGGAGGCGGCGGTGGGGGCGGTGGAGGCAGTGGGGGTGGTGGCTCGGCTGGAGGGGCGAGTGGTAGCGGTGGGGAGGGTGGCGGCAGCGGCGGGGGAGGTGGCAGGAGTGGAGGCGGTGGTTGGGGTGGCGGTGGACGAGGCGGCGGCAGGGGTTGGGGTGGTCGAGGAGGTGGCAGCGATGGTGGTGGCCGTGGAGGCACTGGCGGTGGCCAGGGCCAGCAGCACACTCCCTCGCCCCAGGAGGTCCGTGAGTGGTACTCTCAGCACGGGGGTGGGGGTGGTCTTAGCTGCACGTATGTCATTCGCACAGGTGACCGCACTGGTCAGCAGTGTGGACGACCGCACGCCACACAGCGCTGCTTCTCTCGTCTCGACGACGCTTGGCGTGTTCAGTTCCCTTAGGCCACTGAGCTGCCCCGCTGGCTTGATCTCCTGAAGAAGGGGATTGATATCTATGCTCTAGACTTTGATGCTATTCTATCTGCTATGTATGTGATGTCTACTAGTGGAGAGGGTGCTGAGTACTTGTGTGTGGCGCCCGACCCGGGCATTAGAGCCAGTGCGTCTGCCGCTCCAGGTAATCGCGTGTCGGCTATCCCATGTGCTGGTGAGGCTGCTGCTCTAGGTGCTCGTGTGTCTCCCCCCCTTGGTACTACGTCGACTGCCGCACTACACACCTTCACACTGGACTCAGGTGCTTCTCGCTGCTTTTTTCGTGACCGCACTGCCCTTGAGCCGCTTGCTCGGCCCGTTGCTGTCTCCCTTGCTGACCCCTCTAGGGGTCCGGTCATTGCGACCTCTTCCACTGTCCTTCCCTACCCTGCGGTCCCGTCGGGCACACTGTCAGGTCTCCACCTCCCCTCGTTCTCTACGAACTTGGTGGCAGGATGTGCACTCCAGGACGGGGGTGTTCACCAGTTCACCCCTGCCTACGAGCGCGTGACACACTGCACGTGTGCTCGTACGGGCCGTCACTTGGCTACCTTCACTCGGCAGCCGGGGTCGGACCTGTACATACTGACTACTGAGTCCCCTCAGGTTGCTGCGACTGCGTCTGCGTCCGCGTCAGGTCAGCTGTCCGCCCCCTGCTCGTGTTGCTCTTTGGCACACGAGACTGTCCTCTAGCACCACCGCCTTGGCCACCCGTCTGTGTAGCGGCTTCGTGCCATGCACTCCCGGTACCTTGTCTCTGGCCTGCCCAGGGTCCTTCCTGCCCTCCCACCCTCGCCTGCTCCTACTTGTCTCCCCTGTGTCGAGGGATGGCAGCGCACCGCTCCTCACTCCTCCTCGTTCCACCCGACGTCTGCTCCCTTGCAGACACTCCACATGGACGTGTGGGGCCCAGCCCGCGTCCGTGGTCAGGGTCAGGAGAGGTACTTCCTGATAGTTGTTGACGACTACTCGCGCTACACCTCGGTCTTCCCCTTGCGCACCAAGGGTGAGGTCCCTGATGTCTTGATCCCTTGGATCCGCAGAGCCCGTCTCCAGCTCAGCGAGCGTTTTCACTCGGACTTTCCTGTCCTGCGCTTGCACTCTAACAGAGGTGGTGAGTTCTCCTCTGGCCTCTTGGCAGCCTACTGTGCTGAGCACGGCATTGAGCAGTCGTTCACGCTTCCGGCTTCTCCACAGCAGAATGGGGTTGCGGAGCGCCGCATTGGCCTGGTCATAGAGGTCGCCCGTACCTCCTTGATCCATGCAGCTGCCCCCCACTTTCTGTGGCCGTTTGCGGTTCGGTACGCTGCGCATCAGCTCAACCTCTGGCCCCGTGTCTCCTTGCCGGAGACCTTGCCCACGCTGCTTTGGACGGGGGAGGTTGGCGATGCGTCGCGTTTCCGGGTCTGGGGGTCTCGAGCTTTTGTCCGCGATTCGTCTGCGGACAAGCTCTCCTCCCGTGCTGTTCCCTGCGTCTTCCTCGGCTTTGTTCCGGACGCGTCTGGTTGGCAGTTTTACCACGCCACCTCGCGTCGAGTCTTGCCCTCCCAGGATGTCACTTTTGACGAGTCCGTCCCCTACTACCGCCTCTTCCCCTACCGCACTGCCCCGCTCCCCCCCCCTGCCTCTCTTCCTTGCGCCAGGTGCTGCTATTGCAGACCCCCTCCCCCCTCAGGGTGCCGCTCCCTCAGGTGTGTCTCAGGTAGACCCGGTTGAGCCTGTTGAGGAAGCTGTTGACTCTCGTCCTGCTGAGGGTGCTGAGCCTGGGTGTGCTGAGCCTGGGAGTGTGGAGCCTAGGGGTGTGGAGCCTGGGGGTTTGGCGCCTGGGGGTGTGGAGCCTGGGGGTGTGGAGCTTGAGGGTGCTGAGCTTGGAGGTGTGGAGCCTTGTGGTGCTGAGCTGCGGAGTCCGGAGTCTGGGGGTTCTGAGTCTGGAGGTACTAGGCCTAGGAGTCCTGCACCTGGAGGAGCCCTCTCCTCGGAGCAGCTGCGTGCGTGGTACTAAGAGTACTGCAGCCTTCGGAGAGGTACCGCTCGAGTCGGACGTACTACTGGGACGGGTGCTAGTGCTTCTTCTACCGTTCGGGAGCTCCCCTCCCGCGAGGGGATCCGTGAGTGGTACGAGCGGCGCTGCACTCTTCGGAGTGGCGTGCCTCGTGTTACGGACCCCGCTGCTGTTGGAGCTGCTGCTGGTGATGAGGACCCGGGCGTTGGAGCTGCTGCTAGTGCTGAGGACCCGGGCGTTGGAGCTGCTGCTGGTGCTGAGGAACCATGCGTTGGAGCCGCTGCTGGTGCTGAGGACCCGGGCGTTGGAGCTGCTGCTGGTGCTGAGGACCCAGGCGTTGGAGCTGCCGCTGGTGCTGCGGACCCGGGCGTTGGAGCTGCTACTGGTGCTGAGGACCCGGGCGTTGGAGCAGCCGCTGGTGCTGAGGACGTGGGCGCTGGAGCTGCTGCTCGTGCTGCGGACCCTGGTGCAGGTGTCCCTGCTGGCTCTGGTGTCGCTGCTTGGTCTCGGCCATACTTTATTCCGCTCCTTCAGCAGGTTCTTGGTCAGCTTCCTCCTCCTTTTCCTCCTCCCTCCTTAGCGTGTCCTCTGCCTGTCAAGCTGCAGTCGGCGTTACCGTCTGCCTCCTCTCTCCTTGGTCCTGCTCCTTACAGTGGTCCGACTGGAGGTCTTACAGAGCGGCGTGAGCGTGCGTCTCGTCCTGCGTAGCCTGAGTCTCGTCCTGAGTCGCGTGTCCGCACTGCTCTCTCTAGTAGTTGAGTCCAACGTCTGCGTCTTTCTGCTGTCCCGGGCACTCACCGGATGGCGCTTCGTCCGTCCAATGCTCCACAGCGTGTCCCACTGCCGTCTCCTCCTGCTTCCTCTCTTCCTGCTCTTGCTGACCCTGGGTCAGACTCTCTTCGTGCTACCAGTCCTACTGTCACGCGTCTCCTGGCTACTGTTGTCACTAACCCTTCCTTTGAGTCTGCTGTTGCGTCTGCCTTAGTTGCTGAGCTTATCGACTTTGCTGCTCGCTGTCGTCTAGACTACGCTGCTAGCCTAGTTGCTGAGTCTTAGTCTGTTTGTCCTCCGTCCGTCGGGGGTGAGTGTGCTCTTGGCACTGACGTCCTTGAGGATAGGCAGGAGGAGTTTGAGTGCTTTGCTGCCGCTTTGCCCCATCTCGTGTCCATGCTTGTTGCCCCTGAGGGAGACCCGGATGCACCAGACATCCCGACCCCACGCTCTTACGCAGAGGCGATGGCCGGTCCCTACTCCTCTCAGTGGCAGCCAGCCATGGACACAGAGATGGCTTCCTGGAAGTCCACAGGCACCTACGTCGACGAGGTTCCCCCACCTAGGGCGAACATCGTCAGTGGCATGTGGATTTTCAGGGTGAAGCGGCCGCCGGGCTCTCCGCCTGTCTTCAAGGCGCGTTACGTTGCACGAGGCTTCAGTCAGCGAGAGGGAGTTGACTTCTTCCAGACCTTCTCCCCGACCCCGAAGATGACCACTCTTTGGGTTCTGCTGCACGTCGCCGCTCAGCGTGACTACGAGCTCCGCTCGCTTGACTTCAGCACAGCTTTGTTGCAGGGCAGCCTGCACGAGGAGATCTGGCTGCGTCGTCCACCTGGCTTCACTGGGTCGTTCCCTCCTGGTATCCAATGGAGCCTCCGATGGCCAGTCTTCAGTCTCCGCCAGGCGCCTCGTGAGTGGCACGACACACTGAGAACTACGCTCGCGGCTCTTGGGTTCGCGCCTTCTACTGCTGACCCTTCGCTGTTTCTACGGACCGACACCTCACTGCCGCCATTGTACGTCCTTGTGTACGTCGACGACTTGGTCTTTGCTACTGCTGACACTGTGGCACTCGCCCACATGAAGTCGGAGCTGCAGAAGAGACACTCGTGCACAGACCTGGGTGAACTGACAAGCTATCTTGGCTTGTGGATCACCCGGGACAGAGCACGCCGCACCATCACCTTGACTCAGTCACACATGGTGCAGCAGGTCCTTCAGCGCTTCCGCTTCACGTACTCCTCGCCTCAGCCCACTCCTCTGGCTATAGGTAACCCGCTCTCAGCTCTGCCTTCGGATGAGTCCGTAGAGCCGAGTGGCCCGTATCCAGAGCTTGTGAGTTGCCTCATGTACCTGATGACCTGCACTCGACCAGACCTTGCATACCCTCTCAGCATTCTTGCACGCTATGTCGCTCCCGGCCGTCACCGGAAGGAGCACATGGATGCAGCTAAGAGGGTGTTGCGCTACTTGTGCAGTACGTCGGGCATGGGGCTAGTGCTTGGAGGGCGAGTCCCAGTTGTTCTCACTGGGCAGTCAGACGCTTCTTGGGCTGACGGCCTGGCTACTCAGCGGTCGTCTCAGGGTTACTCCTTCAGTCTTGGCTCTGATTCTGTTTCTTGGCGTTCTACTCGCTCTTCTTCTGTTCTCAGCTCCAGTTGTGAGGCTGAGATCTACGCCATAGCCATGGCGGCCAAGGAGCTACGCTGGCTCACCTACTTGCTGACCAACCTTGGAGAGCAGCCTCGTTCTCCTCCAGTGCTGTACGCCGACAACAAGGCAGCCATTGCCTTGTGTGAGGAGCACAGACTGGAGCACAGAATGAAGCACATTGCTCTGCGTTACTTCCTTGCTCGAGAGCTGCAGCAGCGTGGTCAGCTTCGCCTCCGTTACGTGGCCTCTGAGGCCAACACTGCTGATGTGTTTACCAAGGCGCTTCAGCCTTGTGACCATCAGCGCTTTTGCACTCTTCTAGGCCTTGTGCCTACTGGACCTCACTTGCTTACTTCTTGAGTCTGTTTGTACTGTGATCTCTATATATATACCTGCATGTTTACTCTTGTTAGGTTGTGATCATTGTACCTTTTGCTCTTTGATAAACCTGCATGTGAACTGGTCTTGTGACCACTTGCTTGTGCTCGGAATTTGTGTGGTATCCTTGAGATCCACCTTGAGCTTGTTTTGCCTTGCTTTGCCTTGACTGGTCTTGTGACCCCTAGTTCTCCCCCACTTTGCCTATGGGGGTGTGTAAAACATTATATATGTTGTGTTAGTTTAGGCTACAGTGGGTTAGCCTATAGGGGGTACACAATTCTAGGGTTAGGTACTTGTACTCATTTCACTGCTAGTTCATCCATTCCTATTCAGTGATTCCAACACAGCGCCCTTCGAGGCGCTCGCCCGTTGCGTGCCCCGCGCTGGTCGCCCTGCGTTACCCACTCGCTGGTCGCCCTGTCCTGTGCGCTGTCGCGTCGCCCCGCCGCTGGACGCGCACGCCAGCACCAGCGCCTCCGACCGTCGCGGACGCCACCGACGTGGGCCAGCGCCAGTGTCAGCGCCAGCGACATGTCCCATCGCCAGTCGCGAGCGCCTACGCCCCCGCCATCGCCACCCCACTCCCCGCCTCCGCACCTGCCGCCGATCTCTTCTACTGTGGACGTTGCGGGGGGGAGGTGGCGGGGCTTGCTGTCAGAATCCCAACCACTAGACCATTGGGATAAAAGGGCTTGTTTCAGTAGCGGGTCAGTGCGCCCATAACTTCTAGGCGAACGCGCCTGTAACCCTCTCCAGGATCAATCAGGCATCCACAGTGCAGATCTACTGACACCCCCCCACACTGGGAGGCCCAGGACTAAGTACAGCGGCAACGGCCTGTCAGAATGTTTTCTTATGCTCTAGCCTGTAGTGGGGTGCTCTATAGCGAGTACAACCCTTCTAGGGTTTGCTATTTGTATCCTCATTCTTGCTAGTGCAGTCCTCTTCTCTCTTCTAACTTTTCACATGCTATCAGAGCAGGTCGATCCCCTTGGATCGATCCTGTGGGTGGGCTTACCACCTCCTTGCTTCCGCTGCAACTATTACCACTACTCTCTGAGCCGCACGCCCCGTGGCGTGCGGCAGTTTTTTCTTCCTGCCGTGCGCCCCGAGGCGCGCGGCGGTTTTCTGCTTGCCGTGCGCCCCAAGGCGCGCGGCGGTTCTCTGCCCGCTGTGCGCCCCGAGGCGCGCGGCGGGCTTCTGCCCCCTCGTTCGGCACGTCGCCCTCTGGAGGCGCCGCGACGGGCGACGGGGACCCGCGCATCGCCCCCCGTCGCTCGTCATGGCCTGCGCGCGGCCCGTACAGGCACCACGCGGCCCGTACGGGCTGCGCCAGGCCCGCGCGCGGCCCGTATGGGCTGCGCCAGGCCCGTGCGCGGCCGGTACAGGCTGCGCCAGGCCCGCGCGCGACCTGTATGGGCGGCGCCAGGCCCGCGCGCGGCCCGTACGGACGGCGCCAGGCCCGCGCGCGGCTTGGGCCGCCTGCGCGCGGCTCGGGCGTCTGTACCAGGCCCGTGGTGGGCCCGTTCCTCGCTGCCCCTGCCCTCCCCGCTGTCCCCCAGTGCTTCTACTAGCGCCCCTTCCCTCCTACTCCCCATTCTCCTGAATTAGGGTTTGGGGGTGAGGGGTATGGGGGTGACTTCACTCTGTACCGTTCCTTGCTCCTCCTCCTCCTCCGTCTCCTTGTGCTACAGCTGCCGCTGAGGGGGGGTGGACGTGTTGGAGCCGGTGGAGTGGTACTAAGGGGGGGTGAAGGGGGAGTGGAGCTAGCGGTGTAGCAGCGGGTGTGTGCCAGGGGGAGTGGGATAGTTTGGGAGAAGCTGAATGGAGGTTGCTGTCGTGTTGCTAGCAGCACCTGTAGTCCGGGGAGTTGCTCCGGAAGCCCAGTCGTAGCCAGCTGTGCCAGCCGCCCGTGGGTCCGTTGCTCGTCTGCCGCTGCTTTAGCCGCGGGGCCAGTTACTCCAGTATTCCGGAGCGTTGTTCTGGTAGCCGCTGTGCCAGTGTGCCTCCTGATGCCCGTGTGTCTGCAGCTTCAGCCGTCGCCTCCTATCTCCTCTCCTCTCACTCTCTCTCCTCCTCCTCACTTGCCCGTTGTGACTACCACTAGCTTTGCTCATAATTGTGAACTTTAAACTATTGCTTCTTGAACTTGTGCTTAGAATGTGTGGTGACATTGTGATCCACCCTGAGCTTGTACTGCTTTGCTTGCTCTGCTGATTACACCCCACTTTGGCTATGGGGGTGTGTCAGAATGTTATCTTATGCTCTAGCCTGTAGTGGGGTGCTCTATAGCGAGTACAACCCTTCTAGGGTTTGCTATTTGTATCCTCATTCTTGCTAGTGCAGTCCTCTTCTCTCTTCTAACTTTACACACGGCCTACATGTGCATACACAGGGAATCGAACTCGAGACCGCTCTGATACCATGTCAAAATCCCAACCACTAGACCATTGGGATAAAAGGGCTTGTTTCAGTAGCGATAACCCCCCAGGCGAACGCGCCTGTAACCCTCTCCAGGATCAATCGGACATCCTTAGTGCAGATCTACTGACACTTGCGCCCGCGGCTACGGGGGTGCTTAAGCCCCCTTAAACCCTCTCGCCCCTCCCTAGGCAGCTGATTACCTAACCAAGAAGCTCGGAAAGCAGAAGTTCGAGTACTGCATGCTGCTGACTGGACAAGGCCACGTCACCAGCAACGACACTCCAGAAGCGAAGGGGAGTGTTGGAAAGAAGTGATGCAAGCAAGCCCCTAGATTCGTTTTGAGGTAGTCTGATGCCTCAGAGTACACCCCTCCTGGAACTCCGTCTTTCAGAGGTGCCTCAAAATTTTAGTCTGAAAATTCAGACAAGCACATTTTTTTTTGTCTGAACTGTCAGAGTTACTTGAAATTTTAAGATGTTCATGCAGTTTTGTAAAAGCAATTATAATAGCATTGAAGCTGATTACAGCCTACCATACCAACGCATCAGGCAACGTGCTCGTGCTCGTGCATCGCCTCTGCTCATTTCGGCGGCGTTCCGGTGTTTTTGTCACGTGCAGCGCATGGTTGTTTCTGCTCTGCAGACCTCATTTCGTTTTGTCGTGTGTGTGATTACCGTTCTGTACCCATTTTCTCGCATGTGTGCCGATTTTGTCAGTTTTGGATTTGCTTTTCAAGCGATTCGATCGTTCACCCGATCTGTATCAGGTGGGCCAAGTGCCACGCAGCAGAGCTGGCAGCAGGCAGAAACTGTTGCTTGGCGTGGCATGTGAGGATCAGATAGTACCACACGAAACTTTCACTACGAATCAGGAACTTCGCAATTCACACCAGTGCGTGTTGCAGATGTTTCTACAACGAATCAGCATCAAAGTCGCCTATTCTTTATAATACATTAGCGATAACTTACATGTGACGAGATTTTGTCTTCAGAAATCTCGAAACCACGCAACCATTTCCTCAACGTAACCGGAAGATATTATCGACGAACGAGTGTATTTGGATGTCCCAGCTGTCGAAGTGAGCGTTGCTCACGTCCTGGCACTCCACTGCCATCTCAGAAGTGGGCATATTGGAAGGAAACTTCCAGGAAACTTCCCCCGACAAGCGCGCAGAGTGTACCCCCGATACAAGTCTGAGGCTCAGCCTACCCTAGTAAAATTAGGCTGAAATTTCAGACAACTCAAAAGAAAAAACTTTGGAAATTCAGACAAGGTACATAAATAAATTCTTTGAGTTCAGACTAGGTACAAAAAAAAAGTCTGAACGGACTCTAATTCAGACTCCAAAGTCTGATATCTAGGGCACTGGATGTAAGCGCTTCTGTTATGTCGAAACACTAAGTCGTAAACGAACCAAAGCAAAAACGAAGCATCGGCGAGTCAACCATTGGAGGTTGAGAGGGAGAGTAGCTGCTGGAGGTTACGCAAAAGTCAAAGGTCGAACTGCTGGAGGTTACGCGAAAGTCAAAGGTCAACGACCTTTTACCTGACAAAGTACAACCCGACAGCAAGGACAAACAACTGACTCGTGACGAGAAACGAGAATGAATGCGTTGAGCAGAAAGGGGAGTACAAGTAGCAAACCCTAAAGTGTTGTACCCCATATGAACTGCCCCACTATAGCCTACACTGACTATAGCATATATGCCTGACACACCCCCATAGGCAGAGTTGGGGAGAACAAGGGGTCACAAGACCAGTCAAGCAAAGAAAAGCAAGCTCAGGGTGGATCACAACGTCACCACACAGTCTGAGCACAAGAGCTAGGCCCCAAGGCCAGTTCACATGCAAGATCATATATATAAGGATAAACAAGCAAGTGCGGGTATAGAAAAAGGACAGTACAAGCAAGGTCAAGAAGTGAGCAAGTGAGGCCAAGTAGGCACAAGACCTAGCACAGTACAGAAGCGCTGATGATCACAAGGCGGAAGGGCCTTGGTGGAGATATTAGCAGTGTTGGCCTTACAGGCCACGTAGGTGAGGCGGAGTTGACCACACTGCTGCAGCTCACGAGCCAGGAAGTAGCGGAGAGCAATGTGCTTCGTTCTGTGCTCCAGTCTGTGCTCCTCACACAAGGCTAGCATGGCCTTGTTGTCTACGTACAGAACTGGAGGAGAACGAGGCGGCTCTCCTAGGTCAGTCAGCAGGTAGGTGAGCCAGCGTAGCTCCTGTGCAGCCATGGCCCCTGCGTAGATCTTAGCCTCACAGCTTGAGCTGAGAACAGAAGACGAGCGGGTAGCCCGCCACGAAACAGAGCCGGAGCCAAGGCTGAAGGTGTAACCCTGTGACGACCGCTGCGTAGCCTGGTCGTCAGCCCAAGAAGCGTCTGCGTGACCTGTGAGGACCACTCGACGCCGCCCTCCAAGCACTAGCCCCATGCGCGATGTACTGCGCACGTAGCGCAACACCCTCTTCGCTGCAGCCATGTGCTCTGGTCGGTGTCTCCCAGGAGCAACATAGCGTGCCAAGATGCTAAGAGGGTATGCAAGGTCAGGTCGTGTGCAGGTCATCAGGTACATGAGGCAGCCAACAAGCCTTGGGTACGGGCCACTCGGCTCTACGGACTCATCCGAAGGCAGAGCTGAGAGTGAGTGGCGAGTAGACAGAGGAGTGGCCTGAGGCGAGGAGTACGTGAAGCCGAAGCGCTGAAGGACCTGCTGTACCATGTGTGACTGAGTCAGGGTAATGGTGCGCTGTGCTCTGTCCCGGGTGATCTGCAAGCCAAGGTAGCTGCGCAGTTCACCTAGGTCTGTGCACGTGTGTCTCTTCTGCAGCTCGGACTTCACGTGGGCGAGTCCAGCAGTGTCAGCAGTGGCAAAGACCAAGTCGTCGACGTACACGAGGATGTAGAACGGCGGCAAAGAGGTGTCGGTGCGCAGAAACAACGACGGGTCAGCAGTAGAGGGAGCAAACCCAAGAGCCGCAAGTGTAGTCCTCAGTGTGTCGTGCCACTCACAAGGCGCCTGGCGGAGACCGTAGACTGGCCGCCGGAGGCTCCACTGGGTACCAGGAGGAAACGACCCAGTGAAGCCAGGTGGGCGGCGCAGTCAGATCTCCTCGTGCAGGCTGCCCTGTAGGAAAGCTGTGCTGAATTCAAGAGAGTGAAGCTCGTAGTCGCGCTGAGCGGCTATGTGCAGCAGCACCCGAAGAGTGGTCATCTTTGGGGTGGGAGAGAAGGTCTGAAAGTAGTCAACTCCCTGCCGCAGACTGAGGCGTCGAGCCACGTAACGCGCCTTGAAGACAAGCGGAGAACCCGGCGGCCGCTTCACCCTGAAGATCCACATGCCACTGACGATGTTCGCCCCAGGTGGGGGAACCTCGTCAACATAGGTGCCTGTGGACTACAAGGAAGCCATCTCATCCATGGCTGACTGCCACTGAGAGGAGTAGGGACCCTCGATCCCCTCAGCGTACGATCGAGGAGTCAAGATGTCTCGTGCATCCGGGTCTCCCTCAGGGGCAATCAGCGTGGACACGAGATGGGGCAAAGCAACAGCAAAGTACTAGAACTCCTCCTGCCTGTCCTCAAGGACGTCCGTGCTAAGAGCACACTTACCCCCGACGGACGGAGGACAGACACACTCAGACTCAGCAACGAGACTAGCATCGTAGTCTAGACGACAGCGAGCAGCGAAGTCGACAAGCTCAGCGACTAGGGCAGACGCAGCAGTGGACTCAAAGGAAGGGTCAGTGACAACGGTAGCCAGAAGACGCGTGACAGAATGACTAGCAGCACGAAGAGAGTCAGACTCCGGGTCGCAAGAGTAGGAAGAGAGGACTCTGGAGGAGACGGTAACGGGACACGCAGAGGAGCAGTGGAAGGACGCAGCGCCATCTGGTGTGTGCCGGGGACCGCAAGAGGACGCGGACGCGCAGTACGACGACTAGTGCGAGCAGCACAAATAGGCAACGCAGGACGAGACGCAGGCTCACGACGCTCAGCAAGACCTCCAGTAGGACTAGTGTAGGGAGAAGGAGCAGGTAGAGCGGAGGCGGGCTGTAGCTGGAACTGGGAGTGGACAGGCTGTGGACACCTTAAGGGAGGAGCAAGACTAGTAGACCAAGAACCTGCTCCAGGAGCGGAATGAAGTACGGCCTCGGCCGCGCAGCGCCTCCAGAACCAGCAAGGACAGCACCAGTACCCTCAGCGGCAGCACCAGCGCCAGTAGCACCTCCAAGTCCAACAGCGCCAACTCCAGCACCCTCAGAATCACTAGCGCCAGCAGTACCGCCAGCGCCAACACCCCCAGCAGCTCCAGCTCCAGCAGCTCCAGCTCAAGCAGCCTCAGCAGCACCCCCAGATGCACCAGCGCCAGTAAAAACACTAGCGCCAACACCCCCAGCAGCTCCAGCTCCTGCAGCACCAGCAACGCCAACAGCTCAAGCAGGACCAACTCAAGTGGCCCCAGCAGCTCCTGGACCGCCAGTACGAGCACCTCCGGGACCAGCAGCTATAGGAGAACCTCCAGCTCCAGCAGCACGTCCCCAGCGGCGCGCAAACCACTCGCGCAGCTCCTGTGGAGAGAGCGGCTCCCGCCTCGACGAAACACCGCCGGCGGCCACACGAGCCGACCTAGCGCCCCCATGCTCCGCACCCCCAGGCTCCGCAACCCCAGACCTAGCTCCCCCAGGCTCTGCACAACCAGACTTTGCACCCCCAGACTCAGCACCTCCAGTCTCAGCACCCGCAGTCTCAACACCCCCAGCCCGGCACCCGCAGGCTCAGCACCTCTAGCAGCACCAGAGTCAACAGCTACCTCGACAGGATCGACTGCGTCTACCTGAGACACACCTAACGGGGCAGGACCCTGAGGGGGGAGGGGGTCTACCAGGGGAGGACCGGGCGCAAGGAAGAGCGGTGGCGGCAGGAGGGGCGCAGTGCGGTAGGGGAAGAGGGGGTAGTAAGGCACCGACTCGTCAAAGGTGACGTCCTGGGAGGACAGAGCACGGAGCGAGGTGGGGTGGTAGAACTGCCACCGAGGCGCATCAGGGGGGAAGCCAAGGAAGACGCAGGGAACAACACGGGGGGACAGCTTGTCCGCAGACAAGTCGCGGACAAACGCCCGAGATCCCCAGACCCGAAACGCAGACGCATCGCCAACCTTCCCGGTCCACTGCAATGCGGGGGAGGTCTCTGGCAAGGAGACCCGGGGTTGAAGGTTGAGCTGATGCGTGGCGTACGGAACCGCAAACGGCCACAGAAAATGGGGGGCAGCTGCATGCATCATGGACGTACGAGCGACGTCCATGACCATGCCAATGCGGCGCTCAGCAATCCCATTTTGCTGTGGAGAGGCCGGAAGCGTGAAGGTCTGGTAGATGCCCTGCGCATGAGAGAAAGCTCCCAGACGGGCAGAGGAAAACTCCCCTCCTCTATCCGAGTGCAGACGCAGAACAGGAAAGTCCGAGCCGAAACTCTCCCTGAGCTGGAGACGAGCTGCGCGGATCCAATCGATCATCACCTCAGTGACGTCACCCTTGCTGCGCAAGGGGAAGACTGTGGTGTAACGAGAGTAGTCATCAACCACCAGCAGGAAGTACCGCTCGCGCCCCTGCCCACTGACGCGGGCGGGGCCCCACACGTCCATGTGGAGAGTCTGCAGCGAAACCTCTGTCGGAGGAAACTCGGAGGAGTGAGGTGCGGCGCGCTGTCGCCCCTCGACGCAAGGGACGCAGGTAGGGCCAGGCCCCGGAGGTAGGTGAGGGAGAGACTGAGGGAGACTAGAGCCAAGGACACGGGAGGCCATGCCTTGGAGACGAGGCAGGGAGGGGTGACCAAGGCGGTGTTGCCAAAGGAGAGTCTGGTGGGACAGTAGACGACACGAGCAGGGAGCAGACTCAGGACCAGACCTGGACGCTGCAGCAAACACTTGACTCAATGCAGCTACCTGGCCAGACTCAGCAGCCGGAGGAGACTCAGTAGTAAGGGTGTACAGGCTCGAGCTTGGCCGACGGGTGAACGTAGCCAAGTGTCGGCGTGTCTGACCACACGTGCAGTGGGTCACTCGCTGACTCGCAAGAGTGAACTGGTCAACCCCCCTATCCTGTAGGTCCGCTCCACTCACCAAGTTTGTAGAGAACGAGGGGAGGTAGAGACCTGACAGGGTGCCAGAGGGGGCTGCCGGGCACGGTAAGACAGTAGAGAAGCTAGCAAGGACAGGACCTGCAGAGGGGTCCGCCAGGGAGACTGCAACCGGCCGACTGAGCGGCGTAAGAGTGGTGCGGTCTCGAAAGAAGGAGTGGGACGCACCCGAGTCAAGGGTGAAGGTGTGTAAGGCCTGAGCCAACGTAGTACCTGAGAGAGCAGACTCACCAGCACCTGGGTCAGTAGATGCACGAGCACCTAGAGCAGCAGCCTCATTGCGCGGGTCAGGCAGTACACATAGGTAACAGTCACTCGCAACACTATCATCAACAGCATACATGGCAGCAAGAATAGCATCAAAATCAAGATCAAAGATAGCAACCCCCGCCCTAGACAGCTCTCCCCAGCGAGGGATCTCAGAGGCCCCAGGGAACTGGTGACGCCACGCGTCCGTCAGGCGGCCGAAGCAGCGCTGGGTGGAGTGCGGGCCCCCGCACTGCTCACCAGTGCGGTCGCCGGTGCGGAGAACGTAGGTGCAGGGACCCGTACCCCCACCGCGCTGACGCGTCGCGTACCACTCACGAAGTTGCTGAGGGGACAGGGTCTCACGACTGCTCTGCTGCTGCTGGCGCGTACCACCACCGGAGCCACTCCTCTGCGCAGAGCCGCGACCAGGTCCACTGCTGCCGCCGCCGCCTCCGCTGCCTCCTCCACCTCCGCCTCCTCCGCCACCTCCGCAGCCTCCGCTCCCTCCGCCACCACCGCCGCCTCCTCCGCCTCCACTGCTGCCGCTGCTGCCGCCACCCCCGCCACAACTCCCACCACCACCCCCACCCCCTTCACTGCCTCCACCACCACCTCCATCGCCCCCGCCTGCCCCTCTAGCGCCCTTGCCCCCCTTGCCCTTGCCGGTGCGGCGTCTCCCGCTAGGGGTGAGGTGAGGTCAAAGAGGGAGAGTCCGTCTGCCCTATCGCACTGGAGGAAAAGCTGCAGGTCATCTACCCAGACATCAAAGTCAATGGCCCGACCCTCAGCGTCAAAAGCGAGGACACTAGGGGTAGCCATGATAGCAGAAGACTAGTAGCGCGAACAGTGGGGTAAGGGCAGTGCAGTGACAGAGGCGCTACTCTTACCGGACAGGGCGGTTCGGGCGGCTCGGCGGCTCGGCGGCTCGGCAGCTCGGCAGGAACTGCAGCTCGGCGAGTCGGTAGGAACTGCAGCTCGGCGGCTCGGCTACTGTGCGGTTCGGCCGGCTCGGGCAGCTCGGGCGGCTCGGGCGGCTTAGGCGACTCGGGCGGCTCGGGCAGCTCAGGCGGGACGGCGGCTAGGGCGGCTCAGGCGGTTGGGCGGCTCAGGCGGCTCGGCGGGACGGCGGCTCGGGCAGCTCAGGTGGCGCGGCGGCTCGGTTGGCGCTGGCGGCTCGGCAGTAGCTCGGCGGGGCCGCGTGAAGGCGAGGTCGGGGCCGGGAAGGGCGCGCGACGGGGCCAGCAGAGGATAGGCTGGGGCCGGGAAGGGGCGGCGCCGGGGCCGTAGGGTAGGTGACGGGGCCAGCAGAGACTGGGCCGGGTCGGGAAGGGCGGCGTCGGGGCCGAGAAAGGGCAGCGCCTAAGCCGGGAAGGGCAGCGACGGGGCCGCAGGTAGGCGGCGGGGCCGCAGGTAGGTGACGGGGCTGCAGGTAGGCGGCGGGGCCGCAGGTAGGCGGCGGGGCCGCAGGTAGGCGACGGGGCCGCAGGTAGGCGACGGGGCCGCAGGTAGGCGACGGGGCCGCAGGTAGGCGGCGGGGCCGCAGGTAGGCGGCGGGGCTGCAGGTAGGCGGCGGGGCCGCAGGTAGGCAGCGGGGCCGCAGGTAGGCGACGGGGCCGAAAGGGCGGCGAATCGGGGCCGGGAAGGAAGGCTCGAGGGCCGCGGGGTAGGGGACGGGGCCGCTAGGGCGGCGGATCGGGGCCGTCAAGGGCGGCGGATCGGGGCCGTCAAGGGCGGCGCGACACAACCGCTAGGGCGGCGCGACATAGTGAGAAAGGGGGAGCGCGACTCGAGCAAGGGCTGAGCGCGCTCCGGGCAGGAAAAAAAATCGAATCGGTGGGCCCTAGGAACAGTTCCCACGAGGGATCCTGCTCTGATACCATGAGAAAACTGAAACGAGAATGAATGCACTATGAAAGAGTTTGGTACAAGTACTAACCCTAATTGGGTTGTACTCAATATGTGCTACCCCACTACAGCCTACACAAAAGCATAAGCTATAATGTTCTGACAATCTCTTCATATTCCTTGTACTCTTACAAAAATGAATATTTTTAAAAGTGTAACGCTTTTCAAAATTTCGTATTTTGAAAGCGAAGGAGTCTGTAATGTAGGAATGGGCAGTGACGAACCGCGCTAAACGCCCGTTCTGGAGTACAAAACGTGGGCTGGAGGTCATTTCCCTCCACCCACGTCTCTCATTATCAAACGGTTAGCCGATTTTTCGTCTCCCACACTCAAGCTGGCGAGGACAGTCAAACATTATATATGTGTTATTGCTGTGTAGGCTATAATGGGTTAGCCTTTAAGGGGTATACAACTCTAGGGTTTCATACTTGTACTCCAATCTTTCATAGTTCAATGACTTCTGGTTCCGACATGTTATTAAGAGCTTAGGTTCTAGACCTAAGGGCCCACCGTTCCGCTAGAGGTGCCCTCGTGCGCCCTTTTTTTTTTAGCGCCCTCGTGCGCCTCTCCCCTAGTGCGCCCTTGTGCGCTCTCCTCTCACGATGCCCGTTTGCAGCGCGCTAGCAACCCGAGCGCGGCCCCGCCGTTTTAGCGCGCGTAGGAAAACCGCCGCCTAGGGCGGCCCGATTTTTTCTCGCGAGCCCCAGCAAACCGTCGCCCGTTGGCCCCGCTCGCCCCTAGGCCAACGCGCGACCCTCAGCCGCCCGCCCCCAGGTCGCAGCCAGCGCGCCCAGAGCGTCGCAGCCCCGCTCGTAGGCCGCCGCGACGCTCCTCTAGGCCGCCGCCCGCGCGCTAGTCAGGCCCACGCGTAGCCCAGCCCGAGCCGAGCCGCGTCGCCCGAACCGAGCCGCGCCGCCCGAACCGAGCCGCGCCGTCCGGACCGAGCCGCGCCGCCGGAACCAAGCTGCGCCGCCCGACCTGAGCCGCGCCGCCCTACTATGCCCCACCTGCAGCAACTCATGTTCCTGTTCCTGTCGTACTACTGCGGTGGCGGCGGTGGAGCGAGTGGCGGGCGCGGTGGGGCGGTGCAACGTGGGGGGTTCGGCGGTGGCCAGAGGCAGCAGCAGCAGCGTCCCGGCGAGACTCCCTCGCCCCAGCAGCTCCGTGAGTGGTACTCTCAGCGTGGGGGGTCTGGGGGTGGAGGTACCTACTCGTACGTCATCTGCACAGGTGACCGCACTGGCCAGACTTGTGGGAAGTTTCACACGGCGCAGCGCTGTTTCTTTCGCCTTGATGACGCCTGGCGCGAGCAGTTCCCTGAGCTGCCCCGCTGGGCTGATCTGCTTAAGAAGGGAATTGATATCTTTGCTCTTGATTATGATGCTATCCTTGCTGCTATGTATGCATTGACTATTAGTGTTGAGGGTGACTGTTACCTGAGTGTACCGCCTGACCCAGGTATTGGGACCGGTGAGGCTGCAACTCTAGGTGCTAGTGCGTCTACTGCTCCAGGTCCTGGTGATGTTGCTGCCCTAGGTGTTAGTGCGTCTGCGTCTGCAAGTACCGCACCTACTGAGGCACTACACACCTTCACACTAGACTCAGGTGCTTCCCGCTGTTTCTTTCGCAACCGCACTGCCCTAGAGCAGCTCCCTAGACCGGTTGGTGTCTCCCGGGCTGACCCCTCAGGGGGTCCGGTCCTTGCGACCTCCACCACTGCCCTCCCTTGTCCTGCTGTCCCGTCTAGCACGCTGTCGGACCTCTACCTCCCCTCGTTCTCTACGAACTTGGTGGCGGGTTCCGCACTCCAGGACGCGGGTGTTCACCAGTTCACCCCGGCCTACGAGCGTGTGACGCACTGCACGTGTGCCCGAACGGGTCGTCACCTGGCTACCTTCACTCGGCAGCCGAGGTCGGACTTGTACACACTAACCACTGAGTCCCCTCAAGTAGCTGCGTCTGCGTCTGCGTCAGGTCAGCATCCGGCCTCGTGCTCGTGTCGCTCCCTGTCGCACTGGACTGTCCTCTGGCACCACCGCCTTGGTCACCCGTTAGTGCAGCGCCTTCGCGGCATGCACTCCAGGTACCTTGTCTCTGGTCTTCCCAGAGTTCTTCCTCCCCTACCACCCTCGCCTGCTCCTCCCTGTCTTCCCTGTGTCGAGGGGCGGCAGCGCGCCGCTCCTCACTCCTCCTCGTTCCCTCCCACAGAGGCTCCCCTGCAAACTCTCCACCTGGACGTGTGGGGCCCCGCCCGCGTCCGGGGACAGGGCCACGAGCGGTACTTTCTGCTGGTCGTCGACGACTACACGCGCTACACCACGGTCTTCTCCTTGCGTACCAAGGGTGAGGTCCCTGATGTCTTGATCCCCTGGATTCACGCTGCTCGTCTCCACCTCCGCCAGCGGTTCCAGTCGAACTTTCCTGTCCTACGTCTGCACTCTGACAGAGGTGGCGAGTTTTCCTCTGACCTCCTGGCAGCTTACTGTGCGGAGCACGGCATACGCCAGACATTCACTCTCCCGGCCTCTCCGCAGCAGAATGGGGTTGCAAAGCGCCGCATTGGTCTTGTCATGGAGGTTGCTCGTACCTCCATGATCCATGCGGCTGCCCCCCATTTCTTGTGGCCGTTTGAAGTGCAGTACGCCGCGCATCAGCTCAACCTCTGGCCCCGTGTCTCTGTTCCGGAGACCTCGCCTACCCTGCGTTGGACGGGGGAGGTTGGCGATGCGTCGGTGTTCCGAGTCTGGGGATGTCGAGCCTTTGTCCGCGATACGTTCGCAGACAAACTCTCCTCCCGTGCGGTTCCCGTGTCTTCCTTGGCTTTATCCCTGACGCGCCTGGCTGGTGGTTTTACCACCCCACCTCGCGCCGTGTCTTTGCCTCTCAGGACGTCACCTTTGACGAGTCGGTACCCTTTTACCGTCTCTTCCCCTACCGCACTGCCCCGCTCCCCCCCCCCGCCGCTCTTCCTCACCCCAGGTGTCCCGTCGGTAGACCCCCTCCCTCCCCAGGGTGCTGCTCCCTCAGGTGTTTCCCAGGTAGACCCGGTCGAGCCTGTCGAGGTAGCTTTTGACTCTGGTCCTGCGCGAGGTACTGAGTGTGCTGAGCCTGGTGGTGCTGGGTCTGGGGGCACTGAGACTTGGGGTGCTGAGCCTGGGGGTGCGGAGACTGGGGGTGCTGAGCCTGGGAGTGCAGAGACTTTGGGTGCTGAGCTTGGAGGTGCTGCGACTGGGGGTGCTGAGCCTGGGGGTGCTGAGACTGGGGGTGATGAGACTGGGGGTGCTGAGCCTGGTGGCGCTCCCTCTTCACAGCAGCTGCGTGAGTGGTACTCCCAGCGCTACAGCCTTTGTCGTGGGGCTATTGGAGCTGGGGGGTCTGCGGGAGTCGGGGCTGGTGGCCTCGCAGGTGCAATGCTGCAGCCAGAGCCTCCCTCCCGTCAACAGCTACGTGAACGGTACGCTCGGCGCTGCAGCCTCAGGAGTGGAGCTCCAGGTGTTGAGCTACCGCCAGCTGGAGGCCCTGCTCGTGGAGGTACTGCTGCCGCTGGTGCTGCTGGAGGTGCTGCCGGTGTTGGTGGAGGCTCTGGAGCTGCCGGAGGTGCTGCTGGTGCTGGTTCGACTGGAGGTTCTGGTGTTGTCTCTGCTGCTTCTGGGGGCACTTCACCGCCGCGGCCGTACTTCGTTCCGCTCCTTCAGCAGGTTCTTGGTCAGCCGCCTCCTCCTAGTCCTCCTCCCTCCTTAGAGTGTCCTCCGCTTGTCCAATCGCAGTCCCAGCTCCCGCCTGCCTTGCCACTTCCTGGTCCTTCTCCCTACACTGGTCCAACAGACAGTCTTATAAAGCGTCGTGAGCCTGAGTCTCGTCCTGTGTCGCGTCCTGTGTCACCTGTTCGTGCTGCTCGCACTCGTCGCCGTGGTCAGTGTGAGCGTCCTCCACCTGTGCCTGGCACACACTTTATGACTCTGCGTCCTTCCATTGCTCCACAGCGTGTCCCTCTGCCGTCTCCTCCAGAGTCCTCTCTTCCTCTCCTTGCTGACCTGGAGTCTGACTCTCTTCGTGCTGCCAGTCCTACTGTCACGCGTCTCCTGGCCACTACTGTCACTGACCCTTCCTTTGAGTCTGCTGTTGCGTCTGCCCTAGTTGCTGAGCTTGTCGACTTTGCTGCTCACTGTCGTCCAGACTACGCCGCGAGTCTTGTTGCTGAGTCTGAGTCTGTCTGTCCTCCGTCCGTCGGGGGTGAGTGTGCTCTTGGCACAGACGTCCTTGAGGACAGGCAAGAGGACCTTGAGTGTCTTGCAGCCGCTGCGCCTCATCTCGTTTCCATGCTGATTGCCCCTGAAGGAGACCCGGATGCTCCAGACATCCCGACCCCGCGCTCTTACGTTGAGGCGATCGCTAGTGAGTACTCCTCTCAGTGGCAGTCAGCCATGGACGCAGAGATGGCATCTTGGAAGTCCACTGGCACTTACGTCGACGAGGTTCCCCCTCCTAGGGCGAACATCGTGAGTGGCATGTGGATTTTCAGGGTGAAGCGGCCGCCGGGTTCTCCGCCTGTCTTCAAGGCTCGTACGTTGCTCGAGGCTTCAGTCAGCGAGAGGGAGTAGACTTCTTTCAGACCTTCTCCCCCAGCTTGAAGATGACCAGTCTTCAGGTGCTACTGCACGTTGCTGCTCAGCGTGACTACGAGCTTCACTCTCTTGACTTCAGCACAGCTTTCTTGCAGGGCAGCTTGCACGAGGAGATCTGGCTGCACCGCCCACCTGGCTTCACTGGGTCATTTCCTCCTGGTACCCAGTGGAGCCTCCGTCGGCCGGTCTACGGTCTCCGCCAGGCGCCACGTGAGTGGCACGACACACCGAGGACTACTCTTGCGGCACTTGGGTTCGCGCCCTCTACTGCTGACCCGTCGCTGCTTCTGCGCACCGACACATTGCTGCCGCCGTTCTACATCCTTGTGTACGTCAACGACTTGGTCTTTGCCTCTGCTGACACTGAGGCTCTCGCCCACGTGAAGTTGGAGTTGCAGAAGAGACACACGTGCACAGACCTGGGTGAACTGCGCAGCTACCTTGGCTTGCAGATCACCCAAGACAGAGCACGCCGCACCATCACACTGACTCAGTCACATATGGTGCAGCAGGTCCTTCAGCGCTTCGGCTTCACCTGGTCCTCAGCACAGGCCACTCGTCTGGCTATAAGTCACTCGCTCTCAGCTTTGCCTTCGGATGAGTCCGTAGAGCCGAGTGGTCCTTACCCAGAGCTAGTTGGTTGCCTCATGTACCTGATGACTTGTACTCGTCCTCACCTAGCATACCCTCTTGGCCTTCTGGCCCGCTACGTGGCTCCTGGAGGGCATCGAAAGGTGCATCGGGATGCTGCAAAGAGGGTATTGCGCTACTTGTGCAGTACATCGGGCATGGGGCTCGTGCTTGGAGGAGGGAGCTCAGTTGTTCTCACTTGGCACTCAGACGCTTCTTGGGTTGAAGACCAGGCTACTCAGCGGTCGTCAAAGGGTTACACCTTCAGCCTTGGCTCTGGTTCAGTTTCTTGGCGTTCTACTCGCTCGTCTTCAGTTCTCAGCTCCAATTGTGAGGCTGAGATCTACGCCACAGCCATGGCTGCACAGGAGCTACGCTGGCTGACCTACTTGCTGACCGACTTGGGAGAGCGGCCTAGTTCTCCTCCAGTGCTGTACGTTAACAACAAGGCAGCCATTGCCTTGTGTCAGGAGCACTGACTGGCTCGAGAGCTGCGGCAGCGCGGTCAGCTTTGTCTGCGTTACGTGCCCACTCAGGCCAACACCGCAGATATATTTACCAAGGCTCTTCAGCCTGGTGATCATCAGCGCTTCTGCACTATGCTAGGGCTGGTGCCCACTTTTCCTCACCTGCTGTAGGTTGCCTGTACTGTGATCTCTATATATGTATACCTGCCTGTTTGCTTTGCTAGGTTGAGATCACCTTGCTGTTTGTGTTGCATATATGCCTCTGCATGTGAACTGGTCCTGTGGCCCTTTGCTTGTGCTCAGAGTGTGTGGTGACGTTGTGATCCACCCTGAGCTTGTTTACCTTTCTTGACTGGTCTTGTGACCCCTTGCTCTCCCCCACTTTGCCTATGGGGGTGTGTCAAACATTATATATGTGTTATTGTTGTGTAGGCTATAGTGGGTTAGCCTTTAAGGGGTACACAACTCTAGGGTTTCATACTTGTACTCCAATGTTTCAGAGTTCAATGACTTCTGATTCTGACAAGGACCGAGTCCCTTCCTCGCTTTCAATCCCCGTCGACTTTACTCTCTGACATTTTCGCGCACAACGCAACAACTATGGCACTTAACGGCGGGGAGTCTAATACCGCTACGGCCCCCGCTCGATCCGAGTCCGCAAGAAACGCACGCGAAATCGCGAGCGATCGCCCAAACAAGCGCCGGGCAGAAGACGGGGAAATTTCCCCGACTGGCGTCGACGTCCTGCTGGGCGCGATCGAGGCACACGCTGCTGGTGTCGAGGCACACGCCCCTGGTGTGCTTCGAGCCTTTGTGGCCCTAGACGCGCCGGCCACGACAGAAGGCGCCAAATCGGCACCAACCAGCGTGGCTGGCACCCCGCGTCCGCGCCAGCGACGCAGGCCTGTGGGCCCTGACGCGCCTGTGGGCCCTGACGCCCCTGTGGGGCCTCACGCACAAGTGGCGCCATCATTCACTGCAGCCCAACTGCAGCAGCTGCTGACCCTGTTACAGCAGCAGACCCCTACTGTTACTCAAGAAATCGCTACACCAAACGCAACTTCGGTTTCTGCTAAAAGCAAAAAGGCGAAAACGGAGTCCGTGAAGCGCGCTCGCACGACAAAAACCGTAACGGGCGAAGACACACGCGCCGTTGCGACCCCAGTCATGAACAACCCCACCGACAGCGACAATGAAGAAGATGAAGACGGTGAGGCTCATGCTATAAATGTCGCTTTTGCATCCGATGAGCAACTCCCTCCGCTCCCTTCTCCCAACCCCACCCTCATCGCCGCCTCGTTCAAGAACGCCGCCGTGCGCGAGCAAGCCGATGTCCTGGAACACCTGCGGGCGTACTTGAAGCATGCAGAGCATAAGGTGCGGCACAACGAGCCGGCAAGCGCCCTCGAATTCCTTGGCGAAGCCTTCATGCTCATCACCAACCGCTTCAAGTTACTTCACGTCACCACTACACCAACTTCCGCACCGCAATCAGGTTCAAGCTCTATGAAGACAAGAGCGTCTTCACTTCTCGCCCGTTCAAGCAGGCCGTCGCAGACGTAGCGGCCATGGAGCGCGCCCAAGGAAATTTCAATCGCACCCCACGCGGCGGAGGGCGTGGGCCCATGGCCTTTGGGAACAAGGTTGGCCCGCCAAGTGATGGCAACGGCTGGAGCTTTCGAGGCTCTTGCTACCACATGGCCAACGCTTGCCCTGAAAATGGGGCGGGAGCCCAAGGGCCCGCACCGGTGGTGTGAACTCCCGAAAGGGCAATCACCCGGTGTCGAGGGGCATGATCAAGGTAGCACTAGGGAGTGCAAGGCCGCTGGCCGTTTCCCCCAGGGGATGGTAGAATGGCCGCGGGCCAACCCCAAGGCAAGGGGATAGGACTAGGAGTCCTAGAGTAAAGCATTTAATGAAATGGTGGATTTCTTGTGTGCATTATTGAGGGCTCGGAATGCATAATGGGCTATGTTTGTGAAAATGGTGATTTTTGTGTGACTTACTAAGGCCCTTGGTTTCAATGTGTGTAAGAAGCTGCAACAGGAGCAGCCACAAGCCTCTGGAAAAAAAAAAAAAAAAAAAAAAAAAAACCAGAGAATAACAGCAAGAGAGAGAAAGAGGGAAACAAGTGTGAGAATAAGCGAACAGGAATGAATGAACTAGCAGTGAAATGAGTACAAGTAGGAAACCCTAGAATTGTGTACCCCCTATAGGCTAACCCACTGTAGCCTACACAAGCAGAACATATATAATGTTTGACACACCCCCATAGGCAAAGTGGGGGAGAACAAGGGGTCACAAGACCAGTCAAGCAAAGCAAAGCAAGCTCAGGGTGGATCACAAAGTCACCACACAGTCCGAGCGCAAGAGCAGGGCCAGAGGCCAGTTCACATGCAGGAGTACAGACATATATATAAAACTAGACAAGCAAGAGCAGGTATATATATATGTCACAGTACAAGTGAAGTCAAGAGGAGAGCAAGTGAGGCAAGACAGGCACAAGACCCAGCTGGGTGCAAAAGCGCTGATGGTCACAAGGCGCGAGTGCCTTGGTGAACACATCAGCAGTGTTGGCCTCAGAGGCCACGTACGTAAGTCGCAACTGACCACGCTGCTGCAGCTCACGAGCAAGGAAGTAGCGGAGAGCAATGTGCTTCGTTCTGTGCTCCAGTCGCTGCTCTCGACACAAGGCCAGCATGGCCTTGTTGTCTACGTACAGCACTGGAGGAGAACGAGGTGGCTCTCCAAGGTCAGTCAGCAGGTAGGTGAGCCAGCGAAGCTCCTGTGCAGCCATGGCCCCGGCGTAGATCTCAGCCTCACAACTGGAGCCGAGAACCGAAGACGAGCGAGTAGACCGCCACGAGACAGAGCCGGAACCAAGGCTGAAGGTGAAACTCTGTGACGACCGCTACGTAGCCTGGTCGTCAGCCCAAGAAGCGTCCGCGTGGCCGGTAAGGACCACTGGACTCCGCCCTCCAAGCACTAGCCCCATGCCTGACGTACTGCACAGGTAGCGCAATACCCTCTTCGCTGCAGCCATGTGCTCTGGTCTGTGTCTCCCAGGAGCAACATAGCGTGCAAGAATGCTCAGAGGGTATGCAAGGTCAGGTCGTGTGCAGGTCATCAGGTACATGAGGGAGCCAACAAGCTCTGCATACGGACCACTCGACTCTACGGACTCATCCGAAGGCAGAGCTGAGAGTGAGTGGCGAGTAGGCAGAGGAGTGGCCTGAGGCGAGGAGTACGTGAAGCCGAAGCGCTGAAGGACCTGCTGCACCATGTGTGACTGAGTCAAGGTAATGGTGCGGCGTGCTCTGTCCCGAGTGATCTGCAAGCCAAGGTAGCTGCGCAGTTCACCCAGGTCTGTGCACGTGTGTCTCTTCAGCAGTTCGGACTTCACGTAGGCGAGTCCAGCAGTGTCCGCTGTGGCAAAGACCAAGTCGTCGACGTACACGAGGATGTAGAACGGCGGCAGAGAAGTGTCGGTGCGCAGAAACAGCGACGGGTCAGCAGTAGAAGGAGCAAACCCAAGAGCCGCAAGCGTAGTCCTCAGTGTGTCGTGCCACTCACGCGGTGCCTGGCGGAGACCGTAGACTGGCCGTCGGAGGCTCCACTGGGTGCCAGGAGGGAAAGTCCCAGTGAAGCCAGGTGGACGGCGCAGCCAGATCTCCTCGTGCAGGCTACCCTGCAGGAACGCAGTGCTGAAGTCGAGAGAGTGAAGCTCGTAGTCGCGCTGAGCGGCTATGTGCAGCAGCACCCGAAGAGTGGTCATCTTCGGGGTGGGAGAGAAGGTCTGAAAGTAGTCAACTCCCTGCCGCTGACTGAAGCCACGAGCAACGTACCGTGCCTTGAAGACCGGTGGAGAGCCCGGCGGCCGCTTCACCCTGAAGATCCACATGCCACTGACGATATTCGCCCCAGGAGGGGGAACCGCGTCAACGTAGGTGCCTGTGGACTTCCAGGAAGCCATCTCTGCATCCATAGCTGCCTGCCACTGAGAGGAGTAGGGACCCTCTACGGCCTCCGCGTAAGAACGCGGAGTCGGGATGTCTAGTGCATCCGGGTCTCCCTCAGGAGCAAGCAGTACAGACGCGAGATGAGGTGAAGCAGCCGCTAGACACTGTAACTCCTCCTGCCTGTCCTCTAGGACGTCCGTGCCAAGAGCACACTCACCCCCGACGGACGGAGGACAGACAGACGCAGACTCAGCAACAAGACTAGCAGCGTAGTCGAGACGACAGCGAGCAGCAAAGTCAACGAGCTCGGCGACTAGAGCAGACGCAGCAGTGGACTCAAAAGAGGGGTCAGTGACGACAGTAGCAAGCAGACGCGTGACAGTAGGACTGGCAGCGCGAAGAGAGTCCGACTCAGGGTCTGCAAGCGCAGGAAAAGAGGACTCAGGAGGAGAAGGCAAAGGGGCACGCAGAGGAGCAGTGGACGGACGCAAAGACATCCGGTGTGTGCCAGGGACAGGAGGAGGACGCTGACGCGAACCGCGACCACTAGCGCGAGCAGCACGAACCGGCGACGCGGGACGAGACGCAGGCTCACGACGCTCAGCAAGACCTCCAGTAGGACCAGTGTAAGGAGAGGGAGCAGGCAGAGGAGAGGAAGGCTCCAACAGTGACTGCGACTGGACAGGCTGTGGACACTCTACCGAAGGAGAAAGACCAAGAACCTGCTGTAGGAGCGGAACGAAGTACGGCCGAGGCCGCGCGGCAGCTCCAGACTCAGCAGGGACAGCACCAGCACCCTCAGCGACAGCACCAGCGCCACCAACACCTCCAGCGGCAGGACCTCCAGCAGCACCAGCAGCAGAACCACCGCCAGGACAGACAGCAGTAGTCTCAGCACCAACACCCTCAGCAGCTCCAGCTCCAGTAGGACCCGCAGGCTCAGCAGCTGTGGGACCGGCAGCACCAGCACCCTCGACGGTCGACGAAGCTCCAGCTCCAGCAGCACTCCTCCAACGGCGAGCAAACCACTCGCGCAGCTCCTGCGGAGAGAGGGGCTCCCGGCGAGACGCAGCAGCAGGAGAAACCCCATGCTCAGCAGCCCCAGACTCAGCACCCCCAGGCACAGCAGCTCCAGACGTAGCACCCCCAGGCTCAGCAGCTCCAGACTCAGCACCTCCAGGCTCAGCAGCTCCAGACTCAGCACCCCGAGACTCAGTAGCTCCAGCTCCAGTAGGACTCGCAGGCCCAGCAGCTCCGGGACCGGCAGCACCCTCAGCAAGCGAAGAAGCTCCAGCTCCAGCAGCACGCCTCCAGCGGCGAGCAAACCACTCGCGCAGCTCCTGTGGAGAGAGCGGCTCCCGCCCAGCAGTCGCAGGCTCCGCACCTCCAGGCTCAGCACCCCCAGGCTCAGCAGCTCCTGACGTAGCACCCCCCGGCTCAGCACCCCCAGCAGCAGCACCCCCAAGCTCAGCACCCCCAGCAGCAGCACCCCCAAGCTCAGCACCCGCAGGCGTAGCACCCCCAGACTCTGCACCCGCAGCAGGACCAGACTCAGCAGCAACCTGGACTGGCTCGACTGTGTCTACCTGGGACACACCTGAAGGGGCAGGAACCTGAGGGGGGAGGGGGTCTACCGGGGGGGGAACTGGCCCCAGGAAGTCCGGTGGGGGGGGGAGGGAAGGAGTACGGTAGGGGAAGAGGCGGTACAAGGGGACTGACTCGTCGAACGTGACGTCCTGGGAGGACAGAACACGACGAGAGGAGGGGTGGTAGAACTGCCACCCTGGAGCGTCAAGGGGGAAGCCAAGGAAGACACAGGGAGCAGCACGGGGGGACAGCTTGTCTGCAGACAAGTCGCGGACAAACGCCCGAGATCCCCAGACACGGAACGCAGACGCATCGCCGACCTTCCCCGTCCACAGTAACACTGGGGACATCGCGGGCCGAGAGACCCTGGGGTGAAGGTTGAGCTGATGCGCCGCGTACCGAACCGCAAACGGCCACAGAAAATGGGGGGCAGCCGCATGCATCATGGACGTACGAGCGACATCCATGACCATGCCAATGCGGCGCTCAGCAATCCCATTTTGCTGTGGAGAGTCCGGAAGCGTAAAGGTCTGGCGGATCCCCTGTGCACGACAGTAGTCTCGCAGAAGGCAAGAGGAGAACTCCCCACCTCGGTCAGAGTGCAGACGCAGAACAGGAAAGTCCGAGCCGAAGCTCCTCCTGAGCTGGAGACGAGCCTCGCGGATCCAGTCGATCAGCACCTCAGTGACAGCACCCTTGCTGCGCAAGGGGAAGACTGAGGTGTAACGCGAGTAGTCGTCAACCACCAACAGGAAGTAGCGCTCGTGACCCTGCCCACGGACGGGGGCCGGGCCCCACACGTCCATGTGAAGCGTCTGCAGAGGAGCCTCTGTCGGGGGAAACTGGGAGGAGTGAGGAGCAGCCCTGAGGCGCCCCTCGACACAGGGGACACAGGAAGGTCCTGGTCCCGAAGGAAGGGGAGGGAGAGACTGGGGAAGACCAGAGACAAGGACACGGGAAGCCATGCCCCGAAGACGGGGCAAGGAGGGGTGGCCTAGACGGTGGTGCCACAGAAGAGTCTCGTGAGACAGGAGGCGACACGAACAGGGGGCAGACTCAGGACCAGACCTGGACGCAGCAGCAAACACCTGACCCGACGCTGCTACCTGACCGGACGCGGGGACAGGAGGAGACTCAGTGGTCAGGGTGTAGAGGCTCGACCCCGGCCGGCGCGAGAACGTGGCCAGGTGCCGGCCTGTGCGTGCGTCCGTGCAGTGGGTCACCCGCTGACTCGCAGGAGTGAACTGGTGAACCCCCGCATCCTGTAGGTCTGCACCACTCACCAAGTTCGTCGAGAACGAGGGGAGGTACAGGCCAGACAGGGTGCCCGAGGGGGCAGCCGGACACGGGAGGACAGTGGAGAAGTGAGCGAGGATAGGACCCCCAGAGGGGTCAGCCAGGGAGACAGCAACCGGCCGACCAAGCGGCGTGAGTGTGGTGCGGTCCCGAAAGAAGGAGCGAGAAGCCCCAGAGTCAAGTGTAAAGGTGAGGGAGGCCGAAGCCAACGCGGTACCTGAGAGCGCAGCCTCACCCGCACCTGAGGAAGCAGACTCACTAGCACCTAGAGCAGCAGCCGCACCTGTACCTGGAGCAAGAGACTCACTAGCACCCAGAGCAGCAGCCTCACCAGTAGCTAGAGCAGCAGGTCCTATACCTGGGCCAGGCGGGACGCACAGGTGACCGGCATGGTCAGCACTAGTAGGCAATGCATACATGGCAGTGAGAATAGCATCATAGTCAAGAGCATATATATCTACCCTCTGCCTAAGCAACTCCACCCAGTCGGGAAGCTCAGCCTCGTCGCCAAACACGGTACGCCAGGCGTCGCTCAGACGGGCGAAGCAGCGGGACTGTGTATGACTACGTGTCCCACAAGGCTGACCAGTCCGAGTACCAGTGCGAATCACGTAAGAGCAGCGAACAGCACTGAGAGACCCTCCACTCTGAGCGTACCACTCACGAAGCTGGCGAGGCGTGAGAGACACGCGAGAGGGTCGCGGGAGCTGCATCTGGCCGCCACCACGAGTAGAAGCAGCAGGAGTGGAAGTAGGAGTAGCGTCGCCACCCCTACAGCCCCAACCAGCGTACCACTCACGCAGCTGTTGGGGCGTGAGGGACTCACGCAGGCGTCGCTGAGGCTGCATCTGGCTCCGCAAGTAGAAGCAGGAGCAGGACTAGCAGCAGGAAGGCAGGCAGCCAGGCAAGCCAAAAGGCAGGCAGGCAGGCAAGCAGGCGACGCGCAGCGTGCTAGCAGGGCAAGAGCTCACCAGTGGTGGGAAGAGTAGGCTCGGCGACTCAGCGGCTCGGCAGCTCGGCGGCTCGGCGGCTCGGGCGACTCGGGCGGCTCGGCGGCGAGGCGGCTCGGCAGCAACTGCAGCTCAGCAGCTCGGTGACTCGGCGGCTCGGCGGCAGGGCGGCTCGGCAGCAACTGCAGCTCAGCAGCTCAGCGACCCGGTGGCTCGGCGGCAGGGCGGTTCGGCTGCTGGGCGGCTCGGGTGCAGGGCGGCTCGGCAGTGGGGCGGCTCGGCTGCTGCAGGTGAGCGATGAAGGAGGAGGAGAAGCAGGGGAGGCCACACACCTGCCACCCCTCTGCTGGCCTCTCAGCGGCCCCCTCAGGTCGCCTCGACCGGCGACGGGAAAAGGGGGGGGGGGGGGTGGTGGGGGCCGGTAGGTGCAGCGGCGGGGCCAGCAGGTGCAGTTGCGGGGCCGGTAGAAGGGGACGGCAGCCTGGGCGGTCGTGGACGGCTCACGCTGGGCGGGTGCACGGGCGGCTCGGCGGGCGGCGTACAGGCAGCTCACGGGCGGCTGCGACGGGCGGCTCGCGGGCGTCGGGCGCTAGGGCGCTGGGGCGACGACGGGCGGCGCTCAGGCGTCAGGGCGGGCGGTCGTCAGAGCGCTAGAGCGGGCGGCGCTCAGGCGTCAGGGCTGGCGGCCGTCAGGGCGCTAGGGCGGGCGGCGCTCAGGCGTCAGGGCGGGCGGCCGTCAGGGCGCAAGGGCGGGAGGCGCTCGGGCGCTAGGGCGAGCGGCGCACGGGCGCTAGGGCGGGCGGCCGTCAGGGCGCTAGGGCGGGCTGCGCTCGGGCGCTAGGGCGGGCGGCGCTCGGGTGCTAGGGCGGGCGGCCGACAGGGCGCTAGGGCGGGCGGCCGTCAGGGCGCTAGGGCGAGCGGCGCTCGGGCGCTAGGGCGGGCGGCCGTCAGGGCGCTAGGGCGGGCGGAGCTCGGGCGCTAGGGCGGGCGGCCGTCAGGGCGCTAGGGCGGGCGGCGCTCGGGCGCTAGGGCGGGCGGCGCTCGGGCGCTAGGGCGGGCGGCCGTCAGGGCGCTAGGGCGGGCGGCCGTCAGGGCGCTAGGGCGGGCTGCGCTCGGGCGCTAGGGCGGGCGGCGCTCGGGTGCTAGGGCGGGCGGCCGACAGGGCGCTAGGGCGGGCGGCCGTCAGGGCGCTAGGGCGAGCGGCGCACGGGCGCTAGGGCGGGCGGCCGTCAGGGCGCTAGGGCGGGCGGCGCTCGGGCGCTAGGGCGGGCGGCGCTCGGGCGCTAGGGCGGGCGGCCGTCAGGGCGCTAGGGCGGGCGGCCGTCAGGGCGCTAGGGCGGGCGGCGTTCGGGCGCTAGAGCGGGCGGCCGTCAGGGCACTAGGGCGGGCGGCCGTCAGGGCGCAAGGGCGGCGGCGCTTGGGCGCTAGGGCGGGCGGCCTTCAGAGCACTAGGGCAGATCGAAAAAAAAAAAAAAAAGTACTAGGGCCCGGAGCGCGCTCCGGGCAGGAAAAAAAAAGGTTAAGAGGTAGCGGTGGTGGGCCCTACGAACAGTTCCCACAGGGGAACCTGCTCGATACCATGTGAGAATAAGCGAACAGGAATGAATGAACTAGCAGTGAAATGAGTACAAGTAGGAAACCCTAGAATTGTGTACCCCCTATAGGCTAACCCACTGTAGCCTATACAAGCAGAACATATATAATGTTTGACAACAAGCGAGAGAGAAAACTACCCTACGAGCACCAAATGTTAGGCACAGGGCGGAACACCCAAGTGCATGCAATCAGGCAAAAGGACTCATGAAAAAAAAAAAAAAAAAAAAATCAACAACAACAACGAGAGAGAAAGGAAGAGAGAGAAAAAGAGAGAGCGAGAGTGAGAACCTCACGGGGGACCTACATTACCGCATACCTTGCTTAACGAAGCATGTCCCATGCTGCCCCGAACCCCATGGTCCACAGATAGACCGGGTATCGGCTCGATGGTTGAGTATGACCCGTACGAGATCGCGATCACCGACAAGCTCGTCAAGACCATGTGCAGACGCCCGCGCGCAGCATTTCCTTGGTGGAGCTCATGGTGCGGGAGTAGCTTCATACTCTTGGTGGTTTTAAATGACTATTGGATGCCATGGAAGCATGAGCCCCCCACGCCGTTTCAGCAAGACAACCACGCGGGAGCACTAATCCACTCAAAGTTCACCAAGCAGGCCATAATCGAGCTCCTTGAAAGTGGTGCGGCCATTATCGCCCCCGGATCCCAACAGCTCTGCATCAGTCCACTAAATGTGGTGGTTCAAAGAGACAAGTGCCGACTGATTCTTGACCTCCGAAGAGTAAACCAAAATCTGAGCATCCCCAAATTCAAGTACGAGGGATTGAAGCGGGTGGCGGAGCTCGTCAGCATAGGCGATTGGATGTTCGCTGTCGACCTCAAATCAGGATACCACCACGTCGACATCGATCGGTCATGCTGGAAGTACCTGGGATTCCAATTCGACGGGCGCTCATACGTCTTTTGGTCCCTCCCTTTCGGCCTCGCGACGGCCCCATTTGTATTCACGCAACTTATCAAGCAGCTCGTCCGCCGCTGGCGGGCCCTCGGGGTACGAGTCATGCCGTACGTTGACGACATCATATTTATGTGTCACACAGAAGCAGAGGCTCGAACTACGTGTCAGATGGTGGTGGAGGACCTTAAGAAGGCGGGGCTATTCATTAATTCTAAGAAGTCGCATCTGCAACCCACCCAGCAGCTGTGCTTTCTGGGTGTCGAACTGGATACTAAGCACGGCCAGTTCTCCATTGGTCCCGAGCGGTGTGCATCGTTACGCTCGACCATTCAAGAACTTTGCATGGCAGGCAAAGCCAAGCGCAAGGTCCCGATCCGCCGTGTAGCGAGGGTCACTGGCATGCTCGCTTCGATGTCACTTGCCATCGGCGCAACTGCGCGGGCATTTAGCCAGAACCTGCTGCAGACCATTCAGGAGGCCGCTTCATGGAACAGCAAGGTGCCATTAGTCCCCGCCGTAATCGAGGAACTCGAGTTTTGGCTGCACGAATTCGACAACTTCAATGGCGCCTCCTTCCACGTCCCGAGCAGCTATGACGCAGTGATCCATATGGACGCCAGCGCACACAGTCGGGGAGCCACACTAGACACGTTCCCGGGAGGGCAAACCGAGGCGAATGCAGCAATGCCCGAGCATCTCACAAGAACCTCGAGCACGCAACAAGAAATGGAAGGACTTCTGTAGGCTCTCCAAACGTTCGCGCGAGGGATCTACAACCGACACGTCATAGCCAGAACTGACAACCAAGGCGTATTCTTCATTCTTCGCAAAGGCGGCTCTCGAAGCCCTAGTCTCACCACAACATGCAGAGCCATTATTCAAATGTGCATGGCCTCGAGGATTCGCCTGACGGTCGTGTCAGAATCCCAACCACTAGACCATTGGGATAAAAGGGCTTGTTTCAGTAGCGGGTCAGTGCGCCCATAACCCCCCAGGCGAACGTGCCTGTAACCCTCTCCAGGATCGATCGGGGATCTCACAGTGTAGCTCTACTGACACCCCCCCACACTGGGAGGCCCAGGACTAAGCACAGCGGCACCGGCCTACATGTGCATACACCGGGAATCGAACCCGAGGCCGCTCTGATACCATGTCAGAATCCCAACCACTAGACCATTGGGATAAAAGGGCTTGTTTCAGTAGTGGGTCAGTGCGCCCATAACCCCCCAGGCGAAGGTGCCTGTAACCCTCTCCAGGATCGATCAGGGATCTCACAGTGTAGCTCTACTGACAGGTCGAATGGATCCCACGCGAGCTCAACACACAAGCGGACGAACTCTCCAAGATGATCGATCGAGATGACTACTCAATTAAAGTACCGTGGTTTCGCCTCATTGAGCGGTGTTTGGGACCGCACTCCATCGATCTATTCGCCAATGCAAGCAACACACAGTTGGCCCGCTTCTGTTCCAAAACACCTCACCCAGACGCAGAGGCTACCGACGCCTTCTCAATATCATGGAACGCTGAGCACGGTTATGCTTTCCCACCACCACACCTCATCCCAGCAGTGCTTCACCTGTCAAACATTGTATGATGTGCTTGTTTAGGCTACAGTGGGTTAGCCTATAGTGGGTACACATTTCTAGGGTTAGGTTTGACCTATTTGTACCCAACACTCATTCTAGTCACTCATTCTCGTTTCTGATTCTGACATGGTATTACGAGCCTAGGTTCCACCTAGGACCGAGACGATAGGGCCCACCGTTTCCGCTAGCCGCGCCCTCGTGCGCCGCCTTTCTTTTCCTGCGCCTCGAGCGCCTCGTTCTTAAGGCCCCCCAAGGCCCTCTCGCGTCGCCCCTTAAGGCCCCTCACGGCCCCTCACGTCGCCCTCTTAAGGCCCCTTACGGCCCGGCGCTAGCCTCTCAAGGCCCTGTGTGGCCCCGCGCTAGCCTCTTACGGCCCCCGATCGGCCCCGCGCTAGCCTCCTAAGGCCCTCGTCGGCCCCGCGCTAGCCCCGCGCTAGCCTCCTAAGGCCCCCGATCGGCCCCGCGCTAGCCTCCTAAGGCCCCCGTCGGCCCCGCGCTAGCCCCTCGCTAGCCTCCTAAGGCCCCCGATCGGCCCCGCGCTAGCCTCCTAAGGCCCCCGTCGGCCCCGCGCTAGCCCCCTAAGGCCCCCGTCGGCCCCGCGCTAGCCTCTCACGGCCTCGCCCTCGCCCTGGACGGCCCCGCGCTCTCACCTAGCAGCCCCACCCGGCCCCGCGCTCGCCCCTCTAGGACCGAGCCGAACCGCGCGACCCGACCGAGCCGCGCGACCCGGCCGAGCCGCACCGCCCTAGCCGAGCCGCGCCGCTCTACTGCTACTACCACTGCTGCTACTGCTACTCCTGCTACTACTACTGCTGCCACTGCTACTGCTTCAGCTATGGCTAGCCCTACAGTTCTCTCGTTCGATACTGAGGGCCGCCCGATTAAGTTTGATACCTGGCTCGATGATCTGCACCTGTTCCTCCAGCTCACTGCCAGAGAGGATATCTCGCTGTACGATCACGCACTAGGCACAGTCCCTGCTCCTGCTACTACTGCTACCGCTACTGCTCGCTCGCAGTGGCAGACTCGCGATGCCCACGCCCGCTTTGCCATTCGCAACTCCCTGCCAGTCGATGAGCGTGAGCACTTCGGCCAGCATCAGACTGCGCAGGCCCTGTACACTGCTGTAGTTGCGCGCTACTCCTCCCCGGCCTCAGCCGCACTAGGCCGTCTCTCCCTTCCCTACCTGTTCCCCGACCTGTCCGCTTTCCAGACAGTCGCTGACCTCATCACTCACCTCCGTACTAGTGATGCCCGCTTCCGTGCAGCCATGCCCGCTGAGTTTCTTGCCTCCAACCCTCCCCCGCTCTGGCTCACTCTCTACCACCTACTCACCCGCCTCCCTGACACTCTGCGTATAGTCAGGGACCACTTCCTAGCTCGCTGCCCCACTGAGCTCACCATTGCCGCCCTAGAGAAGGAACTACTTGCAGCTGAGAAGAGTATTGTAGCTGTAGGTGCCTCTCGTGGCGACCCCCGCACCCCTTTCTTCGAGGGGTGTTCCCCCTCCCCCCTCCTCCCCTCTGTCGCCTCTGCTGCTGCTGTCGACCTTCTTGGTGCTGAGCAGGTCGGCTCTGCGTCCGCTCCCAGCGGGCGCCGCAGCGGCAAGGGCAGGGGAGGCAAGGGCGGTGGGGGTGACGGCGGGGGAGGCGGTGGTGGGGGTGGTGGCAGCGGCGGGGGCGGTGGCGGGGCTGGAGGGGCTAGTGGCAGCGGTGGGGGTGGTGGAGGCAGCGGCGGCGGCGGTGGCCGGGGTGGGGGCGGTGGTGGTGGCGGCAGTGGACGTGGCGGCGGCAGGGGCGGTGGTGGTCGTGGTGGAGGCGGCGGTGGTGGTCGTGAAGGCTCTGGCACTGGCCAGAGTGCGCAGCACCCTCAGTCCTCCCAGGAGCTTCGTGAGTGGTACTTACAGCACGGGGGTGGGGGGGGTAGCCTTAGCTGCACGTACGTCATCCGCACTGATCGCCGCAAGGGACAGACGTGCGGGAGGGCGCACACTGCGCAGCGCTGCTTCTCTCGCCTAGATGATGCTTGGCGTGCTCAGTTTCCTGACGCTCCTGAGCTCCCTCAGTGGGCTGATCTCCTCAAGAAGGATATCGATATCTATGCTCTTGATTTTGATGTTATTCTCAAAGCAATGTATGCATTGACTATTAGTGGAGAGGAGGACCAGTACCTGAGTGTTCCGCCTGACCCAGGCATCCGCATGAGTGAGGCTGCCGCCCTAGGTGCTTGCGTGTCTGCTACCCCAGGTACTAGTGAGGCTACTGCTCTAGGTGCTTGTGTGTCCGCCACCCCAGGTACTACTGAGTCCACTGAGGCACTGCACACCTTCACTCTAGACTCAGGCGCTTCGCGCTGTTTCTTTCGTGACCGCACTGCTCTTGAGCCCCTTGCTCGACCAGTCGCTGTCTCGCTCGCTGACCCCTCTGGGGGTCCGGTTATTGCGACCTCCTCCACCCTCCTTCCTTGTCCTGCTGTCCCGTCGGGCACACTGTCAGGTCTTCATCTCCCCTCGTTCTCTACGAACTTGGTGGCGAGTTGTGCGCTTCAGGATGGGGGTGTTCACCAGTTCACCCCTGCCTACGAGCGCGTGACACACTGCACGTGTGCTCGGACGGGCCGTCACCTGGCTACCTTCACTCGGCAGCCGGGGTCGGACCTGTACACACTGACCACTGAGTCCCCTCAGGTAGCGGCGTCTGCGTCTGCGTCTGCGTCAGGTCAGCTGTCTGCCCCCTGCTCGTGTCGCTCTCTAGCGCACAAGACTGTCCTCTGGCACCACCGACTTGGTCACCCGTTAGTGCAACGCCTTCGGGGCATGCACGCCCAGTACCTTGTCTCTGGTCTTCCTCGGGTACTCCCTCCCCTCCCACCCTCCCTTGCTCCTCCTTGTCTTCCCTGTGTCGAGGGGCGGCAGCGCTCTGCCCCTCACTCCTCCTCGTTCCCCCTGACGACTGCTCCTTTGCAGACGCTCCACATGGACGTGTGGGGCCCAGCCCGCGTCCGTGGTCAGGGCCAGGAGAGGTACTTCTTGATCGTCGTTGACGACTACTCGCGCTACACCACGGTCTTCCCCTTGCGCACCAAGGGTGAAGTCCCTGATGTCCTGATCCCTTGGATCAGCAGAGCACGTCTTCAGCTGCGAGAGCATTTTCGCTCGGAGTTTCCTGTCCTGCGCTTGCACTCTGACAGAGGTGGCGAGTTCTCCTCCGACCTCTTGGCAGCCTACTGTGCTGAGCACGGCATTCGCCAGTCGTTCACGCTTCCGGCCTCTCCACAGCAGAATGGGGTTGCTGAGCGCCGCATTGGCTTGGTCATGGAGGTCGCTCGTACCTCCTTAGTCCACGCGGCTGCCCCCCACTTTCTGTGGCCGTTTGCGGTCCGGTACGCTGCGCATCAGCTCAACCTCTGGCCCCGTGTCTCCTTGCCGGAGACCTCGCCCACGCTGCTGTGGACGGGTGAGGTTGGCGATGCGTCGCGTTTCCGGGTCTGGGGATCCCGAGCTTTTGTTCGCGACACGTCTGCGGACAAGCTCTCCTCTCGCACTGCTCCCTGTGTCTTTCTTGGCTTTGCCCCGGATGCGTCTGGCTGGCAGTTTTACCACCCCGCCTCGCACCGCGTCTTCCCCTCTCAGGACGTCACTTTTGACGAGTCCGTGCCCTTCTACCGCCTCTTTCCCTACCGCACTGCCCCGCTCCCTCCCCCGCCTCTCTTCCTCGCGCCAGGTGCTGCAGTGGTAGACCCCCTCCCCCCTCAGGGTGCCGCTCCCTCAGGTGTCTCTCACGTAGACCCGGTTGAGCCTGCCGAGGTAGCTGTCGACTCGCGTCCTGCTAGAGGTGCTGAGCCTGAGCGTGCGGAGCCTGAGCGTGCGGAGCCTGAGCGGGCGGAGCCTGGGGGTGCTGAGCCTGGGGGTGTTGAGACTGGGGGTGCTGAGCCTGGGGGTGCTGAGTCTGGAGGTACTGAGACTGGGGGTGCTGAGCCTGGGGGTGCTGAGTCTGAGGGTACTGAGCCTGGCGTTGCTGAGTCTGGGGGTACTGAGCCTGGTTGTGTTACAGTTGACTGTGAGGCGCCTGGAGGACCTCCCTCTTTGCAGCAGCTCCGTGAGTGGTACTCACGGTACTGCAGCCTCCGGCGGGGTGCGTCTCGGGCTCGTGGTGCTACTGGAGTTGGTACTCGTGTTTCCCCACCACGGCGGGAGCCGCCCTCTTCCCCACAGCTTCGAGAGTGGTACGCTTGGCACATCAGTCTCCGGAGTGGAGCTGCTGGTGCTGGGGTCCCCGGAGTTGACGCTGCTGCGGGTGCTGTGGACCCTGGTGGTGGAGGTGTTGCTGCTGCTGGCGGTGCTGCTGGAGGTGCTGCTCGTACTGAGGACCCTGGTGCTGGAGGTGCTGCTGCTGCTGGTGGTGCTGCTGCTGGAGGTGCTGCTGCTGCTGCTGGAGTGGAGGACCCGGAGGGTGGAGCTTTTGCTGGTGCTGAGGACCCTGCCACTACAGCTTCTGCTGGTTCGAGAGTTGCTGCACGGCCACGGCCGTACTTCGTTCTGCTCCTTCAGCAGGTTCTTAGTCAGTGTCCTCCTCTCGCCTTAGAGTGTCCTCCGTCTGTCCAGTCACAGCCACAGTTACCGACTGCCTCCCCACTCCCGGTGTTTACTCCGTACACTGGTCCGACTGGAGGTCTAGCTGAGAGACGTGAGCCTGCTTCACGTCCTGTGTCCCCTGCGTCTCGTCGAGCGTCGCCTGTTCGTGTTGCTACCACTGCTAGTCGTGTCCAGCGTCAGCGTCCTCCTGATGTCCCAGGCACTCACCAGATGGCGCTTCGTCAGTCCACTGCTCCGCAGCGTGTCGCTCTCCCGTCGCCTCCTGCGTCCTCTCTTCCTGCGCTTGCTGACCCGGAGTCAGACACCCTTCGCGCTGCCAGTCCTACTGTCACACGTCTCCTCGCTACGGTTGTCACTGACCCTTCCTTTGAGTCCGCTGCTGCGTCTGCCTTAGTCACTGAGCTTGTCGACTTTGCAGCTGCGTGTCGTCTAGACTACGCTGTGAGTCTTGTTGCTGAGTCTGAGTCTGTCTGTCCTCCGTCCGTCGGGGGTGAGTGTGCTCTTGGCACGGACGTTCTTGAGGACAGGCAGGAGGAGGTTGGTTGCCTTGCCGCTGCTTTGCCCCATCTCGTGTCCATGCTCGTTGCCCCTGAGGGAGACCCGGATGCACCAGACATCCCGACCCCACGCTCTTACGCAGAGGCGATGGCCGGTCCCTACTCCTCTCAGTGGCAGTCAGCCATGGACACAGAGATGGCTTCCTGGAAGTCCACTGGCACCTACGTTGACGAGGTTCCCCCACCTGGGGCGAACATCGTCAGTGGCATGTGGATTTTCAGGGTGAAGCGGCCGCCGGGCTCTCCGCCTGTCTTCAAGGCGCGTTACGTTGCACGAGGCTTCAGTCAGCGAGAGGGAGTTGACTTCTTCCAGACCTTCTCCCCGACCCCGAAGATGACCACTCTTCGGGTTCTGCTACACGTCGCCGCTCAGCGTGACTACGAGCTCCACTCTCTAGACTTACCTACCAGCTTCGCTGGCTCACCTACCTGCTGACTGACCTTGGAGAGCAGCCTCGTTCTCCTCCAGTGCTCTACGTCGACAGCAAGGCCACCATTGCCTTGTGTGGGGAGCACAGACTGGAGCACAGGACGAAGCACATTACTCTGCGCTACTTTCTTGCTCGAGAGCTGCAGCAGCGAGGTCAGCTTTGTCTGCGTTACGTGGCCACTCGGGCCAACACTGCTGACGTGTTCACCAAGGCGCTTCAGCCTTGTGACCATCAGCGCTTCTGTACTGTTCTAGGCCTCGTGCCTACTGTCCCTCATTTGCTCACTTCTTGACTTTGCTTGTACAGTGATCTCTATATATATATACCTGCATGCTTACTCTTGCTAGGTTGTGATTACTGTATCTCTTGTTCTTTTATAAATCTGCATGTGAACTGGTCTTGTGACCGCTTGCTTGTGCTCGGAACTTGTGTGGTATCCTTGAGATCCACCCTGAGCTTTGTTTTGCTTTGACTGGTCTTGTGACCCCTTGTTCTCCCCCACTTTGCCTATGGGGGTGTGTCAAACATTGTATGATGTGCTTGTTTAGGCTACAGTGGGTTAGCCTATAGTGGGTACACATTTCTAGGGTTAGGTTTGACCTATTTGTACCCAACACTCATTCTAGTCACTCATTCTCGTTTCTGATTCTGACATCACCACGCCCAACGGACGCAAGCATCGCTCACGCTCGTAGTGCCTCATTGGCCAGGGGCAAGCTGGTGGCCGTTGCTACAAACCACCCCACCGAAGTTGGCCCCTTGCATTCGCGCTCACATCCACCTCACCCATGGGAGTCAGTGCCTCACCGCGGGCACCCACACTTGTGCCTTCTCTGGCGAAGGAATGCCTCATAGCCCTATTCTCGCTTTACGAGTGTTGTTCGCTACCTGACCTCTCACGAACCTGGTGTAGGATTACTTGAGAGGCTCAAGCAAGAATTGCTCCGTATAACTGCGCAAACACGGGCGGACTCTACGATTCGCACCTACGAGCCGTACTGGGCCAAGTTCCGCGCGTTCTGCAAACGAGTCAAGCTACAGTTTCTGCCATGCACAGACATGACGCTCGCGTTATACCTGGTCCATGCGATTCAACAAAAAGCCACAGTATCAGTGATACAACTGACATGCTCGACAGTCAGCTTCGCACATCGGATGATCGGGGCCCCGTGCCCATCAACTGGGCCGTTCACATCCCAAGTGCGGGAATTCGCCAAGAGACATTGCCCGTGCCCCCGACGACTCAAAGAGCCCATCTCTTTGCACCAAGTCAACGAAATGGCGTCGTAATACATGGAGTCAAACAACCCCGGCGAGTTCCAGAAGGGACTTATCCCAATCCTAATGTACGCCGGCTTTCTACACTACTCGGACCTCGTCGAAATTAAGTGGCACGACATCCAATTCGAGGAAGACGCCATGTGGCTCTTTATTCCCCACTCAAAGACTGACCAGGCAGGAGAAGGTGCATGGGTTCCAGTAGCAGCAAGCTTAGGTCCCTTTTGCCCCGTACGGTGCACCAAACGCTTCATCCAATTGGCGGGATACAACCATGCACAAAGAGGCCCGCTCTTACGAGTTTTCGGTAAAGACACCACGAGTCTCGGCACTGCCGCCACTTCACCATCCTACACAACAATCCGCAACTGGTGCAAGGAGGCATTCCAAAAGATCGGCTTAGGTCTCGAGCATCTCGGCACCCACTTCTTTCGCAAAGGCGCAGCCACTGCCGCCGCCAACTCAGGAGTACCAGATCGCTTTTGGAAACAGTTGGGACGGTGGCGCAGCGATACTGCTTAGGAGATGTACATCACCCCGGCGGTCGATCAGCTGGTCGAAGCGTCTCGACACGTTTAAGACCCGGCACGAGCCTCGTCACCAGCGCAACACTCAGCGGCTCTGATGCGACGACGACAACCTCCACTGCACATGTCTCAGAAGACCCATTTAAAATGAGACGATGCCATTGCTACATGAAAGAAAGCAAGCTTTCTAAATATGAATATTTTTAAAAGTGTTACGCTTTTCAAAATTTCGTATTTTGAAAGCGAAGCAGTCTGTAATGTAGGAATGGGCAGCGACGAACCGCACTATACGCCCGTTTTGGAGTACAAAACGCGGGCTGGAGGTCATTTCCCTCCACCCACGTCTCTCATTTTCAAACGGTTTAGCCGATTTTCCCGCCCACCCACCCCTTGAAATGTGTTAGCACATTAGTCTGATAGGCTGCTTGGATTTCAAATTGTACTAAACCCATTTGAAATGAGACGATGCCATTGCTACATGAAAGAAAGCAAGCTTTCTAAATCCTTTTATCTCTTCGTTCTAATCAATCTACTTTGCCCTCACATACTAGCGCAAGGTGGTTCAATATTTATCATTAAAACGCTTCCGCAACTACAACATTCATACTCTGAGTTAAGCCCTCCAAATATCCTGAGGGCTTTTCTCAGCCCAACAACCTTCGCAAAAACGGCCCGACGGATTGTGGCCGAATTTTTGGAGTTTGCGATTTAACAAGCCCTTAGGTTCAACTGCTGGTGGTGTACCCTTTTCTCCTTTCCCTTCCCTATATCTTGTATCCTTCTTTCTAGTGCAACCCCTTCTTTGCCAACGCCTCTCGAGACCATCTCCTAGCTCCAAGTCTTCCTCCTTAGCCTAAGTCATGCCTCCTAAGCTTACATAGTTACTTCGACCAACATCCAGCAGAGTGCCACATCACATTGTACGGCTCCTTCCAAGAGCGCTGCATAAGAATAAGAGCCAATCTTCAAGATGCACGTTCACTCTTACTGCACCCGTTACTCCCCCTCTCTCTCGCCGGTTCACCCTCACAACCCTCCAAGGGAACCTGTTCCTCACTCAGCTAAATGCTCCATTATACAACAGGCTGTCTCATCTCATCTCCTGAACATCCCAGCCCCATCATCCTCAAATAGTCCTGGTTGTGCGGTACTTCCAACATCATCGCATTGCATCGCATTGCGCTACAGCATGCCCCTCGAATCCGAATCCATAGACGCACCTGTACTCATTTCCACTACACCATTCCTCACCACAGATCCAGACCCATCCACCACGCCCCTACCCCCACCTCCACCCCTTTGACCATCTCTTCCTCCCCCAAACTCCCCACCTTTCACCACCCCCCCGCTGCCGCTTCTTCCATGCCTCCCCTTGTTTCCCCGTCGCCCCCTACTCGAGCCTCTCCTGCCACCATATCCCCGCCCACCACTTCCTTCCCCAGCCTTTCCACTGTTCTCTTCAAGGTGACTGCCTCTTTGCCCCTGTCGCCCACCATTCTCTTGCTGTCCCCTCCCGTCCTGCTCTCCCCCTTCCTTTCCACCGCTTTCAACTCCTCCTTTCCACAGCCCTCTCCCTTCCCCTCTGCCCCCACCATGCAACCTTCCTCCACTCCCTCCTCTCCAACCTCCCCGTCCTTCTCCCCGCCCCCGCCCTCTTCTCCCTCGCTCCCCATACCTACCCTGTCCCCGACCCACAGAACCGAAACCCCCACCTGGGTTTTCACCTGAGCCGGAAAACGACCCAGGCTCGTTGTGCGGTGCGGATACAGCGCCAGGCAGGTTGCGAGAAAAGCTGTCTGGAGGCGAGGGGTCAAGGCGCAGTGCTGGGAAGAGAACAAGGCCACCAGAGCACGGTTCAGCTGGTGCAGAAGCAGCAGAGCCTGAGCCTGGTCGGAGAGAGTCCACTGCAGGAGCTGCTGCAGCATCAGCAGCAGCTGCACCCGGAGTAGACGAGGACGAAGGAGGAGGAGGAGGAGGAGAAGAGGAAGATGCGACAGCAGCGGATGCATCAACAGGTTGGGAATTGGGGAAATGGTGAGAAGCGGGTTGTGAAGACTGCGGACGTGCATGGGCGTGCTGTGGAACGGCATGTTGATCTCCATGGTTTGTTCTGTTGCTCTCCAGCACAGAGCGAGGCTCAATGATACCTCCCCGCTGCTGCTGCCGCTGCCACACAGCCTCAAACTGCTTCCTCCTCTCGACCTGATCCTCCCCACACAGCACCTCTGTGACCTCTGCTGCTGGTGCTGCGGAATCTAGCGAGGGCCTCGACTCAGATTCCAAGGAGGTGGAGGTTGGGAGAGACGATGTTGAAGGAACGGGAGGAGAGGAGGCGAGGAGGGTGTCAAGGCGAGCTACGTCGTCTGCTGCCAGGGTGGACCGGCAGACAGGGCAGCTGAAGGATGGCTGCGATGGGGGCACAAGAGGAAGAGAGGAGGAGAGAGTTAAATGCCGTGACAGGGAATGAGCATGTGTGAAGGGAAGTGTATGGACTGCGAGACTGCTGATTTTCTTCACGACGGGTCAGGGAAGTGAAAGACGAGCAGAGAAGAAAGGGCAGCAAAGAAAAGCGCGAAGTGTGTGCGAGAAATGAAGACCAAAAGAATGGGTTGGGTTGGGTGGGCTGGGTTTTGGGCGTCCCCTCGTGGCTGGGTGTAATCACCTTGGGAACTGCAATATGTGGGTGGCATCTCCGCATTTCAGCTTCGTTGGCCTTGGCCTGCTGTAGCTCCCACTGCCACCACTGCCTAATGCACTGACTGGAGAACGTGGGAGAAGGGGCGGATGGGGGGAGCAGGTGAGATGAGAAGCAAGAAAATGACTTGAGACGAGCACGAGAGAGGGCAGGACAGAGGGGGAGGCATGAGTACCAATACGGTGGTCTGGGGTGACGAAACCAGAGTGAAAAATACCACGGTGGACCTGTGCGAAGAACAGAGTCCACATCACAGAATAGGGTCCGCGCCACACGATCGGATCCGCACACCACACAGCGTTGCTTGCAGGAGCACAAAGAAGTCAGAGATTACCCACACTCAAGGGCATTCTTATGCAATAAGAACAGAGTAAAGATACTTACGAGTGGAAGCAATGGAAGCAGACTCCAAGCTTGAACAGCGGGGGAAAGCCGGCCCTGCTGCTGGCATCGTGGAGATGGTCCGAGGCAGCAGCAGGTGCAGCAGTGGAAGTCATTGGATCAAGGCAGAAGCAGCAGCACCCAGAAGGCTCGTTCATCTCCGTTAGAAGCTCCTTCACTTGCTGCCACAGCAACGGCAATGCATGAAGAGCAGAGAGAAGGAGCAAGAACGAGAGGGCGCATCCAGGCAGGCAGGCAGGCAGGCATGTGATTCCATGTACTCATTTGGCGCCCATGCAAGTGAATCTCTTCCCATTTCCTGACCTAAAATACCATCACTTTCCCCAGCTTCCATCCTCTCATCCTCCCAACGGCCTTCCAATACGTTCCCCTCCAGACTTCCACTGCCCAACGGTAAACTGGCCAAAGCTTTACACAACCTTCCATACCATCCCCTCATGTGCCATACACCCCTCCTCATTTACACCCCCCTCCCCCACTTCCCTCCCACCCGGCCCCACACCCCTTTTTCCCCATTCAACTCCTCTCGCTTCCTCCCACTCCCCTAACCCCACTCTTCCCCTCCCTCTCCCCCCCTCTCCCGCACTCTCCCTCTCTCCCGTCCTCTCCCGCCCTCTCCCGCCCTCTCTCGCCCCCTCCCGCCCTCTCCCGCCCCCTCCCGCCCCTCCTGCCCTCTCCAACCCAGCACGCTGAGTCTTTGTATTGTACCTCGCACGCGGCCAGCAGCATGGGCTCCCCCGGCCCCAGCGCCTCCGCCAGCCACGCCCTGGCGCGCGCAAGCAGCTCCGCCACGCGCTCGTCACTCATGCCCTTCACCGCACTCAGGCGCAGCACTGCTGGGGCCAGAGGGTACTGCGGGGAAGGGACGGACGAGCGGAAAGGGAGGGCGCAAAGAAGGGGAGCGGGCAATGAAGGGTGCCACAGCGAACAGGGAGATTAAGGGAAGAGTGGAGAGGAGAGGTTGACCGGGGGAGCCCAAATACAGCGGGTGGGCAGGCATAGAGGGAAATGAGTTTGAGCGGAAGAGACCCCACAGGTTAGGTTGCATTGCATTGCAGTGGGCGGGGAGGAGGGAGGATGGAGGGAATGTCATTGGACCAAGGACGGCCGAGATTCGACGTACCATCGACAGAGCGAGAAACGATAAGAGACGGTTCAGGGAAGGGAACGGGTGTGGGGTGGGTGGGTGGAGGCAAGGCAAGTGGAAGTCTCTTTTGAGAATTCTCAAAAGTCCCTCCCAAAAGAAACGATCCATGCTCGTGGCAAGATGCGGATGTATGTATGTATGCGCAGAGGAATAGGAAGAAGATGAGGATGAGGAAGATGGGAGAGAGAGGAAAGATGGAGATGGCGACCTGCGGTGTGACGAGCAGCACGGCCGTGGCCTCCACGAACTGCTGCGTCGCGTCTTCGCCCGTCTGCGGCTTCAACTCCACGCTGATCCTCACCACCACCATCCCCCCCCCCGCCGCCGCTGCTGCTGCTGCTGCTGCTGCTGCTGCTTTGTTCTGTCCGGCGGTCGACGTTTCCGCATTCTCCGCCTGCACGCGAACGACATCGCCGTAGACGGCCTCGAGCGCCTGCAGCTCGTCCGCGATCTCGTCGATGAGGGACGCGGCCGCCATGGTTTGGTAGCAGCGGTGCGAGGAGGCTCGCGATGCTCGCTTCTGCTGTCGCGAAGGACTTCGTCTAACACGAGATTCTGGATTGCGGGAAAAGCTTCATGGGAGATTTCTTCGTACCTGTTCACCCTATGAGCGGATTGTTAGGAATGCGTGCTTGGCGGCGTGGTCTCTCGGACTCCACACCACTTGCTGGGATTGTCGAAACCAGAAAAGAGCATGTGGGGAAGCCAGGACGGATGGCTGAATCCCACACGTGCTCCACCAAATTCTCCAGCGTTAGCAACCGATCAGTAGTGATATGAAGATGAATGCAGATATCCGTTTCTTGCGCGGTTGTGCGTTTGGCTCTGTAACGAGTATTTCGCGTACCATCCTCACCGTGTCATGTGTGAAGTTCCTTTCTGCTCAATTGCCTACTTAACCGTTCTAGTTCATATCCGAACCACTCTGTCGCGCGAGGTCTTTCACCCAACCGCACCAGCATGATTCGAGCACTTGACATCACTCATAAGCCAAGAGCCCTCAGGACAGTGTATCACGGTTTTGCGTTGTGTGCCGCGTTGCAAAGCGGTAACATTTCAATTACCGTGCTAGACCGTGAGGAACTCAACAAAAACGAGCGCGTAGCTCACCTCACCACTCCACTTACCCCAAATGCAGATGCGGTATACCCTTTCGACAGCCCAAAGCACTTCTTATCAACGTCCCGTTCTTCTGTTCATCCCAGCAGGTTTCGCTGCTGTACTATACGGCGTCGGGTAAGTTACTGAACTCCAAACCAACCTAGCGAGGACGTTCCCGTCACCAAGCGCTTCTTCGCCCGTAGCGTCTTTCGCCCGCGTCCTTCCTATTTCCTTCTTTCTGCATATTCCTTCCTCGCGAGATTCTCGTAGCTGCTCGCCTTGTTTGCTCGCATTGCAACTTCACAATGTCCATGGTAACGGTCAAGGAACGCGTACGGCGCTGCTTCTGTCGCTGTTGCTGCTCCTGCAGTCGGAAACCCTTCTTACCGCATCGCTCAGCCTTGCAACCAGTGTTCTTCTAGGCGACCGTATTCCGTCGTGCTCTTATCGGGAAACCCATGAATGACTTCACGAGTGGTCCGATTCAGCGGAAGTCTGTTTATTGTCCGTTGGATCGTCTCGTGCGCTGTTACGCCGTAGATCAGCCACATGCCGAGGGGAGAGCTTCGAGTTCAGCAGCAGAGCCAGCGCCACTTCCCAGAGGATACCTCCAGAGGTAGCGAGCTTCGCGAAGGTAACCAGCCGCGGCTTTCGCAAGTGTATGTCTCCACTGCTGCTACTTCCGTTGCTTCTGCTGCTGGTGGTCTTGGTCCGACTGCAACTGCTACCGCTGCTAGTAATGCTGCTGCTAATGTCGAGGATATGGATCCGCGGCACGGGTACAGCCAGGAGCAGCTGGACGCGTCGAGCACCGCGATCCACCGCACAGGACCGGGGCCCGCCGAACCTGGCCCGGCGAATACGCGAGTTGGTAACCAGCGGCGAGGCGATAAGGGTAACCAGGCGTCGGCGACGAGTCGTCAGCGACGGCGGGTGGTGGAGGCGAGGAAAGAGGCGTGGAGTGCGGAGGACAGAGAGCAATGGCGCGAGAGGGAACGCGAGGAGCAGGAGTGGCGGGAGCAGGAGCAGACGCGACTACTGGAGCTGCAGCAGCAGCAGAAGCGGAAACAGACGGTACAGAAGGGACTGGGGCAGGCAAAGAAGGGACTGCTGGAGAAGCGGCGTGAGGTGAGCTCGAAACAGCAGAAGCAGCAGAAGCAGCAGCTGCTGCTGTTGCTGCTGGAGAAGCAGAGAGCCACTGGTGGCGTGGTGCCACGAAATCGCCGGCACATAGGGCCTGCTGCTGCTGCTTCTGCTTCTGCTGCTTCTGCTACTGCTGCTGCTGCTGCCGCTGGGTCGGTTCCGGCATTGAAAGAGGGGGTTGGTGACACGACTGCGGAAGGTTCAGGAGGCTATGGAGAACACGTTGTTGGGCTGCCCACGATTCTACAGGGTGGTACGGATGGGGTTTGTGGCGGGGTTGGTGGTGATAGCAAAGAGGATGAGGACGAGGATGAGGAGGATAATTTCCACTTTCAGGATGAGAGCCCCGAAGCAGACGCTGCTGCTGCAGCTGATGACAGCAGTTGCATTACTGCAGGCGCTGCCGCAGCTTGTAAGCGCACAATCCAGCCTCCTGCGTCCACCGTTCAACCTGCGTATGCGTCAGGGTCAGGGCCAATATCTCTGAGGGAGTTAGAGCAGGGAGACCTGTACCAGCCACCGCCAGAGCACGTGATGCGCGCTATCAGCACCAGTTACACCCTCCACGCTCCCCACAGCCCTCACAACCCCCACAGCCCGCATGCCGCCCGTGCATCCCAAGGGAGCTCCAAGGGGCTTGCTGGTCCCACCATGCCAGGGATTTCCAGCCCCAGGGACGTGAGGAATCCCAAGGGGCCGTCGCCACTTGTGCACAGCCCCTCAGGCCCGTGCGGTGGTGGTGCTGCCAGGGCGCAGCTTGCGTTGCATGCCGCTGCCGCTGATGCATTTCCCAAGTCAGGCTCGCTCTCCAGGCTCGAGACAGCTGCTCTGAGGGCCAGGAGAGGCGCAGCAGCAGCAGTGGGGACAGGGGAGGGGGCAGGTTCGTGGGTAGGTTCGGGGCCACGGGTTAGGTTCAAAGGAGAAACGACCGCGGGTGAAGCTGGAATGAGGATAGTTGCTGGGCGGGGGTTTGCTGCTGCAGGTGATGCCGTGAGTCGAGAGTCTGGCATGTTGGGCAGCAGTGAGGCAAATGGCAATGCAGCAGGACCAGCAGCCGCAGCCGCAGCCGCAGCAACTTGTGTGGGGGCCCCTTCCCCACAGCCGGCCTCGTCCTCGTCCCTTCACGCACCAGGGAGGCTTGAACCCATCCCTCGTGCACAGACCCATGACCCGGCAGCAGGGATGCAGCAGAGAGGTCGTCGCGACACCACAGCAGCAACAGCAGGTTCAGCTGTGGCGGTGGTGGGGGAGGGGAGCAGTATGGCAGGGCTGTACCGGGCGCAATCCTCTGATCCGGCTAGTCTGAATACGAGCTGGCTGGCCAAGGAGTTTCTGAGAAGCAGCACGTGCCATACAGAGCCCAAGGGGCTGGCTATGGCGCTTATGGGTGGAAGTCGCGGGCTGAGGGGTGGCGTGGGAGGGGCTGTGGGAGTGGAGTCGGGGAGAGGAACCGGGGTGGGGAAAGGGAGGGGGAAAGGGCAGGGAAAGCGTGCCGGAGGGCGATTAGCTAGCAGTGCTGGTGAGGGTAGCAGTGGTGGTGGTGGTGGTGGTGCTGCTGCTGCTGCTGCTGCTGCTGGTACCGGTGGTGGGTTAGGTGGCAGGCGGGCAGGTAGGCAGGGAATGGTTGCAGTGGTGCAGGAGGAGGGGATGGAGGGTATGGTGGAGCAGGGAGGGGACAGCAGCACTAGTGACTGCGACTCAAGGGGAAAGAGCGGTCACTACGGCAGCAGCAGCAGCACCAACAAGCGCGCTTCCAAGGACTGCAACTCCTCCCGCCTCCAGGGAACAGCGCGACAAAGGGAACAGGGCCTCTACCACAGAGATGCACCAGTAGGAATGGACGATGGCGGGAGGGATTCGTTCAGGTCACAAGACGGCTGTAACGATGGCTCGTTCTCATCTAGAGATGCATGTAAGGACGAGGGTTACCCGCCTAGGTTTTCCCACGGCAGCAGCAGCAGCAGGAGGCGGGCTCTAGGCAAGTCAGTATCAGCGCCCAAGGCCCGCATTGACGCCTACCCAGTCCCTCAGCCACTGTCGCCTGCGTCGGTTGCTGATTCTATGGTGGCAGTGGCGTCGGTAGGCTCTGCTGCCTCCTCCCCTTCCACTCCTGCTGCTGCAATGGTAGCGGCAGGAGGAGTGCCAGGGGCGTTAAGGCTGGGTGGTGGTGTAGGGAGAATAGATGGAGGGAAATCGTTACTGCCATCATCTGCAGCAGCAGCAGCAGCAGCTTTGCCAGGAGGAGGGGCAGCAGGTGTCTTTGCACCTGGGGTCGATCCAGGTGGTGCTCTTCTCTCCCCCACGACGGGAGCACCGACAGCAGTGGTGACAGCAGCAGCGGCGGCCATGTCTAGTCGGCTCGCCAGAGCAGTGCTCGAGGCATCGAATAGCGGCCCGCTGACAGGGAGAGCTGTCTCTGCGTCCCGCGCGTTGCTAGAAGCGGCTGTTTCCAAATCCCTGTTGGAAACTGGTTCCTTACCCATGCCCATGGCCATGCCCATGCCCATTCCCGTGTCGCCTTCCTCCCCCTCGTCCTCTGCTCCTTCCCCTTCTGCTCCTTCCCCATCTGCTCGTTCCCCGTCTGCTTTCTCTCCTTGTGCTCCTTCGCCAACCGCCATGTCCAATTCCGCTAGAAAACCCGGTTTCAGAAACAGAGCCAGGGCTGTGGGGCAGTCAGCAGGGGTGGCAGAAGCAGTAGGGGCATCGAAACCAGGTGGTGTGGGAAGAAAAGCGGCAGCAGCGGCAGGTGGGGCAGCAGGAGAGGGGGGAGTGTGGGCAGGTAGCAGCAGAGAGCAGCAGATGCGGGCAGGTCGAGTGGTGCGCAAGGCAAAGTCAGCTCCCAAGCCGAGTCTCCATGCTGTTGCTCTCACTCCGCCCTCCCGTCTCCCACTGCCTGCCGCTCATCCCTCCTCTGCCTCCGCTGCTGCTGCTGTTGCCGTTTCTCATGCTACTCCTCCTCCTCGTCCCGCTGCTGCTGCTGGTGCTTGCGGTGCTGCTGCAGCCGCAGCAGCAGAAGAAGCACCCACATCTGGTAGTGGTGGTGGTGATACTGCTGCTGCTTCTGCTGCTGCTGCGGCAGCACCGGCTGCTGCACTTTCCCTTTGTGCAGTCCCCGTTGTCCCTGCCATGCCTGCCACATCCGCCCCTCCCTGGCCCTCTGAGCCCCTCATCCCCATCACCACCTCCTCCTCTTCTTCCTCCTCTTTCTCCTCTACCTCTACCACCACTTCCGCCTCTGCCTCTGCCTCTGCTTCCGCCCCTGCCCCTGCCTCTGCCTCTGCTTCTGCCTCTGCCTCTGCTACTGCCACTGCAACAGCGCCCCCTCGCCAGTCACCCTCTCTAACCCAAATCCTACTGGCAGGACGGCAACTACTAGCCAACAGGAGAGTGGCATCTGTCCCTAAGGGAACCCTAGACGCCGTCCCTGTTCCAGCACCCTTGGCCCCCCTCAGTCCTTCTCTCACAGAAGGCCCTTATGACGGGCTTTCCCCGTACCCGAGACGACCCGGGGCAAGATCACCAGGAGAGAGGATCGACGAGGATGGAGAGTGGGTGGCTGAGGAGGAAAGCAGGAAGAGCGTAGCAGCGGAAAGAGAGGGTAGAGATGGCTGGGCGAGTCAGCACAGGCGGTCTATAGGCCGGTCTGTGTCTGCCCCCAAAGCCTCCTTGAATGATGCTCTTGTGCCTGGTCCCCCAAGCCTGAGTGCAAGGGGGAATGCAGGGAGGGGAGGGAGGGTTGTAGAGGGGGAGGCGAGGCAACAGCAAGAGCTGGAGTCTCCTTCCTTCAGATGTGCATCGCCGGTGGGGTCGCTGGGCGTGTCACCACGTGAGTCGTTCCGTGTGTCCCCGGGTGTTTCCCCAGGGGCGTCGTTTGGTTCAGGGAGACAGAGTCCGTTTGGAGGTAGAGGAAGGCAGCTGCTGTGTGTTGAGATAGGAGAGGGAGGTGTGGTGCGCGTGGTGGGTGGCGGCATGGGGGAGAAGGGTCAGAAGAGTGGGCGAAAGGTGGGGTGTGGAAAAAAACGTGGTGGTGAGGGGGAGGAGGAGGACGTGGGGGATGGGAGGTCCAGGGGTGGTATGGGACAGGAGAGAGGGGATGGGAAGGATAGGGCCGGCAGTTGTGATGATTCGGAGGGGTTGAGTGAAAGTGATAGCTGCAGTTATAGCAGTGATGATGGTACTGCTGATGTGGCAAAAGGTGCTCCAATCGCAGTGGATAGAAGAAGCAGTCGCAGAAGCAGAAGTAGAAACGGGGACGGGGACGGGGATGGGGACGGGGAGGGGAGCAGCAGTAGGGGTGGGACTAGCGAAAGTAGGGACTCTTGTCGCGGTCCAAGAGCGGAAGGAGCAGCAGGAGCAGCAGGAGTGGGAAGCGGGCGGGAGAGAAGACACGGAGCGGGTGAGAAGAAGCGGGTGGGGGAGAAAGAGAAGGACATGGTGATTGGATGGGCCAAGGCACGAGAATGGGACCCGTCGCGGATGGACGGAGGGCCCAAGGTGGACAAGAAACTGGCTCTGGCTGTACTGCTAGGCAAGCCATTCGTGCCTGAGGAAGGGGATGATGATGAGCGAGGCATCGGGGCGAAAGGAGGGCGGGTTGGGAGCCTGGAGCGAGGGTGGAGCCTTGACAGGAGAGGGAGAGGCGGCGGGGGGATAGGGGGTGGTGGGCGGAGAGGTGAGGGGGAGATGGGGGAGGGGAGGAGTTGCAGTTTGGAGAGAGAGGATGGGAGTGTGGGGGGGAGGGTGGTTGGGAGTGGGAGTGGGCGGAGGGGGCGACTGGTGGGACGGTTGAAGGCGGTTGGGGAGGATGCGGAGGAAGGGGAGGGTGGTGATGACAGTGCAGGCATGGGGGAGAGTGAGAAGGGAGGAGTAAGGGAGGAGGGAGGTGGAAGGGAGGAGGGTTTGGGTGGTGGAAGGGAGGGGGGAAGGGTGCAGAGGGATGGTCGTGGGAACAAGGAGAGGGACGAAGACGAGAGTGGGAATGAGAGCGAGAATGGGAGTGGGCTTGAGAGTGGGAAGGAGAGTGAAAAGGAGAGTGAAAAGGAGAGTGCAAAGGGGTCTCGCAGGAGGAGTATGGAAAGACGAGGGGCAGAGGGCAATGGAGGGATGGGGACGCAGGATGGGAATGGTGATGGGGATGGGGAGCGTGTGGGGAGGAGGAGACGGAGGGTGCAGTTTAAGGAAATGAGCTCCGGTGATCGGTGGTCGTTCCCTCGCAGTGAGACCCAGGATGAGGAGGACTATGGGGTTTGTGATGATGATTATAACGAGTATGAGGAGGAGGATGAGGACGAGGAGGAGGAGGAATTGGAAGGGGAAGCGTTTGATGTGGTCACAGGAAGTGAAGATAGTGAGGGGTATGAGGATGAAGAAGAGGACATTACAGAAGAGGAGGAGATGGAGGAGAAGGAAGAGGAGGAGGAGATAGAGGAGAAGGAAGGGGCGGAGGGAGAAGAGGAGAGGATCGAAACTGACGAGATAGGAAGGGCTGTGAAGGAGGGGCAAGGGCAACAGGCAGCAGCGCCGAAAGTAACCAGGGAGCAGTGGCTGGCTGTGGTAGAGGAGAGGAGGAGGAGGCTGAGAGAAGCAGGTGAGCGTGAAGGAGTGACACAGGAGGAGCGGAATGTGAAGTGTGGTGAAGGGAGTGGGGGTGGAGAGGAGGAGTTGGTGGTTTTGCTGGAAGTGGGGAAGGAGGTGGTAGTGGGTAGAGTGGAGAAGAGTGCAAGGGAGAGTGTAGGAGGGGCGATTGGGGGGGGCGCGAGTGTGGTGGGGACAAGTGTGGGGGTGCGTGTGGGGAAGAATGTGGTGAAAGGGATAGGAGGAAGGGAGCTGGTGAGGAGTGATGATGAGGAGGACAAGGAGGAGGAGGAGGAGGAGGAGGAGAAGGAAGAGAAGTTGAGGGAGGAGGACGAGGAGAGCGAGGTACAAGAGAGGGAAGAATTGGGGGAAGGGAAGGACGTGGGAGGAGCAGTAAGGGATGGAAACTCTAATGGGTGTGCGAATGATGCCGTTCAGTTTGTAGCGTCAGAGGGAGGAGAGGAGGTACAAGAGAGCACGGTGGTGAATGGTGAATTGGAGGACCGGCAAGATGGCAAGGAGGTAGGAGATGGGTTTGGAGGAAGCAGGGACGGGGATGCTGGTGTTGGTGCTGCTATGCAGGCATGGCAGCAGTCAGATGTGTCGAGTGAGGGGACGGATGGGGACGGGAATAAGGTTGAGGTGATTTTCTTCAGGAGAGAGGACGGGGAGGAGAGTGAGGAGCAAGTGGAGGAGGAGTGTGAGGAAGACGGGGAGGATGATTGGTCTGATGAGGAGGAGGAGCAGGGTGAGGTGGGAGCAGAGGGAGAGGAAGAAGAGGATGGAGTGGGAGAAGGGACGGGAGAGAACCGGGAAAGGGGAGAAGAGAAAGTGGTGGGAGATGGTGGGGCTGTGATGGAGGGGGGTGAAACGGAGAGGCTGGAAGGGCAGAGTGCTTTTAATGAGAATGGGCAAGGGGAAAGAATCAGTTCTGACGCATCACAGAGCACGGTGGCTGCAGCAAGGGATGGGACGAGAGGGAAGGGTGTGCAGCAGGACGTGTGTGTTGAGATGTGTCAGAAGTCGCAGCAGGGGGTTGGTGAGGACTTGAGTGGTGGCAGGAGCAGTGGGGAGAGCGGTGGGGAGGGCAGTGGGGAGAGTTCTTTGCGGCAGGACACACTGAGGCGGCGGGCGGTTGAGAGGTGGCGGCGGGTGCAGCAACAGGGGGGCGAGAAAGCTATGCTGGCAGCAGAAGGGGGGTTGCGACGTCGGAGCGAAGAGGGCACGGGGGGAGACAGCAGCAACGGGGAGGAAAGCAAGGGGGGAGAAGGCCGCGGTGGGCCGAGAATGGTGTTTGGCGCGCTGCTCAAGAGCAGTGAGTCGGATGTCTGGGTGGTGGTGTTTGGGTGTCTGGTTCTCTTCTATGTGGGTGGTGGTTTGGTGAAGTGGTTGAGTGGAGAGGAATGACACTGCCTCCTTCCCTCCTCATCACCACCCTCCCTCTCCTCCCTGTCCCCCACCTCCTTCCCCCTGCGCCTCCCCAGACACCCTTGGCACTATACGCAGGAAGCCCCCAAAGCCCATGCCGTGCACCGTGGACGGGTCAGCAGCAGCACCAGCCTTCCCCTCGTCCTCCTCCACCTCCTCTACGCACTCCACCCATTCCCACTCCTCCAAACGCCCTCCCCCCAACGCTCGCTCCCTCGCTGGCACCATCCTATCCTCCATCAGCAGGTGACGTCTGAGGCAGGTGGTACGTTTTGAGCCAGGTGATTCTGAGCCAGGTGATTCTGAGCCAGGTGATTCTGAGCCAGGTGATTCTGAGCCAGGTGATTCTGAGCCAGGTTATTCTGAGCCAGGTTATTCTGAGCCAGGTTATTCTGAGCCAGGTTATTCTGAGCCAGGTTATTCTGAGCCAGGTTATTCTGAGCCAGGTTATTCTGAGCCAGGTTATTCTGAGCCAGGTTATTCTGAGCCAGGTTATTCTGAGCCAGGTTATTCTGAGCCAGGTTATTCTGAGCCAGGTTATTCTGAGCCAGGTTATTCTGAGCCAGGTTATTCTGAGCCAGGTTATTCTGAGCCAGGTTATTCTGAGCCAGGTTATTCTGAGCCAGGTTATTCTGAGCCAGGTTATTCTGAGCCAGGTTATTCTGAGCCAGGTTATTCTGAGCCAGGTTATTCTGAGCCAGGCTATTCTGAGCCAGGTTATTCTGAGCCAGGTTATTCTGAGCCAGGTTATTCTGAGCCAGGTTATTCTGAGCCAGGTTATTCTGAGCCAGGTTATTCTGAGCCAGGTTATTCTGAGCCAGGTTATTCTGAGCCAGGTTATTCTGAGCCAGGTTATTCTGAGCCAGGTTATTCTGAGCCAGGTTATTCTGAGCCAGGTTATTCTGAGCCAGGTTATTCTGAGCCAGGTTATTCTGAGTCAGGTTATTCTGAGTCAGGTTATTCTGAGTCAGGTATTTCTGAGTCAGGCAAGTCCTGTCTCTGCAGCTGCCTGCAGCTGGCTACAACTGGCTACAGCAGCATGTCGCTCTCTTCCAGGTCTATATCTAGGCTAGCCGCGGATCAAACCCAATCTATTATCGTCTGTATTGAAGGCTGTAACCTAGACTGAGTTAACTCCAACACCAGCCCTGTTTCTGAATCTCTCTTTCCTCTGTCTCTCCATCCCCCTTCTCCCTTTTCACCTACCGCCTCCCGTCCCCCACCCACAACTATCCCTATCCTTCCAGGTCTGTATCCATGCCCAAGAACCTGGATCTGGAGCACGCAAGCCAGCCACACCACATGCAATTCCAGCTGGTCGAGCTGCAGGTATGCTGCCTATCCCACGTGTGCTCCCATCGCACATGTGCTCTTATCCCGTCCCTGCTGCCTGCATGCTGCTTTTGATAATTCTCAAAACGCGTCCCATCCGTTCTGCAATCCCTCCCATGCTACCTATAATTCTTATCACCACCCTTGCTCCCCCTTTTTCTCATTCCCATACCTTGTTGCCCCCATTCCCCATTGCCCATGGTCCTGTCCCCCTCCCCAGCTGGTCACGGGCTCCTTTGACGCGGCGAATCTGCTGGGCGAGGGAGCGTGTGGGCGGGTGTACCGGGGCGTGCTGCCCCTGCAGCCTCTTCCGTCTCATCACCCTTGCCCCCCCGCTTGCTCATCCTTCCCTTCCCCAGCTGGCCACTGGTTCCTTTGACGCGGCGAATCTGCTGGGCGAGGGAGCGTGTGGGCGTATGTACCGGGGCGTGCTGCCTCTGCAGCCACGCCGCGAGGTGGCCGTGAAGGTGCTGCGACGCGCTGACAGAACCACTGCTCCAGCCGCCGCCGCCGCCGCCGCCGCTGCTGCTGCCCCTGCTTCCACTGCTGTTGCTTCTGGCGGTGCTGGTGGTGCCACTGGTGGTGGTCGTGACGGTGCTGCTGGCGCTGCTGCGGGTGCTGCTGCTGCGGCGGCTGCTGCGGACACGGATGCAGGGTTCAAGTGGGAGGTGGAGAGATTGTCAAGGCTGGAGCACAGGAACCTTGTGAGTCTGATAGCGGTGGGGGAAGGGAACGCTTGCTTCCAATGGTTTCTACTGGCCCCTGCTGTGCCCACCAGTGCTGCGCCTACCTGTGCTGCGCCTACCTGTGCTGCGCCTACCCCTGCTGCGCCTACCTGTGCTGCGCCTACCTGTGCTGCGCCTACCCCTGCTGCGCCTACCTGTGCTGCGCCTACCCCTGCTGCGCCTACCTGTGCTGCGCCTACCCCTGCTGCGCCTACCTGTGCTGCGCCTACCCCTGCTGCGCCTACCTGTGCTGCGCCTACCCCTGCTGCGCCTACCTGTGCTGCGCCTACCCCTGCTGCGCCTACCTGTGCCATGCCCATGGCCTGGCTAGCGGCGCCTTCATAGATCGCCATGGAAGAAGGGGGCGGCTGCGAATCAATATCCATCACTCTTCCCTGGATTTCTCTGCTGCCTTCACACTCGAGCTTTATGCCTCCATCCCTACTCGTTCTTACAGCGCTCTGAAGAGAAACAACCCCGAACCTGGCCCGTTCTCCTTTCTCTTCTCCCTCCTCGCCCCTCTCTCCCTTCTCCCCTCTCCCTCCCTCCCTCACCTCTCTCCTCTATCCCCTCTCCCCGCTCCCTCCGCGGTAGCAGGTGAGGGTGCTGGGGTGCTGTGTGACGCCATCCAAGTGCGTTCCAAAGCGCCACTACCTGCTGCTCTGTTCTCTTTGAGGCGCCTCAAAAGTAGACGCTTCCTTCCCCTCGCCCCTCTCTCCTCTATCCCCGCTCCCATCCCTCCGTGGTGGCAGGTGAGGGTGCTGGGGTGCTGTGTGACGCCCTCCAAGCGCATTCTAGTGCGCCACTACCTGCCGCTTGGTTCCCTGCACGACCATTTGCACGGTGGGACACTGTGCAGTGCGGTGGTGGGTGGTGAATGGGGCGTGGGTGCTGTTGCATGCCATGGAGTGGTGTTGTTGCATGACATGCTCTGATGACAGCTAGCTGGTAAATCATATGAGTATGGCATGTGAGTATATTTTTTCAGCCGACTCAAGAATACGTGGTGCTCTGATGGGTACTTGCTGGTGAGTCACTTGAGGACTTTGGCTTGTGAATTACGTGATCTTATGCAGCCATGTTCACCTTGTGGCGTGTTTTCATGGGAACCCTATCCTATGGCTTACATGCACACACTACCCTTTCCTGCTTCATCGCACTGCTCCATTCCTCTCCCCAGCTTCTTTCATCCACTCTGTTTCTCCCGCCTCCATCCAACTCTTCCTCTCATCCTTCCTCCGCCCGCCCGCCTCCCTCCCTCACGCTCTCTCGTCCCATCATCCCTCCTTTCCTGCGCCCCAGGTCACACACAGGTGCCCGCGCAGTGCCTGTCATGGGAGCAGCGTGTCAGGATAGCGCTGGGCACAGCAAGGGCTGTGCGGCACCTTCACTCGCAGAGGCCACAGGTGCCGCTCTCACGTGCACTGCTTTGCAACGGTGCCCCTGCATACACACACACATACACACGCACACACACACACACGCGCGCGCACACACGCACGTACGCACGCACGCACGCACGCACACACACACACACACACACACACACACACACACACACACACACACACACATCTATAGTGTGTATCTTCATGTGTATATGTGTCTGTACATATGCTTGTTCCAGAAAATCTGACACGTTTTACCATTGGCTGCACTGCCAGTGGTGGCACCACCACTCCCATTCTCTACAAGTTCGCTTTAGTTGTGGCAACACCTCCTTCCCTCCTCCGCCCCCATGTCCCCCTGTGCCCCATGTCCCCCCATGCCCATGGCTGGCGGCACATCAGGTACTGCATGGCAACATCAGGTCCTCCAACATTCTCCTCACCGATACGTTTGACGCCAAGCTCACTGATTTCAACTGTGTGTCGCTGTGCTATGGCGCTCCTTCTGTTGCTCCTGCTGCTGCGGAGGCGGCAGCTGCTGCGGCGGTGGCGGCAGCTGCTGCGGAATCTCATGGCACGTGTGGTGATGTGTTTGTGGCACCAGAACTGTTGCAAGGGGAGGCCAGTGCTGCATCTGATGCCTACAGGTAAATATATATAAACGCTTTGCTTCGGATAAGAAAAAAAAGTTGACTTTTTCTTTCTTCCTTTCCTTCTTTCTTTCTTTCTTTCTGAATTTCTGCCCCATGTATCTCTCTATGTAACCACATCCACACTCGCCGTTACCAATAACCCTTTCATCCCCTTTCGTTTCTCCCAACCCTTTGCATCCTCTCGACCCTGTCACAGCTTCGGAGTAGTGCTCCTGGAATTGCTATCTGGGCGGCCCCCAGTTGTCGAGGGCTCCTCCACACTTGTGCACTGGGTGAGTGTGTGGGGATGGATGGATGGATGGATGGATGGATGGATGGATGGATGGATGGATGGATGGATGGATGGATGGATGGATGGATGGATGGATGGATGGATGGATGGATGGATGGATGGATGGATGGATGGATGGATGGATGGATGGATGGATGGATGGATGGATGGATGGATGGATGGATGGATGGATGGATGGATGGATGGATGGATGGATGGATGGATGGATGGATGGATGGATCACGCAAGTACCCCTGAAACATGTGATTGCATGCACTCTGTGTACAGCATCCGCTCCATTACCTTAGTGCACACATGTGTGTGCGTGCGTTGTCATGCATGCAACCTCACACGTGGTATCCCATATATCCTGCTGGTGCCTCTTTGCCGGTGGCAAACTAACAAGGGAATCTAGCAAGGCGTTAAACATACCAAGTGCATGAATGTGCAAGCAGCACTACCCTCTCCGTCCTCCCTCCACTCTTATTCCCATTCTTCCTCTTCCCCTCCGTCCTTGTGCTCCCAATGCTGCGGGCAGGCCCAAGGGGCTCTGAAGAAGCGCCACTGGCAGGACATAGTGGACCCCGCTCTCCTCGACCCGCTCTCACAGCAAACCTGCCCCACTCCTCCTGCGATTTCTGCTTCTGCTCCTGCTGCTGCTCCTCTTCCTGATGCTACTGCTACTGCTCCTGCTGCTCCTCCTGCTGCTGCTGCTTCACTTGCTCTGCCTGCCGCCCATCGTGTTGCGTCGTTCCTCTCTGTCATGCGCCTTGCTGCCACGTGCCTTGATGCCAATCCTCTTTCACGCCCGCCGTTTGAAGCCCTTGCTCACTCCCTGCAGAAGATCCTCAAGGGTGTGTTGAAGATTCTCTTTCGTCCTTTTCCTATTCCTCTTACTCTTCCGCTTCCTCTTCCTCTTCCTCTTCCTCTTCCTCTTCCTCTTCCTCTTCCTCTTCCTCTTCCTCTTCCTCTTCCTCTCTTCCTCTTCCTCTTCCTCTTCCACTTCCTCTTCCTCTTCCTCTTCTTCCTCCACATGCTCGTTATATCCGTTTGCTCACTTCAACCCTTTCTGAATTGCATCTCTTTTCTATTGGATTGCGCTTCCAGTCACCACCCACCGTGATTTTTTTTGGCACTTCTTTCTCAATTTGTGAATGCCTTGGCTCGCTTCCCTTGTTTCAACACCCCATTTGCTCACCAGCCGAACGAGAGGCAGCAGAGGCAGCAGGAGCGAGCAACGGGTCACTTTCATATCAGCTTAATGAAAATGCTAATAAGCAGGCCAGCGCAGGAGCAATCGGTAATAAAAATGCTCTTGCTGGAACTATAGTAAATAGAGATGACCGTACAGGAACCACCCCACAAGTCCAGCTCGTTCCGTAACCCGCAGTTGCTGTCTGCAAGGCTGTCTCTGCTTCGTTACTGGTGGTTTGAAAACACATTAAAATTGCAAAATACGAAAATTCTAGCCCTGCCATTGAGGTATTGCAGGTACGGCATATGAAGACAAGTGGGCAGAGAGTGGCAGCCTGGCAGAGAAATTGGCTTGACTTCAATCAGATCCAAGCCTGATCGGTGTAGGAGCATTTGCAGCAGCAGCAGCAGCTGTCCCAGAAAATTATACGGTAATGTGAATCCCCCATAGACGCACATGCTGGCGCCTATGTCGCTTCCTCTCTGTGCTGTGTCTTAGGGCATCTCTGTGTAAGGGAGGTGTCGGAAGTGGGGATGCTTCATTGATCCCAGGGAATGGTCACATGTTCAGAGCATGGGTGGTTACGAAAGCACAACCCATTATGTAACTAACAACCCCATTTTATGGGATTCTGTCACGATTGTGGCCGGCGGCCGCATGTCACACTTTTACGGTATCTGACATCAAGATGACAGTTGCGTTGGAAAAGCAAATTACCTCAAAATGATAGAATCCTTTATATTCCAATGTATGGAGTGTGATACTATGAAGTGACTCAAAGGCCAATAATAAATGGCTGGATATTCTGAACTTCTTTTAGGCTTCATTTACAATGCTCCTTTTTGCCTTGGTACGTGTAAGGATTTTTCTTAACATTCTTGACTGAGACCAGCAACACCGCGTACAGTGTCCGAATGTTATATTGTCTAGTTTGCAGTGGGGTACTCAGTAGTGAGTACAGCTCTTGTAGGTTTCCTATTTGTATCCCACCTGCCTGCTAGTTCAAACCCTCTTATTTCTGTTAACATTCTCGTTCGTACATATGACATGCTATCAGAGCAGGTCGACCCTCACGGGTTGATCCTGTGGATGGGCCCACCCTATGCTTCCGCTACTGTTCTGCCTATCGCGCGCCTCGGGGCCCGCGGCGGTTTTCTGCTCGGCGCGTCGCCCCACCTGACCCGTGCGACGCCCTGCGGGACCCGCGCGCTACCTCGGTGGACCCCCGCGATGCCCTGCGGGACCCACGCACCGTCCCCCGCTGGACCCGCACGACGCCCTACGGGACCCGCCCGCCGCCCTCTGCTGGACCTAGGTAATTCATTCAATTCAAACTCTCTTTTATGAGCTCGATCCTAGATCCTCACATTGGCGACCCACGTGACAGCGGGGGGGATAGCTCCGACTTACTTCAAGTTCTCGTCGGACAAGGTCGCTGAACCCATGCCGCTGGTAGGTCGACATGACCTCATCACGTGGATGGAGGCCATCAAGCCCCAACTTGATGTGCTTCGCCGACGGCTCGATAGAGACGCCGCCGGAGAACAACGTCGAGATGCGTGCAGATTTTCACACTGCTCACTTGCTGACCTTCATGGTCATCTCCCGGTGGTGCTCACCGGTGGTGCAGAACGCTCTAAAGTCGTTGCGGATTAACTTGGACGCCGGCCACAAGGCGTGGCGGTTCATCGCCTCGACGTACCTGAGGATGGGCGAGCAGGAGACGGTGACCGAATACTGCAACTGAGCTCAGCGGCTTCTCGCACTGGTGCTCGTGTGAAGAATGAGGAATGAATGAACTAGGAAAAAGGTGGGTACAAGTAGGAAAACCTAGTAATGTTGTATCCCAAATTGTCTACCCCACTACAGCCTACAGAGACTATAGCATATAAATTTGACACACCCCCATAGGCAAAGTGGAGGAAAACAAGAGGTCACAAGACCAATCAAGCAAAGCAAAGCAAGCCCAGGGTGGATCACAACGTCACCACACATTCCGAGCACAAGAGCAAGGCCACAAGGCCAGTTCACATGCAAGATCATATATAAAGGTAAACAAGCAAGTGCAGGTATAGAAAGAGGACAGTACAAGAAAGGTCAAGAAGTGAGCAAGTGAGGCCAAGTAGGCATAAGACCTAGCATCGTACAGAAGCGCTGATGATCACAAGGACGAAGTGCCTTGGTAAAGATATCAGCAGTGTTGGCCTAAGAGGCCACGTAAGCAAGGCGCAGCTGACCACGCTGCTGCAGCTCACGAGCAAGGAAGTAGCAAAGAGCAATGTCCTTCGTTCTGTGCTCCAGTCTGTGCTCCCGACACAAGGCCAGCATGGCCTTGTTGTCTACGTACAGAACTGGAGGAGAACGAGGCGGCTCTCCTAGGTCAGTCAGTAGGTAGGTGAGCCAGCGTAGCTCCTTTGCAGCCATGGCCCCCGCGTAGATCTCAGCCTCACAGCTGGAGCCAAGAACAGAAGACGAGCGGGTAGACCGCCACGAAACAGAGCCGGAGCCAAGGCTGAAGGTGTAACCCTGTGACGACCGCTGCGTATCCTGGTCGTCAGCCCAAGAAGCGTCTGCGTGACCAGTCAGGACCACTGGACGTCGCCCTCCAAGCACTAGCCCCATGCGTGACATACTACACAGGTAGCGCAACACCCTCTTCGTTGCAGCCATATGCTCTGGTCGGTGTCTCCCAGGAGCAACATAGTGTGCCAAGATGCTAAGAGGGTATGCTAGGTCAGGTCGTGTGCAGGTCATCAGGTACATGAGGCAGCAAATAAGCTCTGGGTACGGGCCACTCGGCTCTACGGACTCATCCGAATGCAGAGCTGAGAGCAAGTGGCGAGTAGACAGAGGAGTGGCCTGAGGCGAGGAGTACGAGAAGTCGAAGCGCTGAAGGACCTGCTGCACCATGTGTGACTGAGTCAGGGTAATGGTGCGCTGTGCTCTGTCCCGGGTGATCTGCAAGCCAAGGTAGCTGCGCAGTTCACCCAGGTCTGTGCACGTGTGTCTCTTCTGCAGCTCGGACTTCACGTGGCCGAGTCCAGCAGTGTCAGCAGTGGCAAAGACCAAGTCGTCAACGTACACGAGGATGTAGAACGGCGGCAAAGAGGTGTCGGTGCGTAGAAACAGCGACGGGTCGGCAGTAGAAGGAGCAAAGCCAAGAGCCGCAAGTGTAGTCCTCAGTGTGTCGTGCCACTTACGGGGCGCCTAGCGGAGACCGTAGACTGGCCGCCGGAGGCTCCACTGGGTACCAGGAGGAAACGACCTAGTGAAGCCAGGTGGGCGGCGCAGCCAGATCTCCTCGTGCAGGCTGCCCTGTAGGAAAGCTGTGCTGAAGTCAAGAGAGTGAAGCTCGTCGTCGCGCTCAGCAGCTATGTGCAGCAGCACCCGAAGAGTGGTCATCTTCGGGGTGGGAGAGAAGGTCTGAAAGTAGTCAATCCCTGCTGCTTACTATCGGGTTGGGAGAGAAGGTCTAAAAGCAGTCAACTCCCTGCCGCTGACTGAAGCCTCGAGCCACGTAACGCGCCTTGAGGACAGGTGGAGAACCCGGAGGCCGCTTCACCCTGAAAATCCACATGCCACTAACGATATTCACCTCTGGTGGGGGAACCTCGTCGACGTAGGTGCCTGTGGACTTCCAGGAAGCCATCTCTGCATCCATGGCTGACTGCCACTGAGAGGAGTAGGGACCCTCGATCGCCTCAGCGTACGATCGAGGAGTCGGGATGTCTAGTGCATCCGGGTCTCTCTCAGGGGCAATCAGCGTGGACATGAGATGAGGCAAAGCAGCAGCAAAATAGTGGAACTCCTCCTGCCTGTCCTCAAGGACGTCCGTGCTAAGAGCACACTCACCCCCGACGGACGGAGGACAGACAGACTCAGACTCAGCAACGAGACTAGTGGCTTAGTCTAGACGACAGCGAGCTGCAAAGTCGACAAGCTCAGCAACTAAGGCAGACGCAGCAGTGGACTCAAAGGAAGGGTTAGTGACAGCAGTGGCCAGAAGACGCGTAACTGTAGGACTGGCAGCACTCCGGGTCAGCAAGAACAGGAAGAGAGGACTCTGGAGAAGACGTCAACGCGACACACAGAGGAGCAGTGGAAGGACGTAGTGCCATCTGGTTTGTGCCTGGAACTGCAGAAGGATGCGGACGCGGAGCAGGACTACTGGTGCGAGCAACACGAACAGGCGACTCAGGACGAGACGCAGGCTCACGACGCTCAGCAAGACCTCAAGTAGGACTAGTGTAGAGAGAACGTGCAGGTAGGGGGGAGGCGGGCTATAACTGTGACCGCGTCTGGAGAGGCTGTGGACACTCTAAGGGACCAGTAGAGGGTGGGAGACCAAGAACCTGCTCAAGGAGCGGAACGAAGTGCGGCCTCGGCCGCGTAGCGCCGCCAGAACCAGCAGGGACAGCACCAGTACCCCCAGCAGCAGCACCAGCGCCAGCAGTACCTCCAGCTCCAATAGCGCCAACTCCAGCACCCTCAGAAGCACTTGCGCCAGCAGCACAACCAGCGCCAACTCCAGCACCCTCAGAAGCACTAGCGCGAGCAGCACAACCAGCGCCAACACCCCGAGCAGCTCCAGCTCTAGCAGCTCGAGCAGCAACAACGCCAGTAGCACCTCCAGCGCCAACACCCCCAACAGCTCCAGCTCCAGCAGCTCTAGTACCGCCAGCAGCTCCAGCAGTACCTCCAGCAGGACCTACTCCAGCAGCCTCAGCAGCACCCCCAGTCCCACCAGCTCCAGTACCTTCAGTACGAGCACCTCCAGGACCAGCAGTAACAGAAGCACCTCCTGCTCCAGCAGCATGGCTCCAGCGCCGGGCAAACCACTCGTGCAGCTCCTGCGGAGAGATTAGCTCCCCTCTTGATGAAGCACCGCCAAAGGCCACACGAGCAGACCCAGAATCCCCAGGCTCCGCACCCCCAGGCTCAGCACCCCCAGGCTCCGCACCCCTAGGCTCTGCACCCCCAGACCCAGCACCCCCAAGCTCAGCACCCCCAGGCTCCGCACCCCCAGGCTCAGCACCTCCAGAGCCGGCACCCGCAGGCTCAGCACCTCTAGCAGCACCAGAGACAACAGCTATATCGACAGGCTCGACTGCATCTACCTGGGACACACCTGACAGGGCAGGACCCTGAGGGGGGAGAGGGTCTACCGGGGGAGGACCTCGCGCAAGGAAGAGCGGCGGTGGAGGGAGGGGCGCAGTGCGGTAGGGGAAGAGACGGTAGTAGGGCATTGAATCGTCAAAGGTGACGTCCTGGGAGGACAGAACACGGCGCGAGGTGGGGTGGTAAAACTACCAACCAAGCGCGTCAGGGGGGAAGCCAAGGAAGACGCAGGGAACAGCACAGGGGGACAGCTTGTCGGCAGACAAGTCGCGGACAAACGCCCGAGATCCCCAGACCCAAAACGCAGAAGCATCGCCAACCTTCCCCGTCCACCGCAAGGTGGGAGAGGTCTGTGGCAAGGAGACCCGGGGCTGAAGGTTGAGCTGATGCGCTGCGTACTGAACCGCAAACGGCCACAGAAAATGAGGGGCAGCCGCATGGATCATGGACGTACGAGCGACGTCCATGACCATGCCAATGCTGCGCTCAGCAATCCCTTTTTTGCTGTGGAGAGGCCGGAAGCGTGAAGGTCTGGTGGATGCCCCGTGCACAACAGAAGGCTCCCAGACGGGCAGAGGAAAACTCCCCGCCTCTAACAGAGTGCAGACGCAGAACAGGAAAGTCCGAGCCAAAACTCTCTCTGAGCTGGAGACGAGCTGCGCGGATCCAGACGATCAACACCTCAGTGACGTCACCCTTGCTGCGCAAGGTGAACACCGTGGTGTAACGCGAGTAGTCGTCAACCACTAACAGGAAGTAACGCTCGTGACCCTGGCCACGGACGCGGGCGGGGCCCCACACGTCCATGTGAAGAGTCTGCAGCGGAGCCTTTGTCGGAGGAAACTCAGAGGAGTGAGGGGCGGCACGCTGCCGCCCCTCGATATAGGAAACGCAGGTAGGGGCAGGCCCCGGAGGGAGGGGAGGGAGGGACCGGGGGAGACCAGAGACGAGGACACGGGAGGCCATGCCTCAGAGATGAGGAACGGAGGGGTGACGACACGAGGAGGGAGCAGACTCAGGACCAGACCTGGACACTGCAGCAAACACCTGACTCGACGCAGCTACTTGACAAGACTCAGCAGCCGGAGGAGAGTCAGTAGTCAGTGTGTACAGGCTCGACCCCGGCCGACGGGTAAACGTGGCCAAGTGTCGGCCCGTCCGAGCACACGTAAAGTGGGTCACCCGCTGACTCGCAGGAGTAAGCTGGTCAACCCCCCAATCCTGTAGATCAGCTCCACTCACCAAGTTTGTAGAGAACGAGGGGAGGTAAAGACCTGACAGGGTGCCAGAGGGGGCTGCCGGACACGGTAAGATAGTGGATAAGCGAGCAAGGACAGGACCCCCAGAGAGGTCCGCCAGGGAGACCGCAACCGGCCGACTAAGCGGCGTAAGCGTGGTGCGGTCTCGAAAGAAGGAGCAGGAAGCATCCGAGTCAAGGGTGAAGGTGTGTAAGGCTTGAGCCGACGTGGTACCTGAGAGAGCAGACTCACCAGCACCATGGGCAGCAGACGCACTAGCACCTAGAGCAGCAGCCTCACCAGCACCTAGAGCAGCAGCCTCAATGCCCGGGTCAGTCGGAACACACAAGTAACAGTCACCCTCATCACTAGTAGACACAGCATACATGGCAGCAAGAATAGCATCATAATCAAGATCAAAGATAGCAACCCCCACCCTAGACAACTCTCCCCAGCGAGGGATCTTAGTGGCGTCAGGAAACTAGTGACGCCACGCGTCCGTCAGGCGGCCGAAGCAGCGCTGGGTGGAGTGCGGGCCCCCGCACTGCTCACCAGCGCGGTCGCCGGTACGGAGGACGTAGGTGCAGGGACCAGTACCCCCACCTCGCTAACGCCCAGCATACCACTCACGAAGTTGCTGGGGGGACGGGGTCTCACTCGTGCGCTGCTACTGCTGGCGCGGACCACCACCGGAACCACTCCTCTGCACAGAGCCGCGACCAGCTGTACCGATGCCGCCGCCGCCTCCACCACCTCCGCCGCCTCTGCTCCCACCGCCACCACTGCCGCCTCATCCGCCTCCCTAGCTGCCAACGACACCTCCACCCCTGCCACCACTCCCACCACCACCCCCACCCCCTCCACTACCTCCACCGCCACCTCCACCGCCCCCGCCAGCCCCTCCAGCGCCCTTGCCCCCCTTGCCCTTGCCGATGCGGCATCTCCCACTAGGGGCAGATGCAGCGCCGACCGACTCGAAGCCGACGAGGTCGGCCGCAGCAGCAGAAGCAACAGAGGGCAAGAGGGGGGAGGGGGAACACCCCTCAAAGACGGGGGTACGAAGGTCACCACGAGAGGCTCCTATAGCGACTATGCTCTTCTCTACTGCCAGGAGGCGCTCCTTGAGGAGGTCAACGGTGAGTTTGGTGGGGCAAACTGAGAGGAAGTGATCCTTGACTAAGCGAAGGGAGTCAGGGAGCCGGGTAACTATGTAGTAGAGGGTGATGTACATGGGGGGGGGGGGGGGGGTTCTTGGCGCAGAACTCAGCAGGAAGCGCAGCGCGGTAGCGAGTGTCACTAGTGCAAAGGTGCGTAATGAGGTCAGCGACTGTGGGAAAGGCAGCAAGGTCAGGGAACAGGTACGGCAGCATGAGGCGGCTAAGAGCAGCAGTGGCAGGGGAAGAGTAGCGTGCAACTACAGCGTCGTACAAGGTCTTAGCACTCTTGTACTAACTAAAGTGCGCACGCTCAGCGGTCGGTAAGTGGCGACGCACAGCAAGATGGGCAGCAGCATCGCGTGTGGCCCACTGTGGGCGAACAGTGCTGTCAGCATCAGTAGGCGGGGCAGGAGAGGCACCAGAGGTGAGATCGAATAGGGAGAGTCCGTCTGCCCTATCGCACTGTAGGAAAAGCTGGAGGTCATCGGCCCAGACCTCAAAGTCAACAGCACGACCCTCAGCATCAAAGGTAAGGACTCTGGGGGTAGCCATGACAGCACTGGTCTAGCAAGGAGTGCTCTCACCAGTCCGAGTGGGTAGGGCCAGGGCGCGCCGGTAGGAACCGGGCTGTAATCGCGGTGGCAGCGGCTCGGCAGTGACAGTAGCGGCTCGGTGGCTCGGCGGCTGGGCAGCTCGGCGGCTCGGCTGCTAGGCGGCTCGGCGGCTTGGCTGCTGGGCAGCTCGGCGGCTCGGCGACTCGGCTGCTGGGCGGCTCGGCGGCTCGGCTGCTGGGCGGCTCGGCTGATGGGCGGCTCGGCGGCTTGGCTACTGGGCGGCTCAGCAGTGAAGGGGCCGTGAAGGGCGGCGACGGGGCCGATAGAGGCGGCGACGGGGCCGCGAAGGGCGACGGGGCCGCTAGAGGCGGCGACGGGGCCGCGAAGAGCAGCGACGGGGCCGCTAGGGGCGGCGACGGGGCCGCGAAGGGCGGCGACGCGGACGCGAAGGGCGGCGACAGGGCCGCTAGGGGCGGCGACAGGACCGCTAGGGGCGGCGACGGGGCCGATAGGGGCGGCAACGGGGCCGCAGAGGGGCCGCAAGGGGCCTTGAAGGGCGGCGACGGGGCCGCTAGGGGCCTAGAGGGGCGGCGACGGGGCAGCGAAGGGGTCGTGAGGAGCCGAGGGGCGGCAACGGGGCCGCAAAGGACGGCGACGGGGCCGTAAGGGGTGGCGACGGGGCCGCTAAGGGTGGCGCGAGGGGCCATGAGAGGGGCCTCTAGGAGGGCGCGACGTGAGGGCGGCCTACAGGGCGCGCCTCGGGCAGGAAAAAAAAATCGAGTTTAGTGGTGGGCCCTCAGAAGCATTCCCACAAGGGAACCTGCTCTATACCATGTGAAGAATGAGGAATGAATGAACTAGGAAAGAGGTGGGTACAAGTAGGAAAACCTAGTAATGTGGTATCCCATATTGTCTACCCCACTACAGCCTACACAAACTATAGCATATAAGTTTGACAGCTTGGGCTGGTCAGCCTTGCGGGATGGTTGGTCATACAGAGTCCCGCTGCTTCGCGAGTCTGAGCGACGCCTGGCGTACAGAGTTTGGCGACGTCGCTGAGCTCCCCTCCAGGCTGGAGCTGCTTAGGTAGAGGGTAGATATCTTTGCTCTTGACTATGATGCTATCCTCATTGCCATGTTTGCATCCTCCCCTTGCCTACTAGTGCAAGGGGAGGTAGTAGGCTAGGTAGTAGGCTGGAGCTGCTTAGGTAGAGGGTGCCTGTTACCTGTGTGTGCCGCCTGACCCAGATATAGAGTCGGCTGCTCTAGGTGGTGGTGAGGCTGCTGCTCTAGGTGCTGGTGCGTCTCCTGCTCCTGGTGCCGGTGAGGCTGCTGCTCTAGGCGCTAGTGAGTCCACTGCTCCAGGTACTGGTGCGTCTGCTCTCTCTGGTACTGCGCCTGCTGCAGCCTTGCACACATTCACCCTTGACTCGGGTGCTTCTCGCTCCTTTCGCGACTGCACCACCCTCTCGCCACTGAGTCGGCCAGTGACAGTCTCTCTGGCTGACCCCTCTGGGGGTCCGGTCCTTGCACACTCCTCCACGGTTTTGCCGTGTCCGGCGGTCCCGTTTGGCTCTCTGTCTGGCCTCCACCTCCCCTCGTTCTCCACGAAATTGGTGAGTGGAGCTGACCTTCAGGACGTGTGGGTTGACCAGTTCACTCCTGGAGGTCAGCAGGTGACCCACTGTTCGTGTACTCGGACGGGCCGGCACCTGGCCACGTTCACCCGTCAGCCTGGGTCGAGCCTATACACCCTGACTATCGTGTCTCCTCCGGTTGCTGAGTCTGGTCAAGTAGCTGCGTCGGGTCAGGTGTTTGCTGCAGCTTCCCGGTCTGGTCCTGAATCTGCCCCCTGCTCGTATTGCCTCCTGTCTCACCAGACTCTCCTTTGGCACCACCGACCCCTCCCTGTCTCATCTCCGAGGCATGGCCTCCCGTGTCCTTGTCACTGGTCTTCCTCAGTCTCTCCCTCCCCTTCCCCCGGGGCCTGCCCCTACCTGCGTTCCTTGCGTCGAGGGGCGACAGCGCGCCGCTCCTCACTCCTCCGAGCTCCCTCCGACGGAGGCTCCCCTGCGGACTCTTCACATGGACGTGTGGGGCCCAGCCCGCGTCCGTGTACAGGGTCAGGAGCGCTAATTTCTGCTGGTCATTGTTGACTGCTCCTGTTACACCACAGTCTTCCCTTTGCGCAGCAAGGGTGAGGTCACTAAGGTGCTGATCGACTGGATCCGCGCTGCCCGTCGTGAGCTCAGCGAGAGTTTTGGCTCGAACCTTCCTGTTCTGCGTCTGCACTCCGACAGAGGTGGAGAGTTTTCCTCCGACCTTCTTTGAGCCTTCTGTCGTGTGGAGGGCATCCGCCAGACGTTCAGGTTTCCGGCCTCTCCGCAACAAAATGAGATTTCTGAGCGCCACATTGGCATGGTCATGGATGTCGCTCATACGTCTATGATCCATGCGGCTGCTCCCCATTTTCTATGGCCGTTTGCGGTTCAGTACGCGGCGCATTAGATCAACCTCCAGTCCCGGGTCTCCATGCCGGGGACCACACCTACTCTGCGGTGGACGGGGAAGGTTGGCGATGCGTTTGCGTTTCGTGTCTAGGGATCTCAAGCTTTCGTCCGCGACTTGTCTGCGGACAAGCTGTCCTCCCGTGCTGTTCCCTGCGTCTTCCTTGGCTTCCGCGCCTGGTTGGCAATTTTACCACCCCACCTCGCACCATGTTCTGTCCTCTCAGAACGTCACGTTTGACGAGTCAGATCCTTACTACCATCTCTTCCCCTACCGCACTACCCCCCTCCTCCCCCCGCCGCTCTTCCTTACGCCAGGTCTTCCTCCGTTAGACCCCCTCCCCCCTCAGGGTCCTACCCACTCAGGTGTGTCCAAGGTAGACGCAGTCGAGCCTGTCGAGGTAGCTGTTGACTCTGGTGCTGCTAGGGGTGCTGAGCCTGCGGGTGCCGGGTCTGAAGGTGCTGAGCCTGAGCGTGCGGAGCCTGGGGATGTTGAGTCTGGGGGTGCTGAGCCTGGGGGTGCTAAGTCTGGGGGTGCTGAGCTTGGGGTTGCTGAGTCTCGGGGTGCGGAGCCTTAAGGTGCTGGGCCTGCTCATGTGGAGTCTGGCGGTGCTGAGCCTGGAGGTCCTTTGGGTGCTTCGTCCCGGCGGGAGCCACTCTCTCCACAGGAAGCGCGAGTGGTTTGCTCGGCGCTGGAGTCGTGCTGCTGGAGCTGGTGGTTCTATGGGCTCTGGAGGCCTTGCTACTGCTGGAGGTCCTGCTGCTGCTGGATCTGCTGGGGGTTCTTGAGCCACGGGTCCCGGAGGTGCTCGTACCGGAGTTACTGGAGCTACTGGGCGTGGTGGTGTTGCTGGAGCTAGAGCTGCTGGAGGTGCTCGAGCTGGCGGTGTTGCAAGGGGAGGTACTGCTGGAGGTACGGGTTGCTGGAGCTAGAGATGCTGCTGGAGCCTGTGCTCCTATGGGTGCTGGAGTTAGCGCTTCTGGTGCTGCTGGAGGTGCTTTTGGAGCTGGTGGTACTGCTGGAGTTGGAGCTGCGACTGAAGGTGCTGGTTCTGTCCCTGCTGGTTCTGGAGGCGCTGCGTGACCGCGGCCGTACTACGTTCCGCTCCTTCCGCGGGTTCTTGGTCTTCCGCCTTCTACTGGTCCTGCTCCTTCCTTAGAGTGTCCACCGCCTGTCCAGTCGCAGTCACAATTACAGCCCGTCTCCCTACTGCCTGCTCCTTCTCCTTACACTGGTCCGACCGGAGGTCTTGCTGAGCGTCGTGAGCCTGCGTCTCGTCCTGCGTCGCCTATTTGTGCTGCTAGCACTAGTCATCGTGGTTCGCGTCAGCATCCTCCTCCTGTCCTTCGCACGCACCGGATGGCTCTGCGCCCTTCCACTACTCCACAGCGTGTCCCTCTGCCGTCTCCTCCTGTGTCCTCTTTTCCTGCCCTTTCAGACCCGGAGTCTAACTCCCTTCGTGCTGCTAGTCCTACTGTCACGCATCTCCTGGCCATTGTTGTTACTGACCCTTCCTCTGAGTCCACCGTTGCGTCTACCTTAGTTGTTGAGCTTGTCGACTTAGCTGCTCACTGTCGTCTCGACTACGCCGCTAGTCTTATCGTTGAGCCTGATTCTGTGTGTCCTCCGTCCATCGGAGATGAGTGTGCTCTTAGCATGGACGTTCTTGAGGACAGGCAGGTGGACTTTGAGTGCTTTGCATCCGCTGTACCTCATCTCGTGTCCATGCTGATTGCCCCTGAGGGAGACCCGGATGCACCAGACATCCCGACCCTGCGCTCTTGCGCAAAGGTGATAGAGGGTCCCTACTCCTCTCAGTGGCAGTCAGCCAAGGATGCAGAGATGGCATCCTGGAAGTCCACAGGCACTTACGTCGACGATGTCCCCCTCCTGTGGCGAACATCGTCAGTGGCATGTGGATATTCAGAATGAAGCGGTCGCCAGGTTCTCCGCCTGACTTGAAGGCGCATTACGTTGCTCGAGGCTTCAATCAGTGATAAGGAGTTGAATTCTTCCAGACCTTCTCCCCGACCCCGAAGATGACCACTCTTCGACTTCTGCTGCACGTCGCTGCTCAGCGGGACTACGAGTTTCACTCTCTTGACTTCAGCACGGCTTTCCTACAAGGCAGCCTGCAAGAGGAGATCTGGCTGCGCCACCCACCTCGCTTCACTGGGTCGTTTCCTCCTGGTACCCAGTGGAGCCTCCGACGGCCAGTCTACGGTCTCCGCCAGGCGCCCCGTGAGTGGCACGACACACTGAGGACTACGCTTGCAACTCTTGGATTTGCTCCTTCTACTGCTGAACCGTCGTTGTTTCTGCGCACGGACACTTTGCTGCCCCGTTCTACATCCTTGTGTACGTCGACAACTTGGTCTTTGCCTTTGCTGATACTGAGGGACTCGCCCACATGAAGTCGGAGCTGCATAAGAGACACACGTGCACAAACCTGGGTGAACTGCGTAGCTATCTTGGCTTGCAGATCACCCGGGACAGAGCACGGCGCACCATTACCTTGACTCAGTCACACATGGTGCAGCAGGTCCTTCAGCGCTTCAATTTCACGTACTCCTCGCCTCAGGCCACTCCTCCATCTACTCGCGAATCGCTCTCAGCTTTGCCTTCGGATGAGTCCGTAGAGCCGAGTGGCCCGTACCCAGAGCTTGTTGGCTGCCTCATGTACCTGATGACCTGCACTCGACCTGGCCTGGCATACCCTCTTAGCATCTTGGCACGCTATGTTGCTCCTGGGAGACACCGGCCAGAGCACATGGCTGTAGCTAAGAGGGTGTTGCGCTACCTGTGCAGTACGTCGAGCATGGGGCTCGTGCTTGGAAGACGGGCTCGAGTTGTCCTCATTGGTCATGTAGACGCTTCTTGGGTTGATGACTTGGCTACGCAGCGGTCGTCACAGGGTTACACCTTCAGCCTTGGTTCCGGCTCTGTTTCGTGGCGGTCTACCCGCTCTTCTTCTGTTCTCGGCTCCAGTTGTGAGGCTAAGATCTACGCTGGGGCCATGGCTGCACAGGAGCTACGCTGGCTCACCTACCTGCTTACCGACTTGGGAGAGGCGCCTCGTTCTCCTCCAGTTCTGTACGTCGACAACAAGGCCATGCTTGCCTTGTGTCAGAAGCACAGACTGGAGCACAGAACAAAGCACATTGCTCTGCGCTACTTCCTTGCTCGAGAGTTGCAGCACCGTGGTCAGCTTCGTCTTGCTTACGTGGCCTCTCGGGCCAACACTGCTGATATCTTACCAATGCATTTCAGCCTTGTGATCATCAGCGTTTCCGTACTATGCTAGGTCTTGTGCCTACCGGGCCTCATTTGCTTACCTCTTGACTTTGCTTGTACTGTGATCTATATACACTTGCACCTGCATGCTGTTAAAATCCTTAGTCGAGTTGGGCTTAGGAGCCATAGTTGGGAGTGACTTAGTTCGAGTTGAAGGGTTGAAGGAAAAGTGTCGAGAGATTTTGGAAGGAGAAAAGTGTTTCAATAATAGAAGGCATACAAGATATAGTTAAGGAAATGGGCAAATGGTGCACCACCAAGCAGGAAACTACATAACTACACTAAACTCTACTGTAGGCATTTATAAATGTATACAAATACATTTCAACACATGCTTACCCTTGCTAGGTTGAGATCAATGTCTTGCTTGTTCACCTTGCTTTATAATCCTGCATGTGAACTGGCCTTGTGGCCTTGAACTGGTGCTCCGAATGTGTGGTGACGTTGTGATCCACCTTGAGCTTGACCTTGCCTTGTTCTCTTGCTTGTCCCCCAATTTGCCTATGGGGGTGTGTCAGAAACATATTGTAGGCTGTCGTGGGGTAGACAATATGGGGTACAACTCTTTTAGGTTTTCATACTTGTACCCACCTGCTTGCTAGTTCATTCATTCCTCGTTGTTTTTCTCACAGGTAACGACACGGTTATGGTCGCCGTCGATAGGTTGACGAAGATGGCACACTTCGCTGCGTGCAAGACGTCGATCTCAGTCGAGGAAATCGCTCGCCTGTTCATCGTAGTTGTTGTTCGCCTGCACGGGATACCAGCAGCAATTATCAGCGACAGAGACACGAAGTTCACCAAAAAAAATCTGGAAGAACCTCTGGGAGTAGTTCGGGACCAGGCTACAATTCAGCTCGTCGTACCACCCCAAGACCGACGGTCAAACGGAGCGGACAAATCAGTCGATGGAGCAGTTGATTCGTGCCGCGTGCGACGACCCGACAACTTGGGAGCAGCAGCTGCCGCTGATCGAATTCGTGTACAACAACGCTACGTCAGCGACGACGAAGCGGTCCGCGTTCTACCTGAACTACGGGCAAAACCCAATAGTGCCCATGACGTCGAGTACGGACAACCCCACGCCACGCGCACAGCAATTCGTCGAGATTTTACAGGTTGCCCGAACCAGAGCCGCAGAAGCATTTAAAGAAGCAAATGTCATCGCTAAACGCAACGCTGACTGCCACCGCCGCCCAGACACGTACCAGTCAGGAGACTACGTACTACTTGACGCGCAAAATCTGCGACTGCTTGACGTACCAAAAATGCCTCGTGCATACATTCCAACCAAAACCGCTTCGCCCATACATCCCAACCACGAGCCAACTGCCTCGTCACCACCCGCCATCCATGACTCGCCCTGCATTGGAGCCGATCATTGAGCCCGAGAAAATTCTGAACCGTCGGATTTGACACCCTACCGGTGTCAAGAGGATTGAATCCCTCGTTCGCTGGAAGGATCGCACGCTAAGTGGGGATAGCTGGGTGCCCCTGGCCAACATTGAGAACCACCATGCCCTGCAAGTGTACCTGAGGAGCCGAGGTTTCCGCGATATACATGCACTCGCGTATCGGAGGGGGCTTCTTGAGGTGGGGGTAGTGTAAGGAATTTTCTCGACATTCCTTATTGAGACCAGCAACACCGCGTACAGCAGCAGCCGTTGTTCACCCGTCACTGCTAACGGGGCTTCTTTAACTTCGCGTGCAATGTTTCAACAAACCTCGCACTTGTGGCTCGGCCGTATCGGCCTATGCTTTGGGACTAGCCCGAACCTCGCTGCCAACGTAGTACTAGCTAGCTCGCACGCACCGCGTAACCGTTTTGCATGTTTCGCGTATAAATGTTCGCTCATGCCTTCCTTCACATTTTGTACTCGTTTGACACTTAGTGCAATCTTCGCTACCTCGATCAGATTCCACCCGTAACAGTATGCCTTTTTGGTTCTTATCATTCGTGTCCCACCCTTAGGGCGTGGAACATTTTAACGACCACGGCAAATGGTAGGAAAGACGGTTGTTTCTGGCGATCCTCATTCACTGGCATGCATACTAGTCACCCTGAATTGACTGAAAAATCATTGGGTTTCTCGTAAGTAATTAGGGTCATACGCGCACTTTTTTATTTAAAAAGGGACATCGGTTGACTTCCAGTAATTACATGCGATGTGTTTGTCTAAACACTCTACCCATTTCCCGCTCCCCCCAATATCCCACACCCCTTTCGAATGCTTAAACTAGGAACAAATATTTCTGCTTATTGGGGGGTAGTTTTTATTGGGTGCGCACGTACTGGCGAGCAGCTTATAAATTAAGCACATTTCGCATCTCTATTAGATCTTTCGCTTCGCCAGACCCAGCCAACTGGTCGACAAATTGGCGTGGTCGTAAAAATGGAAAGTATATACCATCTCCCTTGTTTAGAAAATATCTCAAATTAAGTTCCAAGTTTACCAAAAAAAGTCTATATTTGTGGAATTTCGTTCACGTAGGGCCCAAAGTATGTTCAAACTGGTGTAGTCGTAAAAAGGGAAAGTATATTCCATCTCCCTTGTTTAGAAAATATCTCAAATTTAGTTCCAAGTTTACCAAAAAAGTCTAACACCTCGCCCCAAAAAAAAAAATGACACGTGTCGAAAACCTTGCCCAGCAAAACCATTTTTGAACATACTTCGGATCTTGCGTGAGTGAAATTATGAAAGTGGTGCCTTTTGAGTAAACCTAGGTCTAAATTTGAGAGAAATCCGAAAGTCAGGAGCTGGGATATACTTTCCATTCTAAGTGTTGGGAAATTATACGGGCAGTCACTATTTCGCCGGTTTTATCACGTTTGGTTACAGGGGTATTATAAACAGTCATAGTATAGTAGATTACTATCGCGGGTGATCACAGTACTGTCGCGGATGGTCACACCTCGCCCCAAAAAGCTATCACGTTTGGCCACTCGATGAAACGATCGTTATAAAATTGAAACAACAAAAGAAACTGTAGAGATTCACGGGAATCCCAATTGTGATTGCTTCTTACCTTGCGCATAATTCTAACCTGACATGTAGGGGACTGAAGAAAAAATATAAACCCCTATACGATGGCACGTTTTCCGCGAGGCATCAACCCTAAACACCATGCGCCAAGGTGTTTAGGGTGTCAGAACATATAGCTTACCTGTTTGTGTAGGCTATAGTGGGGTATCCCATAGGGGGTACAACACATTAGGGTTTCCTATTTGTATTCACTTCACTTCATAGTCATTCATTCTCGTTCTTTGATTTCACATGGAATCAGAGCAGGTTCCCTCCTAGGGACTGCTTCTAGGGCCCACCGAACCGCGCCCCGAGGCGCGTTTTTTTTTTTTTTTTTTTTTTTTTTTTTTTTTAGCGACCCGTCGTGTCGCCCTTAGCGGCCCGCTGCGCCGCCCTTCCCCTAGCGGCTCCGCCGCCCTTCCCTAGCGGCCCCGCCGCCCTTCGATCGCGGCCCCACCGCCCTCTGCTACGCGGCCCCGCCGCCCCCCCCTTCGATCGCGGCCCCGCCGCCCTCTGCTACGCGGCCCCGCCGCCCTCTACTACGCGGCCCCGCCGCCCTCTGCTACGCGGCCCCGCCGCCCTCTGCTACGCGGCCCCGCCGCCCTCTGCTACGCGGCCCCGCCGCCCTCTGCTACGCGGCCCCGCCGCCCTCCACTACGCGGCTCTGCCGCCCTTTGCTACGCGGCCCCGCCGCCCTCTGCTACGCGGCCCCGCCGCCCTCTTCGGTCGCGGCCCCGCCGCCCTTCGATCGCGGCCCCGCCGCCCTCTGCTACGCGGCCCCGCCACCCTCTGCTACGCGGCACCGCCGCCCTCTGCTACGCGGCCCCGCCGAGCCGCCCAGCAGCAGCCGGGCCGCCCACCAGCAGCCGGGCCGCCGCCGCTGCCGCCGAGCCGCCGCCACCTGCGCCGCCGCCGAGCCGCCGCCGCCTGAGCCGCCGCCCGGGCCACCTGAGCCGCCGCCCGAGCCGCCGCCGAGCCGCCGCTGAGCTGCAGCCGAGCCGCCGCCCGAGCCGCCCGAGCCGCCCGAGCCGCCCGAGCCGCCCGAGCCGCCCGAGCCGCCCGAGCCGCCCGAGCCGCCCGCGCCGCCCGAGCCGCCTGAGGAGCCGTGCTGCTGTTCCTGAGCTGTGTTCCTCTGCTGCTGACCTACCCGACTCTCCCAGCCCGGTGAGACCTTCAGCTGCTGTCATGGCCACCCCCAATGTTCTTACTTTTGACGCTGAGGGGAGGGCCATTGACTTTGCCGTCTGGATTGAAGACCTGCAGCTGTACTTGCTGTGTGATGCGATAGATGAGGTCTCTCTCTTTGACTTTGTCTCTGGCGCTGTCCCTGCCCCTCCTGCTGATGCTGACTCTGCCGTTCGCTCCAAGTGGGCGACCCGCGATGCTGCTGCACGTCTTGCTGTGCGTCGCCACCTCCCTTCCTCTGAGCGTGCCCACTTTAGTCAGTGCAAGACCGCTCAGGCCTTGTACGACGCTGTAGTTGCACGCTACTCCTCCCCTTCCTCCGCTACCCTTAGCCGCCTCATGCTACCGTTTCTCTTCCCTGACCTCGCTTCCTTTCCCACTGTCGCTGACCTCGTTACCCACCTCCGTGCTAGTGACACCCGCTACCGCGCTGCCCTTCCTGCTGAGTTCCGCGCTGCGAACCCTCCTCCCATGTACATCACTCTCTACTTTCTCGTCACCCGTCTCCCTGAGTCCCTTCGTGTCGTTAGGGACCAGTTTCTCTCTGTCTGTCCCACCACTCTCACTGTCGACCTCCTTGAGGAGTCCCTGCTAGCGGCTGAGAAGAGTATTGTCGCTGTAGGGGCCTCTCGGGGTGACCCTCGCACCCCCATCTTTGAGGGGTGTGGTCCTTCCCCCCTGCTGCCCTCTGTCGCCTCTGCCGCTGCGGCCGACCTCACTGGTTTTGAGTCGGTCGGCGCGGCGTCTGCCCCCAGCGGCAGACGCCGCTCTGGCAAGGGCAAGGGGAGCAAGGGAGCGGGTGGAGCTAGAGGGGGCGGTGGAGGAGGCGGTGGGGGTGGCGGGGGGAGTGGGGGTGGCGGTGGGGGTGGTGGCGGGAGTGGAGGTACTGGTGGCGGCGGTGGAGGCGGAGGTGGCGGCGGAGGTGGTAGCGGAGGAGGCGGTGGGAGCGGTGGGAGCGATAGTTCTGGTGGGGGAGGTGGAGGTGGAGACGGGGGTGGCGGTGGAGGCGGGGGTGGCGGTGGAGGCGGGGGTCGGAGTGGCTCGTCCCAGCGGAGCAGCTCTGGGGGTGGTCAGCGCCAGCAGCAGCAGCAGCAGCAGCAGCAGCAGCCACAGCAGCAGCAGCTCTCTCGCACCGTCCCCGCCCCTCAGCAGCTCCGTGAGTGGTACTCGCAGCGTTAGCGTGGTGGTGCGCTTGGTCCTTGCCCCTACGTTCTTCGCACCGGTGACCGTGCAGGGGAGAGGTGTGGAGGCGCCCACACAGCCCGCCGCTGCTTTGGCCGCCTGACTGACGCCTGGCGTCAGCAGTTTCCGGAGGCAGCTGAGATCCCCCGCTGGGGAGAGCTGTCTAGGGCTGGTGTAGCTATTTATGATCTTGATTTTGATGATATTCTCTCTGCTATGTATGCTGCGATTGGTAGTGATGAGGATGACTGTTACCGGTGTTTCCCGCCCGACCCGGGCATTGGTACTGCCGCGTCAGGTACTAGTGAGGCTGCTGCTCTCGGTGCCAGTGCGTCTGTGCTCTCAGGTGCTGGTGAGTCTGCCCTCTCAGGTACTGTGCCGGCTTCGGCCTCTCACACCTTCACCCTTGACTCTGGAGCGTCTCGCTCCTTCTTTAGGGACCGCACCACTCTCACGCCGCTGAGTCGGCCGGTTGCGGTGTCCCTGGCTGACCCCTCTGGGGGGCCTGTCCTGTCTCGCTTCTCCACTGTCCTCCCGTGTCCGGCGGCCCCCTCTGGCACCCTGACTGGTCTTTACCTCCCCTCGTTCTCGACGAACTTGGTGAGTGGTGCTGACCTCCAGGATGCGGGTGTCCACCAGTTCACCCCTGCTCGTCAGCGGGTGACCCACTGCACGGAGGCGGATACAGGTCGCCACCTGGCTACGTTTACACGTCGGCCAGGGTCGAGCCTGTACACACTGACCACTGCTTCTCCTCCAGGTGCTGAGTCTAGTAGGGTCCCTTCGTCTGGTCAGGTGTTTGCTGCAGCGTCCAGGTCTGGTCCTGAGTCTGCCCCCTGCTCGTGCCGTCGTCTGTCTCACGAGACCCTCCTCTGGCACCACCGCCTTGGCCACCCCTCTCTGCTTCGGCTCAGAGGCATGGCCTCGCGATTCCTTGTGTCTGGTCTTCCCCGGTCTCTCCCTCCCCTTCCTCCGGGCCCTGGCCCCACCTGTGTCCCCTGTGTCGAGGGGCGCCAGCGTGCTGCCCCTCACTCCTCCCAGTTTCCTCCGACAGAGGCCCCGTTGCAGACGCTTCACATGGACGTGTGGGGCCCAGCCCGCGTCCGTGGACAGGGTCAGGAGCGCTACTTCCTGCTGGTGGTTGACGACTACTCGCGTTACACCACAGTCTTCCCCTTGCGCAGCAAGGGTGAGGTCACTGAGGTGTTGATCGACTGGATCCGCGCAGCTCGTCTCCAGCTTCGGAGGAGCTTTGGCTCTGACTTCCCTGTTTTGCGTCTGCACTCGGACAAAGGCGGAGAGTTCTCCTCTGGCCTCCTGAGTGCCTACTGTCGTGCGCGAGGCATCCGTCAGACCTTCACGCTTCCGGACTCACCACAGCAGAATGGGATTGCTGAGCGCCGCATTGGCATGGTCATGGACGTCCCTCGTACGTCCATGATGCATGCGGCTGCTCCCCATTTTCTGTGGCCGTTTGCGGTCAGTTACGCTGCGCACCAGATCAACCTCCACCCCAGGGTCTCTCGACCGGAGACCTCCCCAGCCCTGCTGTGGACGGGGAAGGTTGGCGATGCGTCGGCGTTCCGGGTCTGGGGATCTCGGGCGTTTGTTCGCGACCTGTCTGCGGACAAGCTGTCCCCTCGTGCTTCTCCCTGCGTCTTCCTGGGGTTCCCCCCCGACGCCCCTGGGTGGCAGTTTTACCACCCCTCCTCTCGACGTGTTCTGTCCTCCCAGGACGTCACGTTCGACGAGTCGGTACCCTACTACCGCCTCTTCCCCTACCGCACTCTGTCCCTCCCCCCGCCCCCGCTCTTCTTAGTACCAGGTCCCCCCCCGGTAGTCCCCCTCCCCCCTCAGGGTCCTGCCCCTTCAGGTGTGTCCCAGGTAGACGCGGTCGAGCCTGTCGAGGTCACTGGTGACTCTGGTGCTGCTGCGGGAGCTGAGCCTGGGGGTGCGGCGTCTGGGGGTGCTGAGCCTGGAGGTGCCGAGTCTGGGGGTGCTGTGCCTGGGGGTGCTGAGCCTGGAGGTGCTGAGCCTGGGGGTGCTGAGCCTGGGGGTGCTGAGCCTGGGGGTGCTGTGCCTGGGGGTGCTGTGTCTAGGGGTGCTGAGCCTGGAGGTGCTGTGCCTGGGGGTGCTTCGTCTCGCCTGGAGCCACTCTCCCCACAGGAGCTGCGTGAGTGGTTTGCCAGGCGCTGGAGGCGTGCTGCTGGTGCTGGTGGTTCTTCGGCTGCAGAGGGTACTGCTGCTGCGCGCCCCGCCGGTGCTCGTACTGTGGGTGCTGGAGCTGCTGAGTCTGAGAGTTCTCCTGGAGCTGGTCCTGCTGAGGGTGTTGGCGCTGAGCCTGCCGTTGGCGGTCCGACTGACGGTGCTCCTGGTGCTGCGGCTGGAGGTTCTGGAGCTTCTGGTGGTGCTGCTGGAGGTGCTGTTGGAGTGGGTGCACCTGCCGGGGCTACTGGTGCTGTTCCTGCTGTTTCTAGCGTCGCCGCGCGGCCCTGACCGTACTTCGTTCCGCTCCTACAGCAGGTTCTTGGTCTTACACCTCCTCCTCCTCCCTTAGAGGGTCCGCAGCCTGTCCGGTCACAGCCACAGCTACAGCCTGCCTCCCCTTTGCCTGCTCCTTCTCCCTACGCTGGTCCGACTGGAGGTCTTACTGAGCGTCGTGAGCCTGCGTCTCGTCCTGTGTCGCCTGTTCGTACTGAGCGCGCTAGTGGTCGCGGGTCGCGTCAGCGTCCTCCTCCTATCCCTGGCACGCACCGGATGTCACTGCGTCCGTCTACTGCTCCTCTGCGTGCCCCTTTGCCTTCTCCTCCTGCTTCCTCTCTTCCTGCTCTTGCCGACCCGGAGTCGGACTCTCTTCGTGCTGCCAGTCCTACTGTCACGCGTCTCCTGGCTACTGCTGTCACTGACCCCTCCTTCGAGTCGTCTGCTGCGTCTGCCCTTGTCACTGAGCTTGTCGACTTTGCTGCGCGCTGTCGTCTAGACTACGCTGCTCGTCTTGTCACTGAGTCTGAGTCCGCCTGTCCTCCGTCCGTCGGGGGTGAGTGTGCCCTTGGCACGGACGTCCTTGAGGACAGGCAGGAGGAGTTCCAGTGTCAGGCCGCCGCTTCACCTCGTCTCGCGTCTGTACTGCTAGCCCCTGAGGGAGACCCGGATGCACCAGACATCCCGACTCCGCGCTCTTACGCGGAGGCGATAGAGGGTCCCTACTCCTCTCAGTGGCAGGCAGCTATGGATGCAGAGATGGCTTCCTGGAAGTCCACAGGCACCTACGTTGACGCGGTTCCCCCTCCTGGGGCGAACATCGTCAGTGGCATGTGGATTTTCAGGGTGAAGCGGCCGCCGGGTTCTCCGCCTGTCTTCAAGGCGCGTTACGTGGCTCGTGGCTTCAGTCAGCGGCAGGGGGTTGACTACTTTCAGACCTTCTCCCCCACCCCAAAGATGACCACTCTTCGGGTTCTGCTGCACGTTGCTGCTCACCGTGACTACGAGCTCCACTCTCTCGACTTCAGCACAGCTTTCTTGCAGGGCAGCCTGCACGAGGAGATCTGGCTGCGTCGCCCACCTGGCTTCACTGGGTCTTTCCCTCCTGGTACCCATTGAAGTCTCCGGCGTCCAGTCTACGGTCTCCGCCAGGCGCCACGTGAGTGGCACGACACACTGAGGACTACGCTCGCGGCACTTGGGTTTGCTCCTTCCACTGCCGACCCGTCGCTGTTTCTGCGCACCGACACCTCTCTGCCGCCGTTCTACATCCTCGTGTACGTCGACGACTTGGTCTTTGCCACAGCTGACACTGCTGGACTCGCCTACGTGAAGTCCGAGCTGCAGAAGAGACACACGTGCACTGACCTGGGTGAACTGCGCAGCTACCTTGGCTTGCAGATCACCCGGGACAGAGCACGCCGCACCATTACCCTGACTCAGTCACACATGGTGCAGCAGGTCCTTCAGCGCTTCGGCTTCACGTACTCCTCGCCTCAGGCCACTCCTCTGCCTACTCGCCACTCGCTCTCAGCTCTGCCTTCGGATGAGTCCGTAGAGTCGAGTGGCCCGTTTGCAGAGCTTGTTGGCTGCCTCATGTACCTGATGACCTGCACACGACCTGACCTCGCATACCCTCTTAGCATTCTCGCACGGTTTGTTGCTCCTGGGAGACACCGACCAGAGCACATGGCTGCAGCGAAGAGGGTGTTGCGCTACTTGTATAGTACGTCGGGCATGGGGCTAGTGCTTGGAGGGCGCAGTCCAGTGGTCCTCACTGGGCACGCAGACGCTTCTTGGGCTGACGACCAGGCTACGCAGCGGTCGTCACAGGGTTACACCTTCAGCCTTGGTTCCGGCTCTGTCTCGTGGCGGGCTACCCGCTCGTCTTCTGTTCTCGGCTCCAGTTGTGAGGCTGAGATCTACGCTGGGGCTATGGCTGCACAGGAGTTACGCTGGCTCACCTACCTGCTGACCGACCTTGGAGAGCAGCCTCGTTCTCCTCCAGTCCTGTACGTAGACAACAAGGCCATGCTGGCCTTGTGTCGAGAGCAGCGACTGGAGCACAGAACGAAGCACATTGCTCTTCGCTACTTTCTTGCTCGCGAGCTACAGCAGCGTGGACAGCTGCGACTTGCGTACGTGGCCTCTGAGGCCAACACTGCTGATGTCTTCACCAAGGCACTTGCGCCTTGTGATCATCAGCGTTGCTGCACGCAGTTGGGTCTTGTGCCTGTCTTGCCTCACTTGCTCTCCTCTTGACCTTGCTTGTACCTTCGCATATATATACTCTTGCTCTTGTATATCTCTATATATGATCTTGCATGTGAACTGGCCTTGTGGCCTTTGAACTTGTGCTCGGAATGCGTGGTGACTTTGTGATCCACCCTGAGCTTTGCTTTGCTTTGCTTGACTGGCCTTGTGACCCCTTGTTCTCCCCCACTTTGCCTATGGGGGTGTGTCAGAACATATAGCTTACCTGTTTGTGTAGGCTATAGTGGGGTATCCCATAGGGGGTACAACACATTAGGGTTTCCTATTTGTATTCACTTCACTTCATAGTCATTCATTCTCGTTCTTTGATTTCACATAGGGTTGATGCATCCCGTATTAAATCCCATCCAAATGGGTTTTTTTTTTTCGTCTTAGGAACAGAAATTACCCTTCGAGTTGAGAAGAAAACGAGAATGAATGAACTATGAATGAACTGAGTACAAGTACTAACCCTAATTGGGTTGTACCCCTTATGGGCTACTTGACTATAGCCTACACAATAAGCACAAGCTATATGTTCTGACACACCCCCATAGGCAAACTGGGGGAGAACAAGGGGTCACAAGACCAGTCAAGCAAAGCAAAGCAAAGCAAGCTCAGGGTGGATCACGAAGTCACCACACATTCCGAGCACAAGTTCAAGGCTACAAGGCCAGTTCACATGCAGGAGTACATATATATAAAGGACTAGACAAGCAAGAGCAGGAGTATATATATATGCAACAGTACAAGCAAGGTCAAGAGGTGAGCAAGTGAGGCAAGACAGGCACAAGACCCAGCTGCGTGCAAAAGCGCTGATGATCACAAGGCGCAAGTGCCTTGGTGAAGACATCAGCAGTGTTGGCCTCAGAGGCCACGTACGCAAGCCGCAACTGACCACGCTGCTGTAGCTCACGAGCAAGAAAGTAGCGAAGAGCAATGTGCTTTGTTCTGTGCTCCAGTCTCTGCTCTCGACACAAGGCCAGCATGGCCTTGTTGTCTACGTACAGGACTGGAGGAGAACGAGGCGACTCTCCAAGGTCGGTCAGCAGGTAGGTGAGCCAGCGAAGCTCCTGTGCAGCCATGGCCCCGGCGTAGATCTCAGCCTTACAACTGGAGCTGAGAACAGAAGACGAGCGAGTAGCCCGCCACGAAACAGAGCCGGAACCAAGGCTGAAGGTGTAGCCGTGTGACGACCGCTGCCTAGCCTGGTCGTCAGCCCAAGAAGCGTCTGCGTGCCCAGTGAGGACCACTGGACTCCGCCCTCCAAGCACTAGCCCCATGCCCGATGTACTGCACAAGTAGCGCAACACCCTCTTCGCTGCACCCATGTGCTCTTGTCGGTGTCTCCCAGGAGCAACATAGCGTGCGAGAATGCTAAGAGGGTATGCAAGGTCAGGTCGTGTGCAGGTCAACAGGTACATGAGACAGCCAACAAGCTCTGGATACGGGCCATTCGACTCTACGGACTCATCCGAAGGCAAAGCTGAGAGCGAGTGGCGAGTAGGCAGAGGAGTGGCCTGAGGCGAGGAGTACGTGAAGCCGAAGCGCTGAAGGACCTGCTGCACCATGTGTGACTGAGTCAGGGTGATGGTGCGCTGTGCTCTGTCCCGGGTTATCTGCAAGCCAAGGTAGCTGCGCAGTTCACCTAGGTCTGTGCACGTGTGTCTCTTCTGAAGCTCGGACTTCATGTAGGCGAGTCCACCAGTGTCACCTGTGGCAAAGACCAAGTCGTCGACGTACATGAGGATGTAGAACGGCGGCAGAGAGGTGTCGGTGCGCAGAAACAGCGACGGGTGGGCAGTAGAAGGAGCAAACCCAAGAGCCGCAAGCGTAGTCCTCAGTGTGTCGTGCCACTCACGTGGCGCCTGGCGGAGACTGTAGACTGGACGTCGGAGACTCCACTGGGTACCAGGAAGGAAAGACCTAGTGAAGCCAGGTGGGCGGCGCAGCCAGATCTCCTCGTGCAGGCTGCCCTGCAACAAAGGTGTGCTGAAGTCGAGAGAGTGCAGCTCGTAGTCACGGTGAGCAGCAACGTGCAGCAGTACCCGAAGAGTGGTCATCTTCGAGGTGAGAGAGAAGGTCTGAAAGTAGTCAACTCCCTGCCGCTGACTGAAGCCACGAGCCACGTAACGCGCCTTGAAGACAGGCGGAGAACCCGGCGGCCGCTTCACCTTCAAGATCCACATGCCACTGACGATGTTCGCCCCGAGAGGGGGGACAGCGTCAACGTAGGTGCCTGTCGACTTCCAGGAAGCCATCTCTGCATCCATAGCTGCCTGCCTCCGAGAGGAGTAGGGACCCTCTACGGCCTCCGCGTAAGAGCGCGGAGTCGGGATGCCAAATGCATCCGGGTCTCCCTTAGGGGTAAGCAGTACGGACACAAGATGAGGTGAAGCGGGTGCAAAGCTCTAGAACTCCTCCTGCCTGTCCTCAAGGACGTCCGTGCCAAGGGCACACTCACCCCCGACGGACGGATGACAGACACACTCAAACTCAGCAAAAAGACTAGCAGCGTAGTCTAGGCGAGAGCGAGCAGCAAAGTCGGCGAGCTCAGCAACTAGGGCACACGCAGCAGTGGACTCAAAAGAAGGGTCAGTGACAACAGTAGGCACGAGACGCGCGACAGTAGGACTGGAAGCACGAAGAAAGTCCGACTCCGGGTCGGCAAAAGCAGAAAGAGAGGACTCAGGAGGAGAAGGCAAAGGGGCACGCAGAGGAGCAGTGGACGGACGAAGAGACATCCTGTGCGTGCCAGGGACAGGAGGAGGACGCTGACGCGAACCACGACAGGCGACGCAGGGCAAGACGCAGGCTCACGACGCTCAGTAAGACCTCCAGTAGGACCAGTGTAGGGAGAAGGAGCAGGCAAAGGGGAGGTAGGCTGCAACTGTAACTGTGACGGGACTAGCTGTGGACACTCCAAAGAAAGAGGAGGACCAGTAGAAGGCGGAAGACCAAGAACCTGCTGCAGGAGTGGAACGAAGTACGGTTGAGGCCGCGCGGCGACGCCAGACACAGCAGATACAGCACTAGTACCCCCAGCAGGAGCACCCGCTCCAGCTGCACCTCCAGCAGCGCCAGAACCTCCAGCAGTACCAGGAGTACCCGCAGCAGGACCGCGAGCAGTAGTCTCAGCTCCAACACCTTCAGCAGCACCAGCTCCAGTCGAACCCACAGGCCCAGCAGCTCCAGTACTCTCAGAACGAGCACCTCCAGCACCCGCGACAGCAGCACCCTCAGTAGCCGAAGGTCCTCCAGCACCCGCAGCACGGCTCCAGCGCCGGGCAAACCACTCGCGCAGCTCCTGTGGAGAGAGTGGCTCCCGTAGGGACGAAGCACCCGGAGAAGCTCCAGGGGGAGCACCTCCAAGCTCAGCACCCCCAGGCTCAGCACACCCTGGCTCAGCACCCCCAGGCTCAGCACACCCTGGCTCAGCACCCCCAGGCTCAGCACCCCCAGGCTCAGCACCCCCAGGCATAGCACCCCTAGGCTCAGTACCCCCAGGCTCAGCACCCCCAGTCTCAGCACCCCCAGTCTCAGCACCCCCAGGCTCAGCACCCCCAGTGTCAGCACCCCCAGGCTCAACACCCTCAGCAGCACCACAGTCACCAGTGACCTCGACAGGCTCGACTGCGTCTACCTTGGACACACCTGAAGGGGACGGACCCTGAGGGGGGAGGGGGTCTACCGGAGGGGGACCTGGTACAAGAAAGAGCGCCGGCGGGGGGAGGGACGGAGTGCGGTAGGGGAAGAGGCGGTAGTAGGGGACCGACTCGTCAAACCTGACGTCCTGGGAGGACAGAACACGGCAAGAGGTGGGGTGGTAGAACTGCCACCCAGGCGCGTCAGGGGGGAACCCCAGGAAGACGCAAGGAGCAGCACGAGGGGACAGCTTGTCCGCAGATAAGTCGCGGACAAACGCCCGAGATCCCCAGACCCGGAACGCCGACGCATCGCCAACCTTCCCCGTCCACATCAAGGTTGGGGAGGTCTCCGGCCTGGAGACCCTGCGGTGGAGAAGTGAGCTGATGCGCCGCGTACCTTACCGCAAACGGCCACAGAAAATGGGGAGCAGCCGCATGCATCATAGACGTACGAGCGACGTCCATGACCATGCCAATGCAGCGCTCAGCAATCCCATTTTGCTGCGGGGAGTCCGGAAGCGTGAAGGTCTGACAGATACCTCGTGCGCGACAGTAGGCTCTCAGAAGGCCAGAAGAAAACTCTCCGCCTCTGTCCGAGTGCAGACGCAACACAGGAAAGTCCGAGCCAAAGCTCTGCTTGAGCTGGAGACGAGCTGCGCGGATCCAGTCAATCAGCACCTCAGTGACATCACCCTTGCTGCGCAAGGGGAAGACTGCGGTGTAACGCGAGTAGTCGTCAACCACCAGCAGGAAGTAGCGCTCGTGACCCTGTCCACGGACGCGGGCTGGGCCCCACACGTCCATGTGAAGCGTCTGCAAAGGGATCTCTGTCAGAGGAAACTGGGAGGAGTGAGGGGCAGCCCGCTGGCGCCCTCGACACAGGGGACACAGGTAGGGCCAGGGCCCTGAGGAAGGGGAGGGAGGGATCGGGGGAGACCAGAAACAAGAAGACGGGAGGCCATGCCTCTGAGCCGAAGCAGAGAGGGGTGACCAAGGCGGTGGTGCCAGAGGAGAGTCTCGTGAGACAGGAGACGACACAAACAGGGGGAAGACTCAGGACCAGACCTGGACGCTGCAGCAAACACCTGACCCAACGCAATAGGAGGAGACGCAGTGGTCAGTGTGTACAGGCTCGACCCCGGCTGACGGGTAAACATAGCTAGGTGTCGGCCTGTGCTAGCCTCTCTGCAGTGCGTCACCCGCTGACGCGCAGGAGTGAACTAGTGTACTCCCCCATCTTGTAGGTCAGCACCACTCACCAGGTTCGTAGAGAACGAGGGGAGGTAGAGACCAGACAGGGTGCCAGAGGGAGCTGCCGGACACGGGAAGGACAGGACCCCCAGAGGGGTCAGCCAGAGACACCGCAACCGGCCGACTAAGCGGCGTGAGTGTGGTGCGGTCCCGAAAGAAGGAGCGAGAAGCCCCAGAGTCAAGGGTGAAGGTGAGGGAGGCTGAAGCCGACGCAGTACCTGAGAGTGCAGACTCACCGGTACCTGAGGACGCAGAAGCACTAGCACCTAGAGCAGTAGCGTCGCAAGCACCTAGGGCAGCAGCCTCACCAGTACCGAGAGCAGCAGTCTCAATGCCCGGATCAGGCGGGAAACACGGGTAACAGTCACCCTCATCACTAATAGACACAGCATACATGGCAGAAAGGATAGCATCAAAATCAAGATCATAGATGGCAACTCCCGCCCTAGACGGCTCGCCCCAGCGAGGGATCTCTGTGGCCTCCGGGAACTGGTGACGCCACGCGTCCGTCAGGCGGCCAAAGCAGCGCTGGGTGGGGTGCGCACCCCCACACTGCTCACCCGCACGGTCGCCGGTGCGCAGGACGTAGGTGCACGGACCAAACAACCCACCCCGCTGGCGTGCAGTGTACCACTCACGGAGCTGCTGAGGGGACAGGGTCTCACGACCGCGCTGCTGCTGCTGGCGTGGACCACTACCGGAGCCACTCCTCTCCGCAGACCCGCGACCAGCTCCATCGCCACCCGCGCCGCCTCCGCCGCCTCCGCTACTCCCGCCGCCTCCGCCGCCTCCTCCACCGCCACCACCTCCGCCACCTCCGCTCCCACCGCCACCGCCGCCTCCGCCTCCACTACCGCCACCGACACCTCCACCCCCACCTCCACTCCCACCGCCACCCCCACTCCCCACACCGCCTCCACCTCCACCTCCACCGCCCCCGCTCCCTCCTCCAGTGCCTCTGCCCCCCTTGCCCTTGCGAGAGCGGCGTCTCCCGCTAGGGGCAGACGCCGCACCGACCGACTCAAGACCAAGGAGGTCGGCCGCAGCAGCAGAGGCAACGGAGGGTAGAAGGGGGGAGGGTGAACACCCCTCAAAGATGGGGGTGCGCGGGTCACCACGAGAGGCCCCTACAGCGACTATGCTCTTCTCGGCCGCTAGGAGGGACTTCTCGAGGAGGTCAACAGTGAGGGTGGTGGGACAGACTGAGAGGAAGTGGTCCCTGACCACGCGAAGGGAGTCAGGGAGTCGAGTGACTATGTACTAGAGAGTGATGTACATGGGGGAGGGGTTCTTGGCGCAGAAGTCAGCAGGAAGCGCAGCGCGGTAGCGAGTGTCACTAGTGCGGAGGTGCGTAATGAGGTCAGCGACTGTGGGAAAGGCAGCAAGGTCAGGGAAGAGGTACGGTAGCCTGAGGCGGCTCACTGCAGTAGTGGCAGGGGAAGAGTAGCGCGCAACTACAGCGTCGTACAAGGTTTGAACACTCTTGTACTGACTAAAGTGCGCGCGCTCAGTGGTAGGCAGGTAGCGATGCACTGCAAGACGTGCAGCAGCATCGCGAGTGGCCCACTGTGGCGTCGGCATCGGCAGCAGGGGCAGGGGAAGCACCAGATATGAGGTCAAAGAGGGAGAGACCGTCTGCCCTATCGCACTGTAGGAAAAGCTGCAGGTCATCTACCCAGACGTCAAAGTCAATGGCCCGACCCTCTGCGTCAAAAGTGAGAACACTTGGGGTAGCCATGACAGCAGTAGACTAGCAGCGCTAACTGTAGAGCAGGGGCAGTGTGGTGACAGAGGCGCTGCGCTCACCAGACAGGGCGGTTCGGGCAGCTCGGGCGGCGCGGCAGTAACTGTGGCTCGGCGGCACCCGCGGCTCGACTCCTTAGCTGCTCGGGCGGCTCGGGCGGCTCGGGCGGCTCGGGCGACTTAGCGGCGCGGGCGGCCCGGCTGCGTAGGCGTTCGGGCGGGGCCGTAGGTAGGGCGACGGGGCCGTGTCGAAGGTAGGGCGACGGGGCCGGTGCGCAGATAGGGCGACGGGGCCGGGGCCGAGGCGCAGCTAGGGCGACGGGGCCGGGTCGAAGGTAGGGCGACGGGGCCGGGGCCGGGCCGTAGGTAGGGCGACGGGGCCGGGGCCGGGTCGTAGGTAGGGCGACGGGGCCGGGGCCGGGGCCAGGCCGTAGGTAGGGCGACGGGGCCGGGTCGAAGGTAGGGCGACGGGGCCGGTGCGCAGGTGGGGCGACGGGGCCGGGGCCAGGGCGCAGGTAGGGCGACAGGGCCGGGTCGAAAGTAGGGCGACGGGGCCGGTGCGCAGGTAGGGTGAAGAGGCCGGGGCCGGGGCGCAGGTAGGGCGACGGGGCCGGGTCGAAGGTAGGGCGACGGGGCCGGGGCCGGGCCGTAGGTAGGGCGACGGGGCCGGGTCGAAGGTAGGGCGACGGGGCCGGGGCGCAGGTAGGGCGACGGGGCCGGGGCGCAGGTAGGGCGACGGGGCCGGTAGGGCGACGGGGCCGGGGCGCAGGTAGGGCGACGGGGCCGGTAGGGCGACGGGGCCGGTAGGGCGACGAATCAGGGGCCGCTAAGGCGGCGCGACTCAGTCAAGGAAGGGAGCGCAACTCGGGCTAAGCGCGCTCTGGGCAGGAAAAAAAAATCTTTCGACTTGGTGGGCCCTAGGCACAGTTCCCACGAGGGAACCTGCTCAATACCATGAGAAGAAAACGAGAATGAATGAACAATGAATGAACTGAGTACAAGTACTAACCCTAATTGGGTTGTACCCCTTATGGGCTACCCCACTATAGCCTACACAATAAGCACAAGCTATATGTTCTGACACGAGTTTCACTCGTCTAAAAGTTATATTGTTATGGACATTATGCATTAGTCGAACAGTGTACAATCGAATAAGAACAAGAAATTGCATATGTTCTTGACGAGTTACTGAGAGCTATCGCAAAACTATTTTGTAACACTACGGACAAAACTGCGCGCGAGAAAACTTTCCTTGAATCCCTACTGTGACTTCAGTAGTTTCAACTTTCTATCTAGCTTTCAACGAATGACCAAACGTGATAGCTTTTCGGGGCAAGGTGTGACCATCCGTGATAGCACTATGATCAGCCGCGATGCAAATGTACTGTATTGTGACTGTTTGTGATACCCCTGTGACCAAACGTGATAAACCAGGCTTGATTGTGACTGCCCATATAATTTCCCAAAAATGTTCTACGCGGTCTCCCTGCTGAACCTTGAGCAGGCCACTTTTCAGCTGTGATTTTCCATTCATCTGCTCTTTTTCAGGTGCTTGCCAACGTGTGTGCCTTTTCCATCATCGTGGTTAGCTCCGTGAGGCAAACACATTTCTATTTCTCGTACCCACGAGTCTTTGGAGTCTCCTAAAAAAATCTCCCATCGTCACGACACCGTCATCCCATTCCCCTCCCCACCCACCCCCTCAACTTCCCCGAGAAGCCAATTACGATGTGCTTTATTGGGGAAAATATGTCACAGGTAACCATCATTGGATTCGATAACGTGAATGGTAAAAAAATAGCGCGTACGGTCACTGTATCGGGTTTGCTGACGGGATTGGTAAGTGGGGTCACGGATTCAGTCGCTTACAACAGGCAAAAAATCACGCGAATGGTCACACATGTAACTCCCGCCAAAAATTCCAGAAACTCTACAAAATCCCCGCTCGCGCCCAACCAATCAGCTAATTTCAATAAAAACTAAAACCCAATCGGAATCGGAAGTGGTTTGGGAATGGATCAACCCTAAACACCTGGCGAATTGTGTTTAGGGTTGATTCATCCGAAAATGCTTCCAGGTTCGTTTTGGGTATTATATTTTTTGGGCGGGAGTTTCATCTGTGACCATTCGCGTTTTTTTAACCAGTTGATAGTGACTGATTCCGTGAAACGTTTTATCAGTCGCATGAAAACACCCTTCGCAGTGACCGCTCCCTTTATTTTTTTTTTACCAAATAGGTTATCGAGTCCTGTGATGGTTACGAATGGCATATTCTCCCTGCTTTACTGTACAGTATGTACATTAGTGCACAGCACAGACAGACAGGAAGGGCTGGCGACTGTGTACCCTGGCGCATGCCGTAAATGGCGGAAACATCCGTGTGAGCTCCAGATTTTTTTCCAGGTGTTGCTCATCATTCCAACACGCCCGGGACGTGGGCGCAGACAGCCACCAGGAGCAGAATGGAGAAGTCAAGAAGCGAAACATTTACACGACGTTTCAGATCACCTGTTCTTTGCAGTTACACTTTCTGTACACTCCTCGCAAGATTTCGACTGCAATCAAGTGTAGTGGTGCCGAGTTTTCGTCCACAGCCCTTTGAACGAATTTTAACCAGGCTTCGAAATATTGAAACAGTACTGTACATGACTACAGATCGTGCAGCATTCTTTCCGTCCACTGTACAAACGGCGTGAGGAGAGTACAAACGTCCCCACTAGCCCACGGACATTCCCACTTGTCTATTAATTACGATCGATAAAAAAAAAAAAAAACAGCTGGGCAGGGCAGTACAGTATCGTAGATGTTTACACTTGATCTCGTTTTGTTGGCCTTTGCGTTTCTGATAGTTTCGATCCAGAGTAGAGCGCAAAATTTGAAGCGGCAAAATCGGGCTTCCCAAACGTAGTGATCTCTCCTGATTGTTACTGCAGTAAGTACTGTCATGCGAGGTCGAAGTCTTTCTGTATAAAGACCCTACGCCTAACTTGCACCCTACACACTCTTCTAACTCCCGCGCATGTCCTGTCATTGGATGCATGAAGCTATGTACTTTTGTCGTTCGAGCATTTCACCGAGCGTGAAGTGTAGAAAACCGCAAATGAGGGTTTCGTAAGCGCGTCGCCAGGAGAAAGGAAGACTCGCAGGATCCACCCACCAGGGTTTGCTTGTCGAGTTGTGGGTTTGGGTCGTTTTGTGACGCAACGCGAAGGATCCTCGCCTCCACGCCTCGCCTCTCCCTACGCCTCTCCCTTTGCCTTGCCTCGGCTCGCCTCGCCTCCCCTCCCTTCGCCTTTCCCTCGCTGTCTCGCCTCATTGAAGGGTTTGCTTTGCTGTTTTTCCCGCTCCAACCTCGAATTTCAGGCCAGCCCAGCATTCTAAACTGTGAAACACTGTTCAGCGAAAGAGGCCGTTGGGTGGCTTCGATTAGTTGCAGATCTGACCTAGGGGGTATCCCATTATCGTGTCAGACCCAGTTTTACTGGCGGGATCAGAGGCTGAAAAACGCGAGCTTGGGACCCGCAACCAAGGAGCGGGCCTGACAAGAGCAGCTGAGCTGGGGCACATCGTAAACCAGTAAAACCTCATCTAAACAACGATTGCATAAGGGTATCGTAACCTTCATTGATGTCAGATTCAGAAACCCGAAGTCTGGGAAACGGTGATACATCGAGGTAAGGCATTTTCGAAATACGCCCCAAGCAACTCATGAATGCACAGTACACCACCTCAGCTAGATGCTTTTGTCTTGGTGGGCAGCAAGAAGCAAACGCACGAATAGGTTCATGCGCGGCTGCCTGGCAGGCCGATGGTCGGTCCGCCAGCTTCGCAGCACCTAGCACAACGCAGCGAAAACACCCGCGCAGCCAGCTCACCTGCTCAGTACGAACAAACAACTGAGAAGCTGCACTGCAAAACCTCGCGTTGCCTTCGCTTTTGGCCTTTTCTTCCGTACCTTCCCTCCCACGCTCCAAGGAATTACAGCGGTCGCGTCAGCCGAATTTGCCCCTGTCCAACGTTATCAGTCGGGAAAGGATGCTCACCGTTTGGGCGTTGCAGTGAGAGAAATCATGGCTGTAAAGTCTAGCAGAGAGAAAGAAATCCGAGTGCTTTCCTCTCTCGTCGCATTTCGCTTTCTTGATCACCTAACCGCCCCTAGAAGCGTCTAGCTAGTTTCTATTTGAACGGAGCGGGAGTGAAATACCCGAGGCCGCTGGCACATCGAAGCGAGGCTGATAGGATAGCCATTACAGGAATACGCGGCGAACGAGTAACTAGACGGCTGTAGCAGCCACCACCATTTCAGTTAGGCCGTTTTCTCCTTACATGCTCACAAATCCGAACCCCATTCAGTGCTGCGACTAGCAGTGTCACGATTAGTAGTGTCACGCCTAGCAGTGTTACGGCTAGCATTGCTACGACTAGCAGTGCTACGATGAAGAGGGTCACAACAAGCAATTTCCCATTCGGGGCTTTAAGGAGGAGGAGCAGCCTCATGGTGGAGGGGCGAACGCGGCTCCCGCTGCTGGTCCTCTCTGTGTGCACGTTACTAGTCATGGACACAGCGCAGGTACGGGCAGCGTAGGTACGGGCAGCGTAAGTACGGGCAGTGTAGGCGCAGCGCCGCGGAGAAGATTCAGCAAGTCGGGAAGTGGAGCGCTTGTTGCGGTGGAGCAATACGGAAGCATGAGAAATCTCCGAGAAATCTCGAGTCGAGAGAGCGCTTGTTGCATACCCTCTCTTCGTCTCGCGGACGACCACTCCTGTATGGCCGTTGCTCCTGCCGTGTGACATCTGTATTCAATCATCCTTAAGAGTCCGCCTTCCGACGGCGACGCCGTCTCCACGATCCCTCCTTCTCCCCACGCTCCCCCCGCCGCCCCTACCTCTTCCCCATCCTTTCCCAGCCGCTACATCATCGTGAGGAAGCGTTGTCCCCCTTCCCCCTTCCCCCTTCCCCCTTCCCCTTCCCCTTCCCCTTTCCCCCTTGCTCCTTCCCCTTTCCCCCTTCCCCTTTCCCCCTCCCCTTTCCCCACATCCCGCTCTTCCGCGGCTTCCCCCAACGCAGGCCAAAGCAACACCGTGCCCCGGGCCAGACTCCAAGCGCTACACGATAAAATCCACCGACACGTGCGCGTACCTCCTAACGACCTACTTCGCCTCCTCCAATGACACCTTCGCGCAATTCACGGGAAGCGCCGGCTGCGCTGACCCACTTCAGGCCGGCGCTACCATCTGCCTTCCTAAGGGGAAGGTGCCGTCTTCCCCTCTTCCCCGTTCCCCCTCCCCCCTTCCCCCTCCCCCTTCCCCTTTCCCCCCAACTGCCGCTGATACTCCGGTGATTTTCCGTACCATCGCCACTGCCCATTCTCGTTTCCCCTCCCTTCTCCCCTTTCCGCCCTCCCATCCCTCCTCCACTCTTTTCCCCCCCGTCTCCGCTCCCCACCTACCTTCCCCCAATCCATTCCCTCCCCCTCTCGTCGTGATTCAGTCGATTCAAGTGATCTGTCCGCGCGGCTTCAAGCGCTACCCGCTGAAGTCCAACGACACGTGCACCTACCTCCTAACGACGTATTTCGGCAACTCGGGCCCCGCCTTCGCCGAAACGACGGGTTACAGCTGCACCGAGCCGCTCAACGTCGGCTCCGTAATCTGCGTTCCCAGGGCGGAAGGAGTGGGGTCGTCGGGGCAGACCGCGCCGCCCGCGATCATGTCCTCGTGCCCGCGCTTCACCGTGGCGTACGCGACGAAAGCGGACGAGACGTGCACGACGCTCGCGACGCGGTTCTTCTTCGCGAACGCGGATCTGTTCCGAAAGTACAATTCCGACCGGCCGTGCGAAGAGCTCGTGGCGGGCGCGGGCGCGGGGAGCAACGGCACCGTCATCTGCGTGCCGTCGACCGTGGCGCAAAGCACCACGATTCGGCCCATCGGGGCGCAATGTGAGCACTGAGGGGGGCCGTGGTGGGGCTTGCTCATGCCTCGAGGCTGATTCGAGTTGCGTGAAGATCAACGGAATGCTCGGCGCGTGAAATGCTTGCTGTTGACGCGACTCGCGTCTCTCAATTTTGCTGCCACCACGCTTTCTGCTCCTTGCCGCCTCCGCCCGCTCCCTCGGCATCAATCCCTCTCTCCTCATTCCTCCCTCCCTCCCTCCCTCCCTCCCTCTCCCCCCGCGTGTTGTCCGCCATGCGCGCACGACAGGGAGCGCCTTGAGCGATCTGATGAAGGTGTGGGATTCCATGAGCGCGTACGGCTGGCGGAGCAACGCGCCGTGCGCCTCCATGCTCGGAGTCACGTGCAACAGGGCGGGCGTCGTCATCCGCCTGTGAGTCACTCTCTCTCTCACTCTCTCTCGTGCGCGTCATCTGCATTACCGCTACAATACAACAGCCCACCGCTCCACCCCTCCACCACACAACCGCTCCACCACTCCCTGTTTTGAGCAGACTTTTGTTGCTGCAGCTCGTCCCGCCTTTCTTGACACCTTCCCCCGCCATGACACCTTCGTCTGTCGCATCAACCCCGCCACGTGCCTAATGCAACGCTCTCCTCCCGCTCCTCCCTGTTTTCCCTCTAATTTCCCCTTCCTTTCGTCTCCGCCTGCTCCTTCCCCCCCCCCCCCCCCCCCGCCCTCTTTTTCTCCTCCCCTTTGTCCCTGCCCCTCCCCTTTTTCCTCCTCCTCCTATTCCTTCTTCTCCTCTCCTCTGTTCCTCTGCCTCCGTCCATCCCGCTGCGTCCATCAGCTGGTTACCCTACCTCACCCTCGGCTCCTACATACCGCCCACCATCGCCGCACTCACCGGCCTCACCTCCCTGTACGAATCTCTCTCCCTGCCACTGCTCCTCCTCATCCGCTCCCTGCCCATTCCGTTGCCTTGCCATCGCCGCATCTTCGTGTTGAGATTTCTCAAAAGTGAATCCACTGCCACGGCTTGCTTCCCCTCGCCCTCTCTCTCTCTCAAGTGGTCTCTCGCTCTTTTGCACCCCTCCCACTCCTCCGCCGCGCTATTCACTGAACACCCGATCCGTACTATCCGTGCACCCTTCCTTGATGCCCTACTTCCCCACTCTCCCCTACCCAACTCCCCACTGCCCCACTGCCCTTGCCGCCCCTGCAACAGGAACCTGGCGCAGAACTGGTTCCAGGACTCCCTTCCCAACAGCATCAGCCGACTCGCCGGCCTGCAGGAGCTGTAAGCCGCACTGCACCCGCCCTGTCTATCTCCCCTGGGGGGGCACTGCTGCCGCGCCGTCACACGCCCTGCACGGGCACGCACTCTCTCCCCAGTTCTGCCGCTGTGCACTGCGCATGCCTCGTCTGCTCACTTTCCTCCTTCCTACTTGCGTGCGACGCCTTTCAGTTGGGTAGTCCAAGACCCTTGACTCTCCTCTCCACCTCCTCCGTGTCCGTCTTCCCCACCACCACCACACCATGTGCGGAGTGTGCAGATACCTGAACGACAACCTCTTGACGGGTCCATTACCGCTGGGCATGGCAGCACTCGCACAGCTCAAGACCCTGTACGTGCTACCACCCACCGCTGCCGCTGCTTCTGCTGCTGCCCGCCTGTTGTTTCGCCTTGCTGCTCGTCTCACCATACCCCCCGTGTGTGTGCCATGTCTGTGCCTCGTGTGTGCACCAGAGACGTGTCAGACAACAATCTATGGGGCACTGTTGACGTGCTGGGAAAGCTCAGGATATCCTCGCTGTAAGCCACCCCACCCCACCACACTCCACTCTCTATCTCGCTTCTACCTCCCTCCCCGTCCCCACCTGCCCGTTCCACCACATCCCGGCGAACCCACTCTGCCTGCAACCGCTGCAACCGCTGCACCCGCTGCACCCTCTGCAACCTCTGTCACCTTGTGTTTCTTGCTGCTACCACCAACCCATCTGGCCTTACACCATCCACCTCACATCTCTCTTCCCCCCTTTACCCTCCCCACCAGAGACCTCTCGGACAATCAATTTGCGGGAGCACTTCCTCGCCCAGGTGCGGCCATCTACCGAGTGTCCAACAACTACTTCTCCTTCGGTCTCCTGCGCCTCATGGCGGACTGCACGCTCCCCCGCACCATCACCGGCAACTGCCTCGCCGTCACCCTCGACTACCCCTGCACCGGCCCCGATTCCACGCAGCAGCGCCCTCTGGAGGTCTGCCACGCGTTCTGCGGGACGAGCCCGTCGGACCTGCCGTGTGGGGGCCATGGGGAGTGTTATCTGAACGGGCCGAATCTGATTCCCACGTGCAGCTGTGACACGGGATATGCACTCGGTCAGCGCCGCACCACGTGCGTGCCGCTTGGTGAGTGACCCTGCCCTGCCTGTTCCGTTCCGCCTGTGCTGTTCGGCCGTCCACGTACCTGCCCGCGCCTTCCTGCATGCCCCTTTCTGCTTTTTTCTATCTCCCTCCTCTCGTTGCTTCTGCTCCGTTTCTCCATCACCCTAAGCCCGCTCGCTCTCACCAATTTCCTCCTTGCAACCGTCCTCGCCTTGTCAACATCCTCTCCACCACCTCCCTCTCTCCCCTCCACTTTCCGTCCTCCCATCCCCCCAGGCATTGCGATCGGCATAGCAGTCGACTCCTCAGATCCCTTCCTCACGCCCATTCTCCTGGCCAACGCAACCTTCAAGACCGGAGTCCTCTCACTCACCAGCGGCCCCGACAGCTTCGGCGCAGCCTACATGCCACAGCCCATCTGTCTCTTCTCCATCACGCCTCCCACGAGCGTCCCCGCAGGGACCCCTGTGAATCCCGCATCCTCCCCAGAGCCTGTGTGCGGCACAGAGCTCAGTTTCAACGTCACCTTCTCCTTTCGGATCGAGTCTGTTGGGGTTAACCAAAACGCCACGGGCATGGCGTTTGTCATCTCGCCCGCCACTGCGGTGGGCGCGGGGGGCAGCGGGCTGGGGTACTTCTCTCTGGCTGGGTCCGTTGCGGTTGAGATGGATGCGAAGCAGGACGCGGGGAACGCCGGTGACGGGCCCGCCCCGCACGTGGCGATATCGGTCAACGGCGGCACAACAACCCTCGCCTCCGCAAAACCCACGACTCTCCTGCTCGTCATCCCCCGAACGCTCCTCGACCGGCGCTTGTGGGTGGACTATGATGCGGATCAGCACAAGATGTGGGTGTACCTAGCAGTGGACGATGGGTCGGACAAGCCCAGCCTGGCGCTGCTGTCTGGAGTGGACGTGAACCTGTGCGAGCTGCTGGCGCCATCAGCGAGTCAGTCGTCGTACTACTTTGGGTTCACGGGGTCGGCAGGGAAGGTGCCGATGAGGCACACCGTCACATCCTGGAGCATTGACACTGGTGAGAGAATGGGGGTGGGGGTGAGGTTGGCTTGAAAGTAGGGGGAGGGGAGGGTGTGGGGGGTGGGAGTTTTGAGGCGCCTCAAAACTGGTCGGCGGGGAAGGTGCCGATGAGGCACACCGTCACATCCTGGAGCATTGCCACTGGTGAGAACGGACGGAGCAGAGCTGCGCTTCCTCCTCTCCTTCTTCTTCTTCTTTTTCCGCGTCCTCTTCCCACTCTCCCTCCCTTCTCGCTGATACTGCCTCCGCTCCGCACTTGCTTGACAGCAGCTAGAGGGTTGGGTTGGGACTTGCACGTGCACCTCTTCTGGTTGTGTTCTACCCACACCGCTCTCTCACATGCCTTACCACCAGTTTTTTGGGTGCCTCAATAGTCGCTCCGCTCTCAACCATCCATCCATGCCTCTCCATCATCATTCATCCGGCTCGACTCCTCCTCCGCCACTCGTCTACGTGCCTGAACTTTCTCTCCTTTCTCTGTGTTGCTGATGTGCTTTTCATTGTTCTGCAGTGCCACCGGTGCAGCAAACGCAAGTGGCAATACCTGGTACACACCCTGCTCAGCACCCTCCTCACAGCAACCTGCTCACAGCACTCCTCTCATTTTGATATTCTCAAGCACACCTCACCTTGCACCCCTCTTAATCTAGACCCTCCTCTCCCTACTACACCATCCTGCTTTCCCTCTTCCACTACAGTCACAGGACTCCACCGCAGCATATCAACATGTCATGTCATAGTTGCCCATTGCCCCATCACTCTCTCCCCCCCGTTCCCTTCCATTCCTCGGGCCCCCCACATCTTCATCCCCCCCCAACTCAACCCGAACCTACTCCTCCCCTCTCTCCTGACCCTCCCTTACTCGCCTCCCTCTTCCCCCCTGTACCCGTCCGGCATTCTCTCCCTCCCTCTCCTTCCCCACCACCCCTCTCGAACACCCATGCGCGCCACGGCAGACATGCCGCTGGGTCTGGACCCGTTGAAAGAGGTGACGAGCTATGGCAGCAACCGGCTGTTCCAGTACGCGTCAGCAGGCTATGCGCGGTCCCCGGACGGCTCTGACTCGTGGTCGCTGCTCTCACTCTCCTCCTGGCTCACGCCCTCCTTCATCGCCCCTGTGCTCAACCAGAACGGCTGCGGTGAGTCTTGCTTCGCCTTGTGTGTGTGTGTGTGTGTGTGTGTTTTTTTTTTTTTTTTTTTGGTTAATGAAACGCTCGCCTCATTTCAACTTCTCCTCCTGACTCACGCCCTCCTTCATTGCACCTGCGCAACCAGAACGGCTGCGGTGCACTGGCAATGTCAGGGGAATGGGGATGGACGGAATGGGTGGAATGGGTGGAATGGGTGGAATGGGATTGTATGGGATGGGATAGGATGGGATGGGTGAGATTGCAGGTTGGATTAAGAACGGGAATCTCGTATCATGGTCATCTGCACGTGCCTGTCCGTTATCATAATATTTTTCAGAAATCTCAAAAATACCCTGTCATGATCGTTGTCTCCACTTCTCTGGTGCTATAATACGTCCCTCCCCTACCCCCTTCTTTTGTTCCCATATGCCCCTCCTCTTACCCTCCCTCTCTGTCTCTCCTTTGCAGAGGCATGCTGGGCGTTCGCAGCGGTTGCAAGCATCGAGTCAGCGCACGCCATTCTCCACAGCGGGGCCTCGGCTGCACCGCAGCTGTCGGTGACGCAGATGCTGCAGGCCACGGGCTCGTCCACCTGCACACCCTCCTCGCCCGCGCTCGGCCTGCAATACGCCATCAACATGACCAATGCGGGCTGTGGTCTCAGCCTTGCCTCCTCCTCGGTGAGTGCATGCATGGCGCTCGTTACGGGAAGGAGTATGTCTGGGGAACAGAGCAAGCTGTCCTTCCATTCCACCCCCCAGGTCCATGTGTTGAGTTGAGAGGCACACCGTACAAGGCTGCATGGCATCCTTAGACCTCTCGTCAATTTTTAAGTCGACTTAAAAACCGTACAAGGCTGCATGGCATCCTTAGACCTCTCGTCAATTTTTAAGTCGACTTAAAAACCGTACAAGGCTGCATGGCATCCTTAGACCTCTCGTCAATTTTTAAGTCGACTTAAAAACCGTACAAGGCTGCATGGCATCCTTAGACCTCTCGTCAATTTTTAAGTCGACTTAAAAACCGTACAAGGCTGCATGGCATCCTTAGACCTCTCGTCAATTTTTAAGTCGACTTAAAAACCGTACAAGGCTGCATGGCATCCTTAGACCTCTCGTCAATTTTTAAGTCGACTTAAAAACCGTACAAGGCTGCATGGCATCCTTAGACCTCTCGTCAATTTTTAAGTCGACTTAAAAACCGTACAAGGCTGCATGGCATCCTTAGACCTCTCGTCAATTTTTAAGTCGACTTAAAAACCGTACAAGGCTGCATGGCATCCTTAGACCTCTCGTCAATTTTTAAGTCGACTTAAAAACCGTACAAGGCTGCATGGCATCCTTAGACCTCTCGTCAATTTTTAAGTCGACTTAAAAACCGTACAAGGCTGCATGGCATCCTTAGACCTCTCGTCAATTTTTAAGTCGACTTAAAAACCGTACAAGGCTGCATGGCATCCTTAGACCTCTCGTCAATTTTTAAGTCGACTTAAAAACCCTACAAGGCTGCATGGCATCCTTAGACCTCTCGTCAATTTTTAAGTCGACTTAAAAACCGTACAAGGCTGCATGGCATCCTTAGACCTCTCGTCAATTTTTAAGTCGACTTAAAAACCCTACAAGGCTGCATGGCATCCTTAGACCTCTCGTCAATTTTTAAGTCGACTTAAAAACCGTACAAGGCTGCATGGCATCCTTAGACCTCTCGTCAATTTTTAAGTCGACTTAAAAACCGTACAAGGCTGCATGGCATCCTTAGACCTCTCGTCAATTTTTAAGTCGACTTAAAAACCGTACAAGGCTGCATGGCATCCTTAGACCTCTCGTCAATTTTTAAGTCGACTTAAAAACCGTACAAGGCTGCATGGCATCCTTAGACCTCTCGTCAATTTTTAAGTCGACTTAAAAACCGTACAAGGCTGCATGGCATCCTTAGACCTCTCGTCAATTTTTAAGTCGACTTAAAAACCGTACAAGGCTGCATGGCATCCTTAGACCTCTCGTCAATTTTTAAGTCGACTTAAAAACCCTACAAGGCTGCATGGCATCCTTAGACCTCTCGTCAATTTTTAAGTCGACTTAAAAACCGTACAAGGCTGCATGGCATCCTTAGACCTCTCGTCAATTTTTAAGTCGACTTAAAAACCGTACAAGGCTGCATGGCATCCTTAGACCTCTCGTCAATTTTTAAGTCGACTTAAAAACCGTACAAGGCTGCATGGCATCCTTAGACCTCTCGTCAATTTTTAAGTCGACTTAAAAACCGTACAAGGCTGCATGGCATCCTTAGACCTCTCGTCAATTTTTAAGTCGACTTAAAAACCGTACAAGGCTGCATGGCATCCTTAGACCTCTCGTCAATTTTTAAGTCGACTTAAAAACCGTACAAGGCTGCATGGCATCCTTAGACCTCTCGTCACCATTCCACTCTATTCACCGTCCCCCCCTCCCCATCCCCCCCTGCCCCCTTTGCGTGCAGCCCCCCTTGTGAGAACCCACCCTACTAAGTGGCATGATTCTCCAAGTTGTCGTTCCACGGCTGGTCGTCCATTAAGCCGCCTGCTAACCCTCTCACGTCTCTCCCTTTTTGACCCTCTGGTCTCTCCCCACCATCCCCCTCTCCCCCCCTCCCCCTCCCTCCCACCAGCCCCCGAGTGTGTGTGAGAACACACCGTACAAGGTGGAGTCATACGCCAAGGTGTCGTTCCAGGGGTGGTTTGGGCTGCTGCTGGCCGTGCAGCGCCAGCCAGCCATCGTGCACATACAGGCCGACGCCGACTCCTTCCGCCTCTACGATGGGGTACTTTCCTGCCTGCCTATCTACCTATCTGCCTAAACCCTTTCCTTTCAACCAGCCTCTGGGCCTTCCTTGCTTGCTCGCTTGCTTTCTCACTCCATCCGCTCCTCCTCACCCTCTTACCCCATCTCTCCGACTCTTCATCGCTGCCCTCCACCTCTCCTCCCCTCCCCTCCCATCTAAACCATCCCTGTTGCGACGCGCTCCCTCCTTCCTTCCCCAACATCCTCCCTCCCTCATGCCCATTCTTTTTTCTGGCAAGGCCCAACCGCCCCAACCCAACCACCTCCTCTCTTATCTACCATATACATACCTGCAAACCCCAATCACCCAACCTAGCCCAACGTCCTTCATTCTCCTGCCACTCCCCACACTCCACCCTCCTTCCATCCCTCCCCACCCCTCTTTCCCCCATCCGCCAGACCTACGTGTACCAGGACCCCTCGTGCTACTCGTTCAACCTGAACCACGTGGTGGTAATAGTGGGGTACCTTATAGCGGGTGTGGAGTCCAAGGCACCAGGGCTGGCGCCACCCTACTGGATCATCCGCAACTCGTGGGGGCCGGACTGGGGCTCGGGAGGGTATATGCGAATGGCCATCCAGGGGGGGAATGGCGTTTGTGGAGTCAACACTCTGCCCGCTCTTGTCCCTGTTGTGAAGGGTGAGTTAAGGGAAGAGGGGAGGAGGCGGGCGCGGCGGGAGGGAGAGAGGGAAGGTTGGGGGAAAGTAGGGGAAGGGAGGGGAGGGGAGGGGAGGGGAGTGGTGGTGGCGGAGAGGGAGGGAGGGAGTGAAGAAACAAGTACTGAGGCGCCCTTTTTGCTCCCTGCCATTGTTTTTCACCGATCTATAGTGCCCCTTCAACCCCCTGACACTCTTTCCTCTCCTTTTGAAGCACCTGAAATATCTTTCCTCTTTACCTGATTCCTTCTCTTGTATTACCCCTTTCCTTCTTCCCTCCTTTCGACCTTTCCTCTTCTCTCCTCGCCACATATCCCCTGGCCGAATCTCTTCCCTCGTTCGACCCCTCCCCTCCTACCCACACAGACCCCACAAACCCCTGCAACCCCAGCTCGTTCCGAGTATCGGGGGGGCCGGCGCTGAACCCGTGTGGGGGATTCACATGCTCCGTGGACCCTGCCAACGCCACCACCAACGTGTGTGACTGCAAGCTGCCCTTCGTCATGGCCACCAACACCGACGGCTCCCGCACCTGCGCCTACTGTACGCCTCCCATCTGCCCTCCCTGCCCTATCTGCCCTCCCTGCCCTCCCTGCCGTCTTTGCCACCTTGACTCACTATTTTCTCCCTTGTGCCCTCTGACCCTCTGTGCCACCTGCGGCTTCTGTACCCCTCCCTCTACTCCACGTGGCGCCCCCATGCCATCTCGCCCTCCACCTGTTCCTAATCGCTCTCCCTTTGCTTTCGACTCACATGCTTCTCACACGCCACTTGCAATCCCCCTCCACGCCTCTCCTCTGCAGCAAGTGACGGCTAGTTACTCTTCTCGTGCAAAATACACCCTTCCTTTTCCTCCTCTCCTGTCCCACTTCTCCATGTTCGTGCTCATTCCTCTCCTTCCCTTCCCATGCATTTCTTTGCCCTCTCCTTCCCCCTCCTTGCCCTCTCCTTCGCTCTCCTTTCCCTCTCCTTCCTCTCCTTTCCCTCTCCTTCATCTCCTTTCCCTCTCCTTCATCTCCTTTCCCTCCCCTTCATCTCCTTTCCCTCTCCTTCATCTCCTTTCCCTCTCCTTCCTCTCCTTTCCCTCTCCTTACTCTCTTCGCCCTCTCCTTTCCTCTCTTTGCCCTGCAGTGGATGCATGTGGGACAGCAAACCGCAACCCATGCCTTGTGGGCACGTGTGTGAATGACGGCAAGGGAGCGTACTCGTGTGTGTGCCCCCCGGGCTACTGGCACGGGCTCACTGATGAAGGCTCTGAGTCCTGCTTCCCCGGTAAGTTCTGATACTTCCCGAAAGTGACTCAAACGTATGTGTGAATGAAAGGAAGGGGCCGTACTCGTGTGTGTGGCCGCCGAGCTACTGGCACAAACTCACAGTTGATGGCTCCGAGTCCTGCTTCCCCGGTCAGCCCTGCCTCCCTGCTCGATTGCCGCTGCTTCCTCATTGTTACTCGCTTGTTCATTGGCTAGTGCCATGCCGTGACTATGAATAATGTCTCCTTCCTGTCTCTGATGTGTGGTTCTATCTCCCATGTGTTTGCTTGTGCCATGGTATGGTGTTGCATGGCATGGTGTGGAATTTATCTGTGGCACCAACAGGGGATGCGGGGACGACATACATTGTGACATTCAGCAACGTTCGGTGCTCAGACATCCACCCCATCTACAGCCTCACTCTCACAGAGTTCAAGGCCAAAAACGTACGCTCCACATGCCTCGTGCCCCATGCTTTACGCTACATGCCAGATGTCACTTACAAATGGTCCTCTCTCTTGTCTCCCTCACGCTCCCCCTCCTTCCCTCACATTCTCACATTCCAGCCGCTTTCCCCCGTTTCCCCACGTTTACCCAACATTTATCCTCCTCATTTCACCCCATGCCATCCCACCCCCCCCCCCTTGGCACCTGCCTGTCCTCCCGCCCCACCAGCCCACGGTGAACTGCAACGCTGACATCCCTGTGGGCACGGAGGTGGATGTGTCCTCTGCAGTCACCGTCTCCGCCTGCACCGTCCTCTACTACACCTCCTCCGTGCGCTCTCTGCCCTTCCCCCGCCCACTTCCTGTGTCCTCTTCCGTCTTCCCTCTCCCTCGGCCCTCTCCCTCTGCCCTCTCCCTCTCCCCTCTCCCTCACTCTACTGTGTTAGCTAGCTTGGAACTGTTGTTTTCCACAACATTTTTTTCTACCCTTCACTGCTCTAGTTTCCCAAACTCCTCCCTACCCAACCAACTCCTACCTAGCCACACACTCCACCCCAATTTCCCCTTCCCGCACTCACCCCTCACCCCCCCCCCCCTTCCCCACCCACCACACTTCCCCTTTCTTCCACTCCCCCCGCGCGTTTCTCCCGCCCCCTTCCCCCTTCACCAGAAGGACACCTGTGCATCGCTCCAAACCTACTTCAACCTCACCAATATCACCGCTCTCAACCGCGGTCTGGACTGCACAGTACCACTCAAGCCCAACACTGCCCTGTGTGTGGAGCGCAACCCTGCTCTACCGGGCTTCCGCTACGAGTGCTCTCAGTGGCGCAGCGTCACTGCCAGCGATACTTGCGACTCACTCCGCCTCTCCGCCAAACCTCCTCTCTCCCCGCTGAGTTTCTTCCGCCTGAACATGGGGATTAACTGCGACCACATGGCGCCTGCTGTCAGCATTTTGGGCGAGAGCTCCTGGTCTACCAGCTCGTCGGGATACTTTGGCTTCCAGGTGCGGTGACGCGTGGTGATGCGGGGTGATATGCGGTGTGATGCGGTGCTGGAAGAGAGGGCCGGTTTCCTGCCTGTCATTCCTCTTGCCATGCCTTGTCTCCTTCCTTCGCTCTCCTCTACCCACACCGCTTTCCCTGCATCACCTGCCGCCCTGTTGTCCTTCCAATTCATCTCCCCCTCGTCTTCCTCTTCTCTCAACCTCGCTCTCCCGTGTCCCACCCAACCCCACCCATCCCCTCCCTTCCCCCTCACCTCAGGTGTGTCTGTCCAGCCAAGCAGCGTTCGGGCAGCAGTGCCCATCGGGCACCAAGGGAATTTCAACGTCCATGCAGTGTGCAGGAATCAACAGCAATTACTATTATAACATTCAAGGCGCCTTCAAGTCCTGCAACGGCTTCGAATGCCCTAGTTCTGTGCCCCCGGGAATGTGGATCTGCGACCCTGCCGGCACATGGACTCCCTGTCTCAATGTACCCTAACCGTCAGCCCAACTCTAACCCTAACCCTATTTTCTAAACCCTAAGCTCCATAATCTATACCTTATTCCCTGTACCTTGTACTCTAGCCGTATGGCCTGATGCGAACCCTCCTAACCCGTTGCTAGCTGCTTTGCTCTGCTCCCAGCAGAGGAGGGGGGGAGGGGAAGGGGGGACGGGAGGAGGGGGCACCACTTGCCAAACAGGTGTTTTTATCCGAGCTGGGCGTTTGTACGGACATTGACTTGACACATCCTCCTCCGTAGCAGCATGCGCTGCGGTGGAAGGTAAGGGAGTACAGCTCTCTAGCCGAGCACACTTCAACACTGCCAGCAGCCAACAGCATACAGCCATCAGCCCTGTCTGCGGTCCTATCAGACAACAACAGACACTCTGCTCCTCACCTGTCCTGACTGCTTCCTCATCCTCGCATGGCACCTACCCACGGCATCTCTCTGTTCTGTTCTGCCAAGGATTTCTTCTCAGCTGAGACCCACTCCCTTGCATGTCTTTCAGCCCGAGACAATACCCATGTCCGTATAACAAACATTAGTGAATGTTGGAATGGAGTCCTCCCGAATCCTGATTCCTGAATTAAGCACACCCGAATCCTCATCCTCCAGGGAGGTTTGCCTTTTCCATTTTGGGTTGGTTTGTTTGTGTGTGTGTGTGTGTACTTGTTGAGCAAGACGATTTTGTATGAGCAATATGATTTTGTGCTGGCATTTAGCTGCTTGCAGCAGGATCCAAAAAGCTGGTGATTGTGCTGTGAACCAGTGCCCTAGATACCGTATCAGACTTTGGAGTCTGAATCAGAGTCCGTTGAGACTTTTTTTTTGTACCTAGTCTGAACTCAAAGAATTTATTTATGTACCTTGTCAGATTTTCCAGAGTTTTTTCTTACGAGTTGTCTGAAATTTCAGCCAAATTTTACTAGGGTAGGCTGAGCCTCAGACTTGTATCGGGGGTACACTCTGCGCGCTTATCGGAGAAAAGTTTCCTGGAAGTTTCCTTCTGATATGCCCACTTCCGAGATGGCAGTGGAGTGCCAGGACGTGAGCAACACTCACTTCGACAGCTGGGACATCCAAATACACTCGTTCGTCGAGAATATCTTCCAGTTACGCTGAGGAAATGGTTGCGTGATTACGAGATTTCTGAAGACAAAATCTCGTCACATGCAAGTTATCGCTAATGTATTGTAAAGAATAGGCGACTTTGATGCTGATTCGCTGTAAAAACATCTGCAGCACGCACTGGTGTGAATTGCGACGTTCCTGATTCGTAGTGAAAGTTTCGTGTGGCACTGTCTGATCCTCACATGCCACGCCAAGCAACAGTTTCTGCCGGCTGCCAGCTCAGCTGCGTGGCACTTGGCCCACCTGATACAGATCGGGTGAACGATCGAATCACTTGAAAAGCAAATCCAAAACTGACAAAATCGGCACACATGCGAGAAAATGGGTACAGAACGGTAATCACACACGACAAAACGAAATGAGATCAGCAGAGCAGAAACAACCATGCGCTGCACGTGACAAAAATACTGGAACGCCGCCGACATGAGCAGAGGCGATGCACAAGCACGAGCACGTTGCCTGATGCGTTGGTATGGTAGGTTGTAATCAGCCTCAATGCTATTATAACTGCTTTTACGAAACTGCATGAACATATTAAATTTTGAAGTAACTCTGACAGTTCAGACAAAAAAAATTGTGCTTGTCTGAATTTTCAGACTAAAATTTTGAGGCACCTCTGACAGACAGAGTCCCAGGAGGGGTGTACTCTGAGGCCTCAGACTACCTCAAAACGAATCTAGGGGCCTGCTGTGAACCTCCTTTCGTCGCACCTGAACACACATGGGCTGAAAATCGAGAAGTTAATCTCCACATTCATGCATCACTCACTACCAACAACTCAGGCAACAAGCTTAGGACAGAGGCTCACACTTGGACTGGATATTTGTCAATGAGATGAGTAGAGGTTGAAGCTCATCCATCTGCTGAAGCTAGCAAACTCGAGCAGGGTACCATCATCTGTGTTGGAAATATAAGGCATCAGAATAATGTATGATGTTAGGTTTTAGTGTAGTTCCCTAAATAAGCCTCTAGGCCCTACAATAATTGTGCAATTATTGTAGGAGCTGCATTATTGGAGTTCAGGACTACGGGGGTAGAATTATTGGAGGTACCATTATTGGTGGGGATGGCTAGACTTTGGCAGGGTAGCTGCATGGATAAATACCCTGCTGTGTGCTCTCATTATCCATTCCATTGTCCTGAATCCTTTCAGTTGCAAGCTTTCTCTTGCTATTCTCTTGTACAATCAAGGCTTCCGCTACGACGGCACTATGCCTTTCTAGCAATCTGCACTGCCTTTCAACAGGGCGAGTGACAAGAGTCGCATAGCAATGCAGCAACTCTCTGCATTCAGCATGAATGGTTCACCACAACACTACATGGATGTTAGGGCATGCTTCAGCTGGTACAGAACTACTGATCACAATTGCTGGTCTAAAATTCATTACTGCCAGTATTTACCGTGCACCTTCAGCAAAGAGATACGGTAGGAAATTACATTCTGGAAGGAAGACTGAAATTTGGAAAGTGTGAGAACAAAGAAAGCCTGCATCTGATTGCAGTTTTCCAGTGTACGTATCCCTATGTGTCTGGGATAGTGTTGCAGCAGAGAGGCTGCAGGCTCACTTTTGTCAAACCAACATCTCAGTTCACAGCTACCGTACTTCCCTCCTCTCCCCACCCCCATCTTCCCTTCCCTCTTCCACACCAACATCACTGTGCAATCCCAACCATTCCTTCCTACCGCTCCTCCGTTCCTCACCGTGCGGAGGGTCCCTGCTGGAGGCCAACATAGCTGCTGCCAGCAGCAGCCACAATCATTGAGTCATCATTATTAATGGTGGCACTGCTGTGATTCCGATCCATGATCTCACTGTTCGCACACAGCGATGCAATCTCAGATCGCAGCGTCATAGCCCCCGAGGACCGCCCGTCCATGCGGCTGTGACCCCCTCCCCCGTGCCCCCCCATCTCCATATCATCCTCCGCTGTCGAAAGCGCTCGGCCCAGCCTAAAACGCCCAGGCCTTTCCCCTCCTCCTCCTCCTCCTCCTCCTCCTCCTCCTCCTCCTCCTCCTCCTCCTCCTCCTCCTCCTCCTCCTCCTCCTCCTCCTCCTCCTCCTCCTCCTCCTCCTCCTCCTCCTCCTCCTCCTCCCTCACCTCCTCCTCCCTCCTGTCTGTCCGCTGGGCAGAATTCGCGCACCATGGCGCCCAATCGCAGCACGACATCTGCCATTTCAGGGCGGTGGGCGGCGCGGCGCTTGATGCAGTCGAGGGCAATGTCTGCGAGCTCCAAAACAGCGTCCTCTGAGGCCGTCAGTGTCTTGTCCTTGAGCTCATCTATCTGGTAGTCGTGTAGCTTTATGGACGCCTGGGGGGGGAGGGGGGGGAGGGGGGTGAGGGGAGAAGAGAGCGTGTGAGAGGGAGGACGGGAGAGGGTAGGGTGCAGGAGGAGCAGATGGGAAGAAGGCGTCACCTAGTTGTTGCGTAAAAGATGGACGCCTGCGGTGGGGTGGGAGAGTGAGGGCACAAGACCAGACGCAAAGAAAGCAAGTGCTGCAAGGAAGCATTGGAGAAAGAAGCAACAGGGCAAGACCAGACTGGGGAAGGGCAGGGCAGGCACGGGAAGGCCAGATACGGCAAAACCAGGCACGGCAAGGCCAGGATGGCAGGGCCAGACATGGCAAGGGCAGAGACGACACAGGAAGGCCAGGCACGTGAGACGGGAAGAAAGGCGAGCGAGTGAGCGAGCGAGAAAGAAAGAAAAGCATACCCATTTGCCGATGTGGCAGGACCTGTCGATGGTGACTGGCTTGCCTGTAAGGATCTCCAACAGCACCACTCCGAAACTGGGGATGAGAGGACGGAGAGGGGTGCAGATGGGGGCTGAAAGGATGAGGGAAGGGAAAGAATTTCCTTTGGGGGGGGAAGAGGGGTTCGGGGCACACTGCACAATCTGGCATGCCTGCCTTAGAGTCGACTCTAAAATCAGCTGCAAGCACCACTGCTAGCACCCACCTGTACACGTCGCTCTTGGTGGTGACCATGGCAGTGCGGTTGTAATCCGGGTCCACATAGCCTGGCGTGCCTGCCACCTTGGTGGCGTTGTTGCTGCCCTCTCCGTACTGCAGCTGCTTCAGCAGCCCAAAGTCACCGATCTTGGCCTGCACTTGCACGCAGGGGGGGGGCGGGGGAAGGGAGTGCATGAGTGAGTGCGTGAAAGGGGGGGGGGGTTGTGCTGAGAAATAGTGCTTGAGAGTGGACTTTTCAGAGTTGCAGCGTGTGGGTGAGCTGGAAGTAGGGAATGCTGCTGAGTTTTCACGTGAAAAGAATGGGATTTGTTATGCGTCGTGTCACAAGCAGGTACATACGTACGTACCTCCAAGGATTCAGTGATGAGGATGTTATTGGGTTTGATGTCGCGGTGGATGATGGGCGTGGCGAAGCTATGTAGGTACGCCAGCCCCTCAGCTGCTCCCAGGGCGATCTTCAGCCGGCTCTCCAGAGTCAGCGGTACTGAGGGCCAAGGCCGCACAACACGTTGATCGCATCGCATCACACCATGTTGCATCGTATTAAATATCACATCACATCAAAGAAATACGTTAATGAAAAGCAGCAGCAGGAGAGGCCACTGGATACGGAGCACGCAGAGAGGAATGAAAAGCGAGTGATTGGCAATGGCTTCGGATAGAACCTGGTGGAGAGAGGATTAACGAATTCGCAAGACAGCAGGGGGGGAGGCGGGTGGACGGTCGGACGGACGTTTGGGGGAGCAGGTGGTCTAAACCGTAATTGGAGAACAAACTCATACACAAAAGTGAGACGATGATTGAGGCGAACTCCTGCTTACAGTGAGGCGATTACTGAGGCGCATCAAAATGGCGGATGGGCGGACTGACTTTTAGGGGAGCGGATGTGGTGGTCGAGGTCCCCGTTGGCAACGAACTCGTAGACAAGCACCTGCTCCTGCTTGGCCGTCTCCACGTCCATGTGCAGACAAAAGCCCAGCAGCCGCACCAGGTTGGGGTGGTGCAACGTTGCCATCGCCCGCACCTGGACGGAGTGAGCGTGGGAGAGAGAGAGGGGAGATGGAGGAGCGGAGTGCTGAACAGGAGCAGGGCCGACACAGGGAAAGTGAATTACGGTACGAGGAGAGCCGGCGTAGGGAGATCCTTCTCTCTGCTCAGAGCAAGCATCTTGGCTCTCTGTATTGCTGTCTGAAGCTTTGTTCTGTGGCAAGGCTCTGTACCCAAACAAGGCAAGGCAGGAATCGGCCACAAACCGACCTCAGTCTCGAAGTCGTTGGACATGAGCTTGACGCGCTTGACTGCAACCACCAGCCCGTTCTCGTTCACGCCGCGGTACACGGTGGCGAAGCCGCCCTCGCCCAGCACGTTCTTGTTGTCCCAGTTCTCCGTGAACGTGCGCACCTCCTCTATGCTGTACTCCTTGCACACGTCCAGATCCGTCCACGTGCCTGTGGTGGTGCGGGGGGTGAGAAGCGGGGGGAGGGGAGGGGGAGGGTGAGTGCGCAGGAGATTTTTGAGACGTCTCAAAGGTTGCCCCAGTTGTCGGTGAAGGCGCACACCTCCTCTGTGCTGTACTCCTTGCACACGTCCAGATCCATCCTAAACCCTACGTGCCTGCCGTGGTGGTGGTGGGGAAAGAGGGGAGAGGGCGAGAGAGATGTGGTAGGTGTGGGGAAGAGGGGAGCGGGAGGGGGATGGGAGGGTGGTGAGAGGGGGCGGGTGGATGGGCGAAAAAAAAGGGTCTGAAAAATGGAGAATGGCAGAATAGCATGTTTTATGGGGTGAATTGATGAAACTTATGCACAGTGGTGAAGTGTACATGCATGGATTGAACAAGTAACTTGAGTGCATCTGTTCAGCACCGCCGGCGGTGGCAGCAGCAGCAGCAGCAGCAGAAGACGTACGTCTCTTCTTCTGTTTCCGGAGAATGAGCACAGCAGCCACAGCAGCAGCGACAATGGCAAGCGCAACACAGCCGCCCACCACAATGGCAATGATGGCGCCCGTGGACAACGGTGGCGCTTCTGGTGCCGGTGCAGCTGGCAATGGGGTTGAGAGGGATGGGAGCGACAAAGGAGGGGAGAGGAGAGTCGGTACAAACAGGGCAGGGAGGAGTTACAGATGGGAGGAGAAGGGGAGAGTGAGAGAGAAGTGCCAAGAGAGTGAAGTGGAAGAGATATTCAAAGGCAGGGAGTGTGATCGAGGGGTGAGGCATCAAGGCGGTGTGATCGTACCAGGGGGAGGAGTGAGTGAGCAGGTGGGAGTGCCGTTGTCCAGCCAGAGCAGGTAATACCCATCATCACATGCACACGTGTACGCACTGTCAGCCGCTACTGACAAGTTTCCACCAGCAGTAGCAGTAGCAGCAGCAGCAGCAGCAGCAGCAGTAGCAGCAGCAGCAGGTGCAGCAGCAGCAGGTGCATTACCCGAACCGTCACCAAGAGCCACAGCAGCAGAAACAGGCACGCAAACACCATGCCCCCCGCAAGGCAGGTTCGAAGCAGTGAGGCCGCAGTAAGCCAGGCACTCCTCATCGGTCTTCTGTGTCTCGTTGGCCACACAGCTATCTGCTGCCACCGCCATGTCAAAGCAGTTGCTGCTCAGACTTGCCCGCCCGCGCCGGTATGCGTTTTGTCCGCCGCTAGACGTGTAGTCCCGCCCTGTCATCTGGAAGTCCAGGAAGCTCGCATTGTATTGCACCTGAGGAGGGGTAGTAGCAAGGGAACGCGGGTGGGGAGATTAGCAAGAGAGAGAAAGTAAGCAGGACGGGCAGAATGAGAATCAGAACCCTGAAATAAGTGCAGCTGAATATATATATATGAAAAAAATTGGAATGGCAAACTAAACGGTCAGGGAGGCAGGCGGGCGGAAGGACGGGCGGGCAGGCAGGCAGGTAGGCAGGAAGGTAGGTACCTGGTCGGGGCAGTAGAGGGTGCCGTTGGCGTAGAGTGTGGGGTCGCCATAGAAGAAGTTGTGTGCAATGTTGAGCGTGCTGTAGCCAGGGTTCATGCCCTTCATGTTGCGGTTCACCACGCCTGTCAGCGAGTTGTTGCTCACGTCCCTGGTGGACGAGGGGGCGTGGGGGGGATGGGGTGTGGGCGGGATGGGTGTGGGGGGGATGGGGTGTGGGCGGGATGGGTGTAGGGGGGATGGGGTGTGGGCGGGATGGGTGTGGGGGGGATGGGGTGTGGGCGGGATGGGTGTGGGTGGGATGGGGTGTGGGTGGGATGGGTGTGGGTGGGATGGGGTGTGGGTGGGATGCGGACGTGGGTGGGATGGGAATGGGTGGTATGGGGGAACGGAGCATGAGGGAGAGAAGCCACAAGGTGATGGTCGTGCGGAAGGGAGTGGGTGATGAAGTAAGGCAGTGCGGTGCGCTGTTGTGTTTCTTTACAGGTCTCTAAGTTGGGCGAAGTTGACAAGGCAGGAGGGCATGGTCCCATAAAACAGGTTGTTCCGTAGCACCCTGCGTGGCGTAGAGCAAGAGGTTTTGCACCCCACACACGCCACCACACGCCACACACCACACACCACGCCATGCCATTGATAGCCCACCGCAAAGCACGGCGCACATCATGATTAGGAGACAAGCAGACTTGACATGATAATACCATTCACTCGCAGCACCACTCATACACAGACAGAACACATAACAGCAGGAGTGGCACATTAACACACAGGGCACAGGGCATGTGAGTCCTGGTACAAGCACGAAGAGACCAATGCAAAGAGGGATTGAGTTAAAATGGCGTCATGCGAAGTCCAAAAGCACGTTGAATAAGCCAGGTTTAGCAGAGGGAGTGAGGAGGGATGGGGAGGGAAGGGGATGAGCAGAGAGGGGACTAGCAGAGAGAGCACGACAAGCAGAGAGGGCACGACAAGCAGAGAGAGCACGACAAGCAGAGAGGGCACGACAAGCAGAGAGAGCACGACAAGCAGAGAGGGCACGACAAGCAGAGAGAGCACGACAAGCAGAGAGGGCACGACAAGCAGAGAGGGCACGACAAGCAGAGAGGGCACGAGCAGAGAGGGGCAGGGCTGCGCACAGGCTGTTCATGCGCGTGAGGTTGCAGAAGGAGGACGGGATGGTGCCTGTGAGGTTGTTGCCAAACAGCCACCTGCATGACATGACAACAAGCCATCAGGCATAGGCACCCGAGAATTGACCAGAGGTGGGGAGCGGCAGTGGTCGAGAGGGGAAGGTAGGAGTGGTTAGAAGTTTCCTTGTACGGCAACATGAAAGTTGGGCAAGCACGAGAACTGTAAGCGCTTGCAAATGGCAGGGGCACCAACAGATGAAAGAAGAAATGACATCAGCCGTGAGTAAGAATCTGAACTGGGACGGGAACACCAATGCCCAAAACTTTTGAGTCGACTCAAAAGTCAACTCTGAACTGGGATGGGAACACCAATGCCCAAAACTGGCTCAGAGCAAGCCTGGGCGCTCGCAACAAGCATCGGCACAACGAAGCCGGGGTGCAAATCGGCAAGCAAGCCTGGGGCGACATGTACAGAGTCTCCAGGGATGTCAGGTTGGCAAGAGTATTGGCGACAGCCCCTGTAATGGCGTTGTTGCCCAGTGACCTGGTGGGCATGGCGGTGAGAGGACACACAGGTGAGGTGAGAGGCACAGCGCAGCAAAGGAGGGAGGAGGGATGTGCTGAGGGGCGCTGAGAAGTTGCAGCCAGCTTTGCTGGCAAAGGCACGGAAGTAGCGGCGAGGGAAGCTTGGTGGGTGAGCGTGCAGCAGCAGGATTGCAGTCTCCCTAGAAACCTAGTTGATTTCTCTGAATCAAAGCTGAGTTCAAATGAATCACAAACAGGAGGAGATAGGCACACTGCAGCCTAAAAAATCACAAGGCAGCCTTGAGAGGCGAGAGAGCGAGCAAGAGGAGTAACGCGGGACGTGGGGGACGACTGGAGGAGAGGGAACAGTGGTGCTAACAGTGCACTGAGCTGAGTGAGAGCAGAGATATTCACAGGTAGTGACCCTGCGAATGAGGTGACTTTCAAACTGACTCAATCGTCACCTCAAGAAAAAGGGCAGCGGTGCGGTGCTCACAGTGCACTGAGCTGAGTGAGAGCAGAGATATTCACAGGTAGGGAACCTGAGAGCTTGTTGCTGTCCAGAGACCTGGGAGTGCAGTGAACGGGAGGAGGGGGGGGGGGGGTGGTGGAATGGGACGGAATGGGGAGGGGGAAGATGTGGAGTCAAAGGGGGTAGGAGCGTGATAAGAGGTAAAAGGAACAGGAGTGCGGGATGTGTTGAAATCACTTTTGAGAATTCTCAAAAGGGGTGTGGCATAGTTATGAGCGAAAGCATGACCGTGTGGGTGGGGGTGACAAGCTGGGGACCAGGGGCGGTCTGAGAGGGGAGGATGGATGACGAAAGAGGGGATTATGAAAGCATTAGAAAGGCAGGGTATGGTATGGTATGACATAGAGTGGAAGCGTTCGTGGTGACGAATAGAAGGATTGGTGGTGAGGGAGGAGTATGAAGAAGTGTTTTAAGACGTCTCATAACACTTCCTCATACACATAGAGTGGAAGCGTTCGTGGTGATGAAAAGAAGGGTTGGTGGTGGTGAGGGAGGGGTGCGAAAGAAGAGGTTACAGGAGCTGGAGCGATGTGAGGTTGCCGATTGACTCTGGGATAGCGCCTGTGAGGTTGTTGCTTCCGAGGTAGCTGACAGAGAGGCGGAGAGGAAGGGTAGGGAAGGCACGAAGGCGACAATGGAAGAGGGAGAGAAGACATGGCAACAGGAGCATGTTTAGCTTGATTTGAGATCGGCTACGCCTTTGTGTTGTTGATGTGGCCGATACTGCTGTGGAGGATATAGGAAGTGAATGCAGCAAAACGGACGACTTTGGAACCAGCTCCAGCAGCAGTGCTACAACCAGCAGCAGTGGCAGTGACGGCAACAGTGGCGGCGGTTGCAGCGGTAGCAGCAGCACGTACAGTATGGCCAAGCCTGTGGTGTTCCATGCTGTGAAGTTAGGCAAAGACCCTGTGAACTGGTTGTAGCGCAGGTCCCTGTGACGCACAGCACAGCACAGCACAGCACAGCACCGCACAGCACCGCACAGCACAGCACCGCACAGCACAGCACAGCACCGCACAGCACCGCACAGCACAGCACAGCACAGCACAGCACAGCACAGCACAGCACAGCACAGCACAGCACAGCACAGCACAGCACAGCACAGCATAGCACAGCACATCACAGCACATCACAGCACAGCACAGCATAGCAGACACATGAGAGCACACACAAGATCATTAAGACAACCACAGGATGCTGCACACAAGTCAAAGTCGATAAAAGGCCCCTCCCATTCACTGGCTGCTTATCCCCCACCCGAGCCTCCCCCCAACCTCCCCTTATCCATGTGTTCACACAACCGTGCTTCCCCCTGTGCCTCCCCCCAACCATGCCTCCCCCCAACCGAGCTTCCCCAACCATGTATCCCCCAACCAGGCCTCAAGGAAGGCAGGTGAAGGAGGTGGGTGCACTGACAGGCGGAAGAGCATGGGCCAGTTGTGGATCTCCTGCGGTATGGGCCCGAGCAGGCTGTTGCCTGCAAGCGTCCTGTCAGACCATGCAAGCAGCAAGCAAGACCGCAAGTGCGGTGGTGGGCGGTGGTGTGGGAGCATGAGGGCAGAACGGGAGATGGGATGGAGAGAAAGAACGGTGAGGTGGTAGAGTGGTTGCGAAGTGGTGGTGGGTTAGAGGAGGGAGAGGGAGACGGAGGGAGAGAGGTTCGAAGGCAGGCAGAGCAGAAGCAGACTAGCAAGGAGATTTGGATATCCAATCAATGACAGGCATGTGGGAAGCGTTAATAATAAACACATCTCAATTGGTGCTATTCTCGTTGGTTTCCTTCTTATAACTATTCTTGACTTTTGGTGTTTCTTGCAGGGTTTGATGGCATCTCATCCTACTACTTGGTAAAAGAGGCGGAGGCAGGCAGCCGGGTGGTTATACAGGTCAGCGAGGTTGGACAGCTGGTGCAGCGCAGGGGGGATGATGCCCGTGAAACGGTTGGAGTTGAGATTCCTGCAGAAACGGTTAGGCATAGACAGAGAGAGGGAGGGAGCACGGGACGATGCGCATGTGTTGCTTGGAGTGGGATGGGTCAACCGGTGGATGAGGATGAGTAGTGGTGCATGCGGGCAGATGAATGCAATGCACAAATGCACACATGTGAGTGTACATGATACATGCACGCACATGAGCATGCATGCACACGTGAACACTATTGAACACAACACCCACGAGCAAGCATGCACATGAAATTGCATGCAGATAAGTGCACCCGTGCATGACAGCGCACGTGTGCAAAGAGACGAAGCCAGGACAAAAAGAGAAGAGTGAAAGGAATGGTACAAGAGCACGTGAGGCCACAGACTAGCACAGACAAGTAGACCCAAGGTGCAGAAATAGACATGGGTTGGGGAATGCGCAAGCATGGAAGGATGATCTTTGAGGCACCTTGGGAAAGCTCAAAATGAGGCTGACAGTGCCGCAGGTAGTATGGTGCATCGAGCATGGGACATGGGCATGGAACAATGGAGCATGGATCATGGAGCACAGGGTATGGAGCATGGAGCATGGACCACGAGGCATGGAGCATGGAGCACGGGGCATGGAGCATGGAGAACGGGGCATGGAGCATGAAGCTCAGTTGTGGCGAGCACTGACAGTGTAGCGAGGAAGGAGAGGCGGGTGAGAGCAGCAGGGATGGGGCCAGTGAACTGATTGTAGTCCAAATAACTGCACAAGACAGCACAGCAGGCAGCAGACAGCAGCGCAAGGATGGCCAGAGATGCACGGTGGAGGAAGGGGTAGGTGTGTGGTAGAGGGAGATGGGTTGAGGAAAGCAGGAGGATGGGATGGAATGGACCCAGAGCCCATTGCTGGACCAGAGAGCCCAGGATACAGGGCATGCGCCATCTCAGCAATGCACGGAGAGGACAGCGGGAATGGGAGAGTGTGTACGTGCGCGGACTGAACACAGTTGCTTGGTTCTTCAATCAGATTGTTGGGTTCCGGCAAGGCAGGTGAAGAAGCAGGAAGAGAGTGCGATGGAGTGAGTGAGTGAGTGAGACGCACATAGCGTTGAGGTTGGGGAGGTTGAGCGCAGCAGCAGGGAACGTTCCTGTGAAGTTGTTGTAAGAGAGGGATCTGCATGCGAGGGCGGTGAGAGAGTGATGATGAGAGCGAGAGTGAGAATGATCACACAGCACTGGAAGAGCCCATGAGTGTGTGTGTGTGTGTGAGTGTGTGTGTGTGTGTGTGTGTGTGGGTGTGTGTGTGTGTGTGTGTGTGTGTGTGTGTGCATGTGCACATACGTGCACAGATGTTGACAACGAGGGACACATGCACCTATGCACCTTGAGAACCGCTGCTTAGTTAGCACATGACATGTAGGACTTGCAACATGTGAAAATGGCAAATGACATCACAGGCATGGAGCCGCACCAACCAACCAAGCTATGGCATGGCATTGCAGGGCAGGAAAGCCACAAAGCAGCATGCATGCATGCATGCATGCAGTGCAGCACATACAGCATGCCCAGGTTCGAAAGTCGGGAGAGTGCAAGAGGCACTGGGCCAGAAAACAGGTTGCGCTGCAGAGTCCTGTGATGTGATGTGAGCCAGACACACGGCGGCACACACACGACAGGGTGCAATTGTGACTTTTGAGACGTCTCAAAACAGGCACTGGGCCAGAAAACTGGTTGCGCTGCAGAGTCCTGTGAGCCAGGCACAAGGCGGCACACACGGCAGGGTGCAATTGTGAGACGCGATCCCAAGGGCTTTTGAGTCGACTCAAAAGGAGACGCGATCCCAAGGGTGGAAGGGAAAATGAGAGCTTCATGTGATAGCACAAGAGAAGGCCTCTCAGTAGGGTGCCCCAGTGCCGTGCTTGTGACGGGGATTGTGAGGGGGAGGGAGGGAAGCGAAATGTCGTGGTCACAAGAAGATATCTGGCACGCCGATTAAACAACGAGAAAATATGAGAATAATAAAGTGAGGCGGATGATGGAGAAGAGATGTGCGAGCATACAGAGAGAAGAGCCACGTCATTGGAAAGACACTGGGAAGACCTCCTGTGAGCTGATTGCCTCCTAGGTTCCTGCAGTTGCACGTGAACGGGACACGGGTGGGTCAGGGGCATGGTGAGGAGAGAAGAAATGAAGGCAGAGGTTGGAGACTGAGAAGAAATGAAGGCAGAGGTTGGAGACTGAGGATGGATTGCTGGATGGATGGAGAGAGACGAGAGGGAAGGGGGGGAAGAGGGGAGGTCGAGGAAGGGGGGGAGAGTGAGGAGGAGAAATGCGTGAGGAGGATTGTATGGCCCCATTGATTGTGGCGAGACACACGATGAATAAATGTAGCGTAATGAGCGCGTGAGTGGGGAAGAGAGTACTGACAGGTCTTGAATGGAGGAGAGCCGAGAGATATACGGAGGGATGTTGCCAGAGAAACGATTTGACTCAATAGACCTGCTCCACACATCATGTTACACCGTGCACCGTGCAGCATGCACCATGCACCATGCACCATGCAAATCCCATTACACGATCAGGCATGTCTGGGTGAAACGGACGGTGCATGCATGCATGCTGAGCAAGGGGAACCAACCAACTTCCAGCCAGGGAGCATGGATGGATGGAGAGCAAAGGGCGGCTGCGAGGAAAACGCGCCATGATTCGGGCATGGGGCATGGGGCATGGGGCATGGCATGGCACGTCATGCCAAGGTGCAGGGAGGGGCACCTTGGTGTGGATAAGGCGAAACAGGAAGGGAGCAGGAAATTCGACTAAAAGGAAAAATATAACAAGGCACTGAGGGCGGAGGGGAGTGAGGGGTAACAAAAGCGAGAGAGAAGGGTGTGGGGAAAGTGGAGGAGTGGGGGGAGGGAGGAGGAAGCCGAGGGGGACAGGGTGCAAAGGAAGCAAAGGGGAGAAAGAGATGTGTGTGACGACTGCAGCGATTTGAAACGTACAATCCAGTGAGAAGAGGAAGAGCGGCGAGCACTGACGGTATAGGCCCTTCAAACTGGTTCATGGCCAGCGCTCTGTCAGCACAGCAGACAGGAAACACACACACACACACACACACACACACACACACACACACACACGCACGCACGCACACACACACACACACACACACACACACACACACACATGCACGCACGCACATAGACAGAAAGCAGGCGTGTGACAAACAGATTCTTTCTTCCTTTCTTTTTGAAAGCGATAATACCCCAACAGGTGACAAACTGCTGCAGACTCACGGCACAGCACATGCGTGCCGTGCGTGCACCATTTTGCAGGTCATTTACAACTCGTGAGTAAGTGGGTGAGTCAGTGAGTGAGAGAGCCCCGTTGAAGCAACTGGCACTCACAAGTTTTCCAGATTCGTACTGAGGGCCTGAGTTATAGACCCCGACATCTGATTGTCATCCAACATCCTGAAAAAGAGATGAGAGGGGGGCGATTTTTAGTTGACTCCACCATAGATTCATACGGCCCGATAGATATCTGACTGACATCTAGCAGCATCCTGAGAAAGGGATGACAGGGGATCGCTACAGACGGTTACGCCTGGTTACTATCATAACCTCTTGCTGTACACAGGCGTTTGACCCAAGCTCAGTGTTAGGCTTTTTATCGTTCTCCGGACGTGTTGCAGCTTATCCCTTTGATGCTTGTGCCTACGGCTCGCCTATGCTAGTAAAGATGGTGATAGTGGTGGTGGAGGTGGTGGGTCGCACAAGGAGCGGAGGTTGGTGAGGTTGGAGAAGGAGAGAGGGATGGATCCACTGATGTTGTTGCTGCTCATTGTGCTGCACACATGCATGTGCCATGGCAGGCAGTGTCCATGGGTGGAGAACAGATGCGTGGCAAGGGGAGATGGTGAGAAATGCGGAGATAGCGGAGCGGAGGGCATGAGAGACAGGAAACGCAATGGCAGGCAAGGGAATCGGGCAAGAAAGGAGAAGACCAAACGGCAGTTTACGGATGTGCATCGACTACTGCCCACTGAACAAACAGACAGGTCACAATCTGAGAATGCTTAATGATATCCTTGCAGAGGAAACACAAAGGCGGCAGGCAGAACAAGAAAATGTGAGGAAGGAAAGTAGTAAGCAGAGGAGGTAGGGAGATAGGTGGCTGCAAGCAAACGAGGGCCTTGGGAGAGAGGCAGTTGGGAAAGAAGAGAGAGGAGATAGATAAAACATAAAGAGCGAAGGAGGGGCTTGAGAAGGAGTGGATCGGGTACAGGCTTGTGAGGTTGACGAGCGATGCCCACGAGTCTGGTAGCACTCCAAGCAGCCCGTTCATTGCCGCATCACTGGCATAAGCGGGGTTGGGCAGAGGCAGGGGAGAGGAAGAACGATAGTCTTGTGTGTGTCAACTATACCTTTCGAAGCACCGACTGAGAAAGAAGGGAGACGCGATAAGAAGGGGCCTTGGCGAATGCCACGCAGTGAGCAGAGCAGCAGTTGGAATGGAGGATGCCATGCCATGTGCTGTAGCGTGCTACGTTGTGCCGTGCTGTGCTGTGCTGCGCTGCGCTGCGCTGCGCCGTACTGTCGTGTTGTCGTGTGGTACCACACTGAGCAGCCCCTAGCCGTGCTGTGTGCACCCTCCCGTCAGGTGTGCCACTGTGCGCTGTGCTGTGATGTGTGCGCATGTGTGCTCACAAGGTTTCAAGGCTGCCGAGCTTTGAGAGGTCCTGAGGCACGATGGCAGTGCGGAAGAAAGGGCGGTCGTCCGGGACCAGCCCGTGCAGATTGCTGTGGGGACGGGACGAGTAGTGCAGGGAGGAAGACCAAGGGAGAGCGGGGGGGGGGCTTTTGAGAATTCTCAGAATTTAGAAAGGGCGGTCGTCCGGGACCAGCCCGTGCAGATTGCTGTGGGGACGAGAAGAGGGAAGTGTGGGGAAAGAAGCGTGGGCGGGGAGTGGCGAGGGAGGAAGGAGGGACAAGAGAAGAATGAGTATGAGACTCGGGCCAAGGGTCGACGAGGGGATTGAGCGGGAGAGGGAAGGGGAAAGGATGGGAGGGGAGGGGAGGAGGGAGAGAGAAAGGGAGGAGGACGACGACGAGGAGGACAGCTTTCTTGCAGCTATAACGACATGCCAAACAGCATTTGAACTGAACCCAGTAGATTCAACAACTGTTGGCATGACACTGGAAAGCGCCACCACACCACACCAGGAGAGCTCATAGCTATCATCGCTACACTACTATCTCATACGTGAGTGCCAAAAGCGCTTGACAGACAGCTACGACACCAAAAAGCATCGCGATTTGCTACACTCTGTAAGAGCAGAGCACAGTGATCGCCGAGCCAGCCCTCACAGGTATTTCAAGCCGGAAAGCACGGTGATCCAATTTGGGAAGGAGACAAACTTGAGGCTGCCTAGGTCTCTGCATACGTACAGAGCAGCAGGGGCGAGAGAAGCAGGTGGTAAAGCAGCAGGTGAGAGAGCAGCAGATGATAAAGCAGTAGGTCAGAGAGTAGTCGCCAGAGGGAGGCGCAGGCAGAGGGGAAAAGAGGGGATCAGATTAAACTGAGGGACAAAACAGAGAGAGGCTCAATGGGAAGACGAGGTAGCAAAGATGCACAGGGGGGGGGCTAGAAGGGAGTGACACTCACAAGAAGGTGAGCTGCTGCAGAGTGGAGAAAGTGAGGGGAGGCAGCTCGCCGTACATGTCGTTGTGCGCAAGAGAGCTGCGAGGCGAGGGAGAGGGGGGGTTGGGGAGGGGACGAAGGAGCTTTTGGGTCGACTCTAAAGTCAAACTTTGCAGAGTGGAGAAGGTGAGTGGAGGCAGCTCGCCATACATGTCATTGTGCGCCAGCGAGCTGCGAGGCGAGGGAGGGGAGGAGAGAGAGGATGTGCGGGGAGGGAGCAAAGGACAGGAAGGGGCGGGTGGTGAAAGTCGAAGGCATGGAGGAGAAGAAAAGTACGCAAGTGAGAGATGATACGGGTTGTTAAGTAATATTTCACAGGCAAAGCGGAAAATCTACGCGCGAGTAGAGCAATTGAATGGGAAAGAAATGCCTCACAGGTAGCGCAGGGAAGTGAGGGATGAGAGCCATGTGAGGTTGGCAAAGGGACCTGTGACTGCTACCAGCTCTCCCAAATCACTGCCATGGCGAGAAGAAGCACAGGGGAGAGGTAGGCGGGCGGGCAGGGCATGCAGGCGATGAGTTTTGAGGGCCAGAAGAACGTCATGCAAGGCAAGGTAGGCAGTCCACCAACAAGCACCTCCAATCGAAATTGATGAAGGGTGAGTGACCCTAGATTCAACTGAGTATGGCCCTTTGAGGGCATGTAAGGGACAACGAAGTTCCGTCCACTGTGCAGAATTCGGTGTAAAAGAGGCAACCATGTAGGGATGGCTGGCTGGTGGCCAAAGGACGAAAGGACAGAGAACTTCAAGGACAAAAAAGGGATGGTGTCAGTTGATCAGTGATAGGCGGGTGGCTGACAGCATAAAGAGAAGACATGTAGTGGGGGGAAGGGAAGCGACGTAGCTCGTGGGGAACAGATGGTGGCGCAGTGACACGGCATGCTTGCAAAAGGGAAGACGCAGGCAGACCAGCAGGCACACAGGCAGGCAGAGAGTTTGGCAGGAAGGCAGGTGGGCGGGAAGAGAGTTTGGCAGGAAGGCAGGTGGGCGGGAAGAGAGTTTGACAGGAAGGCAGGTGGGCGGGAAGAGAGTTTGGCAGGAAGGCAGGTGGGCGGGAAGAGAGTTTGGCAGGAAGGCAGGTGGGCGGGAAGAGAGTTTGGCAGGAAGGCAGGTGGGCGGGAAGAGAGTTTGGCAGGAAGGCAGGTGGGCGGGAAGAGAGTTTGGCAGGAAGGCAGGTGGGCGGGAAGAGAGTTTGGCAGGAAGGCAGGTGGGAGGGAAGAGAGTTTGGCAGGAAGGCAGGTGGGCGGGAAGAGAGTTTGGCAGGAAGGCAGGTGGGCGGGAAGAGAGTTTGGCAGGAAGGCAGGTGGGCGGGAAGAGAGTTTGGCAGGAAGGCAGGTGGGCGGGAAGAGAGTTTGGCAGGAAGGCAGGTGGGCGGGAAGAGAGTTTGGCAGGAAGGCAGGTGGGAAGGAAGAGAGTTTGGCAGGAAGGCAGGTGGGCGGGAAGAGAGTTTGGCAGGAAGGCAGGTGGGAGGGAAGAGAGTTTGGCAGGAAGGCAGGTGGGCGGGAAGAGAGTTTGCCAGGAAGGCAGGTGGGCGGGAAGAGAGTTTGGCAGGAAGGCAGGTGGGCGGGAAGAGAGTTTGGCAGGAAGGCAGGTGGGCGGGAAGAGAGTTTGGCAGGAAGGCAGGTGGGCGGGAAGAGAGTTTGGCAGGAAGGCAGGTGGGCGGGAAGAGAGTTTGGCAGGAAGGCAGGTGAGCGGGAAGAGAGTTTGGCAGGAAGGCAGGTGGGAGGGAAGAGAGTTTGGCAGGAAGGCAGGTGGGCGGGAAGAGAGTTTGGCAGGAAGGCAGGTGGGCGGGAAGAGAGTTTGGCAGGAAGGCAGGTGGGCGGGAAGAGAGTTTGGCAGGAAGGCAGGTGGGCGGGAAGAGAGTTTGGCAGGAAGGCAGGTGGGCGGGAAGAGAGTTTGGCAGGAAGGCAGGTGGGCGGGAAGAGAGTTTGGCAGGAAGGCAGGTGGGCGGGAAGAGAGTTTGGCAGGAAGGCAGGTGGGCGGGAAGAGAGTTTGGCAGGAAGGCAGGTGGGCGGGAAGAGAGTTTGGCAGGAAGGCAGGTGGGCGGGCAGAAGGGAAGCGCGGTCCAGCGCTTACAGGTAGGTGAGGCGAGTGAGGGCTCCGATGGTGGCAGGGAAGGTGCCGTTGAGGAAGAATGTGTGCAGATCGCTGGGGGAAATAGGTGGCGCGGGGAGAGTGGGGTGGACACAGGTGGGGTGGGGTGGTGTGAAAAGGGAAGTATGTATGAGCAGGGTGGATGTGGGTGAGAAGGTGTGCCCACGCTCCTCCTCTTTGCCACGACGGCGCAGCATGGAACGGCACAGAACGGAACGGAATGGATCGGAACGGTAGGGAACTGAATGGCATGACAGCTTGTGAGACATCTCTCATCGTGGTTGGTAGCACACTCAGATACGCTCAGATCAGATATGAAATGGTGTCACAGGCGGGTATCTCGCCGCAACAACTTGTGAGGTGCGTTCCTTCCGGCACAATAGCACACTCACAGGTGGGAAAGGGCAGCAAGGTTCCCTATGGCTTCAGGTATGGGCCCGTAAAACTTGGAGTAACGAAGGTCACTGGCGGGTCATGGATGGTGAGGAATGTGGGCGGGCGTATGTGAAAGGAAAGCATGGGAACAGGACAGGGCATGTGAGACGGGTTGATTGATTAGTTATGAGAAGTGATAGTGGTGCAAAAGGTATGGCTTTACATTCCATCACATGGCATGGCATGGTATGGCAGGGCGAGGCAGGGTGGGGCATGGCATGGCATGGCAGGGTTTGGTGTGGCGTAGCAGGGCATGGCATGGAGCCGGGTGCCATAACATGGCATGGCGGCGGCATTGCGTGGCATGGCATAAAACAGGCCGTGACAGCCGGGGAGATGTAAAACTGGGGGAAGGCGGTGGGGGAGGGAGAGAGAGAGAGAGAGAGAGAGAGAGAGAGAGAGAGAGAGAGAGAGAGAGAGAGAGAGAGAGAGAGAGAGAGAGAGAGAGAGAGAGAGAGAAAGCAGACCCACAGGGCCTCAAGCTGCAGCAGTCTCTAGCGCTGGCGGTTCAGACACACCGCTTCCTGAGGGTCATGAACGAGGCAAGGCGGATGCGCCCCAACCCCCTCTCTGGCCATGCCCAGAGAATGCAGTCGGTGCTCGGCCCTGGTGCGGGAGATTGGCTGCTGGCACTACCCATCATACCCTCGCTTAGGATGGGACCCTCCCAGCTCTCCTCCGCTGCTGCGTTCCGCCTGGGCCTCCCCCTACCTGTCCCCAGGCGCTGCGACTGCCGCTACCGCACCAAATTCCCTGATGACCGCCTCCCAAACCATCTCATGCGCTGCGAGAAAGGGGGGGGAAGGATTGCGACTCACCATGCGCTCAGGGACGAGATTGCTTTGATTGCGGCAGAGGCGGGATTCACGGTGCACAAAGAAACCTGTGTATTCTCTCTCGTTGAAAACCTGAAGGCGGACGTCGCAATCCGCCATCCCCGGACGGGAGAGGTTTGGATGTGCGACGTGACAGTGACGGACCCCGTTTCTCACCAAGATGAGAACTGCAATAGAGCACCGGGGTGGGCGCCTAGGGCAGCTGCGGACAAGAAGGAGCAGAAATACGCGCGCCGAAATGCGTGGGTGGGCTTTCATGCCCTAGCGGTAGAGACATATGGGTACCCCTCGCCCGGGGTGTTGGCATTCTTGCGGCAGTGCGCGGAGCTGGCGGCCAAGTTGCGATTCAACGCAGCCCCCAACTCCTACGAGGCCGCCAAGCTGCTGACGGAATACCGCCAGCGCTGGAGCGTGTGCCTCCAAAAAGCACAAGCCAACGCCCTCCGCTGCAAGACCAACGAGGCGATAGCAGCGGACGAGCTCGGCATGCGGGGCCCCTTTGCCCCCCTTAGCGAAGGCCAGCTCTACCAGCTAATAGAGCTCTCGTTCGACCTTTAGGGTCGGACGGAGGGGGCGGGAGGGAGTTAGGGAATGAGGTAGTTAGGTTGACCGAGTGTTATGTCTGGGTTTGCATGTGTTTGCATCTTCCCATCTATCTCCCATCAATCAATACCAGGACCATTCGAGAGAGAGAGAGGATGAGGATGGAGGAAAGGGGAGCAGAGGGCTGACAGGATTTGGAGGTTGAAGAGTGCTGGTATGTACTCCATCGTGCCGTTGAGGTCCCTTTGCCTTGACAGATTGCTGCACGCCGTCACACACATACATACACATGCGGGCACACACACACACACACACACACACACACAGACACACACACACACACACACACATACACACACATACACGTATACACGTCCACGCATGCAGGGTGAGTAGAGGGAATGGGGGGGAAGGGGGCACATGACTATGCACAACCAGGTGGAGCAACACAACAACCACATCCCCCCACTTTCCATCCACCATCCAGCCCAGAAGACTCAAATTCCCTTCTGCAAAATCTTCCACTCCCTCCTTCCCCTTCCAGTTCCGCTTTCCCCTCCGCAACTCCCCTTTCTCCCTTCCCGTTCCCCCTACTCCTGTCCCCAGCGCTTTCCCAACAACCCCTCCCCCTCACAGCGTTCGGAGCAGGGAGAGCTGCACTAGCGCGGATGGGATGCTGCCGTTCACCACCTGAGAGGGGTCCAGCCTGAGGGAGAAGAGAAGTCGTGGAGGGGGTGGGTGGGAGCGAGATGGCGGGGCGGATGGTTGAAGGTTTGCGCATCTATGGGTGAAGAGAATATAACGCTGGAGTTTCTATACGGCTGAAAAGTCATGGCAGAAGAGATTAGAGGTTACTTTCTAAAGGGTCAAGGGTTCCAAAGAGGGAAGGTTAGAAGGGCTAACGCGTAGAGGGTTAAGGATCAAAATGCGAGAATCAAAGAACTGCGTAACAAAGAATTGCACAGCAATGCAAAGCGAGGAGCTTGTGGGGAGCGAGAGCGAGAGAGGGAGGAAGTTCGAAAACGGGCGCAAGTTCGAAAAACGGCGAGAGAAAGAGAGGGAGAGGGAGAGGTGCGATGCGTACTGTAAGGCAGTGACGTATCCAGCGGGATTGCACGTGACTCCAGCCCACTGGCGGCACGCAGTGGTCGCATTCGTGTTGCCCGGCCATGTGCCCCCCCATGCCTCGTTCAGCTGCACCAGCGCTGACACTGCCATGCCATGCGCACGCACATGCACCATACACCATGCACCATGCACGCATGCATACATGCACACATGCACACATGCACACATGCACCCATGCAGGAGGCATCCGTTCAGCGGCATACAAGCAAACAAGCATGCAGGCACAACCCGTGGATGCAGGCGAACAGGCAGAAACATGCATGCACGCGCGCATGATCCGCGCGTGCATGCGGGGGGTGGATGGGGAAGGAGAGAGGTCCAGCGCAGGCGAGAGGGACAGGGGCAGTCAGGAGCTTATGAGAAGTCTCAGACGGAGGCGAGAGGCCCAACGTAGGCGCGAGGAGAGCAAGACTTGTAACGTTTAGAAACGAGCATCAGCAGGGCGAGTCAGCAAGGCACCCGCATGGCATCCGCATGGCCCCCTCATCTCCGCGCGCACCTTGAGACTCCGCCAGCGTCACAACTGCGCCACCTCCCTTTCCCCCCTGCTGCCCCGCTTGCGCCACTGCTACCCCAGCTCTCCCCCCATCCCATCCTTCCCCCTCCCCCGCTGCGTTCCGTAGCCGCCATCCTTCCCGTCTCCCTCCCACTAATCTTCCCTGCGAGTCCGGTCCCATAGCGGTGCGGCCAATGGCGCCTACGCGCCGTCGCACCATTGGCGAGACGACGCTTAGCAGACTATGCCTAGGGTTATAGTCCTCGGGCGAGTCGGCTTCGTGGTGCTGCGAGTGGCTCGTCTCGGGAGTATCCGAAATGGGTTGCATTTCTCGTTCTCCCACGTCACGATGCTGCCTGGAGGATTGACCGCGAAAAGGCCGGCCGTTGGATTGGTCGTTACTAGCGATAGCATTGCTGCCGCCATGGATTGTACGGGGTTCCTGAAAACGCGGCTGTTGCGAGTCACGAGGAAGGTATGCGCGACGCGCTTGAGGGTTCTTAGAGTTAAGGAGGTTAGCTCGCGTGGTAGTAAGATAACTGTCGGGGTCATTGCTGTCACTGGCGCCAATGTCGTTTGATAATGTATCGCTGTGCCGAGATGATCGAAAGTTAGACGCTACTACGAGTAGAGGCGGGTGGCAGAGGAGGAGGACGGAGAGAATGGAGAGAAGAAGCGGCGATACGTATGTCGAGAGAGACGGACAGTTTGAAACTTTGTTTCTTAGCGTGCGCCGGCAACGTGACGGGAGGAAAGACATTGTTAGTCTACGCGAAGTTGAGCGTCAAAGTGAGTGGTGTAAAAAAAGGTGTTGAGCGAGTCGATGCGAAGCGTCGCGAGTCTACGCCTGCTATTGCGAGACGCAGCGGAAACAGAGAGGGGCGTGGCCTGCAAATCACACCAAAGGTGGTAAAAAGAGAAACAGCAACGACTTGCCAAAAAATGATCAGGGTGTGCTGCCGTAGAAGTGCTTGCTTGACAGAGAGGCTTGGCCTCGAAAGAAATGACGAGGTTGTGTTGTTGTCACTGAGAGGGGAGGAGAGGGGAGGAGGGGAGGAGAGGAGGGAGGGAGAGAGACTTGCTTGACAAACCGAGGTACTGCTGGTGGTGGTGCCTGCTGCTGGCTGGCTGGTTGCGTACATTTCCAGTCAAAGGGAACTGGTGAGTTGGCGAGGGAGGAATTTTCTTTCAAGCTGAGCGAAAACATCGGACCAACCGATGGGCGTGTTACATTTAGTACCGAATGCCGACCGCATCGCAGATCTCTCTCGACTCATCACCATCACGTCACGACGGCTTTCCCCCACGTTCGTTTCCCGCCCTTTGCTGCCAACTTGGCAAGGATTTGAGGGTTTGCCACTGGCATTGTTGTCAAATAGCTCAGCAACAGACAGAAATTGAAAGAGTCCGTGTACACTACCACTTGTTTTCACTATTGAGTGCAATTGAGTGAACGAACGAGAATTGCACTATCTAAGAAAGAGTACAATGAGCGAAGAATATATAGCGAAACTACAATGGTAACGGTAATGGACTGTGGTTGTCGCGCGACGGGCCTGGGACTGAGGTTGGGAAAAGTGTCGAAGCGGAGGCCCGGAGCGCGGGTTACCCGCCGAGCCGTGAGGTCGGGGTGCTACGTGCGAAGGTGGCGGGCGGATTGTCGATGCGAGGATTGCGAGTGGTAACGGTGCTGACTGTGGTGCTACAGTGATGTACGCGTTGAGCAGGGATGCGAAGTAAGGAAAAGGAATTTTCCTTACACTACCCCCCCTTCCTAAGGAGGTCCGCCTTACGAACGTGCGTGTACATCCCTGAAGTTTCGGCTGCGCAGATACTCGGTGAGGACGGGGTGGTTTTCGATTCTGTCAACGGGAACCCAATTGTCTTCGGTGGGTGTACGCTCTTTCCAGCGGAGTAGGAACTCGATCCTTCGGGCTCCTCGAGGGTCACGAACTCTGCGGCTCAGGATTTTTTCGGGGGTGATGATTGGTTCAGTCGGCAGTCGTATCATGCTGGCTGGGCGATTGCGTGGGAGTTGGCTTGTGGACGGGACGTAGGGGCGAAGCAGGCTGACGTGGAACGAGGGGCTGACTTACCAGTCAGCAGAGAGGAAGAGGTGGGCGGTGACAGGTGTAATCATGTAGCTTATGCGAAATGGCCCGCAGTATCGGGGGCGGAGTTTCGGGGTGATGGGCAGTCGGAGATTTTGGGTGTCGAGCAAAACTAAGTCGTCGGGCTGGTAAGTGACAGGTCTGCGGTGGCGGTCGGCGTTGCGTTTAGCGATGATGTTAGCTTTTTTATTTGCGTCTGCTGCCTTGGTCCGTGCTGCTTGCAAAATTTCGGCAAACTGTTGCGCGCGTGGAACCGGGTTGTCGGGATTCGGGGTCATGGGTACTGTTGGGTTTTGTCCGTAATTCAGGTAAAACGGTGACTGTTGGGTCGTGGCGGATGTGTCAGAACATATCTATAGCTTATACTGCTGTGTAGGCTGTAGTGGGGTATCCCATAGGGGGTACAACCCAGTTAGGGTTTCATATTTGTACTGCTTTCGTTCATAGTTCATTCATTCCTGTTTTCCTATTTTCACATGGTATAGAGCGGGTCCTACCTTAGGACCGTTGTCTGGGCCCACCGACGCGCGCCCCGAGGCGCGCCCTTTTAGCGACCTCTCGGGTCGCCTTTTCACTCGCGGCCCCGCCGCCTCCTCTGACGCGGCTTTGCCGCCTCCCCTGACGCGGCCCAGCCGCCTCCCTTGACGCGGCCCCGCCGCCTCTTTTAACGCGGCCCCGCCGCCTCCCTTGACGCGGCCCCGCCGCCTCCCTTGACGCGGCCTCGCCGCCTCCCCTGACGCGGCCCCGCCGCCTCCCCTGACGCGGCCCCGCCGCCTCCCTTGACGCGGCCCCGCCGCCTCCCCTGACGCGGCCCCGCCGCCTCCCCTGACGAGGCCCCGCCGCCTCCCCTGACGCGACTCCGCCGCCTCCCCTGACGCGGCCCCGCCGCCTCCATTGACGCGGCCCCGCCGCCTCCCCTGACGCGGCCACGCCGCCTCCTCTGACGCGGCCCCGCCTCTGCTGCCGACGGCCCCGCCGCTGCCCTCTACGGCCCGCCGCTGCACCCTGCCGGCCCGTCGCTGCTCCTGCCGGCCCGACGCTGCACCCTGCCGGCCCGCCGCTTCTCCTGCCGGCCCGCCGCTGCACCTACCGGCCCGCCGCTGCACCCATCGGCCCGCCGCCTCTTACGGCCCGCCACTTGCACCTGCCGGCCCGCCGCTGCACCTGCCGGCCCGACGCTGCACCTGCCGGCCCGACGCTGCATCTCCCGGCCGAGCCGCCCCAGCAGCCGAGCCGCCCGGGACCCGAGCCGCCCTGCCGCCGAGCCGCCCGGGAGCCGAGCCGCCCTGCACCCGAGCCGCCCAGCCGCCGAGCCGCCCGGGAGCCGAGCCGCCCTGCACCCGAGCTGCCCAGCCGCCGAGCCGCCCCGGAGCCGAGCCGCCCTGCGCCCGAGCCGCCCAGCCGCCGAGCCGCCCGGGAGCCGAGCAGCTGTGCACCCGAGCCGCCCGGTCGCTGAGCCGCCTTTCTGCTGACTGCACGACCTGCCCTGCCTGGTGAGCACTGTCCCACTGACACTGCGAGCTCTTTCCCTACTGCTTGCACTGCGTCGCTGTCGTCACCATGGCTACCCCTAGTGTCCTAGCTTTTGACGCTGAGGGTCGCGCCATTGATTTTGAGGTCTGGTTAGACGACCTGCAGCTGTTCTTACAGTGCGACAGGGCTGACGACCTTTCTCTCTTTGACCTCACCTCTGGCGCCTCTCCTGCCCCTGCTGCTGATGCTGATCCCGCTGTCCGCTCTAAGTGGGCCACCCGCGATGCTGCTGCACGTCTTGCTGTGCGTCGCCACCTCCCTACCTCTGAGCGTGCGCACTTTAGTCAGTACAAGAGTGCTCAGACCTTGTACGACGCTGTAGTTGCGCGCTACTCCTCCCCTGCCACTGCTGCACTGAGCCGTCTCATGCTTCCCTACCTCTTTCCTGACCTCTCTGCCTTTCCCACTGTCGCTGACCTCATTACGCACCTCCGCACTAGTGACACTCGCTACCGCGCCGCCCTTCCTGCTGAGTTCTGCGCTAAGAACCCCCCCCCCATGTACATCGCTCTCTACTACGTAGTCGCACGCCTCCCTGACTCCCTTCGCGTCGTCAGGGACCACTTTCTCGCAGTCTGTCCCACCACTCTCACCGTCGACCTCCTCGAGAAGGCCCTCCTTGCAGCGGAGAAGAGCATAGTCGCTGTAGGTGCTTCTCGTGGTGACCCTCGCACCCCCATCTTTGAGGGGTGCTCTCCTTCCCCCTTGCTGCCCTCTGTTGCCTCTGCTGCTGCTGCCGACCTGCTTGGTCTTGAGTCGGTCGGCGCGGCGTCTGCCCCTAGTGGGAGACGTCGCTCCAGCAAGGGCAAGGGGGGCAAGGGCGCGGGTGGAGCTGGAGGGGGCGGTGGCGGTGGCGGCGGTGGCGGCGGAGGGAGTGGGGGTGGCGGCGGGGCTAGTGGCGGGGGTGGTGGTGGTGGTGGCGGCAGCAGCGGCGGAGACGGTGGTGGTGGTGCCAGCGGTGGTGGTGGAGGCAGCGGCGGAGGTGGAGGCGGCGGAGGTGGAGGCGGTGGAGGCGGCAGCGGAGGAGGCAGTAGTGGTGGAGGAGGTGGAGCTGGTCGGGGTGGTACCCAGCAGCGTAGCGGCGGTGGTGGTGGCCAGCGCTCGCACCGGCAGCAGCAGCAGCAGCGCTCGCGGGACATCCCTTCGCCTCAGCAGCTTCGTGAGTGGTACGCTGGGCGTCAGAGGGGTGGGGGTACTGGTCCCTGCACCTACGTTCTTCGTTCCAGCGACCGCGCGGGTGAGCAGTGTGGGGGTGCCCACGCCACCCAGCGCTGCTTTGGCCGCCTGACGGACGCTTGGCGTCAGCAGTTCCCTGGGGCTAGTGAGATCCCTCGCTGGGATGAGCTTCTCAGGGCTGGTGTAGCGATCTTTGATCTTGATTTTGATGCTATCCTTACTGCTATGTATGTTGTGGATTATAGTGAGGAGAATGAGGGTTACCGGTGTTTTCAGCCCGACCCGGGCATTGGTACTGCTGCGCTAGGTGCTTGTGAGGCTGCTGCTCTAGGTGCCAGTGCGTCTGCGCTCTCAGGTACTGGTGAGACTGCGCTCTCAGGTACTGAGTCGTCCTCGTCCTCCCTCACTTTCACACTTGACTCCGGAGCTTCTCGCTCCTTCTTTCGAGACCGCACTACCCTTTCGCCGCTCGCCAGGCCGGTTGCGGTCTCCCTTGCTGACCCCTCTGGGGGTCCTGTCCTGTCTCACTTCTCCACTGTCCTCCCGTGTCCGGCTGCCCCTTCGGGCACCCTGTCGGGTCTGTACCTTCCCTCGTTCTCTACGAACTTGGTGAGTGGAGCGGACCTGCAGGATGGGGGTGTTCACCAGTTCACTCCTGCGCGTCAGAGGGTGACCCACTGCACGGAGGCTTGCACAGGCCGACACCTGGCCACGTTCTCACGTCGGCCGGGGTCGAGTCTCTACACCCTGACCGTTGAGTCTCCTCCTGTCCCTGCGTCTGGTCAGGTGGCTGCGTCGGGTCAGGTGTCTGTTCTCCGTCCGTCGGGGGTGAGTGTGCTCTTGGCACGGACGTCCTAGAGGACAGGCACGAGGAGTTACAGTGTCTAGCGGCTGCTTCACCTCATCTCGCGTCTGTACTGCTTGCCCCTGAGGGAGACCCGGATGCACTAGACATCCCGACTCCGCGTTCTTACGCGGAGGCCGTAGAGGGTCCCTACTCCTCTCAGTGGCAAACAGCTATGGATGCAGAGATGGCTTCCTGGAAGTCCACAGGCACCTACGTTGACCCGGTTCCCCCTCCTGGGGCGAACATCGTCAGTGGCATGTGGATCTTCAGGGTGAAGCGGCCGCCGGGCTCTCCACCTGTCTTCAAGGCACGGTACGTTGCTCGTGGCTTCAGTCAGCGGCAGGGAGTTGACTACTTTCAGACCTTCTCTCCCACCCCGAAGATGACTACTCTTCGGGTGCTGCTGCACATAGCCGCTCAGCGCGACTACGAGCTTCACTCTCTCGACTTCAGCACTGCGTTCTTGCAGGGTAGCCTGCACGAGGAGATCTGGCTTCGCCGTCCACCTGGCTTCACTGGGACTTTCCCTCCTGGCACCCAGTGGAGCCTCCGACGGCCAGTCTACGGTCTCCGCCAGGCACCGGGTGAGTGGCACGACACACTGAGGACTACGCTTGCGGCTCTTGGGTTTGCTCCTTCTACTGCTGACCCGTCGCTGTTTCTTCGCACCGACACTTCCCTGCCGCCGTTCTACATCCTCGTGTACGTCGACGACCTGGTCTTTGCCACAGCGGACACTGCTGGACTCGCCTACGTGAAGTCCGAGCTGTTGAAGAGACACACGTGCACAGACCTGGGTGAACTGCGCAGCTACCTTGGCTTGCAGATCACTCGGGACAGAGCACGCCGCACCATTACCTTGACTCAGTCACACATGGTGCAGCAGGTCCTTCAGCGCTTCGGCTTCACGTACTCCTCGCCTCAGGCCACTCCTCTGCCTACTCGCCACTCACTCTCAGCTCTGCCTTCGGATGAGTCCGTAGAGTCGAGTGGTCCGTATGCGGAGCTTGTTGGCTGCCTCATGTACCTGATGACCTGCACACGACCTGACCTTGCATACCCTCTGAGCATTCTTGCACGCTATGTTGCTCCTGGGAGACACAGACCGGAGCACATGGCTGCAGCGAAGAGGGTATTGCGCTACCTGTGCAGTACGTCAGGCATGGGGCTAGTGCTTGGAGGGAGGAGTCCAGTGGTCCTTACCGGCCACGCGGACGCTTCTTGGGCTGACGACCAGGCTACGCAGCGGTCGTCACAGGGTTACACCTTCAGCCTTGGTTCCGGCTCTGTCTCGTGGCGGTCTACTCGCTCGTCTTCGGTTCTCGGCTCCAGTTGTGAGGCTGAGATCTACGCCGGGGCCATGGCTGCACAGGAGCTTCGCTGGCTCACCTACCTGCTGACTGACCTTGGAGAGCCGCCTCGTTCTCCTCCAGTGCTGTACGTAGACAACAAGGCTATGCTGGCCTTGTGTCGAGAGCAGCGCTTGGAGCACAGAACGAAGCACATTGCTCTCCGCTACTTCCTTGCTCGTGAGCTGCAGCAGCGTGGTCAGTTGCGACTTGCGTACGTGGCCTCTGAGGCCAACACTGCTGATGTGTTCACCAAGGCACTTGCGCCTTGTGACCATCAGCGCTTCTGTACCCAGCTGGGTCTTGTGCCTGTCTTGCCTCACTTGCTCTCCTCTTGACTTCACTTGTACTGTGACATATATATATACCTGCTCTTGCTTGTCTAGCTTTATATATATGTCTGTACTCTTGCTTGTGAACTGGCCTTTGGCCTTGCTCTTGTGCTCGGACTGTGTGGTGACTTTGTGATCCACCCTGAGCTTTGCTTTGTCTTGCTTGACTGGTCTTGTGACCCCTTGTTCTCCCCCACTTTGCCTATGGGGGTGTGTCAGAACATATCTATAGCTTATACTGCTGTGTAGGCTGTAGTGGGGTATCCCATAGGGGGTACAACCCAGTTAGGGTTTCATATTTGTACTGCTTTCGTTCATAGTTCATTCATTCCTGTTTTCCTATTTTCACAGGATGGGGCGTTGTTGTATGCGAATTCGATGAGTGGCAGTTGCTGTTCCCACGTGTTTGGGTCGTCGCACGTGGCCCGGATGAGTTGTTCCATGGTCTGATTTGTCCGTTTTGTCCGTCCGTCTGTTTCGGGGTGGTACGATGAACTAAACTGTAGTCGCGTGCCGAACTGCTGCCACAGGTTCCGCCAGAAGTTGCTGGTGAATTTCGTGTCTCTGTCGCTGACGATTGATGCTGGTATCCCGTGCAGTCGAACAACGGTAGAGATGAAGAGGCGGGCTGTTTCTTCGACTGTGATTGATTTTTTTGCAGGATGCGAAATGTGCCATTTTCGTCAGTCGATCGACGACGACCAGGATCGCGTCATTTCCACTTGCCCCGGCCGGTAACCCCGTGACGAAGTCCATCGTCACCTGCTGTCAAGCACGCTCTGGAGGTGGGATTGGCTGCAACTGTCCCGCCGGCCGCTTCCGGGTTGACTTCATGATCTGGCAAGTGGGGCACGATGCCACATGTCGCTGCACGTCGGTCAACATTTCGGGCCAGTAGTAATACCGCTGTAGCTGCTGCCGTATTTTCTCTACCCCGAAATGTCCCGAGGTAACCCCGTCGTGTGCCTCCTGTAATAGTAATTCCCGTAGCAGTGTGTACCCTGGTACCCAAATACGCTCGGTCCCGGCTTTTACGTAATAGACTCCCTTGGCTGCTGCGAACTATGTCAGATTTATATGACATAGCTGTTGTAGGCTATAGTGGGGTAGCACATATGGGGTACGACTTTCTAGGGTTTGTACTAGTACCCAACTTTCCTTTAGTCAATTCATTTCTCGTTCATTTTCACATGGTATCGAGCAGGTTCCCCTGTGGGAACTGTTCCTAGGGCCCACCACCCTTTTTTTTTCCTGCCCGGAGCGCGCTCTACTCTGCCCGAGTCGCGCTCCCCTCTTTCGACCCTGTCGCGCCGCCTTAGCGGCCCCGTCGCGTCGCACCTGCGGCCCCGTCGCGTCGCCCTCGCGGCCCCGTCACGTCTCGCCGCCCTAGCGGCTGCGTCGCGCCGCCCTCGCGGCCCCGTCACGCCGCCCTCGCGGCCCTGTCACGCCGCCCTCGCGGCTCCGTCGCGTCGCGCCGCCCTCGCGGCCCGTTCGCGCCGCCCTAGCGGCCCTTTCGTGCCGCCCTCGCGGCCTCTTCAAGCCGCCCTCGCGACCCCCCCCCTCCTAGCCGCCCTAGCGGCCCCGTCGCCTACCTCTGCGGCCCCGGCCCCCCCCCCCCCCCCCCCCCCCCCCCTTTCCGGCCCCGGCGCCGCCCTTCCCAGCCTCGGCGCCGCCTCTGCTGGCCCCGGCGCCTAACCTGCGGCCCCGACGCCTACCCTGCGGCCCCGTCGCCTACCCTGCGGCCCCGTCGCCTACCGTGCGGCCCTGGCGCCTACCCTGCGGCCCCGTCGCCTACCGTACGGCCCCGGCGCCTACCCTGCGGCCCCGTCGCCTACCCTGCGGCCCCGTCGCCTACCCTGCGGCCCCGGCGCCTACCCTGCTGCCCCGACGCCTACCCTACGGCCCCGACGCCTACCCTGCGGCCCCGGCGCTACCCTTCCCGGCCCCGGCGCCGCCTCTACCGGCCCCGCCGCCGTCCCCACGCGGCCGCCGGCGCCGCCGAGCTACTGCCGAGCCGCCCGAGCCACCCGAGCCGCCCGAGCCGCCGCGCCACCTGAGCCGCCCGAGCCGCCGTGTCGCCGAGCTACCGAGCCGTCGTACCCCCGAGCCGCCCGAGCCGCCAGAGCCGCCGAGTCGCCGAGCCGCCGTACCGCCGAGTCGCCCGAGCTGCCAGAGCCGCCGAGTCGCCGAGCTGCATTTCCTGCCGAGCCACCGAGCCGCCAAGCCGCCCGAGCCGCCCTGTCCGGTAAGAGCAGCGCCTCTATCACTGCACTGCCCTTACCCTACTGTTTGCGCTGCTAGTCTACTGCTGTCATGGCTACCCCTAGTGTCCTCGCTTTTGACGCTAAGGGTCGGGCCATTGACTTTGACGTCTGGGTAGATGACCTGCAGCTTTTCCTACAGTGCGATAGGGCAGACGGTCTCTCCCTTTTTGACCTCACTTCTGGTGCCTCTCCTGCCCCTGCTTCTGATGCTGACGCCACTGTTCGCTCACAGTGGGCCACACGCGATGCTGCTGCACGTCTTGCTGTGCGTCGCCACCTGCCTACCACTGAGCGTGCGCACTTTAGCCAGTACAAGAGTGCTCAGACCTTGTACGACGCTGTAGTTGCACGCTACTCCTCCCCTGCCACTGCTGCACCAAGCCGCCTCATGCTACCATACCTCTTCTCTGACCTTGCTCCCTTTCCCACGGTTGCTGACCTCATTACGCACCTCCGCACTAGTGACACTCGCTACCGCGCTGCGCTTCCTGCTCAATTCTGCGCCAAGAACCACCCCCCCATGTACATCACCCTCTACTACATAGTCACTCGGCTCCCAAACTCTCTCCGCGTAGTTAGGGACCACTTCCTCTCAGTTTGCCCCACCACTCTCACCGTTGACCTCCTCGAGAAGGCCCTCCTAGCGGCAGAGAAGAGCATAGTCGCTGTAGGAGCCTCTCGTGGTGACCCTCGCACCCCCGTCTTTCAGGGGTGTTCCCCCTCCCCCCTTCTGTCCTCTGTTGCCTCTGCTAATGCGGCCGACCTCGTTGGTTTCGAGTCGGTCGGCGCTGTGTCTGCCCCGAACGGGAGACGCCGCATCGGCAAGGGCAAGGGGGGCAAGGGCGCTGGAGGGGCTGGAGGGGGTGGCGGAAGTGGCGGTGGCGGCAGTGGAGGGGGTGGGGGTGGTGGTGGGAGTGGTGGCGGGGGTGGAGGTGTCAGTGGCGGCAGTAGAGGTGGAGGTGGAGGCGGCGGTGGCGGTGGGGGCGGAGGTGGCGGAGGTGGCGGCGGAGGAGGAGGCGGCGGCGGAGGCGGCGGGGCTGGTCGGGGTGGCGCTGCGCAGAGGGTCGGCTCCGGTGGTGGTCAGCGCCAGCAATAGCAGCGCACTCGTGACATCCCCCCGCCTCAGCAGCTCCGTGTGTGGTACGCTGCACGCCAGCGGAGTGGGGGTACTGGTCCGTGCACCTACGTTCTACGCACCGGCGACCGCGCGGGTGAGCAGTGCGGGGGTGCGCACTCCACCCAGCGCTGCTTTGGCCGCCTTACGGACACTTGGCGTCACCAGTTCCCTGAGGCCACTGAGATCCCTCGCTGGGGCGAGCTATCTAGGGCGGGAGTAGCTATCTTTGATATTGACTTTGATGCTATTCTTGCTGCCATGTATGCTGTGACTATTAGTGATGAGGGTGATTGTTACCGGTGTTTTCCGCCCTACCCGGGCATTGAGACTGCTGCTCTAGGTACTGGTGAGGCTACTTCTCTAGGTGCTAGCAAGGCTGTTGCTCTAGGTGCCAGTGCGTCTGCTTCTTCAGGTGCAGGTGAGTCTGCTCTCTCAGGTACCGCGTCGGCATCGGCCTCCCACACCTTCACCCTTGACTCGGGGGCTTCTCACTCCTTCTTTCGAGACCGCACCACACTCACGCCGCTTGGTCGGCCTGTTGCAGTCTCTCTGGCAGACCCCTCTGGGGGTCCTGTCCTTGCTCACTTCTCCACTGTCCTCCCGTGTCCAGCGGCCCCCTCTGGCACCCTGTTTTGTCTTTACCTCCCCTCGTTCTCTACGAACTTGGTGAGTGGTGGTGACTTACAGGATGTGGGGGTTCACCAGTTCACTCCTGCGAGTCAGCGGGTGACCCACTGCACAGACGCTCGGACAGGCCGACACCTGGCCACATTTACTCGTCGCCCGGGGTCGAGCCTGTACACACTGACCACTGAGTCTCCTCCTGTCACTGCGTCTGGTCAGGTAGCTGCGTCGGGTCAGGTGTTTGCTGCACCGTCCAGGTCTGGTCTTGAGTCTGCCCCCTGCTCGTGTCGCCTCCTGTCTCACGAGACTCTCCTCTGGCACCACCGCCTTGGTCACCCCTCCCTGCTTCGTCTCCAAGGCATGGCCTCCCGTGTCCTTGTCTCTGGTCTTCCCCGGTCCCTCCCTCCCCTTCCCCCAGGGCCTGCCCCTGCCTGCGTCCCCTGCGTCGAGGGGCGGCAGCGTGCTGCCCCTCACTCCTCCCAGTTTCCTCCGACAGAGGCCCTACTGCAGACGCTTCACATGGACGTGTGGGGCCCTGCCCGCGTCCGTGGACAGGGTCACGAGCGCTACTTTCTGCTGGTGGTTGACGACTACTCGCGTTACACCACAGTCTTCCCCTTGCGCAGCAAGGGTGATGTCACTGAGATGTTGATCAACTAGATCCGCGTAGCTCGTCTCCAGCTCAGGCAGAGCTTCGGCTCGGACTTTCCTGTTCTGCGTCTGAACTCTGACAGAGGCGGAGAGTTCTCCTCTAGCCTTCTACGAGTCTACTGTCGTGCACGAGGCATCCGCCAGACCTTCACGCTTCCGGACTCTCCGCAGCAAAATGGGATTGCTGAGCGCCGCATTGGCATGGTCATGGACGTCGCCCGTACGTCCATGATGCATGCCGCTGCCCCCCATTTTCTGTGGCCGTTTGCGGTTCGGTATGCGGCGCATCAGATCAACCTTCAGCGCAGGGTCTCCATGCCGGAGACCTCCCCAGCTTTGCTGTGGACGGGGAAGGTTGGCGATGCGTCTGCGTTCCGTGTCTGGGGATCTCGGGCGTTTGTCCGCGACTTGTCTGCGGACAAGCTGTCCCCTCGTGCTACTCCTTGCGTCTTCCTTGGCTTCCCCCCTGACGCGCCTGGGTGGCAGTTCTACCACCCCACCTCTCGTCGTGTTCTGTCTTCCCAGGACGTCACGTTTGACGAGTCGGTCCCCTACTACCGCCTCTTCCCCTACCGCACTCCGTCCCTCCCCCCGCCACCGCTCTTCCTTGTGCAAGGTTCCCCTCCGGTAGACCCCCTCACCCCTCAGGGTCCTGCCCCTTCAGGTGTGTCCCAGGTAGACGCAGTCGAGCCTGTCGAGCTTGCTGGTGACTGTGGTGCTGCTGAGAGTGCTGAGCCTGGGGGTGCTGACTCTGGAGGTGCTGAGCGTGTGGGTGCTACGCCTGAGGGTGCTGAGCCTGAGGGTGCTACTACTGGGGGTGCTGAGCCTGGGGGTGCTGAGCCTGGGGGTGCTACACCTGGGGGTGCTGAGCATGGGGGTGCTACGACTGGGGGTGCTGAGCCTGGGGGTGCTACGCCTGGAGGTGCTGAGCATGGGGGTGCGGAGCGTGGGGGAGCTGGGCCTGCTCGTGTTGCGTCTGGCGGTACTTTGCGTGGAGGTTCTCCGGGTGCTTTGTCTCGGCGGGAGCCACTCTCTCCACAGGAGCTGCGCGAGTGGTTTGCCCGGCGCTGGAGCCATGCTGGTGGAGCTGGAGGTTCTTCGGCTACTGAGGGTGCTGGTGTCGCGGGTCCTGGAGGTGCTCGTACTGGGAGTACTGGAGCTGCTGGGCCTGCGGGTACGACTGGAGCTGGAGCTGCTGAGGGTGTTGGCGCTGAGGCTACTGCGGTCGGTCCTGGAGGCGGTCCTGCTGGGGGTGCTACTAGTACTGCTGGAGGTCCTGGAGCTTCTGGAGCTGCTTGGGGTGCTGGAGCAGGAGGTGCTGCTGGCGGTGGTGCTACCATTGGGGGTACTGGTGCTACCATTGGGGGTAGTGGTGCTGTCCCTGCTGTGTCTGGAGTCGCCGTGCGGCCTCGGCCGTACTTCGTTCCGCTCCTTCAGCAGGTTCTTCGTCTTCTGCCTTCTACAGGTCCTCCTCCTCCCTTAGAGTGTCCACACCCTGTCCCGTCACAGTTACAGTTCTAGGCGGCCTCCCTACTGCCTGCTCCTTCTCCTTACAATGGTCCTACTGGAGGTCTCGCTGAGCATCGTGAGCCTGTGTCTCGCCCTGCGTTGCCTGTCCGTCCTGCTCGCACTAGTGGTCGTGGTTCGCGTCAGCGTCCTCCTCCTGTCCCTGGCACGCACCGGATGTCTCTGCGTCCGTCCATTGCTCCTCTGCGTGCCCCTTTGCCTTCTCCTCCTGAGTCTTCTCTTCCTGCTCTTGCCGACCCGGAGTCGGACTCTCTTAGTCCTACTGTCACGCGTCTCCTTGCTACTGTCGTCAGTGACCCTTCCTTTGAGTCCACTATTGTGTCTGCCCTAGTTGCTGAGCTCGTCGACTTTGCTGCTCGCTGTCGTGTAGACTACGCTGCTAGTCTTGTCGCTGAGTCTGAGTCTGTTTGTCCTCCGTCCGTCAGGGGTGAGTGTGCCCTTGGCACGGACGTCCTTGAGGACAGGCAACAGCTGTTCCAGTGTTTGGCTGCTGCTTCACCTCATCTCGTGTCCGTACTGCTTACCCCTGAGGGAGACCCGGATGCACTTGACATCCCGACTTCGCGCTCTTACGCGGAGGCGATAGAGGGTCCCTACTCCTCTCAGTGGCAAGCAGCTATGGACGCAGAGATGGCTTCCTGGAAGTCCACAGGCACCTACGTTGACGAGGTTCCCCCGCCTGGGGCGAACATCGTCAGTGGCATGTGGATTTTCAGGGTGAAGCGGCCGCCGGGTTCTCCGTCTGTCTTCAAGGCGCGTTACGTGGCTCGTGGCTTCAGTCAGCGGCAGGGAGTTGACTACTTTCAGACCTTCTCTCCCACCCCGAAGATGAACACTCTTCGAGTACTGCTGCACATAGCTGCTTACCGTGACTACGAGCTGCACTCTCTTAACTTCAGCACTGCTTTCTTGTAGGGCAGCCTGCACGAGGAGATGTGGCTGCATCGCCCACCTGGCTTCACTGGGTCTTTTCCTCCAGGCACCCAGTGGAGCCTCCGGCGGCCAGTCTACGGTCTCCGCCAGGCACCGCGTGAGTGGCTTGACACACTGAGGACTACACTTGCGGCTCTTGGGTTTGCTCCCTCTACTGCCGACCCGTCGTAGTTTCTGCGCACCGACACTTCTTTGCCGCCGTTCTACATCGTCGTGTACGTCTACGACTTGGTCTTTGCCACAGCTGAGACTGCTGGACTCGCCCACGTGAAGTCCGAGCTGCAGAAGAGACACACGTGCACAGACCTGGGTGAAATACGCAGCTACCTTGGCTTGCAGATCACCCGGGACAGAGCACGCCGCACCATTACCCTGACTCACTCACACATGGTGCAGCAGGTCCTTCAGCGCTTCGGCTTCACGTACTCCTCGCCTCAGGCCACTCCTCTGTCTACTCTCCATTAGCTCTCAGCTCTGCCTTCGGATGAGTCCGTAGAGCCGAGTGGCCGGTACCCAGAGCTTGTTGGCTGCCTCATGTACCTGATGACCTGCACACGACCTGACCTTGCATACCCTCTTAGCATCTTGGCACGCTATGTTGCTCCTGGGAGACACAGACCAGAGCACATGGCTGCAGCGAAGAGGGTGTTGCGCTACTTGTGCAGTACGTCGAGCATGGGGCTTGTGCTTGGAGGGCAGAGTCCAGTGGTCCTCACTGGGCACGCGGACGCTTCTTGGGCAGACGACCAGGCTACGCAGCGGTCGTCACAGGGTTACACCTTCAGCCTTGGTTCCGGCTTTGTTTCGTGGCGGGCTACCCGCTCGTCTTCTGTTCTCGGCTCCAGTTGTGAGGCTGAGATCTACGCAAGAGCCATGGCTGCACAGGAGCTTTGCTAGCTCACCTACCTGCTGATTGACCTCGAAGAGCTGCCTCGTTCTCCTCCAGTGCTGTACGTAGACAACAAGGCCATGCTGACCTTGTGTCAGGAGCAGAGACTGGAGCACAGAACGAAGCACATTGCTCTTTACTACTTCCTTGCTCGTGAGCTACAGCAGCGTGGTCAGCTGCGCCTTGCGTACGTGGCCTCTGAGGCCAACACTGCTGATATCTTCACCAAGGCGCTTGCGCCTTGTGATCATCAGCGCTTCTGTACTTTGCTGGGTCTTGTGCCTGCCTTGCCTCACTTGCTCACCACCTGACCTTGTTTGTACTGTTACATATACATATACGCTTGCTCTTGCTTGTCTAGCCTTATATATATGTGTGTAATCCTGCATGTGAACTGGACTTGTGGCCTTGAACTTGTGCTCGGAATGTGTGGTGACTTTGTGATCCACCCTGAGCTTGCTTTGCTTTGCTTGACTGGTCTTGTGACCCCTTGTTCTTCCCCACTTTGCCTATGGGGGTGTGTCAGATTTATATGACATAGCTGTTTTAGGCTATAGTGGGGTAGCACATATGGGGTACGACTTTCTAGGGTTTGTACTTGTACCCAACTTTCCCTTAGTCAATTCATTTCTCGTTCATTTTCACAAACTGCCGCGAATTTCCTCCTGTGAAGAATGGGTCCGTTTTATATCCGTGGGTAAATAGTCGTGTCAGTAGCGGGCTGGTCTGGGCGAGTAGTATCGCGTGGATCTGGGCAGTGGGGCGGGTCAGTGCGTCGGCGATGTTCGAGGCTCCTTTTTTATAGGTGACTGTGTAGTGGAAGTTTGACTCGAGGAAATCGAGCCACCGAATATGTCGTGGGTTGAGGTGGGGCTGTGTGCGGAGGTACTGTAGTGATCGGTGGTCTGTCCGTACTGTCACGTCTGCGCCGGTCAAGTAGCAGCGCCACACTTTGAACGCATGCACGATCGCGAGCATTTCGCGGTCGTGTATCGGGTAATTTTACTCGGGCGGATGCATTTTTCGTGACTCGTATGCGATGGGCTGTAGGCCGTTGCCCAAGTCTTGTAGCAGTATGGCTCCAATGGCGATGTCGCTTGCGTCTGTAACAACCTCGAAGGGGCGGTGTGGGTCGGCGATGCGCAGGACGGGCGGTGAACAGAGAACATTTTTCAGGGCAGAGAAGGCGGCATGCTCTTTCTCCCCCCACGTAAAAGTGACCCCCTTTCGCAGTAAATCCGTCAGTGGGGCAGTTAACCGTGCCATATCGGGGACGAACCGACGCACATAATTAACGAACCCTAAAAAACTCTGCAATTCCGTGATGTTCGTCGGGGGACGCCACGCTTTTACCGTATCCAGCTTCTTCGGGTCGATTTCAACTCCAGCCTCCGAAATAACGTGCCCCAAAAATTCTAGTTTGTCCCGAAAAAACTCGCACTTAGAGCCCTTGGTGAGTAATCGATGTTCTTCTAAAACTTTAAATACCGCTTCGAGATCCGCTAAGTGGTGCTGCGTATCCTGACTGTACAGAAGAATGTCGTCGAGGTAAACTATCACGCACTTATCTAAGAGCGGCCCAAACGCCTCGTTCATGGTCATCTGAAATGTTGCGGGCGCGTTGGTCAGCCGGAAAGGCATCACCGTGTACTCAAAAGACCCGTACCTAGTCCTAAATGCTGTCTTGGCGCAGTTTGATGGTTCGACCCGAATGTGATGGTAACCCCCCCGTAAGTCTATTTTCGAAAACATCCGTGCTGTTCGCAGTTGGTTGATCAGTTCGTCGGCGCTGGGAATTGGGTACCGCGACTTGACTGTTACCCTGTTGAGCACCCGGTAATCGATGCACATGCGAAACCTGTCAAATTATAATATTGTGTAGGCTATAGTGGGGTAGCCCATATGGGGTACACATTTCTAGGGTTGCATATTTGTATCACTTCCATTCCTTACTGACATCATCCTCGTTCTACTTTCCTTGTGTAGGCTATAGTGGGAACTGTGCCTAGGGCCCACCACATCGACTCTCTTTTTTTTTTCTTTTTTTTTTCTGCCCGAAGCGCGCTCCGCCCGAGTCGCGCTTCGGGCTCTCACCTCGTCGAGCCGCCCTAGCGGCCCCTACGCCCTAGTGGCCCTATCGCCCTAGCGGCCCCTTTCCCTAGCGGCCCCGCCGCCCGTTGCTTCGGCCCCGCCGCCCTTTCGTGCGGTCCCGCCGCTCGTCTCAGCGGCCCCGCCGCCCTTCTCAGCGGCCCTGTCGCCCCGCATTGCGGCCCCGCCGCCCGTCTTCGCGGCCCCGCCGCCAGTTGCTGCGGCCCCGCCCTTCTCGGCGGCCCCGTCGCCCCACACTTCGGCCCCGCCGCCCTACTCAGCGGCCCCGCCGCCCTACTCAGCGGCCCCGCCGCCCTTCTACTCAGCGGCCCCGCCGCCCTAATCCGCGGCCCCGCCGCCCTTCTGCACCGGCCCCGCCGCCCTAATCAGCGGCCCCGCCGCTCTTCTCCTGCGGCCCCGCCGCCCTACTCAGCGGCCCCGTCGCCCCGCATTGCGGCCCCGCCGCCCGTCTTCGCGGCCCCGCCGCCAGTTGCTGCGGCCCCGCCCTTCTCGGCGGCCCCGTCGCCCCACACTTAGGCCACGCCGCCCTACTCAGCGGCCCCGCCGCCCTACTCAGCGGCCCCGCCGCCCTTCTACTCAGCGGCCCCGCCGCCCTAATCCGCGGCCCCGCCGCCCTTCTGCAGCAGCCCCGCCGCCCTAATCAGCGGCCCCGCTGCTCTTCTCCTGCGGCCCCGCCGCCCTACTCAGCGGCCCCGTCGCCCTACTCCTGCAGCCCCGCCGCCCTACTCAGCGGCCCCGCCGCCCTAATCAGCGGCCCCGCCACCCTTCTCCTGTGGCCCCGCCGCCCTTCTACTGCGGCCCCGCCGCCCTTCTCAGCGGCCCCGCCGCCCTACTCAGTGGCCCCGCCGCCCTTCTACTGCGGCCCCGCCGCCCTCCTCAGCGGCCCCGCCACCCCTTTCACCAGCGGCCCTGCCGCCCTACACCGCCCGCGCCACTCGGGCCGCCTGAGCCGCCCGACCTGCCCGAGCTGCCCGAGCCGCCCGAGCTGCCCGACCCTCCTGAGCCGCCCGAGCCGCCCGACCAGCCCGAGCCGCCCGAGCCGCCCGAGCCGCCCAAGCCGCCCGACTCTCCTGAGCCGCCCGAGCCGCCCGACCAGCTCGAGCCGCTCGAGCCGCCCGACCAGCCCGAGCCGCCCGAGCCGCCCGAGCCGCCCGAGCCGCCCGCGCAGCCTGATCAGCCGAGCCGCTAGTGCCGCGGAGCCGCAGTCGCTACTGTGCCGTCCGAGCAGCCGTGTTGCCGTGTTACTGCATTGCTGAGCTGCCCGACCCACCCTGTCCGGTGAGAGCAGCGCTTCTGTCACTACACTGCCCCTGTCCTACAGTTGGTCCTGCTAGTCTACTGCTGTCATGGCTACCCCTAGTGTTCTCGCTTTTGACGCTGAGGGTCGAGCCATTGACTTTGAGGTTTGGGTAGATGACCTACAGCTCTTCCTACAGTGCGATAGGGCACACGGTCTCTCCCTCTTTGACCTCACCTCTGGCGCCTCTCCTGCCCCTGCTGCTGATGCTGACCCCACTGTTCGCTCCCAGTGGGCCACACGCGGTGCTGCTGCACGTCTTGCTGTGCGTCGCCACCTGCCTACCACTGAGCGCGCGCACTTTAGTCAGTACAAAAGTGCTCAGACCTTGTACGACGCTGTAGTTGCGCGCTACTCTTCCCCTGCCACTGCTGCACTGAGCCGCCTCATGCTACCGTACCTCTTCCCTGACCTTGCTGCCTTTCCCACAGTCGCTGACCTCATTACGCACCTCCGCACTAGTGACACTCGCTACCGCGCCGCGCTTCCTGCTGACTTCTGCGCCAAGAACCCCCCCCCCATGTACATCACTCTCTATTATATAGTCACCCGCCTCCCTGACTCCCTTCGCGTAGTCAGGGACCACTTCCTCTCAGTCTGTCCCACCACTCTCACTGTTGACCTCCTCGAGAAGGCCCTCCTAGCAGCGGAGAAGAGCATAGTCGCTGTAGGAGCCTCTCGTGGTGACCCTCGCACCCCCATCTTTGAGGGGTGTTCCCCTTCCCCCCTGTTGCCCTCTGTCGCCTTTGCTGCTGCGGCCGACCTCGTTGGTCTTGAGTCGGTCGGTGCGGCGTCTGCCCCTAGCAAGGGCAAGGGGGGCAAGGGCGCGGGTGGAGCTAGCGGGGATGGTGGAGGTGGCGGTGGAGGCGGCGGAGGGAGTGGGGGTGGCGGTGGGAGTGGCGGCGGGGGTGGAGGTGGCGGTGGCAGCAGCGGAGGCGGAGGCGGCGGAGGCGGTAGCGGTGGGAGCGGAGGTAGTGGTGGTGGCGGAGGTGGAGGCGGCGGTGGTGGAGGAGGTGGAGCTGGTCGGGGTGGTGCTTCGCAGCGGAGCGGCTCCGGTGGTGGTCAGCGCCAGCAGCAGCAGCAGCAGCGTTCTCGGGACATCCCCCCTCCTCAGCAGCTCCGTGAGTGGTACACGCAGCGTCAGCGTGGTGGGGGTTTCGGTCCGTGCACCTACGTCCTTCGCTCCGGCGACCGCGCTGGTGAGCAGTGTGGGGGTGCCCACCCCACCCAACGCTGCTTTGGCCGCCTGACGGACGCTTAGCCTCAGCAGTTCCCGGAGGCTAGTGAGATCCCCCGCTGGGGAGAGCTGTCTAGGGCAGGTGTTGCTATCTATGATCTTGACTTTGATGCTATCCTTGCTGCAATGTATGCTGTGACTATTAGTGATGAGGGTGACTGTTACCGGTGTTTCCCGCCCGACCCGGGCATTGGTACTGCTGCGCTAGGTGCTAGTAAGGCTGTTGCTCTAGGTGCCAGCGCGTCTGCGCCCTCAGGTACTGGCCAAGCTGCGCTCTCAGGTACCACGTCGGCTTCGGCCTCCCTCACCTTCACACTTGACTCAGGGGCTTTGCGCTCCTTCTTTCGAGACCGCACCACACTCACGTCGCTTGGTCGGCCGGTTGCAGTCTCCCTGGCAGACCCCTCTAGGGGTCCTGTCCTCTCTCACTTCTCCACTGTCCTCCCGTGTCCGGTTGCCCCCTCTAGCACCTTGTCTGGTCTTTACCTCCCCTTGTTCTCGACGAACTTGGTGAGTGGTGCTGACCTACAGGATGCGGGGGTTCACCAGTTTACTCCTGCAAGTCAGCGGGTGACCCACTGCTCGGACGCACGCACGGGACGGCACCTGGCCACGTTTTCGCGTCGGCCGGGGTCGAGCCTCTACACCCTGACCACTGGGTCCCCTCCTGTCCCTGCGTCTGGCCAGGTAGCTGCGTCAGGTTAGGTGTTAGCTGCAGCGTCCAGGTCCGGTCCTGAGTCTGCCCCCTGCTCGTGTTGCCTCCTATCTCACGAGACTCTCCTGTGGCACCACCGTCTTGGTCACCCCTCCCTGCCTTGTCTCCGAGGCATGGCGTCTCGTGTCCTTGTCTTTGGTCTCCCCCGGTCCCTCCCTCCCCTTCCTCCAAGGCCTGGTCCTTCCTGTGTCCCTTGTGTCGAGGGGCGACTCCGGGCTGCCCCTCACTCCTCTCATTTTCCCCCGACAGAGGCCCCGCTGCAGACGCTTCACATGGACGTGTGGGGCACGGCCCGCGTCCGTGGACAGGGTCACGAGCGCTACTTCCTGCTGGTGGTTGACGACTACTCGCGTTACACCACAGTCTTCCCCTTGCGCAGCAAGGGTGATGTCGTTGAGGTGTTGATCGACTGGATCCGCGCAGCTCCTCTCCACCTCAGGAGGAGCTTCGGCTCGGACTTTCCTGTTCTGCGTCTGCACTGTGACCGAGGCGGAGAGTTCTCCTCTGGCCTTCTGCGAGCCTACTGTCGTGCGCGAGGCATCCGCCAGACCTTCACGCTTCCGGACTCTCCACAGCAAAATGGGATTGCTGAGCGCCGCATTGGCATGGTCATGGACGTCGCTCGTACGTCCATGATGCATGGGGCTGCCCCCCATTTTCTGTGGCCGTTTGCGGTTCGGTACGCGGCGCATCAGGTCAACCTTCACCCCAGGGTCTCCAGGCCGGAGACCTCCCCAGCCTTGCTGTGGACGGAGAAGGTCGGCGATGCGTCTGTGTCAGAGTATTATAGCTGATGCATGTTTGTAGGCTATAGTGGGGTAGCACATATGGGGTACAGAGTTTCTAGGGTTGTATTTGTACCCAATCTTTCCTTAGTCATTCATTCCTGTTCGCTTATTCTCACATGGTATAGAGCGGGTCCTTCTACGGACCGTTTTTTTGGGCCCACCGAAGCGCCCCCCGAGGCGCGATTTTTTTTAGCGACCCCTCGGGTCGTCATTTTCCCTGCGGCCCCGCCGCTTTCACTTACGCGGCCCCGCCGCCCTCTCTGACGGGGCCCCGCCGCCGGCCCTTACGCGGCCCCGTCGCCGGCTCTCACGCGGCTCCGCAGCAGGCTCTGTCGCGGCCCCGCCCCGGCCTTTACGCGGCCCCGCCGCCTGCTCTCACGCGGCCCCGCCCCGGCTCCTTCGCGGCCCCGCCGCCTGCTCTCGCGCGGCCCCGCCCCGGCTTCTACGCGGCCCCGCCCCGGCTTTCACGCGGCCCCGCCGACGGCTTTGTCGCGGCCCCGCCCAGGCCCTTACGCGGCCCCGCCACTTGCTCTCACGCGGCCCCGCCCCGGCTCCTTCGCGGCCCCGCCGCCTGCTCTCGCGCGGCCCCGCCCCGGCTTCTACGAGGCCCCGCCCCGGCTTTCACGCGGCCCCGTCGACGGTTCTGTCGCGGCCCCGCCCAGGCCCTTACGCGGCCCCGCCGCCTGCCCCCGTCGCGTCCCGGTCGCCTCCTGACGGCCCCGCCGTCCCTTCGTGACGGCCCCGCCGTCCCTTCCTGACGGCCCCGCTGTCCCCTCCTGACGGCTCCTGCCGTCACCTTCTACCGGCCCCGCCACTGCACCTGCTGGTCCCGCCGCTGCACCTACCGGCCCCCACCACCCACTTGAGAGGCCAGCAGAGGGGTGGCAGGTGCGTGGCCTCCCCTGCTTCTCCTCCTCCTTCATCGCTCACCTGCAGCCGCCGAGCCGCCCTGCACCCGAGCCGCCCAGCAGCCGAGCCGCCCTGCCGCCGAGCCGCCGGGTCGCTGAGCTGCTGAGCTGCAGTTGCTGCCGAGCCGCCCTGCCGCCGAGCCGCCGAGTCACCGAGCTGCTGAGCTGCAGTTGCCGCCGAGCCGCCCGAGTCGCCCGAGCCGCCGAGCGGCCGAGCTGCCGAGCCACTGAGTCGCCGAGCCTACTCTTCCCACCACTGGTGAGCTCTTGCCCTGCTACACGCTGCGCGTCTGCCTGCCTGCCTTTTGGCTTGCCTGGCTGCCTGCCTTCCTGCTGCTAGTCCTGCTCCTGCTTCTCCTTGCGGAGCCAGATGCAGCCCCAGCGACGCCTGCGTGCGTCCCTTACGCCCCAGCAGCTGCGTGAGTGGTACGCTGGTTGGGGCTATAGGGGTGGCGACGCTACTCCTACTTCCACTCCTGCTGTTTCTACTCGTGGTGGCGGCCGGATGCAGCTCCCGCGACCCTCTCGCGTGTCTCTCACGCCTCGCCAGCTTCGTGAGTGGTACGCTCAGAGTGGAGGGTCTCTCAGTGCTGTTCGCTGCTCTTACGTGATTCGCACTGGTACTCGGACTGGTCAGCCTTGTGGGACACGTAGTCATACACCGTCCCGCTGCTTCGCCCGTCTGAGCGACGCCTGGCGTGCCGTGTTTGGCGACGAGGCTGAGCTTCCCGACTGGGTGGAGTTGCTTAGGCAGAGGGTAGATATATATGCTCTTGACTATGATGCTATTCTCACTGCCATGTATGCATTGCCTACTAGTGCTGACCGTGCCGGTCACCTGTGCGTCCCGCCTGACCCAGGTATAGGACCTGCTGCTTTAGCTACTGGTGAGGCTGCTGCTCTGGGTGCTAGTGAGTCTCCTGCTCCAGGTACAGGTGCGGCTGCTGCTCTAGGTGCTCGTGAGTCTGCTTCCTCAGGTGCGGGTGAGGCTGCGCTCTCAGGTACCGCGTTGGCTTCGGCCTCCCTCACCTTTACACTTGACTCTGGGGCTTCTCGCTCCTTCTTTCGGGACCGCACCACACTCACGCCGCTTGGCCGGCCGGTTGCTGTCTCCCTGGCTGACCCCTCTGGGGGTCCTGTCCTCGCTCACTTCTCCACTGTCCTCCCGTGTCCGGCTGCCCCCTCGGGCACCCTGTCTGGCCTGTACCTCCCCTCGTTCTCGACGAACTTGGTGAGTGGTGCAGACCTACAGGATGCGGGGGTTCACCAGTTCACTCCTGCGAGTCAGCAGGTGACCCACTGCACGGACGCACGCACAGGCCGACACCTGGCCACGTTCTCGCGTCGGCCAGGGTCGAGTCTCTACACCCTGACCGTTGAGTCTCCTCCTGTCCCTGCGTCTGGTCAGGTGGCTGCGTCGGGCCAGGTGCTTGCTGCTGCGTCCCGGTCAGGTCCTGAGTCTGCCCCCTGTTCTTGTCGCCTCCTGTCTCACGAGACTCTCCTGTGGCACCACCGTCTTGGCCACCCCTCCTTGCCCCGTCTTCGGAGCATGGCTTCCCGTGTCCTTGTCTCTGGTCTTCCCCAGTCTCTCCCTCCTCTCCCCTCCGGGCCAGGACCTTCCTGTGTCCCCTGTGTCGAGGGTCGCCTCCGGGCTACTCCTCACTCCTCCCACTTCCCCCCGACAGAGGCTCCCCTGCAGACGCTTCACATGGATGTGTGGGGCCCAGCCCCCGTCCGTGGGCAGGGTCACGAGCGCTACTTCCTGTTGGTGGTTGACAACTACTCGCGTTACACCACAGTCCTCCCCTTGCGCAGCAAGGGTGCGGTCACTGAGGTGCTGATCGACTGGATCCGCGAGGCTCGTCTCCAGCTCAGGAAGAGCTTCGGCTCGGACTTTCCTGTTCTGCGTCTGCACTCGGACAGAGGCGGAGAGTTCTCTTCTCGCCTTCTGCGAGACTACTGTCGTGCACAGGGGATCCGCCAGACCTTCACGCTTCCGGACTCACCACAGCAAAATGGGATTGCTGAGCGCCGCATTGGCATGGTCATGGATGTCGCTCGTACGTCCATGATGCATGCGGCTGCCCCCCATTTTCTGTGGCCGTTTGCGGTGAGGTACGCGGCGCATCAGCTCAACCTTCACCCCCGGGTCTCTCGACCTGCGATGTCCCCAGCCTTGCTGTGGACGGGGAAGGTTGGTGATGCGTCTGTGTTCCGTGTCTGGGGATCTCGGGCGTTTGTCCGCGACTTGTCTGCGGACAAGCTGTCCCCTTGTGCTGCTCCCTGTGTCTTCCTTGGCTTCCCCACTGACGCCCCAGGGTGGCAGTTTTACCACCCCTCCTCTCGTCGTGTTCTGTCCTCCCAGGACGTCACGTTCGACGAGTCAGTCCCCTTCTACCGTCTCTTCCCCTACCGCACTCCTTCCCTCCCCCCTCCCCCGGACTTCCTTGTGCCGGTTCCCCCCCCGGTAGACCCCCTCCCCCCTCAGGTTCCTGCCCCCTCAGGTGTGTCCCAGATAGACGCCGTTGACCCGGTCGAGGTTACAGGTGACTCTGGTGCTGCTGCGGGTGCTGAGCCTGGGGGTGCTGACTCTGGGGGTGCTGTGCGCGGGGGTGCTGAGCCTGGGGGTGCTACTGCTGGGGGTACTGGGCCTGAGGGTGCTACTGCGGAGGGTGCGGAGCCTGGGGGTGCTGAGCCGGGGGGTGCTGTGCCTGGAGGTGCTGGGTCTGGGGGTGCTGGGTTGGGAGCTGCTGAGCCTGGGGGTGCTGCGTCTGGAGCTGCTGCGCCTGGGGTTTCTCCTGCTGCTGCGTCTCGCCGGGAGCCCCTCTCTCCACAGGAGCTGCGCGAGTGGTTCGCTCGCCGCTGGAGGCGTGCTGCTGAGTCTGGAGGTGCTGCTGGAGCTGGAGCTGGAGCTTCTTCGACCGTCGAGGGTGCGGGTGCTGCCGGTCCCGGAGCTGCTGGACCTGCGGGTCCTCCTGGAGCTGGAGCTGCTGAGGGCGTTGGTGCTGAGCCTACTGCTGTTGGTCCTGCCGCTGGAGGTGTGGGTGGCGCTGGTGCTGTCGCTGAGGGTGCTAGTGCTGTCCCTGCTGCGTCTGGAGCTGCTGAGCCTGGGGTTTCTCCTACTGCTGCGTCTCGCCGGGAGCCCCTCTCTCCACAGGAGCTGCGCGAGTGGTTCGCTCGCCGCTGGAGGCGTGCTGCTGAGTCTGGAGGTGCTGCTGGAGCTGGAGCTGGAGCTTCTTCGACCGTCGAGGGTGCAGGTGCTGCCGGTCCCGGAGCTGCTGGACCTGCGGGTCCTCCTGGAGCTGGAGCTGCTGAGGGCGTTGGTGCTGAGCCTACTGCTGTTGGTCCCGCCGCTGGAGGTGTGGGTGGCGCTGGTGCTGTCGCTGAGGGTGCTGGTGCTGTCCCTGCTGCGTCTGGAGCTGCCACGCGGCCTCGGCCGTACTTCGTTCCGCTCCTGCAGTAGGTTCTTGGTCTTTCTCCTCCAGTAGAGGGTCCACCGCCTGTCCAGTCGCAGTCTCTACTGGAGCCTTCCTCTCCACTGCCTGCTCCCTCTCCTTACACTGGTCCTACTGGAGGTCTTGCTGAGCGTCGTGAGCCTGCGTCTCGTCCCGCGTCGCCTGTTCGTGCTGCTCGCGCTAGTGGTTGCAGTTCGCGTCAGTGTCCTCCTCCTGTCCTTGGCACGCACCAGATGTCTTTGCGTCCGTCCACTGCTCCTCTGCGTGCCCCTTTGCCTTCTCCTCCTGAGTCCTCTCTTCCTGCGCTTGCCGACCCTGAGTCAGACTCTCTTCGTGCTGCCAGCCCTACTGTCACGCGTCTGCTTGCTACTGTCGTCACTGACCCCTCTTTTGAGTCCACTGCTGCGTCTGCTCTAGTCGCTGAGCTCGTCGACTTTGCTGCTCGCTGTCGTCTCGACTAGGCTGCTAGTCTTGTTGCTGAGTCTGCGTCTGTCTGTCCTCCGTCCGTCGGGGGTGAGTGTGCTCTTGGCACGGACGTCCTAGAGGACAGGCAGGAGGAGTTACAGTGTCTAGCGGCTGCTTCACCTCATCTCGCGTCTGTTCTGCTTGCCCCTGAGGGAGACCCGGATGCACTAGACATCCCGACTCCGCGTTCTTACGCGGAGGCCGTAGAGGGTCCCTACTCCTCTCAGTGGCAGGCAGCTATGGATGCAGAGATGGATTCCTGGAAGTCCACAGGCACCTACGTTGACCCGGTTCCCCCTCCTGGGGCGAACATCGTCAGTGGCATGTGGATCTTCAGGGTGAAGCGGCCGCCGGGCTCTCCACCTGTCTTCAAGGCACGGTACGTTGCTCGTGGCTTCAGTCAGCGGCAGGGAGTTGACTACTTTCAGACCTTCTCTCCCACCCCGAAGATGACTACTCTTCGGGTGCTGCTGCACATAGCCGCTCAGCGCGACTACGAGCTTCACTCTCTCGACTTCAGCACTGCGTTCTTGCAGGGTAGCCTGCACGAGGAGATCTGGCTTCGCCGTCCACCTGGCTTCACTGGGACTTTCCCTCCTGGCACCCAGTGGAGCCTCCGACGGCCAGTCTACGGTCTCCGCCAGGCACCGCGTGAGTGGCACGACACACTGAGGACTACGCTTGCGGCTCTTGGGTTTGCTCCTTCTACTGCTGACCCGTCGCTGTTTCTTCGCACCGACACTTCCCTGCCGCCGTTCTACATCCTCGTGTACGTCGATGACTTGGTCTTTGCCACAGCGGACACTGCTGGACTCGCCCACGTGAAGTCCGAGCTGCTGAAGAGACACACGTGCACAGACCTGGGTGAACTGCGCAGCTACCTTGGCTTGCAGATCACTCGGGACAGAGCACGCCGCACCATTACCTTGACTCAGTCACACATGGTGCAGCAGGTCCTTCAGCGCTTCGGCTTTACGTACTCCTTGCCTCAGGCCACTCCTCTGCCTACTCGCCACTCACTCTCAGCTCTGCCTTCGGATGAGTCCGTAGAGTCGAGTGGTCCGTATGCAGAGCTTGTTGGCTGCCTCATGTACCTGATGACCTGCACACGACCTGACCTTGCATACCCTCTGAGCATTCTTGCACGCTATGTTGCTCCTAGGAGACACAGACCGGAGCACATGGCTGCAGCAAAGAGGGTATTGCGCTACCTGTGCAGTACGTTGGGCATTGGGCTAGTGCTTGGAGGGCGGAGTCCAGTGGTCCTTACCGGCCACGCGGACGCTTCTTGGGCTGACGACCAGTCTACGCAGCGGTCGTCACAGGGTTACACCTTCAGCCTTGGTTCCGGCTCTGTCTCGTGGCGGTCTACTCGCTCGTCTTCAGTTCTCGGCTCCAGTTGTGAGGCTGAGATCTACGCCGGGGCCATGGCTGCACAGGAGCTTCGCTGGCTCACCTACCTGCTGACTGACCTTGGAGAGCCGCCTCGTTCTCCTCCAGTGCTGTACGTAGACAACAAGGCCATGCTGGCCTTGTGTCGAGAGCAGCGCTTGGAGCACTGAACGAAGCACATTGCTCTCCGCTACTTCCTTGCTCGTGAGCTCCAGCAGCGTGGTCAGTTGCGACTTGCGTACGTGGCCTCTGAGGCCAACACTGCTGATGTGTTCACCAAGGCACTCGCGCCTTGTGACCATCAGCGCTTTTGCACCCAACTGGGTCTTGTACCTGTCTCGCCTCACTTGCTCTCCTCTTGACTTCACTTGTACTGTGACATATATATATACCTGCTCTTGCTTGTCTAGTCTTATATATATGTCCGTACTCCTGCATGTGAACTGGCCTCTGGCCCTGCTCTTGTGCTCGGACTGTGTGGTGACTTTGTGATCCACCCTGAGCTTGTTTTGCTTTGCTTTGCTTGACTGGTCTTGTGACCCCTTGTTCTCCCCCACTTAGCCTATGGGGGTGTGTCAGAGTATTATAGCTGATGCATGTTTGTAGGCTATAGTGGGGTAGCAAATATGGGGTACAGAGTTTCTAGGGTTGTATTTGTACCCAATCTTTCCTTAGTCATTCATTCCTGTTCGCTTATTCTCACAGTCTGCGTTCCGTGTCTGGGGATCTCGGGCGTTTGTCTGCGACTTGTCTGCGGACAAGCTGTGCCCTCGTGCTACTCCTTGTGTCTTCCTTGGCTTTCCACCTGACGCCCCTGGGTGGCAGTTCTACCACCCCACCTCTCGTCGTGTTCTGTCCTCCCAGGACGTCACGTTCGACGAATCAGTCCCCTACTACTGCCTCTTCCCCTACCGCACTCCTTCCCTCCCCCCGCCACCGCACTTCCTTGTGCCAGGTCCCCGCCCGGTAGACCCCCTCCCCCCTCAGGGTCCTGCCCATTCAGGTGTGTCGCAGGTAGATGCACTCGAGCCGGTCGAGGCTGCTGGTGACTCTGGTACTGCTGCGGGTGCTGAGCCTGGGGGTGCTGCCTCTTGGGGTGCTGCGTGCGTGGGTGCTGAGCCTGGGGGTGCTGAGTCTGGGGGTGCTGAGCCTGGGGGTGCTGAGCCTGGAGGTGCTACGACTGGGGATGCTGAGCGTGGGGGTGCTACGACTGGGGGTGCTGAGCCTGGGGGTCCTTTGCCTGGGGCTGCTGAGCCTGGGGGTGCTGAGTATGGAGCTACTGAGCCTGGGGGTGCGGAGCCCGCGGCCGCTGGACCTGCTCGTGTGGCGTCTGGCGGTGCTGGGCCTGGTGGTTCTCCGGGTGCTTCGTCTCGGCGAGAGCCACTCTCTCCACAGGAGCTGCGCGAGTGGTTTGCCCGGCGCTGGAGGCGTACTACAGGAGCTGGTGCTTCTTCGACTGCTGAGGGTGCTGGTGCCGCCGGTCGCGGAGGTGCTAGTCCTGCGAGTGCTACTGGAGTCGAGGCTGCTGAGGGTGCTGGCGCTGAGGCTACTGCTGTCAGTCCTGGTGGCGGTCCTGCTGCGGGTGCTGCTGGTGCTGCTGGAGGTACTGGAGCTGGAGGTGCTGCTGACGCTGGTGTTGCCGCTGGGGGTATTCGTGCTGTCCCTGCTGTGTCTGGAGTTGCCGCGCGGCCTCGGCCGTACTTTGTTCCGCTCCTTCAGCAGGTTCTTGGTCTTCCTCCTCCCTTAGAGTGTCCACCGCCTGTCTAGTCACAGTCACAGTTACCGCCGGCCTCCCCACTGTCTTCTCCTTCTCCGTACACTGGTCCTACTGGAGGTCCTGCTGAGCGTCGTGAGCCTGCGTCTCGTCCTGCGTCGCCTGTTCGAGCTGCTCGCACTAGTGGTCGCAGTTCGCGTCAGCGTCCTCCTCCTGTCCCTGGCACGCACCGGATGTCTTTGCATCCGTCCACTGCTCCTCTGCGTGCCCCTTTGCCCTCTCCTCCTGAGTCCTCTCTTCATGCGCTTGCCCACCCTGAGCCGGACTCTCTTCGTGCTGCCAGTCCTACTGTCACGCGTCTCCTTGCTACTGTCATCACTGACCTCTCCTTTGAGTCCACTGCTGCGTCTGCTCTTGTTGCTGAGCTCGTCGACTTTGCTGCTCGCTGTCGTCTAGACTACGCGGCTAGTCTTGTTGCTGAGTCTGCGTCTGTCTGTCCTCCGTCCGTCGGGGGTGAGTGTGCTCTTGGCACGGACATCCTTGAGGACAGGCAGGAGGAGTTCCAGTGTCTTGCTGCTGCTTCACCTCATCTCGCGTCCGTACTGCTTACCCTTGAGGGAGACCCGGATGCATTAGACATCCCGACTCCGCGCTCTTACGCGGAGGCCGTAGAGGGTCCCTACTCCTCTCAGTGGCAGGCAGCTATGGATGCAGAGATGGCTTCTTGGAAGTCCACAGGCACCTACGTTGACGCGGTTCCCCCTCCTGGGGCGAACATCGTCAGTGGCATGTGGATTTTCAGGGTGAAGCGGCCGCCGGGTTCTCCGTCTGTCTTCAAGGCGCGTTACGTGGCTCGTGGCTTCAGTCAGCGGCAGGGAGTTGACTACTTTCAGACCTTCTCTCCCACCCCGAAGATGACCACTCTTCGGGTGCTGCTACACATAGCCGCTCAACGTGACTACGAGCTTCACTCCCTTGACTTCATCACTGCTTTCCTGCAGGGTAGCCTGCACGAGGAGATCTAGTTGCGCCGTCGACCTGGCTTCACTGGGACTTTCCCTCCTGGCACCCAGTGGAGCCTCCGACGGCCAGTCTACGGTCTTCGCCAGGCACCGCGCGAGTGGCACGACACACTGAGGACTACACTTGCGGCTCTTGGGTTTGCTCCCTCTACTGCTGACCCGTCGCTGTTTCTACGCACCGACACCTCTCTGCCGCCGTTCTACATCCTCGTGTACGTCGACGACTTGGTCTTTGCCACAGCTGACACTGCTGGACTCGCCCACGTGAAGTCCAAGCTGCAGAAGAGACACACGTGCACAGACCTGGGTGAACTGCGCAGCTACCTTGGCTTGCAGATCACCCGGGACAGAGCACGCCGCACCATTACCCTGACTCAGTCACACATGGTGCAGCAGGTCCTTCAGCGCTTCGGCTTCACGTACTCCTCGCCTCACGCCACTCCTCTGTCTACTCGCCACTCGCTCTCAGCTCTGCCTTCGGATGAGTCCGTAGAGTCGAGTGGCCCGTACCCAGAGCTTGTTGGCTGCCTCATGTACCTGATGACCTGCACAAGACCTGACCTTGCATACCCTCTTAGCATTCTTGCACGCTATGCTGCTCCTGGGAGACACCGACCGGAGCACATGGCTGCAGCAAAGAGGGTGTTGCGCTACTTGTGCAGTACGTCGGGCATGGGGCTAGTGCTTGGAGGGCGGAGTCCAGTGGTCCTCACTGGGCACGCGGATGCTTCTTGGGCTGACGACCAGGCTCTGCAGCGGTCGTCACAGGGTTACACCTTCAGTCTTGGTTCCGGCTCTGTTTCGTGGCGGGCTACTCGCTCGTCTTCTGTTCTCGGCTCCAGTTGTGAGGCTGAGATCTACGCCGGGGCCATGGCTGCTCAGGAGCTTCGCTGGCTCACCTACCTGCTGACTGACCTTGGAGAGCCGCCTCGTTATCCTCCAGTGCTGTACGTAGACAACAAGGCCATGCTGGCCTTGTGTCAAGAGCAGCGCCTGGAGCACAGAACGAAGCACATTGCTCTCCGCTACTTTCTTGCTCGTGAGTTGCAGCAGCGTGGTCAGATGCGACTTGCGTACATGGCCTCTAAGGCCAACACTGCTGATGTTTTCACCAAGGCACTTCCGCCTTGTGATCATCAGCGCTTCTGCACTCAGCTGGGTCTTGTGCATGTCTTGCCTCACTTGCTCACCCCTTGACCTTGCTTGTACTCTTACGTATATATATACCTGCTCTTGCTTGTTTAGTCTTATATATATATGTGTACTCCTGCATGTGAACTGGCCTTGTGGCGTTGACCTTGTGCTCGGACTGTGTGGTGACGTTGTGATCCACCCTGAGCTTTGTCTGCTTTCCTTTACTGGTCTTGTGACCCCTTGTTCTCCCCCACTTCGCCTATGTGGGTGTGTCAAATTATAATATTGTGTAGGCTATAGTGGGGTAGCCCATATGGGGTACACATTTCTAGGGTTGCATATTTGTATCACTTCCATTCCTTACTGACATCATCCTCGTTCTACTTTCCTCAAAACCCTCCGTCTCTTTTCGGTGTGAACTGTATTGGTGCGGCGAACGGTGACGAACTTGGTCGAATAAACTGCTTCTCTAAAAAATAATCTAACTGCTTCCTTAGTTCGTCGAGCTCGGGCTGTGTTAGTCTGAACTGGCGCTGTACAGTTGGCTGTGCCTGTCGGAACATTATAGCTTATGCTTTTGTGTAGGCTGTAGTGGGGTATCCCATAGGGGGTACAACCCAACTAGGGTTAGTACTTGTACCCACTTCATTCATAGTTCATTCATTCTCGTTTCAGTTTTCTCATGGTATCGAGCAGGTTCCCTCGTGGGAACTGTTCCTAGGGCCCTACTACTACTTCCGCTGCTACTCGATCCGTCGCACGCCCCGTGGCGTGCGACCTATTTTCAACGGCGCGCGAGGATTTTCTTTGTGGCGCGCGCCCCGAGGCGCGCGGCCCCGCTACCCCGTCGCGCCGCCCTCGCGGCCACGATCTGCCGCCCTAGTGGCCTCGTCACCTACCTCTGCGGCCTCAGCGCCGCCCTTCCCGGCTCCGGCTCTGCCCTTCCCGGCCCCGGCGCCACCTCGGCTGGCCCTGTCGCCTACCCCGGCGACCCCGACGCCGCCCTTCCCGACCCGGCCCCGCCTCTGCAGGCCCTGACGCCTGCCCTTGCGGCCCCGGCTCCGCCCTTCCAGGCCCCGTTGCCACCTCGGCTGGCCCCGTCGCCTACCTCGGCGACCCCAACGCCGCTCTTCCCGACCCGGCCCCGCCTCTACTGGCCCCGTCGCCTACCCCTTCGGCCCTGGCGCTGCCCTTCACGGCCCCGGCGCCACCTCTGCTGGCCCCGGCGCCGCCTCTGCTAGCCCGGACGCCTACCCTGCGGCCTCGGCGCCACATTGCAAGCCCCGTTGCCGTTCCACCCGGCCCCACCGCCGTCCCCAAGCGGCCCCGCCGTCACCACCGAGCCGCCAGCGCCGCCGAGCTAGTGCCGAGCCACCCGAGCCACCCGAGCCGCCCGAGCCGCAGCGCCACCTCAGCCGCCCGAGCCGCCGAGTCGCCGAGCCGCCGCGCTGCAGTTGATGTCGAGCCGCCGTACCGCTGAGTCGCCCGAGTCGCCAGAGCCGCCGAGCTGCAGTTGCTGCAGTGCCGCCGTGCCGCCGAGCCGCCCGAGCCGCCCGCACAGCCGAGTCGCCGAGTCGCCGAGTCGTCCAGCCTGCTCTTCCCACCACTAGTGAGCCCCTGCCTTACTAGCGCGCTGCCTGCCGCTTGCTTGGCTGCCTGCCTTACTGCTGCTACTCCTGCTCCTTCTACTGGCGGAGCCAGATGCAACCCCAGCGACGTCCGCGTGAGTCCCTCACGCCCTAGCAGCTGCGTGAGTGGTACGCTGGTTGGGGTTTTAGGGGTGGCGGCGCTACTACTGCTACTACTACTGGCGGCGGCCAGATGCAGCTCCAGCGACCCCCACGCGCGTCTCTCACGCCCCAGCAGCTTCGTGAGTGGTACGCTCAGAGTGGAGGGTCCCTCAGTTCTGTTTGCTGCTCTTACGTGATTCGCACCGGTGCTCGGACTGGTCAGCCTTGTGGGACGCCTAGTCACACACAGTCCCGCTGCTTCGCCCGTCTGAGCGACGCCTAGCGTACCGAGTTTAGCGACGAGGCTGAGCTCCCTGACTGGGTGGAGTTGCTAAGGCAGAGGGTAGATATATTTGCTCTTGACTATGATGCTATTCTCACTGCCATGTATGCATTACCTACTAGTGCTGACCGTGCCGGTCACCTGTGCGTACCGCCTGACCCGGGTTTCGAGCCTGCTGCTCTAGCTGCTGGTGAGGCTGCTGCTCTGGGTGCTAGTGAGTCTCCTGCTCCAGGTACAGGTGCGGCTGCTGCTCTAGGTGCTAGTGAGTCTGCTTCCTCAGGTGCGGGTGAGTCTGCTCTCTCAGGTACCGCGTCGGCTCCGGCCTCTCACACCTTCACCCTTGACTCGGGGGCTTCCCGCTCCTTCTTTGGAGACCGCACCACACTCACACTGCTTGGTCGGCCAGTTGCAGTCTCTCTTGCAGACCCCTCTGGGGGCCCTGTCCTTGCTCACTTCTCCATAGTCCTCCCGTGTCCGGCGGCCCCCTCTGGCACCCTGTCTGGTCTTTACCTCCCCTCGTTCTCTACGAGCTTGGTGAGTGGTGCTGACCTGCAGGATGCGGGGGTTCACCAGTTCACTCCTGCGAGTCAGCGGGTGACCCACTGCACGGACGCTCGGACAGGCCGACACCTGGCCACGTTTACTCGTCGGCCGGGGTCGAGCCTGTACACACTTACCACTGCGTCTCCTCTAGTCCCTGCGTCCGGTCAGGTAGCTGAATCGGGTCAGGTGTTTGCTGCAGCGTCCAGGTCTGGTCCTGAGTCTGCCCCCTGCTCGTGTCGTCTCCTGTCTCACGAGACTCTCCTCTAGCACCACCGCCTTGGTCACCCCTCCCTGCTTCGTCTCCGAAGCATGGCCTCCCGTGTCCTTGTCTCTGGTCTTCCCCGGTCCCTCCCTCCCCTTCCTCCGGGGCCTGCCCCTGCCTGCGTCCCCTTTCTCGAGGGGCGGCAGCGGGCTGCCCCTCACTCCTCCCTGTTTCCTCAGACAGAGGCCCCGCTGCAGACACTTCACATGGACGTGTGGGGCCCGGCCCGCGTCCGTGGACAGGGTCACGAGCGCTACTTCCTGCTGGTGGTTGACGACTACTCGCGTTACACCACAGTCTTCCCCTTACGCAGCAAGGGTGATGTCACTGAGGTGTTGATCGACTGGATCCGCGCAGCTCGTCTCCAGCTCAGGCGGAGCTTTAGCTCCGACTTTCCTGTTCTGCGTCTGCACTCTGACAGAGGCGGAGAATTCTCCTCTGGCCTTCTGCGAGCCTACTGTCGTGCACGAGGCATCCGCCAGACCTTCACGCTTCCGGACTCTCCACAGCAAAATGGGATTGCTGAGCGCCGCATTGGCATGGTCATGGACGTCGCCCGTACGTCCATGATGCATGCGGCTGCCCCCCATTTTCTGTGGCCGTTTGCGGTCCGGTACGCGGCGCATCAGATCAACCTTCAGCCCAGGGTCTCCATGCCGGAGACATCCCCAGCCTTGCTGTGGACGGGGAAGGTTGGCGATGCGTATGCGTTCCGTGTCTGGGGATCTCGGGCGTTTGTCCGCGACTTGTCTGCGGACAAGCTGTCCCCTCGTGGTGCTCCTTGCGTCTTCCTGGGTTTCCCCCCTGACGCGCAAGGGTGGCAGTTCTACCACCCCACCTCTCGCCGTGTTCTGTCCTCCCAAGATGTCACGTTCGACAAGTCGGTCCTCTACTAGCGTCTCTTCCCCTACCGCACTCCGTCCCTCCCCCCGCCACCGCTCTTCCTTGTGCTAGGTCCCCCCCCGGTAGACCCCCTCCCCCCTCAGGGTCCTGCCCCTTCAGGTGTGTCCCAGGTAGACGCTATCGAGCCTGTCGAGGTCGCTGGTGACTCTGGTGCTGTTGAGGGTGCTGATTCTGGGGGTGGTGACTCTGGGGATGCTGACTCTGGGGGTGCTGAGCGTGTGGGTACTACGACTAGGGGTGCTGAGCCTGGGGGTGCTGAGTCTCAGGGTGCTGAGCCTGGGGGTACTGAGCGTGGGGGTGCTACGCCTGGAGGTGCTGAGCCTGAGGGAGCTGAGCCTGCTTGTGGGGCGTCTGGCGGTGCTGAGCCTGGCGGTTCTCCGGGTGCTTCGTCTCACCGGGAGCCACTCTCTCCACAGGAGCTGCGTGAGTGGTTTGCCCGGCGCTGGAGGCGAGCTGCTGGAGATGGAGGTGCTGCGGGTACTGGAGGTTCTGCTGCTGCTGTGGGTGGTGGTGCCGCGGGTCCCGGCGATGCTCGTACTCAGAGTATTGGAGCTGCTGGGCCTGCGGGTACTTCTGGAGCGGGAGCTGCTTCGGGTGCTGGCGCGGAGGCTACTGCTGTCGGTCCTGGAGGCGGTCTTGCTGACGGTGCTACTGGTACTGCTGGAGGTACTGGAGCTGGAGGTGCTGCTCGTGTTGGTGCTGCCGCTAGGGGTACTGGTGCTGTCCCTGCTGTGTCTGGAGTCGCCGCGCGGCCTCGGCCGTACTTCGTTCCGCTCCTTCAGCAGGTTCTTGGTCTCCCGCCTTCTACTGGTCCTCCTCCTCCCTTAGAGTGTCCAAAGCCTGTCCCGTCACAATTACAGCTACACCCGGCCTCCCCACTTCCTGCTCTGTCTCCCTACACTGGTCCTACTGGAGGTGTTGCTGAGCGTCGTGAGCGTGCATCTCGCCCTGCGTCGCCTTTCCGTGCTGCTCGCACTAGTGGTCGCGGTTCGCGTCAGCGTCCTCCTCTTGTCCCTGGCACGCACCGGATGTCTCTGCGTCCGTCCACTGCTCCTCTGCGTGCCCCTTTGCCTTCTCCTCTTGAGTCTTCTCTTCCTGCTCTTGCCGACCCGGAGTCGGACTCTCTTCGTGCTGCCAGTCGTACTGTCACGCGTCTCCTTGCTACTGTTGTCACTGACCCTTCCTTTGAGTCCACTATTGCGTTTGCCCTAGTTGCTGAGCTCGTCGACTTTGCTGCTCGGTGTCGTCTAGACTACGCTGCTACTCTTGTTGCTGAGTCTGAGTCTGTCTATCCTCCGTGCGTCGGGGGTGAGTGTGCCCTTGGCACGGACGTCCTTGAGGACAGGCAGGAGGAGTTCCAATGCTTGGCAGCTGCTTCACCTCATCTCGTGTCCGTACTGCTTGCTCCTAAGGGAGACCCGGATGCACTTGACATCCCAACTCCGCGCTCTTACGTGGAGGCGATAGAGGGTCCCTACTCCTCTCAGTGGCAGGCAGCTATGGACGTAGAGATGGCTTCCTGGAAGTCCACAGGCACCTACGTTGACGCGGTTCCCCCTCCTGGGGCGAACATCGTCAGTGGCATGTGGATCTTCAGGTTGAAGCGGCCGCCGGGTTCTCCGCCTGTCTTCAAGGCACGTTACGTGGCTCGTGGCTTCAGTCAGCCGCAGGGAGTTGACTACTTTCAGACCTTCTCTCCCACCCTAAATATGACTACTCTTCAAGTACTGCTGCACGTTGCTGCTCACCGTGACTACGAGCTGCACTCTCTTGATTTCAGCACTGCTTTCTTGCAGGGCACCTTGCACGAGGAGATCTGGCTGCGCCGCCCACCTGGCTTCACTGGGTCGTTCCCTCCTGGTACCCAGTGGAGCCTCCGGCGTCCACTTTACGGTCTCCGCCAGGCGCCACGTGAGTGGCACGACACACTGAGGACTACACTTGCGGCTCTTGGGTTTGCTCCTTCTACTGCCGACCCGTCGCTGTTTCTACGCACCGACACCTCTCTGCCGCCGTTCTGCATCCTCGTGTACGTTGACGACTTGGTCTTTGCCACAGCTGACACTGCTGGACTCGCCTACGTGAAGTCCGAGCTGCTGAAGAGACACACGTGCACAGACCTGGGTGAACTGCGCAGCTACCTTGGCTTGCAGATCACCCGGGACAGAGCACGCCGCACCATTACCCTGACTCAGTCACACATGGTGCAGCAGGTCCTTCAGCGCTTCGGCTTCACGTACTCCTCGCCTCAGGCCACTCCTCTGCCTACTCGCCACTCGCTCTCAGCTCTGCCTTCGGATGAGTCCGTAGAGTCGAGTGGCCCGTACCCAGAGCTTGTTGGCTGCCTCATGTACCTGATGACCTGCACACGACTTGACCTTGCATACCCTCTTAGCATTCTCGCACGCTATGTTGCTCCTGGGAGACACCGACCAGAGCACATGGCTGCAGCGAAGAGGGTGTTGCGCTACTTGTGCAGTACGTCGGGCATGGGGCTAGTGCTTGGAGGGCGCAGTCCAGTGGTCCTTACTGGGCACGCAGACGCTTCTTGGGCTGACGACCAGGCTACGCAGCGGTCGTCACAGGGTTACACCTTCAGCCTTGGTTCCGGCTCTGTCTCGAGGCGGGCTACTCGCTCGTCTTCTGTTCTCGGCTCCTGTTGTGAGGCTGAGATCTACGCTGGGGCCATGGCTGCACAGGAGCTTTGCTGGCTCACCTACCTGCTGACTGACCTCGGAGAGCCGCCTCGTTCTCCTCCAGTGCTGTACGTAGACAACAAGGCCATGCTGGCCTTGTGTCGAGAGCAGCGACTGGAGCACAGAACAAAGCACATTGCTCTCCGCTACTTTCTTGCTCGTGAGCTACAGCAGCGTGGACAGTTGCGGCTTGCGTACGTGGCCTCTGAGGCCAACACTGCTGATGTTTTTACCAAGGCACTTCCGCCTTGTGATCATCAGCGGTTCTGCACTCAGTTGGGTCTTGTCCCTGTCTTGCCTCACTTGCTCACCTCTTGACCTTGCTTGTACTGTTACATATATATATACCTGCTCTTGCTTGTCTAGCCTTATATATATATGTAATCCTGCATGTGAACTGGCCTTGTGGCCTTGTACTTGTGCTCGGAATGTGTGGTGACTTTGTGATCCACCCTGAGCTTTGCTTTGTTTTGCTTTGCTTGACTGGTCTTGTGACCCCCTGTTCTCCCCCACTTTGCCTATGGGGGTGTGTCAGAACTCTATAGCTTATGCTTTTGTGTAGGCTGTAGTGGGGTATCCCATTGGGGGTACAACCCAATTAGGGTTAGTACTTGTACCCACTTCATTCATAGTTCATTCATTCTCGTTTCATTTTTCTCAGTGCCCCTGATTCTAACTCGATTCTATGATCATGCGCCCGCTGAGGTGGCAGCCCTTTCGGTAAATCGTCTGGAAAAATCCCCGAGTACCGTTTCAACAGTTCCTGTAGTTCGGGCGGTACTGCTGCCAAAAGTTTCTTAAAATCGCTCGGGTGCTCCGCTTCTCCTACTAATGCTATATCTACTGCGTACACGTCAGCTCCAGCGGCGACAACCCGTTTCATCGTGATGGCGTTGACGTGGACCGTTGAAGACTCGGGCGACTGCCAGCGAGGTAGCTCGACCCAGTTACCACTACTTCATCCGGTGCAGCTACCCGTGGTCCAGTCAATTCGCGGGTTATACCGTCGCAGCCAATCACGTCCCAGTAAAATATCGTGCCCATCCAGTGTCGTTGCGAGCATTTCCTATGTAAACCCGAAAGTTCCCCCGCAGCGGACTTTGACTCGCTCTACCTTTTCCCGTATGGCCAGTGGCGTGCCATCAACTAAGCGTGCGTCTATCTCCGGTAAGCAATGGCTAAGTGTAAGCTGTAGTTTTCGTGCGGTTGCGGTATTAACTAAACTGTGGCTTGCTCCTCCGTCGATAAAAATCTTAACTGCTGCTCCCAGTATTTTCCCTTGGATCAGTACTGGGCAATCCGTCGCTGTACCCTCCTTATTCATTCGAGCCCGATCCATGGCGTGAATCGGTACTGTGACTTGGTGAGGGTCGGTGCGGTTGGGCAAGCAGGTAGTCTCGTCAGTAGTTGGCCCAACTTCTACTGACTGCTGGCGTTTCCCTGCCTCTGAAACTCCCCCCCCTGCTCTGCTCCGCGGCGCCTTAGCTTCTCTGGGCATTCGCTCTAGCGATGGCCCGGCCTGTTGCAAGCAAAGCAGCGCCCCTTAAACGGTGTGGCAGCTGCATTCGTTGCAACAGCGTTTACAGTGGCGTGCTCGATCGGTCCCCGATAATGGTGTCCGTAGTAGGACCCCGGTCTCGGTCGGTGTAGAATGTCGATTTTCTCGGCGAGCGCGAGAATCTAGTTGAAGTTTGAGAGTCCGCGCAGCATGATTTCATGCGAGATATCCGGCTTCAGCCCTCCGACGTAACGGTCCACCCGCTCCGCTTCATGCATGTAGCTGACCTGCTTGCAAAGTGCGAGAAAACCGCTCGTGTAATCTTGAACCGACCCGAGCTGCCGCCAAGTGCGCAATCTCTGATGCACCGAAATAGAAGCCGCGATCGGCTCGAAGCGCGCCCGAAGCCCTGCACACCATGCATCCCACGTGCTGTATTGGGCGGTCTCGCAGAATGAACTCCAGGTGACAGCTGGACCCGTGGGCCCTTCCTCTTGCGACGGTGGCTCGTAGGCGCGTGGCGACGTCACGATGACTCGCCACCAGTCCATGGCGGGGCCCCTTAATAGCGAAACGGCATACCGAATCTTCGCTGCGTCTGACTCGACGTAATTCGCGTCGAAGAAGACGTTCATCGTGAAAACCCACGATTGAACCGTCGGACCTCCATGTTGGCTTGGGTCGAAGCAGGGCGGGCGTTGCGGCTTGAGTGGCATGGGTGCCATAATGGCCTGTTCGCCACTTGTCGCCGCGAACTCCACGTGCCGACGGGCTTCACGAGGCTCCCGCGGGCTTGGTGCGACCCTGTTTCCTCCCATGCCAGGCATCGGCTGGACGGCGCCATCACTGGATGCGCCTGAGCGTTGTCCCACGCTGTCAAGTTGCGTTGGTGTGCCGGACTAAATGACGATCGGCTCGTCCGATTGTGCAGATGCATTTGTCGGTGCGTGTGGTGGCGCTGAAATGTTCACCGTAGATTGCTGACGTGCGGAGTCACGTTCCGCCGTGAGCGTCACAATTTTGAGCGCCGAATCTTCAAGTTGGCGCACCAGACGGTCGAGCTCCTTCTGCGTCAATGTGGCGAGCGTGAATTCGGCCATGGCGGGGGTGTCGGGCGAGCTCAGCGAGAGCCTCGGTCGTGGCCGTGCGTGCTTACGAGAGAGCACTACGAGCGGCGGTGCTGTGTCGCTGAGAGACATCTACCCCCCCCAAAAATTGAGATAGTGGGGAAGCGAAGGTGTGGGTGCGGTCCGAGAGGAGATCGTAGGCTCTGAATACCAAGTGTTACGAGTGCAATTGAGTGAACGAACGAGAATTGCACTATCGAAGCAAGAGTACAATGAGCGAAGGCATGAGCGAAGAATATATAGCGAAACTACAGTGGTAACGGTAATGGAGTGTGGTTGTCGCGCGACGGGCCTGGGACTGAGGTTGGGAAAAGTGTCGAAGCGGAGGCCCGGAGCGCGGGTTACCCGCCGAGCCGTGAGGTTGGGGTGCGACGTGCGAAGGTGGCGGGCGGATTGTCGATGCGAGGATTGCGAGTGGTAACGGTGCTGACTGTGGTGCTACAGTGATGTACGCGTTGAGCAGGGATGCGAAGTAAGGAAAAGGAATTTTCTTTACAGCTTGCCACTGGCATTGTTGTCAAATAGCTCAGCAACAGACAGAAATTGAAAGAGTCCGTGTACACTACCACTTGTTTTCACTATTTCAATATGTGCAACTGCTTCTTCAATCACTTTCACTAGGACAACTTCCTAAATAGTTTTGAAAGTAACAGTTCTGTGGATTCAAACTAAAGCAGCTAATTGTTTACTGGGACCAGCAGGGCTCTTGGCAGCTTAAAGACGCACCTAAAAATGGTAGTGGCAACACAAAAAATTAGTGGTCAACAGAGCATTTGCATGGTACGAAATTGGAGATATCAAAGCAGGTAGTCAACAATAAAAACTGCATTCACATATCAGAAGAGCTGAAATCAGCACCCCGTACACAAATATATTATTTTAACATGGAATTGATATAATGATGTTGTATCACATTTTTTTATATCTAGGTATATTTCACAATATGTACGAGGTGCACAACGGCATATATTCTCTTTCCAGCGATCAACCATGCTTGCCACATGGCACACCTCCTCTCCTTTCCCTCCTCTTTCCTCCGCGTGCAATGCATCAAAAGGGCATGGCAGGTGAGGCAGCCATGCTTGCTGCAAGGCACACCTCCACTCCCCGATCCCACTTCCCTCCTCTTCCCTCCCACACTGTCTTCCTTGCCTTCCATTGTGCTCCACTGCCCTCCAGATGCATATGGCATGATATCATGCCACACCATGCCATGCCACAAATGACATGGCACACCATGGCATGTCACCAAATGACATGCCACACCATGCCATGTCACCACATGACATGCCACATTATGCCATGTCACAAAATGACATGCCACACCATGCCATGCCACAGAAGGACATGCCACACCATGGCATATCGCGAAATGTCATGCCACACTATGCCATGTCACAAAATGACATGCTACACCATGCCATGTCACCAAATGACATGCCACACCTTGTCATGGGACACCCCAGTATGTCACGCGGTAAAAAGCAACACTGAATCATACCACTGTGCATCCAACCGCACTGCATCATGCCACACTGCATCACACCAAACCGTATGATCACACCACCTGTGTCATACAACACTAAAAATTGCCACACTGTGTCATACCGTAATGTATCAGACCGACCCCACTGTATCATACCACACAGTAACATGCCACACAGCACACCCAAGGGGTTTCAGCCCCCACTCTCCCACGCAAGTTTTCATCCCCCCACACACCTACCAAAGGTGTTTCATCCCCCACTCTCCTACAGAAGGGATTTCAGCCCCCACTCTCCCACCCATGGGGATTCATCCATTCCCCCTTCCCCCTCTCAACCAGGCAGTGACATGCCAGACATCATGACACATCATTGCACATGGATTCATGGCACGCCGCAGTCTGACACACCACATTATTACATGTCGGACTGAGATGCCACACACCACATCACATACCACACTATGATATGCCACAGTATCCCACACCACAATATCACACACTAAATGAAATACCACACTGTGTGATCCCACTGTCGCATACAACTCATTGCACCTGAGGGGTTTCAGCCCCTTCTCTCTTCCACTTACCCACCCAAGGGGTTTCACCCCTTCTCTCTTCCACTTACCCACCCAAGGGGTTTCAGCCCCTTCTCTCTTCCACTTACCCACCCAAGGGGTTTCAGCCCCTTCTCTCTTCCACTTACCCACCCAAGGAGTTTCAGCCCCTTCTCTCTTCCACTTTCCCACCCAGGGGGTTTCAGCCCCTTCTCTCTTCCACTTACCCACCCAAGGAGTTTCAGCCCCTTCTCTCTTCCACTCACCCACCCAGGGGGTTTCAGCCCCTTTTCTCTACCACTCACTCGCCCTCCCAAGGGGTTTCAGCCCCTCCTCACCTTCACTTGCCAGCAGTAGGAGCCGCAGGCAGCCCACTTCTTAAAGGAAACAGCGCCCCCAGAGGCTTTGCCTTGTAAGGCGAGGTATGGTAGCGAAAAATTGCTTCCAGCCCAAGACTCAAATCCCACCCCTGACGTGGCCAGAGCTGACGCGAACCAGAGCCACCGGCCGGTCGGCTCTGACGGTGTCCATTAGGCCTAGAACGCCAGTTCGGTTACTTGAGCACCGAGTGCCGTGCCGCACAGATTCCACCACCACACCCCACCAACAAGACAAAACCTCAGGAGATGCTGCCGATAAGGCAGTGAACTCCCCGCTTGCTCCCATGCTCCCCACCCCACCCACCCCACACTTCACCCCATGCCCTCACCTGTACCTACCGCAGCCGTGCAGAGCGCCATGATGCTGAGGCTGCTGGGAAGTGGAGAGAAAAGAGGGAATTAGGGGAGGGAGAGACTTCTCTGTGGTCCAGGCAGGGTGCTGGCAGCAGCGGAGGGGAGGGGAGGGGCAGCGGCAGCAGCAGGGGAAGCAGAGTAGCAGACTGGGAGCAGCAGTTTCAGCAGCAGAAGCGAAAACAGCAGTAGCAGCAGTGGGAGAAGGGGGGCTAGGCTTCTCTCTTCCCCCTCTTCTCTCCTGCAGGCTGAAGGTGGGAGCACTGGAGCTAGGGCGGGAGAGTGGAGTTCACCTTCTCTCTCCCTCCTCCTCTCTCCCTTCTGCCCTGCTACAGACTTCAATGTACTGGGAGGGAGGGAGCAAGGCAGGGGTAGGCAGGGGATCAAGGGAAAGCAGTGAGAATGGGGAGAAGAGTAGGCACAAGCTACAAGGAAGCAGAAACGGGAAGTCAGCATGGGGAGAAGAACAAGAAGCAGCATGAGTGCACGAGGGAAAAAAGGCTAACATTGTCTCAGACGACCCAATCCCGATACTCTCCCATCCCATATCCGCGGAGTGGAGTTCTGCCCCCGTCCCCTCCCACCACTGCCACTCCCGTGTGAGCGACCTGCTGGGACGGGAGGGGGCGGGTTAGGACAGGGAGAGGAAGGGAGGAGGGGATGGCGAAAACGGGGAAGTGAAGGGGGCGCAGAGGAGTGGGGAGAACAGTGAGGAAAGAAGCCAAGACAAGTGAAAGTGAAGAGTGCAGCAAGCGCAAGCATGATGCGTGCATGAATGGACTGCTGCAGTGGCACACCCAAGAGACCTCGTACCAGCTGAACCAAACTAAAACAAATACCTGAGGCTGTACCAAGAAAATAATACCTACTACCTTGGGGGAGGGAGGTCTAATGGGTGTGACAAAGAGCAGTGAAAATGGGGGCGCCATGCACGGTGCAAGCATGACAAGCAAAGCAACACAGTGCGAGGGTTAGGAAAAGAGAGGACGGGCGGGGTACTTAGCTGTGGGTGAGTTGGGTGGAGAGCAGCTGCTGCCTGTGCACTCCATGTCAGCCGCCACTGCCACTCCCGGTCTGCTACTCTGCTCCCCCTGCTGCTGCCGCTGCCCCTCCCCTCCCCTCCGCTGCTGCCCTGCCGCTGCCCCCGTGCTGCCCTGCTACGGCCTTCAATGTACTGGGAGGGAGGGAGAAAGGCCGGGGTAGGCAGCGGATCAAGGGACAGCAGTGAGAATGGGGAGAAGAGCAGGCACAAGCTACAAGGAAGCAAGGGAGCAGAAACGGGAAGTCAGCATGGGAAAAAGAACAAGCAGCAGCATGAGTGCACGAAGGAATAGAGGCTCACCTTGTTTCAGACGACCCAATCCCGACACTCTCCCATCCCATCCCATCCAAGTGGAGTTCTGCCCGCCTCCCCTCCCACCACTGCCACTCCCGTGTGAGCGACCTGCTGGGACGGGAGAGGGCCGGTTGGGACAGAGAGAGGAAGGGAGGAGGGGGGGAAGAAAACGGGGAAGTGAAGGGGGCGAAGAGGAGTGGGGAGAGCAGTGAGGAAAGAAGCCAAGACAAGTGAAAGTGAAGAGTGCAGCAAGCGCAAGCATGATGCGTGCATGAATGGACTGCTGCAGTGGCACACCCAAGAGACCTCGTACCAGCTGAACCAAACTAAAACAAATACCTGAGGCTGTACCAAGAAAAAATACCTACTACCTTGGGGGAGGGAGGTCTAATCGGTGTGACAAAGAGCAGTGAAAAATGGAGAGTAATGCATGGTGCAAGCATGAGAAGCAAAGCAACACAGTGCGAGGGTTGGGAGAAGAGAGGAAGGGCGGGGTACTTAGCTGTAGGTGAGTTGGATGAAGAGCAGCTGCTGCCTGTGCACTCCATGTCCCCCACCACTGCCACTCCCGTGTGAGCGACCTGCTGGGACGAGAAGGGGGCAGATCGGGACAGAGAGAGAAAAGGGAGGAGAAGGGGGAGAAAACGGGGAAGTGAAGGGGGCGCAGAGAAGTGGGGAGAGCACTGAGGGAAGAAGCCAAGACAAGTAGAAGTGAAAAGCGCAGCAAGCGCAAGCATGATGCGTGGATGAATGGACTGCTGCAGTGTCACACCCAAGAGACCTCGTACCAGCTGAACCAAACTAATACAAATACCCGAGGCTGTACCAAGAAAAAAGATACCTACTACCTTGGGGGAGGGAGGTCTAATGGGTGTGACAAAGAGCAGTGAAAAGGGGGGTGCAATGCATGGTGCAAGCATGACATGAAAGCAAGAGAGTGGAGGGTGGAGAAGGCACTTAGCTGGCGGTTGAAGAAGCAGTGAGAGCTGATGCTGCTGCCGCTACTGCTGCCCATCCCCACGCTGATGGGACGCACAGCCTCGACCATTTTGCCATGCCACGACGCGCGGACGACGATTTCGCCATGCACGAACAGCGATTCCGCCGTGCGACGACGCGCGGACAACGATCCCGCCTTGCGACAACGCGCGGACAGCGATTCCGCCGTGCGACGACGAGCGGACAACGATTCCGCCTTGCGACGACGCGCGGAAAACGACTCCGCCTTGCGATGACGCGCGGACAACGATTCCGCCGTGCGACGACGCGCGGACGACGATTCCGCCATGCACGAACAGCGATTTCGCCGTGCTGCGACGCGCGGACAACGATTTCGCGCATTTTTAGAAAGATTCTGCACAATTAAACGCAAAATACAAATTAGAGAGTGGTCTGGATTAAGAACGTGGCGAAAAGTAGTTAACGTGGTTAATGTGAGCATTCGCACAGTAGGGGCGTACCTGATGCAGGGAAAGCGCGATTCGAGGCGGAAGCGATCCTCCATGTGATTCCGCTTAGCCACAGCTACGTTGGCGATTCCGCTAAACCACGCGAGCTTCGAGCTTGACTGAGGTGACGAGACTAGCTCGTTGTGATCGCAGCAGAGGGGACTTTCGAAATTGTTGCTGCTGATGGCGATACTCGCTTCTAACTGCAAAAACATCTCTGCTGGCGGACGGCCGAAATCGCTGAACGTCGAATATGCCTTCCGAGCACGAAAGTCCTTGGAGCGAATGTTGCTGCTAACAGCGGAAACTGTTGATGAGGAGGAGGATCGTTTCGTATTGCAATTTCCGCTGACAACGAAAGCTGCTACCGACGAGGAAATCGCAGCTAACGGAATCAATCGTAGCTGCTGAGTGAGAGAACGCCTCCGTGACGACGTTCCTTTCTAGCGTTCGTTCTTGATGATGCCACTCAAGCCGCAACGCCCGCCCTGCTTCGACCCGAGCCAGCGTGGACCCGAGCCAGCGTGGAGGTCCGACGGTTCAATCGTGGGTTTTCACGATGAACGTCTACTTCGACGCGAATTACGTCGAGTCGGACGCAGCGAAGATTCGGTATGTCGTTTCGCTGTTAAGGGGCCCCGCCATGGACTGGTGGCGAGTCATCGTGACGTCGCCACGCGCCTACGAGCCACCGTCGCAAGAGGAAGGGCCCACGGGTCCAGCTGTCACCTGGAGTTCATTCTGCGAGACCGCCCAATGCAGCACGTGGGATGCGTGGTGCGCAGGGCTTCGGGCGCGCTTCGAGCCGATCGCGGCTTCTATTTCGGCGCGTCGCAGATTGCGCACTTGGCGGCAGCTCGGGTCGGTTCAAGATTACACGAACGGTTTTCTCGCACTTTGCGAGCAGGTCGGCTACATGCACGAAGCGGAGCGGGTGGACCGTTACGTCGGAGGGCTGAAGCCGGATATCTCGCACGAAATCATGCTGCGCGGACTCTCAAACTTCAACGAGATTCTCGCGCTCGCCGAGAAAATCGACATTCTACGCCGACCGAGACCGGGGTCCTACTACGGACATCGTCCTCGGGGACCGATCGAGCACGCCACTGTAAACGCTGTTGCAACGAATGCAGCTGCCGCACCGTTTAAGGGGCGCTGCTTTGTTTGCAACAGGCCGGGCCATCGCAAGAGCGAATGCCCAAAGGAGCTAAGGCGCCGCGGAGCAGAGCACGGGGGGGAGTCTCAGAGGTAGGGAAACGCCAGCAGTCAGTAGAAGTTGGGCCAACTACTGACGAGACTGCCTGCTTGCCCAACCGCACCGACCCTCACCGAGTCACAGTATTGATTCACGCCATCGATCGGGCTCGGATGAATAAGGAGGGTACAGCGACGGATTGCCCAGTACTGATCCACGGGAAAATTCAGGGAGCAGCAGTGAAGATTTTTATCGACGGAGGAGCAAGCCACAGTTTAGTTAATACCGCAACTACACGAAAACTACAGCTGACACTTAGCCGTTGCTTACCGGAGATAGACGCACGCTAAGTCGACGGCACGCCACTGGCCATACGGGAAAAGGTAGAGAGTCAAAATCCGCTTCGAGGGAAATTTCGAGTTTACACAGGAAATGCTCGCAACGACACTGGTGAGAAAACTGAAACGAGAATGATTGACTAAGGAACGAAAGTGATACAAATATGCAACCCTAGAAATTGTGAAAGTAGGAAAACAGGAATGAGTGAACTATGAATGAAAGCAGTACAAATATGAAACCCTAACTGGGTTGTACCCCCTATGGGATACCCCACTACAGCCTACACAGCAGTATAAGCTATAGATATGTTCTGACACACCCCCATAGGCAAAGTGGGGGAGAACAAGGGGTCACAAGACCAGTCAAGCAAGACAAAGCAAAGCTCAGGGTGGATCACAAAGTCACCACACAGTCCGAGCACAAGAGTGAGGCCAAAGGCCAGTTCACAAGCAAGAGTACAGACATATATATAAAGCTAGACAAGCAAGAGCAGGTATATATATATATGTCACAGTACAAGTGAAGTCAAGAGGAGAGCAAGTGAGGCAAGACAGGCACAAGACCCAGCTGGGTGCAGAAGCGCTGATGGTCACAAGGCGCAAGTGCCTTGGTGAACACATCAGCAGTGTTGGCCTCAGAGGCCACGTACGCAAGTCGCAACTGACCACGCTGCTGCAGCTCACGAGCAAGGAAGTAGCGGAGAGCAATGTGCTTCGTTCTGTGCTCCAAGCGCTGCTCTCGACACAAGGCCAGCATAGCCTTGTTGTCTACGTACAGCACTGGAGGAGAACGAGGCGGCTCTCCAAGGTCAGTCAGCAGGTAGGTGAGCCAGCGAAGCTCCTGTGCAGCCATGGCCCCGGCGTAGATCTCAGCCTCACAACTGGAGCCGAGAACCGAAGACGAGCGAGTAGACCGCCACGAGACAGAGCCGGAACCAAGGCTGAAGGTGTAACCCTGTGACGACCGCTGCGTAGCCTGGTCGTCAGCCCAAGACGCGTCCGCGTGGCCGGTAAGGACCACTGGACTCCGCCCTCCAAGCACTAGCCCCATGCCTGACGTACTGCACAGGTAGCGCAATACCCTCTTCGCTGCAGCCATGTGCTCCGGTCTGTGTCTCCCAGGAGCAACATAGCGTGCAAGAATGCTCAGAGGGTATGCAAGGTCAGGTCGTGTGCAGGTCATCAGGTACATGAGGCAGCCAACAAGCTCCGCATACGGACCACTCGACTCTACGGACTCATCCGAAGGCAGAGCTGAGAGTGAGTGGCGAGTAGGCAGAGGAGTGGCCTGAGGCGAGGAGTACGTGAAGCCGAAGCGCTGAAGGACCTGCTGCACCATGTGTGACTGAGTCAAGGTAATGGTGCGGCGTGCTCTGTCCCGAGTGATCTGCAAGCCAAGGTAGCTGCGCAGTTCACCCAGGTCTGTGCACGTGTGTCTCTTCAACAGCTCGGACTTCACGTAGGCGAGTCCAGCAGTGTCCGCTGTGGCAAAGACCAGGTCGTCGACGTACACGAGGATGTAGAACGGCGGCAGGGAAGTGTCGGTGCGAAGAAACAGCGACGGGTCAGCAGTAGAAGGAGCAAACCCAAGAGCCGCAAGTGTAGTCCTCAGTGTGTCGTGCCACTCACGCGGTGCCTGGCGGAGACCGTAGACTGGCCGTCGGAGGCTCCACTGGGTGCCAGGAGGGAAAGTCCCAGTGAAGCCAGGTGGACGGCGAAGCCAGATCTCCTCGTGCAGGCTACCCTGCAAGAACGCAGTGCTGAAGTCGAGAGAGTGAAGCTCGTAGTCGCGCTGAGCGGCTATGTGCAGCAGCACCCGAAGAGTAGTCATCTTCGGGGTGGGAGAGAAGGTCTGAAAGTAGTCAACTCCCTGCCGCTGACTGAAGCCACGAGCAACGTACCGTGCCTTGAAGACAGGTGGAGAGCCCGGCGGCCGCTTCACCCTGAAGATCCACATGCCACTGACGATGTTCGCCCCAGGAGGGGGAACTGCGTCAACGTAGGTGCCTGTGGACTTCCAGGAAGCCATCTCTGCATCCATAGCTGCCTGCCACTGAGAGGAGTAGGGACCCTCTACGGCCTCCGCGTAAGAACGCGGAGTCGGGATGTCTAGTGCATCCGGGTCTCCCTCAGGGGCAAGCAGTACAGACGCGAGATGAGGTGAAGCAGCCGCTAGACACTGTAACTCCTCCTGCCTGTCCTCTAGGACGTCCGTGCCAAGAGCACACTCACCCCCGACGGACGGAGGACAGACAGACGCAGACTCAGCAACAAGACTAGCAGCGTAGTCGAGACGACAGCGAGCAGCAAAGTCGACGAGCTCAGCGACTAGAGCAGACGCAGCAGTGGACTCAAAAGAGGGGTCAGTGACGACAGTAGCAAGCAGACGCGTGACAGTGGGACTGGCAGCACGAAGAGAGTCCGACTCAGGGTCCGCAAGCGCAGGAAGAGAGGACTCAGGAGGAGAAGGCAAAGGGGCACGCAGAGGAGCAGTGGACGGACGTAAAGACATCCGGTGCGTGCCAGGGACAGGAGGAGGACGCTGACGCGAACTGCGACCACTAGCGCGAGCAGCACGAACAGGCGACGCGGGACGAGACGCAGGCTCACGACGCTCAGCAAGACCTCCAGTAGGACCAGTGTAAGGAGAGGGAGCAGGCAGCGGAGAGGAAGGCTCCAGTAGGGGCTGCGACTGGACAGGCGGTGGACCCTCTACTGGAGGAGAAAGACCAAGAACCTGCTGAAGGAGCGGAACGAAGTACGGCCGAGGCCGCGCGGCAGCTCCAGACTCAGCAGGGACAGCACCAGCACCCTCAGCGACAGCACCAGCGCCACCCACACCTCCAGCGGCAGGACCAACAGCAGCAGGCTCAGCACGAACGCCCTCAGCAGCTCCAGCTCCAGGAGGACCCGCAGGGCCAGCAGCTCCGGGAACGGCTGCACCCGCACCCTCGACGGTCGAAGAAGCTCCAGCTCCAGCTCCAGCAGCACCTCCAGACTCAGCAGCACGCCTCCAGCGGCGAGCGAACCACTCGCGCAGCTCCTGTGGAGAGAGGGGCTCCCGGCGAGACGCAGCAGCAGGAGAAACCCCAGGCTCAGCAGCTCCAGACGCAGCACCCCCAGGCTCAGCAGCTCCCGACCCAGCACCCCCAGACCCAGCACCTCCAGGCACAGCACCCCCCGGCTCAGCACCCCCAGGCTCCGCACCCTCCGCAGTAGCACCCTCAGGCCCAGCACCCCCAGCAGTAGCACCCCCAGGCTCAGCACCCCCGCGCACAGCACCCCCAGAGTCAGCACCCCCAGGCTCAGCACCCGCAGCAGCACCAGAGTCACCAGTAACCTCGACCGGGTCAACGGCGTCTACCTGGGACACACCTGAGGGGGCAGGAACCTGAGGGGGGAGGGGGTCTACCGGGGGGGGAACCGGCACAAGGAAGTCCGGGGGAGGGGGGAGGGAAGGAGTGCGGTAGGGGAAGAGACGGTAGAAGGGGACTGACTCGTCGAACGTGACGTCCTGGGAGGACAGAACACGACGAGAGGAGGGGTGGTAAAACTGCCACCCTGGGGCGTCAGTGGGGAAGCCAAGGAAGACACAGGGAGCAGCACGAGGGGACAGCTTGTCCGCAGACAAGTCGCGGACAAACGCCCGAGATCCCCAGACACGGAACACAGACGCATCGCCAACCTTCCCCGTCCACAGCAAGGCTGGGGACATCGCTGGCCGAGAGACCCGGGGGTGAAGGTTGAGCTGATGCGCCGCGTACCTCACCGCAAACGGCCACAGAAAATGGGGGGCAGCCGCATGCATCATGGACGTACGAGCGACATCCATGACCATGCCAATGCGGCGCTCAGCAATCCCATTTTGCTGTGGTGAGTCCGGAAGCGTGAAGGTCTGGCGGATCCCCCGTGCACGACAGTAGTCTCGCAGAAGGCGAGAAGAGAACTCTCCGCCTCTGTCAGAGTGCAGACGCAGAACAGGAAAGTCCGAGCCGAAGCTCTTCCTGAGCTGGAGACGAGCCTCGCGGATCCAGTCGATCAGCACCTCAGTGACTGCACCCTTGCTGCGCAAGGGGAGGACTGTGGTGTAACGCGAGTAGTCGTCAACCACCAACAGGAAGTAGCGCTCGTACCCCTGCCCACGGACGGGGGCTGGGCCCCACACATCCATGTGAAGCGTCTGCAGGGGAGACTCTGTCGGGGGGAAGTGGGAGGAGTGAGGAGTAGCCCGGAGGCGACCCTCGACACAGGGGACACAGGAAGGTCCTGGCCCGGAGGGGAGAGGAGGGAGAGACTGGGGAAGACCAGAGACAAGGACACGGGAAGCCATGCTCCGAAGACGGGGCAAGGAGGGGTGGCCAAGACGGTGGTGCCACAGGAGAGTCTCGTGAGACAGGAGGCGACAAGAACAGGGGGCAGACTCAGGACCTGACCGGGACGCAGCAGCAAGTACCTGACTCGACGCAGCCACCTGACCAGACGCAGGGACAGGAGGAGACTCAACGGTCAGGGTGTAGAGACTCGACCCCGGCCGACGTGAGAACGTGGCCAGGTGTCGGCCTGTGCGAGCCTCCGTGCAGTGGGTCACCCTCTGACGCGCAGGAGTGAACTGGTGAACACCCCCATCCTGCAGGTCCGCTCCACTCACCAAGTTCGTAGAGAACGAGGGAAGGTACAGACCCGACAGGGTGCCCGAAGGGGCAGCCGGACACGGGAGGACAGTGGAGAAGTGAGACAGGACAGGACCCCCAGAGGGGTCAGCAAGGGAGACCGCAACCGGCCTGGCGAGCGGCGAAAGGGTAGTGCGGTCTCGAAAGAAGGAGCGCGAAGCTCCGGAGTCAAGTGTGAAAGTGAGGGAGGACGAGGACGACTCAGTACCTGAGAGCGCAGTCTCACCAGTACCTGAGAGCGCAGACGCACTGGCACCTAGAGCAGCAGCCTCACAAGCACCTAGTGCAGCAGTACCAATGCCCGGGTCGGGCTGAAAACACCGGTAACCCTCATTCTCCTCACTATAATCCACAACATACATAGCAGTAAGGATAGCATCAAAATCAAGATCAAAGATCGCTACACCAGCCCTGAGAAGCTCATCCCAGCGAGGGATCTCACTAGCCCCAGGGAACTGCTGACGCCAAGCGTCCGTCAGGCGGCCAAAGCAGCGCTGGGTGGCGTGGGCACCCCCACACTGCTCACCCGCGCGGTCGCCGGAACGAAGAACGTAGGTGCAGGGACCAGTACCCCCACCCCTCTGACGCCCAGCGTACCACTCACGAAGCTGCTGAGGCGAAGGGATGTCCCGCGAGCGCTGCTGCTGCTGCCGGTGCGAGCGCTGGCCACCACCACCGCCGCTACGCTGCTGGGTACCACCCCGACCAGCTCCACCTCCTCCACCACTACTGCCTCCTCCGCTGCCGCCTCCACTGCCTCCACCTCCGCCGCCTCCACCTCCGCCGCTGCCTCCACCACCACCGCTGGCACCACCACCACCTCCGCCGCCGCTGCCGCCACCACCACCACCACCCCCGCCACTAGCCCCGCCGCCACCCCCACTCCCTCCGCCGCCACCGCCGCCACCGCCACCGCCCCCTCCAGCTCCACCCGCGCCCTTGCCCCCCTTGCCCTTGCTGGAGCGACGTCTCCCACTAGGGGCAGACGCCGCGCCGACCGACTCAAGACCAAGCAGGTCGGCAGCAGCAGCAGAGGCAACAGAGGGCAGCAAGGGGGAAGGAGAGCACCCCTCAAAGATGGGGGTGCGAGGGTCACCACGAGAAGCACCTACAGCGACTATGCTCTTCTCCGCTGCAAGGAGGGCCTTCTCGAGGAGGTCGACGGTGAGAGTGGTGGGACAGACTGCGAGAAAGTGGTCCCTGACGACGCGAAGGGAGTCAGGGAGGCGTGCGACTACGTAGTAGAGAGCGATGTACATGGGGGGGGGGTTCTTAGCGCAGAACTCAGCAGGAAGGGCGGCGCGGTAGCGAGTGTCACTAGTGCGGAGGTGCGTAATGAGGTCAGCGACAGTGGGAAAGGCAGAGAGGTCAGGAAAGAGGTAGGGAAGCATGAGACGGCTCAGTGCAGCAGTGGCAGGGGAGGAGTAGCGCGCAACTACAGCGTCGTACAAGGTCTGAGCACTCTTGTACTGACTAAAGTGCGCACGCTCAGGGGTAGGGAGGTGGCGACGCACAGCAAGACGTGCAGCAGCATCGCGGGTGGCCCACTTAGAGCGGACAGCGGGATCAGCATCAGCAGCAGGGGCAGGAGAGGCGCCAGAGGTGAGGTCAAAGAGAGAAAGGTCGTCAGCCCTGTCGCACTGTAAGAACAGCTGCAGGTCGTCTAACCAGACCTCAAAATCAATGGCGCGACCCTCAGCGTCAAAAGCTAGGACACTAGGGGTAGCCATGGTGACGACAGCGACGCAGTGCAAGCAGTAGGGAAAGAGCTCGCAGTGTCAGTGGGACAGTGCTCACCAGGCAGGGCAGGTCGTGCAGTCAGCAGAAAGGCGGCTCAGCGACCGGGCGGCTCGGGTGCACAGCTGCTCGGCTCCCGGGCGGCTCGGCGGCTGGGCGGCTCGGGCGCAGGGCGGCTCGGCTCCCGGGCGGCTCGGCGGCTGGGCAGCTAGGGTGCAGGGCGGCTCGGCTCCCGGGCGGCTCGGCGGCTGGGCGGCTCGGGTGCAGGGCGGCTCGGCTCCCGGGCGGCTCGGCGGCAGGGCGGCTCGGGTCCCTGGCGGCTCGGCTGTTGGGGCGGCTCGGCCGGGAGATGCAGCGTCGGGCCGGCAGGTGCAGCGTCGGGCCGGCAGGTGCAGCGGCGGGCCGGCAGGTGCAAGTGGCGGGCCGTAAGAGGCGGCGGGCCGATGGGTGCAGCGGCGGGCCGGTAGGTGCAGCGGCGAGCCGGCAGGAGCAGCGGCGGGCCGGCAGGGTGCAGCGGCGGGCCGGCAGGAGCAGCGACGGGCCGGCAGGGTGCAGCGGCGGGCCGTAGAGTGCAGCGGCGGGGCCGTCGGCAGTAGAGGCGGAGCCGCGTCAGAGGAGGCGGCTTGGCCGCGTCAGGGGAGGCGGCGGGGCCGCGTCAATGGAGGCGGCGGGGCCGCGTCAGGGGAGGCGGCGGAGTCGCGTCAGGGGAGGCGGCGGGGCCTCGGCAGGGGAGGCGGCGGGGCCGCGTCAGGGGAGGCGGCGGGGCCGCGTCAAGGGAGGCGGCGGGGCCGCGTCAAGGGAGGCGGCAGGGCCGCGTCAGGGGAGGCGGCGGGGCCGCGTCAGGGGAAGCGGCGAGGCCGCGTCAAGGGAGGCGGCGGGGCCGCGTCAAGGGAGGCGGCGGGGCCGCGTTAAAGGAGGCGGCGGGGCCACGTCAGGGGAGGCGGCAAAGCCGCGTCAGAGGAGGCGGCGGGGCCGCGAGTGAAAAGGCGACCCGAGGGGTCGCTAAAAAAAAGGGCGCGCCTCGGGGCGCGCGTCGGTGGGCCCAGACAACGGTCCTAAGGTAGGACCCGCTCTATACCATGTGAAAGTAGGAAAACAGGAATGAGTGAACTATGAATGAAAGCAGTACAAATATGAAACCCTAACTGGGTTGTACCCCCTATGGGATACCCCACTACAGCCTACACAGCAGTATAAGCTATAGATATGTTCTGACAGAAATGTGTACCCCATATAGGCTACCCCACTATAGCCTATACAACATTATAATTTGACACACCCCCATAGGCAAAGTGGGGGAGAATAAGGGGTCACAAGACCAGTCAAACAAAACAAAGCAAAACTCAGGGTGGATCACAAAATCACCACACATTCCGAGCACAAGTTCAAGGCCAGAAGGCCAGTTCACATGCAGGAACACATATATATATAACAGGCTAAACAAGTAAGAGCAGGAGTATATATATATGTCACAGTACAAGCAAGGTCAAGAAGTGAGTAAGTGAGGCAAGACAGCTACAAGACCAAGCTGAGTACAAAAGCGCTGATGATCACAAGGCGCAAGTGCCTTAGTGAAGATATCAGCAGTGTTGGCCTCAGAGGCCACGTACGCAAGTCGCAACTGACCACGCTGCTGCAGCTCACGAGCAAGAAAGTAGCGGAGAGCAATGTGCTTCGTTCTGTGCTACAGACGCTGCTCCCAACACAAGGCCAGCATGGCCTTGTTGTCTACGTACAGCACTGGAGGAGAACGAGGCGGCTCTCCGAGGTCAGTCAGCAGATAGGTGAGCCAGCGAAGCTCCTGAGCAGCCATGGCTCCGGCGTAGATCTCAGCCTCACAACTGGAGCCGAGAACAGAAGGCGAGCGGGTAGCCCGCCACGAAACAGAGCCGGAACCAAGGCTGAAGGTGTAACACTGTGACGACCGCTGTGTAGCCTGGTCGTCAGCCCAAGAAGCGTCTGCGTGCCCAGTGAGGACCACTGGACTCTGCCCTCCAAGCACTAGCCCCATGCCCGACGTACTGCACAAGTAGCGCAACACCCTCTTCGCTGCACCCATGTGCTCTTGTCTGTGTCTCCTAGGAGCAACATAGCGTGCAAGAATGCTAAGAGGGTATGCAAGGTCAGGTCGTGTGCAGGTCATCAGGTACATGAGGCAGCCAACAAGCTCTGGGTACGGGCCACTCGACTCTACGGACTCATCCGAAGGCAGAGCTGAGAGCGAGTGGCGAGTAGGCAGAGGAGTGGCCTGAGGCGAGGAGTACGTGAAGCCGAAGCGCTGAAGGACCTGCTGCACCATGTGTGACTGAGTCAGGGTAATGGTGCGGCGTGCTCTGTCCCGGGTGATCTGCAAGCCAAGGTAGCTGCGCGGTTCACCCAGGTCTGTGCACGTGTGTCTCTTCTGCAGCTCAGACTTCACGTGGGCGAGTCCAGCAGTGTCAGCAGTGGCAAAGACCAAGTCGTCGACGTACACGAGGATGTAGAACGGCGGCAGAGAGGTGTCGGTGCGCAGAAACAGCGACGGGTCAGCAGTAGAGGGAGCAAACCCAAGAGCCGCAAGCGTAGTCCTCAGTGTGTCGTGCCACTCGCGCGGTGCCTGGCGGAGACTGTAGACTGGCCGTCGGAGGCTCCACTGGGTGCCAGGAGGGAAAGTCCCAGTGAAGCCAGGTGGACGGCGCAGCCAGATCTCCTCGTGCAGACTACCCTGCAAGAAAGCAGTGCTCAAGTCAAGGGAGTGAAGCTCGTAGTCACGCTGAGTGGCTATGTGTAGCTGTGGAAAATAGAACGAGAATGAATGCACTATGAAAGAGTTGGGTACAAATAGCAAAACCCTAATTGGGTTGTACCCCCTATGGGATACCCCACTGTAGCCTATAAAACAGCATAAGCTACATATATGTTCTGACACACCCCCATAGGCAAAGTGGGGGAGAACAAGGGGTCACAAGACCAGTCAAGCAAAGCAAAACAAAGCTCAGGGTGGATCACAAAGTCACCACACAGTCCGAGCACAAGAGCAAGGCCACAAGGCCAGTTCACATGCAGTAGTACACACATATATATATAAAGCTAGACAAGCAAGAGCAGGTATATATATGTGACAGTACAAGTAAAGTCAAGAGGAGAGCAAGTGAGGCAAGACAGGCACAAGACCCAGCTGGGTGCAGAAGCGCTGATGGTCACAAGGCACGAGTGCCTTGGTGAACACATAAGCAGTGTTGGCCTTAGAGGCCACGTACGCAAGCCGCAACTGTCCACGCTGCTGTAGCTCACGAGCAAGGAAGTAGCGAAGAGCAATGTGCTTCGTTCTGTGCTCCAGACGCTGCTCTCGACACAAGGCCAGCATGGCCTTGTTGTCTACGTACAGCACTGGAGGAGAACGAGGCGGCTCTCCAAGGTCAGTCAGCAGGTAGGTGAGCCAGCGAAGCTCCTGTGCAGCCATGGCCCCTGCGTAGATCTCAGCCTCACAGCTCGAGCTGAGAACCGAAGACGAGCGAGTAGCCCGCCACGAGACAGAGCCGGAGCCAAGGCTGAAGGTGTAACTCTGTGACGACCGCTGCGTAGCCTGGTCGTCAGCCCAAGAAGCGTCCGCGTGACCTGTAAGTACCACTGGACTCCGCCCTCCAAGCACTAGCCCCATGCCCGACGTACTGCACAGGTAGCGCAATACCATCTTCGCTGCAGCCATGTGCTTTGGTCGGTGTCTCCCAGGAGCAACATAGCGTGCAAGAATGCTAAGAGGGTATGCAAGGTCACGTCGTGTGCAGGTCATCAGGTACATGAGGCAGCCAACAAGCTCTGGGTACGGGCCACTCGACTCTACGGACTCATCCGAAGGCAGAGCTGAGAGCGAGTGACGAGTAGACAGAGGAGTGGCCTGAGGCGAGGAGTACGTGAAGCCGAAGCGCTGAAGGACCTGCTGCACCATGTGTGACTGAGTCAAGGTAATGGTGCGGCGTGCTCTGTCCCGAGTGATCTGCAAGCCAAGGTAGCTGCGCAGTTCACCCAGGTCTGTGCACGTGTGTCTCTTCAGCAGCTCGGACTTCACGTAGGCGAGTCCAGCAGTGTCCGCTGTGGCAAAGACCAAGTCGTCGACGTACACGAGGATGTAGAACGGCGGCAGTGAAGTGTCGGTGCGCAGAAACAGCGACGGGTCAGCACTAGAAGGAGCAAACCCAAGGGCCGCAAGCGTAGTCCTCAGTGTGTCGTGCCACTCACGTGGTGCCAGGCGGAGACCGTAGACTGGCCGTTGGAGGCTCCACTGGGTGCCAGGAGGGAAAGTCCCAGTGAAGCCAGGTGGACGGCGCAGCCAGATCTCCTCGTGCAGGCTCCCCTGCAAGAACGCAGTACTGAAGTCGAGAGAGTGAAGCTCGTAGTCGCGCTGAGCAACTATGTGCAGCAGCACCCAAAGAGTGGTCATCTTTGGGGTGGGAGAGAAGGTCTGAAAGTAGTCAACTCCCTGCCGTTGACTGAAGCCACGAGCGACGTACCGCGCCTTGAAGACAGATGGAGAGCCCGGCGGCCGCTTCACCCTGAAGATCCACATGCCACTGACGATGTTCGCCCCAGGAGGGGGAACCGCGTCAACGTAGGTGCCTGTGGACTTCCAGGAAGCCATCTCTGCATCCATAGCTGTTTGCCACTGAGAGGAGTAGGGACCCTCTACGGCCTCCGCGTAAGAGCGCGGAGTCGAGATGTCTAGTGCATCCGGGTCTCCCTCAGGAGCAAGCAGTACAGACGCGAGATGAGGTGAAGCAGCAGCCAGACACTGGAACTCCTCCTGCGTGTCCTCTAGGACGTCCGTGCCAAGAGCACACTCACCCCCGACGGACGGAGGACAGACAGACGCAGACTCAGCAACAAGACTAGCAGCGTCGTCTAGACGACAGCGAGCAGCAAAGTCGACGAGCTCAGCGACAAGAGCAGACGCAGCAGCGGACTCAAAAGAGGGGTCAGTGACGACAGTAGCAAGCAGACGCGTGACAGTAGGACTGGCAGCACGAAGGGAGTCAGACTCTGGGTCGGTAAGCACAGGAAGGGAGGACTCAGGAGGAGAAGGCAAAAGGGCACGCAGAGGAGTAGTGGACGGACGCAGAGACATCCGGTGCGTGCCAGGGACAGGAGGAGGACGCGGACGCGAACCACGACCACTAGCGCGGGCAGCACGAACAGGTGACGCGGGACGAGACGCAGGCTCACGACGCTCAGTAAGACCTCCAGTAGGACCAGTGTAAGGAGAGGGAGCAGGCAGAGGGGAGGTGGGCTCCAACAGTGACTGCGACTGGACAGGCTGTGGACACTCTACCGGAGGAGAAAGACCAAGAACCTGCTGTAGAAGCGGAACGAAGTACGGCCGAGGCTGCGCGGCAGCTCCAGACTCAGCAGGGACAGCACCAGCACCCTTAGCGGCAGCACCAGCGCCACCAACACCTCCAGCGGCAGTACCACCAGCAGCACCAGCAGCAGAACCACCGTCAGGACAGACAGCAGCAGACTCAGCACCAACGCCCTCAGCAGCCCCAGCTCCAGTAGGACCCGCAGGCGTAGCACCTCCGGGACCAGCGGCACCAGCACCCTCGACGGTCGGAGAAGCTCTAGCTCCAGCAGTACGCCTCCAGCGGCGAGCAAACCACTCGCGCAGCTCCTGTGGAGAGAGGGGCTCCCGGCGAGACGCAGCCTCAGGAGAAACCCCAGGCTCAGCGGCTCCAGACGTAGCACCCCCAGGCTCAGCAGCTCCAGACGTAGCACCCCCAGGCTCAGCAGCTCCAGACTCAGCACCCCCAGGCTCAGCAGCTCCAGACTCAGCACCCCCAGGCTCAGCAGCTCCAGCTCCAGTAGGACCCGCAGGCCCAGCAGCTCCGGTACCGGCGGCACCAGCACCCTCAACAGTCGAAGGAGCTCCAGCTCCAGCAGCACGCCTCCAGCGGCGAGCAAACCACTCGCGCAGCTCCTGTGGAGAGAGCGGCTCCCGCCGAGACGGAGCAACCGGAGAGCCCCCAGGTCCAGCAGTCGCAGGCTCCGCACCTCCAGGCTTAGCACCCCCAGGCTCAGCAGCTCCTGACGTAGCACCCCCCGTCTCAGTACCCCCAGCAGCAGCACCCCCAAGCTCAGCACCCCCCGGTCTCGCACCCCCAGGCTCAGCACCCCCAGCAGCAGCACCCCCAAGCTCAGCACCCGCAGGCGTAGCACCCCCAGACTCTGCACCCGCAACAGGACCAGACTCAGCAGCAACCTCGACTGGCTCGACTGTGTCTACCTGGGACACACCTGAAGGGGCAGGAACCTGAGGGGGGAGGGGGTCTACCGGGGGGGGAACTGGCACCAGGAAGTCCGGTGGGGGGGGGAGGGAAGGAGTACGGTAGGGGAAGAGGCGGTAGAAGGGGACTGACTCGTCGAACGTGACGTCCTGGGAGGACAGAACACGACGAGAGGAGGGGTGGTAGAACTGCCACCCTGGAGCGTCAGGGGGGAAGCCAAGGAAGACACAGGGAGCAGCACGGGGGGACAGCTTGTTCGCAGACAAGTCGCGGACAAACGCCCGAGATCCCCAGACACGGAACGCAGACGCATCGCCGACCTTCCCCGTCCACAGTAACACTGGGGACATCGCGGGCCGAGAGACCCTGGGGTGAAGGTTGAGCTGATGCGCCGCGTATCGAACCGCAAACGGCCACAGAAAATGGGGGGCAGCCGCATGCATCATGGACGTACGAGCGACATCCATGACCATGCCAATGCGGCGCTCAGCAATCCCATTTTGCTGTGGAGAGTCCGGAAGCGTAAAGGTCTGGCGGATCCCCTGTGCACGACAGTAGTCTCGCAAAAGGCGAGAGGAGAACTCCCCACCTCGGTCAGAGTGCAGACGCAGAACAGGAAAGTCCGAGCCGAAGCTCCTCCTGAGCTGGAGACGAGCCTCGCGGATCCAGTCGATCAGCACCTCAGTGACAGCACCCTTGCTGCGCAAGGGGAAGACTGTGGTGTAACGCGAGTAGTCGTCAACCACCAACAGGAAGTAGCGCTCGTGACCCTGCCCACGGACGGGGGCCGGGCCCCACACGTCCATGTGAAGTGTCTGCAGAGGAGCCTCTGTCGGGGGAAACTGGGAGGAGTGAGGAGCAGCCCTGAGGCGCCCCTTGACACAGGGGACACAGGAAGGTCCTGGTCCCGAAGGAAGGGGAGGGAGAGACTGGGGAAGACCAGAGACAAGGACACGGGAAGCCATGCCCCGAAGGCGGGGCAAGGAGGGGTGGCCAAGACGGTGGTGCCACAGGAGAGTCTCGTGAGACAGGAGGCGACACGAACAGGGGGCAGACTCAGGACCAGACCTGGACGCAGCAGCAAACACCTGACCTGACGCTGCTACCTGACCGGACGCAGGGACAGGAGGAGACTCAGTGGTCAGGGTGTAGAGGCTCGACCCCGGCCGGCGCGAGAACGTGGCCAGGTGCCGGCCAGTGCGCAGCCTCACCCGCACCTGAGGAAGCAGACTCACTAGCACCTAGAGCAGCAGCCGCACCTGTACCTGGAGCAGGAGACTCACTAGCACCTAGAGCAGCAGCAGCCTCACCAGTAGCTAGAGCAGCAGGTCCTATACCCGGGTCAGGCGGGACGCACAGGTGACCGGCACGGTCAGCACTAGTAGGCAATGCATACATGGCAGTGAGAATAGCATCATAGTCAAGAGCAAATATATCTACCCTCTGCCTAAGCAACTCCACCCAGTCAGGGAGCTCAGCCTCGTCGCCAAACACGGTACGCCAGGCGTCGCTCAGACTGGCGAAGCAGCGGGACTGTGTATGACTAGGTGTCCCACAAGGCTGACCAGTCCGAGCACCAGTGAGAATCACGTAAGAGCAGCGAACAGAACTGAGAGACCCTCCACTCTGAGCGTACCACTCACGAAGCTGCTGAGGCGTGAGAGACGCGCGGGGGGGTCGCGGGAGCTGCATCTGGCCGCCACCAGTAGTAGAAGCAGCAGGAGTGGTAGCAGTAGTAGCGCCACCACCCCTACAGCCCCAACCAGTGTACCACTCAAGCAGCTGCTGGGGCGTGAGGGAATCACGCAGACGTCGATGGGGCTGCATCTGGCTCCACCAGTAGAGGCACGAGCAGGAGTAGCAGCAGTAAGGCAGGCAGCCAGGCAAGCCAAAAAGGGAGGCAAGCAGGCGACGCGCAGCGTGCTAGCAGGGCAGGGGCTCACCAGTGGTGGGTAGAGTAGGCTTGGCGACTCAGCGGCTCGGCAGCACGGCGGCTCTGCGGCTCGGGCGACTCGGGCGGCTCGGCGGAGAGGCGGCTCGGCTGCAGGGCAGCTCGAGACGAAGGAGGAGGAGAAGCAGGGGAGACCACACACCTGCCACCCCTCAGGTCGCCTCGACAGGCGACGGGAAAAGAGGGGGGGGGGGGAGGCGGCTCGGGCGGCTCGGGCGGCTCGGGCGGCTCAAGCTGTCAGCGGCACAGGCGGCTCGGGCGGCTCGGCTCCTCAGCTGCGCAGACGGCTCGGGCGGCTCAGGCTACACGGCGGCTAACGGGCGGCGTGGGGGACCGGGACGGCGGCGTGCAGCAGGGACGGGCGGCGCACGGGCGGTGTGAGGCCGGGACGGGTGAGGGGCCAGGACGGGTGGCGTCCTGGCGCCGAGGGGCCGAGACAGGAGAGCGCGGCCGGGGCGGGCGGCACAGGGCGGCCTGGGGCCGGGTCGGGCGGCGCGCGGGCGGTGAGGGGCCGGGACGGGCGCGCGCGGGTGGCTAGGGGCCGGGACGGGTGCGCGCGGGTGGCTAGGGGCCGGGACGGGCGCGCACGGGCGGCTAGGGGCCTGAACGGGCGGCGCGCGAGCGGCTAGGGGCCGGGACAGGCGGCGCGCGGGCGGCTAGGGGCCTAAACGGGCGGCGCGCGAGCGGCTAGGGGCCGGGACAGGCGGCGCGCGGGCGGCTAGGGGCCTGAACAGGCGGTGCGCGAGCGGCTAGGGGCCGGGACGAGCGGCGCGCGGGCGGCTAGGGGCCTGAACGGGCGCGCGCGGGCGGCTAGGGGGCCGCAGGGCAGGCCGAAAGAGTGAGAGCGAGGGCCCGGAGCGCGCTCCGGGCAGAAAAAAAAGTTTAAAAGTGGTGGGCCCTAAGCACAGTTCCCACGGGGGAACCTGCTCGATACCATGTGGAAAATAGAACAAGAATGAATGCACTATGAAAGAGTTGGGTACAAATAGCAAAACCCTAATTGGGTTGTACCCCCTATGGGATACCCCACTGTAGCCTACACAACAGCATAAGCTACATATATGTTCTGACACTAGCAGCACCCAAAGAGTGGTCATCTTCAAGGTGGGAGAGAAGGTCTGAAAGTAGTCAACTCCCTGCCGCTGACTGAAGCCACGAGCCACGTACCGCGCCTTGAAGACAGGTGGAGAACCTGGCGGCCGATTCACCCTGAAGATCCACATGCCACTGACGATATTCGCCCCAGGAGGGGGAACTGCGTTAACGTAGGTGCCTGTGGACTTCCAGGAAGCCATCTCTGCATCCATAGCTGCCTGCCACTGAGAGGAGTAGGGACCCTCTACGGCCTCCGCATAAGAGCGCGGAGTCGAGATGTCAAGTGCATCCGGGTCTCCATCAGGGGTAAGCTGTACGGACACGAGATGAGGTGAAGCAGCAGCCAGACACTGGAACTCCTCCTGCCTGTCCTCAAGGACGTCCGTGCCAAGAGCACACTCACCCCCGACAGACGGAGGACAGACAGACGCAGACTCAGCAACAAGACTAGCAGCGTAGTCTAGACGACAGCGAGCAGCAAAGTCGACGAGCTCAGCAACAAGAGCAGACGCAGCAGTGGACTCAAAGGAGGGGTCAGTGATGACAGTAGCAAGGAGATGCGTGTCAGTAGGACTGGCAGCACGAAGAGAGTCCGACTCCGGGTCAACAAGTGCAGGAAGAGAGGACTCAGGAGGAGAAGGCAAAGGGGCACACAGAGGAGCAGTGGACGGACGCAGAGACATCCGGTGCGTGCCAGGGACAGGAGGAGGACGTTGACGCGAACCGCGACCACTAGTGCGAGCAGCACGAACAGGCGACGCAGGACGAGACGCAGGCTCACGACGCTCAGCAAGACCTCCAGTAGGACCAGTGTAGGGAGAAGGAGCATGCAGTGGGGAGGCCGACGGAAGCGGTGACTGGGACTAGACAGGCGGTGGACACTTTAAGAGAGGAGGAAGACCAAGAACCTGCTGAAGGAGCGGAACGAAGTACGGCCGAGGCCGCGCGGCGACTCCAGACACAGCAGGGACAGCACCAGCGCCAACACCACCGCCAGCTGCAAGACCTCCAGCAGGACCAGCAGCACTCGCAGCAGGACCACAGCGAGCAGCACCTCCAGCAGCACCAGCAGCACCCCCAGCAGAACCGTCTCCAGGACTGACAGCAGTAGCCTCAGCGCCAACACCCTCAGCAGCTCCAGCTCCAGGCAAACCCGCAGGCCCACCAGCTCCAGTACTCGCGGCACGAGCACCTCCGGGATCGGCGGCACCAGCACCCTCAGCCGCCGAACAAGCTCCAGCAGTACGCCTCCAGCGCCGGGCAAACCACTCACGCAGCTCCTGTGGAGAGAGTGGCTCCCGCCGAGACGAAGCACCCGGAGAACCTCCAGGCCCAGCACCGCCAGACGCCACACGAGCAGGCCCAGCGGCCGCCGGCTCCGCACCCGCAGGCTCAGCAGCTCCAGACGTGGCACCCCCAGGCTCAGCACCTCCAGACGTAGGACCTCCAGGCTCAGCACCCCCAGGCGTAGCACCCCTAGGCTCAGCACCCCAAGGCGTAGCACCCCCAGGCTCAGCACCCCCAGGCGCAGCACCCGTAAGCTCAGCACCCCCAGCAGTACCACGCGAAGGCCCAGCACCCCCAGGCGTAGTACAAACCCGCGCAGCACCCCGAGAGTTAGCACCCCCAGGCTCAGCACCCACAGCAGCACCAGAGTCACCAGTAACCTCGACCGGCTCGACCGCGTCTACCTGGGACACACCTGAAGGGGCAAGACCCTGAGGGGGGAGGGGGTCTACCGGGGGGGGACCTGGCACAAGGAAGAGCGCTGGCGGGGGGAGGGAAGGAGTGCGGTAGGGGAAGAGGTGGTAGTAGGGGACCGACTCGTCAAACGTGACGTCCTGAGAGGACAGAACACGACGAGAGGTGGGGTGGTAGAACTGCCACCCTAGCGCGTTAGGGGGGAAGCCAAGGAAGACACAAGGAGGAGCACGAGGGGACAGCTTGTCCGCAGACAAGTCGCGGACAAACGCCCGAGATCCCCAGACACGGAACGCAGACGCATCGCCCACCTTCCCCGTCCACAGCAAAGCTGGGGAGGTCTCCAGCCTGGAGACCCTGGGGTGAAGGTTGATTTGATGCGCCGCGCACCGAACCGCAAACGGCCACAGAAAATGGGGGGCAGCCACATGCATCATGGACGTATGAGCAACGTTCATGACCATGCCAATGCGGCGGTCAGCAATCCCATTTTGCTGTGGAGAGTCCGGAAGCGTAAAGGTCTGGCGGATGCCTCGTGCACAGCAGTAGGCTCGCAGAAGGCTAGAGGAGAACTCTCCGCCTCTGTCAGAGTGCAGACGCAGAACAGGAAAGTCCGAGCCGAAGCTCCTCCTGAGCTGGAGACGAGCTGCGCGGATCCAGTCGATCAACACCTTAGTGACATCGCCCTTGCTGCGCAAGGGGAAGACTGTGGTGTAACGCGAGTAGTCGTCAACCACCCGCAGAAAGTAGCGCTCGTGACCCTGTCCACGGACGCGGGCCGGGCCCCACACGTCCATGTGAAGCATCTGCAGTGGGGCCTCTGTCGGGGGAAACGGAGAGGAGTGAGGAGCAGCCCATAGCCGCCCCTTGACATAGGGGACACAGGAAGGACCAGGCCCCGAAGGAAGGGGAGGGAGGGACCGGGGAAGACCAGAGACAAGGACACGGGAAGCCATGCCTCGGAGACGAGGCAGGGAGGGGTGACCAAGACGGTGGTGCCACAAGAGAGTCTAGTGAGACAGGAGGCGACACGAGCAGGGGGCAGACTCAAGACCAGACCAGGGCATTGCAGCAAACACCTGACCCGACGCAGCTACCTGACCAGACGCAGGGACAGGAGGAGAATCAGTGGTCAGCGTGTACACGCTCGACCCCGGCGGACGCGTAAACGTGGCCAGGTGCCGGCCTGTGCGGGCGTTTGAGCAGTGGGTCACCCGCTGACTCGCAGAAGTGAACTGGTGAACCCCCGCATCCTGCAGGTCAGCACCACTCTCCAAGTTCGTAGAGAACGAGGGGAGGTAAAGACCAGACAAGGTGCCAGAGGGGGCAGCCGGACACGGGAGGACAGTGGAGAAGTGAGAGAGGACAGGACCCCCAGAGGGGTCCGCCAGGGAGACTGCAACCGGCCGACCAAGCGGCGTGAGTGTGGTGCGGTCTCGAAAGAAGGAGCGAGAAGCCCCTGAGTCAAGTGTGAAGGTGAGGGAGGCCGAAGCCGACGCGGTACCTGAGAGCGCAGACTCACAAGTACCTGAGGACGCAGACGCACTGGCACCTAGAGCAATAGCCGCACTAGCACCTAGAGCAGCAGCCTCACCAGCACCTAGAGCAGCAGTCTCAATGCCCGGATCAGGCGGGAAACACCGGTAACAGTCACCCTCGTCACTATAAGTCACAGCATACATGGCAGCAAGAATAGCATCAAAGTCAAGATCAAAGATAGCTACACCTGCCCTAGACAGCTCTCCCCAGCGGGGGGTTCTCAGCGGCCTCCGGGAACTGGTGACGCCAAGCGTCCGTCAGGCGGCCAAAGCAGTGCTGGGTGGAGTGGGCACCCCCACACTGCTTACCCGCGCGGTCGCCGGTGCGAAGGACGTAGGTGCACGGACCAAAACCCCCACCACGCTGATGCGCAGCATACCACTCACGGAGCTGCTGAGGTGGGGGGATGTCCCGAGAACGCTGCTGCTGCTGCTGCTGGCGCTGACCACCACCAGAGCCGCTCCGCTGCGAAGCGCCACCCCGACCAGCTCCACCTCCTCCACCACCGCCTCCTCCACCTCCGCCACCACCACCGCCTCCGCTCCCACCGCTACCGCCTCCGCCGCCTCCGCCTCCACTGCTGCCACCGACACCTCCACCCCCGCCACCACTCCCACCGCCACCCCCACTCCCTCCGCCGCCTCCACCGCCACCTCCGCCACCCCCGCTAGCTCAACTCGTGCCCTTGCCCCCTTTGCCCTTGCTAGAGCGGCGTCTCCCGCTAGGGCCAGACGCCGCACCGACCGACTCAAGACCAACAAGGTCGGCCGCAGCAGCATAGGCGACAGAGGGCAAAAGGGGGGAAGGGGAACACCCCTCAAAGATGGGGGTGCGAGGGTCACCACGAGAGGCTCCTACAGCGACTATGCTCTTCTCCGCTGCTAGGAGGGCCTTCTCTAGGAGGTCAACAGTGAGAGTGGTGGGTCAGACCGAGAGGAAGTGGTCCCTGACTACACGAAGGGAGTCAGGGAGGCGGGTGACTATATAATAGAGAATGATGTACATGGGGGGGGGGTTCTTGGCGCAGAACTCAGCAGGAAGCGCAGCGCGGTAGCGAGTGTCACTAGTGCGGAGGTGCGTAATGAGGTCAGTGACTGTGGGAAAGGCAGCAAGGTCAGAGAAGAGGTACAGCAGCATGAGGCGGCTCAGTGCAGCAGTGGCAGGGGAAGAGTAGTGCGCAACTACGGCGTCGTACAAGGTCTGAGCACTCTTATACTGACTAAAGTGTGCGCGCTCAGTGGTAGGCAGGTGGCGACGCACAGCAAGACGTGCAGCAGCATCGCGAGTGGCCCACTGGGAGCGAACAGTGGCGTCGGCATCGGCAGCAGGGGCAGGGGAGGCACCAGAGGTGAGGTCAAAGAGGGAGAGACCGTCTGCCCTATCGCACTGTAGGAAAAGCTGCAGGTCATCTACCCAGACCTCAAAGTCAATGGCCCGACCCTCAGCGTCAAAAGTGAGAACACTGGGGGTGGCCATGACAGCAGTAGGCTAGCAGTGTTAACTGTAGGACAGGGGCAGTGCAGTGACAGAAGTGCTGCTCTCACCAGACAAGGCGGTTCGGGCAGCTCGGCAGCACAGCAGCACGTCAACACGGCGGCTCGGGTGACTCGGGCGGCTCAGCAGCAACTGCGGCTCGGCGGCACCAGCGGCTCGGCTCCTCTGCTGCTCAGGCGGCTGGGGCGGCTCGGGCGGCTCGGGCGGCTCGGGCGGCTCGGGCGGCTCGGGCGGTTCGGGCGGCTCGGGCGGCTCGGGCGGAACGGACGGCTCGGGCGGCTTGGGCGGCTCGGGTGGCTCGGGCGGCTCGGTAGGGCGGCGGGGCCGCAGCGTAGGGCGGCGGGGCCGCAGCGAGAGGGGCGGCGGGGCCGCAGCGAAGGGCGGCGGAGCCGCAAGGTAGGCGGCGGGGCCGCAGCGAGAGGGGCGGAGGGGCCGTAGCGAAGGGCGGCGGGGCCGCAGAGAAGGGCGGCGGGGCCGCAGCGAAGGGCGGCGGGGCCGCAGCGAGAGGGGCGGCGGGGCCGCAGCGAAGGGCGGCGGAGCCGCAAGGTAGGCGGCGGGGCCGCAGCGAGAGGGGCGGAGGGGCCGTAGCGAAGGGCGGCGGGGCCGCAGAGAAGGGCGGCGGGGCCGCAGCGAAGGGCGGCGGGGCCGCAGCAAAGGGCGGCGGGGCCGCAGCGAAGGGCGGCGGGGCCGCAGCGAAGGGCGGCGGGGCCGCAGCGAAGGGCGGCAGGGCCGCAGCGAAGGGCGGCGGGGCCGCAGCGAAGGGCGGCGCGGCCGCAGCGAAGGGCGGCGGGGCCGCAGTGAAGGGCGGCAGGGCCGCAGCGAAGGGCGGCGGGGCCGCAACGAAGGGCGGCGGGGCCGGGACAGGGCGGCGCCGGGGCCGTAGGGCGAGGCGACGGGGCCGTACGGCTAGGCGACCGGGCCGCTAGGACGATGGGGCCGCCAGGGCGACGGGGCCGCTAGGGCGACGGGGCTGCTAGGGCGGCGCGACGCAGTGAGAGAGAGGAGTGCGACTCGGGCTGAGCGCGCTTCGGGCAGGAAAAAAAAATCGATGTGGTGGGCCCTAGGCACAGTTCCCACTAGGGAACCTGCTCGATACCATGAGAAAACAGAAACGAGAATGATTGGCTAAGGAACGAAAGTGATACAAATATGCAACCCTAGAAATGTGTACCCCATATAAGCTACCTTACTATAGCCTACACAACATTATAATTTGACAACTGGATGGGCACGATATTTTACTGGGACGTGATTGGCTGCGATGGTATAACCCGCAAATTGATTGGACGACGGGTAGCTGCACCGTGCGAAGTAGTGGTAACTGCGTCGAGCTACCTCGCTGGCGGTCGCCCGAGTCTTCAACGGTACACGTTAACGCCATCACAATGAAACGGGCTGTCGCTGCTGGAGCCGACGTGTACGCAGTAGACATCAAAGTAGTAGAGGAAGCGGAGCAGCCGAGTGATTTCAAGAAACTGCTGGCAGCCGTACCGCCCGAATTACAGGAACTGTTGAAACGATACCCCGGGATTTTTCCCGACGACTTACCTGAAGGACTGCAACCTCAGCGAGCACATGACCACCGAATCGAATTAGAAGTGGGGGCACAGCCAACGGTACAGCGCTAGTTCAGACTGACACAGCCCGAGCTCGATGAACTAAGGAAGCAGTCAGATTACCTGTTCCAGAAAAAATTCATCAGACCGAGCTCGTCACCGTTCGCCGCACCGATACTATTTACGCCAAAAAAAGGGGGTTTTCGCATGTGTATCGACTACAGAGCACTGAACAGGGTAACAGTCAAGTCGCGCTACCCCATTCCCCGCCCCGACGAACTGATCGACCAACTGCAAACAGCACGGGTTTTTTCGAAAATCGATTTACGGGGAGGTTACCATCAGATTCAGGTCGAACCATCGGACTGCGCCAAAACAGCTTTCAAGACTAGATACGGGTCGTTCGAGTACACTGTGATGCCATTCGGGCTGACCAACGCACCGGCGACTTTTCAGATGACCATGAACGAGGCATTTAGGCCGCTCTTAGATAAGTGCGTAATAGTTTACCTCGACAACATTCTAGTGTACAGTCGGGATAAGCAGCAGCACTTGGCAGATCTGGAAGCAGTGTTTAAGGTTTTAGACGAGCACAAATTACTGACTGTGAAAATGAACGAGAATGAATGCACTATGAAAGAGTTGGGTACAAGTACTAACCCTAATTGGGTTGTACCCCATATAGGCTACCCCACTACAGCCTACACAAAAGCATAAGCTATAATGCTCTGACACACCCCCATAGGCAAAGTGGGGGAGTACAAGGGGTCACAAGACCAGTCAAGCAAAGCAAAGCAAGCTCAGGGTGGATCACAAAGTCACCACACATTCCGAGCACAAGGTCAAGGCCACAAGGCCAGCTCACATGCAGGAGTACATATATATATAAAAGGCTAGACAAGCAAGAGCACGTGTATATATATAAGTAACAGTACAAGCAAGGTCAAGAGGTGAGCAAGTGAGGCAAGGCAGGCACAAGACCCAGCTGAGTACAGAAGCGCTGATGATCACAAGGCGCAAGCACCTTGGTGAAGATATCAGCAGTGTTGGCCTCAGAGGCCACGTACGCAAGACGCAGCTGACCACGCTGCTGCAGCTCACGAGCAAGGAAGTAGCGGAGAGCAATGTGCTTCGTTCTGTGCTCCAGTCTCTGCTCTTAACACAAGGCCAGCATGGCCTTGCTGTCTACGTACACCACAGGAGGAGAACGAGGCGGCTCTCCGAGGTCAGTCAGCTGGTAGGTGAGCCAGTGAAGCTCCTGTGCAACCATGGCCCCGGCGTAGATCTCAGCCTCACAACTGGAGCCGAGAACAAAAGACGAGCGGGTAGCCCGCCACGAAACAGAGCCGGAACCAAGGCTGAAGGTGTAACCCTGTGACGACCGCTGCGTAGCCTGGTCGTCAGCCCAAGAAGCGTCTGCGTGCCTAGTGAGGACCACTGGACTCTGCCCTCCAAGCACAAGCCCCATGCGTGACGTACTGCACAAGTAGCGCAACACCCTCTTCACTCCAGCCATGTGCTCCGGTCTGTGTCTCCCAGGAGCAACATAGCGTGCGAGAATGCTAAGAGGGTATGCAAGGACAGGTCGAGTGCAGGTCATCAGGTACATGAGGCAGCCAACAAGCTCTGGGTACGGGCCACTCGACTCTACGGACTCATCCGAAGGAAGAGCTGAGAGCGAGTGGCGAGTAGGCAGAGGAGTGGCCTGAGGCGAGGAGTACGTGAAGCCGAAGCGCTGAAGGACCTGCTGCACCATGTGTGACTGAGTCAGGGTAATGGTGCGGCGTGCTCTATCCCGAGTGATCTGCAAGCCAAGCTAGCTGCACAGTTCACCCTGGTCTGTGCACGTGTGTCTCTTCTGCAGCTCGGACTTCACGTGAGCGAGTCCAGCAGTGTCAGCTGTGGCAAAGACCAAGTCGTCGACGTACACGAGGATGTAGAACGGCGGCAAAAACCCAAGAGCCGCAAGTGTAGTCCTCACTGTGTCGTGCAACTCACGCGGTGCCTGCCGGAGACCGTAGACTGGCCGCCGGAGGCTCCACTGGGAGCCAGGAGGAAAAGACCCAGTGAAGCTAGGTGGGTGGCGCAGCCAGATCTCCTCGTGCAGGCTGCCCTGCAGAAAAGCTATGCTGAAGTCAAGAGAGTGAAGCTCGTAGTCACGGTGAGCAGCTATGTGCAGCAATACCCAAAGAGTGGTCATCTTTGGGGTGGGAGAGAAGGTCTGAAAGTAGTCAACTCCCTGCCGCTGACTGAAGCCACGAGCCACGTAACGCGCCTTGAAGACAGGCGGAGAACCTGGCGGCCGAATCACCCTGAAAATCCACATGCCACTGACGATGTTCGCCCCAGGCGGGGGAACCTCGTCAACGTAGGTGCCTGTGGACTTCCAGGAAGCCATCTCTGCGTCCATAGCTACCTGCCACTGAGAGGAGTAGGGACCCTCTATCGCCTCCGCGTAAGAGCGCGGAGTCGGGATGTCAAGTGCATCCGGGTCTCCCTCAGGGGTAAGCAGTACAGACACGAGATGAGGTGAAGCAGTAGCTAGACACTGTAACTCCTCCTGCCTGTCCTCAAGGACGTCCGTGCCAAGGGCACACTCACCCCCGACGGACGGAGGACAGACAGACTCAGACTCAGCAACAAGACTAGCAGCGTAGTTTAGGCGAATGCGAGTAGCAAAGTTGACGAGCTCAGCAACTAGGGCAGACGCAGCAGTGGACTCAAAGGAAGGGTCAGTAACAACAGTAGCAAGGAGACGCGTGACAGTAGGTCTGGCAGCACGAAGAGAGTCCGACTCCGGGTCGGCAAGAGTAGGAAGAGAAGACTCAGGAGGAGAAGGTAAAGGGGCATGCAGAGGAGCAGTGGACGGACGCAGGGACATCCGGTGCGTGCCAGGGATAGGAGGAGGACGCTGACGCGATCCGCGACCACTAGTGCGAGCAGCACGGACAGGCAACGCAGGGCGAGACGGAGGCTCACGATGCTCAGCAAGACCTCCAGTAGGACCAGTGTAGGGAGACGGAGCAGGCAGTGGGGAGGCCGGCTGTAACTGTAACTGTGACGGGATAGGCTGTGGACACTCTAAAGGAGGAGGAGGACCAGTAGAAGGCGGGAGACCAAGAACCTGCTGAAGGAGCGGAACGAAGTACGGCCGAGGCCGCGTGGCGACTCCAGACACAACAGGGACAGCACCAGTACCCCCAGCGGCAGCACTAGCACCAGCAGCAACTCCAGCTCAAGTACCTCCAGCAGCACGAGTAGCACCCCCAGTAGGACCGCCTCTTGGACCGACAGCAGTAGCCTCCGCGCCAACACCCGCAGCAGCTCCAACTCCAGAAGTACCTGCAGTCCCAGCAGCTCCAGTACTCCCAGTACGAGCACCTCCTGGACCCGCGGCACCAGCACCCTCAGCAGCAGCAGAACCTCCAGTACCCACAACACCTCTAGCTCCAGCAGCTCGCCTCCAGCGCCGGGCAAACCACTCACGCAGCTCGTGTGGAGAGAGTGGCTCCCGGCGAGACGAAGCACTCGAAGAACCGCCAGGCACAGCACCGCCAGACGCCACACGAGCAGGCCCAGCTCCCTCAGGCTCAGCACCTCCACGCTCAGCACCTCCAGGTGTAGCACCCCCAGGCGTAGCACCCCCAGGCTCAGCACCTCCAGGCTCAGCACTCCCAGGCTCAGCACCCCCAGGGTCAGCACCCCCAGGCCTAGCACCCCCAGGCTCAGCACCCCCAGGCTCAGCACTCCCAAGCTCAGCACCCCCAGGCTCAGCACCCCCTGGCTCAGCACCCCCAGAGTCAGCACCCCCAGGCTCAGCACCCTTAGCAGCACCAGAGTCACCAGCGACCTCGACAGGCTCAATAGCGTCTACCTGGGACACACTTGAAGGGGCAGGACCCTGAGGGGGGAGGGGGTCTACCTGGGGGGGACCTGGCACAAGGAAGAGCGGTGGCGGGGGGAGGGATGGAGTGCGGTAGGGGAAGAGACGGTAGTAAGGGACCGACTCGTCGAAAGTGACGTCCTGGGAGGACAGAACACGGCGAGAGGTGGGGTGGTAGAACTGCCACCCTGGCGCGTCAGGGGGGAAACCCAGGAAGACGCAAGGAGCAGCACGAGGGGACAGCTTGTCCGCAGAACGCGAACAAACGCCCGAGATCCCCAAACACGGAACGCAAACGCATCGCCAACCTTCCCCGTCCACAGGAAAGCTGGGGAGGTCTTCGACATAGAGACCCTGGGCTGAAGGTTGATCTGATGCGCCGCGTACCGGACCGCAAACGGCCACAGAAAATGGGGGGCAGCCGCATGCATCATGGACGTACGGGCGACGTCCATGACCATGCCAATGCGGCGCTCAGCAATCCTATTTTTCTGTGGAGAGTCCGGAAGCGTGAAGGTCTGGCGGATGCCTCGTGCACGACAGTAGGCTCGCAGAAGGCCAGAAGAGAACTCTCCGCCTCTGTCAGAGTGCAGACGCAGAACAGGAAAGTCCGAGCCGAAGCTCCGCCTGAGCTGGAGACGAGCTGCGCGGATCCAGTCGATCAACACCTCCGTGACATCACCCTTGCTGCGCAAGAGGAAGACTGTGGTGTAACGCGAGTAGTCGTTAACCACCAGCAGGAAGTAGCGCTCGTGACCCTGTCCACGGACGCGGGCCGGGCCCCACACGTCCATGTGAAGCGTCTGCAGCGGGGCCTCTGTCGGAGTGAATTGAGAGGAGTGAGGGGCAGCCCGCTGCCGCCCCTCGACACAGGGGACGCAAGTAGGGCCAGGCCCTGGAGGAAGGGGAGGGAGGGACCGGGGAAGACCAGAGACAAGGACACGGGAGGCCATGCTTCGGGGACGAAGCAGGGAGGGGTGACCAAGGCGGTGGTGCCAGAGGAGAGTCTCGTGAGACAGGAGACGACACGAGCAGGGGGCAGACTCAGGACCGGACCTGGACGCTGCACCAAACACCTGACCCAACGCAGCTACCTGACCAGACGCAGTGACTGGAGGAGACGCAGTGGTCAGCGTGTACAGGCTCGACGCCGGCCGACGTGTAAACGTGGCCAGGTGTCGGCCTGTCCGAGCGTCCGTGCAGTGGGTCACCCGCTGACTCGCAGGAGTGAAGTGGTGAACCCCCGCATCCTGTAGGTCAGCACCACTCACCAAGTTTGTAGAGAACAAGGGGAGGTAAAGACCAGACAGGGTGCCAGAGGGGGCCGCCGGACACGGGAGGATAGTGGAGAAGTGAGCAAGGACAGGTTCCCCAGAGGGGTCTGCCAAAGAGACTGCAACTGGCCGACCAAGCGGCGTGAGTGTGGTGCGGTCTCGAAAGAAGGAGCGGGAAGCCCCCGAGTTTAGAGTGAAGGTGTGAGAGGCCGGAGCTGACGCGGTACCTGAGAGAGCAGACTCATCCGCACCTGAGGAAGCAGACTCACTAGCACCTAGAGCAGCAGCCGCACCTGTACCTGGAGCAAGAGACTCACTAGCACCCAGAGCAGCACCCTCACCAGCAACTAGAGCAGCAGGCTCTATACCCGGGTCAGGCGGTACGCACAGGTGACCGGCACGGTCAGCACTAGTAGGCAATGCATACATGGCAGTGAGAATAGCATCATAGTCAAGAGCAAAGATATCTACCCTCTGCCTAAGCAACTCCACCCAGTCGGGGAGCTCAGCCTCGTCGCCAAACTCGGTACGCCAGGCGTCGCTCAGATTGGCGAAGCAGCGGGACTGTGTGTGACTAGGTGTCCCACAAGGCTGACCAGTCCGAGCACCAGTGCGAATCACGTAAGAGCAGCGAATAGAACTGAGAGACCCTCTACTCTGAGCGTACCACTCACGAAGCTGCTGGGGCGTGAGAGACCCGCGTGGGCGTCGCTGGAGCTGCATCTGGCGGCCGCCAGTAGTAGTAGCAGCAGTAGTGGTAGCAGTAGCAGCGCCGCCTCCCCTACAACCCCAACCAGCGTACCACTCACGCAGCTGCTGGGGTGTGAGGGACTCATGCGGACGTCGTTGGGTTGCATCTGGCTCCGCTAGTAGAAGCAGGAGCAGGAGTAGCAGCAGTAAGGCGAGCAGCCAGGCAGGGCGAAAGGCAGGCAGGCAGGCAAGCAGGCGGCGGGCAGCGCGCTAGCAGGGCAGGGGCTCACCAGTGGTGGGAAGAGCAGGCTCGGCGACTCGGCGACTCGGCGGTGCCGGCGGCACGGCGGCTCGGCAGCAACTACGGCTCAGCGGCTCAGGCAACTAGGGCGGCTCGGCGGCAACTGCGGCTCGGCAACTCGGCGGCTCGGGCGGCTCGGCGGTACGGCGGCTCGGCAGCAACTGCGGCTCGGCGGCTCGGCGACCCGGCGGCTCGGGCGGCTCAGGTGGCGCTGCGGCTCGGGCGGCTCGGGTGGCTCGGGCGGCTCGGTAGCAGCTCGGCGGCGCCGGCGGCTCGGTGGTGACGGCGGGGCCGCTTGGGAACGGCGGCGGGGCCGGGTGGAGCGGTGATGGGGCCAGCAGAGTTGGCGCCGGGGCCGCAGGGTAGGTGACAGGGCCAGCAGAGGCGGCGCCGGGGCCGGGAAGGGCGACGCCAGGCCCGCAGAGGTAGGCGACGGGGCCAGTAGAGGCGGCGCCGGGTCGGGAAGGGCGGCGTCGGGGTCGCCGGGGTAGGCGACGGGGCCAGCCGAGGTGGCGCCGGGACCAGGAAGGGCGGAGCCGGAGCCGGGATGGGCGGCGCCGGGGCCGCAGGGGTAGGTGACGGGGCCGCTACGGCGGCGGATCGGGGCCGCGAGGGCGGCGCGACGCGGCCGCTAGGGCGGCGCGACGAGATGGGGCCGCGACGGGGCAGCGAGGGGTCGCGCGCGGCTCCCCTGGGCGCCGCGACGGGGTAGCGGGGAGTGGCGCGCCTAGAAGGAACGGGGCCGCGCGCCTCGGGGCGCGCGCCAGAGAGAAAATTGCCGCGCGCCAAATAGGTCGCACGCCACGGGGCGTGCGACAGATCGAGTAGCACCGGAAGCAGTAGTACGGCCCACAGGCCAGGAGCATATGTGCTCTGATACCATGTGAAAATGAACGAGAATGAATGAACTATGAAAGAGTTGGGTACAAGTACTAACCCTAATTGGGTTGTACCCCATATAGGCTACCCCACTACAGCCTACACAAAAGCATAAGCTATAATGCTCTGACACTGACCAAGGGTTCCAAGTGCGAGTTCTTCCAGGATTGGTTAGAATTTTTGGGGCACGTTATTTCGGAGGCTGGAGTTGAAATCGACCCAAAGAAGCTGGATACGGTAAAAGCGTGGCATCCCGCGACGAACATCACGGAGCTGCAGAGCTTTTTAGGGTTCGTTAATTATGTGCGTCGGTTCGTCCCGATATGGCACCGTTAACTGCCCCACTGACGGATTTACTGCGAAAGGGGGTCGCCTTTACGTGGGGGGAGAAAGAGCATGCTGCCTTCTCTGCCCTGAAAAATGTTCTCTGTTTACTGCCCGTCCTGCGCATCGCCGACCCACACCGCCCCTTCGAGGTTGTTACAGACGCAAGCGACATCGCCATTGGAGCCGTACTGCTACAGGACTTCGGCAACGGCCTACAGCCCATCGCATACGAGTCACGAAAACTGCATCCGCCCGAGCGAAATTACCCGATACACGACCGCGAAATGCTCGCGATCGTGCATGCGTTCAAATTGTGGCGCTGCTACTTGATCGGCGCAGACGTGACAGTACGGACAGACCACCGATCACTACAGTACCTCCGCGCACAGCCCCACCTCAACCCACGACAGATTCTGTGGCCCGATTTCCTCGAGTCAAACTTCCACTACACAGTCACCTATAAAAAAGGAGCCTCGAACATCGCCGACGCACTGACCCGCCCCACTGCCCAGATCCACGCGATACTACTCGCCCAGACCAGCCCACTACTGACAGGACTATTTACCTACGGATATCAAACGGACCCATTCTTCATAGGAGGAAATTCGCAGCAGTTCGCAGCAGCCAAGGGAGTCTATTACGTAAAAGCCGGGACCGAGCGCATCTGGGTACCAGGGTACACACTGCTACGGGAATTACTATTACAGGAGGCACATGACGGGGTTACCTCGGGAAATTTCGGGGTAGAGAAAACACGGCAGCAGCTGCAGCGGTATTATTACTGGCCCGAAATGTTGACCGACGTGCAGCGACACGTGGCATCATGTCATTACTATTACAGGAGGCACATGACGGGGTTACCTCGGGACATTTCGGGGTAGAGAAAACACGGCAGCAGCGGCTGTATTATTACTGGCCCGAAATGTTGACCGACGTGCAGCGACACGTGGCATCATGTCCCACTTGCCAGATCATGACCGACGGGCGGCGCCAGGCCCGCAGAGGTAGGCGACGGGGCCAGTAGAGGCGGCACCGGGTCGGGAAGGGCGGCGTCGGGGTCGCCGGGGTAGGCGACGGGGCCAGCCGAGGTGGCGCCGGGACCAGGAAGGGCGGAGCCGGAGCCGGGATGGGCGGCGCCGGGGCCGCAGGGGTAGGTGACGGGGCCGCTAGGGCGGCGGATCGGGGCCGCGAGGGCGGCGCGACGCGGCCGCTAGGGCGGCGCGACGAGATGGGGCCGCGACGGGGCAGCGAGGGGTCGCGCGCGGCTCCCCTGGGCGCCGCGACGGGGTAGCGGGGAGTGGCGCGCCTAGAAGGAACGGGGCCGCGCGCCTCGGGGCGCGCGCCAGAGAGAAAATTGCCGCGCGCCAAATAGGTCGCACGCCACGGGGCGTGCGACAGATCGAGTAGCACCGGAAGCAGTAGTACGGCCCACAGGCCAGGAGCATATGTGCTCTGATACCATGTGAAAATGAACGAGAATGAATGAACTATGAAAGAGTTGGGTACAAGTACTAACCCTAATTGGGTTGTACCCCATATAGGCTACCCCACTACAGCCTACACAAAAGCATAAGCTATAATGCTCTGACACTGACTTAGGGTTCCTAGTGCGAGTTCTTCCAGGATTGGTTAGAATTTTTGGGGCACGTTATTTCGGAGGCTGGAGTTGAAATCGACCCAAAGAAGCTGGATACGGTAAAAGCGTGGCATCCCGCGACGAACATCACGGAGCTGCAGAGCTTTTTAGGGTTCGTTAATTATGTGCGTCGGTTCGTCCCCGATATGGCACCGTTAACTGCCCCACTGACGGATTTACTGCGAAAGGGGGTCGCCTTTACGTGGGGGGAGAAAGAGCATGCTGCCTTCTCTGCCCTGAAAAATGTTCTCTGTTTACTGCCCGTCCTGCGCATCGCCGACCCACACCGCCCCTTCGAGGTTGTTACAGACGCAAGCGACATCGCCATTGGAGCCGTACTGCTACAGGACTTCGGCAACGGCCTACAGCCCATCGCATACGAGTCACGAAAACTGCATCCGCCCGAGCGAAATTACCCGATACACGACCGCGAAATGCTCGCGATCGTGCATGCGTTCAAATTGTGGCGCTGCTACTTGATCGGCGCAGACGTGACAGTACGGACAGACCACCGATCACTACAGTACCTCCGCGCACAGCCCCACCTCAACCCACGACAGATTCTGTGGCCCGATTTCCTCGAGTCAAACTTCCACTACACAGTCACCTATAAAAAAGGAGCCTCGAACATCGCCGACGCACTGACCCGCCCCACTGCCCAGATCCACGCGATACTACTCGCCCAGACCAGCCCACTACTGACAGGACTATTTACCTACGGATATCAAACGGACCCATTCTTCATAGGAGGAAATTCGCAGCAGTTCGCAGCAGCCAAGGGAGTCTATTACGTAAAAGCCGGGACCGAGCGCATCTGGGTACCAGGGTACACACTGCTACGGGAATTACTATTACAGGAGGCACATGACGGGGTTACCTCGGGAAATTTCGGGGTAGAGAAAACACGGCAGCAGCTGCAGCGGTATTATTACTGGCCCGAAATGTTGACCGACGTGCAGCGACACGTGGCATCATGTCATTACTATTACAGGAGGCACATGACGGGGTTACCTCGGGACATTTCGGGGTAGAGAAAACACGGCAGCAGCGGCTGTATTATTACTGGCCCGAAATGTTGACCGACGTGCAGCGACACGTGGCATCATGTCCCACTTGCCAGATCATGAAGTCAACACGGAAGCGGCCGGCGGGACAGTTGCAGCTAATCCCACCTCCAGAGCGTGCTTGGCAGCAGGTGACGATGGACTTCGTCACGGGGTTACCGGCCGGGGCGAGTGGAAATGACGCGATCCTGGTCGTCGTCGATCGACTGACGAAAATGGCACACTTCGCAGCCTGCAAAAAATCAATCACAGCCGAAGAAACAGCCCGCCTCTTCATCTCTACCATCGTTCGACTGCACGGGATACCAGCATCAATCATCAGCGACAGAGACACGAAATTCACCAGCAACTTCTGGCGGAACATGTGGCAGCAGTTCGGCACGCGACTACAGTTTAGTTCATCGTACCACCCCGAAACAGACGGACAGACAGAACGGACAAATCAGACCATGGAACAGCTCATCCGGGCCACGTGTGACGACCCAAACACGTGGGAACAGCAACTGCCACTCATCGAATTCGCATACAACAACGCCCCATCCGCCACGACCCAACAGTCACCGTTTTACCTGAATTACGGACAAGACCCAACAGTACCCATGACCCCGAATCCTGACAACCCGGTTCCACGCGCGCAACAGTTCGCCGAAATTTTGCAAGCAGCACGGACCAGGGCAGCAGACGCAATTAGAAAAACTAACGTCATCGCTAAACGCAACGCCGACCGCCACCGCAGACCTGTCACTTACCAGCCCGACGACTTAGTTTTGCTCGACACCCAAAATCTCCGACTGCCCATCACCCCGAAACTCCGCCCCCGATACCGCGGGCCATTTCGCATAAGCCACATGATTACACCTGTCACCCCCCACCTCCTCCTCCCTGCTGACTGGTACGTCAGCCCCTCGTTCCACGTCAGCCTGCTTCCCCCTCACGTCCCGTCCACGAACCAACTGCCACGCAGTCGCCCAGCCAGCATGACAAGACCACCGACTGAACCAATCATCACCCCCGAGAAAATCCTGAGTCACAGAGTTCGCGACCCTCGAGGAGCCCGAAGGATCGAGTTCTTACTCCGCTGGAAGGACCGTACACCCACCGAAGACAATTGGGTTCCCCTGAATCAAAAACCACCCCGTCCTCACCGAGTATCTGCGCAGCCGGAATTTCACGGATGTACACTCACTTTCGTAAGGAGGACCTCCTTAAGGGGGGGAGGGTAGTGTAAGCAAAATCTCTTTTTCCTTACTTCGCGTCCCTGCTCAACGCGTACATCAATGTAGCACCACAGTCAGCACCGTTACCACTCGCAATCCTCGCATCGACAATCCGCCCGCCACCTTCGCACGTCGCACCCCGGCCTCACGGCTCGGCGGGTAACCCGCGCTCCGGGCCTCCGCTTCGACACTTTTCCCAACCTTAGTCCCAGGCCCGTCGCGCGAGAACCACAGTTCATTACCGTTACCACTGTAGTTTCGCTATATATTCTTCGCTCATGCCTTAGCTCATTGTACTCTTGCTTGGATAGTGCAATTCTCGTTCGTTCACTGAATTGCATGTCAGAATAAGCGAACAGGAATGAATGAACTAGCAGTGAAATGAGTACAAGTAGGAAACCCTAGAATTGTGTACCCCCTATGGGCTAACCCACTGTAGCCTACACAAGCAGAACATATATAATGTTTGACACACCCCCATAGGCAAAGTGGGGGAGAACAAGGGGTCACAAGACCAGTCAAGCAAAGCAAAGCAAGCTCAGGGTGGATCACAAAGTCACCACACAGTCCGAGCACAAGAGCAGGGCCAGAGGCCAGTTCACATGCAGGAGTACAGACATATATATAAAACTAGACAAGCAAGAGCAGGTATATATATATGTCACAGTACAAGTGAAGTCAAGAGGAGAGCAAGTGAGGCAAGACAGGCACAAGACCCAGCTGGGTGCAAAAGCGCTGATGGTCACAAGGCGCGAGTGCCTTGGTGAACACATCAGCAGTGTTGGCCTCAGAGGCCACGTACGCAAGTCGCAACTGACCACGCTGCTGCAGCTCACGAGCAAGGAAGTAGCGGAGAGCAATGTGCTTCGTTCTGTGCTCCAAGCGCTGCTCTCGACACAAGGCCAGCATGGCCTTGTTGTCTACGTACAGCACTGGAGGAGAACGAGGTGGCTCTCCAAGGTCAGTCAGCAGGTAGGTGAGCCAGCGAAGCTCCTGTGCAGCCATGGCCCCGGCGTAGATCTCAGCCTCACAACTGGAGCCGAGAACCGAAGACGAGCGAGTAGACCGCCACGAGACAGAGCCGGAACCAAGGCTGAAGGTGTAACCCTGTGACGACCGCTGCGTAGCCTGGTCGTCAGCCCAAGAAGCGTCCGCGTGGCCGGTAAGGACCACTGGACTCCGCCCTCCAAGCACTAGCCCCATGCCCGACGTACTGCACAGGTAGCGCAATACCCGCTTCGCTGCACCCATGTGCTCTGGTCGGTGTCTCCCAGGAGCAACATAGCGTGCAAGAATGCTCAGAGGGTATGCAAGGTCAGGTCGTGTGCAGGTCATCAGGTACATGAGGCAGCCAACAAGCTCTGCATACGGACCACTCGACTCTACGGACTCATCCGAAGGCAGAGCTGAGAGTGAGTGGCGAGTAGGCAGAGGAGTGGCCTGAGGCGAGGAGTACGTGAAGCCAAAGCGCTGAAGGACCTGCTGCACCATGTGTGACTGAGTCAAGGTAATGGTGCGGCGTGCTCTGTCCCGAGTGATTTGCAAGCCAAAGTAGCTGCGCAGTTCACCCAGGTCTGTGCACGTGTGTCTCTTCAGCAGTTCGGACTTCACGTAGGCGAGTCCAGCAGTGTCCGCTGTGGCAAAGACCAAGTCGTCGACGTACACGAGGATGTAGAACGGCGGCAGGGAAGTGTCGGTGCGCAGAAACAGCGACGGGTCAGCACTAGAAGGAGCAAACCCAAGAGCCGCAAGCGTAGTCCTCAGTGTGTCGTGCCACTCACGCGGTGCCTGGTGGAGACCGTAGACTGGCCGTCGGAGGCTCCACTGGGTGCCAGGAGGGAAAGTCCCAGTGAAGCCAGGTGGACGGCGCAGCCAGATCTCCTCGTGCAGGCTACCCTGCAGGAACGCAGTGCTGAAGTTGAGAGAGTGAAGCTCGTAGTCGCGCTGAGCGGCTATGTGCAGCAGCACCCGAAGAGTGGTCATCTTCGGGGTGGGAGAGAAGGTCTGAAAGTAGTCAACTCCCTGCCGCTGACTGAAGCCACGAGCAACGTAACGTGCCTTGAAGACAGGTGGAGAGCCCGGCGGCCGCTTCACCCTGAAGATCCACATGCCACTGACGATGTTCGCCCCAGGAGGGGGAACCGCGTCAACGTAGGTGCCTGTGGACTTCCAGGAAGCCATCTCTGCATCCATAGCTGCCTGCCACTGAGAGGAGTAGGGACCCTCTACGGCCTCCGCGTAAGAACGCGGAGTCGGGATGTCTAGTGCATCCGGGTCTCCCTCAGGGGCAAGCAGTACAGACGCGAGATGAGGTGAAGCAGCCGCTAGACACTGTAACTCCTCCTGCCTGTCCTCTAGGACGTCCGTGCCAAGAGCACACTCACCCCCGACGGACGGAGGACAGACAGACGCAGACTCAGCAACAAGACTAGCAGCGTAGTCGAGACGACACCGAGCAGCAAAGTCAACGAGCTCAGCGACTAGAGCAGACGCAGCAGTGGACTCAAAAGAGGGGTAAGTGACGACAGTAGCAAGCAGACGCGTGACAGTAGGACTGGCAGCGCGAAGAGAGTCCGACTCAGGGTCGGCAAGCGCAGGAAGAGAGGACTCAGGAGGAGAAGGCAAAGGGGCACGCAGAGGAGCAGTGGACGGACGCAGAGACATCCGGTGCGTGCCAGGGACAGGAGGAGGAAGCTGACGCGAACCGCGACCACTAGCGCGAGCAGCACGAACCGGCGACGCGGGACGAGACGCAGGCTCACGACGCTCACCAAGACCTCCAGTAGGACCAGTGTAAGGAGAGGGAGCAGGCAGAGGAGAGGAAGGCTCCAACAGTGACTGTGACTGGACAGGCTGTGGACACTCTACCGAAGGAGAAAGACCAAGAACCTGCTGTAGGAGCGGAACGAAGTACGGCCGAGGCCGCGCGGCAGCTCCAGACTCAGCAAGGACAGCACCAGCACCCTCAGCGACAGCACCAGCGCCACCAACACCTCCAGCGGCAGGACCTCCAGCAGCACCAGCAGCAGAACCACCGCCAGGACAGACAGCAGTAGTCTCAGCACCAACACCCTCAGCAGCTCCAGCTCCAGTAGGACCCGCAGGCCCAGCAGCTCCGGGACCGGCAGCACCAGCACCCTCGGCGGTCGACGAAGCTCTAGCTCTAGCAGCACTCCTCCAGCGGCGAGCAAACCACTCGCGCAGCTCCTGTGGAGAGAGGGGCTCCCGGCGAGACGCAGCAGCAGGAGAAACCCCAGGCTCAGCAGCTCCAGACTCAGCACCCCCAGGCACAGCAACTCCAGACGTAGCACCCCCAGGCTCAACAGCTCCAGACTTAGCACCTCCAGGCTCAGCAGCTCCAGACTCAGCACCCCCAGACTCAGTAGCTCCAGCTCCAGTAGGACTCGCAGGCCCAGCAGCTCCGGGATCGGCAGCACGCTCAGCAAGCGAAGAAGCTCCAGCTCCAGCAGCACGCCTCCAGCGGCGAGCAAACCACTCGCGCAGCTCCTGTGGAGAGAGCGGCTCCCGCCGAGACGGAAGAACCGGAGAGCCCCCAGGTCCAGCAGGCGCAGGCTCCGCACCTCCAGGCCCAGCACCCCCAGGCTCAGCAGCTCCTGACGTAGCACCCTCTGGCTCAGCACCCCCCGGCTCAGCACCCCCAGACTCAGCACCCGCAGCAGGACCAGACTCAGCAGCAACCTCGACTGGCTCGACCGTGTCTACCTGGGACACACCTGAAGGGGCAGGAACCTGAGGGGGGAGGGGGTCTACCGGGGGGGGAACTGGTACCAGGAAGTCCGGTGGGGGGGGGAGGGAAGGAGTACGGTAGGGGAAGAGGCGGTAGAAGGGGACTGACTCGTCGAACGTGACGTCCTGGGAGGAAAGAACACGACGAGAGGAGGGGTGGTAGAACTGCCACCCTGGAGCGTCAGGGGGGAAGCCAAGGAAGACACACGGAGCAGCACGGGGGGACAGCTTGTCCGCAGACAAGTCGCGGACAAACGCCCGAGATCCCCAGACACGGAACGCAGACACATCGCCGACCTTCCCCGTCCACAGTAACACTGGGGACATCGCGGGCCGAGAGACCCTGGGGTGAAGGGTGAGCTGATGCGCCGCGTACCGAACCGCAAACGGCCACAGAAAATGGGGGGCAGCCGCATGCATCATGGACGTACGAGCGACATCCATGACCATGCCAATGCGGCGCTCAGCAATCCCATTTTGCTGTGGAGATTCCGGAAGCGTAAAGTTCTGGCGGATCCCCTGTGCACGACAGTAGTCTCGCAGAAGGCGAGAGGAGAACTCCCCACCTCGGTGAGAGTGCAGACGCAGAACAGGAAAGTCCGAGCCGAAGCTCCTCCTGAGCTGGAGACGAGCCTCGCGGATCCAGTCGATCAGCACCTCAGTGACAGCACCCTTGCTGCGCAAGGGGAAGACTGAGGTGTAACGCGAGTAGTCGTCAACCACCAACAGGAAGTAGCGCTCGTGACCCTGCCCACGGACGGGGGCCGGGCCCCACACGTCCATGTGAAGCGTCTGCAGAGGAGCCTCTGTCGGGGGAAACTGGGAGGAGTGAGGAGCAGCCCTGAGGCGCCCCTCGACACAGGGGACACAGGAAGGTCCTGGTCCCGAAGGAAGGGGAGGGAGAGACTGGGGAAGACCAGAGACAAGGACACGGGAAGCCATGCCCCGAAGACGGGGCAAGGAGGGGTGGCCTAGACGGTGGTGCCACAGAAGAGTCTCGTGAGACAGGAGGCGACACGAACAGGGGGCAGACTCAGGACCAGACCTGGACGCAGCAGCAAACACCTGACCCGACGCTGCTACCTGACCGGACGCGGGGACAGGAGGAGACTCAGTGGTCAGGGTGTAGAGGCTCGACCCCGGCCGACGCGAGAACGTGGCCAGGTGCCGGCCTGTGCGTGCGTCCGTGCAGTGGGTCACCCGCTGACTCGCAGGAGTGAACTGGTGAACCCCCGCATCCTGTAGGTCTGCACCACTCACCAAGTTCGTCGAGAACGAGGGGAGGTACAGGCCAGACAGGGTGCCCGAGGGGGCAGCCGGACACGGGAGGACAGTGGAGAAGTGAGCGAGGACAGGACCCCCAGAGGGGTCAGCCAGGGAGACAGCAACCGGCCGACCAAGCGGCGTGAGTGTGGTGCGGTCCCGAAAGAAGGAGCGAGAAGCCCCAGAGTCAAGTGTAAAGGTGAGGGAGGCGGAAGCCAACGCGGTACCTGAGAGCGCAGCCTCACCCGCACCTGAGGAAGAAGACTCACTAGCACCTAGAGCAGCAGCCGCACCTGTACCTGGAGCAGGAGACTCACTAGCACCCAGAGCAGCAGCCTCACCAGTAGCTAGAGCAGCAGGTCCTATACCTGGGTCAGGCGGGACGCACAGGTGACCGGCACGGTCAGCACTAGTAGGCAATGCATACATGGCAGTGAGAATAGCATCATAGTCAAGAGCATATATATCTACCCTCTGCCTAAGCAACTCCACCCAGTCGGGAAGCTCAGCCTCGTCGCCAAACACGGTACGCCAGGCGTCGCTCAGACGGGCGAAGCAGCGGGACTGTGTATGACTACGTGTCCCACAAGGCTGACCAGTCCGAGTACCGGTGCGAATCACGTAAGAGCAGCGAACAGCACTGAGAGACCCTCCACTCTGAGCGTACCACTCACGAAGCTGGCGAGGCGTGAGAGACACGCGAGAGGGTCGCGGGAGCTGCATCTGGCCGCCACCACGAGTAGAAGCAGCAGGAGTGGAAGTAGGAGTAGCGTCGCCACCCCTACAGCCCCAACCAGCGTACCACTCACGCAGCTGCTGGGGCGTGAGGGACTCACGCAGGCGTTGCTGGGGCTGCATCTGGCTCCGCAAGTAGAAGCAGGAGCAGGACTAGCAGCAGGAAGGAAGGCAGCCAGGTAAGCCAAAAGGCAGGCAGGCAGGCAAGCAGGCGACGTGAGCGTGCTAGCAGGGCAAGAGCTCACCAGTGGTGGGAAGAGTAGGCTCGGCGACTCAGCGGCTCGGCAGCTCGGCGGCTCGGGCGACTCGGGCGGCTCGGCGGCAAGGCGGCTCGGCAGCAACTGCAGCTCAGCAGCTCGGTGACTCGGCGGCTCGGCGGCAGGGCGGCTCGGCAGCAACTGCAGCTCAGCAGCTCAGCGACCCGGCGGCTCGGCGGCAGGGCGGCTCGGCTGCTGGGCGGCTCGGGTGCAGGGCGGCTCGGCGGTGGGGCGGCTCGGCTGCTGCAGGTGAGCGATGAAGGAGGAGGAGAAGCAGGGGAGGCCACACACCTGCCACCCCTCTGCTGGCCTCTCAAGTGGGTGGTGGGGGCCGGTAGGTGCAGCGGCGGGGCCAGCAGGTGCAGTTGCGGGGCCGGTAGAAGGGGACGGCAGGAGCCGTCAGGAGGGGACGGCGGGGCCGTCAGGAAGGGACGGCGGGGCCGTCACGAAGGGACGGCGGGGCCGTCAGGAGGCGACCGGGCCGCGACGGGGGCAGGCGGCGGGGCCGCGTAAGGGCCTGGGCGGGGCCGCGACAGAGCCGTCGGCGGGGCCGCGTGAAAGCCGGGGCGGGGCCGCGTAGAAGCCGGGGCGGGGCCGCGCGAGAGCAGGCGGCGGGGCCGCGAAGGAGCCGGGGCGGGGCCGCGTGAGAGCAGGCGGCGGGGCCGCGTAAGGGCCTGGGCGGGGCCGCAACAAAGCCGTCGGCGGGGCCGCGTGAAAGCCGGGGCGGGGCCGCGTAGAAGCCGGGGCGGGGCCGCGCGAGAGCAGGCGGCGGGGCCGCGAAGGAGCCGGGGCGGGGCCGCGTGAGAGCAGGCGGCGGGGCCGCGTAAAGGCCGGGGCGGGGCCGCGACAGAGCCTGCTGCGGGGCCGCGTGAGAGCCGGCGACGGGGCCGCGTAAGGGCCGGCGGCGGGGCCCCGTCAGAGAGGGCGGCGGGGCCGCGTCAGTGAAAGCGGCGGGGCCGCAGGGAAAATGACGACCCGAGGGGTCGCTAAAAAAATCGCGCCTCGGGGGGCGCTTCGGTGGGCCCAAAAAAAAACGGTCCGTAGAAGGACCCGCTCTATACCATGTCAGAATAAGCGAACAGGAATGAATGAACTAGCAGTGAAATGAGTACAAGTAGGAAACCCTAGAATTGTGTACCCCCTATAGGCTAACCCACTGTAGCCTACACAAGCAGAACATATATAATGTTTGACATTGCACTCGTAACACTGAATCACTGCAAACAAAAACAGCAATCCGCGGTGTGAGAATCACCTCATCCGATAAGAATATAGAGCCGTAAGACAAAATGAACTATTTGAAGTCCTATTAAGGGTGCGTTCCTGTGGAGACAATCCCCTCTTTTCCGAGTCGCGTCTACACATTTTTGCAATCTCGCGTCACAAAAAATGAGTGTATCACGAAACTGTGCGACCAGGCGAAATTTACAGCTGTGCTCATTTGATTGGATTTCAAACTTGACTGAACACCTGCTTCTTCAACTGTCTGGTTCGGGTGGGGTTTTGACGAGCGGAACTTTTTCCCGCGCGAGTTTTTTACCGTGGAATGTCCAGGTGTATTGACATTTCGAACCGCGTACAGAGTTGTTGACAATGACGGGTCGATACGCAACTCGTCCGCGACATCAGCGCGTTTCACGCTGACAAATGAAAAATACATTAAAAGTCGCACAAGGGCGACACGCGTTTGTGACATTGTACGTTATAAGCTGGTTTTACGCGTCACAAAAGGATTGAAACACAAGTGTCTCCACAGGAACGCACCCTAAGCATACCTAAAAAAGTAGAATGCTATTCTGGTTCCACTAAAGCCCGCGGCCCAAATTGCGGACCGCGAGAGTCAAGTTTTTTAAACTTGACGCAGTGGGCTCTGCAAGCTTTGAAAAGAAGCGCAGCTGCGATTTGGGACTTTAGAGGTCTGACATACCCACCAGGTTCCTATATGTAAATTCTTACCTCTTTATACATATATTATGTTTATTTATTTTCAGTGGCTAACTATTTCATCTGTTTATACATATGTATTTTCCATGTTCAACTGGAGGGATCATACGTGGTGTTGCCCCGTTCCAGGTCAGCTGGGCTATTGGATGATTGTCTTCGGCCCATAACCACCGTTTGCTGATGCAATCCCCCATAGTGAGCTGAATCAGAGCGAGCCCAACAATCCGCCCTGACGTAAACATCAACCAGAAGCAACAGCGCTGCCTTTTTCTGACAGGCATAGCTTCTGATACCAGCCTACCTTCTGTTTTCGCGGAAGCTCTTTCACAGGTGCACGAAGCGTGTTTCGTCTGCTTTCTCTCGCGACCAAGCTGAGCGTTAATCTCAGACAGTCGAAACTATTGTGGGAAACCAGAGGGATTTCTCTCCAGTGTTCTCTACAGGTTCGTGAGCTTACTGTTTGCAGCGCGATAACGCCGCCATGGATTCCGAACGTCGCCGGAGGGACGTGATTGCATCGCACTTGAACGTTCTTCCTGCGGCCGAAGGTGCGATCAATCTGTTTCGCCTTTGCAGCATTCGCCTCGTTTTTAGGGCATACCACGCTAGGTCATCCGCTCACCGATTCTGTATTGCTGTGGGAGTCCTCTTAGTTGTTCTAACTATCTTCGTCATTCCGTTTTGCAGGGACCGACACGTCGCTTGTGACAATGGAACCCGTCGCAGGGGAATTCGTAAAACGTAGGTTACATCTCTTCACTTTATTTGTCGTTTGATCTGGTTTTCGCGACCACGACAATTCATCAATTGGCTGCACAGCCCACACGCAATGAGCCGCTTCGTCTAGCTCTTTTCCGTCTTTTATGCAATGTGGAGTTTCAGTCTAGCCTTGAATGCAGTAGTTAATTCGCGTCCCTTGTTGTCCTGCTGCAACAGCTGAAGGATACAGCGTTGTTCTTCCGGAGAAGCTGGCTGATGGGAAATGGAATGTCTACAGGTGCGTCTTGTACCTTTTATATCATTTCCAGCTTGACAAGTTGTATTCAACCTAACTCCCAGCACCAAAGATGAAATATTAGAAGCTGCCGGCGCGATTGACATTCTGGACTGGTTGTATTTGGCATGTCTCTGTTTTATTTCTGGCAGATCGGCGAGGTCGCCCTTCAAGCTCGTTGACAGCTTTCCCCAGGCCAACATCAAGACTCTTCATGACAACATGGAGTTCGTGCCTTCAAACCATAAGCCTGTTTTTTAACGTTACACATGCGTTCAATCCAGCCATTGTTCGTTGATGTATGCCTGCAAACGGCCAGTAATTTTGTAATGGATTTGTTTTTTCTCCGGCACCAAGCCCAGTTTTTTGTGTTGTCCTTGTTCCGTTCGTCTGCCCCAATGCAGGCATGCAGCATCTCTCTATGCTGATGAGCCATGCTTTGGCACCCGTGTGCGTCCTGACGGATCAGTGGGAGAGTAAGCCCGCCCCTCTTTCCTCACCCAGCGCATGTCCCCACTTCATGTAGTTTCTGTCTTGAAATCCTCCTCCTTTCAATCCACAGCTACTCTTCTAGCGCAACTCTGTATAATTTGCTATCAGACGAGCCATGAACGTTTTAGATAAGTGTGTGTTGGCGTGTTCCAGAACAACACGACAGATGGCAGTGAGCGTGCCTGGCCCTTCTCCCCTCTCTCTTGGCAGCTACGAGTGGATCACCTACCGGGAGGCAGCAGAGCTTCGCACAGCAGTAGGGTCGGGTTTCATTCGCCTGGGATTGCAGCGAGTAAGTGGAGTGGAAGGAAGCTGTGATAGTGGTGTGTCGCGCGTGTGCCTTTTTTCCTCTCGTTGCATGCATGCATCCTTGCTAACAGTTCCAGTACCAACGACACTGTATGTCCTCTGCGCCTGTGCAGGGAGAGAGGGTTGGCCTCTACTGTGTCAACAGGGCGGAATGGGTTCTCACAGAGCAGGCCTGCTATTCCTTTGGCTTCGTCTCCGTGCCTCTTTATGACACCCTTGGTACATCCCTTCCCTCCATTCACTGCCTACCACATCTCTCTGGCGGCTTTACCATTTTTTCCCCCTTCTATCCCTTCTCGAATCCTTAGTCTGCCATCGTACATTGTATATCTCATCCACACTCACTTTCGCAGCCACACAGCACAGCACTACTGCTTGGCCTCACTCTTTGTTCCGTGCGTTTGTGCCTCCCTGCTGGTACTTTTCCACGTTCCCCTCCTCCCCTCCCTCCCGTCCCCCCCATCCCAAACCTTATCTCCCGCCCTCACATGGCAGGTCCGGATGCAGTGCAGTACATCATGAACCATGCCGAGATTGCGGCTGTTCTCTGCACGCGAGACAAGCTCGATATGGTCAGTGGGACATGATGTGAATGAAGCTTCCACAGTGGCATGTCTTTCCTTTGGTCTGAACCGAATATTTAAATCGCACTGTGTGTTCTTGTGTTCTAAATTTGCATCTCTGACATAGTACCTTGTTGACATTGAGTCACAGTGAGTGCTTGTACTAATCAAGACTTCTGATCTCCCCGGACCCCTATCACAGATCACCTCGTGCTTGAAGGACTGCCCTTCAGTCCGCCTTGTTGTGGTACGCCCTCGTCCACATATTCTAATCATTCCTGCCTACAAAGCTCCTTGCTGTCTTGTATCAATGTTATGTTATCTCTCTCATCCATCAGCTATAACCCATGACCTGTTACCCATCACCCCCGTCTCCTCTGTCCGTGTCACTCTGCTTGTGTAGGTTCTTGGTCAGGCGGACCATCTGCTGCCCATGCCTCCTCCTGGCGTTACCTTTCTCTACTACTCCAAGCTCGAGGCTCAGGTACTACAAGCTCACTCATCTTCTCCTTCACTCTGGCTCAGATGAAGAAGCTCCGTGTGTGCTGTGCCGCTACAAGTGAGCTGATTGATAACTGTTGTTTCTTTTCTCATACCCGCCCATCCCATGCTTGCAGGGTCGCATCAGTCCGCCTCCCTTCGCCCCTCTCTCCCCTGACGAGACGTGCAGCATTTGTTACACCAGCGGCACCACAGGCGTGCCCAAGGTAAGAGATCTGTCATTTCCTTCAAATTCATGCCGCTGTTCACGTTTGCCATTGCATTTTTAAAGTTGACACATGGTTGTTGTATGTGCACTGGGGTTTTGGTGGGTGGTGGCAGGGAGCCATGTTAACACAAGGAGCAATGGTGGCGAGTGCTGCAGGCGCACTTTTCAATGCCACGCTCTTCCCTGGTGACGTGTACGTGCATGAATGGCTAACTTTAATCTCGTTTCTGGTATCCCCTGTTCGCAACTCTTACGACACGACCTGTTTGGTGTGACATGTATTGGTCTAAACAGAGCATGGTATCGAATACCACCAACATTGGAATTCGTTCCATTTGAACAAGGTGCAAGCAATTGGCAGAAGCAATGAGCATCTCCGCAAATCTGTCCTCTTCCTTGTCCTCCTGAACATACCCGTCTCCTCTCCTTGGCCTACATTCGCTCCCCTCTCCCACACAGGTACCTGTCGTACCTGCCTCTAGCGCACATCTACGAGCGCATGAACATGCAGTCGCTCATTCACTGCGGCGCTGCCATTGGCTTCTACCAAGGGGTACGTGTTAAACTGCACGCACTCTCATTAACTCACCCACTCACTCGCCTTCTCACTCCCTCTTGTTTGCACTACAGTATAGTCAATCTCCACTCCACCCCAGTCTGTATTTCTCTTTCATATTGTTCTCATAACTCAAATGGTCTGACACGACACTCCTGTCTCAGCCACTAAATAGTCACCTCCCTCACCCCGGTCGGCCCATACCCTTCTTCCCCTGAAAATCGAGCAGGACGTGCTGAAGCTGATGGACGTGCTGGAGGTGCTGCGGTCTGCTTTTGGGGCACCTCAAAAGCCAATACCCTTTTCCCCCGCCCAACCGAGCAGGACGTGCTGAAGCTGATGGACGACCTGGAGGTGCTGCGGCCGACAGTGTTTGCGAGTGTGCCGCGGCTGTACAACCGCATCTACGACCGCATTCTCGCCACCGTGCGCTCCTCGGGAGGCATCCGCGAGTACCTCTTTAACATCGCCTACAGTGCTAAGAAGAGCGCGCTCGAGAAAGGTATCGTGTCCCCTGTGGGGGCTTTTGATGCGCCTCCAAAGTGCGCTCATCGCGAGTACCTCTTTAACATCGCCTACAGCACCAAGAAGAGCGCGCTCGAGAAAGGTAGTTTGTCCCCTGTGTGAGCCGTGTTTTTTTTTGTGGATGATCCATTCTCTCTCTCCCTTGAAACAGTATGTGACCGTGCTCCCTATGTTTGTAGTGCCACACCTACTCTGCTTCTATTCTCCGGATTATACACGTAACACGTGTGTGGTGGGGAATGGCATGGCATGGCATGGTGGGGCATGGACGGCAGGCAAGGCGCCGTCAGCGGTGTGGGACCGGCTGGTGTTCAACAAGGTGAAAGCGCGGCTGGGAGGGCGAGTGCGCCTCATGATCACAGGCGCCTCCCCTATCTCCCCTGAGGTCCTCGACTTCCTGCGCATGTAAGTCTGCGTTGCGTGAGTGCTGCTTCCAAGGGTTCTCTTCTCTTCTCACCCGTTGCAAGCAATGCCGCTTGCCTGGACGTGAGCTGAGCTCCTTGTTGCTGTTACGGATTGGGCACCTGCGTCGGCATGTTACGTTGAGCCTTGCTTTTGTGCATTTGCATCTTTCATCCCCCCTCCTCTGCCTCTTCCGCCCTCCATTCTCACTCACACTGATTGACAAGCGCTTTTGCACAACTCCTTGTTTACATCGTTTTCCCGTGCAGCTGCTTCGGAGCACGAGTGTGCGAGGGGTACGGTATGACAGAGACAACATGCACAATATCGCTGGTGGACGAAGATGATACCATGTCAGGCCATGTGGGCTCGCCCAACCCTGCATGTGGTGCGTTGACTCACATCCATAACCACCCCATACATCCTCTCCCTTCCTTCCGCCACTCCTGCCTGCTTCCCCTTGACCCCACCTCCCCCTTCCTGCACCCTTGCATCTCGCTTGAGTTGATGCCCAACCCGTTTTCCCCTGCTGCCTTTTGACAGTGCGTGTGCTGCATGTGTGACTGTACCAGAGGTGAAGCTGGTGGACGTGCCTGAGATGGACTACCTGTCATCGGACCGGCCGCACCCGCGAGGGGAGATCTGTGTGCGGGGACCCGTGATCATCAAGGGATACTACAAGGACCCCAAGCAGACGTATGTACAGCATCTCAAGGACCCTTTTTCCATCAGCCTTTAAACTTCTTGTTTGTTCTGGACTCGAGCAATCGAGAGAGATCATCCCCTTGGCCTGTCTATCACAACCTTCTTGTGCGTGATGGTTTGTTGCTTGCCTGCCCTCCTGATGCCGCAGGGAGGAGTTGATAGACGAGGATGGGTGGCTGCACACAGGGGACATCGGCACATGGCTTCCCATGGGCCGCCTCAAGATCATTGACAGGTGACCTATCTTGTTCGTGCGTCACTGCCTTTGACGCTTGAGGTGCGGTGGGTTCGTGTTTTCTGGTGCTTTTGATGCTATTCTTGCATGATGCATGTGAGCTTCATGAGGTGTGGCTTACGTGAGACATGGCATGATGTGTCGTGTGGTGGCGTGTGCAGGAAGAAGAATATCTTTAAGCTGTCGCAGGGCGAGTATGTGGCACCGGAGAAGATTGAGAACACGTACCTGCGCAGCCCACTCATTCAGCAGTGCTTTGTCTACGGTGGGCTGCCCCTCCCTGTACTCCTGCTTCCCTCTATTCCTCTTTCCCCCACTGTGGATGCTCTAACCAGTCAAGCTGTCAACATCTATGCTGGGCTTCATTCCGTCCCGCTTGTCATTCCTTACACATCCGTGTTCTGTGTCTGGCTGTGTGTAATTGTGTGTGTTTCCTGTGTGCGAACTCCTCTCTGCTGCGCTGTTTGCGCCATGCGGCAGGTGACAGTCTGAACGCCAATCTGGTGGCCATAGTGGTGGTGGATCCTGATGGCATCACAGCGTGGGCCAAGAGCAGAGGCATTCCCGTGAGCCATTTCCGTCCACCCACCACCATCCGTGCCCAGATTTCCTTGTTCCTCTTTTCCACCAACCCCACCTCCACCCGGTCTCACCTTGCTTACCTCAACGACACGGGGTTGATTTACGCACACCTACGGGTCCCCATTTCCTCCCTGCACATCCCCTTTCCCGCTGTGCTGGCCAACAGTTTGCAGAGGATGTGCCACGCCTGTGCCAGGACCCTGTAACACGGGCTGCAGTGCTTGCAGACATGGACCGAGTGGGCCAGGAGGCCAAGGTATGCCTCCTTCAACCTAGCACAAAACATTGCATTGGCGGCATAGATGCTTGTGATGATCTGCATGGTCTTGTTTCCTGCCATTTTTAATCAGTGTGTTTGGATTTGGTACTGATGTTGCCTGTTGCGTGCTTGCAGCTGCGTGGTTTTGAGTTTGTGAAGGCGGTGCACCTTGTTGCGGAGCCCTTCACATTGGAGAATGGACTGCTCACGCCCACGTTCAAGGTACAGACAGACAGGGATGATGCACACTTGTGTCATCGGTATGTGCTGATTGATTGTTTCCCGCAGTTGGTATTCTGAGGCGATGCTTGGTAATGAGAGTTTGGAGGTGGTTGGATTGTTGATGTCTGGCGTGTGTTCTGCTTTGATTTGCTGCCTTTCGATTCCCAGGTCAAGAGGCCCCAAGCAAAGGCCTACTTTGAGAAGGAGATTGATGCGTTGTATTTGGAAGTCGCCAAGAAGGACATGGTGGTTCCCATGGCTACATCATCCAAGCTGTAGTGCACGCGAGACGAGTATGGTAGTATGGAAGGAGGAAAGGTGTTTGTTGACAGGTGCAACTGGTGGATTCTGTGTAGGCTGATTCTTTGATGTTTTTAGTGCTGCTATTACCTTAACTTCTGCCACCTGGTTTTCAGGTACTTGCATCAGGAATTCAGGACACCATGTTGTGAGTACTGTAGAAATAATGTTTCAAGTCAGTAGACTGACCATGGAAGCCATAACAGGAAAGCGAGCATGCTGGAATGGGATGGTGGACTGATCTTTGCACAGTAGTGGATTTTGACGCCTAGGGTTGACTTCACTGTAATCGTACACTTGACGGCATGCCGGTGTGGTCAGGCAGAACTGTGTTCTCGAAGAAGCTCGTGGCAGGTAATGAGGGGAGGAGGAAACAGACGCCCAATCAGACGAGCCAATACCATTTCCGAACCGGCAAAAGGTCCGGCAAGGCAGCACACAGTCGCCTCCCTCCTCCGGCAGCTTTTCCACAAGCCTACGCAACACCCCCCCACCCCTCCCACTCCCCTTCCACCCCCCCCTTTCCCAACGACCCCATTTTCCTCGGGGTTGCACGCCTCAGTAACGTATGACAGCACGAAGCGGCCCTTGCAGTCCTTCCTTTCGTTGCTCCCTCTCTGATCGGGACCAAAGGAGTCGCATCTCGATCAGTCAGCGCATGTTCGTCGACGACGCGTGATTCTGTATTCTTCGAGAAAAATAGACGAATTATGAGTCGTTGTCAGGCGCTTCTTTCTTATAACTGTTAGCGAGTTTTTCCTCTCGGCCACTTCTTGGCTGCGCTTCGCCCGTTCTCCGTCGCAGTCGCGCGCCTGAGTCGATTATTTTAGTCGACGAGAAAATTAATTGCCGTTTACCGCTTGAATTAAGGCATTATGTCGATATCCATCGCACCAGTTTGCCGCCTTCCACCGCTCGCCGCTCGTCAGAGCGATGCGTGCACACAGCAAAGACTGCGCTTGCGCGCCGCTCGTGCAGTAACCTCTCGTCACGTTTCCTGCTCTGCGTCGCAAATCCGTTTAGGAAATTTCGCCGGCGGTGCTGCCTCGCCGAACGGACTCCGTCAACGGGACGGCCATCCAGCCGTCCAACGGGATGACGTCATTGGCCAAGCATCGAGTAGCAGCAACGTTCTTACACTAGAAGGGGCCAAAGCCAGCGACGTTAAATCCAGCGCCATTGATCCTAGCACGCAGCCCGCGAAACCCACGGCAGGCGTGGCGACGGTTCGAGAGGCAGCAGCACAGGAGTTGCCGGGTCAGAAGGAGGGCGCGGACGAAGGGAAGACTGTTCGAATTTTTTCGCGAAAGGGGGAGGACGAAGAAGAAACGGTCAGGGAGGCGGGAGGAGCGAGGGTGCAGGAAGGGGAGACGAAATTGGTGGATGTGGTAACCCTAGGTAACCTGTGCGTGGATGTTCTTGTGGCTGTGGACGAATTACCGCCGTCCGATCGGCGCGGCAAGTGGGAATTTTTGCAGCGAGTCAAAGCGAACCCGCCTAATGAGGTGAGTTGGTCCCGGAAGTCGCGGGGGAGGGGGGGGAGAAGAGGGAAGAGAAGAGGGGAGGTTGAGGGGGGGGGGGGGGGGGGGGGGGGGGGGGGGTGGGGCGGGGGGGGTGGGTGGGGGTGAATGCGCGGGAGTTTCAGTGATTTGCCACCTCTCCACTTCCCCTGACCCCCCCTCCCTTCCCTCCCTGACCCGTCCCCTCCCCCTCTTGCCCGCATTCCACGCGCATGCAGTCGTGCTGGGAGGCGGGCGGCAATCTCAACTTCGGCATAGCGGCGGCGCGCCTGGGGCTGCGCTGCACGGCGTTCGGCCACGTGGCGGGCGACGCGTTTGGCGCATTCCTCGCGCGCGTCATGGCGGACGAGCGCGTCGCGCTGCTCCCGCTCGCGGACCACGTGGATGGGCCGCTGGGGGATGGGCCGTGGGAGGGCGCGGAGGGGGAGAAAGAGGGGGAGGGGGAAGGGGATGTGGTGGAGAGGAGTGAAGGGCGGTATGACGGGGAAACGCTGGCGTGCTGGGTGTTTCTGGATAAGAACGGGCGCCATGCCTTCGCCAGGTGATGCCTGTGTGCTTGTATGTCGTCGTGTGATGTGCTCTTGCACTTTCGTGTTCTCGTGCTTTGTTCCCCCAAGCAACAGATCCCCTCTTATCCCTCCTTCCCAGCTTCTCCCGCTCTTCCCCTCCTCCACCTCCTCCTTATCCCGCACTCCCTCACTCCCACGTGAACCGATCTCAAGTCATTCCCATGAGAGCAACTTGCAGAGTCATGCCCATGGCTCAAGGGCCAGTCAAGCAGTGCAACCAGCCATCATGCCATTTCCCCCTGTCGTCCCTTCCCCTATTCACTCACTGTGTCTCCCCTGTCGCCTACCCACCCCCATCCCCATCCCCATCCCATCTCTCTCCCCATCCCTATCCCATCCCCCTCCCTGTCCCCATCCCTGACCCCTTCCCGTCCTTCCACCGCCCTCAATCCCTCTCCATCCCTGCAGCCGCTTTGATTTCAACAAGAACCCGGCCTTCAGTCGCGTTCAAGCCATACCCCCTGCGTTCGCTCACCTCATCGCCCATTCCCGCGCCCTCTTTATTAATGGATTTGCTTTCGACGAGTTCCCGCCCTCCGCCATCCAGTCTGCCGCCCAGTACGCACAACGGGCGGGCGTGCTTGTCTTTTTCGACCCTGGCCCTCGCACTGGCTCGCTCTTCCGGTCAGTCGGGCATTCTAAGGAGGTTTTTGATTGGCTGCTGATGAACTGCGACGTTCTTCTGCTCACGTCTGAAGAGGTGTGTATGGTGTTACACTTCCTAAGGCGTTTCAAAAAAGCTGTCACGTGTATTGCATCTTTTTCTTTCTGGAGTGGAGTCTTAACTTTGCAGTGTCACAGCCTAAATGTCTTTCATGGGAGTTTGAACCCTACCTATCATTCTTATCCTGGTACTACCATCCTGTGGTTTCCCGTTTCAACCCCTCGTTTCACTTGTCCCCTGCACTTTTCCCCGTCGATTTGAAATCCCAGTTTTACTCTCCCCGTTCCAGCCGTCCTTGGCCAACCTTCCCTCTCAACTCCCCTTTCCAACCACCCACCTCCCCCCTCCCTTTCTCTTCCCGCCACCGCCACCTGTGTGTCCCCCATGGGCGCGGTTCAGGCGGAGGTGGTGACTCAGGAGCAGGATCCCAACGCATCAGCTGTGCAGCTGCTAGAGCGTAAGGCCAGGGCCAGGGCTGCTGCCAGCACTGCTGCCGCTGGGGGCTTTGGGCTGAATGCAGACTCAGAGGCGCGAGAGGAGGGAGGTGCAGTGGACGGCCGGGCATGGAATCACCACCACCAACAACAGCAGCAGCAGCAGGAGGAGCAGGAGGAGCAGCAGCAGCAGCAGCAGCAGCAGCAGCAGCAGCAGCAGCAGCAGCAGCAGCAGCAGCAGCAGCAGCAGCAACAGCAACAGCAGGGGGAGGGAGTGGAGGAAGGAGAGGAGGAAGGAGGAGAGGAGGAGGAGGAGGAGCAGCCACAGTGGGTTGCGGTGAAGAAGGGGCCGAATGGGTGTGTGCTGGCCACTGCAGCACAAGGCGTGTTCAGCCTCCCTGGCTTCAAGGTAACGCCACCACTTTTTACATTCTGCCTTACCTCCGTGGTTTCTCCAGTCCTGACCTGTCTCTCTGCGCGTCTCTCCTCTGCTGCTGGTTGGGGTGGAAATGCTGTGTTTCCCTCTGCTTGCGATCCGTTGGCAATGCTCCACCTCTTTCAAGAACCTCTCTTTTTCTTGTATGCTCTCTTTTCCCTGCTCGCCTAGTTTTCCAATTGTGCCCTTCCTCTCACCCCAACCCTCCTCACTCGTCCGCATGTGCCGTGCTGTTGTGACTCCTGCTGCCCCCGCCTGCAGGTGGATGTAGCGGACACAGTGGGGTGTGGGGACAGCTTTGCAGCAGCGGTGGCCATGGGTCTGCTGAGCGACGAAGGGCCCTCCACCACACTCGCCCTCGCCAATGCCGTCGGTGCTGCCACCGCCATGGGCAGCGGGGCAGGCCGAAACGTTGCACGAGCTGCCCAGGTGGCGGAGATTCTTCTCGGGTTGCAGGTGAGGCGGGAGTAGCTGGGGTGATGGATCAAGGGGCAAGCGATGTTGATTCCATTCCACTACAGTATGTTCGTGCCTTCCCTTGCTCTTTAGCAGTAGTATTGTCGTCATTTGTCAGGAGTCAACAACGGATGCGTCTCTGGTTCCTATCCATGGGTGGGGTTTGGAGAACTGATCATGGGAATCTGATTGGTTGTCTGCAATTTAACGAGTAGTGCCATGTCATGTGGTGATTGTTCAACATTTTTGAAAGTGTTTGTGCCCTCACTGTATCTGTATGTCTCTAGAAGTGTCGCGCTTGCAAAATCTCCGATGCTATGCTTGTTTTCGTTGTCATCGTAGGCTACTTCAAGTTTCCTCGATCAATCTCGGTCATGTATCCTGGTGTTTCCCCATGATCACTCCCGGAGAGGCTTCCTTCCTGTCCGTGTCACGTCACCCCGTCACCCCCCCCACTCTCTCCCCTCTCCCAAATCTGCTCTGTCTCGCCCGAATTACTACACTTGTTGCACGATAGGCCAAGGAGGAGGGATGGCATGGCGCGGAGGAGGACTGGGATGCTGACGTGTGGCTTGAGGACAAGGGAAAGCGGTTCCGAGTGGGACACGTGGCAGTGCACGGTGCGTCCACGTGTCCGTCTGGCACCCCGCTGCTGCAGGCGGTCCGCAATGCCGAGAGTCTTTTGCACCGCTCACTGCTGCAGGCACAGATGGACGGCAGAAGCGTGGATGGCGAGGGGGAGGCGAGCGGGGAGGAAGGAGCGTGAGCGTGTAGGAGGAGAAAGGCAACCTGAATGTAGGGTTTTCTCGTTTCAAACCATGATGATGCATCTGGCATGTTTTATCATCAGTGTATGCATGCTAGCATGATATTTCATTTCTTTTGTAAGTCTGATTCCAACACCACCGAGCAGGCTAGATGCCACATATTTTACAACATGCTCTTTGAGCAGCAGTATAACTTTTTCAATCAGTTCGATCTAGCATATTGTTACGAGAGCGATTGAGTGTACGAACGAGAATTGCACTATCGAAGCAAGAGTACAATGAGCGAAGGCATGAGCGAAGAATATATAGCGAAACTCCAGTGGTAACGGTAATGGACCGTGGTTGTCGCGCGACGGGCCTGGGACTGAGGTTGGGAAAAGTGTCGAAGCGGAGGCCCGGAGCGCGGGTTACCCGCCGAGCCGTGAGGTCGGGGTGCGACGTGAGAGAGTGGCGGGCAGATTGTCGATGCGAGGATTGCGAGTGGTAACGGTGCTGACAATGGTGCTACAGTGATGAAAGTGCATGTACATCCCTGAAATTCCGGTTGCGCAGATACTCGGTGAGGACGGGGTGGTTTTCGATTCTGTCCAGGGGAACCCAATTGTCTTTGGTGGGTGTACGGTCCCTCCAGCGGAGTAAGAACTCGATCCTTCGGGCTCCTCGAGGGTCGTGAACTCTGTGACTCAGGATTTTCTCGGGGGTGATGATTGGTTCAGTCGGTGGTCTTGTCATGCTGGCTGGGCGATTGCGTGGCAGTTGGTTCGTGGACGGGACGTAAGGGCGAAGCAGGCTGACGTGGAACGAGGGGCTGACGTACCAGTCAGCAGGGAGGAGGAGGTGGGCGGTGACAGGTGTAATCATGTGGCTTATGCGAAATGGCCCGCAGTATCGGGGGCGGAGTTTCGGGGTGATGAGCAGTCGGAGATTTTGGGTGTCGAGCAAAACTAAGTCGTCGGGCTGGTAAGTGACAGGTCTGCGGTGGCGGTCGGCGTTGCGTTTAGCGATGACGTTAGTTTTTCTAATTGCGTCTGCTGCCCTGGTCCGTGCTGCTTGCAAAATTTCGGCGAACTGTTGCGCGCGTGGAACCGGGTTGTCAGGATTCGGGGTCATGGGTACTGTTGGGTCTTGTCCGTAATTCAGGTAAAACGGTGACTGTTGGGTCGTGGCGGATGGGGCGTTGTTGTATGCGAATTCGATGAGTGGCAGTTGCTGTTCCCACGTGTTTGGGTCGTCACACGTGGCCCGGATGAGCTGTTCCATGGTCTGATTTGTCCGTTCTGTCTGTCCGTCTGTTTCGGGGTGGTACGATGAACTAAACTGTAGTCGCGTGCCGAACTGCTGCCACATGTTCCGCCAGAAGTTGCTGGTGAATTTCGTGTCTCTGTCGCTGATGATTGATGCTGGTATCCCGTGCAGTCGAACGATGGTAGAGATGAAGAGGCGGGCTGTTTCTTCGGCTGTGATTGATTTTTTGCAGGCTGCGAAGTGTGCCATTTTCGTCAGTCGATCGACGACGACCAGGATCGCGTCATTTCCACTCGCCCCGGCCGGTAACCCCGTGACGAAGTCCATCGTCACCTGCTGCCAAGCACGCTCTGGAGGTGGGATTAGCTGCAACTGTCCCGCCGGCCGCTTCCGTGTTGACTTCATGATCTGGCAAGTGGGACATGATGCCACGTGTCGCTGCACGTCGGTCAACATTTCGGGCCAGTAATAATACAGCCGCTGCTGCCGTGTTTTCTCTACCCCGAAATGTCCCGAGGTAACCCCGTCATGTGCCTCCTGTAATAGTAATGACATGATGCCACGTGTCGCTGCACGTCGGTCAACATTTCGGGCCAGTAATAATACCGCTGCAGCTGCTGCCGTGTTTTCTCTACCCCGAAATTTCCCGAGGTAACCCCGTCATGTGCCTCCTGTAATAGTAATTCCCGTAGCAGTGTGTACCCTGGTACCCAGATGCGCTCGGTCCCGGCTTTTACGTAATAGACTCCCTTGGCTGCTGCGAACTGCTGCGAATTTCCTCCTATGAAGAATGGGTCCGTTTGATATCCGTAGGTAAATAGTCCTGTCAGTAGTGGGCTGGTCTGGGCGAGTAGTATCGCGTGGATCTGGGCAGTGGGGCGGGTCAGTGCGTCGGCGATGTTCGAGGCTCCTTTTTTATAGGTGACTGTGTAGTGGAAGTTTGACTCGAGGAAATCGGGCCACAGAATCTGTCGTGGGTTGAGGTGGGGCTGTGCGCGGAGGTACTGTAGTGATCGGTGGTCTGTCCGTACTGTCACGTCTGCGCCGATCAAGTAGCAGCGCCACAATTTGAACGCATGCACGATCGCGAGCATTTCGCGGTCGTGTATCGGGTAATTTCGCTCGGGCGGATGCAGTTTTCGTGACTCGTATGCGATGGGCTGTAGGCCGTTGCCGAAGTCCTGTAGCAGTACGGCTCCAATGGCGATGTCGCTTGCGTCTGTAACAACCTCGAAGGGGCGGTGTGGGTCGGCGATGCGCAGGACGGGCAGTAAACAGAGAACATTTTTCAGGGCAGAGAAGGCAGCATGCTCTTTCTCCCCCCACGTAAAGGCGACCCCCTTTCGCAGTAAATCCGTCAGTGGGGCAGTTAACGGTGCCATATCGGGGACGAACCGACGCACATAATTAACGAACCCTAAAAAGCTCTGCAGCTCCGTGATGTTCGTCGCGGGATGCCACGCTTTTACCGTATCCAGCTTCTTTGGGTCGATTTCAACTCCAGCCTCCGAAATAACGTGCCCCAAAAAATCTAACCAATCCTGGAAGAACTCGCACTAGGAACCCTAAGTCAGTGTCAGAGCATTATAGCTTATGCTTTTGTGTAGGCTGTAGTGGGGTAGCCTATATGGGGTACAACCCAATTAGGGTTAGTACTTGTACCCAACTCTTTCATAGTTCATTCATTCTCGTTCATTTTCACATGGTATCAGAGCACATATGCTCCTGGCCTGTGGGCCGTACTACTGCTTCCGGTGCTACTCGATCTGTCGCACGCCCCGTGGCGTGCGACCTATTTGGCGCGCGGCAATTTTCTCTCTGGCGCGCGCCCCGAGGCGCGCGGCCCCGTTCCTTCTAGGCGCGCCACTCCCCGCTACCCCGTCGCGGCGCCCAGGGGAGCCGCGCGCGACCCCTCGCTGCCCCGTCGCGGCCCCATCTCGTCGCGCCGCCCTAGCGGCCGCGTCGCGCCGCCCTCGCGGCCCCGATCCGCCGCCCTAGCGGCCCCGTCACCTACCCCTGCGGCCCCGGCGCCGCCCATCCCGGCTCCGGCTCCGCCCTTCCTGGTCCCGGCGCCACCTCGGCTGGCCCCGTCGCCTACCCCGGCGACCCCGACGCCGCCCTTCCCGACCCGGTGCCGCCTCTACTGGCCCCGTCGCCTACCTCTGCGGGCCTGGCGCCGCCCGTCGGTCATGATCTGGCAAGTGGGACATGATGCCACGTGTCGCTGCACGTCGGTCAACATTTCGGGCCAGTAATAATACAGCCGCTGCTGCCGTGTTTTCTCTACCCCGAAATGTCCCGAGGTAACCCCGTCATGTGCCTCCTGTAATAGTAATGACATGATGCCACGTGTCGCTGCACGTCGGTCAACATTTCGGGCCAGTAATAATACCGTTGCAGCTGCTGCCGTGTTTTCTCTACCTCGAAATGTCGCGAGGTAACCCCGTCATGTGCCTCATGTAATAGTAATGACATGATGCCACGTGTCGCTGCACGTCGGTCAACATTTCAGGCCAGTAATAATACCGTTGCAGCTGCTGCCGTGTTTTCTCTACCCCGAAATGTCCCGAGGTAACCCCGTCATGTGCCTCCTGTAGTAGTAATTCTCGTAGCAGTGTGTAACCAGGTACCCAGATGCGCTCGGTCCCGGCTTTTACGTAATAGACTCCCTTGGCTGCTGCGAACTGCTGCGAATTTCCTCCTGTGAAGAATGGGTCCGTTTTATATCCGTGGGTAAATTGTCCTGTCAGTAGCGGGCTGGTCTGGGCGAGTAGTATCGCGTGGATCTGGGCAGTGGGGCGGGTCAGTGCGTCGGCGATGTTTGAGGCTCCTGTTTTATAGGTGACTGTGTAGTGGAAGTTTGACTCGAGGAAATCGAGCCACCGAATCTGTCGTGGGTTGAGTTGGGGCTGTGTGCGGAGGTACTGTAGTGATCGGTGGTCTGTCCGTACTGTCACGTCTGCGCCGGTCAAGTAGCAGCGCCACACTTTGAATGCATGCACGATCGCGAGCATTTCGCGGTCGTGTATCGGGTAATTTTACTCGGGCGGATGCATTTTTCGTGACTCGTATGAGATGGGCTGTAGGCCGTTGCCCAAGTCCTGTAGCAGTACGGCTCCAATGGCGGTGTCGCTTGCGTCTGTAACAACTTCGAAGGGGCGGTGTGGGTCGGCGATGCGCAGGACGGGCGGTGAACAGAGAACATTTTCAGGGAACAGAAGGCAGCATGCTCTTTCTCCCCCCACGTACAAGCAACCCCCTTTCGCAGTAAATCCGTCAGTGGGGCAGTTATCTGTGCCATATCGGGGACGAACCGACGCACATAATTAACGAACCCTAAAAAGCTCTGCAGCTCCGTGATGTTCGACGGGGGATGCCACGCTTTCACCGTATCTATCTTTTTTGGGTCGATTTCAACTCGAGCCTCCGAAATAACGTGCCCCAAAAATTATAGTATGTCCCGAAAAAACTCGCACTTAGAGCCGTTGGTGAGTAACCGATGTTCCTCTAAAACTTTAAATACTGCTTCGAGATCCGCTAAGTGCTGCTGCTTGTCGCGACTGTAGACGAGGATGTCTTCGAGGTAAACTATCACGCATTTATCTAAGAGTGGCCTAAACGCCTCGTTGGTCAGCCCGAAAGGCATCACCGTGTACTCAAACGACCCGTACCTAGTCCTAAATGCTGTCTTGGCGCAGTCCGATGGTTCCACCCGAATCTGATGGTAACCCCCCCGTAAATCGATTTTCAAAAACACCCGTGTTGTTCGCAGTTGGTCGATCAATTCGTCGGCGCGGGGAATGGGGTACCGCGACTTGATTGTTACCCTGTTGAGCGCTGGGTAATCGATGCACATGCGAAACGCTCCTTCTTTTTTCGGTGTGAACGGTATCGCGGCGGCGAACGGTGACAAACTTGGTCGAATAAACTGCTTCTCTTACAAATAATCAAACTGCTTCCTTAGTTCGTCGAGCTAGGGCTGTGTCAATCTGAACTGGCGCTATACGGTTGGCTGTGCCCCCGGTGCTAACTCGATCCTATGATCATGCGCCCGCTGAGGTGGCAGCCCTTCCTGTAAGTCGTCTGAAAAAATCCCTGGGTACCGTTTCAACAGTTCCTGTAGTTCGGGCGGTACTGCTGCCAACAGTTTCTGGAAATCGCTCGGCTGCTCTGCTTCTCCTACTAATGCTATATCTACTGCGTACACGTCAGCTCCAGCGGCGACAACCCGTTTCATCCTGATGGCGTTGACGTGGACCGTTGAAGACTCGGACGCCCGCCAGCGAGGTAGCTCGACCCAGTTACCACTACTTCGCATGGTGCAGCTACCCGTCGTCTAGTCAATTCGCGGGTTATACCGTCGCAGCCAATCACGTCCTAGTAAAATATCGTGCCCATCCAGTGTCGTTGCGAGCATTTCCTGTGTAAACCCAAAACTGTGGCTAGCTCCTTCGTCGATAAAAGTCTTCACTGCTGCTCCCTATATTTTCCCGTGGATCAGTACTGGGCAATCCGTCGTTGTACCCTCCTTATTCATCCGAGCCCGATCGATGGCGTGAATCGGTACTGTGACTCGGTGAGGGTCGGTGCGGTTGGGCTAGCAGGCAGTCTCGTCAGTAGTTGGCCCAACTTCTACTGACTGCTGGCGTTTCCCTGCCTTTGAGACTCCCCCCCCTGCTCTGCTCCGCGGCGCCTTAGCTCCTCTGGGCATTCGCTCTTGCGATGGCCCGGTCTGTTGCAAGCAAAGCAGCGCCCCTTAAACGGTGCGGCAGCTGCATTCGTTGCAACAGCGTTTACAGTGGCGTGCTCGATCGGTCCCCGGGGACGATGTCCGTGGTAGGACCCCGGTCTCGGTCGGCGTAGAATGTCGATTTTCTCGGCGAGCGCGAGAATCTCGTTGAAGTTTGAGAGTCCGCGCAACATGATTTAGTGCGACATATCCGGCTTCAGCCCTCCGACGTAACGGTCCACCCGCTCCGCTTCGTGCATGTAGCCGACCTGCTCACAAAGTGCGAGAAAACCGCTCATGTAATCTTGAACCGACCCGAGCTGCCGCCAAGTGCGCAATCTCTGACGCGCCGAAATAGAAGCCGCGATCGGCTCGAAGCGCGCCCGAAGCCCTGCGCACCACGCATCCCACGTGCTGTATTGGGCGGTCTCGCAGAATGAACTCCAGGTGACAGCTGGACCCGTGGGCCCTTCCTCTTGCGACGGTGGCTCGTAGGCGTGTGGCGACGTCACGATGACTCGCCACCAGTCCATGGCAGGGCCCCTTAACAGAAAAACGACATACCGAATCTTCGCTGCGTCCGACTCAACGTAATTCGCGTCGAAGAAGACGTTCATCGTGAAAACCCACGATTGAACCGTCGGACATCCATGTTGGCTTGGGTCGAAGCAGGGCGGGTGTTGCGGCTTGAGTGGCATGGGTGCCATAATGGCCTGTTCGCCACTTGTCGCCGCGAACTCCACGTGCCGACGGGCTTCACGAGGCTCCCGCGGGCTTGGTGCGACCCTGTTTCCTCCCATGCCAGGCATCGGCTCGACGGCGCCATCACTGGCTGCGCCTGAGCGCTGTCCCACGCTGTCGTGTTGCGTTGGTGTGCTGGACGAAATGACGATCGGCTCGTCCGATTGTGCAGATGCATTTGTCGGTGCGTGTGGTGGCGCTGGAATGTTCATCGTGGATTGCTGACGTGCGGAGTCACGTTCCGCCGTGAGCGTTGCAATTTCGAGCGCCGAATCTTCAAGTTGGCGCACAAGACGGTCAAGCTGTTCCTGTTTCAATGTGGCGAGCGTGAATTCGGCCATGGCGGGGGTGTCGGGCGAGCTCAGCGAGAGCCTCGGTCGTGGTTGGCGTGCTTACGAGAGAGCACTACGAGCGGCGGTGCTGTGTCGCTGAGGGACGTCTACCCCCCCTCAAAAATTGAGACAGTGGGGAAGTGAAGATGTGGGTGCGGTCTGAGAAGAGATCGTAGGCGCTGAATACCAAGTGCTACGAGTGCAATTGAGTGAACGAACGAGAATTGCACTATCGAAGCAAGAGTACAATGAGCGAAGGCATGAGCGAAGAATATATAGCGAAACTACAGTGGTAACGGTAATGGACTGTGGTTGTCGCGCGACGGGCCTGGGATTGAGGTTGGGAAAAGTGTCGAAGCGGAGGCCCGGAGCGCGGGTTACTCGCTGAGCCGTGAGGTCGGGGTTCGACGTGCGAGAGTGGAGGGCGGATTGTCGATGCGAGGATTGCGAGTGGTAACGGTGCTGACTGTGGTGCTACAGTGATGTACGCGTTGAGCAGGGACGCGAAGTAAGGAAAAAGGGATTTTCCTTACACATATACATTAGCTGTTCGCTAACCTATTCACTGTGCATATGAATTTCCTGTGGCCCTGTTTCCACTGACCTTGAACAGTAATGAGGAATCACTGTAACCATCCCATACTTGTCACACTTGAAAGTATCGCACGTTTGAAACTTTCTGCATGTTTCTAGAACCAATAGTCATCTTGTTATGGAACTGCCCACGAAGAAATATCATGCCAACTGAAGATAGTTTCCATGAAATTTGGAAAATATCAAATGCATGCACAAGGCGCCCCCCTGCGAAACTCGTGCCCGCAAGTCGTGGCCAGATGAGGTTTTGATTCAGGGAATGACGAAGCACCTCCACCATTCGAAATTCCAGGTCAGCCAAATTGAAGCGCGCTTTTTGGTTTCATTGCTGGAATAAAGTGCAAGATTTTGATCGCGTCGCTTGCGACTTAAAGGAAAAGGGTATGCTGAGATGGTACTGATCAGCCACGTCGATCGACTTTCCTGAACCCCTTTGAAGTTGCACGTCTGCCACGCCACTCTCACTTTACACACTTGAAAGTACTGTTTGAACATTTGTTTGCTAAGCATGCCTGAAACAGAAGAGCCGGTCACTGTACTTGCACCTCTCAAGCGATTTTAGTGTACTGGTTTACGTTCTGCCAGAACAGAACAACCGATCACCCATCTGACCGTTATCTGCCCCCTTATACTGTACCTTCGGTTACCGCTGGTTGCTCAACGCTTGGCTACACCCGCCCTTCCTTTCCACCGCCACCTGGCATGCACTTTTTTCAACTGAGAAAATATCTTCATGATGGATGTCTTTTCCAGGATCTCAGCCGTCCGATCTGAGCTAACATGCCTCCCCTTACCTCCTGCCTATCTCCCTCATTCCAGCGCAGCTCGTCCGAATCGGCGCCACGTCCGCGAGACTCGCATGCCGAGCAAGCATCCTCCTCCCGTCGACCCCAGAACCCGCGTGTGGGGCAAAAGGCGGTGCGGCAAGGGCGAACCCGACGGTGAGGAATTTGTTTTTCCCCACAGCAAGCACGCTTGGTCAGTCCATCGCATAAGGGAAAACCTGTGTGAAACGAGTCATGGGAGAAGAATCACAAAATTTTCTGGTTGGTCGGGCGCGCTCTAGAGATGGGTTGAGCAGCAACAAGAACCACCATTGCAGCGTGAGCAAGCACCAGGAAATCAGGCAGCAGCCATCATTTCTTTCCCTTGTTTCCCTCCCACTACTCCACCCCCATCAGCTACCCTGCTGACACCTCCAATCACCAACTACTGCGCGGTAGAACGAGAGCGAACGAGTGACTCTCACAGCGAGACGATTGCCGTGTTATCAGCCAGGTTCACCGCGTTGGCACTATTGTGAGGCGGACTGTTGTTAAAAAAAAAAACCTCGCCAATCTTTCTAGTAGCGGCGAAACCTTTCGACTCTTTGTCTCATCTTGCACACGTCTATACAGCATCTACCGTCGATACCGCCGGCCATTGCGACTCTCTGAGCTCTCGACGGCGTCAGGAGCGCTCCCGTGCGACTTCCACCCCACCTCTCTCTCCCTTGCGATCCCATCATTTCTTGCTGATCCGTGGCGGAAATTGATCCTGCAGTGGCTTTTACGAAGGATCGCCGGCGATCACGGAAATCCGTGACTACCGGGACTAGTAATTCTTCGTGCAGGAGGTCGACGGATTGGGACGACGCAGCGTCCTTGCGTGCGTCCTCGTCGCGCATCGCCGATCAATCACGGATCGCGGCCACGTTTTGTGCCGCGACACCAAAAGGCGGCGGTGGAAGGGGCGTTTCTGAGAGTTCAAAAAAAAAAAAAAAAAAAAAAAAAAAAAAAAACCTTGCTCGACGAGTCATTTGTCGAGCTGGCGATCTCAAAGAAGCGGGCAATCATCAAAGCACGGCGTAGGCTCTGGACCCGCGGCTACTGCTGCAGTTAGAACGGCGCCGGCAGACGTGACAGCCACAGCGAGTAATCCGTTATTGTATCTTTCCTCCCTCACCCACTTTCTCTCTTAACGAAAACTTAAGCTGCTGCGTTCATTCCCAGTGACGGTTACTAATAGCACTGCTCCGTTGCCGCCGCATCAGTAGTATCAGCAGCAGCAGCAGCAGCCATGGCTTGGAATTTTCGCCACGTCATGCTCTCGCGCATGAATCCCGCCACGTCCTCGTGGGACGCCCACCGCGATGTCGAGGCCGTCTTTATCGCGGACGGCAGATCCGTGCTGCAGTTCCGCCCGCGCCCCCCCGCGCCCGCCGCCATGATGATCACCGACGACTCGGGCCTCTCCGAGGAAGCCGCGTGCGGCGGCGGCGGCTGCGGCGGAGGCACCAGAGGCGGCGGTGTGGACGGTAATGGCGACGACGGTGTGCGAGACGGGTCGATCGTGGATCCGATCCTTCAAGTGGAGTCGGATTGCCAGGTGAGGTGGCGATAGGAGGGAGGGACTGAGACGCCTCGTGGGAGCAATAGTGGATCAAAGGCAAACGAAGCACCAAGGATTCTCTGCAGTGAGACAGTGGGGTGAAAAGGAGGACAGGGGGTGAAGACAGAAGGGAGAAAAGTAGACGAAGGGGAGATTTTCTTCTGCCGTAATACTGTTTTTGCTCCCCAGCCTCGGCCCTTGCTACCTCTTCCTGCATGCCCATGTCACGTCGCACTGACTCCTTCACGTGCCCGCACATTGAGGCGACTCAAATGTACCAGCACATTAGTTTGAGCCAGCATCATGATGTCGCACCACACTCCATCACCTGTCGCTCTGCATTACCTTGCATTACCTTGCATTGCCTTTCATTGCCTTGCATTGCGTTTGCATGGTGGCAGGTCCACCGGGTTAGCCCGCATGCCTTCATCCTCGTGCTTCCAACAGCCGCCACGCAAGTACGTTCCCTCCCCCTCCTCCTCCCACTCCTCCTCCTCCTCCTCCTCCTCCTCCTCCTCCTCCTCCTCCTCCTCCTCCTCCTCCTCCTCCTCCTCCTCCTCCTCCTCCTCCTCCTCCTCCTCCTCCTCCTCCTCCTCCTCCTCCTCCTCCTCCTCCTCCTCCTCCTCCTCCTCCTCCTCCTCCTCATATTCTTTCTCCCTTAAACGTACGTGCTTCCCCTCCCCCTGCCTTCTTTGTCCTCCTGACTCCGTGTAAAACCAGAACCCAGCACACCTCTAAAACGGTCCATGTATCGATATATGCGTGTTGGTACAAGCATGTATCGGTGATCCACCTAGCACACCTCTCCTCCTCACAGCTTGTGCACTCCCCTTCTCCTTTTATTCACTTCCGCACCCGTCTTTCCCTCTCCCATGCCTCATCTAATCCTTCACCGCCGCACCCATCTTTCCCCACCTTCCCCCCACCTTCCCCCGTGCCTTTCTCCCCGAACCGCCCCCACTTCACCACGCCGGCTTCCCAGCCGCGCCAGCCCCCGTCCGCCGCGCTCTCGGCGTGTCCGCCGCCGTATCCGTCCGCCTCGTCCCCCGCGTCTCCGCCGGCCGCGCTCGCGACAGCCTACTCCGTGCGCTTCCTCCTCTCGTCGCAGGCGGACGCCTTCGCGCGCGCCCTCGCCTCCTGGCAGTCGCGCTCCGCGCCCACCTCCGCTGCTGCTGCTGCCACGGGCGGTGCTGCTGCCGCTGCCTCTGCTGCTGCTGCTGCTGCTGCTGCTAGTGGTGGTACTGGTGCTGGTGGCAGGTCAGCAGTGGGAGCGGGAGCAGGCAGCGTGGATTGTGAAGGAGGGGGCATTCATCAGAACGGCGTGGCATCAGGGGAGGCCCGAGAAGAGACCGGCACTGCTCCAACTGCTCCTGCTCCTGCTGCCGCTGCCGCTGGTGCTGGTGCTGGCGGCGGCAGTGGCGATGGCGAGGCGGGCGCGAGTGCGTTTGATCGCAAGATCGAGGCGTCCAGTGCTAAGATGTACTTTCACTACTACGGCCAGCTGCTGCACCAGCAGAACATGCTGCAGGACTACGTCCGCACAGGTGCGCGCCTCTCTCTCTCCACCCCTCTCCGCCCGTCTCCGCCTCTCTCCGCCTCTCTCCGCCTCTCTCCGCTTCTTTCCGCCTCTCTCCGTCCCTCTCCGCCTCCGCGCGCGTCCCCCTTGTCGGCACGCACTGTGCGTGCGGGCGCAAGGCCTTGCGGGCATTGGATCCCATGTGTGCCGACGGGCGGACGCGCGGACCATACCACCACTCCCCGCACCTCCCGCCTCCTCACCCGCCTCCCTCCATTCCCTCTCCCCTACGCTCTCCTCCCCTCCCCTTCCCTTTCCCCTACCACCCCCCCGCTCCCCGCCCTCCGCTCCCCTCCCCCCCCCCCCCCCCCCTCCCGCTTCCCCCCGCGCCTCCCCGCGCGCGCAGGCACGTACTACGCGGCGGTGATGGAAAACCGCGCGGACTTTGAGGGGAAGATCGTCGTGGACGTGGGCGCGGGCAGCGGCATCCTCAGCCTCTTCGCCGCCCGGGTGCGCGCTGCTCCCCCTGCCCTGCCCGCTCCCCCTGCCCTGCCCGCTCCCCCTACCCTTCCCGCTCCCCCTGCCCTGCCCACTCCCGCTCCGCACCTTCCCTTTCCTTTCCCACTCACCTCGCTTCCTCCCTCTCCGCGCATGGCGCTTCCCCCCTTTCTCCCCGCGCTCTGCGTGTGCGTGCGTGCGTGCGTGCGTGCGTTCGTGTGTGCGCGCGCGCGCGGGGAGAGCAGGCGGGGGCGAAGCACGTGTACGCGATCGAGGCGAGCAACATGGCGCACCACGCGTCCAAGCTCGCGGCGGGCAACCCGCTGCTGGGCCAGAACATCACTGTCAGTGCCCGCCCCTCTCACGCACGCACCACCCCATGCCCACCGCATGCCAACCGCATGCCCACCGCATGCCCAGCTCGTCCCATTTCCCTTGAGTACTGGCACTTCTCCCTCTTCGCTCGCCGCCTCGTCTCTCCTTTGTACTGTACTTTCTTCCTCTTCCCTCTCCCTTCCCACTCTCTCTCCCCTAAACCCCAACCGCCCCTGCGCATTTTCCCCCAGTGCCTCCGCCGCGCTCCCATGTCCCCCTCCCCCCGTGCGCTTCTTGCTGCCCCCTCCTCCCCTTTCATATCCCCTTCCGCATTCCCTCTTCCGCCCATCTCTCGAACGCACGCCCCCACATGCACCCGCACACCCACCGATGGGCGGCAGATAATACACGGCAAGGCGGAAGACGTGTCGCTGCCCTTCCAGGCAGACGTTCTCATCTCCGAACCCATGGGTCAGTCAGTCCCGTTTCATCTCACCGCCCTCCGTTTCAATCCCAAGCTCATTGCGTCCGTTTCGTCCTATCCCCAATCTTTCAAAATGCAACCTCCACCTCCCCCACCTCCCCCACCTCCTCCACCTGCCCCTGCCCCACCTCCCCGACCTGCCCCCCCCCCCCGCGCCGTGACCCGGGCAGGCACGCTGCTGGTGAACGAGCGCATGTTGGAGACGTACGTGATCGCGCGCAACCGATTCCTCAAGCCCGGCGGCAAGATGTTCCCCAGCGCTGGCAGGTGCGGGGGGTTACACGCGTACGGGCATGGGCACGGGATGTGGTGCTAGGGTGTGGTTCGTGCTGTGTCGAAGTGAGTGCAATCCGTGTTTCCTTGAACCTGCTTGCCTCGGGAACATCGCACGCCTGGCTGGTGCTCATTTCTCCCGTCTCAGTGCTGGCAGACACGGCAGGCTCGTACGAGTGCCGATTCTCCCCATCCTCTTGCTTCCCGCAATGCATGGTCTTTTTGCTCCCCCCCACCTCTCCCCGGCCCTAAACCCTGTCCCCTGCCACGTGTCTTGGTCCTCCTCATCAGGATCCACGTGGCACCCTTCTCTGACGAGTACCTCTACGTGGAGATGGCCAATAAGGTACTGCTGCTGACGTGGATGTGACACATGCTGGTTTGGGTTTGGGTGGGGTTTTTTTGTATATCTTGAACAAAAAAACAAAAAAAACTGTCTGCCTGTTTGTTTCTTCTGTCCTTTTTTTATTCCCTTTCGGATCCCAGCATGTTTCTATTCCATATAGAAGACCGACAGTTCCCCGCAGCACATGCATGCTTGACCATCATGTGGAGCTTTCTGTCCTCGCTCTCCATACCCCCATCGCGCATGCATCATCACAACAACCCGCCTGCACCGCACTACTTCCAATTGCTCTCCTCTGCCCATGTGCTTCGCTCTTCTCTCCTCTCTGTCCTCTCTCCATCTATACTCCGCGCCTGCCTCCCTCACCCTCTCCTCTCCCTTTCGCCCTTTCCCCCTTCTCTCCCTCTCCCTGCTCCTCCGCTTGCGTCCACTCACCACAGGCGCTCTTCTGGCAGCAGCGCAGCTACTACGGAGTGGATCTCACGCCCCTGCATGGCGACGCACTCAACGGCTACTTCGCCCAGGTGCGTGTGTGTGCTCGCACCTGCCTACGCCTCCCCATGCATGCCATGGCCCATGTCAGGGCAGGCCAGGGCAGCGCATGGCAGAGCGGGGGACAGGGAGCAGGACAATGGGGGAGGGCAAGGGAATGGATGGGATGGGATGTGTTTCCAGTCTGTCGGTGAATTTTTTAGGCCTAGCTACACCTCTCGTGCTCGCCACCCGTACCACCATGCTTTCCAGAACCGTCTCCATATGCTTCTTAGGGGGGAAAATCCGCCCCTTCGCTTCACAGATCTCATTCTTCCTTCCCACGTCCTCATAGCTCCCGCTCCCCCTCGCCCTCTTCCTCCCCCTCCCACTCCCATTCCTCGTCCCTCGTCCCTCCTCCTCCTCCTCCCGCACTCCCTCTCTCTCTCTCTCTCTCTCTCTCTCTCTCTCTCTCTCTCTCTCTCTCTCTCTCTCTCTCTCTCTCTCTCTCTCTCTCTCTCTCTCTCTCTCCGTGGCCCTTGCACGGCAGCCGGTGGTGGATGCGTTTGACCCGCGCATCCTCATAGCGCCCAGCACGGCCCACACCATCGACTTCAGCACTATCCAGGTGCACCCCGGCCCCGCAAATGCCCCTCTTCCCCTTTCCCCTCCGCTTCTCACTCCCTCTCCTTTTTTTCCTCACCCCGCTCCATCTCGCCCCCCTCTTCCCCCCCACTCCCCCATTCCCCTCTCTCCATCTTGCCACTCTTTCTCCATTGGGTTTGTGGAGAAATTACCTGTTTATCCCTGGTGATCTCACAGGTGATTGTTGGATAAGAGCGTACACGACTCCTCCAGGTTGGGAGGCTCTTTCTCGCCCACCTCCTTGCCTGCCTCTCTGCTGCCCCGTGTTACTTTTTTTGTTCTTGCCTGCATCGCTCGTTGCGTCACCTCACGTCATGATTCTTTCGGCCCTCTGTGTGCTTGTGCGTGCGTGCGTGCGTGCACACGTCTGCATCTGGTCACCTGTGCATGCATGTGAGCATGCGTGCGCGCGTGCACACACACACACACACACACACACACACACACACACACACACACACACACACACACACACACACACACACACACACACACACACACACACACACACATCAGGAGGGTGAGCTGTTCGAGTTGGACATACCGCTGTCCTTCAAGTCCACCATGGCGGCGCGCCTGCACGGCCTCGCATGCTGGTTCGACGTGCTCTTCAGTGGCAGGTGCGTCTGTGCGTCTGTGCTGGACTTCCGCTTTCGCTGCACATCGTCAACGATCCATCCCTCTCCCTCACCCTGCCCCACCTCCTCTCCCACCATCGCATGCCTACCTGTCCCCGCCCGCCCGCCCTCCTGCCTGCCCGCCTGCCTTCTTGCCTGCCTGCTTCTCTGCCTGCCTGCCTGCCTGTCTGCCACGATCCCGCAGTGTGGTGCAGAGGTGGCTATCAACAGCGCCAGGGGCGCCCACAACGCACTGGTACCAGCTGCGCTGCGTACTCGCACAGCCGCTCTACGTCTTTGCCGGCCAGCTCATCACAGGTCGGCTGCACCTCGTTGCACACAGCGCGCAGAGCTACACCATCCACCTCACCCTCTCCAGTAAGCGCCCTCTCTGCCCGCTCCCTCCTTCCTTTCCTCGCTGCCCTCATGCTGTCCATGTTCCTGCACTGTCCGCCCCCTCCCCCTCTCTCTTCCTTCGCCTCCTCCCTGCGCTTCTCTCTTTGAGACGGCAGCTTGCTGTTTCGACTGTCGCCTTGATCGCAACAGCAACAGCACGCGGTTGAAGGACATGCTTGCATGGCATAAACTACCTTTTCAGAAATGCTTCCCCGGTTTCTTGTCCTATTCATTACTTTCCGTTTCATTCTGCCTCTGCCCTTCCCTCTCCCCTTCCCCCGTTCAAAATAATAACAATGAACCCATGCCCACCCCCAAACGCGTTGTCAGCCCATGCGTGGAGTCCGGACGGTACGGTGGGAGGAGTGCTGCAGACGTCCAGTGGCGAGCTGGATCTCAAGGAGCCCTTGTCCGCCCCTTCATGTTCCCCTTCACCTTCCTCTTCTTCTTCCCCTTCCCCTTCCCCTTCCATCCCCAACCCCCCTTTACGCACTTGGCAGCCCATGCATGGAGCCCAGACGGCACAGTGGGGGGCGTGTTGCAGACATCAAGCGGCAAGCTGGATCTCAAGGAGCCCTACTACCGCATGAGCCAGGCGTCCCTCGCATGGACGCAGGAGCAGCCGCAGGTGCAGGCGCAGCCACAGACACAGCAGGTACCCAGACCCACCATACCCTGCACGCGCTGCACCAGGTCTCCTTTCTCGCTTCTCTCCCCTGAATCGGCTTCGCATACTCCCATCCCGCCTTCCTCCCTTCCAATTGGCTTCTTGTAGCTCCCTCCTGTGTGTTCTGTTCCCGCCTGCTGCATCTGGGTGGGTTGCTGGGTTTGGTCCATCCAGCGATGAGAAGAACGAACGACGGGTGCTGCTAACCGGGGCACTGTTCCTGTTGAGCTGAGTTGCGGACGGGGTTACGGGGGGTGAGAAGTCTCTTTTCTTTCTGTTTTCTCCCCTCTCTCTGCTCAGTGGTACCGTATACACGTCGCGTTCGTCCCCTGGTTGCTCTGCCCTGCCCTATGTCCTGCTGCTCTGCTAAGCTCTTCTCATCTTCTCATCTTCTCATCCTCTCATCCTCTCATCTTCTCATGTCTTCAACTTCTCATCTTCCCATCTTCTCGTCCTCTCATCTTCTCATCTGTTCAACTTCCCATCTTGTCATCATCTTCTCATCGTCTCAACTTCTCATCTTCTCATCTTTCTACCCTCCCTCCCGGCATGTGATGGCATCGTGCGCACACTCCTTCCTTGGCAATGCCCCCAGCCCCAGCAGGTGCTGCAACAAATGGCCATGCAACAGATTCTTGCACAGCAGCAGCAGCAGCAGCAGCAGCAGCAGTTACAGCAGCAGCAGCAAATGCAGCAGCAACAAGGGTCGGGGGATTTGGTAATGGCAGCAGAGGCGGGAGGAGTAGCAGGGCAGTCTGGGCAAGCATCGTCCAGCGCTGCCCAAACGAGCAGCCAGGTGATGGTGTGACTTGACTCGTGAGTTGTGACTCGGTTCGGAATGACATCTGGTATGATGATGTGATGCGCTGGGTGTGTTGGTTATTGGGACATGGAGGAGTGGAGGAGGGGAGGAGGGGAGGAGGGGACGGAGGGGACGGAGGGGACGGAGGGGGAGGAGGGGTGGAGGGGAGACTGCTGGAAGGGTGTGCACTGCCCTACACACAGCCTCCTGTCTCAATGCTGCTGAGTAGTTTAGTTCTTGACGGATGTTGCTTCTTGCTTGATTTGACTACTATGGGTCGGGTTTATTGGACCATGTTTAATGTCATTATGGCCAACGAATATTAAGTGTTCTCAATGGGTGGGAGGGAAGGCGAGGAGCTGGCCAACACACCTTAGCACACATTGCAGTAAACAATAATTACTGGTACTAGTACATTGTCAGCTACATTACATCTCTACAGAATTTGCTTCCATGCACAGCCGTGGCTACTATAGTTGCACTTAGATTATTATCTGTATAGCAATTTTTCTCCTGCAGTTGTTGATGATTCAAGTTTAGAAAAGTGCCAGCATGCGAGAACCGATTTCAAGCTAGCAGCCACGTGTTGCAGGAGTCTGAACGAGTCAGCAGCGGTCGTGGTCACTGTTTACAGCTGGCAAAGCAACACCGTTGGAGCAACATGGGGAGCAGGAGCAGCAGAAGTACCGTAGCAGCAGTGGCATCAGAACACAAGCAGCAGCAGTGGCAGCAGCAGCCAATGCAGTAGTAGCGGCAGCAGCCAAACAGTAGCAGGTGTGCAAGCGCGGAGCGAGCATGGACTTCATTGGAGTCAGAGAGCAATGCCGAGCAGCCTGAGCTGCTGCTCTGCCATGCCCTCATCCACTGCTTCCACTGCAAATGACTGCGGTGCTGGTGGCACTCCCCCCTGCTCCACAGGTAGAGCATGCAGGGAGGGAGGGAGGAGGGGAGGGAGGGAAGGAGGCAGAGCAAGAGGGGGGAAAGGTGAGGGAGCAGCCTGAGGTGCTGCTGCTGTTGCTCTGCCATGCCCTCATCCACTGCTTCCACTGCGAATGACTGCGGTGCCGGTGGCTCTCCCCCCTGCTCCACAGGTAGGCCATGGAGGGATGGAGGGAGGGGGGGAGGGAGAGAGGGGAAGAGGGGGAGATAGAGAGGGAGAGCGTTGGCTGGGGTGGTGTGCGGCTAGACACAAGGCGTGTTGTGGCACTTAGAGATGGTGCAGAGGGGAGGTGAAGAAGCAGGAGAGCAGGAGAACAGGGGATCAGGAGAGCAGGAGAGAAGGGGGGAAGAAGGGGAGCAGGTACCTCGGGATAGTCGTCATAGACGCAGACAGAGGGGTGCAGGCGCCACCCGTGTGTGCCCTCCCGCATCACAAAGCACCTACGCGACCGACCACATGCAGGGGTGGGGAGGGGGATGAGGATAGGAATGGAGAGGGGGATGGGGATGGGGATAGGGAGGAGTAAAGAGGGATGTGTGAATGGGAAGAAACGCGGGCAAACACATAGCAGCAGCACAGAGTGGTAGCTGCAGCAGGCGTGCAGTGTGGCAGCAGTAGTATAGGTGACCTGAACTATTCCAACATGGAGTCTATGTTTCAACTGAGATGGAAACACTTGAAGGGGACTCGCCTGAGTTGAAACACCTGAGGACAACTCACCTGAGATGAAACACGTGAGCATGGGACCATATTGACCCACCTGTTGTAGCCTGCATCTCGTGCCACTTGTGCTGCCCAATACGCTCGAGGTCCCGTGTTGGCTGCGAGGTAGACGAGAGGGAGAGGGCGAGGGAGGGGGAGATGGGGCGAGAGAGGAGGAGGCATGGGAGGATGGAAGGGAGGAGTAGTGGAGTGAGACGAAGGGGCCACAAGACAAAGGCCACCGTCATACACCTGTGTGAGGATCAAAGCTGCAATGATACAACATGCGGCACACGCAGCACAATATTCAGTGAGAGAGGCGACAGGACAGGCCACACGGCCGGACAGCCGGCAGGGGAGTGACAATTGAGGAGGCAGGAGGTGAGGTGAGAGCGAGGAATGAATCGGGAGGAGAGGAGCATACAGTGGAGGATGAGCAGGGAGTGGGGTTCCATCTTGGGCCATTGGTAGCGCTGCTTCCATGCCTCCTCGCCCAGTGACAGTGCCACTGGCCACACCTCCGCTGCTCCCATGGCCATATACGGCCAGTGCAGCAGTGCGGTGGGGGTGAGTGACAGACATGACAGGCACAACAACGAGCAGCCACACAAGGGGTAAGTGACTTTTCTGTCGGCTTGAAATTTGGCCAGTGCAGCACAGTGGGGGTGGATGACAGGTGGCAGTGACAGAAAGGAGCAGGGAGAGAAGGGATCGGAAAGGAATGAGAAGGCGTCGGGTGGATGAGCAGAGAGGAGAGGGATGAGGGAAGAGCGGTAAAGTGGCCTGGGGTGGGGTGTGTCGACTGTGTGCAAGGCTCAAGCAGCTGGTGTAAAGATGGCTGCACGGATGGCTGCACGGATGGTTGCATGCATGGAGGCACGGATAACTGCATTGCATCATGCATTCAATCATATCATATCATATCATGAACCTCACCTGGTATGTGCACGGAGCCGGGTATCCCACCATACAGCACACGCTCATCGAACCGTCTCACATCAACCAAATAGAACCACGGCTTGCCTCCTCCCACCTCCTCCCACACCACCCGCCCCACTCCTCCCCCTTCCTGTGCTGCTGCTCCCCTCCCATGTCCCTCTGCTTCAACCCCCTCTCCCTCCCTCTCTCTACCCTCTCCCCCTCTGCCATCCACTCCCCCTCCTTCTTCTCCCCGATTTCGCCCCCCCCCTGCCCCTGTGGAGCCTTCCCCTCCTGCACTTCCTTCCCCTCCCACCCCACCTAGCCCATCTACCCCTCGTCCTTCCTCATCCGCCCCTGGATACCCCCTCGCCTCCAACCCCTCAGCTACTCCATTCTCCCTCCCCTCCCCACCCTCCTCTCGCACCCCATGCTCCTCCCCTTCCCCCACGCCAGCACCAGCGTCCTGAACGCTGGCAGAATCAGCAGCAGCAGACCCGGCAGCGGGAGCAGCAGGGGCAGAGGAAGAGGCAACAGCAGCGGCAGGGTGGTCGGAGGCAGGGGGAGAAGCAAGGGGAGGAAGAGGGGCAGCAGAGGGCGGGGCGGGCCTAGACTGGAGGATGAGCGTGTGGGGGTACTGCCCTCCCTTGCGCGCCAGCAGCAGCGCCACTGCATCCCGGGATATGTTCTTGACTGATACTGCTGTGGACGGTATCCAGTGGAACGGCGCTGCAGCCGCCGATGCAGAGGGCACAGACGACAACGCCGAGGAGGACGAGCCCAGAGCAGCAGCAGCAGCGGCGGCGGCGGCGGCTGCGGCAGATGAGTGAGAATGAGCCGACGGAGTTGCGGCCAACCCAGCACCCCCTGCTCCTCCCCCCGCTCCTCCCGCTCCCCCGCCTCCTCCCCCTCCGCCCAGACCACCAGCCGAAGGCGACGGGGCAGGGGCACCAGCTGCAGCGGAAGCAGCAAGAAACTTCTTGAGGGCGTCGAGCCCCCCCGCGAGCACGCAGGAGCGGGTGTATCCCAGGGAGGCGGCGACTGTGGCGGCGCGCTGGGCGGAGTTGCCGTGCGAGGAGAGGAAGAGCAGCAGGTGGCGGCGGTCCGGCTGCCGCATGTCGTGGAAGCGGTGCTCCCAGGCTGCTGCTGGCAGCTGCAGCGCCTGTAGCAGATCGCTCTCTGGAAGCGCGGGGATGGAAGGAAATAGCAGGTGCAAGTGGAATGGGGTGATTTGGGTATAGAAGGTGGTACGGGGGTATGGATGGGGAAGGCGGGAGGGGAAGGTGGGGGGGAGTGAGGGGGTTGAGAAGTGGTGAAAGCGGAGCAGAGCAGGAGAACAGAGCACGTGGAGGAGGGGAGGAGCGGAGTGCGGTGGAAGGGGGGAGCAGGGGCGTCGGACATTGGAGGAGGAAGAGGAGGAGGAGGCAAGTCATGAAGGTACACGGACGGGCAACTGACTGACCTGGAATGTTGAGAACATGTGGGGACGGCAGCGGGATGGGCTGGCTTTTCGATAAATCCCTCGCCCGCACATCTATCACCACGTGAGGCACAACCACCGCGTTTCTGCCCCCCCATCCCCCCCCGCCTCCACCGTCCCCCCCCAATACTGCCCCTGCTTCTGCTCCCCCCACTGCTGCTGCTCTTGCTGTTGGTGTCAGACCTCCCGCTTCCGCCACTCCCCCGTCCTCGCCCCCTGCGCCTATCCTCCCTGCGCCGATTTCACCCGCGCCCCCGCCTGCCCCGTTTCCAGCCGCGGTGAGGCTTGGCGCGGAAACGCCAGCCCCCGCGCTGCTGCTCCCCGCCCCCCCTGCGCCAGCTCCGCCGCTTGCGCCCCCGCTTTCCCCCGTCCACCCCGCCATCATGAGCGCGGCGAGCGGGGAGAGCGAGGCGAAGGCGGGAGAGGCGCCGGCGCTGCTGCCCTGATTGCGCTGGCGCGTTTCCCGCCGCTTCGCAAGCACGCTGCGCAGCTGCCGTATGCCCCACGCGAGCAGCGCGATCTGCAGCAGAAACGTCACCGAGCCGCCAACGTTCTGAAAAAGCACCATCGCTCCTCCGCCCTTTCCGCCGCCGCCGCCGCCGCTGTCCCGTTCCTTCTCCCCGGATCCGCCGCGACCGCCGCTTCTTCCCGAGCTGCTGGCGGCGCCGCCCCTGGATCGCGAATCGCTGTCCGGGTCCCTGTCTCTGTCGCGATCGTCATCGTCGCCGCGCTTCGACGCGGCGCTGTCGGATTTGTCGGATGATGAGAGGCCAGACAGGCCGCTACGCCGCCCTGACATGGCCAATGCGGACCAATGAGGACGCTTAAGAGGATTTTCGCGAGATTGTCCACATTACAAAGTTTTGCTGAGACTCTCTATTAGTGGAGCCAGTGGGAACTAATGGAGCAGCCAGGAGGTTGTGCCAGGGGGAAAGGTAGCAAATGAGAAATGGGCGAAGAGTGATGGATGGTGGTCGTGTGTGGAAGCGAGTGGGGCAACATTGATGGTGACATTTCCGTACTCGATATTGGGTGTTGTGGTTAGTTGAGGGATCATGGTTACAGATGTCCGACATAAAAAACAAAAAATCTAGAGACTAGTTCTCATGCATTCCGAAATTCAATTAAATATAATTACCTCCAATTATTCTACCGCATTCATTTCGGTAATTAAAGGGCAATTTCTCTTGGATGATGTACACATCCACAGTTGTAACTGAAGTCAGGGTTTTTTTTTTTTTTTTTTTAATGCGATGTAAGGAACCGAGAGTGAACCATCTCAACCGCACTGATGAGTGGCAGAACCTAATCCCCTACCAGCATTCTCATTTGGTGAGCCCAATGCTGCAACCCCTACCTTGGCTAGACTCTTGCACATGCAGTAGTGCACGAAGAATGTCGTACTTTCCTGTCGAATCGCATCATCGCAACTTAGAAAGTACCACGACTCGGGCCTACCAAACCGCTTGATCCGCCCGGCTCGCTCTCTCGCTGCTTAGCGAGCCTCACAGCGCGCGCATGCACGCTCACGTCACGTCCCATACCCTCCCCTACCCTTACTACCCACCCATCGGCCTCGCCTTCGACATGCAGCCCGTTATACAGCATCTCCGCGCGCGCAGCGAGTGCCGAAGGCGCACGCCTCCCCGCAATCTTCGCAATCTTGGCTTCATCCCCATAGCGTCGTTCTCTTGGATGATTCCTGCGACCCTCCTCGCGTACGTGGCAGTGCATTCACCGTCGCTGCGCTTCCCCTCATCCACCGCCATGCATCGCCCATGCCACACCGTGCGACGCTGCTCCTGACGTCAGCGTCGCAGCGCTCACATGCAGACCCGCGTGGACACTCGGCTTGGCTGCGCGTGCGCGCAGAGGAACACCGCGACCTCATGCTGCGCCAGACTGCGCCGGCCTACACCAGACTCCGCGCGAATCCCGCCGAACTGCGCCAGAACTGCACCGCTTCTGTACTGGCTAGCCACGCCCCTCGAGCACACCGCTGCTCTTCCACACCCCCGGTCCTCCTCCTCCCTCCTCCTCCTCCCCCACAGCCTCCGCCTCGACAGCGGCCTCGGCGCTGCTGCGTACATTCATTCACAGTTCAATCCCGTAACGGTTTGTTTGTGCGGCGCTACTCTTCGCTACGTTCGCGTCACTCCTCGTCCGTCGTCCTCTCGTGCTAGTCGATTGGACGAGGCTCCTCTGCCTGCTCCATAAATCTCATCTCACCGCCTCAGTCCTGGAGTTCGGAAGTCATTGTGCGAGCATAAAGTAGTTATGCCAGTCCGGTTGGCTCCAGCAAGCAGCTTTCGCTCGTGGTTTGGTACGAAGTGAAGGAATCCTGTTCGGTTGAGAGGTTTCGTGCGGATTCACCTGCAGAAAGAAAGCAGTACCCTGGAATTCAACAGACTCTCGTTCACGGCGCGTCTAAGTCGTAAGAGTGAAGAAGACTTGAACGAGTGCGGGCCGTGCGCACGACCACGACCCCATCGCCATGGCGGAAGGCCTCTTCGCCTCCGCTGACATGGCGGCGAGCAGAGCTCGAGGCGCCATCTCCTCTTTCCTCTCTTATCTCGCCAACTCCTACCCTTCTCCCGGCGACTTCTCCCCCTTCCCCGCCTTCCGCGCCCTTTCCGCCTTCGTCTCCCCGCTCCTCTCCCCGCTCTTCTCCCTCTTCCCGTCCCTCCCGCCGTCCCTCGCGCATCCCGTCTCCTCGCTCTCTCACGTCATCACCACGCGCGTCCTCCCCACACGCCTCCTCCCACTCACCAACTACCTCCTCTCGCCCCCCTTCCTCTACGTTTTCCTCCTCACATCCGTCTACGCGCTCCTCCTCTTCCTCCTCTTCCGCCTCGTCACCTCCCCCACGCGCCGCCTCCGCCACATCCCCGGCCCCCCATCCCGCTTCCTCGTCGGCAACATCCCCGACATAGCTGCGCGCGAGTTCCACATATGCCACATGGCATGGGCGCGGCAGTACGGCGCGCTCTACAAGTACATGATGGGCCTGGAACCTATTGTGATTGTCGCGTCGCCCGAGCTCGCGCGCGAGGTGTGTGAGCGGCGCTTCGACGCGTTCCATGACCGGTTCCTTCTGACGCCCAACGAGGTCATGGCGGACTTTATCATTTTTGGCAAGGGCAACTACTGGCGCCGCGTGCGCGCCGCTGTCATGCCGCTGTTCCACTCGTCGCGCCTCGCCAGCTACTCCCCGCTCATTAATGAGTGCATGGACGACCTGCTTCGTGCGTGATTTATCTTGCCAAGCTGCTCTGTGAATGATGTGAATGATTCCTTTTCAATGTGTAGCCCCGTGAGCAGTTGCCTCTTTTTCGTTTGTGGGTGCAGGAAGTTGAGTGGTGGGCATTGGTTCTGTGTGCAGGTCAATTCTGAAACGTACTGCTGCACTGAGATGGCGACTCCGCCCATGGCTTATGCAGATATGAGAAGGCCCCGTTGTTGCTGTTGCTCACGATAGCCTTCACTTGCTGTGCGTGTGTGGGTGCATGTGTGCGTGTGTGCCTGTGTGTGGATCTGTCCATGTGTCACAGGCAAGCTCGACAGTCTCGCCCAGGGATCACTCGCAGCCTCACCATCCCAGCAGCAACAGCAGGCACTAAAGCCCCAGAAGCACGAGACAGAAGGAGAGGGAGAAGCATCTCCACTGGCAGAGCCACCAGCGTCACCTCCACCTCCACCACCGCTGGAACCCACCTCTCCTGCTGCCGTCGAACCAGCTCATGCAGCCACTCCGGCCGAGAGCGCACTGGAGAGCAGCAGCTTGCCAGAGGCTGTGAGGACAGGGAAGGGCATGGCAGCAGCAGCAGCAGAGGAATCCAGCCCAGAGAAAGACGCCCGCCCAGCAGCAGTGTGGGCAGCAGAAGACGCAGGGAGGATGGCGGGAGAGAGTGGGGCGAGTGGGGCGAGTGGGCTGAGTGGGGAGGGCGGCGGGTACGTGGATGTGGCGCCGCTGTTCCACCATGCGTCGGTGGACGAGGTGGGGTCTGCTGTGTTTGGCCGGCGCTTCTCCTCGTACGATGGCGGCAAGCTCACAGGAGCGCTGCAGACCATCCTCGAGCAGTTCAACATCTCGGGCCGGTGAGTGAGCGTGCTGCGCGCACGCTTGCTTGCTTTTTAGTTGACTAAAAAAAAAGCAGTTCTAAGCCGACTCAAAAGCTCACAGGAGCGGTGCAGACCATTCTCGAGCAGTTCAACATCTCGGGCTGGTGAGCAATCAGTATGCTGCTTGCGTGCTTGCGTGCGTGCTTGCTTGCGTGTGTGCTTGCTTGCACCGCCTTCAAAGCCGACCCGACCCGACCACCTGTTCTGCGCTTGCCTTCATGTTTGTTCCCACCTGTCCTCCTCCCTCTTTGTCTGATCCCTTCTTTCCCACCTTTTTTTTCATTCCCTGCTTCCTCTGCATACCAGCAATGCGCCGTGGTCAGCCCCGGTGCAGCTGTTCCACCTCCCTCTGGGCACCGTGCTGCGCCTTGCTCTCGAGTGCATCCCCGGCACGCCTGAGCGCGCAGGCTGGCTCGCCAGGCAGTACACGGCTGCTGCTGTCCTCGCCATCCGAGACAGCCCTCACCCCACCACCAGCCCCCCTGCTGCTGCTGCTGCTGCTGGTGCGGATTGGGTAGAGAGCGAGAGCGCTGCAGGAGCGCAAGCATCAGAGGCAGCAGCAGCAGTGGTGGGAGAGGAACGGGAGAAGGAGGAGAGGCCGGACTTTATCTCGTGGCTGTCGAACAAGACTCGCCTGGACGACGGGTCAAAGCTGACGTTGAAGCAGGTGCAGGCAGTGGCGATGGAGATGGTTCTCGCTGGCTCGGAGACCTCTGCCACGACCATGGGATTCGTTGTCTACTTCATTGCTAAGAACCCCAAGGTGATCTATTGCATGTTTGGACAGCATGGGTGGATGGATGCGTCACTGATTCATGGTTACTGATTCACGGTGACTGATTCGCGGCTGTCTGCCTTTCAATTGATTGTGCCTCTGCCCTTGTTCCTTTGCTCGCTGGTCCATTCTGTTCTCTGCTTGACGTTTCATGCCGAATCTCATCACGTCATTTCTCCTCTCTACTCTCTTCTCTCCCGCTCTCGCTCTCCCGCGCATCATCCCCTCCTTGCACCCTCACATCCAGGCGGAAGCGCTGCTACTGAGAGAGGTGGACACAACCATTCCAGACAGGCTCCCCACCTACGAGGACCTGCATCTCTTCCCCTACACCGAAGCCGTGGTCAAGGAGACTCTCCGCCTTGTGCCGCCCGCGCCCAACATCGCACGCCAAGCCACCTTCGACACGACTCTCAACGGCCAAGCCATTCCCAAGGGCACGCGCCTGTTCGTTGACGCCTACAGCATCCACCACGACCCGAAGCTGTTCGCCGAGCCTGAGGCGTTCAAGCCGGAGCGGTTCCTCCCCGGCGGCGAGGCTGTAGGGGAGAATCGGCCTCCGTGTGCGTATATTCCGTTTGGTGCGGGGCCGAGGAAGTGTCTCGGGTACAAGCTGGCCATGCAGCAGCTCATAATTGGTATGGTTCGCGTCTATCGGCGCTTTGTGTTCCGCCTTTCGGAGAAGCAGATGTGCGAGGAGGTTCCGAACCTGAGGTTCGGCGTTTCCATGGCTGCTGCGGAAGGGATTCAAGTGAAGGTCTTTAGGAGGGCTTGATAGTATGGTGTGCTGTGTTGAGAGGGTAGGTAAGGTTTTGAAGGATGGGTGTGAGCATTTGAGGGATGGGACCAGGATGGAGTTTACACAATCGCCATCATGTACTGGATTAGCTGCACCAGTGAAAGTTGTGGATGTGCTGTGGCACTTGTTATGGAACTGCTATGCAAGCAAGGATTTGTCTGGTGCAGCTGAGCTATATCGACAGATCATTCTAAATCTGTGTGGTGTATAAAGAAGCAATTATCAACATGCATGTATGGGATTTTTATCTCTTTTTTTTTATACTCGGCTCAGTCCAAAGATTGTGCTGTGCCTGGGGAGTGGAGAAAGTGAGTTCCGAATGTTGGCTGGGAGCCCTGCTTCCAGAGAGGTTTTTCTTCCTATTTGTGATTTCAATCTTGGGTTGCGGATGTGTGTGGTCAGCGGGTGGTTGCCTGTGAAGTCTGTGTGCACATGGATGTACCAATGCACATAAAGTTTTTTTAACGCAATAGTACACTATGGGAGATGTACAGAGCATTGGCAGTCGTAACTGAGTACCAATGTATAATACCCATGTGCAAGCTATGTGTAGTTTATATGCTGTCCACGTGATTCTCTAAATTGATTGACTTAGAATCTCTCTAAAGCAAGATGAACTGTGTAGTCACGAGGAATCCATTCTCCAGAATCCTCGGCAGCCTAACCATTCCCCGCGTCAATCACTGCTGCCGCTGAATGTAAATTCCCCCCATCCAATCCGCCATGGCTTCTAGCCTCTCGCTTTCCCTATCCCACATCGCTCCTCGTCACTCCCCCCTCTTCCGTCCTCGCCGCCGTCTCCTCGCCACGCAGCCGCTGCTGCAACACGCCGCGGATTCCGGCGCGCTACGCGTTTACGTACGTATCGACATTTACGTGTCGCCATGACTCAAAATCAAGATTTATATTCGGAAAAAAAATTTGCAAAATCTTCGCATACGTACCCAGCGGCATGGACGTACGTCGTAGCTCCGCCGCTCCAGCCGCAGCCGCTAAACGTTGCGCTCCCGCCCTTTTCTCGGCGTACCTTCCGCGACTCGTAATCTAGCGTCCCTTCTCGAGTCTTCCATTCCGGCTATCGTGCCCCTCATTTTCACCCTGTCTCTCTCTCTCGTCGTCCTTGCTTGCCCTTCCCTCACGTCACTCCCCTTTTTTCCTCTCTCGGACCTCAGGACCGCCTCTCCATTAGCTCGCCGTCGCTGGCGCCGCCACCGTCGGCCTCACTTTCGGTTTCGCCTTCGCTCCGCGTCTCGGCTGCTGCTGCTGCTGCTATTGCTGGCGTCTCTGCTGCGAGCCGCGCACGGCGGGACGCTTCGAGGTGAGAGCTGTCTGCTCGTCGCCGCGTCTGCCTTTAATCTGCGCTGACCTTCCTAGTGAGTTGCGTGACAGCGCGTGATTGCTGCAGACGCACCGGTGCTGTAACCCTGGTGACGTCAACGTCACCGTCAACGTCGACGTCAACGTCAACATTAACGTCAGCGTCAACGCCAACACCGGCACCAGCATTAGACAGCACCATGCCTCCACCGTCCTTCTCATCAACCCACACCCGGTCCTCTCCCCTGTCCTCCTTCCTCACCCTCCTCCGTTCCTCGCTCTCCTGTCTCACACCCTCTCAACCCCCCACACCTCCCCACTTCCCTCTTATCCTCCTCCTCCTCCTCTTCCTCTCCCTCTCCCTGGGCAGTTTGTTTCTGGCTGCCCCTTCCTCCTCCGCCTCCTCTCCTGCAGCCTCTGATTTTCTTTCTGCCGCCAACGCACGGGCACCTGACTTGGCAGTAAGAGGGATGGCAGCAGCAGCGGCGGCAGCAGCGGGAGGGGCGGGGGCAGTGGTGGCGGATGAGAGAGCGGGTGATGCAGTCGTGGTGTATATCACTGTACCCAACAAGGAAACAGGTATGTTGCTTCGTCAATATGGTTCTATTCTTTCATTCTCTCATGCTGCTGCTGGTCCGTTCTCCCCCCTTAATACTTTCACCTCCTCACCCCTTTTCCCTTTCGGCCCTGCTTCTCGCCATCAAAGCTTCCTCGCACCTTTCTCCTGCGCTCTCGGTTGCATTCTGCAGGGCAGAAGCTTGCAGCATCGCTGGTGGGAGCAAAGCTAGCCGCGTGTGTGAACCGAGTCCCTGGTGAGCCATGCACGAGGGAGTGGGGGGAGTGGCAGTTGTTGTAAAGTATTGTAAGGTCGCGTCACGTTTAAATGAAAAGGTACAGTTTTCTCGTTTTTATTCCATATCAGTTACCCGCTTTTGTCTGGTAACAGATACAAACAGTGATATGAGCGAGTTGACGCAGCACTGTTTCAAAATCTGTTCAGTTTTGAATGTTACAGCTATGCTTGAATGGTATGCAGCGGAAATATGTCCGACGTCTCGTGTATCAGTCAACAACAGAATACAGGTAACGTGGTTACAAGTTGAGTGAGGGTTAACTGGAAGGGATTGGTCCACAAACGTTCTGTAACCTTTGATAGTTTCGCTTGTAAGTAAACTGTATATATTGTGCGTGTCAGTGAACGTGCAGCATGGTCTTAGAGGGACACGCACAATGTACAGCACGCTTTCAGGTACTGTCAACCGAGCTGTACCCTTGTTTGAAAAAACTATGAAAAATAGGCCGTTCACTTAAACGTGACGCGCCCTAAGGTGCCACATCACATCACCCCCATCACATCACATCACCGCCATCACCCCCATCACCCCCATCAACCCCATCACATCACATCACCCCCTTCAACCCCATCACCCCCATCACCCCCATCACCCCCATCATCCCCATCACCCCCATCACCCCCATCATCCCCATCACCCCCATCACCCCCATCACCCCCATCACCCCCATCATCCCCATCACCCCCATCACCCCCATCACATCACATCACCCCCATCACCCCCGTCACCCCCATCACCCCCATCACCCCCGCCACCCCCATCACCCCCATCATCCCCATCACCCCCGTCACCCCCATCACCCCCATCACCCCCATCACATCACATCACCCCCATCACCCCCATCACCCCCATCACCCCCATCACCCCCGCCACCCCCATCACCCCCATCACCCCCATCATCCCCATCATCCCCATCACCCCCATCACCCCCATCACCCCCATCATCCCCATCATCCCCATCACCCCCATCACCCCCATCACCCCCATCACCCCCGTCATCCCCATCATCCCCATCACCCCCATCACCCCCATCACCCCCATCACCCCCATCACCCCCATCACATCACATCACCCCCATCACCCCCATCACCCCCATCACCCCAATCACCCCCATCACCCCCATCACCCCCATCACCCCCATCACTCCCATCATCCCCATCACATCACATCACCCCCATCACCCCCATCACCCCCATCACCCCCATACCCCCCCATCACCCCCATCACCCCCATCACCCCCGTCACCCCCATCACCCCAATCACCCCCATCACCCCCATCATCCCAATCACCCCCATCACCCCAATCACCCCCATCACCCCCATCACCCCCATCACCCCCGTCACCCCCGTCATCCCCATCATCCCCATCACCCCCATCACCCCCATCACCCCCATCACCCCCATCACATCACATCACCCCCATCACCCCCATCACCCCCATCACCCCCATACCCCCCCATCACCCCCATCACCCCCATCACCCCCATCACATCACATCACCCCCATCACCCCCATCACCCCCGTCACCCCCATCATCCCCATCATCCCCATCACCCCCATCACATCACATCACCCCCATCACCCCCATCACATCACATCACCCCCATCACCCCCATCACATCACATCACCCCCATCACCCCCATCACCCCCATCACCCCCATCACCCCCATCATCCCCATCATCCCCATCACCCCCATCACCCCCATCACCCCCATCACCCCCATCACCCCCATACCCCCCATCACCCCCATCACCCCCATCACATCACATCACCCCCATCACCCCCGTCACCCCCATCACCCCCGTCACCCCCATCACCCCCATCACCCCCATCACCCCCATCACCCCCATCACATCACATCACCCCCATCACCCCCGTCACCCCCATCACCCCCATCACATCACATCACCCCCATCACCCCCAGTGCTGCTGGAAGACCAAGGCTGTTGAGCATGCATTTGGGCGTTATGGATTGTGGTGTTGGGAGGGAAATCTAGTGGAGGAGGGCGTTGAAGTGGGGAGAGAGATGGAGTGGGAGGGAGAGAAAGAGTGAGGGAAGCTCTTTTGAGAACTCTCAAAAGTGACTCCTGCATACCTGCATAGCTTAGTCAAGTGCTCTGGGCAGATCAATGATGCATTTGGAGGCAGGGTGAGGGGTGGATAAACAGGAGGGAGGGGGAAAGGTGGGAAAGGTTGGGGGGCAAGCGGATTTGGGTGAGCAATTGACACAGGAACTTAGCTGACTCTTTCTATTTGTCTACTTGTTGTTCTCTCGTGTGCGGGGGCGTGGGCAGGAGTCGAGTCAACCTATTGGTGGGAGGGAAAGGTGAGTAAATTGCCCGAGCTGCTGTCGAGCGTTGCAGCCACGTGGAATCGCCATGCAATGCCCTCTTTTGCGCCCATGCATTGCACTGAACGCCATTGCCATGCATTGCACTGAACGCCATTGCCATGCATTGCACTGAACGCCATTGCCATGCATTGCCATGCATGGTGTTGCCTGTGCAAGCCCCTGTGGCAGATCACGGTTTGCACCATCCATGTGGCATGCTGCAATACTGCCTCGTGTAAATGTTGTGCTACCGGTACTTGCCGGAATTCTCTCTCTTGCCACCATGGACCTTGGACTTTCCGGTCCTTGCTATAGTTGTTTCTTTTGTCCAGCATGTTTTGAGTATCCATTCTGCGCGGCCCATGTTTTTTATATTGTTACCCTGCAGATTGAGACTGATAACGAGGAGCTGCTTATAGTGAAGACACGGCGTGCCTTACTGCCGTCCATTCAAGAGCATCTCAAGGGGAACCATCCGTACGAGTGAGTGCATGCTCGGGAGGCAGGGAGAGGGAATGGGAGGGAGGGGTGCATGCATGGGTGAAGGGAAGGGATATGTATGTTTTGGTTAGGATGGGGGAGGGATGAGTTTGGTTTGCATGAGGAGGTGAGGATGGAGGTGGAAGGTATTCCCTTTGCTGAAAGGTTGCAGCTCATCCCTTGTCCCCCCCGACCATTGCTCCCCACATCCCTTCTCCCTTTCTCCCTTTCTCTGGTCTGCCTCCCCGCCTCATTCATACGTCTTCACACATGCCCCCCACCCCCCTGTCTCCAATAAAGCCGTCCGTATATGGTATGTTTGCATGTGCCATGTGGGCGGGTGCAGTGTGCCTGAGCTCATAGCGCTCCCGATTGTGGGCGGCAGTGAAGCGTACCTCAAGTGGTTGCATGACAACGCACCTGTGCCGCCAATGCAGCCGCCTGCTTAGGAACTGTCAGTCTACAGAACCTAAGCCTTTCCTGCCATAGTTTCTTTTTTAAGGTTTCTGGTTACTGTTACTATCCAAGATGGGGACTGGTGGAACACTTGGCAAGCATGTTTTATCCACTGTTAAGGTCTTCCCTAGGTGCTAGACGATTTTAGTTGCTGTTTCTGGCAGCTCAGTTGAGTGAAAGCCTCCTGCTAAGCAACCATTTGGAGTTCACTAACCAGTATAGGCACACTTTCAGTCCTAGCAAAAAGGCACACATCATCACACCATTCACACCGCACCACTTCATCTTTAAAGACACAGGTGCAAAACACACAACTATTAGCACTCCCCTCATACATAACAGCTACCGTATGCAGTCATCTATCTCTCAGCAGCCGGGGGCAGGTGTCTTGCTCTCATCAACCAGAGAGACTGGGCTAGGGGTTGCGGAATCTGCTGCTGCTGGTGCCGCCGGTGCTGCTGGTGCTGCCGGTGCTGCTGCTGCTGGCGGTGATACTGGCGCTGCTGGCGGTGACACTGGCGCTGCGGGTGCTGCAGACGATGCGGCTGCTGGTGTAGCTGCTGCAGCAGCGGGAGCTGCTGCTGGGGTAGCAACAGCAGCAGGTGCCCATGCAGCAGCTGCAGATGCTGAAGAGGATGGGCATGAATGCATGGGAAAGGATGCACGGGAGAGAACGTATGGAGATGACATGATTTGACACACATGAACATAACTCTGGGAAAGGGCTAAATCAAATGCAGCGAGTAGTGTATGATAAGAACGTTGCAATCATGCACCTCTGGACTGGCCACCCCACCATGATAAGAACCCACTCAACAAGAGCCCAGCTTTTGTCACAGTCAAAAGCTGCGTCACAGTCCATCACACGCCCCTCATCCGTCTTCATACTTCTTGAAGCCGCATGACAACCCCGCGGGCCCTCACCTTTCTTCATGTCGTCCGTGACTGTGTTGAGCGTGGCGGCTGCCGCCAGCTGTTGCTCTGTCACCTTCGCCACGTCATCAGCTGAGAACTCTGCACGTGGCGGTGAGGGATGGGCGGTGGGGTGATGCGGTGGGGGAAGAAAGGACAGTCCAGGGAGGAAAGGAAAAGGTGGGATGGAGAGGGTAAATGAAGGGCATGTACTATAAGGGGACTGACGAGGAAGTGCGGAGACAGTGGGAGCGAGGGAGGGGGAGGGACAGCGCGAGGAGAAAGGTAAACAGTCATATTCGCCCACGGAAGATTTGTGGAAAAGTTTGTATCTATGGCATGGTTTGGGAGGTGCCAGCACCCACGTAACGAGGGGCCTGTGGTGGGGATAGGAGGCGAACACTACAATCATATTCGCCCATGGAACAGTCATTTCCTTGTAGCGCTGGGAAATATAAAATCATAATGATAGGGATGCACCAGCAAGGCGAAGGACGAACCCTTGGGGATGATTGTGACATTCGGGGCAGCGGCAGACGCGGCGGTGGCGGCGGGAGCAGCGGCGGGAGAAGCAGCGGGGGCAGCGGCAGAAAGAGTGGGCGGTACAGCAGGAGGAGCAGCGACGGGGGTGGGGGGAGGAGGCGGTGGGTTCCTGATGTCGTCGATTCCGATCTCTGACTGAAGCGTGTCCCTGAATTCCCGGGACACCTCCTGGAGCTCCCTAATCGTTGGCTGAAACGTCTTCAAAGTTTTGCCCACGCCGCGAGCCATCTGAAATGAAACAGACACATGGATGGATGGGGAGAGCCAGAAGTAGTTAGTTTCTGAGCAGAACAGCTCTCATATCGAAAGAGTTCCTCGTTATATTGTGCTTTATTTTGCCGTTTCTGTTATATTCCCTCGCTTCGCATCCTTCATCCCAAATCGTTTCCATTAACTTTCAGCCCTCAATGACACGGACACGGATACAGCCTCGACCAAGCCGAACCTGGGCCACAATGCCTATACTGATTTTTATACGGACAATAGTCATCAATCTCGGCGTACCTCGGCCAGACCCTTGGGTCCGAAGACCAGGAGCGCGACGACGCCGATCACGAGGGCTTCAGGCGCGCCCACGCCCATAAATGACGCCTGCACCAGCAGACCCTTGCCCGCCGTCCGAGTGCTCCTGCTCGCGACGCTTCTGCTACCTGCGGACAGCCGGGTAACGAAAGGAGAAAGGAGGCGTTGAAGGGAATAAGAGCAGCTAACGATCATGGCGGCGCGGTAAAGGCGTAGCTCGAGCAAGATGCTTGATAGAAATGCTCATGGCTTATGCTTCACTTGATGGCTCCCGACGGAAGCCTTTTGTGTCCTCGTACGAGAGAGAGATAGAAAATGTTACGACCCTCTGCGACGAACCCAAGGAACACGGCTCACCAAGGGCGCGCAAGTGAAAAGGAAGGGCAGGTACTACCTTGAAAGACGACTCGCATGTCGCTGCATCCAAGATGCGCCTTCCCACACCACGATTCCTTGAAACTGGAGCCGACCGACATGGCTGCGACAGAACGGACGGCTGAGGAACTTCCACGTGGAAGCGCGGCGAGCGGAACTCCTGAGGCGGCAATTGTGGGGGACCCGGCTCTAGCTGTGGGCGCGGCGGCGAGGGAGAGGCCGCATTTAGCTGCTTGCATCATGGCCATTGAACACGCCATTTTTGTAGTGGTACCAAGGAACAACGCGGTTTTGACGCGTAAGCGTCACAAATCAAAAGCTCCTCGAAACACGATGGTCACGATGTTTCGCGAAGCAAATGACAAACCCTTCCGTTCGAGCAAGAGGCTCGGATCAGATTGATTAGTCGTTGCGTGCATTCCTTTCAGAATGACAAGTAATGGCTTCCAAGCAATGGCTTCATTCAAAGAGGGACGTAGCAGGAGCACAATCCCCTGTGCCCTAGCCTTATCCAAGCCGCCTTCCGTGGCTGAAGAGGAGGTTGGGAACTTAGTGAGCAAATGATTCTTTTCGCTAAAGAAACGCCCGAAGCGAAGTCAGAGTGGATGGGGATTGTGGCCTCGAGGATTGCACGAATACTCTCTAGGCACTCGCCTATTGGTTGTCAGTTACTTCCGTTTCTCTAAGAAAGGTCTGAATGACGTGGAGGGATGCTGACGTGACCTATCTGGGTTCCATGTTGAATACCCCGTTTTGGGTGAATGCATATCTCCTCAATTAATTGAACAGCCCACTCAGAAATTGTTTGATCTAGTGTGCATAGACATCTTGATTCTCCCCAATTTCAATCAAATTATTGCGTAAAAATATTGTTAATGGGAAATGTAGCATTTCATCGTTTGCCAATCTAACTGTTTCCCACAGCTGTTTTAGCAATAACAAAAACTATCAGAATCTCAACCACTAGACCATTGGGATAAAAGAGCGTGTTTCAGTAGCGGGTCAGTGCGCCTATAACCCCCCAGGCCAACATGCCTGTAACCCTTCCTTAAGATCAATCGGGAATCACCAGTGGACCTCTGACACCACCCCGCACTAGGATGCCCGAAGTATACACACTGGGATTCGAACCCGCGAACCTTCGCTCTGATAGTATGTCAGAATCCCAACCACTAGACCATTGAGATAAAAGGGTTTGTTTCAGTAGCGATTCAGTGCGCCCATAACCCCCCAGGTCCAACATGCCTGTAACCCTTCCCTAGGATCAATCGGGGATCACCAGTGGACCTCTGACAAAAGCTTGATTCCGCCCAGTCACGCTCATTTCTGCTCACGAATTCATGATATCGAGCAGGTTTTCCTGATACATGATAGAAATTTTGGACAGAACGAGAAGACCTCCGACGTGAGGGCAATGGTCGCCCTGGCAAGGCATAGCGGCAATGGTCGCCCTGGCAAGGCATAGAGGCAATGATCGCCCTGACAGATACCTTACAACAGTCTCTCTGGTGTGTGCAATGGCAATAGCCATAGTGTGGCTTGATGCCTGCAAGAAGGATGATGGGTGGACTTGACACTAAATGTACTCTAGAATCAGGCCACCGTCAACAGTTATTATAATCTATTCGAATTTGTCCGCATACACGGTATGAAGTGGGAGTGCTGGATGTTATACCTGCAATTTTTGCATACTCACATTGTAGTACCGTCCGTTAATCTAATATTGCCTTTCTTATATACAATAGGAGGACTTATATGGTTGTCATCGTATATATGATGAAAATTAGAGAATCAAGGACAGATTAAAACGATATTAAAGCATTGAACATCTCAATTTTTTGCGAATACTATGAAGTTGTGTGATTAACGTGGAAACTGAATAAGAAGGATTTCAGGTGAAACATGTTTAATTTGTCAATACAATAAGACTAACTAGCAGTGTATTTTTATGTCATGAAAGTACATTCAAAGTATCTGCAGATGTAAGGAATTTTCTCGTTATTCCTTAGCGCACCCTGCAACATCGCGTACAGCAGCAGCCGTTGTTCGCCCGTTACTGCTAACGGGACTTCACCAACTTCTCGCGCACTGTTTTGCCAAACCTTGCACTGCTGGCCCGGCTGTGTCGGCCCATGCTTTGGGACTAGCCCGAGCCTCGCTGCCAGCGTAGCACTAGCTAGCTCGCACGCACCGTATCACCGTTTGCATGTTTCGCGTATAAATGTTCTCTCATGCTTTCGCTCACATTTTGTACTCGTTTGACACCTTAGTGCAATTCTCGCTACTTCGATTCATTGCACCCGTAACAGCAGACCACTTTTCTCACAACTGATGCGTTCTGTGCTAGTTCATTTCGTCCGTTGGATCATGAGGATGTTCAGGGCAAACATGGGGCTTGTTTGATGATCTTGCGGATGTCGAATCAGAATCTTCATGCTGCTCCACAAATTTCCCCAAATTGCGCCGTCCGCAGGCATCCCGTTGGAGCAGCAGCTCTGCCCTCCGCAATACTCCCGAATCTGCGCCTCTTCGTGGCGTGTCAGGCTTTCGAGGCAGCGCATTCCACAAGCCTAACATAACCGTGCTAGAGCCGTTAGGTTCGACGTCAATGACGACACTCACGAGTCTCGCAAATATCCGTCGTTCGAGCCGGGACTGCTTTGTACGCGCAAGCGAAAAAACCATTGGGTCACAAGTGCTACTTCGCTTGTCGCACAAACGTTTCGTGACTTGGCCATTTGTTGAAAATGATGCGCGCTCGCGGATATTCGCGGGCGAATCTTGTGGCCGGTGCATGCCCCTCCGCCGCTTGGCCCACCTGGGGATTGGTTGGGATGACTCTGGCTGTGCTGATCTATTCCTGTGAATGGCCAGCACAAACTGGAAGAAGGCAGAACCACAACAATGTCAAACCCATTTTCAATCATCTCAACCGCGCTCAACATGGCCTCATAATGCGCCAATTCCAATCCAACAAGCACACCCCTCCATCTCCTCATTCTTTCCCCTCCATCTCCTCATTTCTCATCAACAGGCGAATGTCTCGTCAGCAGCAACGATTGTTTCCGTTAGCTGCGAAGTCCTCGTCGGCGGCAGTTCTCGCCGGCAGAAGCGTATCTCCATGTCAGCAGCTTCGTGTTTTACCATTCTCGACAATAAAGTCCGGTTGTCAGCGGAATTTGCGATGGGAAACGAATCTCCTCCTCGTCAGCAGTTCTCACTGTCAGCGGCAGCGTTTTTTTGGTAACTGCAACGACTTTGGCGGTCGGAAGAGATGCTCGACCTTCCCAGCAATCTCGGCCGTCAACAGATATTTTGCAATCTGTTTTCGGTTTGAAGCGTCTTGTTCCATCAGCAGCGACGAATTCGAGAGTCCGTTCTGCTGCGACCTCCACTAACACGGCTGATCACCTCATTCAAGCTTGAAGCTCGTGACGCGGTTAAGCGGAATCGCGTAGCTAAGCGGAATCGCGTGGCTAAGCAGAATTTCCGGCGTAGCTGTGGCTATGACAGGGAGGATCGCCTCCTCGAATCGCGCATTCCCTGCATCAGGTGCGTTGCTACTCCCAGAATCTTCACGTTAACCACGTTAACTACTTTCCGCCACGTTCCTAAATTTAAAAAATATTATAGTTTAAGTTCGCGTTCAGATGTGCCGAAATCAATCAAACCGCCCCGAAGGCGATACAAATCCGCGGAGAAGCATTATGGCGTGGAGGCGATTTCACGGAAGCGAGAAGCATGGCGCTCATCTCACCAGTCTGCGACGCTCAGAAGCACTCATTTTAAAGCTAAGTGCAACACAGAATGTCTGGACATTCGGCTACTTGATACACGGACTTCCTGAAACACAGACTGCTTGAACCGTTGACTGCTTGACACACAGACTGCTTGAACCGTTGACTGCTTGACACACAGACTGCTTGAACCGTTGACTGCTCGACACACGGACAGCTTGAACCGTTGACTGCTTGAACCGTTGACTGCTTGAACCGTTGACCGCTTGAACCGTTGACTGCTTGAACCGTTGACTGCTTGAACCGTTGACTGCTTGACACACTGACTGCTTAAACCTTTGACTGCTTGAACCGTTGACTGCTTGACACACAGACTGCTTGAACCGTTGACTGCTTGAACCGTTGACTGCTTGACACACGGACAGCTTGAATCGTTGACTGCTTGAACCGTTGACTGCTTGAACCGTTGACCGGTTGAACCGTTGACTGCTTGAACCGTTGACTGCTTGACACACGGACAGCTTGAATCGTTGACTGCTTGAACCGTTGACTGCTTGAACCGTTGACCGGTTGAACCGTTGACTGCTTGAACCGTTGACTGCTTGAACCGTTGACTGCTTGACACACTGACTGCTTGAACCGTTGACTGCTTGAACCGTTGACCGCTTGAACCGTTGACTGCTTGAACCGTTGACTGCTTGACACACGGACAGCTTGAACCGTTGACTGCTTGAACCGTTGCCCGCTTGAACCGTTGACCGCTTGAACCGTTGACTGCTTGAACCGTTGACTGCTTGAACCGGTGACTGCTTGAACCGTTGACCGCTTGAACCGTTGACCGCTTGAACCGTTGACTACTTGAACCGTTGACTGCTTGAACCGTTGACTGCTTGACACACAGACTGCGTGAACCGTTGACTTCTTGACACGCAGACTGCTTGAACCGTTGACTGCTTGAACCGTTGACCGCTTGAACCGTTGACCGCTTGAACCGTTGACTGCTTGAACCATTGACTGCTTGAACCGTTGACTGCATGACACACAGACTGCTTGAACCGTTGACTGCTTGCCACACGGATTGTTTGAACCGTTGACTGCTTGACACACAGACTGCTTGAATCGTTGACTGGTTGAACACAGACTGCTAGAACCGTTGACTGCTTGAACCGTTTACTGCTTGAACCGTTGACTGCTTGACACACAGACTGCTTGAATCGTTGACTGGTTGACACACAGACTACTTGAACCGTTGACTGCTTGAATCGTTTACTGCTTGAACCGTTGACTGCTTGACACACGGACTGCCCTCCCCGCCCTCCCCGCCCTGCCCTCACTGCCCTCCGACTTCTCCCGCTGCCTTCACCTCGTTCCTCACGGCGCTCCCCTCGCTGCCCTCCCCGCCCTGCCCTCCCTGCCTGACAGGCGAGCGCAAGCCAGGAGGACGGAAGCAGGCGAGGAGCAGGCGAGGGGAGCACCAGGGCGGGCAGCAGGAGCGCGGGCAGCGGGACAGCAGCGCCGGCCTCATCAACGGTTGAGGTTGCAGTATCGCCCCTGCCACCACACTCCACTCGAGCCCACTCCCCCTCAGGTTCAGGTTCAGGTGCAGGTTCAGGTTGGTAGCGGCTCTTGTGGGGTGTGGTTGGCGTCACATGCACTGTCGTTTCTGCTGTTGCACGTGTGTTTGACACTTTTCTCCATTGCAACCCCTCTTACTTCCGGCTGCCTTTCCTTTCCGCCCTCTCCGCCCTCCCCTCCCTTCCCTGCCAGGCCTTCACAAGCCAGGGGGAGGGCAGCAGGCGAGCAGCAGGCGAGGGGAGCATCAGGGCGGGCAGCAGGAGCGCGGGCAGCGGGGAATCAGCGCCGGCCTCATCAAAAGTTGAGGTTGCAGTATCGCCCCTGCCACCACACTCCACTCGAGCCCACTCCTCCTCAGGTTCAGGTTCAGGTGCAGGTTCAGGTTGGTAGCGGCTCTTGTGGGGTTGTGGTTGGCGTCGCATGCACTGTCGTTTCTGCTGTTGCACGTGTGTTTGACACTTTCCTCCATCGCAACCGCTCTTACTTTCGGCTGCCTTTCCTTCCCACCCTGCCCTCCCTCCTCTCCCTTCCCTGCCAGGCCTTCACAAGCCAGGGGGAGGGCAGCAGGCGAGGAGCAGGCGAGGGGAGCACCAGGGCGGGCAGCAGGAGCGCGGGCAGCGGGGCAGCAGCTCCGGCCTCATCAACAGTTGAGGTTGCAGTATCGCCCCTGCCACCACACTCCACTCGAGCCCACTCCCCCTCAGGTTCAGGTTCAGGTTCAGGTTCAGGTGCAGGTGCAGGTTGGTAGCGGCTCTTGTGGGGTTGTGGTTGGAGTCACATGCACTGTCGTTTCTGCTGTTGCACGTATGTTTGACACTTTTCTCCATTGCAACCCGTCTTACTTTCGGCTGCCTTTTCTTTCCGCCCTCCCCGCCCTCCCATCCCTACCCTGCCAGGCCTTCACAAGCCAGGGGGAGGGCAGCAGGCGAGCAGCAGGCGAGGGGAGCACCAGGGCAGGCAGCAGAAGCGCGGGCAGCGGGGCAGCAGCGCCGGCCTCATCAACGGTTGAGGTTGCAGTATCGCCCCTGCCACCACACTCCACTCGAGCCCACTTCCCCTCAGGTTCAGGTTCAGGTGCAGGGTCAGGTTGGTAGCGGCTCTTGTGGGGTTGTGGTTGGCGTCGCATGCACTGTCGTTTTGCACTCACACTGCTGCCTGTCTTCTCGTTTATAAGAGTCGCTCCCTCCCACCTGCCTCTTACCATCTCCATATATCTCTCTCCCTTCTCCTCTGCCTCCCAGGTCCGTCCCTGCTCGCCCTGCCCACTCTCCATTGAAGCACCCCCTCCGCCTGGACCACACAATCAGCTAAGTACCCGTTCCCCATGCCCGCACACTGTTTTTTTCGTTTCATCTGCTGTTGCACCCTCGTCTTGAAACAACGCCACTGGTTGAGTACTGCTCACATGCTACAGACCCCTCAACTTCAGGTAACCCTCTCAGGTGCAGGTAACCCCTTCAGGTGCAGTGCAGGTACACCCCTCAGGTTTTTTTTCAGGTGCCCGTGGGTCTGCAGCTTGTGGCCATGCCTACACCAGTGGCTCCTCCCTTCTCTTGTGCTGGATTTCAAGTCACAGTCTTTCATTCAACTTGCTCCCACCACCGCGCTCTGACTAGCTCTGTGTGTGCACGTTGCAGGTGGCGGGGAGGGGTGTGGGGTCAACACCGACGCTCCCTCACGCCCCTCCCCTGTGGCCGTGCAGGGAGGAGGCACCTGGAGGAGGGCTGCTGCGGAGGGAGGCAGCTGGTGGTGCTGCAGCTGCCTTGACCTCACCCTCACGCTATCAGCTAAGTAACCCTCCTCAATGCCCTCACCTTCTTAGCATGTCATTTCGTTCGCTGGTTGTACGCTCTTCCCTTTGAAACAATGCCACTGGTCCAGCGCGGCTCACATGCCACAGACCCCCACACTTCAGGTATCTCCTCAGGTGCAGTGCAGGTAACCCTCTCAGGTGCAGGTCCCCCTCTCAGGTGCAGGTCCCCCTCTCAGGTGCAGGTTCCCTTGGCGTCTGTGGCGTGTGGCCTGGCCTCAACCAGTGGCTCTCCCTTTCTCTTTCACATTTGGCAGTTCCGGTCTCTGGCTTGTGTTGTGCCCATGCCATGCATACTGACCACTGCCGTGTGTGTGCGTTGCAGGTGGAGGGGAGGGGCGCTGGGGTCAACACCGTCGCTTCCCCATGCCCCTCCCCTGTGGCCGTGCAGGGACTCGGGGGGACGGGAGGGAGGCAGCACTGCAGCATGGCAATCCCACTGCAGCAAGGGAGAGTATTGGGACGGGCTTGGCCTCTCAAGGTAAGCCTCGTACCTCTCTTTCCCGCTGCACTCGTTTTCTGCTAAGTTGCCCTCTTGCGCTCATCCCTTTAATTCACCCTTGCCTGTTTTAAGGCCTGCACTCACTCCCCTCCTGGCCTTCCTTTCCGTTCTGCCCCCCTCCAGGTCACTTGCAATGCAGCAGAGGCAGCTGATGGGACCAGTTGTGGCAGCATCAGCAGTGGGGAGCACTGGTGCAGCAGGGGAGGGGAGGGGAGGGGGGAGGCGGCATCTCCAGGGAGGCGGCTCTTCAGCTGCCAGCTAAGTGCTTTCGCCTCCGTAGACTCACTCTTGCCTGCTGCTCACTGCTCATGCTGAATCACTCTTGTCGTTTCTGCATGGGCTTCTGTGTTTTATCCCTGAATACTCGCCACTGGTTGGGCCCGGCTCACATGCTACAGACCTCCACTCTTCAGGTAACCCCCTCAAGTGCAGGTAACCCCCTCAGGTGCAGGTAACCCCCTCAGGTGCAGGTAACCCCCTCAGGTGCAGGTAACCCCCTCAGGTGCAGGTAACCCTCTCAGGTGCAGGTAACCCTCTCAGGTGCAGGTAACCCTCTAAGGTGCAGGTACGTCCCTCAGGTTTTTTTTCAGGTGCCCTTGGGTCTGCAGCTTGTGGCTGTGCCTCCACCAGTGGCTCCTCCTCCCTTCCCTTGCGCTGAATTTCAAGTCACAGTTTCCCATTCAACTTGCTCCCACCACCGCGCTCTGACTAGCTCTGTGTGTGCGCATTGCAGGTGGCGGGGAGGGGTGTGGGGTCAACACCGACGCTCCCTCACGCCCCTCCCCTTTGGCCGTGCAGGGAGGAGGCACCTGGAGAGGAGGGCTGCTGCGGAGGGAGGCAGCGCCGGGAGGGGACTGGAGGGAGGCAGCAGTGCACCATGGCAATCCCGCTGCCTCAAGGGAGAGTATTGGCGTGGGCTTGGCCCTTCAAGGTAAGCCTCTTTCCAGCTCTTCTCTGCCGCACTTGTTGCTGTGGGTCTTTGATGCTGCCTCTTCTGCTGCTTATCCTTGTGCTTCGCCCTTGCTTGCCTCACGGCCTGCACTCACTCGCCTCCTGTCCTTCCTTCCCGTCTGCCCCCTTCCAGGTCCCTCTCAATGCAGCAGAGGCACCTCTGTGCCACCTTCACGGAACCACTTGCGGCGGCACCAGCAGCAGCAGCAGCGGTGGCGGTGGTGGCGGCGGCGGCGACAGCAGGGGAGGGGAGGGAAGGAGTCAGCATCCTGCAGCTAAGTGCCTTCTCTTCCGTGGAATTGCTGCTCTTTCCTCGCGTTGCTCCCTGAATCATTTTCGCATGTGCTTCCGCGTTTTCTCCCTAAGAACTCGCCACTGGTTGGGGCCCGGTTTGCAAGCCACAGACCCTCCCCCTTAGCTCCTGAGCCCCTCAGGTTAAGCCCTTCCTAGGCCTTAACACCCCCCTCAGGTTACTCCATACTTACAGGTTCATTTTTCAGGTTCCCTTGATGGTCCGTGGCTTGTGATTCTTCCCTCCACCAGTGGCCCCTTCCCTCCACTTCCCTGCGATTGTATTCCCAGCTGCATGCCAGCCTTGTGTTATGATTGCACACTCACTATCTCTGCGTGTGTGCTTGCCGGTGGAAGGAGGGGTGTGTAGTTCGACGCCAACACTCCCCCTCGCCCCTCCCTTGTGGCCGTGCAGGTACCCATGGGGATGGGAGGGCGGCAGCACTGCAGCAGCTTGCAGTTGGTGCCATGAGGGAGAGTATTGGGGTGGGCTGGCCTCTCAAGGTGCGTTACCTCCCTCCTTAGAGTGCATTTGTTGCTTCAGTTCTTTCTGCATTTTGCCCTTGTTGTCTTTGTCAGCTTATGCGTTTCTGTGTTGACTTTAGTGTTTCTGTTCACGTCACATCACTAACCTTCTGCCCTTTCTCTCCTGTCCCCCTCCCCCTTTTCTGCCCGCCACCAGGTCACTTGGCATCAAGAGAAGAGTGCAGCAGAGGAAGCAAAGTAGCAGACCGACAGCAGCACTTGCAGCAGCAGAAGCAGCACCGCAGCAGCAGTGGGGGGGTGGGGGGCTGGGCAGGAGATTAGGCTAGGCATGGTGTGAGCGAGGTGTGGTAAAAGATTTGGTAAGGTACCAGGTGAGGTGTGTTGATCTGATTCCCTCCCCTCTCTCTCCCTCCCTTTAACTCCTGCAGGCTGAAGGTGGAAGCACTGGAGCAAGGGCAGGAGAGTGGAGTCCACCTTCTCACTCACCTCCTCCTCTCTCCCGTCTCCCTTCCCTCCCAGCAGCACCCTGCCTGGACCACAGAGGAGTCTCTCCCTCCCCTAATCCCCTTCTCTTTCCACTTCCCAGCAGCCTCAGCATCATGGCGCTCTGCACGGCTGTGGTAGGTACAGGTAAGGGCATGGGGGTGAAGTGTGGGTTGGGTGGGTGGGGAGCATGGGAACAAGTGGGGAGTTCACTGCCTTAGGGACAGCGTCTCCCTGGGTTGTGTCTTGTGGTGGTGGGGTGTGGTGGGTGGAATCTGTGCGGCCCCGGCACTCGGTGCTCAAGTAACCGAACTGACGTTCAAGGCCTAATGGACACCGTCAGAGCCGACCGGCCGGCGGCTCTGGTTCGCGTCAGCTCTGGCCACGTCAGGGGTGGGATTTGAGTCTTGTGCTGGAAGCAATTTTCCACTACCACACTTCGATCCACAAAGCACCGCCTCTTTGGGTGCTGTTTCCTCAAGGAAGTGGGCTTTCTGCTGCTCCGACTGCTGGTAGGTGAGTGTGGGGGTGGATTGGATGGGTGAGTGAGAGAAAGGGGCCTGAAACCTCTTGGGTGATGAGTGGGGCCTGAAATCCCTTGGGTGGGTGAGTGGGGCCTGAAATCCCTTGGGTGGGATAGTGGGAACTGAATCCTCTTAGGTGGGAGAGTGGGGCCTGAATGGTGGGGGCCTGAATCCCCCAGGGTAAGTGCAGTGAGCGGCAATGGTGGGGTGCTGAACCCCCCAGGCTAAGTGCAGTGAGCGGCGATGGTGGGGGGCTGAACCCCCCAGGGTAAGTGCAGTGAGCGGCAATGGTGGGGGCCTGAATCCCCCACGGTAAAGTGCAGTGAGCGGCAATGGTGGGGGGCTGATCCCCCAGGGTAAGTGGAGTGAGCGGCAATGGTGGGGGGTGGTGGGTAGTCAAGGGTGGGTGGGCGGTAGCTTGGGGGTGGTGGGTAGTTAAGGGTGGGTGGGCGGGCGGTGACTGCGGGCGTTTGGTGGTGTGTGGTTTGAATGGATGGTTATGTGTGGGTCATTTTATGGTTGGATTAGTGTTAAGATAAGGGGTAGGAGTAGGGAATCGAAACCCTTCGGGTGTGTGAGTGGAAGGGAAGGGGGGTGACCCCTTGCGTGTGTGAGTGATTGGAAGTGTAGGGGGCTATCCCGAGCACAGGCCCTTCTTTTTCAGAGATGGTTGGGACCCCTGCCATGGCATGGGGGCAAAGGCAGTGTTGCCCCATGGGGGAAATGGCAGTGCTGCCAGGGCATTGGGGCAATGGCAGTGCTGCCAGGGTATGGGGGAAATGTCAGTGCCGATTCCCACTGAGCCCCGAAAGTAGTTGGGGCGATGAGATGCTACAAGGGAGTAACGAAAGGTTTATACAGTGCTCTCATGCCAGAAGCCTTGCCCCTTGTGGTGCCCCACTCAGGGTGGTGGGGAGAGGGACCGTGTGTGGGCCATTACACTTAGAAGCTTTTTATGGTACCATGATGTCTCATGACTCTTGCAGTTGATTGCCATGCGCTGGTGCTGATTTCCCGCACGGATTTTACAGTTTCATCCAATGCTGTGTGCATATGCATGTTCACATAGGTGCATCAGTTGCTCCCATGCCGCGCAGGTGGAGTCTGAGTTTGTTCCAGATGAAACCCAGCACAAGCCGCCATACCTTGTTGAAACTTTGGAGACTGCATGTGTTTCAGCCTGGGTTGGTTACGGTACAGAGGTGTATCAGATAGATTGGTGTATGTAGTGCTGATCTCAGCTTTCATGTTACCAGTGAACGTACCATGTAATATGTCTTGGCTAGCTGTTTTACCACCCTAGATCTGGTACCTGGAAGTAAAATGACGAAATTCTTGTTGTTTGAAACAGCGTACCATATATTTTGTTCGATACGTTCTATGCAAATGATAACCCTGTTGTTTTGATATGGAGCAACGGATGCGGTGCAGGTATGTTGATCAGGAGATGGTTAACCAAATAATTCTGAAAGAAAGGTGCGGGCATAGATATCAGCTACTCGTTCAATTTACTTTAGGGTACGTGAAAATTAGCAGCCTTTGAGAAACATGTCACGCTGCAGCCAAAACATAGTAACCTCAAGTCTTGTACCCTTTATCAGGAATAATCACGGGTGCATAGTGGGTTGACCCTGAATGGTTGGTGATGGGTTGTGAACTTCTGGAGGCTTCGCTTAGGAAGCTAGGCAAATCCTAGCCAATGGTTTCTTTACGCATATGTCCTCAAGATCTTCGCGGAGCCTCGAGAAAGTTACGCATAGTCGCAAACAAAACTATTGGATCCCAAACGAGAGCTCTAGGTTCGGTTCGTCGTGGCTCATGGCTCCCATCCACCAGACCTGCACCACCCCGTAAAATGCACGCCTTGATTTTTGGTCCACCTCGAGATTCTCACTCGCTTCACTTACGCCACCACCAACGATTCCTCTGTTCTGTATCAGATTTGCAGGAGCGTCAGTTTCTTGACAGCGCAGACAGCTTAGATACCTCGGGCTCGTATGCTCGTATTTCGCGAGTGTCTGTCTTCCGAAAAGCCGTGTTTGTGCTGCCTGATGTAATAGCTTGGTGGTCTTCTGGTGGGGTAGAAGCGCTTCATACTCAACCATAACGATCTCCGGTCAATTATCATCAGAGATCGGGATTGCAGCGTAGGAGCCGCGTGCATCCCAGTTGCGGCGAATATGTCAGAGAATACGGACGCCGCGATACCCAAGGACCCCTCCTTGTCGTATCGCTACTGGGTGGGCCCGCGGGGGAATGGCGAGATGGCAGCTCCGCCGCCGATGCCGAGGAGATTAAGTCAAGAAGAACTTGCGAGCCTACAACGCAACGACTCCAAGGGATCCGCCTGGAACCAAGTGAGTGAGGACGATTCGAAGCAAAGGCGAGGTGAAAATGACGGAGGAATAGCACACAATGGATCTGTCTCGTTTTTTAAGGAATATGAGTGTGTTTGGGTTGGATCAACCTGCAGGACATTTGTCTACTGAAAGCTACGATGAGGTGAAGTACTATCTTTTATTCGCGAATTGGTGAATCCAGAAGTAATTCTGTGTCTTCAAATGTCGAAGAGTGCATGCTGGTTGGAAGAGTTGAAGCGTGATCTCATATAACTCATGGATTAAATCTCGACGTGAGAGTGAGTCCGAGTCCTGGTGTGAAAGTGCACGTTCGGTTTGACAATTGCCTGGTTCCAGGGCGCTACAAGATCGCATTCCGTCACGAGGAGTTGTGTCTCGAGTTCGTCGGTCGTCAGTTGCCCTGAACCAAGCTCTCACACTTTCGCTCTCACAATCCTTCTCCCACAATCTCGCGCTCACAGTACCACGCTCACAATCCCACGCTCAGTTCCCGCTCACAATCCCGGCCAACCATCCCGCCTCCATGCTCCTACTTGCTGCAGGGTGGCACGTGGGAGGAGAGGTCTCTAAACGACTGGGCGAAGCAACGACTGAAGGTTCGTCAATAAGGGGCCGGGACGAGGTGGAGTCAATGGTCCCGCGCTCTTGAGGAAGATGCTTGTCTTAAATCTTGAATTATGGATCTTATGTGAATTTGAAACCGAAAATTCAAGGAGAAGAATGTGACGATTGGGAGAGAGGGGATGAACTTGCGATGGGCTTTGGTTGGTGGAGAAACTCGAGTCATGCATATTCACCTGACTGTGCCTGTTGATTTCACGTCCCTTGGTTTTCTCTCAATTCTCCTTTCACCCTCAGTCACTCTCTGTTGTGGTCTCCTCACACCCACACTGCCCGCTCTGCTTGACGCCGCCTGTTCCCACTGTGCCGCATCTGCCTGTCTGCCTCATTACTGTGCTCGTGCCCACTACTGTGCCCACGCCGCCTTGCAGGAGCTGCTGCGTTGCTCCAGTCCAGCCGTCATCGGCTCGACCACCTACACCCTCACCACGGAAGTGGATTCCTGCTCTGGCGATGTAAGCCCTACTCCCTTACCCTCGCCCCTTTTGTGCATCTCCCTCCTTGCCGTGCCTCATAAGGGTTCACACGCATCTGTTCGTAAGATAGACTTGACTGAGCTACTGTGAGAACTCTCACAAGTGTTCCAGCCATCTCACTTGTGTAACACCGCACCCTTTCGTCCCCCGTCCCACTCTTCTCCCCGCCTTTCCGCCTTTCTCCCAGCCTTTTGTTCCAGCCATATGCACTCACTTTCAGACTCCTTTCATCTCTCTCTCTCACACACAAACACACACACACACACTCTCTCTCCCTCTCTCTCTCTCTCTCTCTCCCTCTCTCTCTCTCTCTCTCTCTCTCCCTCTCTCTCTCTCTCTCTCTCTATCTATCTGTATCTCTCAAGCGGTCCTTCATTGATAGTGTGTAGGGTACATTCACAGCTTATAAGACTAAGGCAATCTAGCATGCAGTCTAGCTATATGGTCTCTCTCTCTCTCTCTCTCTCTCTCTCTCTCTCTCTCTCTCTCTCTCTCTCTCTCTCTCTCTCTCTCTCTCTCTCTCTCTTTCTCTCTCTCTCTCTCTCTCTCTGTCTCTCCCTCCCTCCTTTTTCCATGGCAGACGACGATCGTCGTGGTGCGCAATAAGAGGAGGCACGGTTACATTCTAGACATCAACGTTAAGATATCAGGTAGCCTGCACTTCCCCCACACCGTGTCACACGTCCCCGTCGCCTTGTTCTACCACCACAAGTGCCATGTTCATCTATCATGTGCACTTCCCCCCCCCTCTTTTCTCCCCAAGCCCCCTCTTTTCTTCCCATGCTTTTCAATCTTTCCTCGCTTTTCTCACTCCAACTCCCCCTCTCCCCTACTCTCCCCCTTCGCTCTCTCACGGCTCTCCTCACACCCCCCTGTCTCCGAGCAGCCAGCAGCACTATAGCAGACGCCAAGGAGGTGACTGGCACTCTCACAGTGCATGACGCCACGTTCGGAGAAGTGGACGACTGGGAGGTGCGTACACACGCAGGGTTGCCCACTTTACTTCCCTGCAAACATTCCCTGCAGCCTTTCCTACTCCTATCTTGCCTTTGTCTCCTAGACATCGGCCTTCCCGCGCCAACCCTGCCCGTCTCCGCCCTGCAGCCATTTTTTTTTGCTGTGAAAAGCCTATCATATGCTGCATGCCCCTCCGAGCGTGCTCGCGTGTAGCCATCATCCTCCGCTCTCTCTCTCTCTCTCTCTCTCTCTCTCTCTCTCTCTCTCTCTCTCTCTCTCTCTCTCTCTCTCTCTCTCTCTCTCTCTCTCTGCCTCCAATATTCCACACGGTTAGCCAGCCTTCCGCTGGTGTGAAGTCCTGTCATGCACTCTGCATTCTGCGTTGACTTGCTAGTCTCCTTACTTCACCTACCTTCCATCACTTGGTTTACTATGAGATTGCAAGGTGGGTCCCGAGAATCGAGAGAGTTTCCTTGTCATCCTACAGAATCCCCATCTTAGAATCTCAATGTTCTCCCCTCTTTCTCCCTCCTCCCCTTTCCCTCCCTCTTTGTTTCCCCTCCTCTCCCCCACCCGCTCCTCCCCTCACGCTCACACGCGCTCGTCACCCTGCTTCTTGGTGCGTCAGCCCGAGATCAAGGTGGAGCAGGGGAAGGGTAAGCTGACAGACTCAGAAGTATCACATGCTCAGAAGGAAGTGAAGCGCCTGGTGCTGCCGCTGCTACAGGGGCAGATGCGAGAGTTTGAGAAAGAACTGCTGCAGAGGTAGCACCACGGCTGCAGCACCAGCAGCAGCTGTTGTTTAGGGTTTAGGGTTGGGGCATGCAGGAAGGAAAGCAGTTGGGAATGTGAAGGTGTGCTGGCAACCAAACGTGTGCGAGCAGAGCGGACTATTCTTGGTGGTGCTATAAGGGTTCTGACATGCAGAGTGCTTTTGGGCCGACCCAACTTTTCCAGCAGCACTGTATGTCCTACATTGATGTCGGGCTACAGCAGGGGGGAGCGTGGGGAAGGTGCCAGTACTCGGACACTAAACAGGAGAGAGAAGGCGTAAGGATTACGGTAGTAAAGCATGGTGATGGGGAGATATCAAAGCTTACACCAGCAGTTCTTCGCAAGATGTAATTTGTCATGGAATTGGCGCAGTAGACATTGGAACCTAATGCATGGGGTTGCACAGAATTGATGCATTACCCTGGTAACACAAAATTGGTAGAATACACAACAATTAATCTGTTGGAAACAATAAGTCCTAAGTACGCTTCTGTCGTATCAAAACCCAAGGCACCAAGCGAAGCAGTCCCAATCGAAGCATCGAGTCAACCTCGTGCTAGAAAGGCATAGTGCCAGCGTAGCGGAAACGTGTTTGTAGAAAAGAACAAGATAGAAATCTTGCATTGATCATTGAAAAGTAAAAGGATGACACAATGAGTGCTCAATGATGTGACACAGCAGGGTATATATGCATCCAGCTACCCCTCCAGAATGACCCATTCACACCAATAATGGTGTACCAATAATTGTACCCTCTACCCTCCAATAATGCTGACCTCCAATAATTCTGGCCCCTACAATAATTGTAGGACCTGGAAGCTTATAAAGAGGACTACACTAAAACCAAACAGCACACTGGTATACAGTATTCGTTATACTGTATTCGGATTTCCAACACTCCCCCTTGCTGTAGGTTTTAGTGAATCCGATTTCCTTGGAGGATGGGGTGGTCGAGGTGGTATACCACCACTAGGTAGGGGTGCGCCCAAACCAAGTTAGGGTTTGGTGTTGGCCAAGCTGCTTGTCACTGTAGCACCTTTCCCCTCCCAACCTTTGGTGCTTTCAAACTCCAACCAAACCACATGCCTTCACGTTTTCCATTCCCTCCTTCCAATCTCCTCAGTCTAGATCGAGATCTAGAGAGTAGTGGTTGATGCTGAGGAAATCGTAGCAGCTCCATGGCGTAATCTCCTCAAAACCATGGCGGAATGCGCGTATCGTCATGGCAGAATGCCCTGAGCGCACGCCGAATTTCTGAAACCGTAGACTTTACGACACGTGATTGTCAGTGCAGCTGTCTTTTTCGCACGCCTCCTGTGCGATGACGCGAAACCGTAGTGGATGCGTGTCTGCGACGAGTGCAGCTGCGGATGTCGCAAATCGGTAGCGGATAACGCATGGCGTACGGCTGGCGCGGAACTGCATTGGCGGGCGCACACTTCGCGCGATAGAAGTGACGACTTGTCGTTCATCAGCAGCTGTCGATCTGCTGCGCGTCTGCTGCATCATTTTCGTGTCCGCGCTTGCTGCATCTTCGTAGGCCTTTCTCCCCATGCTTTGGCAATCATGCCAAGTTTGCTCAAACTTCACCTATGTTGTTCGGTGATGCTCCCCATACACTCCAGTCGATACACGGTAGTAGCCGGAGTTGCCGAACTTCATCAGCTCGAGGGTTGCGCATGCCGACGAACTCCAAGTATCCCAGAAAACTGTACTCCATACATGCAGAAACGTCCTCTTTAAGTATGTAGTGCACACTAGGTATGCAGAAATGTGCACACCAGGTATGCAACAGTGTCCACACCAGGTATGCAGAAATATTTTCTCCCATGTAGATTCTCCGATCTTCCCTCGCGGTTGTGCCGTTCATCAGCAGTAACCAGTCGTACGATACCGCTCCAGCACGACGGATGACGACCGGCTGCATCCATTCTGCCTGCTCCCCCTGCCTATTGACAACCCTTGGTGAGTAGGTCTTCCCCTTATGCTTCTTGACTCCATGTCCCACTCCTATTCCACCAGACATACTCCACACCCCACCTCCCGCCACCCATGTGCTTGTAGTGATCCGCGTACACAGCTACAAGCACATGAGTGAGTGTGGAGTTAGGTGATGCCATGTTGTGCCGCACCGTTCGAGGTGGCCGCACAGGTGAGTACAACACCAGAATCCTTGACTTGATGATTGCCTTGACCAACCAGCAAATGGCAGGTGAGATGCTGCTTGCTTGGCTTGTCCACCTCATTTCCCACATCATCATTTTCCACGCCTTCCGAAATGGAAACACCAGTCACAGATACGCCATCAGCTGTACCTCCGCTTCCTTCAACTGCACTGACTTCATCAGCTACATCAGCTCCAGGTAAGTCTTGTTTTGCATATTCTGCTCCTTCGCCTTCATGTCCTTCAATGGTCGAGAATGCAGGAACCGAATCCACTACGGACCTGTGGCCTCCTCCCCCTGAAGTCCACACCACACAGTGGGGTGAGACTTCATCCGTATCAACATCATGTGCCGGATTCCGCACGATGCAGGCTTTGTGCGCCAGGCGGTATGTGACAGAGGCATGTGCAGACTTGCCACTCGACTGCATCCCAGGTGTGCGGAAATCCGTGCTCTCATGTTCGTCAATGTGCACACCAGGTGTGCGGAAAAGGGTAACCCCCTCACGATCAACCTGATGCGATGACGCGTCATAACGGGAATGTCCAGGATCATGGGCGGATGTAAGTGCATGCGCATATTGCACCACGAGCACTCCATCCACGTTCTTAGCAAATCCAATCCGCACGTACTCCTCTCCATCTTTCATGGTGACCTCCGTGTCTCCATTAGCAATTGTATTGATGTGCGCTCCCTTTTTCAGCAGCTGACAATAGGAGAGCAGGTTACTCTTCAAGCCAGGTACGTAGAGGACGTCAGTGTACCGAACTGTTGTCCCATCAGGTGCCGTTGCTCTGATCGTTCCTGTCATCTTGCTGCTCAGCTCGCTCCCATTAGCAAGCTCCACATAAACAGGTTCGTCCAGCTCCCTTAACTCTTCAAACCAGCTCTTGTCCGAAGTCATGTGCTGGCTGCATCCACTATCCAGCATCCAAGATGACGCTTTAGCTGGCGGTAAGGTAGCTTGTGACGATCCCATCATTGCAATGCACGTAACAGTACGTTGTTTGTCTTCCCCGGCTGCCCCTTGCTGTTTTGATGCATTGTTGTCACGTTTGGGGCTGCAACTCCTTCGTGGGGAGGACGAACGGCTGTCGCTGGTGTGCAGTTTTGCCTTTCCGCGGGTATGCGGTTCCCACCCTGGTGGTATCCACCCAGGGGGTGCCTTGGTACACTTGAAGAAGGGGTGGCCAGGCTCCTTGCAGTACCAACACACGAGAGATGAGCGACTTGCATCTCCATCCTTGCCATGCGTTTTCTCCCCAATTGACCCCTCCTTCCCGTTATTGCCCTTTGCAGTTGGAGAAGGTGAGCAGTCTCCACGTGCTTGTCCAACCATGCGAGGTGGACGCCGGTCACGGTTATCCTTTGTGATGAGATCGTGATATCTCTGCTCCCGAATCATCATCCGCTGCAAAGTGAAGCTGTCCGTCACGTTGTGCAGCATTGCCGAGTGCCTCATCTCCTCCCAATGCACTGGTAGTCCGGTGAGCAGATTTAAGGTGAAGGTATCTTCATCCACCATCTTCCCCGCGAGTGCTAACTTGTCCCGGATTGCTGTTGCGCGGTTGACGTACTCCTCCACCCTTTCGGTGTTCCCCATTTTCAGGTTGTCCAACTGCTTCAAGAGAGAGACCTTCGCCACCGAATCTTTGGCCTGGTAAGTGTCCATCAAATACTCCCATGCTTCATAAGCCGGGCTGTAGGATTCCTGGAACATGTCTAGCTGTAGTTGAATCGTGGCGCTCACGCTGTGCAATAGGACCCAAAAGGCGAGTGCCGCACGCTGGGAGTAATCCGCTTGTAGCATTTCCAGCCGCCCCATAGCGTCGTCAATGTCACCATCTCCCATGGTAACCGGATACTGGAGGGTCACAAAGAACTCCCACAGATTCGTGACGCGGGCGTTCATACGAAACCGTAGTGCCCATTCGCGGAAATTTGAGCCGTCAAACGGAGTGGTGGTGAATGCCTTGTCCACCGTTGCTCCCACCATTTTGCGTGACAGTCGTTCCTTGTCTTCGTCCGTATATTCACGTGGTGCGGGGTCGAAGAGAGTAGGCATGGTTGACGGTCGAGGTAGCTGTACCGTGCGCCGCATATCTCCATTCTGTCCACCAAGTTGACGTTCCAGCACTTCCACTTGATCCCGTCGCATGACACCACTTGACTGCATTCCGTATCCCATCCGCCCCATGCTGTCCACAGAGTGTGCGCTGATTGGTGGATGATGTGCATGTGGAGGGATGATGTTGTCGCCATGAAGGTGAGACCTGGGCATGGGAAGAACTCCAATGGGATGAGAGTTAGTCGCAAGTCGTCGTAGTGGGGGAGCACCAATAGTGTAGGAGGCAAATCCCACACCTTCCACGCCCACTTCACCATTTCTGTCACCCTGATGCCCAATCTGTCCACTTCTCGTTCCACCAAGCACTGCACTCCGATACTCATCATTCCTCCCCCGTGCTTCCCTTTGCATGGATGATTGAGGTGCGGAATTGGCGATCTCCTCTCCTTGGACGGATGCATCCCTCCATTGGGATGACTCTCCTCCTTGAGGTATGCCCATTTCCCCTTCACCATCAATTCCTGCATGAACATTTGCACGAGTTTGGTTAGTACGTGGAGTGCTTGAATGAGATTGTTCATGGGTGGACGGATTGCTGAACTCATGAGAGAGTTTTGCTCTTGGCTGGATTGTCATTCCAAACTTGTCCCTTAACGAAGCTTGGAGAGTTGGTGGTGCCCTTGCAATCATGCTTTCCAGGTGCTCATGCTGAGCCATGATGGCTTCTTCAAAAGCCGCATATCCAGGATCCACTTCGCCATCGAAGTGCGCCATGACCTTGACAAAACCGTCCACCAAGTGTGCGGTAAACGCGCGGTTGTAACCAACAGCGAACACCAGGTGTACGAAAGCGTAGACCGGGTGTGCGGTACTCCGACTGTATGCGAGTACCTATCCTAACTGTATGCCAGTAAATTCCTGAACCAGTTTTGGCAGCATGCCCCCTAGAGTAGCTCTGATACCATGCTAGAAAGGCATAGTGCCAGCGTAGCGGAAACGTGTTTGTAGAAAAGAACAAGATAGAAATCTTGCATTGATCATTGAAAAGTAAAAGGATGACACAATGAGTGCTCAATGATGTGACACAGCAGGGTATATATGCATCCAGCTACCCCTCCAGAATGACCCATTCACACCAATAATGGTGTACCAATAATTGTACCCTCTACCCTCCAATAATGCTGACCTCCAATAATTCTGGCCCCTACAATAATTGTAGGACCTGGAAGCTTATAAAGAGGACTACACTAAAACCAAACAGCACACTGGTATACAGTATTCGTTATACTGTATTCGGATTTCCAACACCTCGGAGGTTAGGGTAACCGCCTGGAGGTTACGAGAAAGTCAAAGGTCGCTGACCTTTGACTCGACAATCACAGCGCGACAGTTAAGGACACACAACTGACTCGTTACAGAGCAGTTGCCCGAGTCGCACTATATCGAACCGCAACAGCAATACAGTTATCTATCTATTTCCTGTACTCTTATATAAATCCTTGTATTTGCTTGTTTAAATCAATCAACTTTGCTCTCACACACCAGTGCAAGGTCGGTTCAAATTCTTCACTAAACGCTTCCGCTATTACAAGTTTCTACCCAAGAGTTCTCCCTTGCAAAGATCCTAAGGGGCTATCTCAGCCCAACATGGTATGAGAGCAGACAAGGGAAACTCTACTCCTTTTTCAAGACCATTACAAGACATGGCAACAAACAAGGAAAGGAGCTCCCCTAATGGCTCCTCGGGCACTACTCCTACTCCACCGCCAGCCTCTGGCCTGCAGACAGAAGAAGGCACGGCAACAAGACCAAGAGGAACATCAACCGAGACCCCCATGAACCACCCTTCGGACTTTGACCAGAACATGATGGAGAAATTTTTCTCCTTCATGTCCTTCTACGAACAACACCAGCAGTCGGGACCTGCACAAACCCACAACAGCAACAACGGAGCGACACCTTTGAGTCTTGATGGGTCGTCATATGCGCGAGGAAACCAGCAGCAGCAACCTACCTTTGCTCCGTACGAGCGCGGGTCAATCAGCTTCGTACCCCACCCGCAACCCTCACCTGGACAAGAAAGACCACTGAACGCACTTCAAGTTCAGTCGCAGTTTGCACACGTCTTAAAACTGCAAGCGTCAAGACCCTTCGACGGCAAAGACTTCTTTACCTGGTCCTTCGAATTCGAGCTGATGATGGAGGGCGCGCAGATACTCGGCTTCTTCGACGGGTCCCTGCAGTATCCACCCAACGGGACACAATATGAAAAGCAGCAGTATACGTATCAATCAATGATGGCGTATACAATCCTATTGAGGAACGTGACACCAACTCAGCAGCAGAACATTCGCTCTTACCGGACCTTCGGCAACTCGGCGGAGCTCGCGTACAGCCATCTGAAGAACCTGTATCAAGCAACAGACAGTGTAAACCAGAGCAGGTTAATGGCGCAGTTGACGACAGTCGAAATGAAACCAGGAGAAAAAGGACTGGCGTATATCAGCCGATGTCGCGAACTGCGCGACAAGCTGCTTCGATGCGGAGGGTCAATCTCTGAAGACGCCTTCGTGACAGTCATCATTGGTGGGCTTGGTCCTCAGTGGCGCGCCACCAAAGCCATTCTTCGAGCCCACGGAAGAATCTCTGAAGCTGCACTCTGCGCCAAAATACATGCCGAGCAGCAAGATATGGACCTGCAGGAAGAACGACACAGGAAGAAAACGACAGTATCAGAGTTCGCATTCCACACTCAACGACGACACAGCAATTATAACAACCGACAGCAGCAACCGAAGATAGTACCTCCCTTCTGCCACATCTGCAAGACTTCAGGGCACCCGCGTACACACTGCCCGAATCGTCAGCAATCAACGGCACCACAGCGACAACTTCGACCTTCAAGCTCCCAAATGGCTTCAACACAAGCAAGTGCGACGACCACTATTCAAGCTTCAACGACTTCACCCGGACAACCTGCACAAGGAGCAAGAAATATAATCAACTGCATGACGAAGATAACCGATTCGTGAACAACCGAATCACCACCACACTACTCACCGGAAGAAGAGCTTGACAACAGAACGCCTCGCCGTGAGCTACTCCAGCCGAATCCAACGTACGCCGCCATCGCTCAAAGTGAACCGTCCGGCCAAGACACCTGGTTCTTGGACAGTTGCTGCGGGCAACACATGTGCTCGTCCGGGCGTTTCGTACAACGCGAACATCGACTCCAACGGGAAGTGATCATCACGGTTGCCAACAACCAAAACCTGCGCACACGAAGACAAGGAGTGGTACAGCTTCAGTCAAGAGAAACAAATGTCATACTACACATGTCTAAGGTACTCATCGCTGAAGGACTCGGCTACAACTTACTGAGCGTTAGCCAGTTGATGGCGAAAGGAATTCATCTGGAAGCCGACAGCACGACCCAGGAGTTCAAACTTTACCACGGGAGAGGCGGTCTCTACATCGGGAAAGCAGTGCTGAAGAACAACGTCTTCGTCCTCGACTTCGTTCCTGACCTGGGCACTGCAGACAGCGACGCCATCGTGAATTTCACTGACTGGACACACCCTCCGGATCTCGACCCCGACTTCAGCCCAGGAGGCTTCTGGTACTCGCACACCATTCCTGAAGCAGAACAAACACGAGCATTAGCAACAATTCGAAAATCGGCAGCAGCAGCAACAACATCGGCAGCAGCAACAACATCGACAGCAGTAACAACATCAGCAGCAACAACATCGGCAGCAGCAACAACATCAGCAGCAGCAGGAACAACGACACCAGTCACAGTCGACGAAGCACCACCAACACCCGCGCAACAGCTGAATCCGACCCAACGTGAAGTCCACCGAAGCGCCAACCTCGTCGCCAGCTTTTACTCCAACTCCGACGCATATCAGCGTTCACCTGGACACCGCGCCTCTGAAGAGATCTGGCACGCACGCACAGGACATCCAAGCAACACGGTTTTGAATAACACGATAAGAGCAGGAGTCCTCGACAAAGACTCTCTACTTTTACCCGATGGCAGAGAACTCCAGAAGGCACGAGGGACTTGCCTTATATGTCCCGAAGCTGACTTACCTCATCGACCGTTTGTTTCACATCACAACCCGAGCGCTCCAGCGTACGCACCACTCGAAAAAGTCTACAGCGACATCCTCTACAATCGCGAACCAGGACAAGTCAACTTCAACTACACCATTACCTTCATCGACGCCGCCACTCGATACGTCTGGCATCGCAACCTACCCAGCCGCGACATGGCGCTCGCAGCATTCGCCGCCTGGCTACCGATAGCAGAGAGAGAGTCTGGAACACAAATGAAAAATTTCCAGTCAGACGGAGGTGGCGAGTACACCTCTCACCGCTTCAAGCAGTTCTTGGCGGAAAGGGGGATCAAGCAACTCCTCTCCCTTCCCTACGCACATCAGCAGCAAGGTGTTGCAGAACGACTGAACAGGACCCTGCTGAACAGCATGCGCAAACTGCTACGTGGCATGCGGCTACCCAACCACCAGTGGCCAGCAGCAATGGACCACGCTGTCATGCTGCACAACTTGTTGTCGTCGTCGTCACTCCCGAACAACGCATCACCGCATCTGCTGTGGACAGGGAAGCAGGGCAGCACGAAAATGTTACGAGTTTTCGGGTGCATGGTACAGTACAGACCCCCAGAAGCACGAGCGGGAAGATTTTCGCAACGGGCACAGTGGGGACTACACCTCGGCATCGAGAAAAATTACAACGCATGGAGAATCTTCGACGTCCACACAAAGGAAACAGTAGCAGCACGTGACGTGATCTTCTACGAAAGACTCACCCTTCAGACGTACCTCGCCAACTTGCACGAGAATCGGGACCTCACCAGTGGTTTTCGTGGTGACCGAGCCTTCGCGTCAGCAGCGGATGAAGCAGACTGGGACGAGCAGAATGTTGACAACGCATCGGCAGACGCCGGACCTCTCCCGTACTGCTCCGTCAACGTGCCCATGGACGAAGAAAATCCTCGCGACAGTAACAACGCCGAAGTCTTCTACCACTTCGCCGACACCGGTTACGTAACACCTGCAACCGTCAACACAAATGAAGCAGAAAGGATAGGACCGGATTTCATCCCTGATCCAGAAGCGGGAGACGAAGCAGCTTATCCCGAGGATCCAGAACTCCCTCGATACTCACAGACTGGGCTGCAAATCCTCGGCCTCGTCACCGCAGTCCACGGGAACACACGCAGCTCGCTTCCTAAGGAGCCTGCAACGGTTCAGCAGGCTCTGGGGGGGGAATACAGGGAGAAATGGCGTGAAGCCATGGATAGAGAACTGAAGGCATTAGAGGAACGCAACACTTGGAAGGTTGTTCCCGTAAGCGTGGCACGGAACAAAACCATCCTTACCGGGAAATGGGTCTTCCGCATCAAGACGAAAGCAGACGGCACGATCGAAAAATTCAAAGCACGCTGGGTCGTACGTGGATTCGACCAAGAGCAAGGACGAGACTTCACCGAGACCTTTGCTCCAGTCAGCCGCCACACGTCACTCCGAATTCTCCTCGCCATTGCCGCCATGAAGAAGAAGAAGTTACGGCAGATCGACGTCGCAAATGCCTTCCTCTACGCACCTGTGGATGCAGAAATCTATGTCGAGCTCCCGCACGGTTCCCACGGCGAACCCAACCGAATCTGTCAACTACTTAAGTCGCTCTACGGGATCAAGCAGGCACCGCGACTGTGGCAGCAGTACCTGCACGCCCATCTCATCCGCATCGGCTTTAGTCAACTGCCTCACGACCAAGGCATGTACCGCCTCACTAAGGGAAGCGACTACGTTCTCCTGATCGTCTACGTGGACGATCTCCTCTACATTGGGTCAACCGACGGCATCGCCACGTGGTTCGAAGGAGAGCTCCAGAAAGACCTCACGCTCACGGTCTCCTCCACCGTTACACAGTACCTCGGGCTCAACATCCGCGAAGAAGAAAACGCCATCTATCTAAGCGCCGAGAAATACGCCGACACCATCGCGAAACGCTTCAGCCTCACACCAAACGCCATCTCCACGCCTTACCGCTACACATCAGGAACCGAGAAGGAACGAACTACTCTACTCAAGCCCGCCGGCATACGCGAGTATCAGAAGAAGCTCGGATGCCTGCTATTCGCCGCCGTCACCTGCCGTCCTGACTTATCCTACTCCGCAAGTCAGCTCGCCACCTATCTCAAGAAACCTGAAGCTGAACACCTGGCGGAACTTGATCGCGCTCTCCACTACTTCGTCAGCACCGCGACGATCGGGCTAACCTACCACAAGAGCGCAGCTACACCGACTAAGCTAATCGGCTACGTCGACGCCGATCACGCCGGCGACACCGACAACAGGCGCTCACGCACCGGCTATGTCTACCGCCTTGAGCCTATCGGTCCTATCTCCTGGCAGACGAGCAAGCAGGAGTTAATCGCACTATCTTCAGCAGAAGCAGAATATATTGCACTCTGCTCAGCCACCAAGGAGGGACTTTACCTTCGCGAACTACTGGAAGAAGCGAAGCTAGCCGAGTTACCCAGCTTCACCGTGTTCTGCGACAACCAGTCAGCAATTCGCATCGCCAACAAAAACGGCTTCGCAAACAGGACGAAACACATCGCCCTGCGCTATTTCTTCGTGAAGGACGAGATAGAAAAAGGGAAACTCGATCTGTCATACTGTCCAACATCCGAGATGGCAGCCGATTACTTGACCAAGAAACTCGGCAAGCAGAAGTTCGAATACTGCATGATGCTGACTGGACAAGGCCACGTCACCAGCAGTAACACTCCAGAAGCGAAGGGGAGTGTTGGAAACAATAAGTCCTAAGTACGCTTCTGTCGTATCAAAACCCAAGGCACCAAGCGAAGCAGTCCCAATCGAAGCATCGAGTCAACCTCGGAGGTTAGGGTAACCGCCTGGAGGTTACGAGAAAGTCAAAGGTCGCTGACCTTTGACTCGACAATCACAGCGCGACAGTTAAGGACACACAACTGACTCGTTACAGAGCAGTTGCCCGAGTCGCACTATATCGAACCGCAACAGCAATACAGTTATCTATCTATTCCCTGTACTCTTATATAAATCATTGTATTTGCTTGTTTGAATCAATCAACTTTGCTCTCACACACCAGTGCAAGGTCGGTTCAAATTCTTCACTAAACGCTTCCGCTATTACAAGTTTCTACCCAAGAGTTCTCCCTTGCAAAGATCCTAAGGGGCTATCTCAGCCCAACATGGTCAACAATCTCCTGATCAAACATCAACGCCTCTGCACCGCATCCTTTACTCCATATCAGAACAACAGGGTTATCCTTTGTATATAACATATTGAATAAAAATGTATGTTGTTGTAAACCACAATGACTGGGTCCTTTTACTTAAAAGGAATCCAAGTAGCATTTATTTGTAGTCCATGCAAAAATGCAACGATGTTTTAGTGATGATTGCAATGCTCATTTGCGGTGTGTTTCTCACTACTAGTAAGGGACCGGATGACCAGTGCCGGGGACTTGCGGAATGGTTCCATGATTGCGTGTTCTTGGAAGCTGCGCCGTGTCAACGGCGCAAGCATTCCCCCTCAACCTCCTCGTTTCACGAAAATTGGACCCCCATCACCGGCGGCAACGCGCCGCCTGCGGTGTTGACGGAGAGGCGCAGTGAATGGGCTCCCTGCCTGCTGCGAGTCGGCTCAAGTCAGCGAGTGTGTGTTGTACACCGCAGAGTCGCAGACAGGCGTTGTTGCGTTGCGACTCGCCCGTGGAGGAATCCAGGTTTGCGCAAGGACGACGACGAACGCCTGGTTGACTTCGTCCAATACTCAACGCCAAAATATTGTCGCAGGTTCAAATTCACACGGACTTGGGGAAGACGGTCATGTCACATGATTGCACCATCCATTTTCGAGCGCTCCACTCTGTGCAGGCAGCGGGGGGGCGAGGGGAGGGGAATGTCTGTGCAGGCGGAGCGCGCAACTCGCACCATTATCAAGGCGCAACATAGCCAGCTACAGAGGCAAAGGGAATGAGTAACCAATCTAAATCCCGCGCACCGGATACAGGGATCAAGCATGTCAGTGCAAGGACATGACACACGAGGAAACCAAGCCTTGTGCTCGTGTCCCTCCCCTCTGCCTTAAAGCCCGCGTCTCAAATTGCGGGCCGCGAGGGTCAAGTTATTAAAACTTGACGAAGTTGAGTGTCCAAGCTTTTGAAAGTCACGCACTTGCAATTTGGAACTTTCGAAGACAGATTCACTCACCAGGGGGAAAAACCGAGGGTTGGCTGGGTCTCGCGAAAAGAACGAACCTAGACGAAATCGGAAACTCTCGCCAAAGCCCACACCAGAAAAACTCCCTCTGGTCAACTTTTAAAAGCATGAACAATTTGGGCCGCCGGCTTTAACAGAGCAATTCCTATCAGCCACCCTGGAATTGAGCTTCCCAAGGGAGGCACCTCCCACCTAGGTGTTTGTCCCGTCACGTGTTGAGCACTGACTCAACTCACAATTTACAATACATCATGCAGAGGCTTTGAGTTCAGTTGTTACTTGTTCGCAGCTGGCGATTTACAATTTACTTACTAGCTCGTCCATATGCTGGGAAAATATGGTAGACGTTTCATCCGAGGAGTTGTGAGCAAGAGCTGTAATTCGCGAACCTGTTCTTCCTTCTCGTTGTTGTCACGTGCGATCCGATGTCAGAAGGGCGTGGGAAATTATACACCATGAGCTCCACCTGCGTCTCGGGAGTAGGGCCTCATCGGCCCACCCTGTCGGAAGCAGCAAACGCACGCGCAGCAACGTGGCACAACGTGTTAGCGAACGCGTCAATACTCTTGCTGCTTCTGACTGTTCCCTTAACCGCGAGCGCCGCGGACTGGGCGACGATTGGAAAGAAGCTGGATCCAACGGGTCAGATCCTGGCGTCCTGGATGAACGGTGGTAATCCTTGCGCCGACCCTCCTTTCCTAGTAAGACGAGACGCTTGGTTTGGGACGGAGTGATGAATGATGATCTGCTGCGCAGTGGCTCACAACCAGGACCACACACACACTGTTTGCCCTTTCCGTTCTTCTGACAGCAGTTTCTGTTAGAATCTACCGAGTTTAAGCTGCTCCTTTACACTAGCACTCCTTCCTCCCACTCGTCCTCCCCGGCTTCTTTCTCCGCAGGGCGTGCAGTGCGACTCAGAGGGGCGCGTGCAGTCCATCTCGCTGGTGAATCGCGACCTCGTCGGCAGCGTGCCGGACGAGCTGTCGCAGGTGAACGAGCTGATCAGCCTGAACCTGGACCAGAATAAGCTCACGGGGGTTATTCCCAACACGCTTAATAACCTCGTGCACCTGCAATCCGCGTCGATATGCTGCAACCTGCTCAGCGGGCAGATCCCGGACTTGAGTCCCATGACAGCGCTCAACCTGCTGCATCTCGATGGCAACTTCTTGCAAGACGCCATTCCTGAATCTCTTGCCAATCTACTCCAGGTAATGATCGTCTTCATCCATTTATTTATTTATAGAGTCTCGACTCATCTGCGACTATCATCTCGTCTCCGTTCTTTCACACCCCGTCTGGACTCCCGTTTCTCGTCCAATCTTCGTGCTTCTGAGTAACCAACTGCCTATGCTTTTACCCGCTTTCGCTTTTTTGTCCATCGCTCGCCGTCACTCCGCTTCCCTTACCCTCCCGCTTTCCCTCGTTCGCCTTGTCTCTCCTGCCGCGCCGATTCCCCAGCTTAAGGACCTTCAGCTGAACAACAACCACCTGTCGGGTACAGTGCCTTCCGTGCTCGGCAATCTCCAGGCGCTCACCGTGCTGCGCCTCGACCACAACTACCTCAGCGGCACGCTGCCGTCCTCGCTGTCGTGGCTCGCCACCACCCCCAACGCCGTCTTTAACTTCACCGAGAATCTCTCCGACTTCTGCGGGCCCGCAGGGCTCGGCGTTCCGGTAAGCACTTGACGGCAGTGGAAAGTGGTGCGGCGAGAGCGGAGTGTCGACGTGTGCGTTTTTTCTTCTTCTTTCTGACACGTCTGCAAAGTATTGGATGGAAACGTCACCGCTATCATCTTATAACCTTCGTTTGCCTGCGAATCGTTGTGCCATAACTTCTCCCCCTCCCTTCCCCCCAACACCAGCTCTGCCCCGACGATCCCAATTACGTTCCCCCCGGCACTGCTGCGCCTCCATCTGCGCCTCCCTCCGAAGCACCGCCGTCCAGCCCCTCTCCGTCTCCCGTCCCCCCCGCCCCCCCCGCCCCCCCCGCCCCCTCCGGCGGAGAAGCGCCCCCGTCCAATCCTCCTCCCGCACCTACCCCCGACTCTTCCGGATCGTCAAATTTATCTCCATCCGATTCCGCAAGCGGTGGTGGCAACAGCTCCAGCAGCAACAGCAGCAGCAGTAGCGGCGGGGGCGGAGTTAGCATAGCGGTTATCGCGGGCGTGGCCGGGGGCGTTGCGGCTCTTTCGGTGATGGGGTTGTTCGCGTGCTACTGTCTGCGCGCGCGCAAGCGGAAGACTGTGGTTAACGCCGCTGCGGGCGGGGCGGCGGGCGGGACGGGAGAGGCTGCGGAGATGATGGAGAAAGGGCAGGTCGCCGCTATGGTTCCTGGCAAGGCAAGTACAGGGTGCAGAGGGTTATGTCGGTTGCTTGATGTGGGGAGTCGATGCAAACGGGAGAAGTGAGGCATGAGGAGAGAGCGGTAAATGGGTGGAATAAGGCCGGGAGTTGCAGAACGGAGGGAGAAAACATTGGTAGTGGGGGTTGAGGCGAGCAAAAGAAAGGGGTTGTTTCTTCGCATTCAGCCCTGCACACGAGCAGCTTTAAACTTTTACTTGCTTTTTGATGTGAATTTGTTTCTTGTGCTCTTGACAGGGCGGGAGCGCGGGCAAAGCGGGAGCAGCGGCGCGCATTGCGTCCATCAAGAAAGCGAGCGCAAGCGCAGAAGGCGGAGCCAGTGGTCGCAGGGGCGTGGGAGGGTCTGGTCGCGGTGGTGCAGACGCAGCACCCGGAGCGGTGGACATCGGTGCTGGCGCGCAAGCCAACAGCCGGCCATCGCCAATAACGATAACGGTTGAAAAGGCAGGGGCAGCAACGGGAGATGTCACAGCGCCGTTGATTTCCGCTACTGGGGGAACAGCGTCTGGCGGAGGGGGGGGAGGCGCAGGAGCAGCGGCGGGGGCAGTAGCAGGCGTTGCTGCTGCCGCCGCAGCTGTTGGCGTGGGCGCGGCTGTAGCAGCAAGTCAGGATAAGCGGAAGAGCAGTCCCAAGGAGCCGAGCAGCATCCGCGGAAGCAGCAGCGCTCGCAGCAGCACGGATGGGGAGGAGGGTGGTGGAGCGAGTGCAAGTGGCAGAAACGGACGTCCCTTGCCGCCCGGGATGAGTTGGTCTAAGGGCAGCGGGAGGAAGTTTGTGGATGAGAGCGACGAGGAGGATAACCTGTCCAATCAGAAATTCTTCCCGCCCCCACCGCCCCCGCCTCTTATATCCCCCCCATCCTCATCTCCGCCCTCCGCCTCTAAAGCCTCCGCCGCCGCTGCAGCTGCTGGTGGTGCTGGTGGTGCTGGTGGGGGAAAGTCACCTTTCACTCCCCCGCAGCCCCTTCCTCCCCTGACGTCCACCCCCTCGTCTGTTGCTGCCAGCTTGGAGAAGCAGTCGTCTCCTCGTCCGCCTCTTCCGCCCCCTCCGTCGTTCGGCCATAAGCAGCCTGCGTCCCCTCGTCGACTGTCTGGGGATTCTCCCAAAGCTGCTGCTGACGCTTCTGCTGCAGTAGCGTCTGCTGCTGGGCCTGGTTCTGGAACTTCGTCTCCTGGTGCTGTCACTGGCGCTGGTGCTGGCGGTGCTTCGAAGGCAGGTGGGAATACTGCTGCGGCGGCGGCGGCGGTCGCGGCGGCAACAGCTGCAGTTGCTGCCGCGGGCGCCGCTGCCTCGAGTCCCAAGGCCCGTAGCTCGTCTCCGAGTCGCCCCGCTGTGGTGATTCCCCCAGTCGTCCCGCTTCCCACGCTCAAGTCCCTGAATTCTGGGAAGAACCCGCGGGGTGCCTTGGGGCTGTCCGGTGCATCTGGTGCTGCAGCAGGCAATTCGGAAGGAGACGCGGCGGATAGGAATAGGGGCAAGGAGGCAGAGAGGGGCGGGGAGAAGGGAAAGGCTGGGTCAGAGAAGCCTTCGGCTCCTGCTGCAGTGGCGGTGGGAGTGGCGTATGGCAACGCGGGGAGAGCCCTGAGAGCGGCTGATCTAGATCTTGACGAGAAGGGCGCGGGTGGATCCGCCACGGGGGATGGCAGCAGCGTAGGGGGAGACGACGACGGCAGTGACACGGGAGGGGCTGCGGGCAGCGGCGCTGCTGCATCCGCCGCTGCTGCTGCCGGGGGTGCTGGTGCTGGGTTGGGCCGCGCTGGGGTGTCTCGAGGAAAAGCAGGATCAGGGCGAGAGCTTGGCAGTCCTGGTGCTGGGGGCGGGGGCACGTGGGCGGGGGGGTCAGACGCAGCGTCTGAGGCGTCAGAGGAGAGCGGCAAGGGCGGGTGGGAGCGCGCGTTTTCGTTCTCGGAGCTGGCACTGGCGACGAACGACTTTGGGGCGCGTGGGCAGCGGAACGTGGTGGGGCAGGGGCGCAATGGGACGGTGTACAAGGCGAGACTGCCGGATGGCACCACTGTTGCTGTCAAGCGGCTCAGCAATAACAAGTATGTGCTGTCGCTCTCATGGGCCTTCCTTCCATCCTGCCCCTCTCTTTTTTCCGTTTGGAGTGTTTTTCGGCCCTTGCTGTTGTCGCTCCGTCGTTTCCCACCGTCTCCTGCTGGCCCTAGTCCCCGCTTACGCTCCCACTTTCCTGACCCTCTTCCCACCCTCCCTCCCGCTCTCCCCCTTCCCCTCCCTCCTGACCCTCCCCGCTGTTACCGCGCCCGCTGCGCGCGCCACCAGTCCGGACCAGACAGTGCGCGAGTTCCGCTTCGAGGCGGACGCCATGGCGCACGCGCGGCACCCGAACGTGGTGGCGCTGCTGGGGTGCTGCGCGGAGGGCGACGAGCGCATGCTCATCAGCGAGTTCGTCCCCAACGGCTCTCTCGAGCTCTGGCTGCACGGCGCGGGCGCGGGGGGCGGCGCGTTCGGCGCGGGCCCCGCGGAGCCCATGGAGTGGCCGCTGCGCGTGCATGTGGCGCTGGGATGCGCGCGAGGGTGAGTGCGGTGCTGTGGGGTCCTGTGTGTGTGTTTGTTATGGTGGCTTGTGTGTATGTGAACTGGTTCTGTATGTGTGTGCGATTGGGAGTTTAAGCAAACCACTTCACACCTTGCAACCCTTTCCTTCCCCTACATCTCTCCCCGCCCTCGCTCTATCCTCTCCCGTCCGTGCCCTCTGCTCTGGCAGTCTGGCATACCTGCATGAGGGCACGGACGTGCGGGTGGTGCACAGGGATGTGAAGGCCAGCAACGTGCTGCTGGACGCGCAGTGGAACCCCAAGCTGGGCGACTTTGCACTCGCCAAGATCATGGCCAAGGAGCAGACGCACGCTGCCACTCGCGTCGTCGGCACGTACGGGTGAGTCCTCATCGCCAGTCCCTTATCATCCTTGTCACCTTCAGATGTATATGCTTCGAGGATAGGTCTCGGCTTTGCTTCTTCTGCCACACCCTGTAGTTGGCTGTTGTGTTCCAGGGCCGTGTTTTGTCTCCGTCTGTCCACTTGGTCCAGGTGGACTGCTGGTCACGGGCAGAAGAACTTACCTCTGCACCACTTTTTCTCTCGCAACCCTCTTCCCCGCAGCTACGTGGTGCCAGACTACCTGAACACGGGCATTCTCACGGAGTGAGGTCTCTTACTCAATCACTGAAAAACACCCTTCCTCTTCCCCCATCTCTACCTTCCCTACTCACTCCTCCTGCAGGTACGTGGCGCCAGAGTATCTGAACACGGGCATTCTCACGGAGCGCAGTGACGTGTACAGCTATGGCGTGCTGCTGCTGGAGCTCGTCACGGGCCGACGCCCCATCGATAACCACCTGCCGCCCGAACAGGTAGAGGGGAAAGGGAGAGAGAAGGGGATGGAGTGAGAGGGAGATGGAAAGGGGGTTTGGTGGGCTTGCTTTGCTGCTGGGGCTGCTGGGTTGTGGTGGTCATGCATGGAGAAGAGCCTTGGGAATTGTGATGTGGCAAACTCAGCTGCTCATGTGCTGCTTACAGTCGAGCTGCTGCGAGCTTCTTTGCTGTTTGGCTTCTTCAGCCCGCCCCCACACATCCTCCACCTAGCCGTGGCTCATACTCACCCCACCTCTTTTCACTCCCTCTGATGTTGCCATTGCCTGTGATGGCAACGCTGCGATGAACACTGCCACAGGTGGACGTGGTGCGGTGGGTGAAGCGGCTGGCAGCAGAGGAGCGAGTGGGCGAGGCACTAGACCCGCGCATAGCGGGCACGGTACCGGCAGACGATGTGGAGTACGTGGTGGGCATCGCGCTGCGCTGCATCGATGCTAATGCGCTCAAGCGCCCGCGCATGAAGCAGATCGTGCACATGCTCGAGAGCGAAGACCCAGCGCTGGTGGGTTGAGTGAAAAGGGTATCTGGTTTTGCGTGGAGTCAGGGAGGGGTTGTGGGCTGGGGTGGGGTTGAGGGTGAGTTTGTTCTGCAGTTTGTCCGTGCAAGTGCTGGTTGAGGCTTGTCCATGTGCATGCTCTGTTTGCAGTTGTGCTGCTGCTGCTGCTGCTGTCTGCAGTGTGCTGCGCCTTCTCCACATTTTCTTGCTTGCTAACTTGTATCTTAGCTCAAATCACTCAACCAGTCAATACTTTTGTCCTCCCATGTGCTGCACTGGCAACAACAGAGAGACGGCTGGGTGGCAAAGAGGCCGACTCCTGCTAGTGCCAAGGCGCTACGTGATTCCAGTCCCTCATGGTACCACCGCAACGCTGCCTCAGACTCCCCTGCAGCACCCTCCTCCGCCATGGCGATTTCCCGAGCCAGCCCTCGAAGCTCCAGCCCCCGGTTCGGCGGGGCAGGTCCGGGGATCCCTGCGCCTGGTTCGGCGCGCGCAGCCGGCACGAGGCACACGGACATGCTTCGCTCGGGCAGCCCGAGGAATTTCGTCGGCGGCGCCACGGGCAGCAGCCCGAAGGCAGCGGATATTGGCGGGATGATTGCGTCAGCTGCCATGAAAGCAGGTGTGGTGGGTGGAAGTCCTCGAGCAGGTGGGTATATAGGGTACAGCCCCACTAGAAGCGGAGGGGCGGTACCAGTTTCACCCCCATCAGCCAGGAATGGCGGTGGTGGTGGTGGTGGTGGTGCTTCTGCAGGGGGACGATCAGCAAGGGTGGGTGCAAGCCCACCAAAGGTTCCTGCTTATGCACAGGGAGGAAGCCCCTCTGCTGCCCGGCTTGGTGGTGTGGGAATGGGAGCTGGAGGGATGAGGGGAGGCAGTCCAGGGGGTGCAGGGTACAGAACTGGCTCCAGTCCGAATGCGCCATTGTATGGGGTGGGTTCCGGAGGGGTGTATGGGCAAGGAGGGTCCGGCAGGGGTGGGGATGGTGGCGGTTCTGGTGATGGCATTATTTCAAGTCATGCAATGAGTATATCCACGACAAGGGGATTGGGAGGCTGGAGTAGGCGGTAGGGTTAGCATTGAAGATTGACTGGGATGATATGGGAGACACGAATTTCAGATCTCAGGATTAATGCTTGGGTTCTTGCTTTGCTAGGGACAATTAGTCCATTTCTGCTGATTATCCTTTGTAGTGCTGTATTTGTCTGAAATACAAAGGCTTGTCTTTTATGATAAGTCTCTCGGTCTTGTACATGTAGGGTCTTGGTAATGTCGCGATAACAGCCATCCTTTTTCGAGCGCACGTGAAGCAGCCAACAGAGCAAGTGGTTCGATTTGCGAGAACCAGCGCACAGCTGGACCTTGGCAGTGTGAATCCAGCTCAGCCTTGCCCGCGTGGAGCCCTTACAATACATTTTGAATCAGCAATGCTGTGGATATGCCTACGTATGACGTCGAACGTCAACGACCTGCGCGCAATGGTATCTGTCAGCTGTATCATGCTGGCACGGCGCGCTCCAGCATGCTGTGATTCTCGACTCGCCAGACCACCACGTCATCACGGATTTACTCCGCAATTTGCCCCTCCTCCGCCATGTGCCCCCGGTCCCTCTGCTTCATGCCATCCCATTTCTCAATGCCAATGCCGGCGCAAGTTCTTATTGCTCTAACGTGCCGCATTTCTTGCATCGAATTCCAGATTTTCTACCAAGCCAAGAATCAGACAAGCTAACTCAGAACGCTAGTAGCTCCTTTTTCATTACTACCAGTTTCTATATTTTCAAGAGCAACGTGTCCAGCATTTTTTCCTAGCTTCCGAAGCTCGCGCTATCGTCAACCCAAAGAAGCACTATCTCGCACAGTTGCAGATACTTCTTCCTCCAGGCACCTCTGCGTCTTCTCCCCTTCCTCCGCCTCCTCCCTGTCTTCCCTTAACCTCCTCTCATTCCCTCCTCCTCCTCTCCTTCCTCTCTTCGGGTCAAGCGAAAACAAGAAGAAGCCTCACGTGTCGTGAATCACGCGCACGCGTGGAGAGTCGAGAGAACGAGCAATGGCGCAGCCGCGCAAGTTCCTGGTGGCGGTGGACGACAGCGAGGTGTCGGCGTACGCGTTCACGTGGGCCATCACCAACCTCTTCCGCCCCGCCGACTCCGCGCTCGTGCTCACCGCCAAGAACTACGCGCCCGACATGCCGCTGCCCACCGCCGATATCGCCGCTGGGGGTGCGCGCAGTTTACTCGAACGCTTTTTTTCCGCTTTGCTTGTTACCTGCTGCTATTCGGTTTTCATCAGTTCTGTATCCTGCCACTGCTAGTACCGCCGCTCTGCCGCCCATCCCCCTCCTTCTCCTCCCCCGCTTCCTTCTCCGCGCCTCAGTATATTCTCTTCTCTCATCTTCTTCTCTTCTCCCTCTCCTCTTCTCCTTCTATCTTCCCTTCTTTCTCCTTTGTTTCCCGCTCGTCGCATCTTTTCCTTCTCTCCTTGTGGGCGCGGGCGCGCGGCAGGCGAGTACGCGGTGCCGCTGGTGGCGCCAGTGTCGCCGGAGGAGCAGCTGGCGGTGGAGGAGCGCGCGCGCGCGCTGGTGGACAAGTACATGCGCCAGTGCGAACAGGCCAAGGTGACGTGGACTGTGGCGTGCCACGTAGACTGTAGCCCACGTTGACGTGGACCGGGGGCATTGGTTTGGGTAATGAATAAAACCACCAGCTGTCTTCAATCAATTTTATCAATTTGAGAGATGCATATAGATTCTCTCTCTCTCTCTCTCTCTCTCTCTCTCTCTCTCTCTCTCTCTCTCTCTCTCTCTCTCTCTCTCTCTCACACACACACACACACACACACACACTCACACACACACACACAGACACACACACGCACCCACTCACTCACTCACTCTGGTGCGCTCTCTCCCACGCTCACTCACTCGTTCTCAATCCGTCGCAGGTGGTGAGTGAGGGCGAGGTGGTGCAGGGCGACCCCGGGCCGCACATCGTGAGCGAGGCAGCGCGCGTCGCGGCGGACGCGCTCGTCCTGGGCAGCCATGGCCGCGGGATCCTCGGCAGGTGCGTGGGGGAGGAGCGCAATGGGGAGATGGCCGGGCAGGAGATGGAGATGTGGGGGAAGGATGGGTGGGGAAGGTGGCGGGGAGTTGCCAAGAAGAGAGATTGGTGTCCCTTTTCCTCTTGGGACGGCTTGTGGTGATGAACATGTTGTGGCCAGAAATGGGATTGGCGCATTGGCAGCTGACAGAAGAAAGGGCGCTCAGCTGGTTATGTAATTTGAGTCAAATCCTCGGCAATATGTTCTCATGCTGGCTCGTTTGTGTGGTGTGCGCTGATGCGGCATGTGTGCAGGACCTTTCTGGGCAGCATTAGTGACTATGTGCGCCACCACTCCACCGGTATGCTGCTCGCTCTCTGCTCCACACTCTCGCCTCCTCACTCTCGCCTTCTCACTCTCGCCTCCTCACTCTCTCTCTCCCCCTCACTCTCTCTCGTCGACCTCCCCTCCCTCCTTACTCTTTTCTCTCTCCTCCCTCCTCTCGTCTCAAGCGCTCGTCACTCCACTCACGCCTCTCGCGCTCTCCCCTCCCTTCCCTGTCCCTCGTCTTCCCCTCTGTCTCCGCCCGCATCGTGTCCCCCTCCTCCCCCCACCTCTTGCACCTAACCCCACCTCCGCCACCTCCCCCTGTCCCCAGTGCCGGTGGTGATCGTGCGGCAGCCCAAGGCGGGGGAGGCGGCGCACGACGCGCTCACGAGCTCGGGCATGGCGCGGCGGATCGTTGTCGCCGTGGACGAGAGCAGTGAGGTGCGCACTATGCGGGGTCGGAGAGGGAGGGGGCGGAGAGAGAATGGGGGGAAAGGGACGGGGAGGGGGAGAGGAACGGGGAGGAGGGGAGGGCGTGCGGGCGGGATGTGATAATGATGACCAACGATACGCAACGCTGAACCGCTTGTTAACCCTCTCTGTGACCCTTCCTTAATTCTCTTAACCCTTCTTTAAACCCGCGGTAACCCCCCTTGCGTGGGTGGCGGCAGGCGGAGTTCGCGTTCGCGTGGGCGATGCGGCACGTGGTGCGCGACGGCGACCGCCTCACGGTGCTGCACGTGCAGAACCCCATCGCCGCGCCCACCTCGCTCGGCATCGGTACGCCCGCCTGGCCTCGCATGGCTTCGCATGGTTTCGCATGGGTTCGCATGGGCTGATGTAGGCTACTGGCCTGGGTTCTTCCGGCTTTTTCAATCCCCGCGCGCAATTCCATTCGCAATCGCATCTTGATGCCCTGTGTTCCCCCCGCCCCGCCCCGCCCCTTCCCTCCCTGTGCTTGCGCGCTTGCCGTGTGGGCAGCAGACTGGTCGGACCAGTTCGGCATGGGGACGTGTGCATGCCGCCTTCTGAGAAGTCTTACAAAACGCATCTTGATGCCCTGTGTTCCCCCGCCCCGCCCCGCCCTGCCCCGCACCTGTCCCCGGCAGCAGACCAGTTCGGCATGGAGGACGTGTACATGCCGCCCAACACGAGCAACCGTGAACTTATCCGCAATTGCATCCGCACCCCTTGTGTTCTCCCCGCCCTGCCCCGCCCCGCCCCGCCCCGCCCTGCCCCCCACCTGTCCCCGGCAGCAGACCAGTTCGGCATGGAGGACGTGTACATGCCGCCCGACACGAGCAACCGCGCCAACGTGCGCGCACTGGACGACAGCGAGAAGCTCGTCGAACGATTCATGGGGCTCGTCGCCGCTAGCAGCAAGGTGGGACGCAGGGGGAGGGGGGGTGGGGGTGAAGGGGGGTTGAGTGGGGGAGAGGGGGAGGAAGGGGGATGGGGGGATGAGTGGGGAGGAAGAGGGGTGCAGGGGAGTAGAGGGGGGTTGGAGTCATTTATTTGCCGGTTTTGTGCAAATTCGTTTTGCCCTCACGTGCTTGAGTTTCTCCTGTTTCTCATACCTTCTCTTGCCATGCATTGCCTTGCTGAATCCTGGATGTGGTGTGGTGTGGTGTGGTGTGTGATGGGATGGGATATGACATGCATGGGTGGCGTGGCGTGGTGTGGTGGTGGTGGTGGTGCATGTGTGCACGTGTGCATGTGTGCACCACACTGCCGTCACACAGGCGGAGTGCGAGGGCAGGGTGGTGATGGGTCCCACGGAGGAGCGACTGGTGGAGGAGCTCAAGCAGCTCACCGCTGACCTGGCTGTCGTTGGCACGCGCGACCACGACGTCATCTCCCGGTGCGTGCACGTGAATGTGTGCATGTGCATGTGTATGTGTATGTGTATGTGTGCAGAAGAAATGTGGCCACTCGGGACTCATATGCAGCGCAATGAGAGGAACATGCGCCCGACGAAAAGGATCAGACGAGGAAAGCACGTAGTATCTCTCCTAACTGATTTCCAACACATTTGTGAGCTTCAGGTTCAACTTTGCTTCCGTCTCCTGCTCTTTCCTAACCTCCATTCCCCCTTTCCTCCTCCCCTTTGGACCCTCCTTTCTTGGCCCATCCCTCACAGCACGTTCTTGGGAAGCGTCAGCGACTATCTCGCACACAACTGGTAATCACCCTCTCCCGCTTTTCCTTCGATCCCCAGCACCACGCCTCGTGCCCATAACTCCTCTTTCCTGATTCCACTCCTCCCTCGACCACCTCACACCGCTCCCTTCCTCTTCGTTCCACTCCCTCCTGCCCCATCACCAATCGTCTTCCATCCTCTCATCCCTTCCACCCCTCTCTGTCCGTCTCCTGCTCAAAACCTTCCCTTCCCCGACCCCTGCCTGCCCTCTCTGTTTCTCCCTCTTCCCCCCTGCCGTCAGCCCGTGTCCGCTGGTGGTAGCCAAGATGCCAAAGCCCGCATCTCGCCCGGGATCCACCCAGGCCTCTCCTCGTGACTCCCACCAGCACGCCATCTGACTCCCACCGCCCCACTCCGCTGCTGCTGCTGTCAGCGCTGCTGTGAATGACCTTGGGACACGTGGCAGTTTTCGTTGTTGTGGAGCCGCGTTAAGTATGAGGAGTAGCCATGGCAGCTGCTGCTTGGTTAGAATCTCCCGTGGAAGTAATAGCCTCGAGATCAGCAGCAACAAGGGGTGGGGACGTGAGTGCATTTCCTTAGCAGCCTCGAAAGGAGAGAACATCATATCCCACGTTGGAACAGTTAGAATGGCGACAACTGTCCTCCCAAATCCAGCTCAAGCCTTGGGACTATCTTGGTGCCACCCCCTCTATCTCCCCTCGCTCACTTTTCATCCGTTGGCCAAGACCCCGAGCTCAGCTCTTCTTTTTCGCCCTGCGCAGTTAGCCCGCCCGTCTCAAACCCTCAATGCATCGCTGTGTGCTTCTTTTGCCAATCCCCTGCTGGTGCCCTTCATTTGACTTGCCACTGCTGCTTTGCCATCACGCACTTACCATACGTGTACCCCCCTCCCCCTGCTGCAGCTTCTCTCACTTGCCTCTCAGTGATGTTGCAGTGCATGTTGGACAGTGTTATATGCTGCTGTGTATATGTGTTATTGCTCTTGCTTGTTCCACTCTTTGTTGGTTCTGGATATATTTTCTGCTTTTGGAGTAGGCATATATTGCAAGCAAATTAACATTCCTGAATCTCGCTTAGCCCATAAACGAGTTAGAGTGACACTGGCACTAGCCTGAGGCCTTCTCCCAATCTTTATCACAATTTAGTTCTGCCGCAAGAGCATTTGAAGAACCAAATCAGATGCTATTTTGAGAACTGTATGTCTAATATCATTTGACACTGTACACAAGCCCTTACTGAAGTCCTTCAGGCCCAAATAGGCGGTCGCCCTCGAGCCGATCCTCTCCAATCGTGACCATCCATCCATTTTCAGGCATTTGCGACGCCTACTCCACTCACCCTACGGAACCCTACTTGTTCCAGCTCGCATTGTTCTCCCCTCGAGATCGATCTCCTTTCCTGTGTCCGTGTGCTGCTGACTTCTGGATCGGTCTTCTAGGGCTGCTCCATCCTCGTCAGGGTTTCTGAACCTTTCTTAGAACGCAGGATCAGGCCATTTTCTGACATCCTGCTTACTTCTGACCCTTTAGAGCTCCCAAGTGAACTGTTTGACGGGTCGGATTTGTGTAGGCAATTCGACGATTAAATTGTCGCTTTCCGATCTGACTGCCGTTTCTATTTTAACTCGCCTCGCAAGCCAGCATGACCGATTTCGATGAATACGAGTATCTGGAGAAGGCGGTAGAGCAGGGAGTCGGAGGGGAAGAGGAGGGCGGAGAGCAAGCTCCAGAGGGCGAGGAGCGAAGGAAAAGGGAAGGTGAAAACGGTGCGGGAGAGGACCAGGAAGACGAGAACCGGAGCAAACGCTCTCGTCGGGACGACGACAAGGAGAGGGACCGAGACAGAGATCGCAGCGGGAAGGATCGCGACAGAGACCGTGACAGGGAGAAGGACAGGGATCGCAGCGGGAGGGACAAAGATCGGGATAAGGGACGGAGCGATCGGCACCGCGACAGGGATCGGGACCGCAGCGACCGTGGAGATCGGGATCGCGACAGGGATCGGACTCGCGAGCGGGAAGGACACGATCGGCACCGGGACAGGGACCGTGATCGGAGGAGAGGAGACAGAGACCGTGATTACGAGAGGAAGCACAGAGAGTCCGGGTAAGGCGTGTGATTAGTAATTGTTTTGTCGTTTTGTGTAATTAGGGAGTTTGTATCGAGGCTTTATGTGAGACGTCGTACCGAAGTTCTCATTTTTGCGTAAGCAGTGAACACAAGTGTCCCTGTTGTTGATAGTCATGATAATCTCGCCGAGCAGCAGATTGCACCTTCTCTGTCTGTAATGGTATGGCAGTGTACCAATCGTGCCAATTTCGCGAGACTGGTTACATGCTTTACCTGTTTGCCCTGTTCTCCGCTGACGACGTTGCAGGCGGGACAGTCGGCGAGAGAAAAAGGACAAGGAAGCGGAGCTAGAGCTCGACCCCGAAAGAGATCAGCGCACCGTGTTTGCCTACCAAGTATGCCGATTAAGTTTTTACAATGTCATGCCTTTGCGTATTGGCAGAGTATTGCTTTTCAGCCGTGGTTCTATGGCAGTTCCCCTCATGTGGTTCTCCATTTTTACTGTGTCCTTGTTGCAGATCAATTTGAAGGCGGATGAGAGGGACATCTACGAGTTTTTCACTCAAGCCGGCAAGGTGAGCGAATGTTCATGCTTTTCCTACAGCATCATCTGCGCGATTACTTGAAACTTGCCTTACCTCGTTGGTTTTGCTGCAGTTCCTTAGCCTACTCTGTACTTTTGAAACGAGTTGTAGAGTGCGACGACATCGTCCACCCTCACGTTTTCCCCGGTCGCTGCAGTCTTCGCCTTTCCAAACTCTGACTTCGCCTTGCCTCATCTCTTCGTTGTGTCGCTCTTTCGTTTTCCTCGTCTGCTCGTGTCTCAGGTGCGCGACGTGCGTCTCATCATGGACCGTAACTCCCGCCGTTCCAAGGGTGTCGGGTCAGTGTCTTTCCTTCGCCCTCCTTCGTCTATCTCCTTAGGTCCCCAACCCGTAACTCCCCCCCGTCCCTTTGGTCAACCCTTTCGCCCTCCGACTAAGCTTTCTTTCTCCTCATTCTCCACCTCTCTCTGCCCTAGCATTGACAGCTGAAAGCCTATCTCGCTCTGTCCTTTCGTCCCCGCTTTTTCGTCAGCCCATTTCGTCTCTTCCTCATATCCTTTCTCTCTTTACCCCCTCCCCCCCCCTGCCTTCTCCCCTTCTCCTTCCCTCTCCTCTCTCTTCCCGCGGGCGCAGCTACATCGAGTTCTACGACGTGATGTCGGTGCCCATGGCCATAGCGCTGTCGGGCCAGCTGCTGCTGGGGACGCCCGTGATGGTCAAGCCGTCCGAAGCGGAGAAGAATCTCGCGGCGCAGAACCCGCTGCCCGTCGTCGCGGGCATGGGCGGCCTCCCGGGCGTGGCGGGCGCGGGGTTCCTGGTGCCGAGCCTCACGGCGTCGTCGCGGAAGCTGCACGTGGGGAACCTGCACGTGAACATGAACGAGGAGCAGCTCCGCCAGGTGCGTCCGCGTCCGCGCACACGCGCGCGCGCGCGCGGTTTATTGGGTCTTCGGCGCTCGGGCTGCTGCTGAGTCTGGGCGGGCGAAAGTGTTCGGGATGGGGAAGGGGGCGGGGAACCGGGATCAGGGAGTTGGGAGTGGGGTGGAGAAGGGCACGGTGTGACTAGCAGGGCCGAGGATGGGATGAGATGAATGGGCACGTTTGCAGCACGTATCTTCCCCTAGCATGAAGCTTCTCTCTCCTTCATTCCCTAATGCCCGTCCCCCCCCTCTCCCCCCCGATATCCCCTCCCCGCTTTGCCCATCAACCACCGTTGTCCGTTTCTTACCTAATGCCCGTCCCCCCCCTCTCCCCCCCGATATCCCCTCCCCGCTTTGCCCATCAACCACCGTTGTCCGTTTCTTACCTCCCATTTCGTCGTGCTTTCCTGGCCGGGTTTTCGCACTCTTCCAGGACTATTAGTGAGCTGATGTAATCGGTCAATCTCATTCTGTTTATCGATTGGGAACACGTTTGTGTGTTCGGATGCATTCCGCTGGGTGGTTGCATGTGTGTGCGTGTGCATGCGTGTGTACGTGTCCATGTGTGTGTGCATGTTTGAGTACATGCAGGTGTTTGAGCCGTTTGGGGAGCTGGAGCTGGTGCAAGTCCCTACAGAGGAGTCTGGAAAGTGCAAGGGCTTTGGCTTCGTCACGGTGAGTTTTTCCTGCCGCTGCTGTCCCAGGCGTCCTTTTCGGCTCCCTCTCAGCCTCCCTCGCCCCCTTCGCCCACGCTTCCGCTCCGCTACCTGCGCCTCCCTCCGTCGCCCCTCCGCCTGTTCGTCCATGCGGCCCGGCTGCCCCTTGCCAAGCACTAGCCTACCACGTCTCGTAGCACCTCAAGAGCTGTGTTTCTGATTCCAGGCGCTTCTTTTGCGCATCTTGTCTCTGCTTCCCCCCCACCTTCTTCTCTTGCCATGTGCGCTGGATGAATGTCGCACCACAGTATGCCAAGGTGGAAGACGCTCGGATGGCCGGCAGCAACCTGCAGGGTCTTGAGCTCGCAGGACTCGCTATTAAGGTGAGGGAGAGGGGGAGATGGAGAGGGAGAGGGTGAGGAGAGAGTGTGAGGGAGGGAGTGAGGGAGGAAGGGGGGACAGGGAGGGGTTGGTGGCGAATTGACTTGTTCGCGACTTGCTTTTTATTGTAGCTAGATTTGTTACCCGTCGTTTGCCACTGCTGCTGCTACTGCTGCTGCTGCTGCTGCTGCTGTTGCCGCCTTGCGCCCAGTGGTTGCGTGCTCTTACTCTGTGTTTGTCTGTGTGTTGGCCGGTCCCAGATCACTCCTGTGCCGGACACCTACGGTGTAGCTGACGCAGTGCAAGCAGTGCCAGGGCAACTGGACGAGGGCGAGGGAGGCATGGTGTGTATCCCGATACTCTTCTCTCCATCACTTGTTTGCTACTGAATTCCTGCCTTCTGTCTCTTTCTACTACATCCTCCATTGTTCTCGTTGTTGCCACAACAACCTCCTATCCCTCCCAACCCCTCCTCACTCCTTTCCACCCCCTCTAACACACCACTTCTTTCCCGTTTTGGTGGCGCAGGCTCTAACTGCGCAGTCTCGTGCAGCTCTCATGATGAAGCTTGACCGCACGGGGTAAGCCACTCTCACTACCCCTCCGCTTCTTGCTTGCCCTACTACCAGTAAAACGTAAGACTCTGCCTCACCCGTTTCCCACCACTGTCGCCCTCCCTCCCCATGTCACGGCTCACACACATCCTTCTGCGCGTGTGCTACGCTACCCCTGCTCCCACTCCCTTCCTGCGCTGCAGGGTGGCAGGTGCGCCGGTGCTGCCATCACCAGGAGTGAATCCAGCAGCCATGGGTCTTCTCAGCAGCAACCCTCTGGCCGCCATGGGTCTCCGCCCCCCCATCCTGCCTCCTGCTGGCGGCGGCCTCGCGTCCATCCCAGGGGGAGCGGCAGCTGCCGCCGCAGCAGCAGCCGCGCTTGCAGCGAATCCGCTTATCGCCGCCGCTGCCGCTGCTGGTGGGGGGACGCCGCTGCCACCTCCAGCTGCGGCTGCTGCTGCTGCTATGGCGGCAGCGGCTGCAGCTGCTGGTGGTGGTGGTGCTGCGGCGCCAGCGGCAGCAGAGGTGGTGGGGCCGCCCACGGAGTGTCTGCTGCTCACCAACATGTTCGACCCGTCTCAGGATGTATGTGTGCTCATCTCACCTGCGCATGTGCGCCGGTGCTGCTTCTCTGGGTCTTGCCTGGGTCGTCGTCTTTGTGTGCCCCCATTCCGCCACTAACCCCCCTGCCCCTCCCCTTGCCTTTGTTGTGGCTCTCTTCTCTTAGCCCTGACCTCTCGTTTATTGCTACACCCATCGCCGTTCCTCACATCCTCCTCCCTTCCCCCCCTTCTCCCCGTCCCTCCTTTCTCCCCCCTTCCTCCCCGTTTCCCCCCTCCCGTCTCCTCTCCCCTCCTCCCATCTCCCCCTTCGACCTGCTTCCTCCTCCCGTGCGTGTGCGTGTGCCATGTGCGTGTGCGCGTGGGAGCAGATAGACGAGGAGTTTGAGCAGGACATAAGGGAGGACGTGGAGGACGAGTGCACCAAGTTCGGCCCGGTCAAGAAGGTCAATGTCGACCGGTGAGTGCCTGCCGTGCCACTCAACGCATCTCGCCCAGCTGTGCTGTGGAAGACTGCTGGGTGTATGGGGCACAGTGGGGTGCACGTGCATGGAATGGAAGGGATGGTTTTGTGCATGGATTGGTAGTGGTCATCTTCTGCTGCTGACCACTGAACACTCATGACGCGACGTGTGCATTTACTCTTCAAACCTAATTAGCCCAAGACTTTTTCTACGCCTCCACGCTGCCTTCCTTGCAGTGTCCCTCGACTCCCCTCATCCCCTATTTTTGCCACGTCCTCTTTTCCAACGCTTCGTTTCCCGCCTTCTCTCCCCCCCCCCCCCCCCTCCCCCGTTTCCCCTTGCGCCATTCTGAGCAGGCACAGCAGCGGGCATGTGTATGTGCTGTTTGAGTCGGCCACGTCTGCTGCAGCAGCCCGTGCGGCGCTGCACAACCGCTACTTTGCTGGCAAGGCCATCAGCGCCACCTTCATTGTAATCACACACACACACACCCACCTCTGCCATGCTACGTGGCTGCTTCATATGTTCTTGTTCTAGCCTTTGCCATAACGCGTCCGGGGGATTGGGGGTGAAGAGGGAGATTTGGGGTTTGGGTGGGGTGCGGATTAGGTTTGTTTGCTCAAATTCTTGGTCTTTTTTTTACATTCTACTGACTTTCTTCTTTCTGTTTGTTGTTGTTTGCCCACCCTTGATCCCGTCTTGCTTCTTTGCTGCAGACTCCTGAGCAAGTGGCGGCCAAGTTTGGTGCCACGTAGCGAGTGTGCTGCTCTGTGCAGGTGCAGGAGCCAGGAGCAGGTGGAAGAGCAGATGCAGGTGCAGGTGCAGGTCTGGCAGACAGAGTAGTGGATTGAAGACACGAAGACTGGAGGTGCTGGCAATGCGATGGGAGACTTGCTGGAAGGGATGGGTTTGTATCTGCTGCTGCTGCTGCTGCACCACCGCTGTCTGCTTCTGGCTTCTGGCCTCTGGCCGAATGCCCTCATGCATCTCAAGTGCTTGGTGGCAGAGAGTCAAGTCGCCAGAGAGTCGTGTTGGATCCAAGTCAAGTGAAGACCCCCCTTCTGTGTTTTCTCTTGGGCTCGTACGGGCTGCTTGAGCAGTGCTGCTGGTGCTGGTGGTGGTGGTGCGGCTGGTGGTCTTGCCGTGCCGGTGGTGGTGGTGGTGGTGCTGCTGACTGGCCTTCTCTCTCCCGTGCGCCTGCTGCTCTGCGTCACCTCACCACTGCTGGCTCTGCATCTGGCTGCTTGCCCTTGCGATTCAAGACCTGCTGCTGCTGCTGCTGCTGCTGCTGCTGGCGTTTCTGGCATGGGGTGGCATGGCATGGCATGGCATGGCGCAGCTGCCATGTGCTTCCAAGGGTTTAGAGTGGCACCCTGTGTGCATCTGATTGCCTGCGTTTCCGTCTCCCTCCCTAGCTTCCCACTAATTTCATCACCAACCTACCATCCACGGAGATTTTTTTCGTCTCTTGTTACACTCACCTTGTCTCTTCGCTCCTTCCCATGGTTGCCCCAGGTCCTAGGCTCTTGAGAATCACGAACCTCGGGTTCTGCACCCGCCCATTTCCTGCTTGTTGGATCGATTCGATACTGTTACCGATCCATGTCCGAAATTTGTCCCTGCACAACCGTTTGATATGTTTTTTGCTCCAAAAACTCGTCTTGTGTGCTTGATTGGCTCCAGTGGTTGTGGTAGGCGATTTGCTGTAGTAATATTTACAAAACGGCTACAATACCAGTTCTCTTCCTCTGCTGGCTAAAATTGCTGTACGGCTGGTTGCCAAGTGTAATTGGGTAAAATTTGTACCGCGACCAAGGCTTTCACTATCGAGTTATTGTTTCATATGCTTGTCACGGCAAGGATATTCCGTAAATAAACCTCCCGTAATGGCTGCTGGAGCAACAGCAGCGCCGGTTGCGCGGGCGGCCGCAAACCGTCTACTTCATCCTTACTGCGCCGTCACGCGGGCTGCGAATGCGTGCTCTAACCAGCGGATAGGCTCCCGCCTAACTAGAAGCAGCCGTTCGGCTACAGCTGATACTGGCGGGTACAATGGCAATACGAACGTCTGCGGGTGCACTTGCGGGAGGGGAGTCACCGGAAGCGCAGCTGTTTGCGGAACTGCGCCGGCACATGTTCCGCGTGCGCGCTCGGAGGTTTCCGCCAGGGCGGCTGTTACGCCTTCTGCGGGGGCCTCCATTTCTAGTCTCTGGCCGCGCAGTCATCCCCCCAGGCGATGGCGGAGTGCGCCAGCTGCAATGGGCGGGGCGCAGTCCGCGGATTCCGCCGATGGAGTAGGCGGAACTGTCGGAACTGGCGCGGAAGCCGGAACTCCCCGAATCCCCACTCCTTTCCCCCTTCCAAGCACGTTCCCTGTCCCCCTCACCTTACCTGTCACCCTCCAACAACCACCCATCAGCAGCAGTGGCAGCGACAGCAGCAGCACCAGCAGCAGCAGCGACAACGGGAGCGACGGCGCGCAGGTGGAGGAGTTGACTAGCGAGGAGGTGATCGGCGCGCTGCAGCCGCTGATCGAGGCGCAGCGCTGGCAGCGCATGGCGCAGGCGGTGCGCGCGCGCACGTTCGCGGTGGTGCCCGTGGTGGAGGGTCTGGCGGACCTTGGGAATGTCTCCGCCGTGTGTCGCACCGCGGACGGGCTGGGGTTCCAAAACGTGCATGTCATCACCACCCGCAGCTATGGGGACGATGATGCCGCTGCTGCTGCTGCTGCTGCTGGTGCCGCTGGTGCCGCTGGTGCCGCTGGTGCCGCTGGTGTTGCGGGTAGGGGTATCACTGATGTATGGAGTGGTGGTGGGACGTATGGAAAGGAGTACTTGTCGTGGGAGTTTGAGAGCGATAGTGATGGTGAGAGTGACAGTGGTGGTGATGGTGCTGCGGTGGTCGTTGTAGGCGGGAAGAAGCATAAGAAGAAGAAGAAGGGGAGGAGGAAGGGCGGGCCTATGAACATGTACAGGCAGAGCGCGCGAGTGAGCATGGGGGCGGATAAATGGTTACATGTGGAGACTTGGGATACCACAGGGGAGTGCCTGCAGGAGCTCAAGAAACGGGGTTACCGCATCGCCGTCACGTCCCTATCTGATCGAACTGTAAGATGATCCGTCACGCAAATGTTTTTTCCCCTCTTGCCGTTTGGTACCCGGGTCTGCTAAATTTTTGTTACCATGATGATTCACGCAGTCAGTGCTTCTGTTGGAGCACCATGCGTGCTGCACGCTGCCTTGATCCGCACGAACGCCATGCAACTCACCCCACCCACCCACCCACCACCACCGTGACCGTGCGTGGGGTGATGGCTTGTATGTCCCATGCAGGTGCCCATATACGACGTGGACTGGACGATACCTACTGCTATCGTTTTCGGCAACGAGCACAGGTGCGTCTGCTTCTGCTTCTGCTGCCTCTGCTGCTGCTGCTGCTGCTGCTGCCACCGCCGCCACTGCCTCGCCGCTCCTGTTCACACCTGTTGCTCACTCCCCGTATTCTGCCAGAGAGCAGCACTCTATCTTTGTTCACCCCTCGTTGTAGCCTGCACCTCCCTGGCCCCAACCAAGCACCCCCTGTGCACCCACCCGCCAACCAACATTCCCTGTGCGCTTGCCTGCCAACCAACATTCCCTGTGCGCTTGCCTGCCAACCAACATTCTCTGTGCACCCACCCTCCTCTCCCTGTGTGTGTGTGCAGCGGTGTGTCGGAGGAGGTGGAGCGCGCAGCAGACGTGGTGGTGGGCATCCCCACAGCAGGCATGGTGGAGTCTCTCAACAGCTCCATCGCCGCTGCCAACCAACACGCCCTGTGCACCCACCTGCCAACCCCCCTCCTCCCCTTCCTTGTGCACCGACCCAACCCTATCAACCTCCCACATTTGTGCATGCAGCAGTGTGTCAGAGGAAGTGGAGCGAGCAGCAGATGTGGTGGTGGGCATCCCCATAACAGGCCCTCTCCTCTCCACCTCAACCCACCCGCCCCAACCAACCCCCTCTGTGCAACCCACCCGTCCCCTTAAAACCCCTCTCTGCTGCGCAGCGGTGTGTCAGAGGAGGTGGAGCGCGCAGCAGACGTGGTGGTGAGCATCCCCATGGTGGGCATGGTGGAATCATTCAACATCTCCGTTGCTGCCGCCCTCACCCTGCACCACGCTGCTCGCACGCGCCTCGCCTCCCTGGTGAGCTATGAGGCGCCTCAGAACTCGTCTCATTTCATGCTGCTGCCCTCACCCTGCACCACGCCACTTGCATGCGCCTCGCCTCCCTGGTGCGTGTACAGGGAGAGTTGTGTTGAGGTGGTTTGAAAGCCGCCTCTTTTGTGGGTGGGAGTGGTGGCGCAGATGTTGGTGTGGGCATGGCCGCATGGGCATAGGCATGGGCATGGGGATGGGGATGGGCATGGGGATGGGGATGGGGATGGGCATGGGGATGGGGCTGGACAGAGGGCCTGCAAGCAAGTCCGTGTAGCCCTTTGATGTCTTGACGGGAATGTCGCTCCATTGCCCTACTGTGCATCTGCGAGCGTGCACTTGCAATCAAGTGCTGCTGGTCTTGGTGTTGGTTGAAAGGGAGTGGGGAGAGTGACCATGTTGATCCCTCTGTAAGAGTGAGTGTGTGTGTGTGTGTGTGTGTGTGTGTGTGTGTGTGTGTGTGTGTGTGCGCGTGCGTGCGTGCGTGCATGTGCGTGCGTGCGTGCATGTGCGTGCGTGATCCGTGTGGGTGTGCATGTGCACATGCATCACCCCAACAGGGCTATCACGGGGACCTAACATCAGAGCAGCAGCGCATTCTCCTCGCACACTTCGCCCTGCGCCACCGGGGGTTTCGCTCCCGCAGTGTCGTGGAGCACCTAGTACATACTCGCGCCAAGGCCGCTGCTGAATACGCTGCCGCCCTTGCTGCTGCTGCTGCAGCCACTGCTCACAACACTAATGCTGCTGCTGCTGCTGAGGGTGCTGCTGCTGGCAGGAGTGATGGTGAATCTAGTCTGGGCAGCGCACGGTTGGGGGCATCAGCACAAAGGGTGGAGAGGCCTGTGGGGGAAGAGAGGGGCGCAGGTGCTGCTGCAACGGAGGCTGGTAGTGATGCTTTTGCAGCTGCTGCTGCTGCTGGGGTTGGGGCCAGTGGTAGCCGTTATGCAGTGGAGGTGCCGCCGATTGGTTGCTGAGGATGCTGGACAATGGTCGACTCAACATGCGCCTGGTTGAATAGACATTATTATGGCCCTTTTGTGTAGATGTAGAACTTTCACTGACCGGAAAGGAAGCTGCCTGCGCTGTAGCCAGTATCTATCCCAGTGCCAGTGTTGTTCACATCACGAGTCAAACAAACTTCAATCAAATGCAGGGAGGCAGGCAACAAACAAGCCACACAACCAGAGCAAGCCAGAACATCTACCATACCAGTACCTTACGACCAAAATGTTTTGCAACCTTTTCCTAGTCTCATCAGAACAGTTGCCAACTGTATAACTTAGTTACCCAGGCAACAAAGTTGCATCTAGTAAACTAAAGTACCATAACTCACCATACTTATGGGTGGCCAGTTGCCTACTGTATATGGATGGCTGCTTGTGCATGGAGCACACTTGTTGAAATATGGCGCACGCTAGTTGTCACCTAATGGCGCATGCACACCCACAGTGGAGCACGAAAAGTTTCACTTCCGCAACTTTTTTCGCCAAAGCCGAGTGTCTCTTCGGCTGTTCTGATTTGAAATCCCAACCCTTCAACCTTCACCCTTGGACATGCAGGCAATCCAACCATCCAAGCCATGCCAACAGATTCCCAGAGCCATTCCCATCGCAACCCGTTTTCAAGGGAGCCTACCATGGCGAGGCGCGCCTATCAATCACGCCTAGACTTAACCACAACGCAAATCATCTTCCCGTACGACACCACTCACGAGCAGTTACTACTCACTCCGCGTGGACAGGTCTACTTACAGATTCCGAGAAGGGGATTCCTTCATCTGTCGCCTCACTTTGAGCTCCTTCAGCAGTTGCACCCGGCCCTTTTTTCCCAGTCGCCTCGTAAGTCAATCTGATTCCGACGATCCTTCTCTGTCTACCGCGCGTCTCTCTCTCCCCCTTCCGGTGCGTCCTCGTCACCTCCCTCCCTCCCTCCTTCCCTCGTCTCCTTGCTCCCAGGAGAAAAAGAGAGAAGGGAAGGGAAGGGAGAGGAGGGGAGAGGAAGAGGAAAGAGAAAATAAAGGGGGAAGGTGAAGGCGTGGCAGGAATTTTTGGAGCACATGCCGTTAGAGGGGTGGTAAGGGCTGGAGTGGAGCCGATGGGAACTGATCGTTCAGTGTGTGGTGCAGGTAAGCGTCTTTTCAATCGCGGACGTGATTTGTCTGTCTGTGCGCGCCTGTTTGTGGTGCTCATTCATCCCATCCCTCCCCAACCCACCCCCCCCCTACGATTCTTTTTCAGAGTTGCCACACTAACCACTCGTCCCACCGAGCTTCCCGCAATCACCGAAGCCTCTCTCGCTGCCTCTGCCTCATACTTCTTACCTCCCCACCCACCTTCTTCCCTCCCCACCCCACCCCAGAGTTGCCACGCTAACCACTCGACCCACCAAGCTTCTTGCAATCACCGCCCCCACGCCCGCTGCTGCCGCCGCTGCTGCTGCTGCTGCTGCCGCCGCTGCTGCTGCTGCAGCTGCTGCCGCTGCTGCTGCTGCAGCTGCTGCCGCTGCTGCTGCTGCTGCCGCTGCCGCCGCTGCTGCTGCTGCTGCTGCCGCTGCTGCCGCTGCTGCTGCTGCTGCTGCTGCCGCCGCCGCCGCCGCCGCCGCCGCCGCTGCCGCTGCTGCTGTTGTTGCTGCTGCTGCTGCTGCTGCTGCTGCTGCTGCCGCTGCTGCTGCGCAACCTCTCCACGGCGCAGGGGGGCGCGCCCACACCCGCTGCTGGCGGCGCTGGCAGCCTCTGGTCGCCACCCTCCAACGCCAGCGACGCTGCATTGGCGTCTGCTGTGGAGTCCGAGGTTAGTGCCCGTTTGTACTTCATTCCTTTTAGCCAGTCTGGAGCCTTTTCTGGGGGTGTAGGCGTTGCCCCCATGGGCGGTGGTGGCGCTGTCAGCATGAGCATGTAGTTGCTAGCGTCCAACGCCAGTGATGGTGCAGCGCTGGCGTCTGCTGTGGAGTCCTAGTAGACTGCGTGCTTGCTTGCACGCTGTGCGACACTGCTTGCCACTCACATCCCTGTGCACTTGAATTTCCCAAGTCAAACTTAAGTGCTCACTTCTTCACATGCGTCCATCCCTCCCTCTTGTTTCTCATGGTGCGTCTGCCCTTTTGTCTTGTGTTATCCACAGGCGTCCCTAGCTTTCTCCCCCTTCTATTATCGCACAGGAGCAAGGCACTTGTTGCACCGCCTGAGAATCGTGCAGATGCTACAGGTACTCTTGCAGCAGCACCAAGTGTTTTCCCTTTGATAATTTTTATTCCCCCACTCCCTCCTCTTGAGCTCTGTTCAGCTTGATTGATTGATCGAACTGATTACCTTTCTCTTTAATCCTGCCTGTGTTTGAGTCAAAGTCAAATGTCCTCCTTACAATTCCGTGCCTGCTCTCCGTCCCCTCCTCCCTCTCCCTCTGTGTAGCCCATTGAATACTTGTTGCAACGCCACGGCATCGACTCATCGCTCCTCATCCCTCCTCCTTCCTGCTCCCTTCCCCCGCTCTCGTTTCCCCTCTCCCTCTGTCAGGTCCTTTTGAGTACCAGTTGCAGCGATATGCCATTGACTTGTGGATCGAGAGACGCAACCTGCCCCGCCTTCACAAGTGAGTCCCTCTCACAAATATCATCCTCAATTCTGTCTGGAAAACCGTTTTTTTGTTTTTTTCCTTTTCTACACCAAAGACGTCCAAGACCGAACACCAAAGACACCCCCCCCCCCCTCCCCTCCCCTCCCCTCCCCTCCCCACTGCCCTTACCGTGCAGGTTGGTGGACAACAGTGGCAGTCGGGCGGCAGGACGGGCGGCACGGCGGAGAGCTCAACGGGTGGTATGGTAAGTCCTTCGGCACTTGCTGGTGATAGGACCGGCCTATGATGAGTGGCTCAGTCCCCTCCAGCACCACTTCGCCATCACACTGCTCTGCCTCGCACCGCTCTTCGCTTACAACATTCCCCGTGCCATCTGTGCCCCCATCCCCTCCTTGCTTGGCCTTCTGTGCCCCCACCACCCCCTTCCTTGCACATACCCCTTCCCACCGCCCAATCTCTGCATGTTCCCCTTGTGCGCAATCCGCAGATGGTGTTGCTGGTGATAGGCCCAGTGATGGATCGTTCAGTCCCCTCTAGCACCGGTGTCGCCACGACCGCCATCTGCCTCGCAGCGCTCTTCGCTCAGAACGTCCCCCGCGCCATCCGCTTCTTCCCATCCCCTCAGCCAACGCACCGGACGTCCCGGGGCTCGTGTTTCACACTGGTGGGCCAACCTTCTCCTCAACTTGCTCTTGTACCTCATGGCGTCTCATGTGGTCGCCATCACGTGCCACTTCCTCGCCGCCTCGGTGAGCGCCGTTTGTTTGACACGTCTTGCACGTCTTTCCACCACCCCGCTAACTCAACACCACACTCCTTGTCCCCCCCCCTCCCCCCCCCCCTCCCCCCCCCAAACCCCCTTTTTTACAACACCCTCTCTGATCTTCCAACCCAACATTCCTTGTTCGGTCGATCTTTATGCTTTATGTCACGTCACCTTCCCTCTGCCTGCCCTCTCTTCCCTTCCCCTCTCCCGCATGCATTCCCTCTCAACACCCGCCCCCTACGTACCCTCCCTTTCCCCCCTGCGCTCCCGGCAGCGCATCACGACGTGTGTGGCGGGGCAGAGAGCCTGACAGGGCGATGCGTGTGAGCGCGAGCACATGTGGTGTGGTGTGTCGACCCAAGCGCCATGGCGTGCCGGAGCACAACACAGCAGCGCAGGCGGCATGGGCCACACGGCAACAGATGCAGTAACAGCAACAGGAATCACAACAGAAGGAATGGCAGCAGTTGCAATAACGAAAGCAGTTTCAACATTAGCCTCTCTTGCAATAACGATGGGGCATTTGGTGGATGTCAAGAAACATGCAGCCAAGATTCTCCAATGGAGGTCCTTGAACTTTGGGACGGGAGGTGAGGCAGCCACTGCTGCAGCCGCAGAATCAGCAAAAGCAGCAGTAGCAGAAGCCAGAGCCTCACATGCAATGGTATTGGAGCAATTTGAGGATTTGAAGAAGTATCAGCTGGGTTCCTCAATCAATGTGCAAACCTTGGGAGCAGTTTCCGCAGTCACCCTTGGTATGGTTCTAGAGCACTCATGTTGTGACGAAATTGGAAAGCGATGCTTTATGGGTTATATGGAGTACCGTATTTGTTACGATAAATATACCTAACAATGTGAGTTACCTACCGTATATCTGTGTTTTTCTACCTTCGAGCCAATGTTTGTATTTCTATGTCGCATTCGCCTGAATTCCAGTATCGCACAGCAATCTACGCAAACAGAACCTTTATGCATGTACAGTAGTGTTGTGCTACCACTTCCCTGAATTCCAGTATCGCACAGCAATCTACGCAAACAGAACAACCTTTATGCATGTACAGTAGTGTTGTGCTACCACTTCCCATCGCTCTTCCTCAATGGAATAGCTGGATGTTCTCCTACTTCCTCACTTGCAAATGAAGCGAGCCAAGCTGTGAGCCACAAATCATGTCGTGAGTCCTGCTGCTTGTCATGGCATGCATAAACCATGAATCAGTCAAAACACAGTGAAGAGGAGAGCACTACCAAGTGGCACATACCAGTACTAACGTACTACCACCAACCTATGGATGACGCGCTGTGCCATGCATGCTGTGAAGTGCACAACGCATCGTGTGACACAGCACCCATCATGCGTGCATGTGCAGCGCTGCTGCTGCCCTATGGTCCGCCCCCACTGCATCTTCCACCGACTCGAACCCATCCCGCGCCAGGCACTCTGCTAGCTCGCGCTGCTCTCAAGCACGGGGGGAATGGACGGGGAGATTGGACAGGGGGGCAACGGGAGAGCAAGGGGGCGTGACAGTGGGTGAGCTTGGTGTAAGGGCAGGTAAGAGCAAGGGAGGCAGGTGGCAGCACCGCACAGCACCGCACAGCACAGCACAGCACAGCAAAGAGCAGGGCACGGGAGGTGTTTAAGGTGCTGCAGGCATGCTGTGGCAGGCACATCGTTTGAGAGCACCCACATGCACACATTGCGGCGCGCTGCGAGCCGAGGGAGGGTGGCGTGACACGCATGGCACACACGTGCAATATGCATGTACAGGGTCATGTTGCGCACAGTACCTAGGGCACCACTAACAGCCGCTTGACTGCATGCTCATGTAGCAACGAGCAGCAGCAGCAGCGAGCATGAGCAGCAGGGCAGGAGCAGCAGGGAGCAGCAGGGCAGGAGCAGCAGGGACCCGCAGGGACCCGCAGGGATGGGGAGGCACATACCTTGATTCGGGGCAGCACCCCTGCACCCTCATACACCATGGCTGTGTATATCTGCACCAGCGATGCCCCCGCGCGTATCTTGGTATATGCATCAGCGCCGCTGGTGATGGGGGAAGCCAAGGGGTGGAGGTCCACGCAGAGGGGAGAGTGAGTGAAAGTGAGTGAGAGCGAGTGAGAGCGAGTGAGAGCGAGTGAGAGTGAGTGAGAGCGAGTGAGAGTGAGTGAGTTTGCTGCACTGATTATGGGTGTGAGAGAATGGAGGCCAGCAAGGGGTCCAAGCATATTAGCCTACGCTGGTGCAGCAGATGCACGAGGGGAGGCGTTTGAATGAAATCTGAATTAGGCATTGGTAGATGTGGAACTAGATGAGGACCAGGCAGAGTGGGACAGCACAGACAGGGGTCTGGATTGGCAAGGCATGTGCCTGCCAGTGGGTGCCTGCTAGTGGGTGCCTGTTGTCGGTGGGTGCCTGCATTCATGTGAGTGAGCCTCCACATCTTATCATGTCCGATAGGGAAAGAAACGACGATTACAGACGGACCTGAAAATGCCGCCACATCCTATGAGCGTGATCCGGCCCTGCAGTAACGAGTGGGGGCGGGCATAGACGGGGGAGATGGATGGGGGTGGCAGTAAGTGCCACGGGCAGCATATGTGTCACAGGCAGGCAGCATATGTGTCACAGGCAGGCAGCATTTGTGTCACAGGCAGAGTTTGATCCACAGGACGAGCAGTAACTAACAAGGCCATGCATGCACCCCTTGCACACACATGCACACATGCGCACCTTGGTGAGGCGGTACATTTCGCGCAGGGTGTTTGTGGAGGGGTCGAAGAGCGGGCGGCCACTGAGGCCCCCCGGCTCATCCGCATGCAGCAGCCCCAGCACAGAGTCAGGGCGCGATACCGTTGTGTTGCCCACTATCTGCTCCCCTCGGGGAAGTGGGGGGTGCGGGTGAAGGAGTGGGGATGGGTAGTGCGGGTGGGGGAGTGGGAATGGAGAATAGGGTCGGCTGCGACACTGTTGTGTTGCCCAATATCTGCTCCCCCCAGGCCGTGGGGGAATGAGCAGGGGAGTGGAGATGGGAAGCGCGATTGGGATGTGGGAATTGGAGTGGAAGTGGGGATGGGGAGTAGAGTTGGGGAGAGAAAAGGCGGGGAAGGTGGGAGGGAGAGAAGGTGGGAGGGAGAGAAGGTGGGAGGGAGAGAAGGTGGGAGGGAGAGAAGGTGGGAGGGAGAGAAGGTGGGAGGGAGAGAAGGTGGGAGGGAGAGAAGGTGGGAGGGAGAGAAGGTGGGTTCAGGGGGGTGGGATGGGAGGAGGGGGAGACGAGGCGGGCATGTAGAGAAGGGTTAGAAATCGGTGCGCCTTTTTTGAGGTTTCAAGAAGGAAGTGAGCGGAATAGGGAGTGAGTGAGTGAGTGAGGGAGGAAAGGGAGGGAGGGCACTAACCAGGCCGTCGAGCTTGAGAGAGAGAGCCACCTGTCAGAGGGAGGGAGGGAGGGAGAGGGGCGGGAGGGATGCAGAACGGCCGTTGCGAATTGTATGAACAGAAGAAGGACGAGTGAATGGATCGGGCGGGCAGGCGAGGAGCAGGAAAGGATCAGGAGTAGAAACAAAGGAATTGCAGGCTGGAGGAGAGAGTGAGAGTGCAGCATGGAAAAGAAATGAAAAGGGAAGGGGGAAGGGGAGTGGGAAGGGGGAAGGGGGAAGGGGGAAGGGGAAGAGGGAAGGGGAAGGGGGAAGGGGAAGACGAAACGTAAGGGGAGAAGCAGCAGCGACTGACAGCGGCAATGCCGGCCATGTCCTGCTGTGAGAGGTGCGGTGCGGTGCGGGGAGATCTAGTTTGGGATGTGCCATGTCGTGCGGTCCCGGGATAAGGGTCTCAGAACTCACAGCGGCAATGTCGGCCATGTCCTGATGGGAGAGGTCTGGGGATATCTTGAGCAGCAGCGGCGGAGGGCCCTCCTCGCCCCACTGCATCTCCTCCCTTGCCGCCAGCACCTTCGTGAGCAGGCCATGCAGGTGCCGCCTCCCCTGCAGCTTCCGCAACCCCGGCGTGTTTGGCGAGGACACATTCACAACCAGGAAATCCGCATACTGTGCGAGGGTGTGCATGCCCTGCACGAAATCCTCTGCAGCGTCGTCCGTCCACTTGTTTTTCCCCAGGTTCACCCCCACCAGTCCGCGCCTGCCCGCGTTGCCCCCGGCTGCGGGCGGGGCAGCAGCACGGTCCTTGCCCGTTTTGAGCCCCTCGGGTTTCTCCACGGCCCGCCGCCTGCCCTGCTGCGCACCAAGCCGCTCCGCCACTGCTGCTATGCCCTCACTGTTGAACCCGTACCGGTTGATCACCGCCCTGGGGGGGGGGGGAGGGGGAAGGGGGAGAAGCGGGTGAGGGGGAAGAGGAGAAGAGGGGAGGGGGAGGAGAGAGAAGGGGGGCTTCGAGAAAATCGCGAAAGTCCGCCACTGCTGCGATGCCGTCACTGTTGAACAAGTCAGCTGCGTTGATGGTACTTTTGAGGATTCTCAATCTCAAAAGTACCATCAACGTTGCTGCGATGCTGTCGCTGTTGAACAAGTCTCGGCTGATCACTACACCGCCCTGGAGGGGGAGGGACAAGAAGAGCGGAAAGGGAGTAGCAACAAAAACACGTGCGGCGGGTTGTGGGCAGCAATGAACGCAATAAACAGCAGCACACAAACAAGCACCTCACATACTCTGAACCCCCCACACGCCCACCCACCCATCCCTCTACCCTCCCACCCACCCACCCACTTTTGCTCTGGGATCCGCCAAACTCTTGGCTTGGGGTTGCCCGGCTGCGGCGCGGGAGTAACGCTGCCAATCTCCATGAACCCGAACCCCATGCCCAGCAGCCCGTCCACTGCGCGCCCATCCTTGTCAAACCCCGCGGCCAGCCCCACGGGGTTGGGGAAGGCGCGGTTCCAGAGGGCGATGCAGAGCGCGGGCGGGTCGGGGCGGTGCTCGTGCGGCACGAGGGAGAGCTCGGCTGAGAGGAGCGCGAGGCGGTGCGCTGCCTCAGGGTCGAGTAGGCGGAGGAAGGGGGTGAGGGCGTCCGCTGCTGCAAACGACCACTTGCTGGGGGAGAGGGGGGAAGTGGGGCGGGGGACGGGGGAGCGTGGGGGAGGAAGCATGGGGAAGTATTGAGGTGTGTGTGTGTGTGTGTGTGTGTGTGTGTGTGTGTGTGTGTGTGAGCGTGTGTGTGTGAGCGTGTGTGTGTGTCCCAGTACAGGGTTCAGGGTTTCAGGTTCGGGGTTCGGAACTTTCAACCAACATTCCCTCACTGAAATCATGGCCACCACCCGAATTCCACCCCATCCCACCCCTATCCCATGCCAACCCATGCCATCCCATCCCATCCCATCCCATCCCATCCCATCCCATCCCATCCCATCCCATCTCATCCCATCCCATCCCATCCCACGCCATCCCATGCAATGCAATGTGTGGGGCACGCACCTGATGGTCTGGGGGTCCTGAGTGCTGAGCAGCACGCCCGCAGTCATGGTGGACCCCACCAGCGTCGCCCCCGCCAAACGCGCCTGCACGGTGGTGGAATGACGGGAGTGGGAGGGGAGGGGAGGGGAGGAGAGGGGAGGGAGAAAGCGGTAACACGATTGATGTGCGCGGTGGGAAAGCAGGGCGGAGCGGGGAGGGGTGTGAGAGAGGGGGGAAAGGGGATAGAGAGTGGGGACGGTGGGGACGGTGGGGACGGCGTGAATAAGAGAGTGGTGCAGCCAGAAGCATGCGCTGTGGCTTGTGAAGCACCAGCAGCAGTTCCAGCAGCAGCAGTACCAGCAGCAGCGATAGGAGGAAGCAAAAGTGGGCAGTGGGGGAGGCGGCTGCAGGAGCGATGCGGGAGCAGGTGCGGGTGTGGGTGCGGCAGTACCCAGTGTGTTTTCGATCTGCTCGCAGCAGCTGAAGCGCCTCCCTTCGCCCCGCCAGCGCCAGTCCCAGCTGCGGCTGTTGCTGCCGCCGACACCGCTGCCGCCGTCACTCCTTCGCTAGCAGCAGCAGCAGCAGCAGCAGAGGTGGTAAAGGCAGCAGTTTGCGAGGCAGCGCGAGCAGAAGAGTAATTTGTCAGAGCCCTCAGATTCATGGGGATGCCAAACGCGGTGCTTGGAGTTGCGGAGGTGGCGGCGGGGGGGGTGGTTCCATAGACGCCACGCGCCATGGCTCTGTGTCTCCACGCGCCGCCTGTGAGCAACCCCTTCGCGCCCATTCTCGAGATTGCCGCTGCTCGCGACGACGACAGTGCTGCTGCTAATGGTGAGAATGATGATGTCAACGGTAACAATAGCCGTGCTGTCGTTGCAGCTGCTGCTGCTGCTGATGCTCCTGCCACTGCAGCAGACGACGTGAGCTCGCCTCTGGCTGCTGTCGCAGCTGCTGCATGTGCCGGCCCACGCGCACCAATCACATCGCAACACGCGGGCCTAGATCCAAGCGCACATGCCGCCCCTACTCGTCCTCCTCCCGCTGCCACCGCTGCAGTCTCTGCTGCCGTTGCCGTAGCCACGGCGGTGGCAACCACAGTGGTGCTCGAAGCGTCTACCCCCACCCTCACTCCCAGGCGTCCCCCCGCGCCTACCGCTGCCGCCGCTGCTTCGAGCGCTGCGCCATCGCGGCCTGCCACGTGTCGATGCACCAGCGACGCCGCCCTCCTCGCCACCACCCGTGCGGCCGCCCGCCCCATCCGCGGCTCGTCCGCGAGTGCAACTAACGTCCTAGAAGGTACGACTGGCGTGGAAGCTGGCGGCTGAAGTGGAAGGTGCTGCGACTACGGCAAATGCGACGTTTAGACGTCTATTCAATCGAGCCAGACTGATCAACACCGAGCAGAGGCCGCGAGGATATGGAACCCCACGAGCAATAGCAGGCAATCGCGGAAAAGCAGGCCGATCGCGATTCGGAAAGAAAGAACGATGTGGTTTTTTTTTGGCAGGTGAATGGTGGTAAGCTCGGGTGATCTATTCTTTCGGCGCAAACATGGTGCTAAGCACTGGTGGCACGCGGCGCTGCGCCTGCGCGCGTCATCGGAGAAACGTCTGATCGCACGAGATCCGTGTACTCCGCGCGATCGGCGGCGGTGAAGAGATCGGCGAGCAGATGGGCGACGGAATGTGCGACAGGATGGGCGACGGGATAGACGACAGGATGGACGAAACTGGTGGCCTCTATTCGTAACGGAACGGACTAAAACGACTAGCTTGTTTGTGAGGGCCCTATCCGAGAAGAGATGAGATCCCGAGAAACAAACAAACCAGCTGGTGTAGGCCAGCCACCCTCGTCCCCCCCTACTTTTCTCCCCTGATCGTCGCACCTGATTGGACGCGAAACCGGAACAATCACGCTTTCGCAGATTTTGGATCACGCGGCGATATTGTGAGTCAGATTTGGTCGAGCTGCGAACGCAAACCCTGACAGGGTAACTAGCATTACACTTTCGTTGCATTTCCTCCTGGGTTGGGTGGGATTTCAGAGGAGTTCGCGCACCCCAGCTAATCCATCCATATCGCACTGTATCCGCTGATTCCCTGTCGGTACCCATTTTCCCTCTCCTATCTCCACTTCCTCCCCTCGAAATCCCTCCAATTCATCCACTCGGCTCCTGCCAGGGAACAGAGCTTTCCCTCGTCCCTCGTGACGTGATTCTGGCCTTTCCTCCTCGACTTCTGAATATTCGCGGCAGCGTTGGGATTGTGATAGTCACCGACATGGCCACGTCGCGAGTGCTCAAGGAGATTTCGCCAGCCGTGACGAAAATCGGGTAACCGTTTCTTTTTGTTATCGCGCTGATTTGGCGCTTCGCTGGTTGCCATGATTGTTCTTACACCTTCCACAGATTCGTTTAGCGTACCCGCCACAGTATCACTGTGTCCTCCCTCTTTTCTCTACCTCCTGTTTTCGCGCTCGTTATGGAGTGGAATCGGGAGAAGTGAGGGGTGAGTCGGGCTGTGTTCTTCCCGAGCTTATCATTCTGTATTTTGGATTGTGGATTTCTTATGCAACTTGTGTAATGTGGTGTGTGAGTGTGTGGGGAGGGGATGGTAATGAGATGCGGGTTCTGGGATGGGATGGGATGCGGCGCGAGGCGATGCGATGTGCGCAGGTGGATTGGCACGGGAGTTATGGGCGCCGCCATGTGCGGGCACCTGCAGGCTGCTGGCTATGCCGTCAACGTCTTCAACCGCACGCCCAGGTATCATCGCCCCTCTCCACGCCCAGGTATCATCGCCCCTCTCCACGCCCAGGTATCATCGCCCCACTCCACTCCACGCTCAGGGCTCGCCACCCCCCTCCTGCCTCCCCCTTATGCCATTCACTCCTCCTGCAATTTCCGCTCCTGCTATCGATGAATCAACCATCATCCATCCCCCAGCTCCCATCCCCCAACCCCCAACTCACATCGCCCATAACCCGTCCTGCCCCGTGCCCCCATGCCCTTATGCCCCCATGCCCCCATGGCAGCAAGGCGGCTGCACTGGTGGGGCGGGGGGCAGTACTGTGTGAGTCGCCGGCTGCTGTGGCGGCCAACTCAGACGTTGTCTTCAGCATCGTGGGGTGAGCTCCTAGGCCAGACCCTGCCCTCCGTTGTCGTGCTGTGCCATGCCGTGCCGTGCAGTGCTGTGCCGTGATGTGTTGTTGACGTGCTGTGCTGTGCTGTGAGTTGCCATGATGCCAAATGCCATTTGATCGCATGCCATGGTCTCCTGCTGTGTGTGTCATATACATAGTGGGCAGTGAAAACGTTTCTATGTCACATGTTACATGCCTGTCCCACATGCCATATGCTCGCACACACCAAGGGCCACTCGCCCTCAATTTTCCTCAAAATCTCATTCCTCACGTTCCCTCCCCACCACCCTTCCCTTCCCTACAACCTATGTCTCCCCTCCCCTCCCTTTTTAGGTATCCCCATGACGTGCAGCAAGTGGTGCTGGGTCCCACAGGCATTCTCTCCGCTCTCAAACCAGGAGGCATTGTGAGGCGCTGGGGGTGAAGCCGGGTTGGCATGGACATATGGGATTGTATGGAAGGATACATGTGGGTTTCAAGAGAAGTATTACTGGCCATGGAGAAGTATGCGTGCTGAATTCAAGCATGAGAAGGGCGTGGGAGAAGGAGAATAGCATGGGCGGATTGGCATGGGTGATTCGCCGTGCCGTGGCATGTTTCAGTTCAGCCAGCTCGCGTACAGAATTGTGATGCCGTCTCGCCTGCCCCCTGTGCCTCCCGTGCATGCCCCCCCACCAAATCCGTGCCTCCCTCCCTGTTCTGCTCTTCCCGCCAGCTGGTGGACATGAGCACGAGCCAGCCATCCCTGGCCAGAGAGATAGCGGCCGCGGCAGAGGCAAGGTGAGGTGAGATGAGATGAGGTGAGGTGAGGTGCGGTCAGGTGCGGTGGGGTGAGGTGCGGTGAGGTGCGGTGAGGTGAGGTGAGGTGGGGTGAGCTGGCGTGAGGTGAGGCAGGTGGGGAGGGGTGATTGGAATAGATGTCACCACACAGCCAACGACCCATAAGGCCGGAGATCCTGAAATATGGATGCCCCTGCTCTGCGCGTGCATGTGCGTGTGTCTGCATGCATGCATGCTTGCTTGCGTGTGTGCATTACGGATGGCATGGGAGGCGAGCAGGCAGTGCTGGGCGGTGGATGCGCCAGTGTCAGGCGGGGACAAGGGCGCGCGGGAGGCAGCACTGGCGATCATGGCCGGGGGAGACGAGGCAGTGGTGCAGGCGCTGCAGCCTCTGCTGTCATGCATGGGCAAGTGCACGTACATGGGGCCTGCTGGGGCCGGCCAGAGCTGCAAAATGGCCAACCAGGTACACACACACACACACACACACACACACGCACACACACACACACACACACACACACACACACACACACACACACACACACAAACACACACATGTACATGACACGCCCGCCTGCCCTCTGCCTGCCTACCTCTTCCAATCTTTTTGAGGCCGTGTGATGTTTGCCACTCCCTGTGGCCACTCCCTGTCCGCTCGCAGTAAGGCTGGTGCCCTGTCCTGGTCTGGTTTGAAGCCGTTGGCGTGCTTGCTGCGCTCCCCTCTCTCATCTCCCCTGGTTTCTTCCCTCAAGCTGTTCCTGTTCCTCACTGATCATGCATTCCCTGTGCTGCCCATGCTACCCGTGCTTGCTCCTTCTGCGTGCGCGCGCCGCTCCCATGTGCGCGCTTTGCTTAGGCACGAGCTACTTGCGTTTGTGTGTGCGTGCGTTGTGTTGCATGTGCATGTGCATGTGCATGTGCATGTGCATGTGCATGTGTGCGAACGCATGGGGAGCAGGTGACGATAGCGAGCACCATGGTGGGGCTGGTGGAGGGCCTGCTGTACGCACACGAGGCAGGGCTGCATATCCCCACGTGAGCCACCACCGCGCTCCCCAGACACACTCAGGGAGGCAGAGGCTGGGGTGGGAGATGCAGGGGACGCGGGTTAAGGAGAGAGTGTGTGAGAGGGAGGGAGGGAGTGTGGTGGGGGTGTTTTTCATGTAGGTGTAGACGGGGTGAGTGATTTCTGCAGACGCTTGTGGAGTCATCAGTATCACTGCTCAAGGGTTACCCTCGTGTCTTCCTCTCATCCCCCCCTCCTCCCTCCCTCCCCCTCTCGCTCCCTCCCTCGCTCCCTCTTTCTCCCCCTCCTGCTGCTCCATCTTTGGCTCGACTCGTTCAGATATCTGGCTGCCATTTCCAAGGGAGCAGCAGGGTCGCGCTCTCTTGATCTCTACGCCTCGCGCATTCTCCAACGAGACCTCCTGCCAGGTGACCCCATCACTCCCACTCCTTTGCTCCATCCAGGCCTACCATGCCACACCACGCCATGCCGTGCATTGCCATGTCATGCTGTGCCATGCCACACCATGCCATCGGAATTCCCAGTACAAAAGAATCCAAGGATCTTGACCCTCCCACCTTCCTTGTTTCGCATACCCATAGAGGGTATGCTAAGTTTCCAGGTTCACACGTGACTGGCTCATGCATCATTAGTTCGTTCATCTTCCTATGCATGTCCACTTCATGGCATCAACGTGTACTTAGCACATGTGATTCCACATGGCCCATCCTGCAACCCCTTACATTTGCCTGCCTGTGTATCACGCACAGGTTTCTTTGTGAAGCACTTTGTGAAGGACCTTGGGATTGCCCTTGAGGAGTGTAGGGCCATGAGCCTGTCCCTACCAGGCCTCGCGCTGGTAAGCCCACTTGCTGCAACACCTGGGAAATTCCTCGTTTCTGTGCCACACTTGGTCACGATTGCTGCTTTTTGCCTCTACTCACTTCTCGTTACGTTGCTCATCCAGCCTGACTTAAGAATTAAGTGTTGTGTTGTGTTGCCATGTGATGTGAGTGTCTTTCAGGCACAGCAGCTGTATCTGTCACTGCAGGCACACGGGGATGGTGATCTGGGAACACAAGCCCTTGTGCTGGCTCTAGAACGGTTAAACAATGTGCAGCTTCCCAAGCTTCCACCCAGTTAGGGCGTGTGTCTTTTGGCGTAGATTGTATAAGTTCAAGCCTAGTACCGCTTTGTACCATGGCGACACGTCTCTCAGCTGTATCATACCGTGTAAAACCTTTCTAGAAGTTACAACTATAGCAAAAGTTCGACTTCAAGGACACGCAAGCACCCTTAGGGTTTTCATGCCTGGCTTCGTGCAATAATGACCTACGCATTCTGTTTGAAAGCCCAAAGTTAATTTTCATTCCCCTTGAGAGACCCAATGTTCCTGGACAAGAAGCATCTTTGCTGGATGTGCTCTCAAAAATAGAATACCAGCCTCTCAGAATTTTTGAGTTGCTATATTGGTTCTGATTGTGACAGGCTGGCCGTTACAGTGCGAAGCCTTGCAGCGCCACGAAAATATGTAATGTAACGCACCATCTCGTAAGTGCTGGTCTCCATCTGGGTCGTTTTGCGCGGTGGTGGGGCCGAGGGAAATACTTTTCTGGTTTCAGCGGAAGTCCGTAAAATGGATAATCTTTCCTACTGGCCCTGCCTAGACCCAGCGCGCGTACCATGCAATATTTCTCGAGAGCACCATGTGGGTCAAACAGCTAGCCGCGGTGGGCTTGGCTGCGGACTAGCCTAGTGAAGCCTGAAGAAAAAGGACTGCCCGAAGAATTGCACAGAAGTTTTCGCCGTGCCATAATTTCCAGTTCCCTAGCAATACAATTGGCTGCAACCATCAATCCAAGGAATCCGTGTGGTTCTGCCACGTGACTCGGTACTGTCGGTGCACTCAAGAATCCTTACTCCCCCTCTCCATCAACGAAGGCTTGGCGAACCCAGATGATCACTGGCGAAATCATCTTCGTGATGAACAGCTCCCCATCCCAACAACCCCCGCCAGCTTGGACCACCGTGTAACGCAGCACACCCACCCACCGTTCGCACAGTGCACACGGAATGGAGCTACTGGCCAAACCAAACCAAAGCATATGGGAGAGACAGGTGCTACTGCAGGACGAACAAGCACTCGGGCCTGACAGTGGAAGGTGCACTTGCGCTTTTTTTTTCGACTGTCGTTCACCCTGCAAGCTCTTTTAGAGGAAGGTGTGTCTGTTCTGACAATTCCTGGAGAAATACAGTAGCCGGAGCGCGAAGGAGCCCTCGTATCTCGAGTTCCGACGAATCGTCAATCCTGTGTTATGGCTCTAAGCGCCTGCAGCGTCGTTTCGCCGTAACTCAATAGACACATGCACTAAATGCAAGGTTGTTGGAAATTGCGTACGGTTCAGATATTTATTCCATGTAGCGCTCAGCAGTGCCAGCGAATCACACCGCAACGTTCCCAGCGTGCACCCGGTGCCGTCGCCGCTCATTGCCGTTTTCCGTCCGTTGGACTCGGAACGACCCGCCATGGCCGTTAGCTGCTTCGGACCCGTCTTTCGAGGGTGAGCTCTCGCGGACCGAGAGAGACGGTTGCATTCTCCCATGGATGCGAGTGTTGTTGCATGGGTGCATGAATATGAATATTTCTTCATCCATCTTCTTCCCTCCATCCCTCCGCACCTTCTTTCCCATTCCCAACTCTCCCTTTCCCCACACACGGCCCTTTCTCGACCATTCCTCACGCGGATTCCCGTTTCCTCCGCCCTCCCTTCCTTTCCCATTCTCCCCATCTCGCTTCCTCTCCCCCCTCCTTCTCCTCCCCCATCCCCTCCAACCCCCTTCCCGCTATCTCGTCTTCGCGTTGACTCCAGCGGTCAACACCCGTTTCTGCCAGCCGCTCCATTCGACGACGATGACGCTGACGATACCGGCACCAATAAATTCCGGGACTGCGTTGACAATAAGGGCCAGCCCGCGCCCGCGATTGACGCCGCCCGAGCAGGCGAAGATGGATCCGCGCAAGGAACAGCAGAACCTTCCGCGCTTCCGCCTCCCCCACCTCCTCCCCCTCCGCCTCCGCCCCCATCGTCTGCTCCCCCTCCCCCTCCCCCTCCGCCTCCGCCACGCGCGCCCCCCCCGCCCCCTCCCCCGCCCCCGCCTGGCTCATACTCCGCTGGCGGCCTAACCACTCCGCGCGCGTCCTTCCGGCGCGCGCGGTCGATTAAGGAGCGGCGGGAGGCAGTGGCGCTGAAGGTGTTCCACTGGAGCAAGGTGCACGACACCAAGGGCACCATCTGGGACGAGCTCTCTAAAGATGCCGACCTCTTCTCGCGCGTGCAAGTAGACGGGCCTAAGCTCGAGGCGCTCCAGGTGCTATTTAAAGCCAAGGAGACTAAGGTTAAGATAGGCGCGGGGGGGGTGGCGGGCGCGGGGATGAACGGGCTTGGTGGGGTGTTGGGGAGGGGAAGGGGTGGCGGAGGGCAGGGGGATGCGGGGGACGGGGGGGATGGGGGAGAGGGGAAGGAGGGGGAGGGGAAGGGTGTAGTGAAGGTGGTGACTCTAACGAGGGCGAACAACGTGGCTATAACGCTGGCGCAGTTCCGCATGGCGCATGAGGAGATCCGAGACGCCATCCTGCTGGGCAACCCGGGGGGCGCTCTGTCCCTGGACCAATTCGCGCTCATCACCCAGGTACGTGTGTCAGTCGTACCACCCGCCACTCCTTGCTGCAGCCACAGCAGCAGCAGTACCACTGCCAGCACTAACACCACCAGCCTCAGCAGCACGAGCAGCAGCAGCAGCACCACCGCCTTCACCACCACTACTACCCCACAACAATTCCTCACTTCATCCCATCCCTATTTCCCCCTTCTTTATCCCATCCCATCCCATCCCATCCCATTCCTCTCTTTCACTTGCTCCATGGTGTCACCTTCCTCCGCCCCCTCTGTGCTGCTTCCCGTCAGGTGATTCCATCAGAGAGCGAGGCGCAGCAGCTGCTGGCGTACACAGAGAGCCGCCCGCTGGAGAACCTGTCAACCCCTGAGCGCTTCCTGCATGCGCTCGCTACCATCCCCCGTTTGAGACACAAGATCGATGTGCGGATTATGTGGGAGGAGGGGGGCATGGAATGGAAGGGGAGAAAGGGGGAGAGTGAGGGGAGTGAGGGTGAAGCTGTGTGTGATGGCGCTGGTTAGGTTTTGAGACGCCTCAAAACGCTGGTTAGGAAGGAGGAGGGCCGCAGTTTATGCAGATGTTATTGCTCATCTTTGCATCATGCACCAAACAGAGCCATCTTCCATCAGACATCCGCCGATGCCCTCCCGATGTACCTACAATCCCCCAAGCCACCTTTTCTATCCCTTCCCTGACAACCCTTCCTCTCCCTTCCTTCCCCCCTTCCCCCTTTCCCACCTTGCCCTTCCCGCTACTTCCCTGCCCTGTCCCGCTGCCCCTTCATTGTGCGTGCCATGCCGCTACATGCAATGCAACGCGACGACATGATCAGGCGTGGGTGTTCATGCTGCGCTGCGCTGACATGGTGGCAGACACACAGCGCCTCATCCACACCTTCCAACGCGCCTGCCACCAGGTCAGTGGCTTGTGCGGCGCACACACACAGCACTGCTCTCAGCGGTACATAGTGGTGATGTGGGTGGGGGTATGGTGGGAGAGCAGTAGGGGGGTTGGTGTCGGGGGGAATGGTATGGGAGAGGGAATCGGGAGAGTGTATTAACGGCCATCTATCTTCGTGTCCATGTGTGAGTGAGCAGGTACGGGAGTGCAAGCCGCTGAGGGCAGCCATGGCAGCAGCGCTGCAGGCAGGCAACGAGCTAAACTACGGCAGCACCAAAGGTCCGTCCATTGCGCTTCATTATTCTCAAACCTGGCATAGCCGCTCACGACTCGCAACTCGCCACTCCCCTTGTCATCACTCTCTTTCTCTTATCAGTTCCTCTATCCACCTCTCCTTCTCCCCTCCAAACCTGCCACACTTCCCTCCCTGTCTCACAGCCGGCGCCCTGGGTTTCAGCATAGAAACGCTACCAAAGCTGGCGGACCATCGGGTCACCCTCTCAGTGCCACCAGCGCCATCACCCCACCCTACCACCAACGTCTCGTCTGGCTTCCGCGCCGCACCGCTACCTCCTCCTGCTGCTGCCCTTCCTGCTACTGCTGCTGCGGCTCCTGCTGCTGCCGCTGCGCCAACAGGTCTTCCCCCTCGCAATCATGCTCCCTACTCCTCCCGGAGCTCGCCTCTCCCCACTGCCCCAGCCCCAGGGCCCTTATCAGCAGTGGCCAGTGCAAGCCGCGTGGGTGCTGCTGCTACTTGTGCTTCTGCTGCCCACACTGCTGCGCTGCTGCCTGGGTCAAGAAGCACAGGTGCTCGCATCCTTGTGCATGCAGCAACGACTAGCACCAACCCTGCCTCCAACGGCGGTGCTGGTGGTGGTGCAAGCATTGTGAGTACGAGCACGGTTAATGCAACTGGCAGCAGCACGGGGAGCAGGATGGAAGGGCGACAGGTGAAACGAACCATGCTACAGGCCACAAGCCTCCTAGACGTAGTAGCTGTGCTAGTCATGTCAGGCGGAGCGGTGCAGATCGGTACTGAGATGTCCAAGGCTCTGGATGCTGTTGCTGCTGCAGCCAGGGTCCCTTTGGAGGAGATTCAGAAGAGCATGGGAGGTGTGGACGAGGGGATTACGACAGTGGAAAAGGAGCTGGCGTTTGTTATCAGTGAGGAAGAGGCGAAGGAGGCTGCTGCTGCTGCGGCTGAAGCAGCGCTTTTGGAGGGAGAAGGAGGGAGTGAGGAGGGCGACGAGGAGCAGGAGGAGCAGCAGTTGAAGGAGGGAGAAGGTGAGGAGGGTAGTGGTGGAGGTGAGGGAGGAGAGGGTGAGGATGGTGGTGCTGTCTCGCAGGGGAGTGGAAAGGAGAGAGGAGGTTTTGGAGAGCAGAACGGATCAGGGGAGGAAGAGGAGGGAGAGGTGCTGATGCAGAGCATGAGGGGGAGGAGTGAAAGGGAGGAAGCAGAGACTCCCAACGGTTCCACCTGTGCCGTCACCTGCTGGGGCCCTCTGCGGCCTAGATCTGGCCGGGGTAGCAGAGGAGGGATCAGGGGAGAGGGAGAGGGAGAGAAAGGCGGGAGGAAGGAGAGGGTTGGGTGGAGAGGGAGTGCTAGGCGGTTAGGCAGGGAGTGGGAGGAGTGGGGGAAGATGGAGCGACCTTTGGTGCGAGGGAAGGAGGTGGGTGGAAAGAAGAGGATGGGAGGGGAGAGAGAGGGGAAGAATTCTGGGAAAGGAAGGGAAGGAAGAAAGGGAGGGGGAGGGGAAGGAGGTGGTGTGCGAAATGAGGAGGAGGGAGAGGAGGGCGTTGGGCACGATCAAGGTGGGGAGACGGGAAGCAGGGTTGGAGATGGAAACACAGTGCCAAACCCTTCTTCTTCTGCTGCCACTCCCCTTGCTGCTGCTGCTGCTGCTGCTGCTGCTGCCCCTGCTGCCCCTGCTGCCCCTGCTGCCCCTGCTGCCCCTGCTGCTGCCCCTGCTGCTGCCATGCCATCTCCTGCACACGCCACAGCTGCTTCACGCGACTCAAACACAGAGACAAACCCAGGAGAGGAGGAGACGAAGCATTATCCTGACGGTGCATGCATTGCCTCCACTCCCACAGCTGGCATCGGGGGGGGCTCCTTCTCAGATAACATCAGAGCAGGCGTGAAGCTCAGGAGCGTTCCCCCCACGCCCCGAGGAACAGGGCCAGGTGGGAGGAGGTCTGTTCCCCCCACGCCTAGAGGAATTGCAGCAGGAGGGGGAAGGAGTGTTCCCCCAACACCTAGAGGGGTTGGAGGTGCAGGGGGAGGGAGGAGCGTTCCCCCCACACCCCGCACGCCGGCAGTGGAGCATTCCGGGAGGCTAAAGGGTTCTGTTCCTCCTGCCACACCTAGCACGAGAAGTGCTGCTCTCCCTCCCCGCCCTGCGCCTGCTTCTGCCGGTTCAGCTTCTGCTGTTCGTGTTGGCGCTGCTGCTGCTGCAGCAGCATTGCCATCTGCTGTTGTGCCATCAGCAGGAGCAGTGCCAGTGCCTCCATGTGAAAGCGGATTTGAAGCACCACTTGCAGCAACAACAGCAGCAACAGCGGCCACAACAGCAGCAACAACAATTGCAGCAACACCAGCGCTCTCAGCAGCAGCAGAACCATCAATAGCAGGCGGGGCAGAGGCAGCATCATCAACAGCAGCAGCAGGAGCACGACAGCAAGTGCACCGAGCTGCCACCACAGGTGCAGCCATAGCAGCACGGAGTCAGGAGGAGCAAGGGCCAGCACGGCCACCGCTGAGACGCGCCTCTTCCGCTTACGAGTCAGGCCCTGGTGATTCCAATCACGATGATCCTGCTGGGGGGGGTTGCACAGGGGAAGGCAGCAGAGGCAAAGGCGGAAGGGGCGCGGGTGCTGGGGCGCGAGGGAGGGGCGGAGTGACTGGGTACAGATGGGTGACGAGGTTTGGCGCGAGGAAGGGGATTGCGATGGCGGTGGTGGGAAGGCCGGTGCCGATCGCCGGGGTTGCAAGTGATGACGGGGAGCCTCGTGCTGGGGCTGCTAGAGGGCGGGGCACAGCACGGGGAGGAGGGCCCAGGTGGGCTGTGAGTAGGGGAGGAGGAGGTGGTAAGTGGATGGGGAGAGAGGGAGGGGAAGGTGGAGGAGGGGGGTTGGGTGGTGGTGATGGTGGGGATTGTAATGGACGGAAGTTGACGTTAGGGGAGATGGTTGCAGCTAGGATGCACCGGCGGGCGATGAGTGACATGGGTAGCTGGTCCAGCCGAGACAGGGCTGTTGCTGCTGTTGCTGCTGATTGTGATGGTGATGGTGATGGTGATGGTGATGATGATGATGATGGGGGGGGTGATGGTGGTGTTGGTGATGGTGATGGAAGAAGAAAAGAACGGGAGGTGGAGGAGCAACGGAGATGTAATCAGGAATTTAGGAAGAAGGAGGAGGTGGAGAGGGGAGAGGAGGAGGGTGAGGAAAAGGACGAGAAGGAAGAGGGGGAAGAGGGGGATGAGGAGGAGGAGGAGCACATGAATGCATCTGCCTTTGTGAGGCAGATGCGTCTGCCAAGCAGGGGACGAGTGGCTTCGCCATCTCTTCCCCCTCTGTCCTCACGCGCTTCTACCTCCTCCACCAGTCATAGCACCCAAACCCCGGACGTGTTCACATGCAGGCAGCGAAGTATGCCTGGCAACAGCGACAGCGACAGTGAGAGTGATAGTGATAGTGATACTCATGCTAACGCTGCTGCTGCTGCTGATGATGATGATGCGGGTGGTGGTGGTCGTGTGGGGACGAGCAGAGCTGGACCGAATGGGGTTCTGGAGAGTGATTCCCGCAAGTGCATGGCGTTCAAGCGGAGCCCTCTGAACGGGGTGATCGCCGCAACCCCTCGCACGCAGCAGGTGTGGGCAGAGCAGCACGGCAGCACCACCAACAACCTTCCCGCTGCCCGTCTACACTCCCACCCCCACGCTCCCACTGCCGCTCCTTCTACTGATACAGCCGCAGGAGCGGCACTGGCAGTAGCAGAGCGGCAGGAGGAGGAGGAGGAGGAGGAGAAGAAGGTGGCAGAAGAGTTAGAGGAAGAGGAGGAGGGAAAAGAGTGGAGGGTGTATGACGATGTAGCGGCGTGGCAGCAATGGCGCAGGAGCAGGGGAGAAGAGTCCGGGGACGAGGGTGATGTGAGTGGCAACATCGGACCCGGTGCATACCATTTCCTTAAAGCCCAGTCCACAGGCAATATTTGGGTTACCTCCGCAGGTGTTAATACCCTTGCATCTAACACGCCCTCTATAGCCTTTCTGCACAGTCAAAGCACACACATGGGGGGATCTGATTCTAGGTCTGTTAGTGGAGGAGGAGTGCCAACTGGAAGTCTACATGGGCATGGCAAGGTCTCACCGGTGCATCAATCAGTCTCAGGCTCGGGCTCTAGGTGTGGGGCCCCCAGCTACCCACCCTCCGCTGCAGCGATCTCTGCAGCAGGTTCGGATTACGACCGAGCAGGCGGGTCGCTCTATAGGGGGTACAGCGGGGGAGAGATGAGCGATGCGGCAGCTGCAGTGGAGAGGAGCATGCGGAGGGAGGCAGCAGCTGCGCTTGCAGCAGCAGCGGTGGCTGCAGCAACAGGGGTAAGAGGCTCCACGAGCTTGCGACCTCGCCCGTCTCCCCGCGTCTCTGGCCGGAACAGCAAGGCGGCAGCTGCAGGGCGGGCAGCTGTGGAGAGAGAGGTTGAGAGGGAGAGGGCAGGGAGGCGGAGGAGGGGAGAGGCTGGGCGAGAATCCGATGATGCATTTGGGTTTGAGGAGTCACAGAGGAGCAGGATGCATGCGGAAAGGGAGGGGATGTTGCAGGCGAGCAGCCAGGGTCCTGCTGTGCTCTATGCGTCTTTTGAGGCGCCTCAAAAGTCGTTACTGGGCACGAGTCAGGGTCGTGCTGGGCTCTATGCATCGGGTGCTGCGGGTGTGTCGCGGGCATCAGCTGTGCGTGTCGCGTACGGGTGTCACAGGGGGGGACCTGTGGCTGAATTGGCACGGAGAGAAGCCTTGGAGGGGTTTCCCAGGTGCCAGAGCGAGCCTGGCAAGATGTGTCTGGAACAGAGGGGGCGATTGGAGCATGGGGAGGAGGACGGAGGAGAGGGGCTGGTGTGGGATGGTTTGGATGGTTTGGAAGGGAGCAAGCAGGAGGAGGATTATTTTGCGTTTGAAGACGAGGGGGTGCGTGGGAAGGGTTGGGATGTGGCCGGTGGAGAGAGGGGTGAGGGCAGAGAGGGCTGCGAGGCGGAGGGGTTTGATAGTGGTGGCAGCGGCACTACCACCATCAGCACCAGCAGCTGTGGCACTGGTAACAGCAACAGCAGCAGCAGTGCCAGCGGCAGCAGCAGCGTTCCCACCAGCCGTGCCAGCAGCAACAGCCCTGCAGCACCAAAGGGGATACCTCTCGCTGCCTATCCTCCCCGGGGTGTGTCTCCTCCCCCGGGTGTGTTGCCAGAAGGGAGTGAGGTATCACTGAGAGGGACGAAACCGGCAATCCGAGGGCTATATGTGAAAGATGTGGTGAGCAAGTGGGAAGGGGGAGCGGGCGGGGGCGCGGGAGGGAGGATTGACGAGAGCGACTGGGAGACCGGGGAGGTGGAGGAAGCGGAGAGTGGCCGGGAGAGACAGAGGAGGACGATGTTCCAGAGAGGGGGGGGGTGGATGAGGCAAGTGGGGGGGGAGAGTGAGGGAGCTGGGAGTGGTGTTGATTGTTATGCAGGTGGGCAGCACCAGGGCGTAGGGCACTTGGTCGAAAGCCGTGGGCAGCTTGGGAGTGCGAGCAGAGGCGGATGTGAGAAGGTGGACGATTGCGAGAATTCTCAACACGTGAATGAGCGTGCCTGTCGGGGGGCAGGGGTTGAGGGTGTTGATGCTGCTGACAGCCATGGCAGTGCTTGTGGCAATTCTCATCCGTCTGCTGATACTAACAGTGGTGCTTTAGCTTCTCCTGAGCTTGATTGTCCTGGTGGTGCGGGTGAAGACCCCACCAGTGGTAATGGAGATGGCAATGGGGATGGTGATGGTGATGATGATTACGCTGGTGTGCCGGTGTCTGCTGCTGCATGGCAATGGGAGCTGTCTCTCTCTGACCGTCTAACGCAGTTTCTAGACATAGCAAGGGCGAAGAGGGAGGGGCTGGTACGGCAAATGGAGGAGAGCAAGCAGCAGTTCCAGCAGCTTGCAACGTTTCTGGGAGAACCACCCTCCTCTACTCCCCAGGTGCGTGTTGTGTCTGCTGCACGTGTGAAATCTAAATCCGTGCCAGCTGTTTTCCTGTGCATCTGTCGTTCTGCTGTTATGTGATTTTGTGAGTCTTGCTGTCGGATTCCACTGAACGAGTTGCTCATGTTGTGCGGTGGTTGGATGTTCTGTGTGTTGCTCTGTCCAGGCGATCTTTGGGGCACTGGCGCGGTTTGCAGAGGCGTTTGATAAGAGCCAACGGGCTGTTGGCCTTCTGTAGCGCAGTGCGGTGCAGTGCAGTGCAGTGCAGTGCAGTACAGTGCAACCTGCAGCATATGCTGCCCACATGCTCCAGCATACTTCAGCCCTTTCCAAGTTTATCCGTCGTTTTCATTTACCTGAAAGATGCATCTGTACGGTGTCTATGGGTACTACCGTACCTTTCTGTTCCACTTCAGAGGGGACAGTAAGTGCTGTAGATAATGTTGATGTGCTATCTTCTCCTCAGCTGTGGGAACACGAGGCATCGTGCGTGCTCGTAATGATGCCCTTGCCTATTACAGCATCCCCACGAAAATTAACTACTTGTCACAGTAGCTTTATTTGAAAGGTTTGGTTCAGTAGGGTGGTATGTCATCTCCACACCCACATACATCCTTTCACATAATTATGACGTATGATATGCAAAAATTGTAAACGAGTGTGGTACTGATACATTAGACAAGAAAGCCACCCGCCCTCAAACCTCCCCCGATAGAATGTTCCAGGCCCTTCGTGGTTGGCCGTACCGATAGTTCACCCCCTCGCCCATACCCTTCCTGAATCTTCTTCCCCCACTCCCCCCTAGGTTTGCTGCAGTAAACTAACCTGTACTGTACCCTTATCCGCTCTTGTCCAGAGGACAATCCCAAGGTAGAAAGATTGCTGCATTCCACCAGCATGCGCCTTTTCCGCCTGGCCTTCTCCCTCCATGGCCTCGCTGGTGGCGTTTTATCGCAGCGGATACATCAGCTTGAGAACGGGGTGCATGGACTCTACTATATGAACGACCAGGCCGCGTCTCAGTCGATCGTGTTTAAAACCGGAGGTCCAAGAGTTTCGAAGTTAGGAAGGTTGATAAGAAAAGTGACTGGCTCGCGAGCCAGGGTGGTGTCGAAATCAGTGGTAGCGGGTCGCGAAGTATTATACACTCGCGAGTGTAACCAGATCTGGAATGCTACGTCCGAACTGGTTCGCAGACTGTTTCGGGCGGGCTGCAATTTTGTTTGCGAAGTTGTCACTGCTATCGTCCTCGCGAGAACAGTAATTTCGCTTGGCGAAAATCGTCCCAACAATTTGCGAGGAGAGTCGCTATCAACTGGGTCACGCCCAACCAAAGTTAGGAAGGTTGAGGCAGTTTTGGGCTGTTTTGGGCTGTTTGGGACAGCTGAATCGCCGAGTCAGCTCCTTTCCCCGAGCCGCTTTCCAAAACCTGCGCTTTGTTCTCGACAGCTTCGAGAGTTTTTCAAACAAGGAAGGGTATAGAATAAAGGAGCCAGCTGCCGTTATGGGAAGCCCCATCGGCTCGCCTCTCACAAACCCTCCTACGTCTCCCCTTCGCGAAGCCCCTTTTCCGTCCGCCGCCAACTTTTCCGTCGGGGCGCATTCGGTGCAACCCGCCGCGCCTTCCTGCGCCACCCCGGCGGCGTGCACCTCTTTCCCCTTGGCTCCGCCCGCGCACGCGCTAGCGACGGGCGCGGAAACGCTTCCCCGCATGGCAATTCCTGCGGTTTTTCCGGAAGCTTCCGCCTTTGGCGCTGCGGCGTCACGTGGCTGGACAGGCGTAGCCTGCGGGGCTGACGCGCTAAGGCTGGGATGTAAGCGCAAGGGAGGCGCATGGATGGGGGGAGACGGAGGAGCAGGCGGAGCGGACGTTGGGATTCCGGGAGTTGGTGTGGCGGGCAGGGGGAGCGCAACGGGGATGGATGGAGTGGTGGGCGGGATGCGGAATGAGGCCGTGGCAGACATGGCGGATTTGGGGAATCCAGCAAAGCGGGCGAGACTGCAGGTCAGTGCATCTGCACAGCAACTCCTTCAGGCCATCTCGTTCTGCAAAGCCATTTCTTTGAGCGAGGGGTGTTGTCTTTGCCGGATTTTGCATTGCTCTCTCCATGGCACCACTAGTTGCGATTAGCAGCACCGATATATGTCGGGTTGTGCTGTTCTATCAAGCCTCGCTTCTTATCTCTAATCCCTCACGGGTTCCCCTCCCGTCTCTTTTCCTCCCATCTTTCCTGCTGCCTCTCTTGCCCATTTCCCTCCCTCGCAGCTTCCAGTGCCTTTAGTAGCACCATCAGCACCAGCGGACCCTGCATACGCAGTCTCTGCTCTACCAACCACATCGGATCTTTTTGCACCTCCCTCCATCTCTCCTACCTCCGCCTCTCCATCCTCCCCAGTCCTCCGCGCCCTAACCCCTCCTCCGTCACCCCCTCTCTCGCCTACATCTATGCAAGCCTCCGCTTTCCTCTCCACCCCATTCACTGCTCCTGCTGCTGCTGCAGCAGCTGCACCCATTCCGTCTGCCGCTCCTGTTGCATCGATCGCTGCTGCCATTCCAAGCAGCTACAGTGCCGTTGCCCCCATCGATGCTACTGCACCTACCTCTCAACCACCTTTCCAGGGCGCATGCTCTATGGACACAATTTCTGGATCCCCACACACGCCACTGCACGCACAACTGCAGTCTTCGCCACCACCCACTGCACCCTTTCCATTGCAAGAAGCAGACAATCAGAAAGCTATTGTCCTGTATTCCCCTCCTTTCATCCCCTCTCTCTCCACGGGCGCTGGCGCGGGTGCTGGCACTGGGAGGAGAGCAGAGCGAGAAGCCATGGCAGGAGCATCAGCGTCACTCGCAGCACGGGCAGCAATGCAGCAGTGGCCGATAGAGAAGCTCAAAGCGGCATGGGCGGGGGCCAGCCCTATGGAAAAAAGGGTGCTTGGGGGCATGATTGGGTCGTTGCTGCAGGGCCAGCCGATTCAGATCTTGGGAGGGAGCAAGCTGCTGGAAGGTATGCCGCCCTGGCTGGCTGTGTTCTGCTCAGGCTCTGCATGTTCTGCTGGCGTATTGTTATCTTGCTTCTGCTGTCATTTTCCCTGCATCCAGCCTTGACTCTTCGTTCCTCTCTGACTGCTCTCTGCATCCGCCTGCTCTTCCCTTGCCTGTTCGTTTCTTTTGCAGCCCTTCAGCTCCATCCACCTGTTGTCGCGGGTCGTGGCCTGGGAGAGGACGACACAGAGTTGAAAGCACAGGAAGAGGGTGGAGAAGACGAAGACAAAGAAGACGAGTTGGAGCAATCAGAGCAGCAACCAGACTCTTTGATGGCAACAGCAGATGCCATGAATCTGGAGCACCAGAAAGTGGTCAGCAGCAGCTGTTATGAGGGAAACAATGGGGAGGACATGGAGTTGGCTGAATGATGGTTAGGATGTCACAAATTTGTCCACTTGAACATTGGGCTGTTGCTGATTTAAGCTTTTCGGTCTATTCCATTTTGCTTTGTTGCGTTAAGGTATGTTGATTGTGGGGAGTGAGGGATAATGGTACAGGTGCAAAGTTCAGGGTTTAGGGCTAACTTGTAGCAAATATTGTTAAAACCCAGGGTCCACAGGTTTCAAAGGTAGGAAGGATGGTTGGACTTAAGTGACAAAACCAAAGGTAGGAAGCTTGGTTGGACTTTGTGACCCAACCAAAGGTAGGAAGGATGAGGCAACCTCGGGATACTTGAGACTCCGGTTTTAACACCCCATTATTACAATTTGCCCACCTGAAGTTTTCCTTACTCGCCACGCGCTTCTCCCCACCCGTGTAATACCGTTGGTAACATGATGCGTTTGGTGGTGCTGATGGTGCTACATGAGACCCACAAAACGATTTGGTGAATGAGCTGATGTCCCGTTTTGTGGGGGGATATGTGACGAGACTCTGGGAAATTACCTTCTTTTAGTTACAGAAGGAAATCTTACAAGGAAATAAATAAGTTAATACCTGCCTAGGAAACTTTAGTACCACGGCTTCTAAAACTCCGTGCTGCCGCCATCTAAGCTGAGACAGGCTCGGCAACGGAAGAAACGTCAGTGGCATCGAGCTGCAGGTCGTACCGCTTGCCGCGCACCACAGCGTACAACTTGTCCGCCGCGATGTAGTCGCACGTGCGCTCCAGGCGGAAGGGCTCGCCAGGGATCTGCACAAATGCGGCAAGATGGGCATGGAAGTTAGGACGAGCTAAAAGCGAACGGTTCTTGACGATACCAGTAGCTGATGCGGGGAGTTACAAGGAATGGCGTAGTTACTACTGTCTCTAGAGACTATTACAAAAGAGTATGTCGTGTCAAGTTGACTGACCTGGTTTCCGGAGTGGATCTGAACGCCGGTGACGACGGCATAGTCAGCCGTGGCAGGGTCGACGGTGAGCGAGATGAGCTTCTCGAGATCCTCGTTGATAGCCTGCATGGCGGCCTTGGTGACCTGCACGAGCGACAGCAGCTCGCCCTCCTTCTTGCGCTGCACCTTCTCCATGACCTTGGTCTTGAGCAGTTGGTACTCCGCGTCGTCGTCGTCGGGGGACGGGCCGTTGCCCGCGTTGATGTCGTTCTTGATCGCGATCAGCGCACCGCAAGCGCTGGAGGATTTACCGCGGCCGCGACGCAGGAGAGAGCCCACCTCGCCGGACTCGCCGACGGACACGTGGGGGAACGCGAAAAAAATGTCTGGAAAAAGGAACACAGAGAAGATGTGTAAGGAGACTAAGCGTGGATAATCAGCAAATTGATATTTAAGAAGACGGATTTGTGTGGGTGAGATTAGAGAGAAATGGGAGAAATGGGACAGAGGCATTAAGTCGGCGGCATCAGCAACACACATTGTGTTAACGCCTTCGGGATTATCGTGGAAAGAATGTTTGGGGTTCCAGCGATTTTACTACAGGTATACCGGCACGTCACCTGGAAGCCGAATCAGCGAACCACAATATACAAACTTCGAGTCATGCATTTTCGCCCGCTTGCATCCAAGCGGAATCCACTAACTAATGTAACTCACATCGTTCCTTGATGGTGCCGTCAACGTCGCAGAGGAACTCGGGCGAGTGGCTCATGGCGGCCTTGAACCCCGTCTTGCCGCAGTTCACCAGCCCGCCGAGACCCGACACATTGAACGAGAGCCCGAACTCCTTATCGATCAGGTTCACGATCGGCCGGCACACCTCGTCACGGCACGTGTTCACGAGCGCAATGCCGTTGTCCTTGCGGAAGCCCAGCTTGTTTAGCTCCACGGCCACGGAGTGAAGGAACTCCTCCTCCTGCCTCGCGTTCGGGAAGAACTTCGCCATGGATGCAAGTGCGGGCAGTGCGGCCTGCTTCACGCGGGGAATGCCGCCAGCGGCGGGAGCTGCTGCAGCCGCGGGGGCAGCAGCCTCGGTAGCGGCGGCAGCTGCGGCGGGGGCGGCGGCGGGGGCTGCGGCCTGACCTGGGCTGGGGAAGGTGATGTTGACAACGTAGTAGGTGGCGCCGCCGCCAGGGCTGGGAACGGCACTGGTGTGTGTGACGATAGACTCGGCGCGCACTGAGCGGCTCTTGAAGCTGGTGCTTTTGTTGCAGGCACAGTTCTCAGCTGCGACGGAGGCGCTGGCCTTCTTAGAAAGTGCCTTCAGGCCCGAGAAAGCCGGGACATCTGCGGGCAAATGCAATGCCATCATTATAGAAAATATTAAAACAGTAATTCAGTAACACTCGATAGCCGACGCAGACGGCATCTTCAGATGTGTCCGCAAGAAGTGATGGTGTCAAGCGCGACAATGTTCAACTTACTGGCAGAGGAGAACACGGCCTTTGTCATTGACAGCGACTGAGCTGCAATGGCAGTGGAGGTGGCGAGAGTGGCAGCCATGATTGAAGTGTCTGCTGGAAGTTACGCTGCTGAAAGTGAGGGAGGGTCAAATTAGGCAGCGTAAATTGGGTGCATCGAACAAATGAGTTTCAAATGTTGCACATTAGCTCTCTTATCCTTGAAGGAAATGGAAGAGTAGTTGGGAGTGGGAGCGGGAGCGAGGGAGGACAATCACTAGACTGGAGTCTGGACCGGAGCGCGTTACTTGTTGGAGAGAGAGTGGGAGGGGCGGGGCGTGCCGGATTTCTGAGGAAGGTTGATTGCTGCGTCACCTTTGTGAAAATATGACGCTACAGGTGCCACGTGCATTGCCCCTCAAGAACTGCGGATGGCTACCCTCCAAGTTCACATCGGTCTGTCTGTCCTCGTCACCCAAAGTAGGTGCTTCGTCATGCCTATTGAAACTCCCATACACGAACGTGTCCGCGTGCAATAGGCACATTCGGGATCATCCGCGTGGGTCGTGCTGTGGTCGAGACATTCCTGGATGCATGAACCGAAAGTTGTTCTGGACACATTGAATTCCTTCGCGATGGCACTGAACTTTCGCATAGCTCCTTCTCGCGAATTTATTGGGCATTTATCTTAGCGGTAACACTCATGGAGCTCGATTGCACCCGAGCAAAGGTATCGTGTCATCGCCACTGTGGTAACCATCATGCCTAAATGGTCAATATTTTTGCCTGCATGGTAATGAACAGTGCATCCGGTATTCCTGGCTGGTAACTTCGCGTTTCAACCAGACTGTACACCGTACAAGTAGGGTTTGACTCAGTGAAGTGGTATGAACACTCTGAACTTGCACAGCCAGGTGACGGTGCTGCTCCGCCCTGCATGCACACCATTTTCATGGTGCGCCTGATTAAATAATATAAAATGAACTTTTATTCACCCCTATGAGTACATAAGAACCGCTGTCTCCAATCTCAACAAATCAGCTTGTTTTCGAGTAAAGGGTAATATGGTTTCTCTTTATCCATTCATATATGTTCTGCACGAACTCTTAAGTTTTGTGCGGGCTTGTTCTCATAGACAAAAACAAACACCCTACCCTATTTACATCGAATTCGTGCAGTATGGAAAGCTGATTTCGAAGCCTATCACGCATACAGGTGACATCCAATCTGGACCAACGCTGCGGCCGACCACCACCACCCTCCGTCAGGTACACCTAACCACCGCTATTTTCTTTCGGTCTAATTTCAACCCCAATTGCACGGGTGGGGTAAGTGCTTCGCATGAGAGATGTACCGTAAGTGCTTCATCAAGTATGCAAAACAAGAATCATTAAATTTTAGCGAGAGTCTGTTCCAGATCCCCAAAGAGAGTACTGTAGAATTGCGCTATAGATTCAAATTCGCATAAAGAGTTTAAACTTTGAGCATTAGGCGTCATTCATAGCCCCAGTCATCTAAGTGTCGAACTGAAATAGTCGAAAACGTGCAGGGTAACTTTGAAACGCGAGATTAGTGGGTTGGGTTTCCCCTTGAAAATAGCGGTGGTTAGGTGTACTTGTGACAGGCTTGTACAGTAAAGTTTCGGCAGAGGAGGATCCCTGGGACAGGAACGTCTCAAGCGTTTTTTTGGCAGCATCTTCACAAGTCGAGCAAGCCTGTTTATGGGGCAAAGTGGTTTGGTAACCGAGATACCAGCCGTATTATCGCATGCGCTGTCTGTTGCCTCACTTGATCATTTCCAAAATCACTAACCACCGAGGTGAGAGTCGTGACAGTGTGTTGGACGATTTGGCTGTCGCTCATCAAGTACATTTGCGTGCATCGGTTGTACATCTTATTTTCAACCAGCATGATGGGACCAGATTAAGCCTTCTCATGGCGTGTTCTAATCCTACCTGCAAATCTGGTTATTTCAGGGGGCATTCTGCTAGAAACGATCTCCGCGTTCGTTTCAAAGTACATTCAGTGAGCACGATATGGGTTTTCTTGTCACCCTGTAAAATACTGGCCAGCCCTGGACTGCAGAGTTGATTGTCACTGTATAGCAGTGCTAGGATAACTCCCCATACAAGGCGAGGAAATCTTACTCATTTTTTTGTGGTTGAGTGGTTGATCGTTAAGGTATGCAACTAATGATGTTGTGATTGTAAACTGCATGTACACCCTGTTTCGCGCCACACTGTCATTGGCTATACTGGTTGATCGGATAAACACACATCAATGCATCCAGGATGGTCCCAGAACGTACCATATAAGCACGTTTGCCCGCAGTCAACCGTACGCTTAAGAACGTGAGCCCAATCGGCTTTGATCGGCTCAGATATGATCGGGTTGGATTGGATCGAATTGCTTGCGATCGTTTTTCTCGCGCCGCCCAATCAGAATTGATTTTCCTCGAATATTCTGCGCTCTTGCATAACAACCGGTGGCCCATTACCTGGTAGTTGCACCCCAACTTTGGCGAGATGGGCGAATCCAAGTATCGTGGTAATGTCGCAAATATCGCACTGTGCACAGGGTCCGCTACAGAACAATTTTCGTTGGTCTGTATGTATGAGCAAGAATTTTAGAGACCTCATGGCGAGGCATGTTACATGTCGCTTATATCGCCTAGGGCCCCGATCACATGCAATCAAGTGATCGGGGCTGATTGTGTCTGATCAGGTCTGATCGGGCTGTTCGAGGCGGTTGATCGAGCTGGCGCGATCAGCTGATCGCCCCCGATTGCCTGAAATTGGCTTCTCGCCTTTCTCGAAGTTATTGATCGCCTCTGATCGCGCCGATCAAAGTCGATTGGGCCCACGTCGTTGTGTACCGTTCACCAGGAGAGCATTTGCCCGTCACCTACCTACAGTTCAGTTGTAAGCACTAGACCGCTACGTTCCAAGCAGCAGTACGCACTGTAGCCAGTGAATCCCATTGCCAGTGTAGCGAGATAGAGGGTGTACACACACCGAGGTCTCCCGTCTCGTATGACTCAATGCTCCGATTGAGCGCTGCACTCCATTACCAAAAGTGAACGTGCTTTCTGTTCCGACACTGGACTACGAGGCATGCACGGTTTTGGGGCATTTTCTGAAACCTTTACCTCAAATCTCGAATCCACGAGAAATGCATTTGACAAAAGACGGGTTGTGTGCGTGGTATTTCACTGACTAATAAGCTTGACCGTTAACCCGTTTTTCCTTTCAGCTAATCACAGTTTCCACCTGCAATAAAACTGAAGGCGTAGGAAAACCGACGAAGTTAACGCGTGAACTAAGTCTGTGAGTGACTGAAGGTCCCTGAAGAAGGTTAGGAAAAGGTAGGATATACGGAAGCTCTCTTCACTTTGTTCACACCAGCACTTTTTGGGTTGACCATCTTGGTAACTCATTAGCAGTGATGAATTACTTTGGCCAGGTCTACCTGAGTCCTTTCTGCCTGAAGCGAGGCACAATACATGAAAAGCCTGTCACCAGACCAGATTTTGTGGGACCAGTGTGGTTTTCTGGCAGTGAGCTGGAGCTGAGAAAGGTGTCCTTGGTGGGGGGCGGACTGGCGGAGAAAGCCGAATACACGCGGTGCAGTGATGGAAGAAGGATCGCGAGTGGAGTCTCGCGAATCGAGTCCAGACCAGACTCCACCACACCCCAGCGATCGTGGGAGATTACTAAGGGGTACTCCCGCCCAACCACCAATTCATCTCTCTGTATGCTGCCCACTTTTCACATCGACCATGGAGTTGTAACATGAGCTCTTCTGTTCCACCTGGGACAAAGGCAACAGCGAATCCTGCTCCATTGACATGGACTCGGTTTGCTCAACAGATTCATCAGGCAGCACCAACACGTGTAGTGATTATCGACCTACGCATTCCATTGAGTCATCACCTAACGAAAGTTACGTTGTATGCGGAATCTCACATCAGAAAAAGGCTCACCGCAGCCCTCGCCGTCAGTCGCTTTCTGCTGCTTTTCCTCGCAAATGCAGCAGCACAAGCAGCCCTAACGGTAAATCCGAATCCCGTTCTCCGTTCCTGATATTCGAAACGATCCCTCGCTTATCAATCACCAGTACCCCGAACGCTGAAACAGGCGGTAGTAACGGCGGTGGCGAGGGTGCTACTACTTCCGATCACAAATCAGCGATAAGGGTCAGCGCAGCTGCTACGACTTCTCTTGCAGTTTCTAATACTGCTACGACTGTAACGAGTGCTAGTACTTCGACACCTGCTACCACCAGCACTGCTGTCCGTAGCCCTAGCTCCTCCATCGCGTCGCTCTTATCCCCACGCAAGCGAACCGAAGCGTTCTTCCGTAGAAGCTCCAGTCAGCCACCCACTCCTAAAACGCCAGGTGGCACCAGCTTATTGCTCAAAGCATTGCACATTCCGCGGAGGTCCGTCGAGCTTGGGTCTCCGCGGAAAGGCGGCAGCAGCAATAGCCCCAGAAAATTAGGTTGTGATAGTACTATTACTAGTACTACTAGTGTGCCTTCTCCGCCATCCAATTTGTCGCCACCCTCGCTCTCTTCATCCTCGTCTACAGCTTCCTCGTTACCGGCGCGGCGCGCCGTTTCCACAACACCCGCTCCAATCACAGCGCCGCTTACGTCCACTCGCATTCCCTCTTCCTCCGCCGCCGCCTCCTCCTCTTCCCCACCCCATTCCTCCTCTCCGCACTCGCAATCCGCCTCCGCGCGTGCGAGCGCGCCTTCTAGCGCGACTCCCATCCCCTCGTCCGCCGCGCCCAGCCTCACCTGCAGCAGCGGCACTGGCGGCGGAACTCGCGGGGCCGTGATTCGCGGCGCAACGACCACCGCCAGTGTCACCGCCACGACGACTAACACCACCACCACCGTCACCACCACTACCACGACGTTACCATGCACCGGTGAAACGGGCCGGTCAGGATCGATGGCGGGAGCAAGTGAGGATTCTTCCGCGCAGGTCCTATCCGCGCGAGGCTCGTACGCGCAGGTCGTATCTGGGCAAGGCTCATCTCCGCGCGACGATGTGGCGGGTACTAACGCAGTAGCGCCTCGCGAAGGAAGCGCTACTAAGAATGGTTCCGCCCCCCGCGCCGCTGTTGGTGCTTCTGCTTCGGATATGGTCGCTGCCTGCGACGCGAATGGCGTCGCGAGATCTGCGGCAGCCGCTCGTTCCGCTTCCGCCTTTGCGACTCCGCCGCTCACCTCCCCCCATCCGCGGACACCTCCGCAGGAATTCCCCCCTCTTAAAGCCCCCATTTCTCCCGCATCTGCGACAACCCTTTCCCCCCATACCTCTGGATTAGCGCCTCTTCATTCCCCGAAACCCCCCGCCCATGCATTGTCTTCCCCCGGCTCCGCCTCCGCCTCCGCCTCTGCGGCATCCGCTCCACCCGCTTCCACCGCACCAGTGTCCCCGCTGGCGCTGCAGTTCGTGCGCCAGTCGCGCGCCATGATGCTTCTCTTGGACCGCCAGTCCGCGGAAGTGCTCGCCGCCAGTCGCGCGGCGCTGACGGCGCTCGGGCAGGCGGAGGACGGGGAGAGCGCGCAGGGGCAGGCGCAAAGCGCGGGCGCGGGCGGGCGGAAGAGTTTGTTCGACTTGACGGGCGACGTGAGCGCAGAGCAGTGGCAGCGCGCCGTGAGCGACGCGGTGGCGTCCGCCGCGGTGCTGCGCTTCAACGTGCGCGACTCGGGGGCGGGCGGGCACCTGGCGGGGCGGCAGGTGGATCTGATGCTGCAGCCGTGCCAGTTCGCGCAGGATGCGCGCTCGCTCGTCGGTACCTTCGCCATTGTCAACCAACACACGGGCCCCTTGCTCGCCACCAGCAGCAGCAGCAGCAGCAGCAGCAGCGGCAATAGCATCGCAGCAGCGGAGGTTTCCGGATATGGAGGCTCGGAGGGGGGTTTCCTACCCAGTAGCAGTTCAGGCGGCGGGGGAAAGCTGAGTGGCAAGAAGATGCGGCAAAAGATAGCGGTGCTTTTAGGGTTTCAGGAGGAGTCAGGGGGAGCGATGCAGGTCTTGGCGCCTCTCCCCGCCATCCAAACCTCGCACAGCTCTGGGTCGGCCCAAACCACACCTAGAGGTTCGGTAACCCCTCGCGGTAGCTTCTCGTTGAAGAGCCGAGGGGCCGTGTCGGGTCCTCTCGCGTTCATCGCCTCTCCTACTTCTTCTACTTCTTCATCCGCTGCTGCCGCTGCCGCCGCCGCTGCTGCTGATGCTGGTGGCGGTACTGGCGCTGGTTCCAGCAATGAGATCGGCTCAACTGGTGGGACATTGGTTGGGTCAAATAAGCCTTCCACCCCGCGCTCCATGCTCAAACTCCCCACCTTCCACTCCTCCTCCTCCTCATCCTCCTCCTCCGCCTCCTCCTCCTCATCCTCCTTTGCTGTAACCTCTTCCGATTCGTCCGGTTCTCACAGTACCTTCTCCTTTCACTCAGACGCGCCCAAGGCGGACATTCCGCGGCCCCTCAGCGCAAGATTCCTCTCCCGCCCGCCCGGATTCGAACCCCCCAGGTCGGAGCGTCGCCAGGCCACCACGCCTGGACGCAGGCTCGGCTTGTCGTCTGTTAAGGATGTGTTTTCCGGACCACTGGGGCAGGGTCGGGAGGGCAGGGACGGGAGGGGTGGACGACAGGGTAAGGAAGGGTCGGGCGGAGAGAGAGTAACAGAGAGAGCAGGCGGGAAATCAGCTGAGAAAGCAGCCGAACAAGCAGCGGAGAAAGCAGCCGAGAAAGCAGAGAAAGCAGCAGAAAAGGCAGTAGGAAAGGGGGTTGAGAAAGCGGCGTCTGCAGGAGCAGGCAGGGAGGAGGAGAAGGCGGGAGGGAAGGGATTCCGTGTGCTGTCTAGGAGGGAGAACAGGAGCCGGGGGGGGTCATTGACAGAGTCGGATGGGATTCTGGGGAAGGGGAAGAGGGGGAGCAGCTGGGGTAGCTTTGGTAGCTTCGATGGCGGGTTTATGGGCGTGGCTGCTGCTGCCGCTGGTGCTTTGTCCGGCCCTGCTGTTGTCGCCCCTGCTGCCGGTTCTGGTGGTGGTGCTGCTGCTGGTGCCGACTCTGCTGCTGCCGCCGCCGCCGCCGCTGCTGCTGCTACTGTCACCACGAGTCCTGATGTTGCTGCTGATAACCATGCGTGTGGTGCCACTTTCTCAGGCAGCAATATGAGCACCAGAAGTGGCAGCAGCAGCCCCGCCAAAGGCCCCATCAAGCCGCCTGTTTTCCGCTCCCTGTCTAACGCCGACGTGTGTGAAAGCAACGCTGACAGCGGCAGTAACAGCGGCGACAACGGTGGCGACAACAGCGTGAGCCTGGTGAGCAGCGGCAGTAGCAGCGGCAAGGCCCCGCCTCTGGCCAAGTCAGGGTCGTTCGGGTCTGGAAAGCGCAAGGACCTGAGGGTCGCCATTCCGCCTGATGGGTTGCAGGAAGGCGTGGAAGTGGAGAACACCGAGGGGGGCGCGCGGGGTGGGGCGGGGGAAGCAGGAGAGGCGGGAGCAGGGGAGGCGGGAGCAGGAGAGGAAGCAGGAGAGGAGGACAGGTTGGTGGGCGGACAAGCAGGAGAGGTGAGGGAGGAGGGAGAGGAGGGGAAGAAGAGGGGTGGAAAGTTGGGTGGGGAGAAGGTTCCAGATCGGGGTGAGGGAGTGCGAGGTAAGGAGGAGGAGGACGAGCAGCGACAAGGAGGTGATGATAGGGATGAGAGAAGGATTGTGGCGATAGAGGGAGCAGGTCGGGGAGGCGGTGATTTGGTGGTGGTGGGTGGTGGTAGCAGTGGAGTGTGTGAGAAGGAGAGGAGTGGTGATGAAGCGGAGGAGAAGGTTATGCAAGGTGCTGCAAGCAGTTCAGGCATGCGGCACGAGCAGCTTGGGATTGGGATTGGGAGTGGTAACGGGGAAGAATCGCTGCAGCAGTGGCATGGCATGGACGCTCTGAGAAACGCATCGTCCGTTGCAGAGGCGGATGCAGGGGAAAGAAGAGAGGCGGGAGTAGCGGGAAGAGCAGGAGGAGGAGGAGGAGGAGGTGGTGGGGAAGGAAGTGAGGAGAAGCGAGGATTGAGGAACGAAGCGGGCAGCGGCGATGCGGACGCAGGGCACAGGGAAGGAGACCATGCAGAGAGCAAGGAGGGGGCTGCAGGGTTGCGAGAGAGGCGGGGCATCGCATTGCGAGTCGGGAACCTCGCTGTGAGTCAAGGCGGCAGGGAGAGAAAGCACAGCAGCCTTGGCAGCCTGGGGAGCGGCGGCAGCAGGATCAGCCAGTGCGTGTACACGCCGTCACTGGAAGGCGAAGGTGATGCGTGCAGCCCTGATGCTGCTGGCCAGCAGAAGCACCGTAGCAGCCTCGGGACGACGAGTCCCCACAGCGATAACGATGCTGCTGCTGCTGCTGCTGGTGGCGGTGGCGGCGGCGGTGGCGGCGGCGGTGGCGGTGGTGGTGGCAGCAGCGTGAAGTGGCATGTGCTCCCGCGGAAGCTGCTCACTCCGAAACGCTCTCCTCTCGCGTCCGAACGGTCGCCTACGATTGCAGAGATCTTGGGTGAGGGCGAGTGTGGCGAGGGGGGTAGAGAGGGGCGCAGGGGGAAGGAACAGGGAGGGAAGGAGGAGGGAGAGGAGGAAATTAAGGAGGAGGGGGTTGCTGTGCTTAAGAATGGATCTGGGGGAAAGGAGAGAGAGGGAGGGAAGGGCAGGGAGGGTGTGGGGATGAGGGTTAGGACTGGTGGGCAAGCGGATGGTAGGAGTGAGAAAGAGGAGGTGGAGGATGGAGGGAGGGAGGGTGGAGTGAAGGCAGAAAGTTTAGGGACAAAGGGAGACGGTGAGGCTTTTGATGCAGAGGCAAAGAACGGGGAGAAGGACGGAGAGGTGAGAGAGGAGGAGGAGAAGGAGGAAGAGGAGAAAACGGAGGAGGGGAAGAAGGGGGAGGACAAGGAGAAGGGGGAGAGTGAGAAGGAAGGGGAGGAGTTGCCTCTGGTGGGTGTGTGGAGGGAGGGGAACGGATGGCTGGTGTGGCTTAACTTTGAAGGAGACGCATGGATGGAAATGGAGACTGATGAGAGGAGTGGCGGCGGCAGCAGCAGGTGGCTCAACGCTGTGAGCTCCCTGCTAAAGCCAGGAGAAGAGAAGGGCGTGGGAGGGGGCAAGCGCGGTGCTGGAGACGGCACTGGTGGCGGCGGCGGTGAGAGGAGAAGGGGTGGCGGTGGCAGCGGCGGCGGCGGCAGTGGCGGTGGCGCATGGGCCAGTGATGGGGTTACCTTTGCCCCCACTGCCTCGCTTGGTGCTGGTAGCGGTAGCAGCAGGCAGGAGGCCGGGGAGGCGACGAGTGGGGGTGGTGGAGGCGGCAGGAGGATCGGAAGGAAGGGGCTGTCTCACGTGCGTGACTCGGTGACCTATGCCCCGGGCCAGCACCAAAACTCGGGGGATTATACTGATGAGCAGCAGCAGCTGCAGCTGCAGGACGAGAATGTACAGTCTGAGAAAGGAGGTCGCAGGGCAGGGCGGAGCAAGAGTCACGGGTTCTTCACTCCCCGGGAGATCAGCGCTGCTCTGGGTGGTGCTGGCCACGGGCACGGGCACGGGCACGGGCATGGGCACGGGCACAGCAGCAGCATTGGAAGCCTGAGGGGGTTGAAGTCCCTGGGTGCTCGTGGCAGTCGGAGCATGCGCGTGCCCAGCCATGTGGCATCTGCTGCCATTCCTGCTGCTGCTGCTGCTGCTGATTATGATGAGGAGGAGGAGGAGGAGGATGAGGAGGACGAGGAGGAGGGAGAGGAGAGGGAGGAGGGGAATGAAGGCGGTGGAAGTGGGGGGGGGGGACAAGCACGGCAGCGGAAGCAAAAGCAGCAGTGGTTGGAGGAAGGAGGGGGGCTGGGAGCAGGGGAGGAGGACGATTGGTTGGATTTGGGCGACAAGGACACAGGCAGTGCAGCAGAGGGGCAAGTGAGGGAGAAAAGAGGGCGGGTACAAGTGCGGGGTTCAGTGCGAGGGCAAGTGCGAGGGTCAGGCCAAGACCAAGTGCAGCCTAGAAGGAGGTCTACAAGTTGCGATGCAGTGCGGTTGAGGGGGATGGAGCGGGATGAGGAGGATGCATGCAGGGATCACACGGGTCGTGACCACGCACATGCTGCTGCTGCTGCTGCCGCCGCTCCTGCTGCTGCTACCGCCCCTGCTGCATCTGATGTTGGTCCTGATACCATGATTGCCACACAATCGGAGGCTGCAGTTGCTGCCAGCCCTCCTGCTCCAACCCTTACCACTCCAACCGACGGCTCACCATGTGCTTCAAAATCACCCTGTCTCTCTCCAAGCGTTTCAAGCGTTCACGCTGCAGGAGGAGTGGGGGGGAATGTGGTTGAGCAGGCAGGTTCTGAGCCGGCCGAAGCAACTCAAACAGCAAGTGGAGACGTGGTGGTGGGGGGGGTGGTGCTCGGGACACCCTCCTCTTCGTCTCATGATCCTGTTGCTTCTTTCTCCCACGATGCGCTTCCTGCATCTGCTGCTTCTGCTGCTGCTGCTGCCCCGGCCGTGCTGCGTGGTGAGATAATGGTAACGCCACGTGTGTCACTGGTGATCTCCGATGGAGATGCTGCAATAGCAGGAGCAGGATCAAAATTACGAGCAGGAGCAGGAGCAGGAGCAGGAGCAGGAGCAGAAGCAGAAGCAGAAGCAGGGGCGGACACTGCAGCTGCTGCTGTCGCCGGCACCACTGCCAATAGTCCTCTCTTTAACTCCTCTCTTCCTGGGGAAGTGAGTGCAGGGAGTGTAGAGAAAGCAAGGGGCGACGGCGTTTTCCCTGGTGCAGCAGCATTGGAAACAGCTGAGGAGGTTGATCAAGCGAGTGGTGACAAGGCAGAGGAAAATTTCTCTGCTAGTGGCAGCGGTGAGGGGAACAGCAGAGGCATGAGGCTGGATGCAACAGCAGAAGAGGTGCAGGAGGTGGGTGGGGAGAGCAGATGGGTGGACGATGAGGGGACAAAAGAGGGGGCAGAGAGAGAGGGAGAGGATATTCCTGGTGTGGACGAAGGGAGAGAGGAAGGCGGGAGGGTGAGGTTCGATGTGAGGGAAGAACGGGACGGGGAGGCGGGCGAAGGGGCAGTGGTGGAGGAGGGTAAAGCGACCGAGTCTACTGTTCGTAGAACCCGCTCAACAACCCCTACCTCCCGTGAGCAGAAAAAATCCGCCGCTTTGCCTTCTGCTGCCTCGGTTGCTGGTAGTGGTGCTGGTGGGGATGGTGGCGGCAGTGGTCGGCCAAAGGCAGGGGGAGCAAAGCGGAAGGGCAGCGCAGGAGCGACAGCTGGAGCAGCAGGAGCAGGAGCAGCAGCAACAGCGGCAGCAGCGGCAGCGGCAGCAGCGGCAGCAGAGAAAGAGAAGCAGGCACGGAAGCCTGCAACGGGGAGGAGGCTCAGCTGGAGGCGCATCACTGTGGGCAGCACTGGTCCCACCACTCCTGGCAGCAGCAGCGGCAGTGGCATGGGTGGGGCGACGGACGGTGGGTATGGCAGCTTTGGTGGTGGTCTTAGCAGTGGTGGTTTTTCCAGCAGCAGCTTTGGTGGGAGTCTGGGGGCGAGCATTGTGGCTCTGAGCCTTGGAAATGCGAGCTTTAGCTCTAACTTGTCTCTGGGAGGGGATGGGAGGGGGTGGGAGGTGGGGAGGTGGGTGGAGGAAGGGGAGGAGGAGGGTGAAGAGGAGGGGAGGATTGAGGAGGAGGATGAGACAGTTCCTTCGCTCCCAGTGCCGTCGAGTGTCGATGAGAGCAGTGCTGTTGCTGCTGCTGCCCCTGCTGCACCTGTCGCTGCTCTCCCTCCTGCTGCTGCTGCCCCTACTGCTGATACCATTGCTGTTGCTGCGGATGCGGCAGCTTCTGCTGATGTCACTACTGCTGCAGGTCCTGTTATTTCTGATTCTGTCCAACCCAGTGATGTTGCCACTGCTGATACTGCCGCTGCCCCCATCCCTGAAGCAGCAGCAGCAGCAGCAGCAGCAGTAGCAGCAGACGAAGATAACAAAGGAGAAGAAGTGGAGGCTGGGGTGACAAGGCCGGGGAAAGAGAAGGAAAACAGGGAGCAAGATTCAGATGGGAATAATAGCCTTCCCAGCATCTGTGATATCAATTTCAAGGCAGGAGCCGAGGAGACGGAAGAGGAGGAGAAGGATGAAGGGTGGGCTGCATGTGACTTGGCAGGGGAGGTGATGATGGTTGAGAAGAGTGCAGTGGAGCAAGAGCTTAGGGAGCTAGAGCACCAACTGGCGGCCCTGCAGCAGCAGCTGATGGTGTTGGGTGCGGTGGAGTGTGGTGGTGATGGTGGGGCGGCCAAGGGAGAGGGTGAGAGAGGGGCTTTGGAGCGTGAGGGGACGGAAGAGGGAAGTGAGGAAGGGGGTATGGGGTGGAGAGAGAGTAGGCTGGGGGAGAGTGAAAAGGGAGAGGAGGCGAGGGTGGGCGAGGTAGTGGAGGGAAAAGGAGGAGAGGCTGAGGAGATTAAGGATGACTCCGGCAAGGGAGGGGAGGAGGAGGCAGCAATTGAAAGACGTAGAGGTGGTGGTGATGGTGCCTTGGAGAAAACTCGAGAGGAGGTGGAAGATGGGGCGATCTCAGTGGCGATGGGAAGCGAGGAGGAGGGCGGCAGCAGAGTGGAGGGCAGTGATGGGAGGAGGAGTGGGCATGTGCCGGAACACGCACCGTGCCTCGGGAGCTCGGACCAGTGTGTGAGGTGAGCTGTGCCCTGTGAGGTCAGGTCAGGTGAGTCCACTTCACGCAGCAGTTGTGTGGTCTAGTCGTCATGGTGAGTGGAGTGGAACCATGCTGGTCTCCCTCTCGATGTGGTGTGGTTCACCACATAGTCATCGTGGTTCACCACTGGTCATCATCTCGATGTGGTGTGGGTGCCATGGCGTATTGTGGCTGCTGACATGCCATGCCATCCATTGTGTCATGGACCCACCCACCCACCCACCCACCCACCCACCCACCCACCCTGCTCTGGCAACAACTTAAGTCCATGCATGCATGCATGGGGCCTTGCTTATAGGTCTCTTGTCCAAGTGGTTTACTAGTCCCTTCTCTTGTCCACTGGGGCACCTCCTTGCTCTTTTCTTCCCTGACTGTCCGTTTTAATCTGCTCGTCTCCATTGCTCCTTCACACATGTGCTTCTTGCAGGCATGTGATGGATCGCGGTGGAGTGGGGTACGCAGTGGTGGCAGCAGGCACTGGCGACATCATCACCTGCAACAACACCTTCCTCTCCCTCCTCCGCCTCGCCTCTCCTGCCCCTCACTGGCTCTCCGCTCTGGATCCCACCTCCGAGTCACAATTCCTGGTGAGCCTACAAGCGGTGTAAGCTGTTGTTCGCGACCCCTGAGAAACACCTGACATGAGATAGGCCAGGGTGGTGGGATCATAGCGGGAAGGACTGAAACTGGAGATTGAAGCAGAGCGCAGGAAGGAAGCATCTGTTCAAAAGGGCCACAGGTGCAAGATGTGGGTTGCAGATTCCTAGCGGAAGAAATAATGGAAGCAAGAAACGCATTCTTGTGACCGTTTCCTCTTGCACAGAGTTGAAAGTGTTCAAACCGTTTCCTCCTCATGCTCCCCACTCTACTGCCTGCTCCTTTGCTGAAACAATTGCCCCCCTGCCCCCTCGCTGTCCCAGGATTGGCTCAAAATGGCTACAAGTACCATGCATTTGCCCCCGCTCGTCGCGTGCCTGGCTACCCCATCCTGCTGCACCGACGGGTGCGCTGATTCTCAATCCTCATGTGCTTCTGAGCCTGCTGCTGCTGAGTCGACTGAGCTTATCGCTGAGAAGCCGATCACGTCCTGTGCTCTGCCTCCTGCAGCAGGCTCAGCAGGCTCTGCTGCGGCTGCGGCGGCGGCAGCGGCAGCAGCAGCAGCAGCATTAGCATCAGCAGCAGCAGCGCGTGTCTCCTTCATCCACTCCCCATCTCTTTTACTTAGTGGTCGACCTGCCTCTGCAGCCGATGCAGTGCCCTTGGATTCACGCTGTTGCGAGGTTGCCTTGATGGTGTTAAACGGGTCTCTACAGCAATGAACAACCTGCATTGCATGTCCCAGGGCATTAGGTTACATGCAGCTTACATTAGATTGTTGGAATCCTCGTGGAATCCTTTGTGTGAAGTCTGTCAGTTACATGTTACAAGTTGGTTCTTCAGTGTATCTTGCGCTGGCATGATGCATTCAGGTACTCGCTGGCGCTGCTTTCCACTCAGAGCTATGGTACCTATTACAGGGTGGTATCTGTTGTTACGGATGCAGTAGATGACATTATGCTTTCTGTATCTGTAATACACCACAAGTGCCTCCACATTGCAGGCCCATTCTAGCATGCACAGCACGGCACACCCCAATAATAAAGGCACACCTAGGTTCTTGATCACTACTCGAACAGGGACCGCATCGGGATTTGAACCCTGGTTCAGTACTATGGCATTAAAGGCTTTCCCTGAACCCTGCCTTAATAAAAGACTACAAACCACATAAACGCAAGTCAGGAAGGGTTGCCTGCCACTACTTATCCCTAAGTGGTGCATTCTGTTACTATTCTCGTGTGGGCGAAATTGATCAAATCCCTCGACCCCAGCCAAGGGCTGTACTTGAGAGGCCAAAGGTTGTTGTTGTGAGCCGAAGTACTGTAGCGACTTTCAAACAAGCGATGCTGTCGCACATTCATCACCCATTCCCTGGTTTCCCCAACCTGGGCTGTCGATCAATCCGATCCGTCTTGCGATGGGCTTTCCCAACTACTTTCTGGACGCATATATACAGTAGCAAGCATTACACACAAGATACAGTACCTCGTGTCGATGCCATTTCACGAACGAGACTTGTTTCGCCCTCACCACTTTCAGCAGTTCGTTTTCTTGAACTGAATTTGACAAATAAAACGACTTCTTTATCCAAAGCAGGGAGACTGGGTGACTGTCCCAGATTAGGCAATCTTCCCTCCCATCCCATCACGCAATCCGCCCGAGTCTTGGCAGGAAATGTTGCTCAAGATGTTGAGCGTGTCTGTCTGTCACTCATCCAGAAAACGGTTACTGTTGCCTGGGAGCACCCACAGCAAAGCAGCCTGAGGACAAACGCGCAACATGTGCCGACAGATCAGGCAAGTTGCCTAAGAGGACGGGCGGAGCGAGCAGCCCAACATGAAGGATGTCTTTGTTGTCGCGCAAAGTGCCCCATAAATGTCACCCAAGTGGTTGGCGGACCAAGTGCCCCACAAAGCACCCGGCCAAGAGGATGGTTTGACCCTAGGGCTGGCATGGTGAACACCTCAGGCACCCTGATCCAAGTTTTGTGAAACTGGGTGTCAAATTCGGACATTTGGACAAGCCTCCAGAACACATCGTTGCAATGTAGACACACATTCCAGAAATAGGAAACATGAAAAACCAGATACTGTACTGTATTCAAACTTCGATGGCGGGCAAACTTTGGGACTCGTTAGTTGGACTCAAGCTCATCAATCTGTCCCCCGCAGTCGTTCGTCGCGTCGACTGCGTGTGGAGGAGCCTCCGCCATTGCATCGCGTCACATCACACCCACCCCATTCCGTCCAGTCACTGCTGCACAGCAGAAGCATACTAGGCAGAACGAACAAGCGCTAGGAAGGCCACAAGCTTACGTGATGAAGAGTCCTGGGACAAACAGGGATGAACAAGGCTATTACAGATAGACACCGAATCTCGCGACGAGCGTACGAACCGTTGATAGCTGTGCCAGCTCGACAATGCAAGCACGGGTTGCAAGGCCCGTGAACTAAAACTCTTAGTACAAGGCTGGCTGACTTGCTGGGGCCAAAATACTCTAAAATTTTGCAAGCCGTGTATTATTCATCAATTGGTAGCTGCACGCTGCGCATTAGCCCGCTGCACATTAGCCCGCTGCGCATTAGCCCGCTGCGCATTAGCCCGCTTCGCATTAGCCCGCTGCGCACTAGCCCGCTGCGCATTAGCCCGCTGCGCATTAGCCCGCTGCGCATTAGCCCGCTGCGCACTAGCCCGCTGCGCATTAGCCCGCTGCGCATTAGCCCGCTGCGCATTAGCCCGCTGCGCATTAGCCCTCTGCGCATTAGCCCGCCGCGCGTTAACCGTCAACACTAATCCCTGCTACCCTCCTTCCGATGGCTGGCGACGTCCCTGCTTTGACTGCTTCACGTTACCTCCGTTCGCCCTCCCTCTCTGATCTCCCTGACAACGTCGCCCCGCTACAGTCGCTAACCCTGTCGCAACCCGACTCGCAGTCGCAGGAGCCGGCGCCGGCGCCGCCAGAATTGTCAGCGCAGCTGCTCCAACAGAACCACAATGAGGCGATGCGGGCGCGATATGGGAATGGCGGAGCGGTCGGCCGCGCGGAAGGCAAGAAGGCGGAGATTGAAAGGGTTCAGGGGGACAATGGGCGAACGAGGTACGCGGAGAACGGCCGAGCGGGGAACCGCGGGGACGACGGCGACGCGTGGGAGGGCTTTCACGGCAGCCGCGTCTTGGACCGCCGAGGCGCAACTGCGGAGAATGCGGTAATGCGCACCGGACAACCGCACGACTCCGCGACACCGGCGGCGCCCGCAGGTTGTACGAACCCTTCCGCCGTCGTCGCTTCCGCCGGGTGCGCGGACAGCCAGGGGAGAAAGAGCGCTAGGCAGAAGAGCCCGCAGCAGCGCTTGCGCCTTCGTCACTCCTCCCCGTTGGTTCCGCCCACCTCCGCCAGCATCGGAAAACCCCCCGTCGCGCGCTCGAAATCCCCCACCCCTGGAATTTCCCCCAATGCAAGACTCTCCCCCACCGCCCAAAACGTTTCCGCTTCTGGGGCGAGTTCCGCCAGTTCCGCCAGCTGTACTGACAGCAGCGGCGCAGCTTCCCCGGGGAGGGCAGGACCCCGTGTCATCTCCGCTGTTCCCGCGTCTCTCTCAAGCTCTCCCGCGGCGCGGTTCGTGCAGCAATCGCGGGCAATGATGATGCTGCTGGAGCGACAATGCGCTCTCGTCGTCGCCGTGAGTAGCGGCGCTGTTGCCGCGCTGGGCTGCTCCGCCGATGAGCTGACGACAAGCGGAGCCACCAGCGGGGGAGGCGGCGGAAGCGGCGGAGGCGGAACGGGCGTGCGTGGGAGCTCCGGCGGAGAGAACGGAATCGACAACGAGAAGGACGGCAATGGCGGAAGGGCGCGAGAGGGGGAGACGAACGAGGAGCAGGAGGGGGAAGAAGCGGGGAAGGGGAGAGCTACTGGGGCGGCGGAAGGCGGGGGACCGATGTCTCTTTTTGACTTGACGAGTGATCTGACAATGCGCATGTGGCATGAGGCCATGGCGGATGTGTTCGGGACGGCGGGAGGCGGGGGGAAGGCAGGCATTGGCGCTGCTGTGCTACGGTGAGTGCGGACGAATGTAGGAACGGAGGGAGGAGGGGGATGGGTCGGGGAGAGGGCCGTGGGGTTTGTTGTGTGCTGAGTGCGTCAAAGAGGAAAAGGTCGACGTTTTCCCGTCCGTGTGCCTCCTCCGTCCCCCTCGTCCCCTTCCCCTTACCTTTTTATAAACACATGACTCCAAATTAACCAACCCCTCCCTTTTCCCCAATCCCGTTCCCTTGCACGTCGCCCGCACGCCCCCCTTCACGCCCCCCTTCACGCCCCCCTCACCCCTCTCTCTTCCCCCCCCAACTTCCTCCCACGGCAGGTTCCGCGTGCGCGACTTTGGAAAGGGCGGGCATCTAGCAGGCGTGGCGGTGGATCTAATGGTGCAGCCATGCCAGTTCGTGCCTGAGACGCGTGCTGTCATCGCCACCATCGCCATCGTCAACAACCCCTCCGCTGCTGCCACCACTGCTTCCGCTGGTGCTTCGGCTGGCGCCCTGGCGCCAAGCTCGCTGCATGTGAACGTGGAGGATGGGGGGGAGCGAGAGGGGGGAGGCAGAGCAGGGCGGAGTGGCAGCAAGCCCATGTCTAAGAAGCTCGTGAATAAGATCGCGGGGTTTCTCCGGCTCAAGGATGACACTGCTGCTGAGGGTAGCGGGTCTGCTGGTGGTGGTGGTGTGTGTGGCGGCATGACTTCCCCATTGGGCTTCTCTGCCCCGCTGCAATCGCCCAACGATACAAGCAACCAGCAGCAGCAGCAGCAGCAGCAGCAAGGATGGAGCAGCAACGTGCAGGCGGGCCCTGAAAGCCCTGCCATGTCCCTCCGCAAGGTGTCCACATTCCACGCGCTGCTGCCCCCCTCTGCCGCGCCCGGCTCCCTCCCTCCCCACCCTCCGTCCCTCTACTTACCCTTGCACCCGACCGCTCTCACGCCACCAGCCGCGGGTGGGACGCGCGGGGCATGGGGCAGCAGCACCACCATCAGCGGCGGCGGCAGCAGCAGCAGCAACAGGGGCGAGAAGGAGAGGGAGAGAAGAGGGGAGAGGGAGAGGGGTGGGTATGTGTCAGAAGTGCTGACTCCTGGAAGGCGGCTTATTCGAAAGGTTGGGTTTGGAGGCTCGGCCAGAGATGGCATTGCCTCCCCCATCCGAGTTCGTTTAAATGCCACTGCTGCCGCTGCTGGTGGTGGTGTTGGCAGTGGTGGTGGTGGTACGGTTGATGCTGAAGGGTTTGGGTTTGATGGTGCGGGTAGGAGCAGCAGCTTTAGCAGCAGCGGCAGTGGCAGCAAGAAGGGTGACTGGCTGGCCCAAGCTGCTGCTGTGGTGTCCATTGGGCGACTGAGTGGGAGGCTGACAGGCGGAGACAAAGGTGGAAAGGGAAAAGGAGGGGGTGGAGGGGGAGGAGGGGGAGGAGCGGGAGGAGGAGGAGGAGGAGGAGGAGGAGGAGGAGGAGGAGGAGGAGGAGGAGGAGGAGGAGGAGGAGGAGGAGGAGGAGGAGGAGGAGGAGGAGGTGGAGGAGGAGGAGGGGAAGGAGGAGGAGGAAAAGGAGGAGGAAAAGAAAGTCCCGAGGAGTGTGGAGGAGAGGCGTGGAGGGCAGAGTGCGGGGAGAGGGCACTCAGAAGGGTGATGACAGCTGGCACGGAGATAGGGGGGGAGGTGGTCGACCGAGAGAGGGAAAATCCAGCATTGGTAGGGGGTGGACAATCCAGCACTGGGACCAGTGCAGGAGTTGCAGCAGGGTTGGCCATGGAGCCTTCTTCTGGGCTAGTCGCAGCTGCTATCGCTGCTGCTGCTGTAGCTGACGCTGCTGCTGCAGCTGATGCTGCTGCTAGTAACAGCGCTGCTGCTTCTGATGCTCCTGCTCATGCTGGGTCATGCACAGGGCCTGCTGGTGGAGCAGGAAGCAATTCTGGTGAGTTGCAGTTAGGGGGGATGGGTGGTGCCGCGTATCGCAGCAGGAGTGGCGGGTTGAGTGAGAGGAGAGGGCTGGACGGGCGACTGGGGAAGCTGACACTGGCAGTGCAAGCGGGCCCGCATCAGGTGCAGACTCCTGGGCGGTACTCACATGGGAAAGGGAGCATGGGTGCTGCCGGGGGAATGGGAGCGGCAGCGTCATTGGCAGCAGCGCAGTTCGTTTCTCCCCAGGGCATTGCTGCTGGAGCAGGCGAGGCTGGGTCCACGTCCCTTTGCCTTGCCAAGCCCTCGCCAGGAAGCTCCGCTTCTCCAGCTGCTGCTGGCGGCACGGGCATGGGTCACAGCGGCCGGATGGCGCTGCTGAGCCCGAGAAGCGGCCTGCTTGCTCTCAAGGCGTTGCTCAGTCCCAGAGACCGCTCCCGGGCCCTCGGGGAGGCGCTTCCTCACAGCCAGGGCGCAGCAGTGCCAGGGGCAGCAGTTGGAGACGTTGGTATGAGCAGCGGGGCTGGGGCTGAGATGGTAGCAGGGAGAGAAGCAGGAGGTGTCGGGAATGGTGTACGGGTAGTGAGTGGTGGTGGAGTGAGGCAGGGAGTGGGTGGGAGGCTGGAGGTGGATGGTGGAGGGAGCAGTGGCCTGCGAGAGGAGGAGAGTGCTCTGGCTGGATCTGTGGCAGCAGCAGGTGGTGGCACAGGGGCAGTGCACGGGACAGTTGCTGCTGCAGCAGCAGCAGCAGCAGCAGCATCTACTGCGGCAATAGCTGGATCAAGGGTGTCAGGTGTAGCAGCAGCAAGAGGAGGAGGAGCAGCAGCAGCAGCACCGACAGCTGCGGCACGGTTCGGCCGTGCTGTCTCTGCAATGACGTCTGTTGTGCCTGCTCGCTCCCCCAGCCCTCTCAAACCTGCTCGCGTCCCTGCCCCTGCCCCTGCCCTCAGTGCTTCTGCTTCTGCTTCTGCTTCTGCTGCTGCTGCTGCCGCAGTTGCCTCTTCCAGTGCTCCCGGTGGTGGTGGTGGTGCTGCTGCTGTTGCAGGAGCTGGTGCAGCAGCTGCCATGGCTACACGGGCAGGTGCACCGAGAGCGCGGTCTTTCTTCCCCAAGTCCTCCAGCCTCACTGGCCGCGTTCCCACCCACTCCACCTCGCCAAACCCCTCACCGTCCCCCCACCACCGCGTGCTGTCACAAGCAGTAGACGTGGAGAGGGACGCAGGAAGAGGCAGGGTGGGTGCGTACACCATGGAAAGAGGAGGACGAGCAGGACTCAGCGGTGATGCTGCTGCTGCTGCCGCTGGTGCCGCCATGGATCCCTCCTCCAGCTTTCAAAAGTGCCCCACTCTTCCCTCTAGCATGCGTCCTGCTGCTACTGCTGCGGCGGCTGATTCAGCAGGAAGTAGCGGTGGCAGCACTGCTGCTGCTGCTGCCACAGGGCCTGTCGTCCCTCTTGCCCTTCCACCAGCCGCGTTCCCCTCCTCCTCCTCATCATCCTCTGCTTTCGCCACCACCCCTCTCCACAACCCAAGCCCCTATCCATACACCCCAGCGCGCACCCCCACGGCCTCTCAGAGAGGACTCTCCCTCTCCTCGCCCCGCTTCCTCCGCTCGTTTACTGCAGACGCTTCAGAGCTTACAGAGGCTTCCCGAAGGATGTGGGGGCGAGAGGCGCGGGGGGGCTGGGGCGGAAGGGAGGAGGAGAGTGGTGGGGACAGCGGGTGGGGGCAGCAGGAGGAGGCGTGGGAGGAGAACGAGGGGGAGTATGGGGAAGGTGATGGGGACTATGATGCAGAGTTAGGGCAGGAGGAGGAGTGGCAGGAGCGGCAGCGGCGGCGGCAGGTGCAGTGGCAGCAGGAGCAGGAGGAGGGGCATAGGGACGGGATGGCCCGCGGGCAGAGTGGGCAGCGAGGGCGGGGGGAGGAGAGGTGGAAGAGGATTGGGTCAAGTGGGAAGATTAGCAGCAGGTGGCTGGGGTGGGGGAAGAAGTTTGGTAGGGACGACGGGGAGAGATCACGGCGAGGAGGGAGGGAGGGATTGGGGAGGGGAGATGTCGGGGGGGAGGGAGACACGGGGCATGGTGGTGGGGTGTGGGGATCAGGTGGTGCGGGAGGGGGTGGAGGGGGGAGGCGGAGCAGCGGCTTAGTGTTTGGTTTAGGAGCAGCATTGGGAGGCGGAGCAAGCAGTAGGCGCGTGGTGGGTCGGTCCACGTCCAGTGGACCGGGCGGTATGGTGGGCGCGGCAGGTGCATCTGAGGAAGGCTTTATCTGGGAGCGCACTGCCACTCTACACATGAAATCATCTGCAGGGGACCTGGAGGGGTCAGGGGGAAGGGTGGTGGCGCAAGAGGCGCATGGCAGGGCGGGTAGCTGGGGCAGCGGGGGGGAGTGGCGGAGGGAGCGGGAGCTTGGGGAGAGGGGCGCTGGGTGGGTGATGGAAGGGAGTGGGTATCGGCTGGTTGATGGGGTGAATGGGCGTGGGGATGTGTGGGACGGGACGGGTGGGGGAGGAGGGGGTGTGTCTGTTAGTGGGGGGTGGGAAGGGGGAGGAGAGGCGGGTGGAGAGAGTGGGGGGAGAGGAGGGGTGTTTGGGTGGAAAACGGGGAGTGTGCGCGGGGGGAAGGGGAGAGGAGAGGGGTCGAGGACCCCGCCGAATGGGTGGGTAGGGAGAGGAAAGGGAGGAGGAGGAGGAGGCGGGGGAGGGGGAGGGGGAGGAGGATTGGTAGCGCCTCTGTCCAAAGCAATAAAGGGGAAGGGGAAGGGGAAGGAGAAGGAGAAGGAGAAGGAGAAGGAGAAGGAGCTGAGTGAGAAGCAGAGGGAGATACTGGCGAGTGAGCTGATGTGGCTGGACTCGCAGATGGTTCAGATGGAACAGCAACTCAACCGCCTCATCCTGCCCACCCATGGGCAGCTGTTGCCGCCGCATGAGCAAGCGCCAGGGCATGGTCTGCTGGTGGAAGGTGTGGAGACAGCACATGGGGATGGTGGGGAGCAGGACGAGGAAGCGGGAGGCGAAGGGGAAGGGATAGGGGAAGGAGAGGGAGGGTGCATTGGGGAGGAGATCAGGCCGAGACTCAGGCCTGGGCATGGGCATGGGCTGAGGAAACTGCCAGAGGGGGATGGGAAGCAAGAGGGGGTTGGTGACAGGGTGCGTGGTGTGGGAACGGGAGGTGGGGTTGAAATCAAGGGGCGAGGGGACGACGACGAGAGGAGCTTTGGGAGGGATGGAGGTGGTAGTGAGAGGGGTGATGACCTGGTTGGGGGGGGTGAGGGGGCTGAGGGGGTTGCACAAAGGGAGGAGGGGGAAAAGTGTGGAGAGGAAGAGGGTTATTTAGAGAATGAAGGTGAAATGGAAGGGTCGTGGAGGGAAGGCGAAGAGGAGAGGGTGGAGGGCGAGGAGGGTGCTTGGAGTGTGGTGGATTGTTGGGATGAGGAGGAGAGGGAACGGGAGGAAGTGAGAGAGGAAGAGGAGGCGGGGGATAAAAGGGATGAGGGAAGGGAGGATGGAAGGGAGGATGAGGAATGGTACTCTGAGCAATGGAGTGAGGTGCCAGATACAGGGGATGGGAGTGAGCTTGATGCGGTGGAAGAGGATAGGATGGAGCGAAACGAAGAGGAAGAGGTGGGAGGGGAGAGAGGAGAGGCGGGAGGAGGGGAGGGAGAGACGGGAGTGAAGGAGGAGGAGGAGGGAACGAGGAAGGAGAGAGTAAGTGAGGAGGAGGAGGAGGAGGTTGGGAACACAGGAGGGGGGGCAACTGAGATGGAAGGTGCAGAGTTGAAGGGAAGTGGCGGTGCAGAGTTGGAGCAGCGTGCGGAAGAGGAAGGGGATGGGGTGAAAGGAAACAAACGCATGGGTTCATGCGGGGAGGAAGGGGAGGGTGGTGCAGTGCTGTCTGATAGGGGAGGAAGGGGAGGGCAAGGTGGAAGGGGGAAAGAGATGTTGCTGCCAGGGAGCATGCGAGGAGAGGAGCAGGAGGTACAAGAAGGGAGAGGCATGGGGTTGCATGCAGATGCAGGTGATAGCAGCAATCCGTGTGAGAGCAGTGCTGAGGATGAGGAGGGTCGGAAGCAACATGCAGGTGTTATGGCAGCCTCTTCCCCCATCGCCAGCAGCACCACCACTGGTGCCGCCAGTGCTCTTATTGACCACAATCATTCTCACCTGCTCTACGCCACCTCATCCTCCTCCTCATTCTCCTCCTCATCCTCCTCATTCTCCTCCTCTTCCTACATTGTGCAAGGCACTTGTCACCCTCGAGTTTGCCCGACGTCCCTGGTTGCATCTCCTGCCGCTGCCCCCTCTTGCCACAGCTCGGCACAATGGGTCAGGTACGCACCGGCATGCATGATGCACTCACGCACACGCATGCAGAGAGCACGAAAGCATGCTCATGCCCATTCACATATTTCAATGCACTGTGGGATGGCAGGGTGCATGTGAGGGACGGAAACGTCAACCCCCACCCTCCCTTCTCGTTGACTCCCCCTTTTCCACCTTTCCTCTCTTCTCCGTCCCCACCCCACCAAAACCTTACCGCAGCCATGTGTTGGATCATGCGAGTGTGGGCTTTGCCATAGTGGACCCTTCCTCCTCGCGTCTCCTCACCTGCAACGACTCGTTCCCCTCCCTCCTCGCTGCACCCGCCTCACTCATTGCGCCCGGCCTCTCGCTGCTCCTCGCCCTGCCACACCACCACAGAGCGCCTTTCCAGGTGGGCACATGGGGGGTTGGTTGGTGGTGCAGTGGTGGTGGCTTGGTCGAGTGGTTGGTTGTGGTGGTGGGTAGACAGGGAATGCAAGCGCCAGTTGGCTGACAGGGGGAATGTGGCCCGTTGTGGTTGTGAGTTGGGTTGGGGTGGCAATGCTATGACAGGGTATGCGTGAATGAGTGAGTGTGTACGTGCGTGTGTATGCGTGCATGCATAGGCACCAATGAGTGAGTGAGTGCATGAGTGGGCATACACGTCTACAGTGCAACTTAGCAGAGCTTGCTTGCTATCAGCATGAGTGCTTGGTCTTGGAGGAAGCTTGCACCTGCACTGTGCGGTGCTCTGTCCATAGGCCATGCACAACACAACATTGTGTTTTCTGCCATCATTGTCTGTGTTTCCTTTTCGCGTCTTTCTGTCTGTGTCAACTTATCTGCCCTCTCCTCTCCTCCCCTCCCACACCGCATTGCAGGAGTGGCTTCAGGACTGCGCATCCAGCACCACGCCCTCTCCACCTCCCTTCACTCTGCCGATCACTCACAGTGGGAAGCAGTGTGGCGTAGAAAATGCATCCGTGCTCCCGTCAGAGGCACCTTCCTCCTCCCACGTCGTAAACTTCATCTGCTGTCCAGCTGCCATCCCCGCAACAATCCACACAGCAGCACTGGCATCAGCACCAGCAGCAGCAGCAGCAATGGTCGGTGCAGCATCAGTAGCAGCAGGCACAACCGTACCCCAGCATCCTGATCTTCCTTCACCCCATGTACTTGCAGTGCCTCCTGTCACTCTCCTTGCCATGCTCCAGAAGTGAACGCACAGGGGCACGGTCACATACAGGGACGTGCACTGACACATGTGGCTCGATCCCCATGGGCAAGGGCTGTAGGGAGGCAATTTCTGAGGCGCCAAAAACATCGGGGAGATGCAGCGCTGAATGCATGGATGGATGCATGAATGTGTGTGCCCGCGTGAGCGCGTGAAAGCAGCACGCCACTTGCACGCAGCAGTGTGTATGGTAATTGTTTGAGCTGTCCCCGTTGTGTGACGATTGTGTGATTTGGTGGAGTGTATGGCAAAGGTGGTGGTGAAGTAACCCCCCCAAAGCCATGGCATCATCAGCACAAAAGGCTGATCCGAGAATAACCCTCCACTCTTGACTTGTATCATGTATGGTGCTTGCTCTGCCGATGTGTCAGGGCAACAGTTAACCTCTGTCGAGTGTGTAGGTCGAGTCAGAATCTTGTGTTTGCATCTAACATACCGTACTACCGTATGAGAGCCCAGTGATGTACTCTTTCCTGCAAGGGGAATGTTACACTCGTTAGCTAACAACTTGATGGTACAGATACCAGTAAACCACCCTGTGGAGTAAACCAACCAGATGGATAGACGGGGATTTTTCTTATTTCCAGGCTATTCGCCACACTAATCCAATCACGCATGCTAGCAGGGCGCTAGGAATCGACCGCTTGGAGCCGGCTCTTCTCAGCATGGCATCTGCAGCGCTCTTGGTGGCAAGAGTGAGGCACGTGACTGCTGTGCATGTGAGCACAATGTCTTTTGTGACACGCGATACTGCGTCTGGAAAGAAGAGGAGAATGAGGTCCTCGAATTCCCCTTGGGAGAACTCGCCTGGCTGGGAACAGTTGAATGCCTGGTGGGGAGTGGGAAAGCAGGCAGGGAAGGAGGGCAGCGGGGAAGGGGAAGAGTGAAGAGTGGGGGAACGGGTGTACGGGGGAAGGGAGGGGTTAGGGTGGAAGGAGGAAAAGGAAGGATCAGTGGAAGGAAGGAAAGAAGAGAGGATGAAGGAAGCAGGGGAAGAAAGAACAGGAGATGCAAGCGGCTGATTTTGTTGTCAGGAGACTGGGGTTGTTTATAAGAAGCAAGCCCCAGCCATTTGATCAGGAGATGGGAAAGCAAAGGCTGCAACTACCCCGCGACTCCCCATCGTGCTCACCTGCACTCTCTCCTTGACTTCTCGTCTTGATGGCGGATCAAAGAATGCATGTGAGGATCTCCGGTTCAACTCACTGCTTGACAAGAGCGCGAGGGATGGGAACGGGCAAGTCAGGAAAGGAGTGAGCAAGAGGGAAAGAGCAAGATAGGTGAATGAGTTACATGACATTCTCATCTCGCTGTGATCCAGCCCTGTTCCTGGGAAAGTTACAAGGTCCAGACACTACAGAAACTTTCTACTCACTTGAACACGAGCAACACGCCTTCGTAAACGGCCGACGATGGTAGCCGCCTATAATTCACCTCCACTGCGCTCTTGCCTTGGGAACATCCAGCGATGCCGTTCGTTGATGCTGCTCCATCAACGGCTGTGAGCTGACAGAAGGATGTTCGGATGCATTGGCGGACCAGCGGCTTGCTGATGACGTGGCCTGCCCCTGCACCCAACGCCGTCAGCAAAACTGGAGTGACACGTGTGAGGAAAAAGTCAGGTTGTCGCAATATCAGATTACGCAATTATGACACGCGTAGCGTACTGTCGCGTGTACACACGCGGATAGCATCGAACCGTCGGCACGAGAATCTGAGGATATTAAGGATGGTTGCGATTAGGCTTCAGAATGAGATGCAGAAAGGAGTACAGATATGAACGGGAGGAGGAATACTCACTCACAACTCCCATGAGTGACGGTGTCTGCGAGTAATGAGCGGCAGCTACCCTTCACCGGATGCCTCGTAAAATGCTTCAACGGGTGTCACGATACGGCAATGTATACACCAATGTGCAAACGCATCATGCAAGACCAGTCCCAATCGACTACGAGTTCTGGAGAATTGCTTTTGAGTTAGCTGGGTATAGAGCAAGGCGAGAAAATCCTTCATTCTGAAGGGTCTTGCGCTCTGAGTTGCGTTGCAGCAATCTTTAGTTCGTTTCAGTGCGGTGACCGTTCAAACCTGCAACAGATTCGAGGGACCAGGAAAAAAGGGTAGGTAGCTTTGGCGGGGGTACTACTAGCGACCCTGCGCTTTCCTGAAGATGAGGTCCCGGGATGAAATCCCCCCTACGGCCTTTACAGCCAGTCCCCACTAAAAGGGACTACATAGGTGCTCATCTAGGAGTGGATAAAACAACCTCGTTACCCAGCGAGGCATGTAAACACATGGGGAGGCGGGTTACGACCGACAATCGGGGTAATACCAAAGGGGGTTCCCCCTATAACCTTTACCTTTACCTGCGCTTTCCAGGGAACTACAGTGCTAGTTGCGGGCACCTTCCGCCCCTGACCCCCCTCAGACAGGGGAGTTATGGCAACAGCACAAAACTCGGTCCCACATTCACCCACGTGTCACAAATTCGGAAAATTTTGAGAACGCAGGGCAGAAAAAAAAACCGTAGGGAACCTAGACTCATTTTCGGGAGGGATCAACCCTAAACACGGGAACCCGCATTTTTCAGGGTTGATGCCTCCCCGAGACGCATCCCTTTCCGATTGGGTTTTGGTTTTCTTTTTTGTGGGGTTTTTCCAGTGTTTTGAGAATGTGTAACACGTGGATGTATGTGGAGCCGAGTTCTGTGTTGTTGCAATAACTTCCATGTCGAAGGGACGGATGGGCGGAAAGTGCCCGCAACTAGCACTGTAGTTCCCTGGAAAGTGCAGGGTCGCTAGTAGTACCCCCGCCAAAGCTACTTACCCAGGAAAAAAAGATAAAGGTTGCGTGGAGCGTGCATTGGCGGGAACCCCAGATTCCAACAAGGATGTCAGGTCGTATCCGTAGGGATGACATGACAAAGCGGGCAGTATCAATTTGGCATTTTGACACTCTGCCAATATTGTTGGCAGAGTGTCAAGAAATTGCAGGTTGCCATGCCAGCCAATAAAAATCGTCGGACACTTTTGACATTAACAGAGTCATACGTGCAAACGATATAAGATTGTCGCAGCTACCTATCTCACGAAAATATTCGGCCCAATCAGCAGACACCGCCTCCTATTTCTGTCTTTTGAACCGTTCACTGCCTAGGAGATAACAAATGACATATTCTCTAACCAATGAGATTCCGTCGCTGATGTTCGTACATGCGCTTTGACTTGGCACTTCAGCTACAGTATTGACACTCCAATTCGAGCACGCTTCGGGTTGACACGCTCATTGTCGACATGTCATCCCTACGGACACGAACTCAGAGCGCGAATTGTGCGATAACAGCCGATATGACACTTTGCTGTAGATCGGAGTGCAACACATTTCTTTAATAATCTGACTACCAACCAACCTTGTGTGACCAGGGCCCAAAATTGGTTTTGGGCCACTCTTGCAAATCAGGGTTTCAGGCCCCCAGTACCCTGACCCCAAGGGTAATACCGTACTTCCCGTACACTGATGGCAGCAGCCTAAAGTTTCAGATACACTCTTTGTGTCAGGGTAAAATTGTTGATACACTGTTTGTAGTGTAAACATGTCCATATCGTGCCATAAGTGTAGACTGCACTGTTGTGGCAGCGCGCTATGTCCCAGCTTGTTAGATATTTACCTTGGTGTCGAAAAATCGCAAGATCGAAACCTGACGGGGTTGATTGTATCCTCCGTACAGATGATTCGGTATCAGTGTAATGTGCAGCGCACCCTGAGACAGGCAGGGTAACCGAAATTGTTATCAGTGTACTCAAAACCTTACCCTTTTTCCACTAGGGTAAAAATTTCCATACGGTAGGCTGATTTGGCAAGGGTAATTGGGAAAAAGCGGCCGCTCATCAGGGCAAACAGGGTATTTTACCCTGATAATTTGGGGCCTGTGTGTGACATCATGGTGACCGCCTAACAAAGAAGTGCAGAAGAACATAAGTTTCAAGGAGCTATACATGACCTGAAACAATCAGTACACGAACCGCATCTGCTCCCACGAATCTGTTGTGGATCCCTTGCTTGCACTAAAAGGATCACCTACTACTCTATTAATGGGCATGCCACTGGTGCACCTAATTCAAACCAGTTACAAAATCCCACAGCACAGACAAGGTCCACTGGTAATCCCCCTCCCCAAGCTAAGTAGGCAGCCCTGTGACACTTATTGAGGCTATACATGAAGTGGTATAATGGAAGGTGTGTGCTTCTAAAATGAGAGCACGAAAGCAGGAGAGTAATAAAGCATGTGCATCAGCGGCAGCCTCTGACTGCCAGCACGGCTACCAGTGCAGTGGAGCCATCTGCAGCAGCGTGCAGTGGCAGGGACAGGGGTAGCAGGCAGGGGGAGGGAATGAGCGTAACACGCTCGTGCACTGCTGAAGCTGGCAGCGGCAATGCTGGCGGCGATAATGGAAGTAATGTTGATGCTGATGCTGATGCTGATGGTGATGGTGATGTGGATGATTCACCCTGTGCGTCAACCTCTAGAGGCATTGATCCCAGTGGCTGCTGCTGCTGGAGAGGAGAGTGACAGGAGGAATCCGGAGGAGGGGACTGGGAGGTGGGGAGGGGTGAGAGAGGTGAGGGAGGTAAGCTAGGTGACGACACAGCGGGAGGAGGTAACAAGGAGAAGGGGGGGGCTTCATTTGCTGCTGCACCAGGGCTGTTGCATGTACCATCCAGATCCATATGTGCCACTGCTGCTACATCATCATGCCCACATGAGGCGCTGCTAACACCACCACCGCTGCTAGAGTTGCTGCTGTGCTTCTTCTGGCTGCTCTTGCTCCTCCCACTGTCGGCGCCACACGTAGCAGAGGGGCTCTCCTGTAGCTGTACCGTGATGGGAGAGGGTTGCGAGAGTGCGTGGCATGCGGTGGCTAGCCATGGCTGGCAGGGGCAATGGGGGAGGAGAGGGAGCACAGGGACAGAGGGACGGACAGAAGATGAGCGAGCTGGTGAGTGGAGAACACAAGGTTGGGAGGGGGGAAGGTTGTGTGAACGGTTCTTTCTACTTGCATGCTCTCAGATCCTGGTATCAAATGGATGGGCATGTGAAATGCAAGCAGAGAAGAAGAGTGGAGGCTAGCACAGCAGAGCAGAGCAGAGCAGAGCACAGCAGAGCAGAGCAGAGCAGAGCAGAGCACAGCAGAGCACAGCAGAGCACAGCAGAGCAGAGCAGAGCACAGCACAGCACAGCAGAGCACAGCAGAGCAGAGCAGAGCACAGCAGAGCAGAGCAGAGCACAGCAGAGCACAGCAGAGCAGAGGCTAGCAGAGCAGAGCAGCATCCAAATGACATACCATGAGTTCCCCTTTTGACTCTGCCGACAGGGCATTCACCACATTCAGACACACCAAGCCACCACACCCTGCCCCTGCCACTGCTGCTGCTGCTGCTGCTGCTGCTGCTGCACCGTCAACTGCTTTTGTTTCTGTATCTGCTGCTGCTGCTTCTGTTTCTGCTGAATCAGCACCCACGACTGTGGCAGTGGCAGCGATGGCGGTGTGAGGGGCAGGCGAGGCGAGGCGGAGGAGGGAGAGGAATGTGTTGTTGCAGGTGATGATGTCGCCAGTGCCTGCTGCCACCACTGCGTACCCCACTCCACTGCGATCCAGCTGGGAACTGCGCCATGGACAGGGCATGAGGAGAATAGCAAGAAAGAGGGGGGACAAGAGGGAGTGATGAGGGGGATGGGGAAGGGGTAGAGGACTAAAAAGTAAGGGGATGGAGAGGAAGGAAGTGGTGTGAGTGGAAGAGGATGGTGTTGAGACACACACAAGCAATGATGATTGTTCTGGGAAAGAGTGTTCTAGAAGGATGATTTGAACATGTCCTGCATCCCCTGCCCTGCCCTGCTCTGCCCTGCCCTGCTCTGCCCTGCTCTGCCCTGCCCCAGATCTTAACAGCACGGGTGTAGGCAGCAGCACTGCAACGCATGCACATCCACCCCAGGATAACACCCGAGCGGACGCAAGCCTCACCTGATGCATGTGTGCATGGGCGCATGGCAGCGAGCACAGCATGGAGACTCCATCTCCACCCCGCCACCATGCTCGCCGTCTGCCATGACCCCATGACCATCATGACCATCATGGCCATCATGGCCATCATGGTCATGACCACGGCTGTCAGTGGATTCATGACCGTCAACAACAACATCACGAACTGCCCTCCCCACCACCTCCTGCTGCTTCTCCTTTCCCCGACTGGCCCTTCTCCGCCTCTTCCCTGCGCGCTGCCTCTGCCCCCCCGCTGTACCCGACTCCGCAGCAGGGGAGAGAGGAGGGAGGGTGGGGGAGAGCGGAGGGAGGGCGCGGGAGGGAGACGGGAGAGCGTGCGCAGGGGAGGGAGGAGCGGCACCAGATGCAGGCAAAGACAGAGAGGGAGAGGAGGAGGAGGGGGCACGAGCTGGACTGCTGCTGGTGTTGGCTGGCTGGAAGGCGGACTGGGATGAAAGGGATGATGTCGCCTGCCTGTGCTTCTGCTTCGGACTCTTACTCACACTCCGTCTTCTCTCCTTACCATGGCTTCCTTCCCGCATCCCCCCCTTCCCCTCGCCGCTGCTACTACCCCCAGGGGTCCTTGGGCTATCAGCACCACTTGCCCTTGGGATCTCCCTCACCTTGCTCCCTTCTTTCCCCTCCTTGCCACGCCCCTCCACCTCCTCTTCATCTTCTGGCACCGCTTTCTCATCCTCTGGCACCGCTTTCTCATCCTCTGGCAACGCTTTCTCATCCTCTGGCACCGCTTTCTCATCCTCTGGCAACGCTTTCTCATCCTCTGGCACCGCTTTCTCATCCTCTGGCACCACTTTCTCATCCTCTGGCACCGCTTTCTCTTCCTCTGACACCGCTTTCTCATCCTCTGGCACCACTTTCTCATCCTCTGGCACCGCTTTCTCATCCTCTGGCACCACTTTCTCATCCTCTGGCACCGCTTTCTCATCCCCCTGCCTCTCCTCCGCGCATCCCTCCCTCTCCAGCGCCTGCTCGCCTTCCCCCTTCTCCCCATCTCTAGCCACCACCAGAGCCGCCTCTGCACCCCCCAAGCCCCCCTCCCCCAGCTCCCCCTCCCTCAGCTCCCTCTCCCCCAGCTGCCTCCACCCAGACTCCCGCTCTTCCAACTCCCCCTCCCCGCGCCCCCCCTCCCCCAGAAACCCCTCCCGCAGCTCCCCTTGGTCCTCTCCAGCCTCGTCCCCATGGTCGGCCATGGCGGCGCCAATGGTGAGCAGCGCGCCGATCTGCTGCTGCATCGCCACCATCTCCTCCTCCATTGCGCGCAGCTGCCGCTCTATCTCCGCCCTCTCCTCCGCTCCTGCTCCTGCGCCCACATCCCCCCACTCCTGCTCTGCACCAATACCACCTGCTGTTCCTGCATCCCCCCACTCCTCCCCCCACTTCTCCCCCCCTTCCTCGCCCCTCTCAATCTGCTGTCCTGGCAGCTGCTTCTGCCGCTCCTGGTGTTCCTGCGGTTCCTGCGGCCATAGCAGGGCTTTCTTACCGGGAGCACCAGGCGACTTCTGGCTCTGAGAGGAGCCAAAGGAGAGAGCTCTCCTTCCCTGAGCCCCTGGTGACACTGCAGACACTGCAGACAGCGCTGCCGCCCACCGCTTGTTCCTCGAGCTCGAGCTCGAGCTCACGCCCCCACCGCTGCTCCTCCCAGACCCTCCCGCTGCGCTTGCCCCCTCCTCTGCTGCGCCATAACCTTCTGCCTCCATACCAGCAGCGCCGCCGGCAGCACCAGCAGCACCAGCACTGGCACCAGCAGCACCGGCACTGGCAGCTGCAGCAGTGGCAGTGGTAAGCAAGCCGCCAACACTCCAGCTGCTAGTGAATCTGGTCCCTCCCATGCCGCTCCCTACACTGCCGATGCTCCTGCTGCCCACCATCCGCCTCCCCCACTTGCCACCGCCGCTCCCCACGCTCAGGCTGTTGCCAAGCCCCCTACCAGGCCTAGAAACGCTGCCGCCTGCAGCGCTCGCAGCTGAATCCCGAGGGGAGGAGGCGGAAGGAGCCCCGTGGCGCGGGTAACACCCCGTCGTCCCCGCCACTGCGGCGGCAGCAGCGACGCCAGCGGCGGCAGTGGCAGCAACGGCGGCAGATCCTAGACCCAGGGGATCCAACGGCTGTACGTCCTGCTCCTCCCGCCCACTGCCAGCTTCGGCGTTAGTGGCACCAGCAGCAGCAGCAGCAGCGGTAGCAGCGGCAGCAACGTGAAAGGCAGGAGAGCCGAGAGTCATCGTCCCCTCATCTCCCCACCAGTCCTCCCCCCCACCTCCCCCCCCTGTGCTCCCCCCTCCCACGGTGAAGAACATGCTCCTGCTCTTGCTCTTGCGCACGAGTCTCGGCGTGAACAACCCCCCTCCATAGCTCCTTGATCGCCTGCTCCCACCCAACCCGCCACCAGCAGCATCAGCGGCATCAGCAGCACCACCAGCACTACCATCACCACCATCACCACCATCATCAGTAGCAGCAGCGACAAGGTCAGCAGTGAGGGAGTGGCTGTGCAGGGCGGAAGGGCGGGAGCGGGCGCGCAGAGGCTGCGTTACGGACCGAGGTCGCCCCAGTGGCGACTGCACGGGGGCTCGAACGCCCCTCGCTGCTGCTGCTGCTGCCGCTCCTGCTGCTGATCCCCCTGCAGGACCCAGCACCGTGCCATCCACTCGCTGGGCCATGAGCAGCCCAGCAGACGCCACCACAGCAGCACCCCCACTGCCACTACCGCCGCCGCTGCCGCCGCCGCCGCCGCCGCTGCCGCTGCCTCGCCTCTCTGCTCTCCCCGCAGCACCTCCCCATGCGCCGGCCAGTACCCGCCCCTTGGACCCCACGCTATGGAACCCCAAGCGTCCGGGGGTAACGGCGGTGGCGGTCATGGTCGGAACGGGCGTCAGCAACGCAGAGGCTTCCGATGGAGACCTCCTAGAAAGGCGCGCTCCTGGGGTGCTGCTGCAGCTGCCTCTCCCCCCTACCTCCCGCTCCCGCTCCTCCTGCTCCTCCTGCCCCTGTTGCTGCTGCTGCTGCTGCTGCCGTGCTTGCGTGTCGCCATGCCTCACGGCTAGAGTGCCTAGTCTGCTGCCCAGCCCGCGCCGCTCCCTCAGCCCCGTTGACTTGCTTGAACTGGGAAGACTGGATGCTGACGCTGCGGCGGAGGAGGCGGCGGACAGGGGGGAGTGAGCGGCGGAAGAGGAGGCGGAGGCGGAGGCGGAGGAGGCGAAGCCGCTGCGAGGAGAGGGCGAAGGTGTTTTGCGGCCTGCTGGCGCTGCTGCTGCTGGTGCCTTGGATACACCAGCAGCAGCAGCAATGGTCGGTGGTGTAGCAGCGGAGGAACCAAGGGAGGCGTTAGAGCGGGAAGAGAGTGGAGTGAGCGAGTGGGCGGTGGGAGTGCTGGCAGGTAGAGAAGCAGGAGTCACCAAGGCAGAACCACAAGCCCCATCAGCAGCAGCACCAGCAGCAGACGCGCTGCTGTAATTCCCCTCTTCGCTCCCCCCCCCATCACTGCTCCCCAGACCACACACCCTGACGCCGCCGCCGCCGCCGCCGTCATTCGCGCCGGAGCCCAGCGCCTTCACCTGGCGGTCGCCTTTGGGCGAGGGGATAATCAAGCGCAGGTCGTTGCGCCTAGCCGACAACGATCCCGCCAGGAGCGGGTGCGCGCTCGTAGTCGCTTCTCCGCCAGTGCCAGCCGCGCGACCTGCAGCTGCTGCTGCAGCGGCGGACGCGTCGGAAGAGGCGGCGGCAGGTGTGAGGGTTCCAGCAGCAGGCGGAGCAGTGGGCACGCTCGCAGCAGTGAGCGCGTCGCCAGGAACGGAACGACTGGCGCTTGCCTTAACTGCCTCGCGATCCGTACATGCCGCTCCCGCAACAGGAGCAGCAGCAGCAGCAGCAGCAGCAGGGCCACCATCCTCGCCCGAAGCGTCTCGCCGCACCTGCTGCCGCTGCAGCTTCCGAGTAGCTGCCGCTCTCAGCCCCTCCGCGTTGGTGGAGAACGCTCGCCTGTTAATAGGGTGCGCGGAAAGACCGCCGCCGCCGCTGCTGTTGCTGCTACTGCGGTTCATGCTGTTGCTTCCTGTCGCCCTGCCGCCGCTGCCGACGGCGTTAATGGCGGTGTCCTCTCCGCCAACGCGCACCGCCCTTCCCATGGACAACCCGAGCCCGCCCGGCGAGTCCAATCTGTCCCACCCCTGCTGCAGCGGCGCCACATCTCCGCTTCGTGTGCGCAAAAAATCCGCCGTCGCGCGCGCGTCCTGGTGCGACGGCGATACCGCGGCCGCCGTGAGCAGCGGACCGGACGACGTCGTGCGCCGCTCCTGCGCGGAACCGCTCTTTCCGCGTCCGCGCAGTAGGCGGCGCGCGCCGGACATCCGCCCGCTGCCCCCAGGTGGGAGACCGTCTGGAAGCGCTCTCCTGCTGCCTCCTTCCGTACCGCCTCCAACGCCGCCACCGCCGCCGCCGCCGCCGCAGGCCCCAGCTGCTGCGGCGGCTTCCAACGAGGGGAGAACGGAGGCGGCAGAGGGGGAGGTCGGCGCGCGGCTGAGGGCGTGAAAGGTGGAAACCTTGCGCAAGATGGACATTGGCGCGACGGCGGAACCTGCTGCGGAGAATCCCGCGCCTGCAGCTGACGAGGGCGAGGAAGATGCGCGGGGCGCAGCAGCGGGGGAGAAAAGGCCCCGCGGAGTGGGAACGGTTGCGCTCGGGGTGGTGGAGGCGGAAGCGGAGGTGGCGGAATCGTGGGGGCTGGGGGTAAGGGGCTCGACAGAGAAGAGCGGCTCGCGCGGGGAAGGTTCGTCGTGAAAGCGGAAGAGCGACGCAAGCTTGTGCATGAAGCGACGGGAGCCTCTGCCTCCCGGGGACTCGCTCGTGTTGCTGCGCGCCGACACAGGACGCTCGTCCGCATTGAGAGTGCTTCCGCTGCCGCCGCCGCCGCCGCCGCTGCGACCTTCATCTACGTTGGTAGTCGGGAGTGGGGAGGGCCGGTTGACGATGGCGAAGGTACCGACGAGCGAGTGCGCGTCGTGCGCGAACTGGCACGGCTGCAGCATCAAATCCACCTGCCTCCCCGCCAGGTGCCCGCCCGCCCCCGAGTCGCGCACGTTGAAGCGCAGCACGGCGGCGGACGCGACCGCGTCGCTCACGGCGCGCTGCCACTGCTCCACGCTCACGTCGTCCGTCAAATCGAACAATCTGTTCCGCTCGCTCGCGCCCGCGCCCGCGCCCGCGCCCGAACTCGCGCTTTGCGCCTGCCCCTGCGCGCTCTCCCCGTCCTCCGCCTGCCCGAGCGCCGTCAGCGCCGCGCGACTGGCGGCGAGCACTTCAGCGGATTGGCGGTCCAAGAGAAGCATCATGGCGCGCGACTGGCGCACGAACTGCAGCGCCAGCGGGGACGGCTTGGGCGCGGGCGCAGAAGGGGAAATGGAAGGCCGGGAATTTTGAGTTGCAGCAGCGGCGGAAGACGAAGCGGAAACGGGGTTGGTCGTGGGGTTACGATGGCCGCTGCTATTGCCTTTTCTGCCGCCGCCACCTGCGGCATGGAAAGCGATATGCGTGGAAGGGGATGAGCCCTGAGGCGCTTTTGTTTCTGAAACGGCTCGCGCCTGCGGCGCCAAGAGGGGTTCAGAATACGCAACGCGGCTTCTAGAAGCCGCTTTATTTCGCGTCTTTTGCTGCGTTTGCGATTGCACTTGCTGCTGCTGCTGCTGCTGCGGCTGCTGCCCAGCTACGACCTGCTGCTGCGGAAGCGGCGGCGGCGGAAGCATCTGGCCGTCGAGGTCCGTCAGCTGGGCATCGCCGCAACGGAGAGCGATCGCCGTTGCTTCTGCGCGCCGCATCGACGGCGAGAGGCCCCGCGAAGGGTTGCCTACGGAAGTTTCGACTGATACCTGGAGCGATACTGCGCGCGAAGCAGAGTAACCAGGCGCTACTTTATTCGCCCGATTCGCCGCGGCGAGGCTGCCAGTGCTGCGTGTCTCACGTGGCAGTCGAACACCAGCCCTTTCTCTGGGAAAAGAAACAGAATCTAGGCTGGGTGAATCGTAACAGGCGGGAGGGATAGCGCCTTCACCGCTGCCGCTGGATTTAAAAACATCGGCGGAAATCCCGTCGTCGTCCATTATGGGCAAGCTAGAGCAGCTAATGTCTTCTGTCGGGCCGAACGCATCGCGAGCAGGGCTGGAAGCGCGCATGCCGCAGTGGTAATGAATATTGTCCGGTCCAGAAGCCAAGAGCGGTGAGATGAGCGTGGAATGTTGAGCCATGTGGGAAAGACGCGACTACTGGGTCATTGGCGGGTGGCGCCAGGAGAAACGCTTTGTGACTAGGGCGAGAATTGGATGGAGTGTAAACAAGCTCGACGGTGATCAGTGGAGAGCTAAGTTGTGACGGGACATGTGCTCGTCAAACGTAGTGAATTTATGGTCTGAACATGGAGTAGAATATTAGGCGTTTTTCCAAAAATTCGCAAAACAGGAGTTCACACTTGACAGTCGCCTGTGGCTCAGATTTCCAGATTCTAAAACACCAAGGTTGGCATCAACTCTGTGGGATGATGGGACGGACGTGACGGTAGGGTGTTGTTGTCGACCGAGGAGTGAAATGAAAGACCTGTCCTCACTCCCTCGGGGTTCGCAAATCTGGAATCCTGCGCATCGTTCAACGTTCGTGAGCATGCCGATGTCGGCTGGTTTGTTTTGTCTCTGCTGAGACAACGAAAGAGACTGACGGATTCGGGTAACGGATTGCGAAGAGATGTGATTCGCGAAAGGATGGAGAGGGGTGAGGGAGGGGAGGAGCAGTGGCACGGTGCGGCGATGTGGGGAGACGCGACGCCGCAACACCTGACAGCGAACTGTTTTCCCTCTTCTCAGTTGGGCTGGCGTGAGTACGGTACGGAGCAAGGGTCGGGCAAACGGCAACGGTACTGTACCGTAGGCTTGAAAGCAGCGTGCACAAATCTCAAGTTAGCGAAACTTGGTCAGGGAGTACGTAAAACAGCACAGCACAACAAACGGAAAAGAATGGGCTAAGCGTGCTCCACAAATCTGTCCAGTTTCGCTGATCACTGTACGTGCCGTGCAGATTACGAGTGTTGTTGCTGTGTTGATCCCACCTGGAAGAATCAGGCAAACGAGACGTGCCTGGTGGTCAATTCGCTTGACGGGGACAGCAAAGGGACAAAATATGCCACTGTCCCTCTTTGGAGATCCGAAAAGGAGACCGACGAATTCCCTTGAACTAAAACAAGAGATTTCGGCTGCAACTGTCACAGCAATGCCACACGTACAGTACGGCCAGCCTTGAACGACTGCTAGGGAAGTCACATTCGAAAGGCACATCAATCACGACGACTTTATCACAAACCTACAGTACACAAATGGTGGTATCTGTTAGGCCCCTTGGCCTAAATCCGCTAAAGACTAGTGGGGTCGACTAAGTCTATAGCGGAAAACTTTGGCGAAATAACTATTGGGGAAAGAGGCGAAGAAGTTACAGAGTGATTGAATAGTTGAATGAGAATTGGTTGAGAATGGATTGATATTAGCAAGTACAAGAGAGGTTTATATAACGAACAAGAGAGAATGTTGGGAAGTAGTTTGTGGGACTAGGAATTGGAAAGCTAGAAGAGTAGAGTGCCACGTGGCACAAGGAAATCTAGGAAGATAAGGATAAGGGTGAGTTGGAAAGTACTGTTCAAAGTAAAGAGTAAATCCTCCCTTAACACTACCCCCCTCCCAAGGAGGCGACGTCCGCGGCGCCTGCATACTGGAGGTACGCTTGGAGGCAAGCGTTGTCGGGAGACAGCGAGGACGAAGGAACCCAGCTGTCGTCTGCTGCGTCGTAACCACGCCAACGAACCAAGAAGTCGATGAAAGAGACACCCCCCTGGAGACGGCGGCGGTGCCTGAGGATGTGCTGGATCTGGTAGTCGGGCTCGTTGGTGTCAACAGCTACCGGCAGTGGAGTGCGGTGACGGCCCGAGAATGTGGCGTTGGGATCGGTGTAAGGACGAAGAAGCGACATGTGGAATGATGGGTGCATGCGGAAATGAGCGGGAAGGCAGAGGCGGTATGCGACTAGACCAAGTGCGTGCTCAATGACGAATGGACCAATGAAACGTGGACGAAGCTTGCTGTCATGTGGCGGTCGGAGGTTGCGGCTATCCAAGAGAACACGGTCGCCGACTCCGAACGACACCTCAAGGCGACTACAGTTGGTGGTGCATGCCATGCGTGCATTTGGGAGGTCAATGTGCTTCCTCACGTGGTCGTGAATGAACGTGAGATGCTGATGGAAGTTGTCAGCACGGGGGAATATGGGTGTGAGATCGACACACGTGGGGACATTGGGGTGCTGACCGTATAGTGCGAAGAACGGTGACAAACCTGTGGCGGAGTGGTGCGTGTTGTTGTAGGCAAACTTAACCATGCTCAGCTTCTTGTCCAATGCTGCTGCGGCGTGCATCGTGATGCTACGAAGAATCTGCTCGAGAGTCTGGTTAACGCGCTCAGTCTGTCTGTTTGTCTCTGGATGGTATGCAGACGTCATGGCTAAGCGAGTCCCAAACAGTGCAAAAAGCTGCTTCCAGAACTTCGAAGTGAAACGAGGGTCGCGGTCGGAAATGATGGAATCGGGAACCCCATGCAGTCGGACTACGTTATCTACGAACAGCGTCGCGATTTCTTCTGCTGTGACCTTGCCGTGGGTGGGGATGAAGTGCGCCGCTCGAGAAAACTTATCCACTACCACGAAAATAACGTCATAACCTGTAACTGTGCGTGGTAAAGCTATGATGAAATCCATCGTTACTACCTGCCAAGGGCGGTCGGGTGGTGGAATTGGCTGCAAAATTCTTGCCTTGTGCTGGTGAGAGGACTTCGTACGCTGACACGTCTCGCACGAGCGAATATAATCTTCTACGTCTGCTGCAAGCCCTGGCCAGGTAATACATGCGACTAAGCGTCTTAGCCGTCTTATCTGCTCCGAAGCGACCTGCACTAACTACGTCGTGCGCCTCTAAGAGAATGAGCTGTGGAAGAGGGCGGTAGGCTGGAACCCAAAACCGTGTGGTACCCTTCCGTATGTAGACACTACCCTGCATGTCTGCTCCTGCGGGCGGCTGTGATGTGAAGTCGGGATCTACTGTGTAACCGTGCTCGAAAGATTGCTGTGAGAAGTGGATGGCCGGCAGTGACTGTGAGACTAGCGAGCTGGCAACTAGGGCGAGTGAGCGGATCTGCTGGGTTGCGAATGCATGGCTTGTACTCAATCCTGTAGTAAAAAATCCCCTCCATGAACTCCATCTATCTAGTCTGGCGACGACTCAGCTGCAGCTGCGACTTGAGGAAACGAATCGTACAGTGGTCCGTGTGTATAACACTATCTGCCCCCTCTAGGTAGCACCTCCACACTTTATACGCATGGATGATCTCGGCTCTCCTTAGCTTATACGACTCATACACGATCGGCTGCAACCCGCATCCATGGTCCTGAAGAAGCACTGCTCCTATGGCCCGTTTTGAAGCGTCGGTCACTATAACGTACGGGCTAGTGGGATCAAGGTACGACAGTGTCGGTGAAGACGTAAACGACTACTTCATCTGCTCGAACGCATGCTGCTGCGCTGGACCCCAAACGTACTCTACGCCCTTCCGAAGTAGGTCGGTGAGTGGACTAGTGATGGAAGCGTAACCTTGAACGAAACGACGGTAGTAGTTAGCGAAACCGAGGAAGTTTTGTAGTTCCTTGACCGAGGTCGGTGCTACCCAATCCTGTACGGCAGTGATCTTCTTCGGGTCGATCCTAATGCCACTAGCGGGTACGACGTGACCTAGCAACTCGACCTCGGGGAGGAAGAACTCGCACTTCGACTGCTTCGCATACAACTGCTCCCTCCTCAAGACCTCAAAGACCTTCTGCAAGTGCTGCACGTGCTCCTCTTTCGTCTTGGAGAATATGAGAATGTCATCTAGGTAAACTACAACGAACGAACCTAGGAACTCGGAGAGGACGGTGTTCATGAGCGTCTGAAACGTTGCTGGGGCGTTGGTCAAACAGAACGGTAGAACCCTAAGCTCGTACAACCCCTGCTTCGTACGAAACGCCGTCTTATGCTGGTCCTCTGGAACTACGCAAATCTGGTGGTAACCCGAACGAAGGTCGATCCTTGAGAAGACTCTAGCGCCCTGTACTGCATCTAGAAGATCCTCTACTCTCGGCACCGGAAACCTATTCTTGTCGGTGGCGGCGTTCAGTGCGCGGTAGTCCATGCACATCCGTATCCCCCCGTCTTTCTTAGGGTAACCCTAGGGGCAACTCGTCAGAGAAGACATCTCTAAACTCCGCCAAGAGTGCACTCACCTCAGCAGGAAGAGTCCCCTTTTCACCAGCTGCCGCACTCCCTCCTTTCCCCTCCTCAGCCTCCACCTCCTCAAGGAAAACGGCAAAGATCCGTGCCGCACGCTTCACTAACTGTCGCACACGAACAACATTAATGATAGCTGTGGATGATGTGGCCCCATTGCTCCACCGTGGCAGCTCCCGGAACTCGCCATCTACCTTGATGTTGCAGCTTCCCTGAGCCCAATCGAACTGAGTACTAACCGTCCGCAACCAATCTCTACCGAAGATGAAGTCGTAACCGTCCAGCGTCGCAGAGTTGAAATCACTATTAACTGCACCAATCTCCATGGGCGATGCTCCGTCCCTCGATCGAACGTCGTTGATCGATCTGTTGTATCCCTTATTGCGATCGTCACAACCCCGTCGGCTTCGTACTGCGTTGACGCGTTCTGCTGCTGCGACTACCGACTCGAAGGTGGACAACCCGTGAATCGCGATGACCTCCGCTATGTCCGGCTTCAACCCCTCGAGGTAGCAATCGCGCATCTCTTCTTCTGTGATATAGTCTATCTCGTTGCGGATGCTCAAGAACCATCGTGTGTACTCCTAGACATTTCCTATCTGGAGGAAATGACGCAGACGCTTCCTAGTAGCTTTGGAGGCATTCACCAAGTCGAATCTACTTTTCAGCGCCAAATCCTTCCCATGTCGTCAAAACCGTGGTAATACCTAAAGCCAAACTCCCTAAGCTCGAAGTTGCTGCTGCATGCCCCAAGCCGTGTTGATGCCCGTTTGTCTGAGCCCTTCTTACAGCAGTTTGCGTGAGTTGGCGCCACCACTCCAAGGTCGGGCCCCTCAGCAGCGTAATCGATTACTCGATCCGCTGCTGCGCGTCCGCCTCTTGCGCCCCGCTCGCGGCGAAGTAGTTGTTCAGCATGAAGATCCACGTCCGCACGTTCGTGTTGCGTTGACTTGGGTTGAACGGCTCGGGCTTCTGCGACTTGAGCGCGCTTCGACATTCCGGCGGCGCTTCCGCGCCAGTCGACTTGTTGGGTGCACGAGATGGTGCGGCATGACAATGAGAAATTGATGCGAATTCACGAAGCTGTTGCATTTCAGCCTGTACATGACAATTTTCCAGCGTCAACGTTTCGTGTTGGCGCATGAGTTGAGCAAGCGTGTTGCCCATGTCGTTGAAGAGAGCGTTCATGGTCTTGTCCATGTTGGCTCGACGACTCCAAGTCTGCAAGTCGGCACCGCGGGACGATGACGCCGTAGTCTCGTCGTCGACGGCCGCTCGTTGGAAGTCGCTCCCCGCGAAGGCTCTGATACCAAGTGTTAGGCCCCTTGGCCTAAATCCGCTGAAGACTAGCGGGGTCGACTAAGTCGAGGATGAAAACGCGGCGAAAGACTTTGGCGAAATAATTATTGGGGAAAGAGGCGAAGAAGTTACTGATTGATTTAAGAGTTGAATGAGAATTGGTTGTGAATTGATTGATATTGGCAGGTACAAGAGAGGTTAGTGCCACGTGGCACAAGGAAATCTAGGAAGATAAGGATAAGGGTGAGTTGGAAAGTACTGTTCAAAGTGAACAGTAAATCCCCCCTTAACACATCACCGCATGCAAGAACAGATAAATTTATTACATAGCAAAGTTGTTAATGCTAAACCTTCAAATGAGCAAATGGTACTCAATGCTATACCTTCAAATGAGCAAATGGTACTCTATCTGAGTTGAAGCATATAAGGTAGAACTAAAAGGGACCATCATGGGCTAATAACAAGGCTAGAATAATTTTTAGGTATCTAGTATAGACATAGCATAAATATTGCGCATACTAAAGCGCATCACAAAAGTCATGTCATTACAGAAGTGAAATGCGTGAGCTGCATTGAAGCTACACTGTGAAATGCATGAGCTGCTGAGCATGGCACATGGATGATGGCACAAGTCCATGAATTGCAAACGACTCAAATATATTCTGTTTATCAGCAACAGGCTCCCAAAATCCCGTGGCATCAACGTCATCCAGATATCATCCAGCTCAGTGAATGGGGCACTAGCAGGGGCACGCCTTCAGGCAGTACGATGATCGATTAATCATGATCCATCATCTGCCTGCTGCACACCCTCATGAACCTTCACCAACCCCATTGCTCTGGGTGCTTCTGGGGCATGGAGGGGAAATTAGTTCAACTTTGCCATTGCTCCCATGCCATGCCAGGGATGCCATTGCCCACATGCCATGGCAAGGATGATTTCAGCTGCCATTTCCCCCACACCACACAAAAGGTTTCAATCTCTTTCACGCAGTCAACCAGGGGCTTTCAGCTCCTTCTCTTTCACGCAGTCAACCAGGGACTTCACCGCTCGAGGAATTTCAGACTGCACTTACCCTGGGGGATTAAGGCCCCCTCCATTGCCACTCACTACACTTACCCTAGGGGATTAAGCCCCCCACCATTGCCGCTCACTACACTACCAATTCAGACCAAACACCCAACCCCCAACCATGCACCAACTCAACTACCCAGAATCACCCATCCACCCACACACAAAAACCCACCGCCCACAGAATCCCACCCACCCTCAGCCACACAACCAACGACCTACCCCCACCCACCCATACCCACCTTACCTCACCCCTCGCCCCCTTCCCACTCACTCACCCACCCTAGGGGACTCAGCCCCTTTCCACTCACTCACCCAACCAAGGGGACTCAGCCCCTTTCCCCTCACTCACCCACCCTAGGGGACTCGCCCCTTTCCCCTCACTCACCCACCCTAGGGGACTCAGCCCCTTTCCCCACACTCACCCACCCTAGGGGTCTCAGCCCCTCTCCCCTCACTCCACCACCCTAAGGGACTCAGCCCCTTTCCCCTCACTCACCCACCCTAGGGGACTCAGCCCCTTTCCCAACACTCACCCACACTAGGGGTCTCAGCCCCTTTCCCCTCACTCACCCACCCTAGGGGACTCAGCCCCTTTTCCCTCACTCACCCACCCTAGGGGATTCAGCTCCGTCCCCCCCACTCACCCACCCTAGGGGACTCAGCCGGTTTCCCCTCACTCACCGACCCTAGGGGACTCAGCCCCTCTCCCTCTCACTCACCCACCCGAGGTTTTAAACCCAATTCTCTCTCACTCACCCACTCAGCCCATCTCACCTTCACCGGCCAACAGTAGGAGCAGCACAAAGCTCACTTCCCCAAGGAAGCAACACCCCCAGAGGCGGTGCCTCGTGGGGCGAAGTGCGGTAGTGGAAAAATGCTTCCAGCCCAAGACTCAAATCCCACCCCTGACGTAGCCAGAGCTGACGCAAACTAGAGCCGCCGGCCGGTCGGCTCTGACGGTGTCCATAAGGCCTTGAACGCCAGATCGGTTACTTGAGCACCGAGTGCCGTCCCGCACAGATTCCACCCACCACACCCCACCAACAAGACACAGCCCCAGGAGATGCTGTCCCTAAGGCAGTGAAATTCCCACTTGCTCCCATGCTCCTCACACTTCACCCCCATGCCTTTCCGATCCACATAATTTGGGAGATTTCAGGGAGATTTCAGAGTTCCAGTTCCGCCTTGTACCTACACACAAGAGTGCATACTGACCTTACCGACCGACGCGTTATTATCTGTCAGTAGATACCATGTTAGAATCCCAACCACTAGACCATTGGGATAAAAGGGCTTGTTAAGTAGCGGGTCAGTGTGCTCATAACCCCCCAGGACAACGAGCCTGTAACCCTTCCCTAGGATCGATCGCGGATCACTAGTGGACCTCTGACACCCCCCCGCACTGGGATGCCCGAAGTGCACACACTCGGATTCGAACCCAAGACCTTCGCTCTGATAGGATGTGAGAGTCCCAGCCACTAACCACTGGGATAAAAGGGCGTGTTAAGTAGCGGGTCAGTGCGCCCATAACTCCCCAGGACAACGAGCTTGTAACCCTTCCCTAGGATCAATCGGGGATCACCAATGGATATCTGACACCCCCCTGCACTGGGATGCCCGAAGTGCACACACTGGGATTCGAACCCGAGACCTTTGCTCTGATACCATGTCAAAATCCCAGCCACAAACCACTGGGATAAAAGGGCTTGTTAAGTAGCGGGTCAGTGCGCCCATAACCCCCCAGGACAACGAGCCTGTAACCCTTCCCTAGAATCAATCGGGGATCACCAGTGGATATCTGACATAATCTCAGTACAAACACAGTGTATACCATATGTATTCCAATTTCCTTTAAATTATATAATTCCCCACCCCCCTACCATAGTTTAACCTATTGGATCCATGTAATTTGATAGATATAGACATTTCAGTCATACATGGTACCTGCACTACGGACACGCATACTGACCAGCACATTACGTATGTTTCTAGAGATGCAGTTAGTGCCATATTCTTGCCAGTCCACTAGATTAGGCCTTCTACTTCAACAAAACTTGGTTATTGACCTTTCCGATCCACATAATTTGGGAGATTTCAGAGTTCCAGCTCCGCCTTGTACCTACACACGAGCGTGCATACTGACCTTACCGGCCGACACATTGTTCTCTTTGTACAAATACAGTAAATACCATATGTATTCCCATTACCTTTAAATTATACCATTCCTCACCCCTCTACCATATATTAACCTATCCAATCTATGTAATTTGGCAGATATAGACATTCTCATCGTACGTGTATCTGCAGTACAGGCGCGCATACCGACCAAACAGACCAGCGCATTACTTATGTTTGTAGAGATGCAGTTAGTGCCATATAATTGCCAGTCCACTAGATTAGGCCTTCTATTTCAACAAAACTTGGTTATAACCCTTCCGATCCACATAATTTGGGAGATTTCAGAGTTCCAGTTCCGCCTTGAACCTACACACAAGCGTGCATACTGAACCTGAGAAAAACTAAAACGAGAGTGAGTGAACAATGAATGAAGTGGGTACAAGTACTAACCCTAATTGGGTTGTACCCCCTATGCGATACCCCACTACAGCCTACACAAAAGCATAAGCTATAATGTTCTGACACACCCCCATAGGCAAAGTGGGGGAGAACAGGGGGTCACAAGACCAGTCAAGCAAAGCAAAACAGAGCAAAGCTCAGGGTAGATCACAAAGTCACCACACATTCCGAGCACAAGTACAAGGCCACAAGGCTAGTTCACATGCAGGAGTACATATATATATAAGGCTAGACAAGCAAGAGCAGGTATATATATGTAACAGTACAAGCAAGGTCAAGAGGTGAGCAAGTGAGGCAAGACAGGGACAAGACCCAACTGAGTGTAGAAGCGCTGATGATCACAAGGCGGAAGTGCCTTGGTGAAAACATTAGCAGTGTTGGCCTCAAAGGCCACGTACGCAAGCCGCAACTGTCCACGCTGCTGTAGCTCACGAGCAAGGAAGTAGCGGAGAGCAATGTGCTTTGTTCTGTGCTCCAGTTGCTGCTCTCCACACAAGGCCAGCATGGCCTTGTTGTCTACATACAGTACTGGAGGAGAACGAGGCGGCTCTCCGAGGTCAGTCAGCAGGTAGGTGAGCCAGCAAAGCTCCTGTGCAGCCATGGCCCTAGCGTAGATCTCAGCCTCACAACTGGAGCCGAGAACAGAATACGAGCGGGTAGCCCGCCACGAAACAGAGCCGAAACCAAGGCTGAAGGTGTAACCCTGTGACGACCGCTGCGTAGCCTGGTCGTCAGCCCAAGAAGCGTCTGCGTGCCCAGCGAGGACCACTGGACTGCGCCCTCCAAGCACTAGCCCCATACTCAACGTACTGCACAAGTAGCGCAACACCCTCTTCGCTGCAGCCATGTGCTCTGGTCGGTGTCTCGCAGGAGCAACATAGCGTGCGAGAATGCTAAGAGGGTATGCAAGGTCAGGTTGTGTGCAGGTCATCATACATGAGGCAGCCAACAAGCTCTGGGTACGGGCCACTCGGCTCTACGGACTCATCCGAAGGCAGAGCTGAGAGCGAGTGGCGAGTAGGCAGAGGAGTGGCCTGGGGCGAGGAGTACGTGGAGCTGAAGCGCTGAAGGACCTGCTGCACCATGTGTGACTGAGTCAGGGTAATGGTGCGGCGTGCTCTGTCCCGAGTGATCTGCAAGCCAAGGTAGCTGCGCAGTTCACCCAGGTCAGTGCACGTGTGTCTCTTCTGTAGCTCGGACTTCACGTGGGCCAGTCCAGCAGTGTCAGCTGTGGCAAAGACCAACTCGTCGACGTACACGAGGATGTAGAACGGCGGCAAAGAAGTGTCGGTGCGCAGAAACAGCGACGGGTCGGCAGTAGAGGGAGCAAACCCAAGAGCCGCAAGTGTAGTCCTCAGTGTGTCGTGCCACTCACGCGGTGCCTGGCGGAGACCGTCGTCTTGTCGGCGGAGGCTCCACTGGGTGCCAGGAGGAAAATTCCCAGTGAAGCCAAGTGGGCGGCACAGCCAGATCTCCTCGTGCAGGCTGCCCCGCAAGAAAGCAGTGCTGAAGTCAAGAGAGTGAAGCTCGTAGTCGCGCTGAGCGGCTATGTGCAGCAGCACCCGAAGATTGGTCATCTTCGGGGTGAGAGAGAAGGTCTGAAAGTAGTCAACTCCCTGCCGCTGACTGAAGCCACAAGCCACGTAACGCGCCTTAAAGACAGGTGGAGAACCCGGCGGCCGCTTCACCCTGAAAATCCACATGCCACTGACGATGTTCGCCTCAGGAGGGGGAACCGCGTCAACGTAGGTGCCTGTGGACTTCCAGAAAGCCATCTCTGCGTCCATAGCTGCCTGCCAATGAGAGGAGTAGGGACCCTCTATCGCCTCCGCGTAAGAGCGCGGAGTCGGGATGTCAAGTGCATCCGGGTCTCCCTCAGGGGTAAGCTGTACGGACACGAGATGAGGTTAAGCAGCGGCCAAGCACTGGAAATCCTCTTGCCTGTCCTCAAGGACGTCCGTGCCAAGGGCACACTCACCCCCGACGGACGAAGGACAGATAGACTTAGACTCAGCAATAAGACTGGCAGCGTATTCTAGACGACAGCGAGCAGCAAAGTCGACAAGCTCTGCAACTAGGGCAGACGCAGCAATGGACTCAAAGGAAGGGTCAGTAACAACAGTATTAAGGAGACGCGTGACAGTAGGACTGGCAGCACGAAGAGAGTCCGACTCCGGGTCGGCAAGAGCAGGAAGAGAAGACTCAGGAGGAGAAGGCAAAGGGGCACGCAGAGGAGCAGTGGACGTACGCAGAGACATCCGGTGCGTGCCAGGGACAGGAGGAAGACGCTGACGCGAACCGCGACCACTAGTGCGAGCAGCACGGACCGGCGACGCAGGGCGAGACGTAGGCTCACGACGCTCAGCAAGACCTCCAGTAGGACCAGTGTAGGGAGACGGAGCAGGTAGTGGGGAGGCCGGCTGTAACAGTAACAGTGACGGGACAGGCTGTGCACACTCTAAGGGAGGAGGAGGACCAGTAGAAGGCGGGAGACTAAGAACCTGCTGAAGGAGCAGAATGAAGTACGGCCGAGGCCGCACGGCGACTCCAGACACAGCAGGGACAGCACCAGCACCCCGAGCGGCAGCACCAGCGCCAACAGCACCTCCAGCTGCGGTACCTCCAGCAGCACCAGCAACACCCGCAGCAGGACCGCCGCCAGGACTAACAGCAGTAGCCTCAGCGCCAAAACCCTCAGCAGCTCCAGCTCCAGTCGTACCTGCAGGCCCAGCAGCTCCAGCACTCCCAGTACGAGCACATCCGGGACCGGCGGCACCAGCACCCTCAGCAGCCGAAAAAGCTCCAGCTCCAGCAGAACGCCTCCAGCACCGGGCAACACCAACACCAGCAGCACCTCCAGCTCCAGTACCTCCAGCAGCACCAGTAGCACCCTCAGCAAGACCGCCTCCAGGACCGACAGCAGTAGCCTCCGCGCCAGCACCCGAAGCAACTCCCGCTCCAGAAGTACCCGCAGGCCCAGCAGCTCCAGTACTCCGAGTACGAGCACCGCCGGGACCCGCGGCACCAGCATCCACAGCAGCAGCAGAACCTCTAGTACCCGCAGCACCTCTAGCTCCAGCAGCTCGCCTCCAGCGCCGGGCAAACCACTCACACAGCTCTTGTGGAGAGAGTGGCTCCCGGCGAGACGAAGCACCCAGAGAACCGCCAAGCTCAGCACCTCTAGGCGTAGCACCCCCAGGCTCAGAACCCCCAGGCTCAGCACCCCCAAGCGTAGCACCCCCAGGCTCAGCACCCCTCGACTCAGCACCCCCAGGCTCAGCACCCCTAGTCGTAGTATCCTTAGGCTCAGCACCCCCAGGCGTAGTACCCACACGCTCAGCACCCCCAGAGTCAGCACCCCTAGAGTCAGCACCCCCAGACTCAGCACCCTCAGCAGCACCAGAGTCACCAGCGACCCCGACAGGCTCGACAGCGTCTACCTGGGACACACCTGAAGGGGCAGGACCCTGAGGGGGGAGGGGGTCTACCGAGGGGGGACCTGGCACAAGGAAGAGCGGTGGCGGGGGGAGGGACAGAGTGCGGTAGGGGAAGAGACGGTAGTAGGGGACCGACTCGTCGAACGTGACGTCCTGGGAGGACAGAACACGGCGAGAGGTGGGGTGGTAGAACTGCCACCCTGGCGCGTTAGGGGGGAAACCCAGGAAGACGCAAGGAGCAGCACGAGGGGACAACTTGTCCGCAGACAAGTCGCGAACAAACGCCCGAGATCCCAAGACACGGAACGCAGATGCATCGCCAACCTTCCCCGTCCACAGCAAGGCTGGGGAGGTCTCCGGCATGGAGACCCTGGGCTGAAGGCTGATCTGATGCGCCGCGTACCGAACCGCAAACGGCCACAGAAAATGGGGGGCAGCCGCATGCATCATGGACGTACGGGCGACGTCCATGACCATGCTAATGTGGCGCTCAGCAATCCCATTTTGCTGTGGAGAGTCCGGAAGCGTGAAGGTTTGGCGGATGCCTCGTGCACGACAGTAGGCTCGCAGAAGGCCAGAGAAGAACTCTCCGCCTCTGTAAGAGTGCAGACGCAGAACAGGAAAGTCCGAGCCGAAGCTCCGCCTGAGCTGGAGACGAGCTGCACGGATCCAGTCGATCAACACCTTAGTGACATCACGCTTGCTGCGCAAGGGGAAGACTGTGGTGTAACGCGAGTAGTCGTCAACCACCAGCAGGAAGTAGCGCTCGTGACCCTGTCCACGGATGCGGGCCGGGCCCCACACGTCCATGTGAAGCGTCTGCAGCGGGGCCTCTGTCGGAGGAAACTGGGAGGAGTGAGGGGCAGCCCGCTGCCGCCCCTCGACACAGGGGACGCAGGTAGGGCCAGGCCCCGGAGGAAGGGGAGGGAGGGACCGGGGAAGACCAGAGACAAGGATACGGGAGGCCATGCTTCGGAGACGAAGCAGGGAGGGGTGACCAAGGCGGTGGTGCCAGAGGAGAGTCTCGTGAGACAGGAGGTGACACGAGCAGGGGGCAAACTCAGGACCAGACCTGGACACTGCAGTAAACACCTGACCTGATGCAGCTACCTGACCAGATGCAGGGACTGGAGGAGACGCAGTGGTAAGTGTGTACAGGCTCGACCCCGGCCGACGAGTAAACGTGGCTAGGTGTCGGCCTGTCCGAGTGTCCGTGCAGTGGGTCACCCGCTGACTTGTAGGAGTGAACTGGTGAACCCCTGCATCCTGCAGCTTAGCACCACTCACCAAGTTCGTAGAGAACGAGGGGAGGTAAAGACCAGACAGGGTGCTAGAGGGGGCCGCCAGACACGGGAGGACAGTGGAGAAGTGAACAAGGATAGGGCCCCTAGAGGGGTCTGCCAGAGAGACTGCAACTAGCCGACCAAGCGGCGTGAGTGTGGTGCGGTCTCGAAAGAAGGAGCGGGAAGCCCCCGAGTCAAGGGTGAAGGTGTGAGAGGCCGCAGCCAACGCGGTACCTGAGAGAGCAGACTCACCCGCACCTGAGGAAGCAGACTCACTAGCACCTAGAGCAGCAGCCGCACCTGTACTTGGAGCAGGAGACACACTAGCACCCAGAGCAGCAGCCTCACCAGCAGCTAGAGCAGCAGGCTCGATACCCGGGTCAGGCGGTACGCACAGGTGACCGGCACGGTCAGCACTAGTAGGCAATGCATACATGGCAGTGAGAATAGCATCATAGTCAAGAGCAAATATATCTAACCTCTGCCTAAGCAACTCCACCCAGTCGGGGAGCTCAGCCTCGTCGCCAAACTCGGTACGCCAGGCGTTGCTTAGACGGGCGAAGCAGCGGGACTGTGTGTGACTAGGCGTCCCACAAGGGTGACCAGTGCGAGCACCAGTGCGAATCACGTAAGAGCACCGAACAGAACTGAGAGACCCTCCAATCTAAGCGTACCACTCACAAAGCTGCTGGGGCGTGAGAGACGCGCGTGGGGGTCGGTGGAGCTGCATCTGGCCGCGGCCAGTACTAGTAGCAGTAGTAGCGCCGCCACCCCTACAACCCCAACCAGTGTACCACTCACGAAGCTGCTGGGGCGTGAGAGACGCGCGTGGGGGTCGCTGGAGCTGCATCTTGCCGCCGCCAGTAGTAGTAGGAGTAGTAGCGCCGCCACCCCTACAACCCCGACCAGCGTACCACTCACGCAGCTGTGGGGCGTGAGGGACTCACGCGGACGTCGCTGGGGCTGCATCTGGCTCCGCCAGTAGAAGCAGGAGCAGGAGTAGCAGCAATAAGGCAGGCAGCCAAGCAAGCGGCAGGCAGCGTGCTAGTAAGGCAGGGGCTCACCAGTGGTGGGAAGAGCAGGCTCGACGACTCGGCGACTCGGCGGTGCGGGCGGCTCGGGCGGCTCGGCGGCACGGCGGCACTGCAGCAACTGCGGCTCGGCAGCTCGGGCGACTCGGGCGACTCGGGCGACTCAGCGGTACGGCGGCTCGGCAGCAACTGCAGCTCGGTAGCTCGGGGACTCGGCGGCTCGGGCGGCTGAGGTGGCGCTGCGACTCGGGCGGCTCGGGTGGCTCGGGTGGCTCGGCACTAGCTCGGCGGCGTCGGCGGCTTGGTGGTGACGGCGGGGCCGCTTGGGGACGGCGGCGGGGCCGGGTGGAGCGGCAACGGGGCCAGGAGAGGTGGCGCCGGGGCTGCAGGGTAGGCGTCCGGGCCAGCAGAGGCGGCGCCGGGGCTAGCAGAGGTGGCGCCGGGGCCGGGAAGGGCAGCGCCGGGGCCGCAGGGGTAGGCAACGGGGCCAGTAGAGGCAGGGCCGGGTCGGGAAGAGCGGCGTTGGGGTCGCCGGGGTAGGCGACGAGGCAAGCCGAGGTGGCGCCGGGGCCGGGAAGGGCGGAGCCGGGGCCGCAGGGGCAGGCGACGGGGCCAGCAGAGGCGGGGCCGGGTCGGGAAGGGCGGCGTCGGGGTCGCCGCGGTAGGCGACGGGGCTAGCCGAGGTGGCGCCGGGGTCGGGAAGGGCGGAGCCAGGGCCGGGAAGGGCGGCGCTGGGGCCGCAGGGGTAGGTGACGAGGCCACTAGGGCGACAGATCGGGGCCGCGAGGGCGGCGCGACGCGGCCGATGGGGCGGCGCGACGGGGTAGCGGGGCCGCGCGCCTCGGGGCGCGCGCCAGAAGGGCGCGCGGCGAGATGAAAATAGGTCGCACGCCACGGGGCGTGCGACAGACCGAGTAGCAGCGGATGCAGTAGTAGGGCCCTAGGAACAGTTCCCACGAGAGAACCTGCTCGATACCATGAGAAAAACTGAAACGAGAGTGAGTGAACTATGAATGAAGTGGTTACAAGTACTAACCCTTATTGGGTTGTACCCCCTATGGGATACCCCACTACAGCCTACACAAAAGCATAAGCTATAATGTTCTGACAGACCATACTAGCCGACGTATTATTCTGTCTGTACAAATACAGTGAATACCATATGTATTCCCATTTCCTTTAAATGATTCCATTCCCCATCACCCTACCATGATTTAACCTAATGGATCAATCTAATGAGGCAGATAAAGACATTTCAGTCATACATGGTACCTGCACTACAAGCGCGCATACTGACCAAACTGACCAGCGCATTACGTATGTTTGTAGAGATGCAGTTAGTGCCAGATTCTTGATAGTCCACTAGATAAGGCATTCTACTTCAACAACACTAGGATATAACCTTTCCGATCCCCATCGTTTGGGAGATTTCACAGTTCCAGCTCCGCCTTGTACCTACACACAAGGCGGCATACTGGCCATACCGGCCGACGCATTATTATTTCTGTACAAATACAACAATTATCATATGTATTTCCATTTACTTTAAATTATACCATTCTCCATCCCCCTACCATGTTTAAACCTATCGGATCTATGTAATTTGGCAGATATAGACATTCCAGTTGTACATGGTACCTGCACTACAGGCGCACATAGCGACCAAACTCACCAGCGCATTACTTATGTTTGTAGAAATGCAGTTGCTACCATATTCTTGCCAATCCACTAGATTAGGCCTTCTACTACAACAACACTAGGTTATAACCTTTACAATCTACATAATTTAGGAAATTTCAGAGTTCCAGTTCCGCCTTGTGCCTACACACAAGCGTGCATACTGACCTTACCGGCCGACACATGATTCTCTTTGTACAAATACAGTGAATACCATATGTATTCCCATTTCCTTTTAATTATACCATTCCCCACCCCCCTACCATATTTTAACCTATCGGATCCATGTAATTTGGCAGATATAGACATTCCAGTCGTACATGGTACCTACACTACAGGCGCGCATACCGACCAAACTGACCAGTACATTTCGTATGCTTGTAGAGATGCAGTTAGTGCCATATTCTTGCCAGTCCACTAGATTAGGCCTTCTACTTCAACAACACTTGGTTATAACCGTTCCGATCCACATAGTTTGGATGATTTCAGAGTTTCAGCTCCGCCTTGTACCTACACACAAGTGTATGTCAGAAAGAACAAGTGATTGAACTATGAACATTGGAGATACAAGTAGCAAACCCTAGAATGATATACCCCTTAGAGGCTAACCCACTATAGCCTACACAACAATAACATATATAATGTTTGACACACCCCCATAGGCTAAGTGGGGTAGAGCAAGGGAACACAAGACCAGTCAAGAAAGAGAACGTAAGCTCAGGGTGAATCACAAAGTCACCACACATACTGAGCACAAGCAAAGAGCCACAAGGCCAGTTCACATGCAGAGGCATATATGCGTCACAAACATCACAGTGATCTCTGCCTAGCAGTACAAGCATGCAGGTATAAGTATGTAGATCACAGTACAGGCAAGGTCTACAGGAAGTGAGGAAAAGTGGGCACAAGCCCTGACAAAGTACAAAAGCGCTGATGATCTCCAGACTGAAGTGCCTTGGTGAATATATCCGCAGTGTTGGCCCGAGTGGCCACGTAACGCAGACGAAGCTGACCACGCTGCTGCAACTCTCAAGCCAGAAAGTAACGTAGAGCGATGTGCTTCGTCCTGTGCTCCAATCTGTGCTCCTCACACAAGGCAATGGCAGCCTTGTTGTCGACGTATAGCACTGGAGGAGAACGAGGCCGCTCTCCCAAGTCGGTCAGCAGGTAGGTGAGCCAGCGTAACTCTTGTGCAGCCATGGCTGTGGCGTAGATCTTAGCCTCACAACTAGAGCTGAGACTGAAGATGAGCGCGTAGAACGCCACGAAACTAAGCCAGAGCCAAGGCTGAAGGTGTAACCCTGTGACGACCGCTGAGTAGCCTGGTCACCAACCCGAGTAGCGTCTGAGTGCCTAGTGAGAACAGCTGAGCTCCCTCCTCCAAGAACGAGCCCCATGCCCGATGTACTGCACAAGTAGCGCAATACCCTCTTTGCAGCATCCTAGTGCACCTTTCGGTGCCTGCCAGGAGCCACATAGCGGGCCAGAAGGCCAAGAGGGTATGCTAGGTCAGGACGAGTGCAAGTCGTAAGGTACATGAGGCAACCAACTAGCTCTGGGTAAGGACCAGTCGGCTCTACGGACTCATCCGAAGGCAGAGCTGAGAGCGAGTGACCTATAGCCAGAGGAGTGGCCTGTGCTGAGGACCAGGTGAAGCCGAAGCGCTGAAGGACCTACTGCACCATGTGTGACTGAGTCAGTGTGATGGTGCGGCGTGCTTTGTCTCGGGTGATCTGCAAGCCAAGGTAGCTGCGCAGTTCACCCAGGTCTGTGCACGTGTCTCTCTTCTGCAGCTCCGACTTCACGTGGGCGAGAGCCTCAGTGTCAGCTGTGGCAAAGACCAAGTCGTCGACATACACGAGGATGTAGAACAGCGGCAGCGAAGTGTCAGTGCGCAGAAACAGCGACGGGTCAGTAGTAGAAGGCGCGAACCCAAGAGCCGCAAGAGTAGTCCTCAGTGTGTCGTTCCACTCACGTGGCGCCTGGCGGGGACCGTAGACCGGCCGCCGGAGGCTCCACTGAGTACCAGGAGAAAACGACCCAGTGAAGCTAGGAGGGCGGCACAGCCAGATCTCCTTCTGCAGGCTGCCCTGCAAGAAAGCTGTGCTAAAGTCAAGAGAGTGAAGCTCGTAGTCACGCTGAGCAGCAACGTGCAGTAGCACCCGAAGAGTGGTCATCTTCGGGTTGGGGGAGAAGGTCTGAAAGAAGTCTACTCCCTCTCGCTGACTAAAGCCTCGAGCAACGTAACGTGCCTTGAAGATCGTCGACCCAGACCTCAATTTTCTTCACCAACTTCCAGCCAATTTTCTTACTTGAGATCCTGGCTTGAAGTCCTTAGGCTGCTCCAGAGCCATGCACCCCCTGGTGCAATTCCCTATGCCCTTTCGGCAAGCGGGGGAAGGGGCATCACCCTTGGTTACTCCTCACACCACGGGTGTGGGGCCTTGTCCACCGCGCCCCCGCATGGGGCAGGCGTTTGCCATGTGCCCGGGCTGGCCATAGCGAAAACAGATGCCCTTGAAGGCCTTGTTCTCGCATGACCCTTGTCCGCCACCCTTGTTGCCAAGTTCCCCGTTGTCGAGGCCGTTACCCCGCATGGTGCGATTATACAGTAACTCATTTGGGTGCGCTTTGATGCTGCCATTATTAACAGGAATGGAGTGTTAGCCCCGCCCTCGCTTGGGCAACGCCGACGACTTGGTAGGATGTATGGGAGTAGCAGTCGACCGTTCACAGTGGGAGAGCTGCTCGTCAGGCTTCGTCGAGCTGTAGGGGACCGCTGTTGTGTTGCTGTCGACCAGGGAGCTCGACAGCTGCAACTGACTAGTCTGGGCGACGGGTGGGCCATCGACCAGGAGGGGCAGCTCGACCGGGAGGTCGACGAGTAGTCCGTCAACCTGCAGTTTGACTAGGAGGTCGAGGTAGCAGTCTGACGACCTGACAAGTGAGCACCGGCCGACGAGGGGAGCTCGGCGACAACCGATGTCAGTTCTAGTCGACGGAAGGGGTCCATCGACCAGGGGGGAGCTCGACGGGATCTGTGGTCGACCAGGGGCACCTGGTGGTCGACTAGAGGGACCCGGTGGTCGACTAGAGGAACTTGGTGGTCGATCAGAGCATCTGGTGGTGTCCAGGTCAACCGGGTAACCTTCTCTACGAGTTCCGCGGAGGCACGCAAATGTTGTCGAGGCCGCGGTGGCGAAGGCGAATTCGGGTTGGTATCCTGAAGTCGATGTGGCTCGTCAGGCGCAGACAACAGCTGACGGATACACAACGATGCAAGTTGGGCCAATAGTTTGCGCGCACCTGCAAGCGTGCGCACTGCTGTCTTCTACGGGGAAACGCTGGGCAGCCGCTTTGCTACAGCGTTGGCACGCCGTCAACCTGCACAATTGGCAGGTCGATCTTCTACAGTGTTGGCGCGGCTCCTCTACGCAACGTTGTCAGGCGGTCGACCAAACTGTGCTGGCGGTCGACCAGGCTAGCTGTAGAATTGCTAGGTGACTGATGTAGTTATTGTTGTCATTCCTTGTTTAACCATACTGTAAATCCAACTTTGCCTAGTGAAACTCTTGTCGATTTCTCCCGTGTATGCGCAAGCATTAAGGAACTAAGCAAAGCTACGATCACTCCTAGTAGTTCATGCCAAACCCCGTAGTCTACCTCATTATCGTTGTAGAGTGCCTCTCCGCATGGTTCGGTGAGCGTGGAAGGCCCCGCAAATTACCCTCAGATAGGAGCCGACTTTTGCACCTACTAAGTCGTTCGTTGGCCGGCAGCAGCGTTAGTCGCCATGGTCGACTCCGTAGCCAATGCGAGCGTAGTGGACACATTGGAGGCACGTTTGGCTAATGCGAGGAAACGCCATGAGGATGGCAAGTACTCGATGATCCCTTCGGCGATCGTCGAGTTTGGCATCCAGTCGCAGTGGGCGACAGAACACCCTTCCCGTCCTGCATCTCCTCGACCGGTGCGAAACGAAGGTGGCGTCGACGACAAGGTCGACGGTGGTGCACGAGTCAACGACAGTGAAGGCACGAGGCAGAGAGGGGTGATCAAGGTCAACGGTGGGGTCGACAGGAGACAGGCACGAGTGCAGTGGTCACCGGCGGCTGCAGATAGCTCGCGTGCCGACGTTGATGGTCGACCTCGTTCTCCTTTATGAAGCGGTGGAGGGCTCTCGGCAACAACGCACGTGACGGCGGGCGGGATTGCACTGGCGTATGGCTACTTCAAGTTCTCGCCGGACTGGATCACCGTCGCACCGCTGCAAGGTCGGCGGGACCTTATCACCTAGAGGGAGTCAATCGAACCTTAGCTGGAGGTCGCCGGGCTGAAGGGCTTCACTGACGGCACTGTGCCAATTCTGCTCGTGGACGATATCAAGCTACGCGGGGAGTTTTGTGCGGCTCACTTGCTCACCTTCATGGTCATCTCAAGGTGCTGCTCGCTGGTGGTGCAGCTAGCGCCCAGGAGCTCTCGAGAGCGACTAGATGCTGGTCACCAAGCATGGCACTTCATCCTGTCGACGTACCAGGTGAAGGACGACCTGTACATCGAGCAGCTGGAGGAGAAGACGACTCACATTCGGATGGGCGAGCTGGAGTCGGCAACAGACTATTGCAACCGTGCTCGACGGATCCTGGCTGAGATGCGGATGGCGGGTGCCGAATACTTGACAGCGTCCTATATCACCCACGTCCTCAAGGGCCTACTGTGTAGATACAACCTCGTGAAGAGGATGACGATGGTGCCCGGCACACGTGAGTCCCTCGACAAGGACTCCCTCACCAGCTACATCCTCCAAGATGAGGCGATGCAGGAGGCAGAACAACCCATGGAGCTCCTTCCGCAGGCAAGCTATGCTACACCAATTAAGGTGAATCAGCAGCAAGGGCAGCATGGGAAGCTGGGCGGAGGTGGTAGCGGAGGTGGGCGATCGACGAAGGACGTTGACAAGAACAGGTCAACGCGGGGCAAGGACCGTGGAGGTGGTGATCGACATCAAGAGTGCTGGATCTGCGGCGACCCCGCCCATCTCTCCTTCAAGTGCCCCGACCGTGATGACAGCGACAAGGACGACAACAAGGGAAGCCGCGGACGGTCGACCAGTCGTCGCCCCCGTCGAGATGCTAAGCCGAGCAAGGAGAAGCAGACGTCGAAGAAGACGTCGTCGACGAAGGATGTCGACAGCTCCAGCGGCAAGGGCCGAGGCGACGAGGAGGCGTCGTGCTCGATGGTCGGCGTTGTGGAGCCGACACTCTCGCTGGCGCCGGAGGCTGGCAAGGACTTCTAGGCGGTGGCGGCAGCTGTGCAGGCCAAACCGATGGTGGTGCTGCTCGACGGCAAGTGCTCCGATAACCTGATGGGGACGAAGGTGGTCTTCGTCGACGTGGCGCCGAGCGATGGGGTGAAGCACGTGCATGGATTCAACGGGGTGCTGCAACCTGTCGAGGGTCGCGGAATCGTCGCTCTGCAAGGGGAAGCCGGGAAGCGGGTCCTCATCCCCAACGTTCTCTACGTTCCGGGCGTCCAGGCGAACCTGCTGTCAGCTGGCTAACTGAAGGAGAGCAGAGTGCAACTATAGGGCGACGGCGACGAGATGCTGCTCGTTGCTGCGACCGGGGAGGTGCTCGGTCGAGCACGCTACATCGGACGAGTCCTCTGCACCGACCTTCGCCCCTGCTCGATGCGGTTGCCGTCGACCGAGGAGGTGGCTCTGCGGACGATCGTCTAGGCGACAAAGTTGACCCCTGACCGGTTGCATGCGAGGCTTGCGCACGTCGGCATCAACACGATCAAGAGCTTGGCGAAGCATGAAGTTGCTACTGGGCTCGACATTACGCCGTCGACCGGAGCAGACCCGCCATGTGTCTCATGCGTCAGGGGAAAGCTGGCGCGGCACACTTCCTTGACAAGGGCTCGGACGCCAAGGAGGCGCTGGTTGTCGTGCACATTGACTTGTGCGGGCCATTTCGGGTGGCTGCCAACGATGGCAGCTTGTACTTCGTGCTGCTAAAGGATCGCCACACTCGGTTCGTGTGGACAATTTCGGACGCCAAGAAGAGCGACGTGCTGCAGGAGTTCCAATAGTGGCTGGTGCTGGTAGAGCGGCAGACGAAGAAGACGGTACTGATGCTCTGCTCAGACGGAGGAGGGGAGTTCCTCGAGAAGGCGTTCACTGACTTTGTCAACGAAAAGGGCATCGTCCACGAGTTGACGTGCCCTTACACTTCGCAGCAGAACAACATGGCTAAGCCAGAGATGCGGAGGATGGGTGGTGCGTGGCTTTGAGCAAACCCACATGGTGGACTGTGACCAGACCTTCGCATCGGTCGAATGGCACACCTTGGTCCAAATTCTCATCTGCATTGCAACCGTCAAGCTGCGTCCGCTGCAACAGACCGGCGGCGGAAGTGGGTTCCTGTATGCCCTTGTTGATACCATTATCTTCCTCGAGCAACAACACGCCCTCGAGGAAAGCGACGGCGCCATCTGCCTCCTCCGAAAATCTCTCTACGGCATCAAGCAAGCGCCTCATCTCATGCAGCAGTAACTACACTGTTGGGATTTGTCCCGCTGCTGCATGACCAAGGGATTTACCGGAAAGAGTCTCGCGACAAATTCATCCTCCTTATTGCCTACGTTAATGATCTACCCTACAAGTGCGACGACACGGAGCTGCTTGACCAGTACGAGGAGGAAATTAAGGAGAAGCTTGAGGTGATGATCAACCACGACGTCACGCTGAACCTGGGTCTCAGCGTTACCCAGCCCGCCACCTCCATCCATCTCTCCGCCGCCAAATATGCGGAAACACTCTTGAAGATATTCGCAATCGCCCCGATCAACGTCCCCACCACCTTTTGCACTCCTCCTCCAAATCACGAACCCGACACCACACCGCTCTCCATCAAAGATCATTGGCTCTATCGGCAGCGGCTAAGGTGTCTCACGTTTGCCGCCGTCACGTGCCGACCAGATCTATCCTACGGTAAGCCAGCTCGCGCAGTACCTGCATCGACCTGAAGGGGAGAATCTACTGGATACATGGATGCGGACCATGCGGGAGACGCTGACAATAGACGCTCCCGCACAGGCTCCTCTTTTCAACTCCGACCTGCTGGACTCATCTCGTGAAACTCCTAGAAGCAGGAGCTCATCGCTCTTTCATCAGGTGAAGCTGAGTTCATCGCCGCCAGCGCAGCTGGTCGCGAAGGGCTGTGCCTGATGGAGCTTCTGCAGGAAGCGAAAGTGGAGATGAATGGGCACTATGAAAGAACGAGGAATGAATGCACTAGGAAACAGGTGGATACAAGTAGGAAAACCTAAAAGTGTTGTACCCCATATTATCTACCCCACTACAGCCTACACAAAATATAGCATATAAGTTTGACCACCCCCTTAGGCAAAGTGGGGGAGAACAAAAGGTCACAAGACCAGTCAAGCAAAGCACAGTAAGCTCAGGGTGGATCATAACGTCACCACACATTCTGAGCACAAGTTCAAGGCCACAAGGCCAGTTCACATGCAAGATTAAATATAAAGGTAAACAAGCAAGTGCAGGTATAGAAAGATCACAGTACAAGCAAGGTCAAGAAGTGAGCAAGTGAGGCCAAATAGGCACAAGACCCAGCATCGTACAAAAGTGCTGATGATCACAAGGCGGAAGTGCCTTGGTAAAGATATCAGCAGTGTTGGCCTCAGAGGCTACGTAAGCAAGGCGCAGCTCACGAGCAAGGAAGTAGCAAAGAGCAATGTGCTTCGTTCTGTGCTCCAGTCTGTGCTCCCGACACAAGGCCAACATGGCCTTGTTGTCTACGTACAGAACTGGAGGAGAACGAGGCGGCTCTCCTAGGTCAGTCAGCAGGTAGGTGAGCAAGCGTAGCTCCTGTGCAGCCATGGCCCCTGCGTAGATCTCAGCCTCACAGCTGGAGCCGAGAACAGAAGACGAGCGAGTAGACCGCCACGAAACAGAGCCGGAACCCAGGCTGAAGGTGTAACCCTGTGACGACCGCTGCGTAGCCTGGTCGTCAGCCCAAGAAGCCTCTTCGAGACCAGTGAGGACCACTGAACGTCGCCCTCCAAGCACTAGCCCCATGCCCGACGTACTACACAAGTAGCGCAACACCCTCTTTGCTGCAGCCATGTGCTCTGGTTGGTGTCTCCCAGGAGCAACATAGCATGCCAAGATGCTAAGAGGGTATACAAGGTCAGGTCGTGTGCAGGTCATCAGGTACATGAGGCAGCCAACAAGCTCTGGGTACGGGCCACTCGGCTCTACGGACTCATCCGAAGGCAGAGCTGAGAGCGAGTGGTGAGTAGACAGAGGAGTGGCCTGAGGCGAGGAGTACGTGAAGTCGAAGCGCTGAAGGACCTGCTGCACCATGTGTGACTGAGTCAGGGTAATGGTGCGCTGTGCTCTATCCCAGGTGATCTGCAAGCCAAGGTAGCTGCGCAACTCACCCAGGTCTGTGCACGTGTGTCTCTTCTACAGCTCGGACTTCACGTGGGCGAGTCCAGCAGTGTCAGCAGTAGCAAAGACCAAGTCGTCGACGTACAAGAGGATGTAGAGCGGCGGCAAAGAGGTGTCGGTGCGTAGAAACAGCGATGGGTCGGCAGTAGAAGGAGCAAACCCAAGAGCCGCAAGTGTAGTCCTCAGTGTGTCGTGCCACTCACGTGGCGCCTGGCAGAGACCGTAGACTGGCCGCCGAAGGCTCCACTGGGTACTAGGAGGAAACGACCCAATGAAGCCAGGTGGGCGGCGCAGCCACATCTCCTCGTCCTAGCTGCCCTGTAGGAAGGCAGTGTTGAAGTCAAGAGAGTGAAGCTCGTAGTCGCGCTGAGCGGCTATGTGCAGCAGCACCCAGAGAGTGGTCATCTTCAGGGTGGGAGAGAAGGTCTGAAAGTAGTCAACTCCCTGCCGCTGACTAAAGCCTCGACCCACGTAGCGCGCCTTGAAGACAGGTGGAGAACCCGGCAGCCGCTTCACCCTGAAAATCCACATGCCACTGACGATGTTCGCCCCAGGTGGGGGAGCCTCGTCGACGTAGGTGCCTGTGGACCTCCAGGAAGCCATCTCTGCGTCCATGGCTGACTGCCACTAAGAGGAGTAGGGACCCTCGATCCCCTCAGCGTACGATCGAAAAGTCAGGATGTCTGGTGCATCCGGGTCTCCCTCTGGGGCAATGCATGGACACGAGATGAGGCAAAGCAGCAGCAAAACAGTGGAACTCCTCCTGTCCGTCCTCAAGGACGTCTGTGCTGAGAGCACACTCACCCCCGACGGACGGAGAATAGACAGACTCAGACTCAGCAACAAGACTAGCGGCGTAGTCTAGACGTCAGCGAGCAGCAAAGTCGACAAGCTCAGCAACTAGGGCAGACGCAGCAGTGGACTCAAAGGAAGGGTCAGTGACAACAGTAGCCAGAAGACGCGTGACAGTAGGACTGGCAGCACGAAGAGAGTCAGACTCCAGGTCAGCAAGAGCAGGAAGAGAGGACTCTGGAGGAGACGGTAATGGGACACGCAGTGGAGCAGTGGAAGGACGCAGTACCATCTGGTGTGTGCCTGGGACCGCAGGAGGATGCTGACGCGGAACACGACTACTAGCGCGAGCAGCACGAACAGGCGACGCAGGACGAGACGCAGGCTCACGGCGCTCAACAAGACCTCCAGTAGGACCAGTGTAGGGAGAGGGAGCAGGCAGTGGGGAGGCGGGCTGTAGCTGCGACTCAGACTGGACATGCGGCGGACACTCTAAGGAAGGAGCAGGACTAGCGGAAGGCGGGAGACGAAGAACCTGCTCAAGGAGCGGAACGAAGTACAGTCGCGACTGCGCAGCGCCTCCAGAGCCAGCAGGGACGGCACCACCGCCCCCAGCGTCAGCACCTGCGCCAGTAGCACCCCCAGCTGCAGCACTGCCAACTCCAGCACCCTCAAAAGCACCAGCGCCAGCGCTAGCAGCACCTCCAGCGCCAGCGCCAGCAGCACCTCTAGCGCCAACACCCCTAGCAGCTCCAGCTCCAGCCGGACCACCGGAAGACTCAACAGCCACAGCTCTAGTACCTCTAGCAGCACCTGCTCCAGAAGCACCGCCAGCAGCTCCAGCATAAAGAGCACCACCAGGCCCAGCAGCTCCAGTACCTCCAGTACGAGCACCTCTGGGACCCGTGGCACCAACACCCTCAGTAGCAGCAGAACCTCCAGCGCCTGCAGCACCTCCAGCTCCAACAGCACGGCTCCAGCGCCGAGCAAACCACTTGCGCAGCTCCTGAGGAGAGGGTAGCTCCCGCCGGGACGATGCGGAGATAACTGCTGCAACGGGAGCTAGACTACGGGCTAGACACGTGTGCTCGTGTGATCTCTGCGTTCGTTCACTTAGTCATTTCCTTGTGTTTACGCTTCTTGCTAGTTCACGGGGAGAATTGGCAAGAGTTTCACTTGGAAAACATGACAACAATGATCCAATCAAGTTGGCAATGCAAGACTACATCAGAGTTAGCATTCAGGTCGGCCAACTGCCAGCGCAGCTTGGTCGACCGCGTTCCAGCACGACTTGGTCGACCGCACTCCAGCAAGGCAAGGTCGACGGCGTGCCAACGTTGCAGGTTGATGGCGTACCAGCATTGCTCACGCAGGACAGCAGTGCACCCGCTTTGCAGGTGCGCGCAGATGATTGGCGTGCAGAGTCTCGTCACCTGCACAGCGCATACACCACGTCAACCTCGAGCTGACGACTGCCTCTGATCCGCCACGACAACCTCGGGATACCACCACCGAGGTCGGTCTCGCCAACTTTGCCTGGGCGACCGTCGCACTCCTCCGCAGCACTTCGTCACCCAGGTAACCTGGTCGACCGGGCAACCACATCGACCAGCAGCTCCCGTATGTGCCCGTCGACCTCCCAAGTCGACGACCACCTCCATGTCGACCTCACAAGGACGACCACGCCCCTCGGTCGACCTCCTCCAGGTCGACGTCTCTTCTGGTCGACCAGCTCCACGTCGACCAGCACTAAGTCGGCCAGCGCAGTTGTCGGCCGACCACCCACGTCGGCCACCCGAAGTCGGCGTCACGAAGTTGACGTCACCAAGTTGACGTCCTCCGCAGGTCGACTCCTAAGTTGACCTCCCCGAAGTTGGCGCCACCCTGAATTCGGCGCCCGTGCAGTGGTCCCCGAGCAGGTCGACCTCCTCGTCAACCAGCTCGCCCACTGCTGCAGGTTGGTTGCTCCCCTAACACCCGACCACGATGTCGGCTCCGCCCAAGCGAGGACGGGGCCAACACACAACTCCCGTTGACAGACGAAGCACCCGAGGGACCTCCAGACCCAGTACCGCCAGACTCCACACGAGCAGGCCCAGCACCCTCAGGCTCCGCACCCCAAGGCTCAACACCCCCAGTCTCAGCACCCCCAGGCTCAGCACCCCCAGTCTCAGCACCCCTAGGCTCAGCACCCCCAGTCTCAGCACCCGCAGGCTCAGCACCACTAGTAGCACCAGAGTCAACAGCTACCTCGACAGGCTCGACCGCGTCTACCTGGGACACACCTGAGGGGGCAGGACCATGAGGGGGAAGGGGGTCTATCGAGGGGGGACCTAGCGCAAGGAAGAGCGGCGGCGGGGGGAGGGACACAGTGCGGTAGGGGAAGAGACGGTAGTAAGGAACCGACTCGTCAAACGTGACGTCCTGGGAGGACAAAACACGGCGCGAGGTGGGGTGGTAAAACTGCCAACCAGGCGCGTCAGGGGGGAAGCCAAGGAAGACGCAGGGAACAGCACGGGGGGACAGCTTGTCCGCAGACAAGTCGCGGACAAAAGCCCAAAATCCCCAGACACGAAACGCAAACGCATCGCCAACCTTTCCCATCCACTGCAGAGTATGGGAGGTCTCCGGCAAGGAGACCCGGGGCTGAAGGTTGATCTGATGCGCCGCGTACTAAACCGCGAATGGCCACAGAAGATGGGGAGCAGCCGCATGGATCATGGACGTACGAGCGACGTCCATGACCATGCCAATGCGGCGCTCAGCAATCCCATTTTGCTGTGGAGAGGCCGGAAGCCCTGTGCACGACAGAAGGCTCGTAGAAGGTCAGAGGAAAACTCTTCGCCTCTGTCCGAGTGCAGACGCAGAACAGGAAAGTCCGAGCCGAAACTGTCTCTCAGCTGGAGTCAAGCTGCGCAGATCCAGTCGATCAACACCTCACTGACTTCACCCTTGCTGCGCAAGGGGAAGACCGTGGTGTAACGCGAGTAGTCATCAACGACCAGCAGGAAGTAACGCTCGTGACCCTGGCCACGGACGCAGGCGGGGCCCCACACGTCCAGGTGAAGTGTCTGCAGTGGAGCCTCTGTCGGAGGAGTGAGGAGCGGCGCGCTGCCGCCCCTCGACGCAGGGAACGCAGGTAGGGGCAAGCCCCGGAGGGAGGGGAGGGAGGGACCGGGGGAGACCAGAGACAAGGTAACGGGAGGCCATGCCTCGGAGACAAGGCTGGGAGGGGTGACCAAGGCGGTGGTGCCAGACGAGGGTCCGGTGGGACAGGAGACGACACAAGCAGGGGGCAGACTCAGGACCAGACGTGGACGCTGCAGCAAACACCTGACCCGACGCAGCTACCTGACCAGACTCAGCAGCCGAAAAAGACTCAGTAGTTAGTGTGTACAAGCTCGACCCCGGCTGGCGGGTAAACGTGGCCAAGTGTCGGCCCGTCCGAGCACACGTACAGTGGGTCACCCGCTGACTCGTAGGAGTGAACTGGTCAGCCCCCCCATCCTATTGATCAGCACCACTCACCAACTTTGTAGAGAACGAGGGGAGGTAAAGACCTGACACGGTGCCACAAGGGGCCGCCGGCCACGATAAGACAGTGGAGAGGTGGGCAAGGATTGGACCCCCAGAGGGGTCCGCCAGGGAGACCGCAACTGGCCGACGAAGCGGCGTGAGTGTGGTGCGGTCTCGAAAGAAAGAGCGGGAAGCACCCGAGTCAAGGGTGAAGGTGTGTAAGGCCTAAGCCGGCGTGGTAGTTGAGAGAGCAGACTCACCAGCACCTTGGGCAGCAGACGCACTAGCACCTAGAGCAGCTGCCTCACCAGCACCTAGAGCAGCAGCCTCAATGCCCGGGTCAAGGGGAACACACAGGTAATAGTCACCCTCATCACTAGTAGTCACAACATACATGGCAGCAAGAATAGCATCAGAATCCAGATCAAAGATAGCAACCCCCGACCTAAGCAGCTCGCCCCCGCGGGGGATCTCAGTGGCGTCAGGAAATTGGAGACGCCAAAGTCCGTCAGGCGGCCAAAACAACGCTGGGTGGTGTGCGGGCCACCGCACGGCTCACCAGTGCGGTCGCCGGTACGCAGGACGTAGGCACAGGGACCAGCACCCCCACCCCGCTGACGCGCAGCGTACCACTCACGAAGCTGCTGGGGGGGCGGAGTCTCAGGAGTGCGCTGCTGCTGCTTGCGCTGACCACCACTGAAGCCGCCCTGCTGTGCAGAGCCACCCCGACCAGCTCCACCGCCGCCTCTGCCACCTCCGCCACCGCCGCCACCGCCGTCTCCTCCACCTCCTCCGCTCCCACTGCCACCGCCGCCGCCGCCTCCGCCTCCACCGCCGCCACCGAAGCCCCCACCCCCACCACCACTCCCACCGCCACCCCCACCCCCTCCGCCGCCTCCACCGCCACCTCCACCGCCCCCGATTGCTCCTTCAGCGCCCTTGCTCCCCTTGCCCTTGCCGGTGCGGCGTCTCCTGCTAGGGGCAGACGCAGCGCCGACCGACTCGGTGCCAAAAAAGTCGACGGCAGCAGCAAAGGCAACAGAGGGCAAAAGGGGGGAGGGGGAGCACCCCTCAAAGAAAGGGGGAGCGAGGGTCACCACGAGAGGCTCCTACAACGACTATATTCTTCTCGGCTGCCAGGAGGCGCTCCTCGAGGAGGTCAACGGGGAGTGTAGAAGGGCAAACAGAGAGGAAGTGGTCCCTGACCGAGCGAAGGGAGTCAGGGAGCCGGGTGACTATGTAGTAGAGGGTGATGTACATGGGGGGGGGGGGTTCCTGGCGCAGAACTCAGCAGGAAGCGCAGCGCGGTAGCGGGTGTCACTAGTGCGAATGTGCGTAATGAGGTCAGCGACTGTGGGAAAGGCGGCGAGGTCAGGGAACAGGTACGGCAGCATGAGGCGGCTAAGGGCAGCAGTGGCAGGGGACTAGTAGCGTGCAGCTACAGTATCGTACAAGGTCTTAGCACTCTTGTACTGACTAAAGTGCGCGCGCTCAGTGGACGGGAGGTGACTACGCACAGCAAGACGGGCAGCAGCATCGCGTGTGGCCCACTGTGAGCGAACAGTGCTGTCAGCATCGGCTGTAGGGGCAGGAGAGGCGCCAGACGTGAGATCGAACAGTGAGAGACCGTCTTTCCTATCGCACTGCAGGAAAAGCTGTAGATCATCGACCCAGACCTCAAAGTCGACAGCCCAACCCTCAGCATCAAAGGTGAGAACGCTAGGGGTAGCCATGACAGCAGCGGCAGCAGGCTAGCAACAGTAGCAACAGTAGAGGCGCGGCTCGGCGGTGCTCTTACTGGGGCAGGTGGGTAGAGGTCCGCAAGTGGTGGGGCGGGGCCGAGGCGCGCAGGCAGGGACGGGGCTGCTATAGGGGGGCAGAGGAGTGCCGCTCCTCTCTGCAGGGCAGGGCCGGGACGGCGGCGGCGGCCCCTGCTGTCCGCGGCGGCGGCGGCCGCTGGTGTCGGCGGCTGCGGCCCCGGCTGTGGCGGCGGCGGCTGCTGCTATCGGCGGCTGCGGCCCCGGCAGCTGCGGCGGCGGCTGCTGCTGTTGGCGGCACCGGCGCTGGCGGCTCCCACTGCAGGGGCGGCGACGGTGGGGCGGCAAGGCCGTGAGGGAGCCGAGAAGGGGCCGCGGAGGAGCCGAGAAGGGGCCGCTAAGGGCGGCTAAGGGGGCAAGAAGGGCCGTGAAGGGGCCGCGAAGGGTGGCGACGGGGCTGAGAAGGGGCCGTGAGGGGCCGCGAAGGGTGACGACGGGGCCGAGAAGGGTCGCGAGGGGCCGCGAAGGGCGGCGATGGGGCCGAGAAGGGCCGCGAGGGGCCGCGAAGGGCGGCGACGGGGCCGAGAAGGGCGGCGACGGGGCCGCGAAGGGCGGCGACGGAGCCTAGAAGGGGCTGCGAGGGGCCGCAAAGGGGCCGCGAGGGGCCGTAAGGGGCCACGAAGGGCCGTGAGCGGGGCCGCGAAGGGTCGCGTAGGGGCCGCGAGGGAGCCACGAAGGGGCCGCAAAGGGCCGTGAGAGGGGCCGCTAGGGGGGGCCGTAAGAGAGCGCGACGGGCCGCTAAGGGCAGGGGACGCGACGGGAGGGCAGGCACACGGGGCGCGATTCGGGCAGGAGCGAAGCGCGCTTCGGGCAGGAAAAAAAAAGAATCGATCGTGGTGGGCCCTAGGAAACATTCCCACTAGGGAACCTGCTCTATACCATGTGAAAGAACAAGGAATGAATGCACTGGGAAACAGGTGGATACAAGTAGGAAAACCTAAAAGTGTTGTACCCCATATTATCTACCCCACTACAACCTACACAAAATATAGCATATAAGTTTGACAGGCACTTCACATTACTCTGCGACAACCAGAGCGCAATCAAGATCGCGAACAAGCCCGGCTTTATGAATCGTACAAAGCAGATCGCACCCCGTTCTTTCTTCGTCAAACACGAGATCCACAAGGATAAGGTCAAGCTTACGTATTGCCCAATTGGTGACATGGCAGCTGATTTCCTGACAAATAAACTGCCACGTCATAAGTTCCAGCACTGAACCAACCTCTGCGGGATCTCGAAGAAATCACACGTGTCTCACCCAGGGCTGACGTTTCAAGGGCAAATGCCCTTAATGCCCTGAACATTAAGGGTTGGGTTCGTCCCAGCTTCCGAAGTTTAAGGGTTGGCTTTGAGGGCAGCCCGTCCCCGCAAAGTGCTGGTTGTGGGCCTAACCCAGATTTCAAGTGCAGATCCCGCGGCTAGCCCTTATCGTCCCATACTAATACCTCCCTCCCTCCCATTCCCTCACCAGTCCCCCCACCTCTTCCCAGCCACTCCCCTCTTCCTTTTCGCATCCCCGTCAAATCCATCGACAAGTTTCGTACCTCAGCCTATTGCCTAGCTGGCTTTTAGTAGTTTGCCTAGGATAACGGACCCGAAGAGATGCAGGTTTTCATTGGCGAAAGTGCAAAAAAGTTGGTAGCCGTGATTTCAAGTGCCAGGTTTGCTCTCAGCCCGTAAATTTCAGGGCAACTTTTGGGGCACCTCAGCCTCTCAAGTTCTGGCTCCAAACCAATTGACACCCCTGGTTTCACCTTCAAGAATGAAGGGCAGTGTTGGAATAACTGAAAGGTTATTATACACTAAACGAAATTATTGTGCTTATGCATTCGAAATGTACGATAACTTGCACCCGTTTGTACCCTAAGCAAGTTTTGTAATAAACATATTGCATACACGGTTCGCGATTGACTGTTACGAGTTTGTGTAGTTGTCAGAATGTTATTCTCTAGCATGTAGTGGGGTGGTCTATAGCGAGTACAACCCATCTAGGGTTTGCTATATGTATCGTCATTGCTGCTAGTGAAAGTCCCTCTTCTTCATTCTCATTCATTTTCTCATGGTATCAGAGCATCTACGGTCCTGGCCTGTGGGCCCACCTAACTGCTTCCGCTGCTACTCTGTGTTCGGCACACCCCGTGGCGTGCCCCTCGCCCTACTCTTAGCGGCCCCGTCGCCGCCCCTATCGGCCCCGTCGACGCCGCCAGCGGCCCCGTCGCCGACCCTAGCGGCCCCGTCGCCAACACCAGCGGCCCCGTCGACGCCGCCAGCGGCCCCGTCACCGCCTCCAGCGGCCCCTTCGCCACCACTTGCGGCCCCGGCCCCGCCCCGGCCATGCCCCGTCGCGAGCCGCGGCGCACCGGGGGCACGTGCACCGCCCCCCCCCCTTTTCCCGTCGCCTGTCGAGGCGACCTGAGGGGGCCGCGTGCCTGGGGGAGGGGGGCGAGCATCGCCCCTTCTGCCGCCTGTTTTGGCGCCCTGGAAGACCGCGCGTCCCCCCCCCCCCCCCCCCCCCAAACCTTCCTACCCGCCGTCCCGCCCTGCCCTGTGTTAGGGTCTGGGGGTGGCGAGTAGGGGGTGACGGGTGTGTGGTCTCCCCTGCTCCTCCTCCTCCTTCGTCTCCCACTGCTGCAGCTGTCGCTGAGGGGGGTGGATGTGTGGGAGCCTGGGGTTTAGGGTTTAAGGGGGGTGCTGTGGGAGTGGAGCTAGGGTTTGAGGGAGGTGGATGTGTGTGAGCCTGCGGTTTGGGGTGTAAGGGGGGTGCTATGGGAGTGGAGCTAGGGTTTGAGTAGGGGGTGTGTGTCGAGAGGTGTGGGGCAGCTAGAGGAGGTTGGTTGAACGGAGGTTGTCGTGGTGTCGTCAGCAGCACCAGTAGTCTGGAGCGTTGCTCCGGTAGCCCAGTCGTAGCCAACTGTGCCAGTCGCCCGTGGGTCCGTTGCTCGTCTGCCGCTAGTCTTAGCCGTGGAGCCAGTTACTCCAGTAGTCCGGAGCGTTGTTCCGGTAGCCGCTGTGTCAGTGTGACTCCTGTTGCCCGTGTGTCTGCAACTTCAGCCGTCGCCTCCTATCTCCTCTCCTCTTACAGTCTTGCCTCCTCCTCACTTGCCCTTTGTGAATTACTCTAGCTTTGCTCGCTATTGTGAACTCCTGCTCTATGCCTGCTTGCTCATTGTGCTGATTACACCCCACTTTGGCTATGGGGGTGTGTCAGAATGTTATTCTCTAGCCTGTAGTGGGGTGCTGTATAGCTAGTACAACCCATCTAGGGTTTGCTATATGTATCCTCATTGCTGCTAGTGAAAGTCCCTCTTCTTCATTCTCGTTCATTTTCTCAGTAGGCTACCAATAGGCCCAAAAAAACCTCTTGCTCTAAGGAGTCAGCTCTGTCAGAATGATGTAATTGTCTAGCCTGTAGTGGGGTACTCTATAGCGAGTACAACCCAATTAGGGTTTCTTATATGTATCTGAACTACTGCTAGTGCAAACCCTTCTTTCTGCTACTAAACTTCTTACTTAACATTCTGACATGCTATCAGAGCATGTCCTTCCTCGGCCTGTGCGCCCACCAACCTGCTTCCGCTGCTACTCGATCTGACGCACGCCCCGTGGCGTGCGACGAAATTTTCATCCCGCCGCGCGCCCCGAGGCGCGCGGCCCCTTTTCTTCCTGGCGCGCCGGTCCAGCTGGACCTGCGCGCCCACCCCGTCGACCCTCGTGTCGCCTCAGGGGACCCGCGCGCCAACCCCGTCGACCCTCGCGTCGCCCCGGGGGACCCGCGCGCCACCCCTGGAGCCGTACGCGACCCCCCCTGCTGCCTCGTCGCGGCGCCCAGGGGAGCCGCGCGCGGCCCCTCCCTGCCTCGTAGTGGCGCCTTGGGGGCCGCGCGCCACCCCTGGAGTCGTGCGCGACCCCCTTTGCTACCCCGTGGTGGCGCCCTGGGGGCCGCGCGCCGTCCCCTGCGCTCCTGCCCCGTGCCACCCGTTTTTGGGTTTGGGGGTGGGGAGTGTGGGGGTGGCGGTTGTGGGGGTGCCGGTTGTGTGCACCGTCCCCTACTCCTCCTCCTCCTCCATCTCCCGCTGCTGCAGCTGCCGCTCAGGGGGGGTGGGTGTGTGGGAGCCGAAGGAGTGGTGCTAGGGGGGTGACGTGGGAGTGGAGCTAGGGGTGCAGCAGGGGGTGTGTGCTAGGGGCGTGGGGCAGTTGGCGGAGGTTGAGCGGAGGTCGCAGTCGTGTCGCCAGCAGCACCAGTAGTCCGGAGGCTACAATCTTCGGAAGTCGCCAGTCGCCTGTGGGTCAGTTGCTCCAGTCAGGAGGCTACAATCTCCGCGGAGCCAGTTACTCCTGTAGTCTGGGCCATTGCTTCGGTAGCCACTGAGCCAGCAGCTCCTGTGTGTCTGCAGCTTCCGTCGTCGCCTCCCTCACAGTCCCTCCTCCTCCTCACATGCCCTTTGTGACTACCTCTAGCTTTACTTGGGCTTGTGAACTATTTTATGATTGCTTGTTGTGTTGATTACACCCCACTTTGGCTATGGAGGTGTGTCAGAATGATGTAATTGTCTAGCCTGCAGTGGGGTACTCTATAGCGAGTACAACCCAATTAGGGTTTCCTATATGTATCTCAACTGCTACTAGTGCCAACCCCTCTTTCTGCTTCTAAACTTCTTACTTAACATTCCGACAAGCTCTTCCCTCTCGACACACCACACGGACAAATCTTTCCGATATATCCCGCGCCTTATTTCGTGCGTTGTTATATCTAGACTAGTTAGGTACAGAGGAGATTACAGGCGGATACTATGATCTACGGGTAGCACTAACAACACCGCAGCATGAAGCGCCTTAGCGAGGAGAAACAGAAGCGCATCATGCAGCGAATAGCGAGGGGGGGTAGTTACCGCCAAATTGCTCAGGAGTTGGGAGTTTCGAAGTCTGCCATCCATGACGAGCTCCTCCGCCACCTCAGTCCGAAAACGTTCGACGAGCTAGTGCCATCCCCGGCAAAACCTGGTCGGCCGCGCAAGTTACCAGAGCAAATCGCAAGGATAGTTATAAGGTCGATAGTGTTGGGTGAATCGAAATCCGCCGAGGCCGCAGCGGGAATGATATCCTCTTCGCACGGCATCAGTATCACGGGCGCCACCGTGCGAAACACTCTCAAGCGGCACAGAGTTAGGGCGATAGAAAAGCCGTCGAAGCCTAGATTATCCGCGAAAAATGTCAAGGACCGCAGGCAGTGGGCTAAGAACCATCAGCACTGGACGATCGACGACTGGAAACGCGTGGTTTGGAGCGACGAAACGAAGATCTGCCGGTTTAGTAGCGACGGCTGTAGTTGGGCCTGGATTAGGGAGGACTGTCACATGGAGCCGCACCATGTGAAATAGACCATCAAACATGGCGGCGGCTCCATCATGATTTGGGGGTGCATGACATACAACGGCGCGGGTTTCATATGCAAGATAGAGGGAAGAATGAACGGCGAGTTGTACCGTTCAATCGTGCAAGACGAGTTGCAAAAGATAATGGAGCAATACGAGTTGGATCCCGAGACCGTTGTGTTCCATCATGACAATGACCCGAAGCATACATGCAAGATGGTCAAAACTTACCTAGCCGAGCAGCCGTACTCTGTGCTCCCATGGCCAGCATCTAGTCCGGACCTCAACCCCATAGAACATCTGTGGGTTTACTTGAAGAAGCAGCTGCTTGCTTACCCCCGCCCCACTGCAGGCATTCTCGAGCTATGAGACATAGTACAAGTGGAATGGGATAAAATCCCTGCGGCTTGTTGCAGTAAGCTGATCGACAGCATGCCTAGGCGTGCGCGGGGTGTGCTCAAGGCCAAGGGTCGCTGGACCAAATACTAGATTCTGCTTGGTTTGCATGTGTGACCGTAATTGTAAAAAACTGTCCTTATGCTAGTATTTGCCTATTCCTATATTCGCTGATTGTTTAACTGAGTTTATGGCCAACATGCAGCTTGTTTAGATGTACAACCCTTCGGGCTTTAACCTCATTTGGTCCAGATATTAAGATTTAATCATCATGGCCACTAATGCCCATTCATGTCTTGAAACATGAACATGTGGACAATTATTTCGTCTACTCTATCGTTCCCGTAGGTTCTCTTCTAGCGCATTATTTCATAACGAAGCAGCGCTACAGCACCAGTACCGCAATAGCTTTAGTAGCATGGTTGTCTAGGCCAGGTTAAGGGCGCGTTCTTGGCTATGTCAGGCCCGCTGACATAAAGCTAATGGACGACATTCACCATTCCATGTCATCATCGTGAAAATATACCTAAGTCCCAACATTTCAGAGCTTGGTGTCAAGATTCTAGACACCAGCCAAGAACGCAACCTAACGTGGGGGGAAGTAGGCTTAACGCATGAAGAATACGCTCAAGATGTCCACACTTCGGATGGTGCCTCTGTGCAGCGACGCATTCTCAAAGATGGGGGGTACACTTAACTAACAAACTCATATGCTATAGTCTGTGTAGGCTGCAGTGGGGTAGACAATATGGGGTACAACACTTCTAGGTTTTCCTACTTGTACCCACCTGCTTGCTAGTTCATTCATTCCTCATTTCTTCACATGGTATCAGAGCAGGTTCCCTAGTGGGAACGCTTCCTTGGGCCCACCACTGAAACTATTTTTTCTGACCGGAGCGACAGTCGCTCCTGCCCGACGCGCGCCTTGTGGGCTGCCCTTCTGTCGACCTCTCTTAGAGGCCCCTCTCACGGCCCCTCGCGCCACCCTCAGCGGCCCCGTCGCCGCCCCTAGCGGCCCCGTAGCCGCCCTTCCAGGCCCCTCGCGGCCCCTAGCGGCCCCGTCGCCGCCCCTACGCGGCCCCGTCGCAGCCCCTAGCGGCCCTGTCGCCGCCCCTAGCGGCCCTGTTGCAGCCTCCCTCCCTACGCGGCCCCGTTGCCGCCCCTACGCGGCCCCGTCGCCGCCCCTAGCGGCCCCGTTGCCGCCCCTACGTGGCCCCGTCACCGCCCCTAGCGGCCTCGTAGCCGCCCTTCCAGGCCCCTCGCGGCCCCTAGCGGCCCCGTCGCCGCCCCTACGCGGCCCCGTCGCCGCCCCTAGCGGCTCCGTCGCCGCCCCTAGCGGCCCCGTCGCCGCTGACCTCCCTACGCGGCCCCGTCGCCCCCCCTACGCGGCCCCGTCCCCGCCCCTACGCGGCCCCGTCGCCGCTCCTAGCGGCCCCGTCGCCGCCCCTAGCGGCCCCGTCGACGCTGACCTCCCTACGCGGCCCCGTTGCCGCCCCTACGCAGCCCCGTCGCCGCCCCTACGCGGCCCCGTCGCCGCCCCTAGCGGCCCCGTAGCCGCTCCCCTCCCTACGCGGCCCCGTCGCCGCCCCTACGCGGCCCCGTCGCCGCCCCTAGCGGCCCCGTCACCGCCCCTACGCGGCCTCGTAGCCGCCCCTAGCGGCCCCGTTGCCGCTCCCCTCCCTACGCGGCCCCGTCGCCGCCCCTAGCGGCCCCGTCTCCGCCCCTACCCGGCCCCGTCGCCGCCCCTAGCGCGCAGCCGAGCCGCCGAGCCACCCAGCAGCTGAGCCGCCGACTCGCCCAGCAGCCGAGCCGCCCCTGGAGCAGCCGCCACTCCAGCAGCCACCCCTGGAGCAGCCGCCACTGCAACAACCGCCCCTGGAGCATCCGCCACTGCAGCACCCGCCCCTGGAGCAGCCGCCACTACAGCAGCCGCCCTTGGAGCAGCCGCCCCTGGAGCAGCCGCTACTGCAGCAGCCGCCCCTGGAGCAGCCGCCACTGCAGCAGCCGCCCCTGGAGCAGCCGCCACTACAGCAGCCGCCCCTGGAGCAGCCACCCCTGCAGCTGCCGCGGAGCTCTCGCTCTACAGTGGTAGCAGCATTGCCGTTGCCGCAGTCGTACGCCTGCCCTTCTTGCCACTAGTGAGCATTGCCCTGCCCGTACTGCTGTTACTGCTGCTCTTACTGCTGCAGCTCTTTCTACTGCTACTGCTGCTCCTGGCCTGGCCAGATGCAGCTCCATCGTCGCCCACGTGAGTCCCTCACCCCCCAACAGCTTGGTGAGTGGTACGCTAGTTGGTGTTGTCGGGGTGGCCGTAGTGGGAGTCGTCCTGGAGTGAGTCGTTCCTCAGCTGCTTGTAGTGGCCAGGTGCAGCTGCAGCGTCGCCCGCGTGAGTCCCTCACCCCCCAACAGCTTTGTGAGTGGTACGCTAGTTGGGGTTCTCGGGGTGGCCGTAGTGGGAGTCGTCCTGGAGTGAGTAGTTCGGCAGCTACTTGTAGTGGCCAGGTGCAGTCTCAGCGTCGTCTGCGAGTGGTCCTTTCGCCCCAGCAGCTTCGTGAGTGGTACGCGCAGCGTGACGGGTCACGGGGTACTGCTCGCTGTCCGTACGTCATTCACACCGGTGCTCGGACTGGTCAGCCTTGCGGGATGTTTGGTCACGCAGAGTCCCACTACTACACCCGTCTGAGTGACGCCTGGCGTACGGAGTTTGGCGACGCGGGTGAGCTCCCCGACTGGGTGGAGCTGCTTCGGCTGCGGGTAGCTATCTATACTCTTGACTATGATGCTATCCTCACTGCCATGTATGCATTGCCTACTAGTGATGAGGGTGACTGTTGCCTGTGTGTTCCGCCTGACCCGGTAATTGAGGCTGCTGCTCTAGGTGCTGGTGAGGCTGCTGCTCTAGGTGCTAGTGCGTCTGCTGCCCCAGGTGCTGGTGAGTCTGCTCTCTCAGGTACTACGTCGGCTCAGGCCTTACAAACCTTCACCCTTGACTCGGGTGCTTCCCACTCCTTCTTTCGAGACCGCACCACACTTACGCCGCTTAGTCGGCCGGTTGCGGTCTCCCTGGCGGACCCCTCTAGGGGTCCTGTCCTTGCTAGCTTCTCCACTGTCTTACCGTGCCCGGCAGCCCCCTCTGGCACCTTGTCAGGTCTCTACCTCCCCTCGTTCTCTACAAACTTGGTGAGTGGAGCTCATCTACAAGATAGGGGGGTTGACCAGTTCACTCCTGCGAGTCAGCGGGTGACCCACTGCACGTGTGCTCGGACAGGCCGACACTTGGCCACGTTCACCCGTCGGCCGGGGCCGAGCCTGTACACACTGACTACTGAGTCTCCTCCGACTACTGAGTCTGATCAGGTAGCTGCGTCGAGTCAGGTGTTTGCTGCAGCGTCCAGGTCTGGTCCTGAGTGTGCTCCCTGCTCGTGTCGTCTCCTGTCCCATCAGACTCTCCTTTGGCACCACCGCCTTGGTCACCCCTCCCTGCCTCGTCTCCGAGGCATGGCCTCCCAAGTCCTTGTCTCTGGTCTCCCCCGGTCTCTCCCTCCCCTACCTCCGGGGCCTGCCCCTACCTACGTCCCCTACGTCGAGGGTCGACAGCGCGTCGCCCCTCACTCCTCCGAGTTTCCTCCGACAGAGGCTCCTCTGCAGACTCTCCACATGGACGTGTGGGGCCCCGCCCGTGTCCGTGGCCAGGGGCACGAGCGTTACTTCCTGTTGGTGGTTGACGACTACTTGCGTTACACCATAGTCTTCCCCTTGCGCAGCAAGGGTGACGTCACTGAGGTGTTGATCGACTGGATCCGCGCACCTCGTCTCTAGCTCAGAGAGAGTTTCGACTCAGACTTTCCTGTTCTGTGTCTGCACTCTGACAGAGGCGGGGAGTTTTCCTCTGCCCGTCTAGGAGCCTTCTGTCGAGCACAGGGCATCCGCCAGACCTTCACGCTTCCGGACTCTCCACAGCAAAATGGGATTGCTGAGCGCCGCATTGGCATGGTCATGGACGTCGCTCGTACGTCTATGATCCGTGCAGCTGCCCCCCATTTTCTGTGGCCGTTTGCGGTTCAGTACGCGGCGCATCAGATCAACCTTCAGCCCCGGGTCTCCTTGCCAGAGACCTCCCCCACCTTGCGGTGGACGGGGAAGGTTGGCGATGCGTCTGCGTTTCGGGTCTGGGGACCTCGGGCGTTTGTCCGCGACTTGTCTGCGGACAAGCTGTCCCCCCGTGCTGTTCCCTGCGTCTTCCTTGGCTTCCCCCCTGACGCGCCTGGGTGGCAGTTTTACCACCCCACCTCGCGCCGTGTTCTGTCCTCCCAGGACGTCACCTTTGACAAGTCGGTGCCTTACTTCCGTCTCTTCCCCTACCGCACTCCGCCCCTCCCCCCGCCGCCGCTCTTCCTTGCGCCAGGTCCTCCCCCGGTAGACCCCCTCCCCCCTCAGGGTCCTGCCCCGTCAGGTGTGTCCCAGGTAGACGTGATCGAGCCTGTCGAGGTAGCTGTTGACTCTGGTGCTGCTAGAGGTGCTGAGCCTGCGGGTGCCGGGTCTGGGGGTGCTGAGTCCAGGGGTGCGGAGCCTGGGGGTGCTGAGTCTGGGGGTGCTGAGCCTGGGGGTGCTGAGTCTGGGGGTGCTGAGCGTGGGGGTGCTGAGCCTGGGGGTGCGGAGCCTGGGGGTGGTGGGCCTGCTCGTGTGGCCTCTCGCTGTGCTTTGTCGAGGCGGGAGCCACTCTCTTCGCAGGAGCTGCACAAGTGGTTTGCCCGGAGTTGGAGCCGTGCTGCTGGAGCTGGAGGCACTACTGTTGCTGCTGATCCCGGAGGTACTCGTAGTTGCTGAGCTTGTCGACTTTGCTGCTCGTTGTCGTCTAGACTACGCTGCTAGTCTTGTTGCTAAGTCTGAGTCTGTCTGTCCTCCGTCTGTCGGGGGTGAGTGTGCTCTTAGCATGGACGTCCTTGAGGACAGGCAGGAGGAGTTCCAGTGCATTGCTACTGCTTTGCCTCATCTCGTGTCCACGCTGATTGCCCCTAAGGGAGACTCGGATGCACCAGACATCCCGACTCCTCGATCGTACGCTGAGGCGATCGAGGGTCCCTACTCCTCTCAGTGGCAGTCAGCAATGGACGCAGAGATGGCTTTCTGGAAGTCAACAAGCACCTACGTCGACGAGGTTCCCCCACCTGGTGCGAACATCGTCAGTGGCATGTGGATTTTCAGGGTGAAGCGGCCACCAGGTTCTCCGCTTGTCTTCAAGGCGTGTTATATGGCTCAAGGCTTCAGATAGCGGCAGGGAGTTGACTACTTTGAGACCTTCTCTCCCACCCCGAAGATGACGACTCTGTGGGTGCTGCTGAACATAGCCGCTCAGCGCGACTACGAGCTTCACTCTCTTGACTTTAGCACTGCTTTCCTATTGGGAAGCCGGCACGAGGAGATCTGGCTACGCCGCCCACCTGGCTTCACTGGGTCGTTTCCTCCTGGTACCTAGTGGAGCCTCAGGCGGCCAGTCTACGGTCTCCGCCAGGCGCCCCGTGAGTGGCACGACACACTGAGGACTACACTTGCGGCTCTTGGGTTTGCTCCTTCTACTGCCGACCCATCGCTGTTTCTACACACCGACACCTCTTTGCCGCCGCTCTACATCCTCGTGTACGTCGACGACTTGGTCTTTGCCACAGCTTACACTGCTGGACTCCCCCACGTGATGTCCGAGCTGCAGAAGAGACACGTGTGCACAGACTTGGGTGAACTGCGCAGCTACCTTGGCTTGCAGATCACCCAGGACAGAGCACAGCGCACCATTCACCTGACTCAGTCACACATGGTGCAGCAGGTCCTTCAGCGCTTTGACTTCACGTACTCCTCGCCTCAGGCCACTCCTGTGTCTACTCGCCACTCCCTCTCAGCTCTGCCTTTGGATGAGTCCGTAGAGCCGAGTGGCCCGTACCCAGAGCTTGTTGGCTGCCTCATGTACCTGATGACCTGCACACGACCTGACCTAGCATACCCTCTTAGCATCTTGGCACGCTATGTTGCTCCTGGGAGACACCGACCAGAGCACATGGCTGCAGCGAAGAGGCTGTTACGCTACTTGTGCGGTACGTCGGGCATGGGGCTAGTGCTTGGAGGGCGACGTCGAGTGGTCCTCACAGGTCACGAAGACGCTTCTTGGGCTGACGACCAGGCTACGCAGCGGTCGTCACAGGGTTACACCTTCAGCCTTGGCTCCGGCTCTGTTTCGTGGCGGTCTCCAGCTGTGAGGCTGAGATCTACGCAGGGGCCATGGCTGCACAGGAGCTATGCTGGCTCACCTACCTGCTGACTGACCTAGGAGAGCCGCCTCGTTCTCCTCCAGTTCTGTACGTAGACAACAAGGCCATGCTGGCCTTGTGTCGGGAGCACAGACTGGAGCACAGAACGAAGCACATTGCTCTCCGCTACTTCCTTGCTCGTGAGCTGCAGCAGCGTGGTCAGCTCCGCCTCACCTACGTGGCCTCTGAGGCCAACACTGCTGATATCTTTACCAAGGCCCTTTCGCCTGGTGATCATCAGCGCTTCTGTACGATGTTAGGTCTTGTGCCTACTTGGCCTTACTTGCTCACTTCTTGACCTTGCATGTACTGTGATCTTTCTATACCTGCACTTGCTTGTTTACCTTTATATATGATCTTGCATGTGAACTGGCCTTTTGGCCTTGCTCTTGTGCTCGGAGTGTGTGGTGACGTTGTGATCCACCCTGAGCTTGCTTTGCTTTGCTTGACTGGTCTTGTGACCTCTTGTTCTCCCCCACTTTGCCTATGGGGGTGTGTCAAACTCATATGCTATAGTCTGTGTAGGCTGTAGTGGGTTAGACAATATGGGGTACAACACTTCTATGTTTTCCTACTTGTACCCACCTGCTTGCTAGTTCATTCATTCCTTAGTTCTTCACATTAACCACCGATAATCTCAAGGGGCGCACCTTCCACTGTTTTCGCGTTTCAAAGTTACAGGGCACTTTTTAAAGTATTTCAGTTAGATACTTAGTTGAGTGGGGTTGTGAATGACGCCTAATGCTCGAACTTGAAAAAAACTCGTTATGCGAATCTAAGACCATAACCATTATTGCTAATGTTGTTTTCCAGTTGCGAATTCTATTACGCCACTTCTAATATTTTAGGGGATATGTAACAGACTCTCTGCAAAATCAATGATGCCCCACACAACCCTCAGTCAAAGATTTTAAAAGGGTGCATACCAGTATGTGCAAGGCCATAAAAATATACAGACAGGAAATAATGGTGGTTATGTGTATTGGCAGCCGTAATTGGAAATTTCGTGTTTTGTAAAGTTTGACTCCCAGCACATCACTGGGCTGGTGGAACACGTGTGCAATGCAACGTGGCGGGGAATGAGATTAACAACAAGGACGATCCGCATGACAGTGGGGTGGGGGGTGGGTGGAGGAGGGGATGGGCGCTAGAAGCACAGTTCTACAGTTCACGACGCTGAGATGTCAAGCGAGTGGAGAATCTCTCTGGTTTGGATCTGGACAGCCCCAGTGGACTTCGATGTAATTTCCGAATGTGGTGCAGTACAAATGTTATCGATTACACCCAGTTTCTCGATGTTTGAACAATCGAGAGCCCTGGCTAGAGTACGCACGTGTGCTTGGATTCAGCGGGCTGGTGCTTGCAACCGAAATGCACTTCAGGAGAACGGTAGACAACGGTTTATGTCAAAAAACTTGCTTTTGAGTTCGGTTTCGTTTGGCAAAAGTGCTTATACGGTATGGTTTGGGACCAATTTAGACGCATTGATGTCAGTACAACCGGCTTGTCAATATGACGAATGTCAGTGTGGCGCGAAACAGTGTGTAGATTCCGGCCATTTTCAGGTGCATGCCACTTAGCCGAGGCACGCAATTCAAGTGCATGCCAGGTTGCGTACACTATTGTCAGGTTAAACAATGTCTCTCGTAACTTTACACGCTTTTCAAGATTCGATTCAACTTGGCAAGAAAGGTCTGAAATAGATGGAATTTCGGGCTACGCAAATTGGAATCGGAATGGTTGGCTCTCGATGCTGCATTTTCTAACGTCACTCAGTGCAATGATTGCATTTCTGCCCAATTTCTACGCAAATTTCTGATTCGCACCAACACTTCTTGAACGAATCTATTGCTAGATCTGTTGTACTGTTTATGCAGATGACGGTCACTTCGCTTGGCAAATCAGCAAACCCATCGTGACTGTTTGTAATTTTTTCCTCTGTCGGAACATTATAGCTTATGCTTTTGTGTAGATTGTAGTGGGGTATCCCATAAGGGGCACAACCCAATTAGGGTTAGTACTTGTACCCACTTCATTCATAGTTCATTAATTCTCGTTTCAGTTTTCTCATGGTATCAGAGCCAGTTCCCTCGTGGGAACTGTGCGTAGGGCCCACCAAGCCGAAAGTTTTTTTTTCCTGCCCGGATTGCGCTCAGCCCGAGTCGCGCTCCCCTCTCTGACTTCGTCGAGCCGCCCTAGCGGCCAAGTCACGCCGCCCTAGCAGTCCCTCATTCGTCGCCCTAGCGACCCCGTCGCCCTACCTACGGCCCCGGCCCCATCGCCCTACCTGCGCCTCGGCCCCGTTGCCCTACCTGCGCCCCGGCCCCGTCGCCCTACCTGCGCCCCGGCCCCGTCGCCCTACCTGCGACCCCGGCCGCGTCGCCCCACCTGCGACCCTGGATCTGTCGCCATACCTGCGGCATCGGCCCCGTCGCCCTGCTTGCGACCCCGGCCCCGTTGCCCCACCTCCGACCCCGGCCCCGTCGCCCTACCTGCGCCCCGGTCCCAGCCTTGTCGCCCTACCTGCGTACCGGCCCCGTCGCCCTACCTTCGACCCGGCCCCGTCGCCCTACCTACGGCCCCGCCCCGCCGCCCTACCTGCGGCCCAGCCGCCCTACCTGCGGTCCCCGCCGCCCTACCTGCGGCCCAGCCGCCCTACCTGCGGCCCACCCGCCCTACCTGCGGCCCCGCTGCCCTCACCTGCGGTCCTCGTCGCCCTTACCTGCGGTCCCCGCCGCCCTTACTTGCGGTCCCCGCCGCCCTCACTTGCGGCCCCGCCGCCTTCCCTGCGGCCTCGTCACCTGCTGCAGCGCCGCCCGCCACCCGAGCCGCCCGAGCCGCATCACCTAGCCGAGCAGCCGACCGCCGCGCCGCCGTGCAGCAGCACAGCCGAGCCGCCCAGCAGCTGAGCAGCCGGACAGCCGAGCAGCCGAGCCGCCCAGCAGCCGAGCAGCCGAGCCGCCCTGCAGCCGAGCCGCCCAGCAGCCGAGCCGCCCTGCAGCCGAGCCGCCGTGCAGCCGAACCACCAAGCCGCCGAGCCGCCCTACCTCCGAGCCACCCGAGCAGCCCCGTCCGGTAAGCATAGCGCCTCTGTCACTGCACTGCCCTTTCCCTACTGTGTGCGCTGCTAGTCTACTGTTTTCATGGCTACCCCTAGTGTCCTCGCTTTTGATGCTGAGGGTCGAGCCATTGACTTTGACGTCTGGGTAGATGACATGCAGCTGATCTTACAGTGCGATAGGGCAGACGGTCTCTCCCTCTTTGACCTCACCTCAGGTTCCTCTCCTGCTCCTTCTGCTGATGCTGACGCAACTGTTCACTCACACTGGGCCACGCGCGATGCTGCTGCACGTCTTGCTGTGCGTTGCCACCTCCCTACCTCTGAGCGTGCACTTTAGTCAGTACAAGAGGGCTCAGACCTTGTACGACGCTGTAGTTGCACGCTACTCCTCCCCTGCCACTGCTGCACTGAGCCGTCTCATGCTACCGTACCTCTTCTCTAACCTTGCTGCCTTTCCCACAGTCGCTGACCTCATTACGCACCTCCGCACTAGTGACACTCGCTACCGCACTGCGCTTCCTTCTGACTTCTGCGCCAAGAACCCCCCCCCCATGTACATCACTCTCTACTACATAGTCACTCGCCTCCCTGACTCCCTTCGCGTAGTCAGGGACCACTTCCTCTCAGTCTGTCCCACCACTCTCACTGTTGACCTCCTCGAGAAGTCCCTCCTAGCGGCCGAGAAGAGCATAGTCGCTGTAGGGGCCTCTCGTTGTGACCCGCGCACCCCCATCTTTGAGGGGTGTTCCCCCTCCCCCCTTCTGCCCTCTGTTGCCTCTGCTGCTGCGGCCGACCTCCTTGGTCTTGAGTCGGTCGGTGCGGCGTCTGCCCCTAGCGGGAGACGCCGCTCTGGCAAGGGCAAGGGGGGGAGGGGCACTGGAGGAGCGAGCGGGGGTGGTGGAGGTGGAGGTGGAGGCGGCGGGGGGAGTGGGGGTGGCGGTGGGAGTGGAGGTGGGGTTGGAGGTGTCGGTGGCGGCAGTGGAGGCGGAGGCGGCGGCGGCGGTGGCGATGGGAGCGGAGGTGGCGGAGGTGGTGGCGGTGGAGGAGGCGGCGGAGGCGGCGGTAGTAGCGGAGGCGGCGGAGGTGGCGGAGGCGGCGGAGGTGGCGGAGGCGGCGGGGGTGGCGGTGGAGCTGGTCGCGGGTCAACGCAGAGGAGTGGCTCCGGTGGTGGTCCGCGCCAGCAGCAGCAGTGCGGTCGTGAGACCCTGTCCCCTCAGCAGCTCCGTGAGTGGTACACTGCACGATAGCGAGGTGGGGGTTTTTGTCCGTGCACCTACATCCCGCGCACGGGCGACCGTGCGGGTGAGCAGTGTGGGGGTGCGCACCCCACCCAGCGCTGCTTTGGCCGCCTGACGGACGCGTGGCGTCACCAGTTCCCGGAGGCCACAGAGATCCCTCGCTGGGGCGAGCTGTCTAGGGCGGGAGTTGCCATCTATGATCTTGATTTTGATGCTATCCTTTCTGCCATCTATGTTGTGTCTATTAGTGATGAGGGTGACTGTTACCGACGTTTCCCGCCCGATACGGGCATTGAGACTGCTGCTCCAAGTACTGGTGAGGCTGCTGCCCTAGGTGCTTGCGACGTTGCTGCTCTAGGTGCTAGTGCGTCTGCGTGTTCAGGTACTGGTGAGTCTGCGCTCTCAGGCACTGCGTCGGCTTCGGCCTCCCTCACCTTCACCCTTGACTCTGGGGCTTCTCGCTCCTTCTTTCGGGACCGCACCACACTCACGCCGCTTAGTCGGCCGGTTGCGGTGTCTCTGGCTGACCCCTCTGAGGGTCCTGTCCTGTCTCACTTCTCCACAGTCCTCCCGTGTCCGGCGGCTCCCTCTGGCACCCTTTCTGGTCTCTACCTCCCCTCGTTTGCTACGAACCTGGTGAGTGGTGCTGACCTACAGGATGGGGGAGTACACCAGTTCACTCCTGCGCGTCAGCGAGTGACGCACTGCACAGAGGCTAGCACAGGCTGACACCTGGCTACGTTTACCCGTCAGTCAGGGTCGAGCCTGTCCACACTGACCACTGCGTCTCCTCCAGTTGCTGAGTCTGGTAGGGTAGCTGCGTCGGGTCAGGTGTTTGCTGCAGCGTCCAGGTTTGGTCCTGAGTCTGCCCCCTGTTCCTGTCGTCTCCTGTCTCATGAGACTCTCCTGTGGCACCACCGCCTTGGTCACCCCTCTCTACTTTGGCTCAGAGGTATGGCCTCCCGTCTTCTTGTTTCTGGTCTCCCCCGGTCCCTCCCTCCCCTTCCTTAGGGCCCTGGCCCTACCTGTGTCCCCTGTGTCGAGGGGCGCCAGCGGGCTGCCCCTCACTCCTCCCGGTTTCCTCCGACAGAGGCCCCGCTGCAAACACTTCACATGGACGTGTGGGGCCCAGCCCGCGTCCGTGGACAGGGTCACGAGCGCTACTTCGTGCTCGTTGTTGACGATTACTCGCGTTACACCGCGGTCTTCCCCTTGCGCAGCAAGGGTGATGTCACTGAGGTGCTGATCGACTGGATCCGCGCAGCTCGTCTCCAGCTCAGGCAGAGCTTTGGCTCGGACTTTCCTGTTCTGCGTCTGCACTCGGACAGAGGCGGAGAGTTTTCCTCTGGCCTTCTGAGAGCCTACTGTCACGCACGAGGCATCCGTCAGACCTTCACGCTTCAGAAATCCCCGCAGCCAAATGGGATTGCTGAGCGCCGCATTGGCATGGTCATGGACGTCGCTCGTACGTCTATGATGCATGCGGCTGCTCCCCATTTTCTGTGGCCGTTTGCGGTGAGGTACGCGGCGCATCAGATCAACCTACACCCCAGGGTCTCCAGGCGGAGACCTCCCCAGCCTTGCAGAGGACGGGGAAGGTTGGCGATGCGTCTGGGTTCCGGGTCTGGGGATCTCGGGCGTTTGTCCGCAACTTGTCTGTGGACAAGTTGTCCCCTCGTGCTGCTCCTTGCGTCTTCCTGGGGTTCCCGCCTTACGCGCTTGGGTGGCAGTTCTACCACCCCACCTCTTGCCGTGTTCTGTCCTCCCAGGACGTCACGTTTGACGAGTCGGTCCCCTACTACCGCCTCTTCCCCTACCGCACTCCGTCCCTCCCCCGCCCCCCGCTCTTCCTTGTACCAGGTCCCCCCCCGGTAGACCCCCTCCCCCCTCAGGGTCCTGCTCCTTCTCCCTACACTGGTCCTACTGGAGGTCTGCCTGAGCGTCGTAAGCCTGCATCTCGCCCTACGTTGCCTGTCCGTCCTACTCGCGCTAGTGGTCATGGTTCGCATCAGCGTCCTCCTCCTGTCCCTGGCACGCACCGGATGTCTCTGTGTCCGTCCACTGCTCCTCTACGTGCCCCTTTGCCTTCTCCTCCTGAGTCCTCTCTTCCTGCTCTTGCCGACCCGGAGTCGGACTCTCTTTGTGCTGCCAATCCTACTGTCACGCGTCTCCTGGCTACTGCCGTCACTGACCCTTCTTTCGAGTCCACTACTGCGTCTACCCTAGTTGCTGAGCTCGTCGACTTTGCTGCTCGCTGTCGCCTAGACTACGCTGCTAGTCTTGTCGCTGAGTCTGAGTCTGTCTATCCTCCGTTCGTCGGGGGTGAGTGTGCCCTTGGCACAGACGTCCTTGAGGACAGGCAGTAGAAGTTCCAGTGTCTGGCACCTGCTTCACCTCATCTCGTGTCTGTAGTGCTTACCCCTGAGGGAGACCCGGATGCACTTGACATCCCGACTCCGCGCTCCTATGCGGAGGCGATAGAGGGTCCCTACTCCTCTCAGTGGCATGCAGCTATGGACACAGAGATGGCTTCCTGGAAGTCCACAGGCACCTACGTTGACAAGGCTCCCCCGCCAGAGGCGAACATCGTCAGTGGCATGTGGATCTTCAGAGTGAAGCGGCCGCCGGGTTCTCCGCCTGTCTTCAAGGCACATTACGTGGCTCGTGGCTTCAGTCAGCGGCAGGGAGTTGACTACTTTCGGACCTTCTCTCCCACCCCGAAGATGACCACTCTTTGGGTACTGCTGCACGTTGCTGCTCACCGTGACTACGAGCTGCACTCTCTCGACTTTAGCACAGCTTTCTTGCAGGGAAGCCTGCACGAGGAGATCTGGCTGCGCCGCCCACCTGGCTTCACTGGGTCGTTCCCTCCTGGTACCCAGTGGAGCCTCCGGCGTCCAGTTTACGGTCTCCGCCAGGAGCCACGTGAGTGGCACGACACACTGAGGACTACACTTGCGGCTCTTGGGTTTGCTCCTTCTACTGCCAACCCGTCGCTGTTTCTACACACCGACACCTCTCTGCCGCCGTTCTACATCCTCGTGTACGTCGACGACTTGGTCTTTGCCACAACTAACACTGCTGGACTCGCCTACGTGAAGTCCGAGCTGCAGAAGAGACACACGTACACTGACCTGGGTGAACTGCGCAGCTACCTTGGCTTGCAGATCACCCGGGACAGAGCACGCCGCACCATTACCCTGACTCAGTCACACATGGTGCAGCAGGTCCTTCAGCGCTTCGGCTTCACGTACTCCTCGCCTCAAGCCACTCCTCTGCCTACTCGCCACTCGCTCTCAGCTCTGCCTTTGGATGAGTCCGTAGAGTCGAGTGGCCCGTATCCTGAGCTTGTTGGCTGCCTCATGTACCTGATGACCTGCACACGACCTGACCTTGCATACCCTCTTAGCATTTTCGCACGCTATGTTGCTCGTGGGAGACACCAACCAGAGCACATGGCTGCAGCGAAGAGGGCGTGCGCTACTTGTGCGGTACGTCGGGCATGGGGCTAGTGCTTGGAGGGCGCAGTCCAGTGGTCCTCACTGGGCACGCAGACGCTTCTTGGGCTGACGACCAGGCTACGGAGCGGTCGTCAAAGGGTTAGACCTTCAGCCTTGGTTCCGGCTCTGTCTCGACGCGGGCTACTCGCTCGTCTTATGTTCTCGGCTCCAGTTGTGAGGCTAAAATCTACGCTGGGGCCATGGCTGTACAGGAGCTTCGCTGGCTCACCTACCTGCTGACTGACCTCGGAGAGCCGCCTCGTTCTCCTCCAGTGCTGTACGTAGACAACAAGGCCATGCTGGCCTTGTGTTGCGAGCAGCGATTGGAGCATAGAAATAGCACATTGCTCTCCGTTACTTCCTTGCTCGTGAGCTATAGCAGCGTGGACAGTTGCGGCTTGCGTACGTGGCCTCTGAGGCCAACACTGCTGATGTTTTCACCAAGGCACTTCTGCCTTGTGATCATCAGCGCTTCTGCACTCAGTTGGGTCTTGTCCCTGTCTTGCCTCACTTGCTCACCTCTTGACCTTGCTTGTACTGTTACATATATATATACCTGCTCTTACTTGTCTAGCCTTATATATATATGTACTCCTGCATGTGAACTGGCCTTGTGGCCTTGTACTTGTGCTCGGAATGTGTGGTGACTTTGTGATCCACCCTGAGCTTTGCTTTGTTTTGCTTTGCTTGACTGGTCTTGTGACCCCCTGTTCTCCCCCACTTTGCCTATGGGGGTGTGTCAGAACATTATAGCTTATGCTTTTGTGTAGGCTGTAGTGGGGTATCCCATAAGGGGTACAACCCAATTAGGGTTAGTACTTGTACCCACTTCATTCATAGTTCATTCATTCTCGTTTCAGTTTTCTCATCCTCTACCGAAATTATTGTTTTGCCGTAAATGTATATTGAAATAAGTGGTATACCATGGCGTTAATTACGTGTCATTAAGTACACATATAACGTATGATATATCCTTAATGACGGTAGGGTTAACTCCCTCTAACACCCGGGCATGTTTCTCGTGTTTCGGATTCCCCTTTCCAAGTAACGCACGTCCCACTAGGGTTTGCTGATTTGACCCGCAAAGCATCCGCCACCTGCGCCAATAGTACACACCATGTAGCATTACAATTTGTTCAAAAAGAGTTGGTGCGAAGCAAAGATTTGCGCAGAAATTGGGTAGAAATGCAATCATTGCACTGAGTGACGTCAAAAAATACAGCATCGAGAGCCAACCATTCCGATTTCGATTCGCGTAGCCCGAAATTGAAGCTATTTCAGACCTTTAGTGCCAATTTGAATGGAATCTTGAAAATCGTTAGACGTTACGGGAGACATTGTTTAACCTGATAATAGTGTACGCAACTTGGCATGCACCTGAATAGCGCGCCTCGACTAGGTGGCATGCACCTGAAAATGGTCGATTAGAGTCTCCGTGAAAAACACTCGCGCTACGGGCCTTGTCGGAACATTATAGCTTATGCTTTTGTGTAGGCTGTAGTGGGGTATCCCATAAGGGGTACAACCCAATTAGGGTTAGTACTTGTACCCACTTCATTCATTGTTCATTCATTCTCGTTTCAGTTTTCTCATGGTATCGAGCAGGTTCCCTCGTGGGAACTGTGCCTAGGGCCCAAATTTGTTTTTCCTGCCCGGAGCGCGCTCAGCCCCCCTGACTTCTTCGAGCCGCCCTAGCGGCCAAGTCGCGCCGCCTTAGCGGCCCCTAATTCGTCGCCCTAGCGACCCCGACGCCCTACCTACGGCCCCGGCCCCGTCTCCCTCCCCTTCCTCAGGGCCCTGGCCCTACCTGTGTCCCCTGTGTCGAGGGGCGCCAGCGGGCTGCCCCTCACTCCTCCCAGTTTCCTCTGACAGAGGCTCCATTGCAGACGCTTCACATGGACGTGTAGGGCCCAGCCCGCGTCCGTGGATAGGGTCACGAGCGCTACTTCCTGCTCGTTGTTGATGACTACTCGCGTTATACCGCGGTCTTCCCCTTGCGTAGCAAGGGTGATGTCACTGAGGTGCCGACAGACTGGATCCGCGCAGCTCGTTTCCAGCTCAGGCAGAGCTTTGGCTCGGACTTTCCTGTTCTGCGTCTGCACTCGGACAGAGGCGGAGAGTTTTCCTCTGGCCTTTTGAGAGCCTACTGTCACGCACGAGGCATCCGTCAGACCTTCACGCTTCTGGACTCCCCGCAGCAAAATGGGATTGCTGAGTGCCGCATTTGCATGGTCATGGACATCGCTCGTACGTCTATGATGCATGCGGCTGCTCCCCATTTTCTGTGGCCATTTGCGGTGAGGTACGCGGCGCATCAGATCAACCTCCACCCCAGGGTCTCCAGGCCAGAGACCTCCCCAGCCTTGCTGTGGACGGGGAAGGTTGGCGATGCGTCGGCGTTCCGGGTCCGGGGATCTCGGGCGTTTGTCCGCGACTTGTCTGTGGACAAGTTGTCCCCTCGTGCTGCTCCTTGCGTCTTCCTGGGGTTCCCCCCTGACGCGCCTGGGAGGCAGTTCTACCACCCCACCTCTCGTCGTATTCTGTCCTCCCAGGACGTCACGTTTGACGAGTCGGTCCCCTACTACCGCCTCTTCCCCTACCGCACTCCCTCCCTCCCCCCGCCACCGCTCTTCCTTGTGCCAGGTCCCCCTCCGGTAGACCCCCTCCCCCCTCAGGGTCCTGCCCCTTTAGGTGTGTCCCAGGTAGACGCAATCGAGCCTGTAGAGGTTACTGGTGACTCTGGTGCTGCTGAGGGTACTGAGCCTTGGGGTGCTGAGCCTGGGGGTGCTGAGCTTGGGAGTGCTGAGCCTGCGGGTGCTGAGCCTGGGGGTGCTGAGCGTGGGGGTGCTGTGCCTAGGGGTGCTACGCCTGGGGGTGCTGTGCCTGAGAGTGTTACACTCGGGGGTGCTGAGCCTTGGGGTGCTGAGCTTGGAGGTGCTACGCCTAGAGGTTCTCCGGTTGCTTCGTCTCTGCGGGAGCCACTCTCTCCACAGGAGTTGCGCGAGTAGTTTGCCCGGCGCTGAGCCGTGCTGCTGGTGCTGGAGGTTCTTCGGCTACTGAGGATGCTGCTGTCGCGGGTCTCGGAGGTGCTCGTACTGGGAGTACTGGAGGTGCTGGGCCTGCGGGTTCGGCTGGAGCTGGTGCTGCTGACGGTGTTGGCGCTGAGACTACCGCTGGCGGTCATGCTGGGGGTACTCCTAGTGCTGCTGGAGGTTCTGGAGCTACTGGAGGTGCTGCTGGAGCGAATGCTCCTTCTGGGGGTACTGGTGCTGTCCCTGCTGTGTCTGGCGACGCCACGCGGCCTCGACCGTACTTCGTTCCACTCCTGCAGCAGGTTCTTGGTCTTCCACCTTCTACTGGTCCTCCTCCTCCCTTAGAGTGTCCACAGCCTGTCCCGTCACAGTTACAGTTGCAGCCTGCTCCTTCTCCCTACACTGGTCCTACTGGAGGTCTTGCTGAGCGTCGTGAGCCTGCGTCTCGCCCTACGTCGCCTGTCCGTCCTGCTCGCGCTAGTGGTCGTGGTTCGCGTCAGCGTCCTCCTCCTGTCCCTGGCACGCACCGGATGTCTCTGTGTCCGTCCACTGCTCCTCTGCGTGCCCCTTTGCCTTCTCCTCCTGAATCCTCTCTTCCTACTCTTGTCGACCCGGAGTCGGACTCTCTTCGTGCTGCCAGTCCTACTCTCACGCGTCTCCTGGCTACTGTCGTCACTGACCCTTCTTTTGAGTCCACTGCTGCGTCTGCCCTAGTTGCTGAGCTCGTCGACTTTGCTGCTCGCTGTCGCCTAGACTACGCTGCTAGTCTTGTCCCTGACTCTGACTCTGTCTGTCCTCCGTCCGTCAGGGGTGAGCGTGCCCTTAGCACGGACGTCCTTGAGGACAGGCAGGAGGAGTTCCAGTGTCTGGCTGCTGCTTCACCTCATCTCGTGTCCGTACTGCTTACCCCTGAGGGAGACCCGGATGCACTTGACATCCCGACTCCGCGCTCCTACGCGGAGGCGATAGAGGGTCCCTACTCCTCTCAGTGGCAGGCAGCTATGGACACAGAAATGGCTTCCTGGAAGTCCACAGGCACCTACCTTGACGAGGTTCCCCCGCCTGGGGCGAACATCGTCAGTGACATGTGGATCTTCAGAGTAAGACGGCCGCCGGGTTCTCGGCCTGTCTTCAAGGCACGTTACGTGACTCGTGGCTTCAGTCAGCGGCAGGGAGTTGACTACTTTCATACCTTCTCTCCCACCCCGAAGATGACCACTCTTCGGGTACTGCTGCACGTTGCTGCTCACCGTGACTACGAGCTGCACTCTCTCAACTTTAGCACAGCTTTCTTGCAGGGCGGCCTGCACGAGGAGATCTTGCTGCGCCGCCCACCTGGCTTCGCTGGGTCGTTCCCTCCTGTCACCCAGTGGAGCCTCCGGCGTCCAGTTTACGGTCCCCGCCAGGCGCCACGTGAGTGGCACGACATAGTGGGGACTACACTTGCGACTCTTGGGTTTGCTCCTTCTAGTGCCGACCCGTCGCTGTTTCTACGCACCGACACCTCTCTGCCGCCGTTCTACATCCTCGTGTACGTCGACGACTTGGTCTTTGCCACAGCTGACACTCCTAGACTCGCCTACGTGAAGTCCGAGCTGCAGAAGAGACACAAACTCCGGACAAAAGGGAACTTATACTCCCATATAAGGACAATTGCATGAATAGCGATTGTCTTTGGCTAATATTCGTGTCTTTCGTACATTCAGACTACGCTGTCTTCAACTTCTCGTCGCACGGTTCGCCGCGTTGATTAGTGTCGCAGGACAAATGGGTACAAAAATACAAAATAAAATTATGTTTTAAGGCCAAATTGAAGCAACAATTATTGTAAGCGAGATTAATGAGATGGCATCATCGGAGCTCGCGGGGAACCGCGCAACAGGATTTAGACGCAAGAGCGGTCAACATAATCAGACAAACACAACTAAAAAATCATAGTTAATAAAAACTTCCTTTTGTTATATTTTCTCTGAATGTTCTGACAGGTTCGATTTGCGTCCTCTGATTGGCTGGGAAATTGATTCGTGCAATGATTCAGTCAAGATGCAAGATTTCCCGTCAAAAATAGGACTGTAGAGGAGGAGATACACCTAGGACTTATGTGAAAAATCTACTGGTTGCGGAAACGGGACTCTTTCAGGAAGGACCTCTAAGCGAGAACATTTGTAATTTCTCTATTCTTGTGCTAAGGACGCGTCACCTCCCTCGATCGATCGTGCAAAATCGAGGAAAATCGATTGTCCACCGCATGAAAATCCCGCGTGTTGCATTCAAATATGTTTGAAAACTTTTTAAACCGAATCAAAACTCGACTCTGCGCAGGATCGATCGAGGCAGGTGACGCGTCTTAAGTCTTTTAGGAACTGCAGGACTGTAGTTCATTCCCCAAGACTCCACCTCATTGCAACAGAGAGAAGCAACCAAAAGATTCAAAGGTGGGCAGGACGTGCCGTTATTCCAAAGCTCGACAACTAAGTTGGCGAATGCCGCAACAGCCGTCCATCCTCGGTGGACGCGTGCGTGGTGGAAGTTTCTCTGGAGAGTTGAATTGAGATCACTGGGTGGCTCTGTTTTGCTAGCAAGGATCAGTGCTCGGCCCCGTGGACGGCCTTGTCGACATCTGGGCAGGGCATCCCCTCCAAACGGGAGCCAACATGAATCGTTTTGCTGGGCCAGCGCATTACGTATGTTTGTAGAGATGCAGTTAGTGCCAGATTCTTGATAGTCCACTAGATAAGGCATTCTACTTCAACAACACTAGGATATAACCTTTCCGATCCCCATCGTTTGGGAGATTTCACAGTTCCAGCTCCGCCTTGTACCTACACACAAGGCGGCATACTGGCCATACCGGCCGACGCATTATTATTTCTGTACAAATACAACAATTATCATATGTATTTCCATTTACTTTAAATTATACCATTCTCCATCCCCCTACCATGTTTAAACCTATCGGATCTATGTAATTTGGCAGATATAGACATTCCAGTTGTACATGGTACCTGCACTACAGGCGCACATAGCGACCAAACTCACCAGCGCATTACTTATGTTTGTAGAAATGCAGTTGCTACCATATTCTTGCCAATCCACTAGATTAGGCCTTCTACTACAACAACACTAGGTTATAACCTTTACAATCTACATAATTTAGGAAATTTCAGAGTTCCAGTTCCGCCTTGTGCCTACACACAAGCGTGCATACTGACCTTACCGGCCGACACATGATTCTCTTTGTACAAATACAGTGAATACCATATGTATTCCCATTTCCTTTTAATTATACCATTCCCCACCCCCCTACCATATTTTAACCTATCGGATCCATGTAATTTGGCAGATATAGACATTCCAGTCGTACATGGTACCTACACTACAGGCGCGCATACCGACCAAACTGACCAGTACATTTCGTATGCTTGTAGAGATGCAGTTAGTGCCATATTCTTGCCAGTCCACTAGATTAGGCCTTCTACTTCAACAACACTTGGTTATAACCGTTCTGATCCACATAGTTTGGATGATTTCAGAGTTTCAGCTCCGCCTTGTACCTACACACAAGTGTATGTCAGAAAGAACAAGTGATTGAACTATGAACATTGGAGATACAAGTAGCAAACCCTAGAATGATATACCCCTTAGAGGCTAACCCACTATAGCCTACACAACAATAACATATATAATGTTTGACACACCCCCATAGGCTAAGTGGGGTAGAGCAAGGGAACACAAGACCAGTCAAGAAAGAGAACGTAAGCTCAGGGTGAATCACAAAGTCACCACACATACTGAGCACAAGCAAAGAGCCACAAGGCCAGTTCACATGCAGAGGCATATATGCGTCACAAACATCACAGTGATCTCTGCCTAGCAGTACAAGCATGCAGGTATAAGTATGTAGATCACAGTACAGGCAAGGTCTACAGGAAGTGAGGAAAAGTGGGCACAAGCCCTGACAAAGTACAAAAGCGCTGATGATCTCCAGACTGAAGTGCCTTGGTGAATATATCCGCAGTGTTGGCCCGAGTGGCCACGTAACGCAGACGAAGCTGACCACGCTGCTGCAACTCTCAAGCCAGAAAGTAACGTAGAGCGATGTGCTTCGTCCTGTGCTCCAATCTGTGCTCCTCACACAAGGCAATGGCAGCCTTGTTGTCGACGTATAGCACTGGAGGAGAACGAGGCCGCTCTCCCAAGTCGGTCAGCAGGTAGGTGAGCCAGCGTAACTCTTGTGCAGCCATGGCTGTGGCGTAGATCTTAGCCTCACAACTAGAGCTGAGACTGAAGATGAGCGCGTAGAACGCCACGAAACTAAGCCAGAGCCAAGGCTGAAGGTGTAACCCTGTGACGACCGCTGAGTAGCCTGGTCACCAACCCGAGTAGCGTCTGAGTGCCTAGTGAGAACAGCTGAGCTCCCTCCTCCAAGAACGAGCCCCATGCCCGATGTACTGCACAAGTAGCGCAATACCCTCTTTGCAGCATCCTAGTGCACCTTTCGGTGCCTGCCAGGAGCCACATAGCGGGCCAGAAGGCCAAGAGGGTATGCTAGGTCAGGACGAGTGCAAGCCGTAAGGTACATGAGGCAACCAACTAGCTCTGGGTAAGGACCAGTCGGCTCTACGGACTCATCCGAAGGCAGAGCTGAGAGCGAGTGACCTATAGCCAGAGGAGTGGCCTGTGCTGAGGACCAGGTGAAGCCGAAGCGCTGAAGGACCTGCTGCACCATGTGTGACTGAGTCAGTGTGATGGTGCGGCGTGCTCTGTCTCGGGTGATCTGCAAGCCAAGGTAGCTGCGCAGTTCACCCAGGTCTGTGCACGTGTCTCTCTTCTGCAGCTCCGACTTCACGTGGGCGAGAGCCTCAGTGTCAGCTGTGGCAAAGACCAAGTCGTCGACATACACGAGGATGTAGAACAGCGGCAGCGAAGTGTCAGTGCGCAGAAACAGCGACGGGTCAGTAGTAGAAGGCGCGAACCCAAGAGCCGCAAGAGTAGTCCTCAGTGTGTCGTTCCACTCACGTGGCGCCTGGCGGGGACCGTAGACCGGCCGCCGGAGGCTCCACTGAGTACCAGGAGAAAACGACCCAGTGAAGCTAGGAGGACGGCACAGCCAGATCTCCTTCTGCAGGCTGCCTTGCAAGAAAGCTGTGCTAAAGTCAAGAGAGTGAAGCTCGTAGTCACGCTGAGCAGCAACGTGCAGTAGCACCCGAAGAGTGGTCATCTTCGGGTTGGGGGAGAAGGTCTGAAAGAAGTCTACTCCCTCTCGCTGACTAAAGCCTCGAGCAACGTAACGTGCCTTGAAGACAGGCGGAGAACCCGGCGGCCGCTTCACCCTGAAAATCCACATGCCACTGACGATGTTCGCCCCAGGAGGGGGAACCTCGTCGACGTAAGTGCCTGTGGACTTCCAGGATGCCATCTCTGAGTCCATAGCTGTCTGCCACTGTGAGGAGTACTCATCCGCGATCGCCTCAGCATAAGAGCGCGGGGTCGGGATGTCTGGAGCATCCGGGTCTCCCTCAGGGGCAATGAGCATGGACACGAGATGAGGCGGAGCAGCTGCAAGACACTCAAGGTCCTCCTGTTTGTCCTCAAGGACGTCAGTGCCTAGAGCACACTCACCCTTGACGGACGGAGGACAGACAGACTCAGACTCAGCAACAAGACTCGCATCGTAGTCTAGACGACAGTGAGCAGCAAAGTCGACAAGCTCAGCAACTAGGGCAGACGCAGCAGCAGACTCAAAGGAAGGGTTAGTGACAGCAGTGGCCAGGAGACGCGTGATAGTAGGACTGGCAGCACGAAGAGAGTCAGACTCCAGGTCAGCAAGAACATGAAGAGAGGAGACGGCAGAGGGACACGCTGTGGAGCAGTGGAAGGACGCAGAGTCATATAGTGTGTGCCAGGGACAGGTGGAGGACGCTCACGCGGAACACGGCGACTAGTGCAAGCAGCACGAACCTGTGACACAGGACGAGACACAGGCGACACAGGGCAAGACTCAGGCTCACAACGTTCTTTGAGACCGCCTGTCGGACCAGTGTAGGGAGAAGGACCAGGAAGTGGGGAGGCAGGCGGTAGCTGTGACTGTGTCTGAACAGGCTGAGGACACTCTAAGGAGGGAGGAGGACTAGGAGGAGGTGGCGGACCAAGAACCTGCTGAAGGAGCGGAACAAAGTACGACCGCGGCCATGAAGCGCCCCTAGAAGCAGCAGAGACAGCACCAGAACCTCCAGCCGAACCAGCACCAGCAGCACCTCCAGCAGCTCTAGTACCTCCAGCGGCACCAGCAGCACCTCCAACAGCTCTAGAACCTCCAGTAGTAGCAGGGCCTCCAGCTGGCGGTGCCTCAACACCAGAAGCTCCACTCTTGAGGCTGCAGCGTCGAGCGTACCACTCACGTAGCCGATGAGGGGAGGGAGGCTCGGGCAGCGACATTGCACCCGCAGGGCCACCAGCCCCGACTCGAGCAGACCCCCCAGCTCCAGTAGCCGCACGACAGAGGGTGTAGCGCCGGGAGTACCACTCACGCAGCTGCTGGGAAGAGGGAGCGCCAACAGGCACAGTACAGTCAGTCTCTGAACCCCCAGCCTCAGCTCCTCTAGGCTTGGCACCCCCAGCCGCCGCACCCCGAGGCTCAGCACCCGCAGTCTCCGCACCCCCAGACTCAGCACCCCCAGTCTTCGCACCCCCAAGCTCAGCACCCCCAGTCTCAGAGCCCCCAGACCCAGCACCACCAGGCTCAGCACGCTCAGCACCTCGCGCAGGACCAGAGTCAACAGCTACCTCCACAAGCTCGACCGGGTCTACCTGGGAAACACCTGAGGGAGCTGCACCCTGGGGAGGGAGGGGGTCTACCAACGGGACACCTGGGGTGAGGAAGAGCGGTGGGGGGGGGAGCGAGGCAGTGTGGTAGGGGAAGAGACGGTAAAAGGGTACCGACTCGTCAAAGGTGACGTCCTGACAGGCAAAGACACGGCGCGAGGTGGGGTGGTAAAACTGCGAGCCAAGCGCGCCAGGGACAAAGCCAAGGAAGACACAGGGAACGGCACGGGATGAGAGCTTTTCCGCGGACGTATCGCAGACAAAGGCTTGACATCCCCAGACCCGGAACACCGACGCATCGCCAACCTCCCCCGTCCAACGCAGGGTAGGCGAGGTCTCCGGAATAGAGACACGGGGCCAGAGGTTGAGCTGATGCGTGGCGTACTGCACTTCAAACGGCCACAGGAAATACGGGGCAGCTGCATGGATCGTGGAGGTACGAGCAACCTCCATGACGAGACCAATGCGGCGCTCAGCAACCCCATTCTGCTGCGGAGAGGCCGGGAGAGTGAACGTCTGGCAGATGCCGTGCTTCGCACAGTAGGCTGCCAAGAGGTCAGAGGAAAACTCACCACCTCTGTTAGAGTGCAGATGTAGGACAGGAAAGTCCGACTGGAACCACTCGTGGAGCTGGAGACGAGCAGCGCGGATCCAGGGGATCAAGACATTAGGGACCTCACCCTTGCTATGCAAGGGGAAGACCGTGGTGTAGCGTGAGTAGTCGTCGACGACCAGCAGAAAGTACCGCTCATGGCACTGTCCCCGGACGCGGGCGGGCCCCCACACGTCCAGGTGGAGAGTATGCAGGGGAGCCTCTGTGGGAGGGAACGAGGAAGAGTGAGGAGCGGCGCGCTGCCGCCCCTCGGCACAGGGAAGACAGGGAGGAGCAGGCGAGGGTGGCAGGGGAGGGAGAACCCTGGGAAGACCAGAGACAAGGTACCTGGAGTGCATGCCGCGAAGGCGCTGCACTGACGGGTGACCAAGGCGGTGGTGCCAGAGCACAGTCCTTTGTGACAGGGAGCGACACGAGCAGGGGGCCGACAGCTGACCTGACGCAGACGTAGACGCAGACGCAGCTACCTGAGGGGACTCAGTGGTCAGTGTGTACAAGTCCGACCCCGGCTGCCGAGTGAAGGTAGCCAGGTGACGACCCGTCTGGGCACACGTGCAGTGCGTCACACGCTCGTAGGCCGGGGTGAACTGGTGAACACCCGCGTCCTGGAGCGCGGAACCCGCCACCAAGTTCGTAGAGAACGAGGGGAGGTAGAGGCCCGTCAGCGTGCTGGACAGGACAGCAGGACAAGGGAGGGCAGTGGTGGAGGTCGCAAGGACCGGACCCCCTGAGGAGTCAGCCAGGGAGACAACAACTGGTCTAGGAAGCTGCTCTAGGGCAATGCGGTCGCGAAAGAAACAGCGGGAAGCACCTGAGTCCAGTGTGAAGGTGTGCAGTGCCTCAGTAGGTGCGGTACCAGCTGACGTAGACGCACTAGCACCTAGGGCAGCAGCCTCACCAGGACCTAGAGCAGCAGACGCGCTAGCACCTAGAGCTGCAGTCTCACTGGACCCAATACCCGGGTCGGGCGGTACACTCAGGTAACAGTCACCCTCAACACTAAAAGTCAATGCATACATAGCAGCAAGGATAGCATCATAATCAAGAGCAAAGATATCAATCCCTTTCCTAAGCAGATCAGCCCAGCGTGGCAGCTCAGAGGCGTCAGGGAACTGCTCGCGCCAGGCGTCGTCGAGGCGAAAGAAACAGCGCTGCGCCGTGTGAAACTTTCCACAAGTCTGGCCAGTGCGGTCACCTGTGCAGATGACGTACGGGCAGGTACCTCCACCCCCAGACCCCCCACGCTGAGAGTACCACTCACGGAGCTGCTGGGGCGACGGGGGCTCGCTGGGACGCTGCTTCTGCTGCCTCTGGCCGCCGCCGAACCCGCCACGCTGCACCGCTCCACCGCGCCCTCCACCAGCTCCACCACCGCCACCACTGCCACCACCACCACCACCACCACCACCTCCACCTCCACCACCGCCGCCTCCAGCACCCCCGGCTCCGCCACTGCCCCCCCCCACCACCAGCACCACTCCCACCACTGCCGCCACCGCCGCCGCCCCCTCCACCCCCTCCACCACCACCTCCCCTGCTGCCGCCTCCTCCACCCCGGCCCCCCTTGCCCCTGCCGCCCTTGTGCCTCCCATTGGGAGCGAATGCAGCTCCGACCCCCTCAACACCAAGGTAGTTGACAGCAGCAGCAGATGCAATGGAGGGGAGAAGGGGGGAGGGGGAGCATCCCTCAAAGAAGGGAGTGCGAGGGTCGCCACGAGAGGCACCTACAGCTACAATGCTCTTCTCAGCTGCAAGGAGTTCCTTCTCGAGGAGGTCGACAGTGAGGTCTGTGTGGGAGAGAGCGAGAAAGTGGTCCCTGACAGCGCGAAGAGAGTCAGGGAGGCGAGTGACGAGGTGGTAGAGGGTGAGGTACATCGGGGGGGGGGGGGGGGTTCTTGGCTAGGAAATCGGGGGGGAGTGCGGCACGGTAGCGGAGATCACTGGTACGGAGGTGACTGATGAGGTCAGCTACAGTGGCAAAGGCAGAAAGATCAGAGAAGAGGTAAGGCAGTGAGAGAAGGCCTATCACTGCAGTGGCAGGGGAGGAGTAGCGGGCAACTACAGCATCATAAAGCTCCTTAGCGGTCTTATGCTGGCCGAAGTGCTCGCGCTCGTCTAACGGCAGGTGGCTGCGAACGGCTAGGCGAGAATAAGCGTCATGAGTCTGCCACTGTGAGCGAGAACTAATGTCAGTAGTAGCAGGAGGTGCGAGAGCAGCGCCGGACGTGTGGTCATAGAGGGAAACATCGTCCTTGGCAGTGATCTGGAGGTACAGGTGAAGGTCATCAAGCCAGACATCTAACTTAATCGGACGACCCTCAGCGTCAAAGGTGAGTACAGTGGGACTGGCCATAGTGGTAGTAGCAGCAGCAGCAGTAGCAGTAGCAGTAGTATTAGCAAAAGCAGGAGCAGTAGCAGTAGCAGTAGCAGTAGCAGCAGTAGTAGGAGCAAGAGCAGTAGTAGCTGCACGTGGGGCGGCGCGGCTCGATCAGGGCGGCGCGATTCGGGCGGCGCGACTCGGGCGGCGCGGCTCGGGCAGGTAGGGCGCCGCGACTGCAGGCCTCTGGCCTGTGCTAGGCGGCGGCCTACTTGGGGGTGGCGGCCTACACAATGGCGGCAGCTGGCGCGCGGGCGGCGACCTACTCGGGGGCGGCGGCCTTCGTGGGCTAAGCGGCAGCCTACGCGGCAGTCGACGGGCAGGGCGGCGGCCTCCGCACGCTGCTCTAGGGGCCGCGCGAGGCCAGGGCGGGCTACGCGTGGGCGGCTACCTGGTCGCGCGCACGTGAAACAGGCCGCGCGTGGGCGGCTAGCGGGCTACGCGGGCAAAAAACGGGCCGCGCGAGCGACTCGCGGGCGACACGGCCGAAAAAGCGAGGCGCTCGAGGGCGCACTAGGCGTGAGGCGCACAAGGGCGCGATGAGGAGAAGGCGCACGAGGGCACAACTAGCGGAACGATGGGCCCTTAGGTAAGCGGTCCTAGGGCTAGGACCTACGCTCTGATACCATGTGCGAAAAGAACAAGTGATTGAACTATGAACATTGGTGATACAAGTAGCAAACCCTAGAATGATATACCCCTTAGAGGCTAACCCACTATAGCCTACACAAAAATAACATATATAATGTTTGACAGCGTACATACTGGCCTTACCAGCCGACGCATTATTCTCTCTTCACAAATACAGTGAATATCATATGCATTCCCATTTCCTTTAAATTATACCATTCCCGACCCCCCTACCATGTATTAACCTATCGGATCTATATAATTTGGCAGATAATGACATTTCAGTCGCACATGGTACCTACACTACAGGCGCCCATACCGACTAAACTGACCAGCACATTACGTATGTTTGTAGAGATGCAGTAAGTGCCATATTCTCGCCAGTCCCCTAGATAAGGACTTCTACTTCAACAACACTAGGTTATAACCTTTCCGCCCGATTCTCCCGCTTTCCATCACCCCGCCCCATTCTCCCGTTTTCCATCACCCCGCCCCATTCTCACGCTTTCCATCACCCGCCCCATTCTCCCGCTTTCCATCATCCGCCCCATTCTCCCGCTTTCCATCACCCCGCCCCATTCTCCCGCTTTCCATCACCTCGCCACATTCTCCCTCTTTCCATCACCCCACCCCATTCTCCCTCTTTCCATCACCCCGCCCCACTCTCCCTCTTTCCATCACCGCGACCCATTCTCCCTCTTTCCATCACCCCCCCCGTTCTCCCGCTTTCCATCACCCCGCCCCATTCTCCCTCTTTCCATCACCCCGCCCCATTCTCCCGCTTTCCATCACCGCGCCCCATTCTCCCTCTTTCCATCACCCCGCCCCATTCTCCCTCTGTCCTTAAGCCCGCCCCATTCTCCCTCTTTCCATCACCCCGCCCCATTCTCCCTCTTTCCATCACCCTGCCCCATTCTCCCTCATTTCATCACCCCGCCCCATTCTCCCTTTTTTCATCACCCCGCCCCATTCTCCCTCTTTCCATCACCCCGCCACATTCTCCCGCTTTCCATGACCCCGCCCAATTCTCCCGTCTTCCATCACCCCGCCCCATTCTCCCGCTTTCCATCACCCCACTCCATTCTCCCTCTTTCCATCACCCCGCCCCATTCTCCCGCTTTCCATCACTCCGCCCCATTCTCCGGCTTTCCATCACCCCGCCCCATTCTCCCTCTTTCCATCACCCCGCCCCATTCTCCCCCTTTCCATCACCCCGCCCCATTCTTGTCAAACATTTATATGTTATATGTTGCAGTTATTGGTAGGCTGTAGTGGGGGTAGATTCTGTGGGGTATAACCCCTTAGGGTTTTCCTACTTGTACAACTCTCTCAATTGTTGAACGCCATCTTTCTCATTCTAACAAGGCATCAGAAGCCTAGGTTAGGAACCTAGGACCATCTCGAACTAAGGGCCTACCCTTCCGCTACCGGCGCCCTAGAGCACCCTCTCACCGCCCTCGTGCGCCTCTATACTATCACGCCCTCGTGCGCGTCGTCCTCTTACGCTGCCTGTGCTTAGCTAGCTAGCCGCCCGCGCGTGGCCTTCTTTGTCCTAGCGCGAATAGCCCACTAGCAGCCCGCGCGCGGCCCAAATCGCGCGCGCGACAATTGTAGGCCGCCCGCGCGGCTAGCACCACCCACGAGCAGGCCGCTAGCCGCCCGTCGACCCACCTGGCTGGCTTTCCATCGCGACGCAGCCCTGTCCGTAGGTCGCCGCCCCTGCTTTCGTAGGCCGCCGCCTGCTTGTGACTGCAGCCCGAGCCTGACCGCTCGCCCCTAGGACGGCGCACGATCCACCGCCGCCCGCCCGCAGCTCACAGCCCTCCCACAGTTACGATCGTGAGTAGGCTGCTGCAGCTCGCGTTTTGGTGCAGCACGAACCCAGTCGCGGCCTGTGCGCCGCTGCAACTTCGGCGCCGCCGCCCACCGTGCTAGGCCCGCCGCCGCGCTGCCCTACGTGCTTGAGCCGCGCCGCCCGAGTCGCGCCGCCCGAGCCGCGCCGCCCTGACCGAACCGCGCCGCCCCACCTATAGCACCTGCTGTTCCGGTTCCTACTGTTCCAGCTGTTCGTTTCACTATAGCCACTATTGCTACTGCTCTTACTACTACTGCTGCTGCTGCCACTATGGCTACACCCACTGCTCTCTCTCTCTTTCGATGCTGAAGGCCGTCCGCTCCCGTTTGATGCTTGGCTCGACGATCTCCACCTCTTCCTCCTGATCACTGCTAAGGATGATGTCTCGCTGTATGACCACGCGTCCGGAGCTGCTCTAGCACCTGCTGACACTGCTGACAGTACAGCCCGCTCCCAGTGGCAGACTCGTGACGCCCACGCTCGCCTAGCCATTCGCAGCCACCTGCTGCTAGATGAGTGCGCACACTTCGGCCAGCACAAGACTGCTAAGGCACTGTACAATGCAGTCGTCGCTCGCTACTCCTCGCCTGCCTCTACTACGATAGGCCGTCTCTCGCTGCCCTATCTTTTCCCCGATCTCGCCGCCTTTCCCACAGTCGCTGACCTCATTACCCACCTCCACACCAGTGACACTCGCTTCTGCGCTGCCCTTCTTGCTGAGTTCCTCGCCAAGAACTCCCCCCCCCCCCCCCCCGATGTACCTCGTTCTCTACCACCTAGTCGCTCGCTTCCCTGACTCCCTTCGCGCATTCAGGGACCACTTTCTTGCCCTCTGCCCCACCGAGCTCACCATTGACCTCCTCGAGAAGCATCTGCTTGCAGCTGAGTCTAGCATAGTTGCTGTAGGTGCCTCTCGTGGCGATCCCCGCACGCCCCTCTTTGACGGGTGTTCCCCTCCCCCCCTTCTCCCCTCGGTTGCCTCTGCTGCCGCTGTCGACTTCCTTGGTGCTGAGGAAGTCGGGGCTGCGTCTGCTCCTAGCTGGAGGCGCAAAGGCAGCAAGGGCAAGGGGGGCAAGGGTGGTGGTGGTGCCAGCGGGGGAGGTGGGGGTGGTGGTGGGGGTGGTGGCGGTGGTGGGGGTGGTGGCGGGGCTGGGGGGGTCGGTGGCAGCGGCGGGGGTGGTGGTGGTAGTGGTGGTGGAGGAGGCCGGGGTGGAGGCGGTGGTGGTGGCGGCGGTGGGCGTGGTGGCAGCGGCACGGGTGGTGGTCAGGGTGGACCAGCGCAGCGTGGAGGTTGGGGTGGTGTCCAGCGCCAACAGCAGCGTCTCGGAGAGACCCCGTTGTCCCAGCAGCTTCGTGAGTGGTACTCTCAGCATGGGGGGTCTGGGGGAGGGGGTACCTGCACGTATGTCATCCGCACAGGTGAGCGCGCTGGTAAGACGTGTGGGAGGTTCCACACGCTGCAGCGCTGCTTCTTCCGTCTCGACGACGCCTGGCGTGCACAGTTCCCTTAGGCCTCTGAGCTACCCCGCTGGGCTGATCTGCTTAAAAAGAACATTGATGTCTTTGCACTTGACTTTGATGTTATCGTAGGAGCCATGTATGCATTGACTGTTAGTGTTGAGGGTGACTGTTACTTGTGTGTGCCACCAGACCCAGGCATTGCGACCAGTGAGGCTGCCGCTCTAGGTGCTAGTGCGTCTGCTGCCCCAGGTCCTGGCGAGGCTGCTGCTCTTGGTGCAAGTGTGTCTGCTGCTTCAGGTGCTTGTGAGTCTGCGCCTTCAGGTACTGAGTCTACTGAGGCGCTGCACACCTTCACACTGGACTCAGGTGCTTCTCGCTGTTTCTTTCGCGACCGCACTGCCCTCGAGCAGCTCCCTAGGCCGGTTGCTGTCTCCCTGGCTGACCCCTCAGGGGGTGCGGTCCTTGCGACCTCCACCACTGCCCTCCCTTGTCCTGCTGTCCCGTCCGGCACACTGTCGGGCCTTTACCTCCCCTCGTTCTCTACGAACTTGGTGGCGGGTTCTGCGCTCCAGGACGCGGGTGTTCACCAGTTCACCCCTGCCTACGAGCGCGTGACACACTGCACGTGTGCCCAGACGGGTCGTCACCTGGCTACCTTCACTTGGCAGCCGGGGTCGGACTTGTACACACTGACCACTGAGTCCCCTCAGGTAGCGGCGTCGGCGTCTGCGTCAGGTCAGTTGTCCGCCCCCTGCTCGTGTCGCACTTTGTCGCACCGGACGGTCCTCTGGCACCACCGCCTTGGGCACCCTTCGATGCAGCTCCTTCGTGGCATGCACTCCCGTTACCTTGTCTCTAGTCTCCCCAGGTCATTGCCTCCCTTGCCACCGTCCCCTGCCCCTCCCTGCCTTCCTTGTGTCAAGGGACGGCAGCGTGCCACCCCTCACTCCTCTGAGTTTCCCTCGACGGAGGCCCCTTTGCAGACCCTTCACATGGACGTGTGGGGCCCAGCCCGCGTCCGTGGACAGGGCGGAGAGCGCTACTTCCTGCTGGTCGTTGACGACTACACGCGTTACACCACGATCTCCCCCTTGCGCACCAAGGGAGAGGTCCCTGCTGTTTTGATCCCTTGGATCCGCGCTACCCGTCTCCACCTGGAGAAGCGCTTTCGCAGTGAGCTTCCCGTCCTGCGACTGCACTCTGACAGAGGTGGTGAGTTTTCCTCCGGTCTCTTGGAGACCTTCTGTCAGGGGGAGGGCATTCGCCAGACGTTCACGCTTCCGGCCTCTCCTCAGCAAAATGGGGTTGCTAAGCACTGCATTGGCTTGGTCATGGAGGTCGCTCGTACCTCCTTGGTCCATGCGGCTGCCCCCCATTTTATGTGGCCGTTTGCGGTCCGCTACGCAGCGCATCAGCTTAACCTCTGGCCCCGTGTCTCCGTTCTGGAGACCTCGCCGACACTACGTTGGACGGGAGAGGCTGGCGATGCGTCTGTGTTCCGGGTCTGGGGATCTCGTGCCTTTGTCCGCGTCACCTGTTCGTGCTGCTCGCACTGGTCGTCCTGTCCCGCGTCAGCGTCCTCTTGCTGTCCCAGGCACTCACTAGATGACGCTTCATCCTTCCACTGCTCCACAGCTTGTCCCTCTTCCTTCTCCTCCTGAGTCCTCCCTTCCTGCCCTTGCTGACCCGGAGTCTGACACTCTTCGTGCTGCTAGTCCTACTGTCACGCGTCTCTTGGCCACTACTGTCAGTGACCCTTCCTTTGAGTCAGCTGCTGCGTCTGCCTTAGTTGCTGAGCTTGTCGACTTTGCTACTCACTGTCGTCTAGACTACGCTGCGAGTCTTGTTGCTGAGTCTGAGTCTGTCTATCCTCCGTCCGTCGGGGGTGAGTGTGCTCTTGGCACAGACGTCCTTGAGGACAGGCAGGAGGAGTTTGAGTGCTTTGCTGCTGCTGTACCTCATCTTGTGGCCATGCTACTTGCCCCTGAGGGAGACATCCCGACCCCGCGCTCTTACGCTGAGGCGATCGCGGGTGAGTACTCCTCTCAGTGGCATTCAGCCATGGACGCAGAGATGGCATCCTGGAAGTCCACTGGCACTTACGTCGTCGACGTTCCCCCTCTTGGGGTGAACATCGTCAGTGGCATGTGGATTTTCATGGTGAAGCAGCCGCCAGGTTCTCCGCGTGTCTTCAAGGCTTGGTACGTTGCTCGAGGCTTCAGTCAGCGAGAGGGAGTAGACTTCTTCTAGACCTTCTCTCCCACCCCAAAGATGACCACTCTTCGGGTGCTGCTGCACGTTGCCGCTCAGCATGACTACGAGTTTCACTCTCTTGACTTCAGCACAGCTTTCTTGCAGGGCAGCTTGCACGAGGAGATCTGGCTGCGCCGCCCTCCTAGCTTCACTGGGTCGTTCCCTCCTGGTACCCAGTGGAGCCTCCTGCGGCCGGTGTACGGTCTACGCCAGGCGCCACGTGAGTGGCACAACACACTGAGGACTACACTTGCGGCTCTTGGGTTAACGCCTTGTACTGCTGACCCGTCGTTGTTTTTGCGCACTTACACCTCGCTGCCGCCGTTCTACATCCTCGTGTACGTCGACGACTTGGTCTTTGCCACTGCTGACACTGAGGCTCTCGCCCACGTGAAGTCGGAGCTGCAGAAGAGAGACACGTGCACAGACCTGGGTGAACTGCGCAGCTACCTTGGCTTGCAGATCACCCGGGACAGAGCATGCCGCACCATCACACTGACTCAGTCACACATGGTGCAGCAGGTCCTTCAGCGCTTCGGCTTCACCTGGTCCTTAGCACAGGCCACTCCTCTGGCTATAGGTCACTCGCTCTCAGCTCCACCTTCGGACAAGTCCATAGAGCCGAGTGGTCCTTAGAGGCGACGTTGTCCTCACGGGTCATTCGCACGCTTCTTGGGTTTGACGACCAGGCTACGCAGCGGTCGTCACACGATTACACCTTCAGTCTTGACTCTGGCTCTGTTTCTTGGCGGTCTACGCGCTCGTCTTCTGTTCTCGGCTCCAGTTGTGAGGCTGAGATCTACGCCACAGCCATGGCTGCACAAGAGTTATGCTGGCTCACGTACCTGCTGGCCGACTTGGGAGAGAGGCCTCGTTCTCCTCCAGTTCTGTACCTCGACAACAAGGCCGCCATTGCCTTGTGTCAGGAGCACAGACTGGAGAACAGAACGAAGCACATCGCTCTGCTCTACTTCCTGGCTCGAGAGTTGCAGCAGCAAGGTCACCTTCGTCTTGCTCATGTGGCCACTTGGGCCAACACTGCTGATATATTCACCAAGGCACTTCCGTCTGGTGATCATCAGCGCTTTTGTACTTTGTTGGGCCTTGTGCCTACGTTTCCACACTTGCTGTGGACTCTGCTTATGCTGTGATTGATATATATATACCTGCATACTTGCTCTTGCTAGGTAGAGACCACTGTATTGTTCTTGTTGCATATATACCTCTGCATGTGAACTGGCCTTGTGGCCTTTTGCTTGTGCTCAATGTGTGTGGTGACGTTGTGATCCACCCTGAGCTTGCTTTGCTTTTCTTGACTGGTCTTGTGACCTCTTGCTCTCCCCCTCTCTGCCTATGGGGGTGTGTCAAACATAGGCTATATGTTATATTTGTGGGTAGGCTGTAGTGGGGTAGATACTGTGAGGTATAACCCCTTAGGCTTTTCTCCTTGTACCATTCTCTTGATAGTCCAATCTCCATGCCTAAGTTTCTAAGACGGACGTTACCATCACTGGACACGTTCGCGGTTTGCCCACACTTCCGTGCTGCGATGCCTCATGTACCAAATGACTTGCACTCGTCCTGACCTCGCTTACCCTCTTGGTTTGCTGGCTCGCTACGTGGCTCCTGGTCGGCACCGACCTGAGCACATGGCTGCTGCTAAGAGGGTACTGCGCTACTTGTGCAGCACATCAGGCATGGGGCTAGTGCTTGGAGGGAAGAGCCCAATTGTCCTCACTGGGCACTCAGACGCTTCTTGGGTTGACGACCAGGCTACTCAGTGGTCGTCACAGGGTTACACCTTCAGCCTTGGCTGTGGTTCAGTTTCTTGACGTTCTACACGCTCGTCTTCAGTTCTCAGCTCCAGTTGTGAGGCTGAGATCTACGCCACACCCATGGCTGCACAAGAGTTACGCTGGCTCACCTACCTGCTGACCGACTTGGGAGAGCGGCCTCGTTCCCCTCCAGTTCTGTACGTCCACATCAAGGCTACCATTGCCTTGTGTGAGGAGCACAGACTGGAGCACAGAAACAAAGCACATCGCACTGCGTTACTTCCTAGCTCGAGAGTTGCAGCAGCGTGGTCAGCTTCGTCTGCGTTACGTGACCACTCGGGCCAACACTGCTGATATATTCACCAAGGCACTTGAGGCTGGTGATCATCAGCGTTTCTACACTATGCTGGGGCTTGTGCCCACTTTTCCTCACTTGCTGTAGGCTTTGTTTGTACTGTGATCTATATATATATATACCTGCATGTTTGCATTGCTAGGTAGAGATCACTGTACTGTTCTTGCTACATATATACCTCTGCATGTGGACTGGCCTTGTGGAACTTTGCTTGTGCTCAGAGTGTGTGGTGATGTTGTGATCCATCCTGAGCTTGCTTTGCCTTTTTTGACTGGTCTTGTGACCTCTTGCTCTCCCCCACTTTGCCTATGGGGGTATGTCAAACATATATATGCTATTTGTTGCAGTTATTGGTAGGCTGTAGTGGGGGTAGATTCTGTGGGGTATAACCCCTTAGGGTTTTCCTACTTGTACATCTCTCTTGATAGTTGAACGCCATCCTTCTCAATCTAACAATTCTCCCTCTTTCCATCACCCTGCCCCATTCTCCCGCTTTCCATCACCCCGCCCCATTCTCCCTCTTTCCATCACCCCACCCCTTTCTCCCTCTTTTCATCACCCCGCCCCATTCTCCCTTTTTCAATCGACCCACCCCATTTTCCCGCTTTCCAGCACCCCGCCCCATTCTCCCGCTTTCCATCACCCGCCCCATTCTCCCGCTTTCCATCACCCCACACCATTCTCTCTCTTTCCATCACCCCGCCCCACTCTCCCTCTTTCCATCACCCCGCCCCATTCTCCCGCTTTCCATCACCCCGCCCCATTCTCCCTCTTTCCATCACCCCGCCTTATTCTCCCACTTTCCATCACCCCGCCCCATTCTCCCTCTTTCCATCACCCCGCCCCATACTCCCTCTTTCCTTAACCCCGCCCCATTCTCCCGCTTTCCATCACCCCGCCCCATTCTCCCGCTCTCCATCACCCCGCCCGATTCTCCCGCTTTCCATCACCCCGCCCCATTCTCTCTCTTTCCATCACCCCGCCCCACTCTCCCTCTTTCCATCACCCCGTTCCATTCTCCCGCTTTCCATCATTCCGCCCCATTCTCCCTCTTCCCATCACCCCGCCCGGTTCACCCTCTTTCCATAACCCTGCCCCATTCTCCCGCTTTCCATCACCTCGCCCCATTCTCCCTCTTTCCATAACCCCGCCCGATTCTCCCGCTTTCCATCACCCTGCCCGATCCTCCCGCTTCACATCACCCCGCCCCATTCTCCCGCTTCACATCACCCCGCCCCATTCTCCCTCTTTTTCTCAACCCGCCCCATTCTCCCCTTTTCCATCAGCTTGCCCCATTCTTCCGCTTTCCATCACCCCGCCCCATTCTCCCTCTTTCCATCACTCCGCCCCATTCTCCCTCTTTCCATCACCCTGCTCCATTCTCCCGCTTTCCATCACCCTGCTCCATTCTCCCGCTTTCCATCACCCCGCCCCATTCTCCCTCTTTCCATCACCCCACCCCATTCTCTCTCTTTCCATCACCCCACCCCATTCTCCCTCTTTCCATCACCCCTCCCCATTCTTCCGCTTTCCATCACCCCGCCCCATTCTCCCTCTTTCCATCACCCCACCCCATTCTCTCTCTTTCCATCACCCCGCCCCATTCTCCCCCTTTCCATCACCCCGCCCCATTCTCCCGCTTTCCATCACCCCGCCCCATTCTCCCTCTTTCCATCACCCCGCCCCATTCTCCCTCTTTCCATCACCCTACTCCATTCTCCCGCTTTCCATCACCCCGCCCCATTCTCCCTCTTTCCATCACCCCTCCCCATTCTTCCGCTTTCCATCACCGCGCCCCATTCTCCCTCTTTCCATCACCCCGCCCCATTCTCCCTCTTTCCATCACCCCGCCCCATTCTTCCTCTTTCCATCACCCCGCCCCATTCTCCCTCTTTCCATCGCCTTGCTCCATTCTCCCGCTTTCCATCACCCCTCCCCATTCTTCCGCTTTCCATCACCCCGCCCCATTCTCCCTCTTTCCATCACCCCGCCCCATTCTCCCTCTTTCCATCACCCCGCCCCATTCTTCCTCTTTCCATCACCCCGCCCCATTCTCCCGCTTTCCATCACCCCGCCCCATTCTCCCTCTTTCCATCACCCCGCCCCATTCTCCCTCTTTCCATCACCCCACCCCATTCTCTCTCTTTCCATCACCCCACCCCATTCTCCCTCTTTCCATCACCCCTCCCCATTCTTCCGCTTTCCATCACCCCGCCCCATTCTCCCGCTTTCCATCACCCCGCCCCATTCTTCCTCTTTCCATCACCCCGCCCCCTTCTCTCTCTTTCCATCACCCCACCCCATTCTCCCTCTTTCCATCACCACGCCCCGTTCTTCCGCTTTCCATCACCCCGCCCCATTCTCCCTCTTTCCATCACCCCGCCCCATTCTCCCTCTTTCCATCACCCCGCCCCATTCTCCCTCTTACCATCACCGCGCCCCATTCTCCCGCTTTCCATCACCCCGCTCCATTCTCACTCTTTCCATCACCCCGCCCCATTCTCCCGCTTTCCAGCACCCCGCCCCATTATCCCTCTTTCCATCACCCCGCCCGATTCTCCCGCTTTCCAGCACCCCGCCCCATTCTCCCGCTTTCCATCACCCCGCCCCATTCTCCCTCTTTCCATCACCCCACCCCATTCTCCCTCTTTCCATCACCCCGCCCCATTCTCCCTCTTTCAATCACCCCACCCCATTCTCTTGCTTTCCATCACACTGCCCCAGTCTCCCCCTTTCCATCACCCTTCCCCATTCTCCCTCTTTCCATCACCCCGCCCCATTCTCCCCCTTTCCATCACCCCACCCCATTCTCCCGCTTTCCATCACCCCGCCCCATTCTCCCTCTTTCCATCACCCCGCCCCATTCTCCCGCTTTCCATCACCCCGCCTCATTCTCCCTCTTTCCATCACCCTGCCCCATTCTCCCTCTTTTCATCACCCCGCCCCATTCTCCCTTTTTTCATCACCCCGCCCCATTCTCCCTCTTTCCATCACCCTGCCCCATTCTCCCGCTTTCCATCACCCCGCCCCATTCTCAGCTGACTTTTGAGTCGACTCAAAAGTCAGCTCAGTATAATGTCACACGGCGTCTTTTCTACATGAAGAAGTTTAATTGCTTGGAGGTTGCCTTAACGAGTAGGTAATTTTTTAATTTCTGCTCATAAGTGCTAGTTTATTGTAGAGTGTTTTTCTACTGTTCTATCTAGCTTTTACCTGCCATCCCAGCCCCGCGAAGGAATGCCTCGCGCTGGAGCCCCCGGGATTGGTATTTAGGGTGCTTGCTTGCTCATTCGTGCCTTTGTGGTCTGAAGAAGGCTCAAAGCCGAAACTAGTTACCACCGTTTTTCTTTACAAAGGTCTCTAAGCAAGCCCTACTGAAACTTTAAAACTTTTTGCTAAACAATGCCGCTGCCACGCAAAGACACACCCCCTAAGTTGGGTTCCATTGGACTGTCAGTTGATACCACTGCGATGGCCGGCTATAAGTTTAACGCATCAAACAACAACACTACTACCAACAATGTCACTGACCGCGTCTCGACTATCCCAAGAACATTGAGAACATCGCGAAGGAATTCGCAGCCTTGCCTGGATAAAGAGCCGGTCTTCGAAAGGGACTTTCCACAGTCTCCTTCTGCTTCTCGACATAGCAAGAGAAGAGCTCTCGATATTTCTGGTGCTACTCTCGCAAAGTCTGTTAACGTTCCCGGTATTACTCCTGTTACGATGGCTGCTACGGCTAACGCAACGGTTCCGGAACAAGAAGCAGTTCAAGGGATCCAGGACTTCGTCACCCGTGACACCGTCATGCTGGATTCACTTGAATTTCTCAGTGACATTAACGCTTCCTTTCTGGATCAGCAGGCTACACCAGCCTTTTTCAAGTCTCTTAAGACTCTAGCCGTCAATGACTTCAAGAAGCATTTCATGAAGCATCGGACGTTGTTACAGCAATACAACTTCATGGAGGAACAGAAGAGGAACGGAATCATTCCGCACTCTATTCGGATTAAATCCTTCAACTTTGTCTGCCATGCCGAAGATATTCGCCAAGAAGCAAACAAGGACCTGGAAGCCGCTAAGCTGGCGTATTGCCATAGCACGCAGAATATTCTGATTTCTATGAAGAAGAAAGCTGCTGAAAAGGACTTCAGTGATGCCTGTGCTGTCTATCATTCGCTGATTCATCATATCGACAATTTTATCAACCTTAACAAGAAGTCCGATCTCGGCATCAAGAATCAGAAGATTATAAACAACCTCGACGTTTTCAAGTCACGAGTTCTGACGGAGTTCAAGGATTCCGTCTCAATCATCTATATGGAAACCAACATGGCGGAAGTTCTTCTGAAGCAGAAAAAGGAGGAACTTGACGCTAAGAGGAAGGTTGCTGCTGAGGAAGCTGAGAATTTGCCGGTTGAACCCACCGTTCGAGAGATTGCTCGTCAAGAAGTGCAGAAGGTTATGAAGCAGGCTCCTGCTAAGACGTCTGCGAAAATGACCGGCAACAATTTTGTCAAGGATAAGGCTGCTGTTTCTGAAAATCGCAAATCTAAGTCTAACAACTCCGGTATTCCTGTCAGGAAGAACGCCAGTACAGGCAAGAAGTCTCGCAAGACTCCAACAGCCAACGACAAAACTCCTAACGGCAAGAAGCAGACTCTGACGAAGCAGAAACAGAAGCAGAAGGTCGACGAGGCTGAGGAAGCCGCAGTCAAAACCGTCGGCCGATCTTACTCCAAGACAGCTACTCGCAACGGTTCTAAGACTAATGGACGCAACGGCTCCTCCTCCTTTTCTTCCCGAAAGGATCCTGTGACAAAAAACGGGGGAGGCGGAGGCCGCGGAAAAACGACTCGGCGGTAATGGGTGATATTCACTCGTTTGCTCTGGTGCTCTTCGGACGACTTACAGAGTACCAGCTGCAATGTCGTGTCACCAACCGTCGTATCCACAATTACAGTGACCATTCCTTCTCTCGACAGGAACTTAACCTTCTTAGCCTTGGACTGAAATTCATTCCCGTACCTGTTATTCGCACCGTTGCTAGTTTTGAAGCTGAGATCTCTGATTTCTTTAGGAGTGTTCGTACCATGTTCCTTTTTAATGGGTTTGACTCTTTCGGTTACTCAGGGTACAAGCTACCTAAGAGTATCCCTCGGTGCCGATCTCTTCTATCTTACAAGATCTACATACTATTCACTCTGAATGGAGCTGTCTCATTAAACCCAGGATTTGGGACTCTTTCTTTCTTCAACCTAAGAACAGCTGGAAGATTCCTGCTTTCTATGTGCTGCTAAAGATCCATAAGAAAGTTCCTGCCGGTAGGCCAATCGCGGCTTGCCACTCCTGGATCACTACTAACGTTTCTCGCTGGCTTGATTCCGTCCTCAGGCCGCTGGTTCTTAAGCAGCCGACGTATGTCAAGGATTCTCAGAGCCTCATCCTACATCTCGAGAAACGCACCTTTCCTTCTAATCTGCTGCTAGCTTCCTATGATGTGGAGTCACTCTACCCGTCAATTCCTTTATGGGACGGAATAGACGCTGTCGCTTTTTTCCTTCAAAAGGAGAGGCACCCGCTGGCACCAGTCATCGTTCGTCTCCTCAGATGGGTGATGTTTAATAGCTACGTTTCTTTCAACGGCCGATTTTTCTGCCAAATTCAAGGCACTGCGATGGGTACTTCGGTAGCTGTTTGTTTCGCTGTGCTTTTCTGAGCTACCTTGACATTCAGCTGCACGCTTCGCTTCGTGTTTCTCCCGCCTTACACTTTCGTTTCATTGACGATGGTCTGGTGTTGTGGGAGGGAACCAAGGAAGACTTTGTCAGCTTTCGTCAACGGTTTGATTCTTTACATCCTTCAATACGCCTGACCTGGGTGGTTTCTGACATTACCATGGATTTTCTGGACTAGACGGTTTTCAAGGGGGAGAGGTTCTCCAGCACTGGTACTCTCGACATGAAGCTGTACCAGAAACCGATGAACCGCTACCTTTACCTGCCGTTCAAGTCATACCATACCAGAACCACCGAGATGGGCTTCATTCGAAGCAAACTTCAGCGCTTTCTCCTGCGCTCTTCTTTGCGTTCTAACTTTTTTCATTCCCGTGCTCTTTTCTTTGCTCGTTTACGAGCGCGCGGGTACCCAGAAAAGTTTCTTCTTCCCATTTTCAAATCAGTTTCTTTCTCCGACCATGGGGATCTGATTCAACGTGCCTCCGCCTTACGCAACTCTCCTTCTTCCGCCCGTGGCCCCCTCGTGCTGAAACTCCTGCTCAACCCGCTGGTTGACCGTTCGCACCTGGGGAACATTTTGAGTCGACTCAAAAGTCAGCTCAGTATAATGTCACACGGCGTCTTTTCTACACGAAGAAGTTTAATTGCTTGGAGGTTGCCTAAACGAGTAGGTAATTTTTTAATTTCTGCTCATAAGTGCTAGTTTATTGTAGAGTGTTTTTCTACTGTTCTATCTAGCTTTTACCTGCCATCCCAGCCCCGCGAAGGAATGCCTCGCGCTGGAGCCCCCGGGATTGGTATTTAGGGTGCTTGCTTGCTCATTCGCGCCTTTGTGGTCTGAAGAAGGCTCAAAGCCGAAACTAGTTACCACCGTTTTTCTTTACAAAGGTCTCTAAGCAAGCCCTACTGAAACTTTAAAACTTTTTGCTAAACAATGCCGCTGCCACGCAAAGACACACCCCCTAAGTGGGGTTCCATCCTCCCGCTTTCCATCACCCCGCCCCATTCTCCCCCTTTCCATCACCCCACCCCATTCTCCCTCTTTCCATCACCCCGCCACATTCTCCCGCTTTCCATCACCCGCCCCATTCTCCCGCTTTCCATCACCTCGCCCCATTCTCCCGATTTCCACCACCCCGCCCCATTCTCCCGCTTTCCATCACCCCGCCTCATTCTCCCTCTTTCCATCACCCTGCCTCATTCTCCCTCTTTTCATCACCCCGCCCCATTCTCCCTTTTTTCATCACCCCGCCCCATTCTCCCTCTTTCCATCACCCCGCCCCATTCTCCCGCTTTCCATGACCCCGCCCAATTCTCCCGTCTTCCATCACCCCGCCCCATTCTCCCGCTTTCCATGACCCCGCCCAATTCTCCCGTCTTCCATCACCTCGCCCCATTCTCCCGCTTTCCATCACCCCACTCCATTCTCCCTCTTTCCATCACCCCGCCCCATTCTCCCGCTTTCCATCACCCGCCCCATTCTCCCGCTTTCCATCACTCCGCCCCATTCTCCGGCTTTCCATCACCCCGCCCCATTCTCCCTCTTTCTATCACCCCGCCCCATTCTCCCCCTTTCCATCACCCCGCCCCATTCTTGTCAAACATTTATATGTTATATGTTGCAGTTATTGGTAGGCTGTAGTGGGGGTAGATTCTGTGGGGTATAACCCCTTAGGGTTTTCCTACTTGTACAACTCTCTCAATTGTTGAACGCCAGCTTTCTCATTCTAACAAGGCATCAGAAGCCTAGGTTAGGAACCTAGGACCATCTCGAACTAAGGGCCTACCCTTCCGCTACCGGCGTCCTAGAGCGCCCTCTCACCGCCCTCGTGCGCCTCTATACTATCACGCCCTCGTGCGCGTCGTCCTCTTACGCTGCCTGTGCTTAGCTAGCTAGCCGCCCGCGCGTGGCCTTCTTTGTCCTAGCGCGAATAGCCCACTAGCAGCCCGCGCGCGGCCCAAATCGCGCGCGCAACGATTGTAGGCCGCCCACGCGGCTAGCACCACCCACGAGCAGGCCGCTAGCCGCCCGTCGACCCACCTGGCTGGCTTTCCATCGCGACGCAGCCCTGTCCGTAGGTCGCTGCCCCTGCTTTCGTAGGCCGCCGCCTGCTCGTGTCTGCAGCCCGAGCCTGACCGCTCGCCCCTAGGACGGCGCACGATCCACCGCCGCCCGCCCGCAGCTCACAGCCCTCCCATAGTTACGATAATGAGTAGGCTGCTGCAGCTCGCGTTTTGCTGCAGCACGAACCCAGCCGCGGCCTGTGCGCCGCTGCAACTTCGGCGCCGCCGCCCACCGTGCTAGGCCCGCTGCCGCGCTGCCCTACGTGCTTGAGCCGCGCCGCCCGAGTCGCGCCGCCCGAGCCGCGCCGCCCTGACCGAACCGCGCCGCCCCACCTATAGCACCTGCTGTTCCGGTTCCTACTGTTCCTGCTGTTCGTTTCACTACAGCCACTACTGCTACTGCTCTTACTACTACTGCTGCTGCTGCCACTATGGCTACACCCACTGCTCTCTCTCTCTTTCGATGCTGAGGGCCGTCCGCTCTAGTTTGATGCTTGGCTCGACGATCTCCACCTCTTCCTCCTGATCACTGCTAAGGATGATGTCTCGCTGTATGACCACGCGTCCGGAACTGCTCTAGCACCTGCTGACACTGCTAACAGTACAGCCCGCTCCCAGTGGTAGACTCGTGACGCCCACGCTCGCCTAGCCATTCGCAGCCACCTGCTGATAGATGAGCGCGCACACTTCGGCCAGCACAAGACTGCTAAGGCACTGTACAATGCAGTCGTCGCTCGCTACTCCTCGCCTGCCTCTACTACGATAGGCCGTCTCTCGCTGCCCTATCTTTTCCCCGATCTCGCCGCCTTTCCCACAGTCGCTGACCTCATTACCCACCTCCACACCAGTGACACTCGCTTCTGCGCTGCCCTTCTTGCTGAGTTCCTCGCCAAGAACCCCCCCCCCCCGATGTACCTCGTTCTCTACCACCTAGTCGCTCGCCTCCCTGACTCCCTTCGCGCAGTCAGGGACCACTTTCTTGCCCTCTGCCCCACCGAGCTCACCATTGACCTCCTCGAGAAGCATCTGCTTGCAGCTGAGTCTAGTATAGTTGCTGTAGGTGCCTCTCGTGGCGATCCCCGCACGCCCCTCTTTGACGGGTGTTCCCCTCCCCCCCTTCTCCCCTCGGTTGCCTCTGCTGCCGCTGTCAACTTCCTTGGTGCTGAGGAAGTCGGGGCTGCGTCTGCTCCTAGCTGGAGGCGCAAGTGCAGCAAGGGCAAGGGGGGCAAGGGTGGTGGTGGTGCCAGCGGGGGAGGTGGGGGTGGTGGTGGGGGTGGTGGCGGTGGTGGGGGTGGTGGCGGGGCTGGGGGGGTCGGTGGCAGCGGCGGGGGTGGTGGTGGTAGTGGTGGTGGAGGAGGCCGGGGTGGAGGCGGTGGTGGTGGCGGCGGTGGGCGTGGTGGCAGCGGCACGGGTGGTGGTCAGGGTGGACCAGCGCAGCGTGGAGGTTGGGGTGGTGTCTAGCGCCAACAGCAGCGTCTCGGAGAGACCCCGTTGTCCCAGCAACTTCGTGAGTGGTACTCTCAGCATGGGGGGTCTGGGGGAGGGGGTACCTGCACGTATGTCATCCGCACAGGTGACCGCGCTGGTAAGACGTGTGGGAGGTTCCACACGCCGCAGCGCTGCTTCTTCCGTCTCGACGACGCCTTGCGTGCACAATTCCCTTAGGCCTCTGAGCTACCCCGCAGGGCTGATCTGCTTAAAAAGAACATTGATGTCTTTGCACTTGACTTTGATGTTATCCTAGGAGCCATGTATGCATTGACTATTAGTGTTGAGGGTGACTGTTACTTGTGTGTGCCACCAGACCCAGGCATTGCGACCAGTGAGGCTGCCGCTCTAGGTGCTAGTGCGTCTGCTGCCCCAGGTCCTGGCGAGGCTGCTGCTCTTGGTGCAAGTGTGTCCGCTGCTTCAGGCGCTTGTGAGTCTACGGTCTCCGCCAGGCACCGCGTGAGTGGCACGACACACTGAGGACTACGCTTGCGGCTCTTGGGTTTGCTCCTTCTACTGCTGACCCGTCGCTGTTTCTTCGCACCGACACTTCCCTGCCGCCGTTCTACATCCTCGTGTACGTCGACGACTTGGTATTTGCCACAGCAGACACTGCTGGACTCGCCTACGTGAAGTCTGAGCTGCTGAAGAGACACACGTGCACAGACCTGGGTGAACTGCGCAGCTACCTTGGCTTGCAGATCACTCGGGACAGAGCACGCCACACCATTACCTTGACTCAGTCACACATGGTGCAGCAGGTCCTTCAGCGCTTCGGCTTCACGTACTCCTCGCCTCAGGCCACTCCTCTGCCTACTCGCCACTCACTCTCAGCTCTGCCTTCGGATGAGTCCGTAGAGTCGAGTGGTCCGTATGCAGAGCTTGTTGGCTGCCTCATGTACCTGATGACCTGCACACGACCTGACCTTGCATACCCTCTGAGCATTCTTGCACGCTATGTTGCTCTTGGGAGACACAGACCGGAGCACATGGCTGCAGCGAAGAGGGTATTGCGCTACCTGTGCAGTACGTCGGGCATGGGGCTAGTGCTTGGAGGGCGGAGTCCAGTGGTCCTTACCGGCCACGCGGACGCTTCTTGGGCTGACGACCAGGCTACGCAGCGGTCGTCACAGGGTTACACCTTCAACCTTGGTTCCGGCTCTGTCTCGTGGCGGTCTACTCGCTCGTCTTCGGTTCTCGGCTCCAGTTGTGAGGCTGAGATCTACGCCGGGGCCATGGCTGCACAGGAGCTTCGCTGGCTCACCTACCTGCTGACTGACCTTGGAGAGCCGCCTCGTTCTCCTCCAGTGCTGTACGTAGACAACAAGGCTATGCTGGCCTTGTGTCGAGAGCAGCGCTTGGAGCACAGAACGAAGCACATTGCTCTCCGCTACTTCCTTGCTCGTGAGCTGCAGCAGCGTGGTCAGTTGCGACTTGCGTACGTGGCCTCTGAGGCCAACACTGCTGATGTGTTCACCAAGGCACTCGCGCCTTGTGACCATCAGCGCTTTTGCACCCAGTTGGGTCTTGTGCCTGTCTTGCCTCACTTGCTCTCCTCTTGACTTCACTTGTACTATGACATATATATATGCCTGCTCTTGTTTGTCTAGTTTTATATATATGTCTGTACTCCTGCATGTGAACTGGCCTCTGGCCCTACTCTTGTGCTCGGAATGTGTGGTGACTTTGTGATCCACCCTGAGCTTGTTTTGTTTTGCTTGACTGGTCTTGTGACCCCTTGTTCTCCCCCACTTTGCCTATGGGGGTGTGTCAGATTTATATGACATAGTTGCTGTAGGCTATAGTGGGGTAGCACATATGGGGTACAGGGTTTCTAGGGTTGTATTTGTACCCAATCTTTCCTTAGTCATTTCATTCCTGCTTACTCATTTCACATATATCTATAATAAAATATAGGAAAATACCTAGCCTAGGAAATCAAGCAATTCATGCATGCATATAATTATCCTATGCTAGAAATAGCATGATAAAGTAAAGGCAAGCAAGCATAGCTGCCATAAGCCGTCGTACTCTCACAGTTTGAACGTGAAACGTGAAATGTGAAATATGGTTACTTCAACAACACTTAGGTTATAACATTTCCGATCCACATAATTTGGGAGATTTTAGAGTTCCAGTTCTGTCTTGTACCTACACACAAGTGTGTATACTGAACTTTCCAGCCGACGCATGTGAAAATCGAGGCAAAAGCAAGGCTCGACGCGCAGGTGTTGCCACGGGAGAGGAGGATTGGACCAAGTCAAAGAGGTCTCGGAATCTGCCTGGTGGAAATGGGGTGGACGTGATGTTTACAAGGATAATCCAACTGAGTTCGAGAATGCTGCCAGTGCCAGGGACAACGTTCACCTGTTTGAGTGTAGCAAGCAAGCCTGAATTTGGGCCGTACTCGCAGGCCTGTAGAGCAAGAGCGAGGCTGAGAATGAGAAGGTGGAGCAAGTGGGGGGGGCTTTATTAGGTGGCGGTGGAACATGTGTAATACCTAGATACATTGATTGTGCGCAGTACAGCCAGCGTGTGAGCGACCCGGAATAAGACTTTATCGAAACGAATCTTCCGGGAAATGTCGTTCTTGCACCTGCGATCTGAAATTTTGAACAAGAGAAAGTTTATAGGGAATTTTCGTCAAGATACACCCACCATTGAGGTTCGTTTTCGATATTGCACAGCACGTTACTACACGGATCCCGACTTCTCGACCCTGAACAAACAGACTAAAACTTCCCAACACTGAGCAATCAGGGTGATGTTTTTCTCGAAAACGTGCACCCATAATACAGGGGGGGGGAAAATTCCGGAATCAGGGAGGCCTAAATTGAAACGTCAGCCCTAGTCTAATGGACAGAGCTCAATCAAGGAACATTGCACTGCATGAAAGTGTCCTAAGTGGTACCATTACAATTGACCATGAAGTGGAACAAAAAATCCACAAATCACTTCATTAGAGGCTTCGCCAGCACGAAGCTGAATCAGAGGAGGGGCAGCCTTGAGGGAAACAAGTAACATCCAGTGTGTGCACTTCAGCTTTCATCTTCTATGCCTCCCCCTCCCCTGCCTCTCACCACCTGCCCTAATGGATTCTGGAAGAGCGAGCGAACCTTGCACAAAACATTAACTCCTTTGCTAAATCCTAGCATGCTCCTCCTTCTTGGTCTATGGCCGACACATGTGCATACGGTACAATGTGTCTAAACAGCTTATGTTAGCTCTTTTCTCCCTATACAAGACTCTGGTCTGGTTGCCCTGGACTGGCAGGTCAGAAAGCATCCTTGCGAGCTCGAATCTCTCCCATCACATCTTCAGGCGCCTCTCTGCCTGTCACCGTCTGGAACAAACAAACAAGCACACAACGCAGTAGCAACACAGGGAGCACATGTGAATACCGGTAACACAATAAACACAGGTTCGTGACATTATCGAACCATGTCTGTGCGGCCTGAGAGAACGTGAGCAGCACAGCACTCCGGGGCAGGGACTTTCCCCGATGCAGGCGAGGAAGTTCCTGGAGAACGCATCAGCATGCTGCTGCAAAGGACAGCACCCCCACTAGCAACCATGAGCAGGAACAGGAGCATGGTGTACCTGCATGCTGGGCAGCTCCACGCGCATGAAGGGGTTATACTTGAGCTCCTGCGCGAGCGATTTTTGAGAATTCTCGCAAGTGACTCCCAATCACTGCCCTCATGGCCTACCATCGTTTGAGAATTCACAAAAGTACCTGCATGCTGGGCAGCTCGACGCGCATGAAGGGGTTGTACTTGAGCTCCTGCGCAAGCGTGGAGGGCACGGTGGGCAGGCGGTTGCGGCGCCGCTCCATGGCCCACTCCATCTTCTCCTGCGCTGCTGGGTTGCTGGGCTCCAGAAAAAGCGTGAACTGGAGGTTCTTCACTGTGTACTGGCAGGTACAGGGAGGGTGGGGGAAGGGGAGGGACATAGGGAGCAGAATTCTGTGATGTCTCAAAAGCCTAGAGAAACAGAGCAAACTTGAAGTTCTTCACAGTGTACTGGAAAGTTTAGAGGGGGTGGGGGAGGGAGGGTGCATAGGAAGCAAGCTTTTGCAAGGTCTTCAGATACAAACATTTTCTGGGTGCTTTTGCAGCATTCTCAGCTTTCCTGTTAGCCACAAAGAAACTTGCATGCGCCCACCGCATGCGCCCACCGCATGCGCCCACCGCATGCGCCCACCGCATGCGCCCACTGGCCAGCCCAACGGATCAGGCATGCTGACCTCATGGCCGCAGTAGACTTTGGTGGCGGGAGGCAGCATCTTGATGACCCGGCACAACGAGTAGTACATGTCTGCTGGTGTGCCCTCAAAGAACCGCCCGCACCCCCCCACGAACTGCAGTGGGCGCAGGGGACATGCAGGGAGAAAGACATGGGGAGGGCGGGTGGCAGGGTGGGGAGGAGGTTAATGGTGATGGCGGGGAATGAGGATGGGGTTGGGTGCAGGTGCATGCGAGAGTGGGGTGGTTGATGGAGCTGACATGCCTGTCGCCATGCACATGATGTATGGGCGTATGGAGGATGATGGAGGGGAGAGAGGTGGTGTGGTGTGGCGGCATGGTGCAATGAAGGGTGTGTCTAGGGAAGATTGTATGGACATTTGGGCAAGTGCGTGTGTGTGCAAGTATGGGGGAGTGAGTGCGTGTGGGTGTGCGTACAAGGCAGTCTCCGGTGAAGAGAATGGGGTCGTGCTGGCCGTTATTGGCTGTCACAAAGTAGCATATGTGCCCGGTGGTGTGCCTGCCGGTAGCAGGGAAGGGTTGGGTGAGGAACCAGAAGGGGGAACGGGCTGGCGTGTGTGAGTCACAACACAAAGGGGACGGTGATGTGGGGAGAGGGTGGAGCGGGGCAGTGCATGACAGAACACAACGAGACACACAGAGATGCAGACAGAAGAACAGACGCAGAACAACAGGAGACGAGAAACAGCAGGAGGAGGAGAAACAGCAAAGGAAGAAGAGGAGGGGAAAGCAAAGGAAGAAGAGGAGGGGAAGGCACGGGGGCACAGTCACCCCGGGGTGTGCAGCGCCTTGATGGTCATGGTTTCATCGCCCAGCTGGAAGCAGTCGCCGTGCTTGAGCTCGTTGGTGCATGCAGGGATGGTGTCCATGCTCCCCCCGTACACCAGCACACTTGGCAGCATCCGCTTCACCTCCTCATTGCCCCCCGCGTGGTCCCTGCGATCACACGCACGGGGGCATGGGAGAGCGGAGAGTGGGAGATGGGGAGGGGACGGGAAGGAGGAGAAAGAGGAGGAACGAGGGAATTCGGGGAGAAGAGTGGGAAGGATGGGGAGGAGGGGGAAAGGATGGGGGAGGGAGGAGTGAGTGCAAAGGGAAGTTGCGAAGAGACAGGGGGGTAGGTGAAGCATGGGTTAGCACAAGTTCGGATAACAGTCACAGCAACGAGAGCAACAACACGGTGAGAGTGGAGTATGGCAGAGCTTGGGTGGGGAGCATGGGCAGAAAATGCAGGGAGGAGGAAAGACTCTGTGTGACTTCCAACGGTCACCCCACCTGTCAACTGCCAGTCTCTCTCCCACCTCTGCTCTCCCCCATTCCCCCTCACCCCTCCCCGCACCTGTGGTGGTGTGTGGTGAGCACGGCGACGACGTTGAGCCCCTTGTGCTTGGCGGCGTTCATCACCAGCACCGGGTCCGCTGGGTCCACCGCCGCCGCCTCCCTGCTCTGCTCGTCGTACAGCCTGCGCGCGCGCGGGAAGGGGAGGGGGACGGTTGCGCGGACGAGGGGGTGGGTGGGAGGGAGAATGTGGGGAAAGGGAGGGGGGGAAGAGGGGGGTGGGTGAGAGGGGGAATGAGAGAAGGGTTTGAATAAGTATAGTGACGCGGAAAATGGGAGGGGTATTTGTCAGTGCGACTGTGCGCCCGTTGGAAAACCGAGCTCTGGAAATGGACGAACGCGAAACGGAAAGGTCACGGTGCAACGAGCAGTGGCGGAGAGAGAACAGAGGAGGAGAGGATGCAGAAGACAGAGGAGAGTAATTTGTGCTGTTTAAAAGCATAGCGTGTCGCGCGTTTGAAATGTATGGTGCATAGTGTGTCGGACTCTCTGCCCTGTCGAACGCGGACGTTGTGTGGGAGATGGGTGGATGGGCGGATGGGCGGATGGGCGGATGGGCGGCTGTCTGGGCTTACAGATACGCGTAGTTGTCCTGGAGGACTGGCACGATCATGACCTTCATGGCGACTCGCTGCACACGGAAACGGCACCGACGCTACGACGTGGATAAGAGAAGAGTACGCGCGGACCACGGGAAAAGAGGCGATAAGGTCCGGGGCTTGCTAAGGCAACCCGCACCCACGAGGAAATGACGCGGCGAGGTGATTGGATAACGGCGGGGATACGGAAGCAGGAAAGAGAGGGGGAAAGGCGCTACGAGCGCGCACCTGCGATGACGGAGCGGAGGTAGAGCTAGGCTGGGGGTAACAGAGGAGAACAAGGTTTGTAAGAGTGTGCGGCAGGCAGGAAGGATGGCGAGAAGGAATGGTAGAAGATACTTAAGTCTTTTACTAGCACGGAATCTAGATTCCACGTGGCTCACTTACTCAGCTACGTCGATTCGCACACGTTCACTCGAGGTGTAAGGAATTTTGCTAATTCCTTACTGAGGCACCGCTTACGCGTACATTTCCAACTTTTCGGAGTTCAGGCTCGGTCCGACGACCTCGCCTCCCGAACGTCCTCCGCGTCGCCTTCGGGTTTTCCAAACCCAAACCTACACCCAACCCTCGCACGACTTCGCGACCTCGGGCTTAGCTAGCCTTGCTATATTATGCCTAGGCCCCGATGTTTGCTCAATAGTTGTAATCACTTCCGCGATATTGCATTCTGCGCACTCTTCTTTCATACAACTCATAACACCTCGTATCATAGCTACTTTCCTAGGTTACCCTCCACTTTCCGGGGTAGTTTAGTACGGGGGTGCGATAGGTTTGGTGGGCTGCAAAACGGTCGGCTGAGAGATAGATACGATTATCTCGCTCCGACTAATAGCGTTTGCGCCTTCATCAAAACCAGAAAAATCGCTGTTAACCCCCTGCCCGTTAGACGAAGCCTGCGATACATGGACCAGGCGGAGTTAAACGAGCTCATGCAACAGTTTCGGGCACTGCAGGCCAACATGCAGACTATGTCTGGCGAGTTGGAGCGCCTGAGGGAGGAAAACGTCGAGCTACGCCAGACGCGAGGTGAAGCGCGTCAGGAGTCGCCCGCCGTGGATGAAGCAGGAAGCAGTTTCGTGCCTAACGACGAGGTCCTCAGCGAGCTACAGAACTCGCTGGACGCTGAAGACGAGCGGACAGCACGAACGCAACGAGCACAAGGGACGCAGGAGCAACAGTCACAGCCGAGGCAATAGTCGCAGACGACGCCACGACAGGCACCAGCGACAACCCCGGTGATGGCTTCAATGGCGCCCCCGATGCATGCAGCAGCAACAGTCTCAACAACTGTTAAAATAAAACCGGCGAACCCGCCCCCGTTAAACCCCAGCGAGAAAGCCGTCACTGTGTCAGCTTGGTTGTTCGGTGTAGAGGTGTTTTTCAATGCTGCGCAAATTGCTGACGATGCTACCCGCATTAATTTTGCAGTGTCACTATTGCGAGGACCGGCGTTGGAATGGTGGAAACGGACTCTTCAGCCAGAGGGGGCTCCGGCAGGGATATCACGTGCGAACGACGGGACCTGGGCAGCTGTCACGCAACAGGCAACTTCAATCTTCGGAGTGGCCACGATACGCACATGGACGGAGTGGGGCGCCGCGCTGCGAAGCAGATTCGAGCATGTATCCGCCTCGGATTCTGCTCGCATGAAGCTGCGTACCTGGAAGCAGGTGGCGTCGGTCCAAGATTACACGGCGACATTCTGCAATTTGGCTGACCAAGTGGACGATATGAGCGACGCGGAACGACTCGGCCGATACGTCGCAGGCCTCAAGTACGACGTACAGTACGAGGTGCGACGGGCGAGGCCACGCGTATTTATCGAAGCCGTCCAAGTGGCCGAATCGACGGATGCGCTGATGCAATGGGCGAGAATGAGTTCCCGGGAGGGCACTCAATTTCGTGGACCGCCGCGCCAGCCCACAATCAACGGGGTGGATGCACCGAGGCGGGGAAACAACAACTGCTTCAACTGCAACCAGCCGGGCCACTGGAAGAAGGACTGCCCGAAGCTGAAACAGGGAAACAGGAACGACGGAGAGGGGTCGGGAAAAGAAACGAGTCAGTAGCAGTTGGGCCACCTACTAACGAGACCCCGTCGCCCGGCAATCAACATCCACACCGAGTAGTGGTACCGATACGGGCTATCGACCGCAACCGGACGAATAAGGTGGATGAACACGTGGATCACCCTGTGCTGGTCGTCGGGAGGGTTAACGGGCATAAAATAAAATTATTCGTCGACGGTGGGGCGAGCCACAGTCTCGTCAACCTGGCGACGGCCAAAAAAATCGGAGTCAAGCTGGACAGGTGTCTACCAGAGATTGATGCGCGATTGGTGGACGGAACACCGCTGGACGAGGTCCGACAAATTCGGATGAAGTGTGGCGACGATTTCGGGTTCTCTATGCGAATGCTGGCGACAACACTGGACGGTTGCGATGTGCTGCTCGGAAGGGATTGGCTGCAGCATTTCAATCCAACCATTGACTGGACGACGGGAGCGATCACGGTGCTGTGCAACAAGGGGCGCGTGACACTTCCGAAATGGGCGGAGCCGGAGCCAACGACAACACGTGTCAACGCGATAACGCTGAAGAGGGCGATAAAACGGGGAGCGCAAGGCTACGCCGTACAGCTGTACGAGGTGGTGGCTTCCGAAAAAATCGCCGACATCGACACGCTCTGCGCTGCTGTACCCGACGACGTGGCGAGCATTATTCGGAGGTACCCCGAAATATTCGCAGATGACCTACCTGATGGGCTGCCACCTCAGCGTCCAGAAGACCACAGGATTGAGCTGGAACCAGGCGCGAAACCAACCGTTCGGTCCCAATGGCGGCTCAGCCAACCGGAGCTCGACGAATTGCAGAAACAGCTGGATTATCTGCTTTCTAAGGGTTTTATCCGGCCGAGCACGTCGCCGTACGCCGCCCCGATACTATTCACACCGAAAAAGGACGGAGGCCTGCGCATGTGCATCGACTATCGAGCGTTGAATCGGGTCACAATCAATTCGCGTTACCCGATCCCACAAGCAGACGACCTGCTGGATCAACTTCGCGGGGCTCGTTTCTTCTCTAAAATCAATTTGCGAGGTGGCTACCATCAAATTCGTGTGTTCGCCGACGACTGCCCGAAGACCGCATTCCGCACCCGCTACGGCACTTATGAGTACACCGTGATGCCGTTCGGGCTGACGAACGCACCCTCGACTTTCCAGCTCACTATGAATGGAGTGTTTCGGGACATGTTGGATAAAAAAGTTATTGTTTACCTGGACGACATCCTGGTGTACAGCAAGACTCGGGAGCAGCATTTACAGGACTTAGACGAAGTGTTCCGACGCTTGCAGCAGAACCGGCTGATTACGAAGGGCTCTAAGTGCGAGTTCTTACGGTCGGAGCTGGAGTTTCTGGGGCACGTTGTCTCTGGGGAAGGCATTAAAATCGACCCTAAAAAAGTAAAAGCGATTTTGGAGTGGAAGCCGCCCACGAACATCACTGAGTTGCAGAGTTTCCTCGGCTTCGTTAACTACGTCCGCCGTTTTGTACCCAATATGGCGGGGGTAACCAGGCCATTAACCGATCTCCTGCATAAGGGCGTGCAGTTTTTTTGGGGGGAGAGAGAACAGCTGGCTTTCAACAAGCTGAAGAAAATTTTGAGTTCACCCCCGGTGCTTCGACTGGCAAATCCATCTCGACCGTTCGAAGTCGTGACGGACGCCAGCGATTTCGCTGTCGGCGCTGTGCTATAACAGGACTTCGGCGACGGACTGCAACCCATCGCGTACGAGTCAAGAAAAATGCAGCCGCCCGAGCGCAACTACCCGGTTCACGACAAGGAAATGCTCGCCATCGTGCAGGCGTTTCGAACATGGCGATGCTACCTCACGGGAGCGGATGTCACAATCCGAACTGACCACAAGTCACTACAGTACATGCGCAGCCAACCACAGCTCAACCCACGACAAATCCGGTGGCTCGACTACCTCGAATCAAATTTCCGCTACACCATCACATATAAAAAGGGCGCCAACAACATCGCCATCGCTCTGACCCGCCCATCCATGCAGACCGCAGCAGTACTAATCGCCCATTCCAACCCTTTATTGGCAGGATTATTCAAGCACGGCTACAGGATCGACAGATTTTTCAGGACCAATCAACACCGCGGGGTCACTACACCGCATGGAAGTTACTACCTAAAAGTCGGTACTAACCGAGTTTGGGTACCTTCCTACCGACCCTTACGCGAATTACTGACGCAAGAAGTACAAGACTCCAACCTCTCCGACATTTCGGCGTCGACAAAACATTGAAGCTGCTGCAGCGGAACTACTACCGGCCCGACATGGCGTCGGACGTGCAGCGCTATGTGTCTGCCTGCCCGACCTGCCAGGCAATGAAGTCATCACGACAACGACCAGCTGGCTTACTGCAGCTGACAAAAGTTAGAAGAAGAAAGAGGATTGAACTAGCAGGAATGAGGATACAAATAGCAAAACCCTAGAAGGGTTGTACTCGCTATAGAGCACCCCACTACAGGCTAGAACATAAGATAATATTCTGACAGCAGCCCCTCGAGCCACCTGAACGACCGTGGCAACAGGTGACTATGGATTTCGTCACGGGCCTTCCAGCTGGCGCAAGTGGCAATGACTCCGTGCTCGTCGTCGTTGATCGCTTAACGAAAATGGTGCATTTCGCGCCCTGCCGTACAACGATCACAGCCGAAGAAACAGCGCGACTCTTCATCTCGACCGTCGTACGCCTCCACGGGTTACCTTCGGCGATCATCAGCGATCGAGATCCGAAATTCACGTCGAAATTCTGGCAGGAGACATGGGCACAGTACGGCACCCGCCTGCAATTTTCGTCGTCCTACCACCCGCAAACCGACGGACAGTCGGAGACGACAAACCAAACGATGGAGCAGCTGATTCGCACGAACTGCCCGGACATCACCAAGTGGGAAGATTACCTTCCCATGCTCGAGTTTGCGTACAATAACGCCCCATCTGCAACGACCAAGCAATCACCCTTCTACCTGAATTACGGGATAGACCCGGTGGTACCCTCATCGACAACTCCCGACAAACCGGTACCCAGGTCACAGCAGTTTATTTCGGAACTCCAGGACGCGCGTGCCAAAGCAGCTGACTTTATCCGAAAAGCGAATTTGACCGCCAGCCGCTACGCTGACCAACACCGACGAAATTTACCCTTCCGCGAGGGGCAGATGGTTCTCCTGGACACTAAAAACCTCAGACTGCCCCAACTCGCAAAACTGCGTCCTCGATACGTGGGACCTTTCCACATCATCCGAATGCTGATACCGGTCACTGCGAAACTTCTCCTCCCGGACGACTGGCATATCCACAACGCCTTCCACGTCAGTTTTCTTCGCCACTACGTGGCACCCCAGTCCTCCGACGTCGCTCGACCCCACCAGGCGCCAAGTGTCCGACCGGTAGCAGATCCCACGCTCCAACCCTGGAAGATATTGAATCATCGCATTCGTGCAACCCCAGCCGGCCGCCACGTCGATTTTCTACTGCGATGGGTGGATCGCACAAGTGACGACGACACGTGGGTCCCGGCTGACTCACTACAAGGGCACTCGGTACTCCGGCAGTATCTTTCTCGCCGACACGTGCCTGATATTGACCACCTTTCTTGAAGGGGGGGGGGTAGTGTAAGGAATTTTGCTAATTCCTTACTAAGGCACCGCTTACGCGTACATTTCCAACTTTTCGGAGTTCAGGCTCGGTCCGACGACCTCGCCTCCCGAACGTCCTCCGCGTCGCCTTCGGGTTTTCCAAACCCAAACCTACACCCAACCCTCGCACGACTTCGCGACCTCGGGCTTAGCTAGCCTTGCTATATTATGCCTAGGCCCCGATGTTTGCTCAGTAGTTGTAATCACTTCTGCGATATTGCATTCTGCGCACTCTTCTTTCATACAACTCATAACACGAGGACTGCATAGGAGAGAGTACAAGAAGGCAGCACAAGATACAGTGCCAAACCACTGTTCACACGTTCCTCATACCGAATTCCAACAACGCGAACAATGAATTCATTTTGCAAGAGCAAAGGATGATACACGTCTGATGCAATAGAGTGAGTGAGCAATGATTGCACTAACTGAGCAAGGAAGGCATGAATGAACATTTAATAGAGAGAGTGCTAACGTTGATAAGTGAATCAAACAGTGAGAATAATATTTGAGGTTTGCATTTAGTGTCTACACCTGGATGTTAGAAGTAGAAAATCTCTATTTCCTTGCATTGTTTTAGTCCACTGTCTTCCCGCTATAAGAAGTTCGATAAGCGAGTTGCAACTCGGAATTTCCTTGGTCCGACTTGGGGAACTGTCGGACCAGCGAAACTGATATGCTGTACGGTTACCCAGGCTCGGCGATGGCGAAGTTTCCCGCCTGAAATTCGTGAGTCCGCTGTTTTCGCTGACATGGAGCTTCACCTTCGAATGAGAAAGCATCCGTAAATTCCTGGGAGACTTGGGTTCGGACAACAGCCAGACCAGGCGGTATTTAGGACCATCAATCGAGCCATAAATGGTTGTGGTCTCTTGGGGAGTCATGGCTGCTGCTTCAGTCTCTTGTATGGCTGTTGATTGGTGTATTCATTCTTTGAGATTTAATCGACTAGTTCTAGTTGTATATCCAGCGTCAACCTTGCGATTTCCCTAAAACGAAGAACTCCATCTGGTGGCGTGTTCTCATCTGCATGAAATTGTGATGCCCTTTCGATCGCGCCTTTCGCGGAACAACATTCCTTTTTCGTTCGTCGCGTAAATTCCCGGTTCGTTTCTTCCTTCTACGATAGGACAGACCGAGCGCGCGGCTAAGAAGTTCTGCGCGTTACCGCCTGCTGCCTGCCGCTTGCCGCTTGCTGCCTGCTCCTTGCTGCTCTGCTCACTCACCAGTGCAAGCCAAAAGAAACGAAACGAAGCGAAGCGAGTTACAGCGCGGACGCGAAGCGATGGCCATGGAGACCGAAGGCTTATCGCCAGCGCTCTTAAACTTCCGCGTGTCTCTCGTGGAAACCCTCGAGGCGTATCTCGGCGTAAGTCCGAGAGGATCATGTATGAGCGGTCACTGATTTTGAGAACACCTGTGTGGAGTAGACTCAGTGATTACTCGGTCCGACCTTCCCGTAGCATCATAACTTCCCTGTGAGAATTTTATCCTTCGGTTGGCCTCACTCAGCAAGTTGATTACTCCTTTTCAACTCCACATCTTCCTGTCTTCCCCGGTTTCCTGATTACAGAAGGAGACGATGCAGCCGTTCGTGAGTGCTGACGACCATGCGAGGTGAACCCCACGCGCTCGCGTTACCATCCTGTCCTGCATTCTGCATTCAGTCCTTCTGTCATCCATGCCCTCGCAACGCTCCTTACCCGCCCTCATTTTTCTGCAGTAACCTTGGCATGCACAAACGCGACGATGTTCTGTTCTGTTCTGTACTGTACTGTACTGTACTGTACTGTACTGTGCTGTGCTGTTCCTCCACCGTCCCTCTTCCCCTCCCCGTGGCCCTCTTTCACAGACCGGCCAAGATTCGCCGAACCAAGGGTCTAGCACCGGTGGGAGGCTTCGGCTCCGCCGCGCGTGGCACACTGCCTCAGAGCGACCAGTTCCCGTTGGAGTTCAACCACCTTCTCTCCACTGCCACCTTCGCCGTAAGGCCCAAGTGGAGTGGCGACATGTGAATCAGGCTTGCGTGCTATATCTCTCCACTCCATCTCGTGTGTGATAAGTCGAGTTTTGAGTCGACTCAAAACTCTACTATTCGCCGTAAGGCCCACGTGGAGCGACGACATTTGAATCAGGCTTGCGTGCTATATCTCTCCACTCCATCTCGTCATGTGCCTTTGTCGCCCGCACATAGACCTGTCCTGAGGGTATGTCATATTTTCTGAGTTTTTTTGTTTTCCAAGTATGATGACATACATGTGTGCGTGCGTGCGTGCGTGTGTGCGTGTGTGTGCGTGTGTGCCTGCGTGCGTGCGTGCGTGTGTGTGTGCGTGTGTGCGTGTGTGCGTGTGTGTGCGTGTGTGTGTGTGTGTGTGTGTGTGTGGGTGTATGCATGCACCAGGAGCCTGAGGACGTGGCAGCAGTGGTGGAGCCTCTCTTCGCCACGCTGCTCCTCAATTGCTGCACACAGCCCTTCCAGGCAGGTGCCCCTGCCTCCCGCCCGCATCCTTCGTCCCTTGAGGTCCCCGCTTCTCTTTTGTTGTGTTTCCTTTGTTCTGTTTTTTTGTTTAACTGAACCTGTTTCTTCCATTGCTTGACAGCATCTCCCCGCTCGTCCCTTGTGAGCCTGCTGAATCCGTTCCCATGTTCGTATCGTACACACCCTGTCACCCGCCACCCTCAGCTCCTCTCTCGCCTAACCCCACTCCTCTCATCGTCCTCCCTCCCTCCCTCCCCAGCTCGACTTTCTCCTCTCCGTCCTCCCGAGTCTCGCAGCATCGCGTGCTCTCTCCTGGTCCTCCTTCCTCCCAGCGCTCTTCTCGCTGCTCCTCGCGCGCTACCCCACCATCTCCATGCGACAGCTCCCAGGGACACACCACGCCCTCATCACTCCCGCCTCCTCCGCCGCCTCGGCCCTGTCCTCGCCACCAGCACCTGGCGCAGCTGGCACTGTGTCAGCTGCTGGAGCTGCTTCTGCTTCTGCTGCTGCTGCAGCTGCAGGTTCTGTCACTGCCCTCGCCCGCAGTGCCAGCACTGCGGGGGGATTGCCAGAAACGGGAGGCAGTATGATGCTGCTGAGCTCGCCAAGACCCGGCAGTGTGAATCCAGCCAGGCCAGGAGGAGGAGGACTGTGGCCTGTGGGCGCTCGGGAGGGAGTCACTCTTAAAGCCCGGGATGTCGTAATTGGAAAGGGAAGCTCTTTAAGTGGAGGTGGGCCGTTGTTCTCCCCGTGGGGTGCACACAGGGGGAAGGGCGGATTGGGGAGAAACAGACGGGTGGATGGGGGGGTGCGGGAGGTGGAGTCTGGTGTTCCGTGGTGGGTGAAGGGGATGGTGTGCAAGGTGGTGGAAACCGCAGCAGAGTCTCAGGACCTCAAGGCCCTCCCGGCCCTGGTGTCTCTACAGCTGCTGCTCACGTGGCTCTTAGAGGATCTGGCTGAACGGGCCGCTGCAGCTGCTGCTAGCGACGCTGCTTCTGCCACTGCAGCGTCTGCCGCGGCTGCTGCTCATGCTGCAAGGTTGCCCGCTTCTGCAGCAGTGCTAGCCACAGGAGGGAGTGCAGGCGCTGGAGGGGCCATGTCAGCAGCAGGAACGCCAGGCGGAGGGAGAGGAGCAGCAGGTGCAGTTACTGGTGGGGCTGCAGCTGGGGCTGGTTGGGGCGGTGCGGGTTCCTCCCTGGTGGCTTGTCAGGCTGCAAGGCAGAGACGAAAGGGGATGGCTGGCTCTGGAGGGGCCTGGAGGGCGAGATCGGCTGGGTTCGGAGCAGGGAAAGCAGTGCAAGAATGGTTGGTGGTGTGTGTACGGGCGTTGGAGCGGCTAGTAGACAACACCACCTGCCACGTGCCTGTGTGCACGCTGATCCAAGGCCTGGACCCGTACCAGCTGCATCTGCTTGTCTCGTGTTCCCCACCGCACCCTGCGCGTGCGCTGGCGTGTGGGGTAGCGGCGCGCAGGGAGTCGGTGGTGGGGTATCTGCGCTTCCTGGATGACCCGCTGCTCTGCCCTTCTTTTACTTCCACGGCTCGCCCCCCGGTCTTCACCTTCCGGTCCTTTCTCGGCGAGCAGGTGTATGGGCAGGTGGGTGCATGCTGCATTGCACTGCGTTGCACCGGGCATGATACCGGCTTTTGAATGTTTTGCTTTTCCATTTTCTGCTCTCTCGGTTTTCGTTTGCTCCTCTTGTGCCTTCTTTTCGCAGTCGCTTTCTTGCTCTTTCCTCTCTCCTTCTCTCCTGCTCCGTTTGACCCCATTCTCCCCTCCCCTCCCTCCCCAACCCCACCATCCCCCATTTTGTCTTGCACCACCCCCTTCCTCTTCGCGTCCCCTTCTCCCCTCCTCACGTCTCCCTTTCTCGGCCTCTCTCCTTCCTCTCCCCCCATCCCCCTTCACCCAGGAGGCAGCAGAACAGGTGGTGCCGCGCTCTAGTGACTGGGCACGTGCGGTGCGCTGCTTACGCCAGGCCCTGCGCAGCAACCCCAACTCTGACTGGTGGCGCCGCGTGCTCCTGCTCGCGCCCTGCTTCCGCCCCCTCCACTACCCCAACCCCGCCTCCGCAGCCGCAGCCGCTGCAGCAGCCAAAGGAGGAGCAGCCGCAGCGGCAGCGGCAGCGGCAGCAGCTGCTGCTGCTGGGGCTGGTGGAGGGGGAGCAGGTGGGGCAGCAGCTGGAGGAGCAGGGGTAGCGGCAGGGAGTCTTGCGGCAGGCGGAAGCATGGTAGGGGCAGCAGCAGTGTCAGGCCCTCAGGGAAGCGGTATGGGCGGTGTAGGAGCAGCAGCAGCAGCAGCAGCAGCCACTCCTGGTGCAGCCGGTCCCTCTCCCACTGCAGCAGCAGCGGCGGCGGCAGCTGCAGCTGCAGCGGCAGCATCAGCAGCAGCAGCGAGTCTGCCGGTAGTGGGAGGGGGGCAGCTGCCGTTTCTGAGCTCCACATTGTCGCACGCCATGCCGCAATTCTCCTCGGGCATGCTGTGCGAGGCCCTTATAGATCACATTTCCGACCTTCTGACTCTTTCTGCGGCTGCCTCTGCTGCAGCAGCAGCTGCTGCTAACGCCCCTGGTGAGGAACCTGATTCTACTTTTCTCCTTGCTCCTCCGCCTTCGTGCCAGATGCCCATTCTGTCTCTCCACTCTCCCCCCCCCTTTCCTTCTCTGCTGCTACACCCTGACTGCATGCATACGACCTCCACTTTGACTTCACCAGTTACTCAAAGCTACCATGCCCTCTTTTTAACCCCTTCTCTTCCATCCCCTCTTCGCCCATCCCCCCCCTCCTCACCCCTTCTTTTACCCTCCCCCCTGCTTTCTCCCTCCGTTACCGCGTGTATCCCCTTCCCGCACTTTCCTTGTTACTGCCTGTACCCCCCGCTTTCAACAGGGGAGGTGGGGTGGGTGGACAGTGCGGGAGTGCCAGTGGACAGTGAGGCGCCGGCAGCAGGGCTGTGGCAGCAGTGGCTCGTGCTGGCAGACATCTTCTATTTTGTCGTGCGCAACGGCTTTGTTGACTTTGTTGACTTTGTCAACCGCTGCTCCGCGCGCTTCCCGCCGTCCTCGCCCCCGCCCACGAACCATGTCACGTGGCTGATCGCGCAGGTGTTCCGATTGGACAATGTGGCGTCTGTTCTCAGTGCCGACCCCAACATGGTGAGATGTGGGATGGGATGGCGGTGAGATGAGATGCGATGAGATGCGACGGGATGATATAGGATAAGAAACGGTTAAACACCTACCAAAACCCTCTTTCCCGTGGCCTCCGCCTCCCCCTCCACGCCCCCATTCCCTCCATCCCCTCCCTACCTCCAGCTGGCGACAGTGCGCAAGATAGTGGCGCTACAGGTGACGGAGCGGGCGGGGCAGAGGGGGTCGGGGGCAGGCGTGCTTCTAGAGTACATAGGCAGTGTGCAGATTCTGCGGCTGTGGAACCTGCAGAAGAGCATCAAGGACAGCCTTGATGAGGCGCGCCTGGCGGACTACAAGCAGCAGGGCAAGGTGCTTGACGAGTTCTGGCGCAAGATTAATAAGGGTGAGCAGAGGGGGGAGAGGGGAGGGGAGGGGGGTGGGTGGGAGGGATGTGCTGTGTGTGCTGCGAATGTTTTTTTGGCGCCGATGAGGCCCGTCTGGCGGACTACAAGCAGCAGGGCAAGGTGCTGGACGACTTCTGGCGCAAAATTAATAAGGGTGAGATGAGGTGAAGGCGGAGGGGTTGGGTGGGTGGGGGAGGGGGAGTCCTGTGTGTGTGTTGGAGCTGGCTGTGTTTGCTGGCGGTGGTTGGGTGACTTGTGGGGTTTGTTTTGCTTGCGCGTGTGTTGTTCCCTGTGGTGTGTTTAGCTGTCTTGTGTCTGTCTGTTGGTGATTTTGTGTGTGAGTGAATGAGTGTGTGTGTGTTTTACTTCTGCATCTCTTACTCTCTTCAAGTGCCATTTCTCTCCTCCCGTTGAGACTCTCTGGTGTTCCTTTCTGGGGTGGTGTGGTGCGGTGTTGTGCTGCGGTGCGGTGCGGTGAGGTGCGGTGCCATGGTGTGTGAGCAGATGAGTTGCGGTTGCAGTACGACAAGCTGGACGATCACAGCACGGGCATGGTGTGGGTGCTCAGCCACACCATGAGCCATCCCGTCACAGAGGCGCTCTTCAAATGGCTCACTGCCCCGGTACGTACCTACCTACATACGTACCTACGTTATGCATACATACATACTGTGTATACTGTACGTGTGTGTGTGTGATTAGTTTTTCCTTGGGTTTGCACCCTTCCATCAGCCATCCTCACACTTCTTGTGCTCGCCCTGCGCTATGTTACTCCCCCCCACCCTCTTTCTCCGCTCCCCCACCTCCTCCCCCTTCCCCTCCCCCGCTCCCCCTCGTCCTCCCCGCCCTGCAACTGTGTGATCCGCAGGGTGTGAAGGACCTAGGGGGGGGCGTGCGCATGTGGAACGAGGCGCAGTTGCTGCCCACGAGTCTGCTGCAGGGGCTGTCGCTGCAGGTGGCTCAGCGCCTCGCTGCCACCCTGCAGGAACTCATTGCCAAGGCGCATGAGGTGTGATGGCATGGGATATCATGGGGTATATGACTTGATATATTTATGTCTGTTATTGGTTTACTGTGACCAGCACTCACTAGCACTAATCCCTGATTTCCTCCCTGCACGGTGGCACCTCGTATCTGCCCCCTCTGCTACACATCCTGGGTATCCGTGGCATGGCATTCCCCAGAACGGGTTCCCCAGCATTGCCATGGTGGAGACGTTCGCACGGCTGCTGCTGGTGGCGCCACACACGCTCAACCAGACGCAGACCATCCACCCGCCACACACCTTCGTGCAGACCAACACCCGCCAGCACATTCTCCAGGTACCCGCTGCCCTCCCTCTGATACCCGCTGCCCTCCCTCTGATACCCGCTGCCCTCCCTCTGATACCCGCTGCCCTCCCTCTGATACCCGCTGCCCTCCCTCTGATACCCGCTGCCCTCCCTCTGATACCCGCTGCCCTCCCTCTGGTACCCGCACTGATATTCTTGTGCTGTGAGATGATGTGTTTACCTGCGGTGTGTGCACATGCCTACTGACTTACCTGAATGGTGCTCTTGTGTTCTAGCATATGTGTGCTGTTTCGGGCCCAGGATACAGTTCAATCTCACTCTCCTCCATGGGTCGAATCATGGATGGATCTCAGTCATCCTTTGCCAATGTGCCAATCCGCCTTCATCAAGGCTCGATCTCCCACCGCGCCCCCCCTCTTACTGCCTGTGTCACGTCACCCTGCGCCACCTCCCCTGCGCGCCCTTCTCACGCACCTCACTGTGCCCCTCATCTGTGCGCCTCTGCTGCTCTGCCGTCTTGCCTGCGTCCCCTGCCCCCCTAGCTGCAGGCGTCCTTGGAGAAGTATGTGCCGGGGGAGTCCAACAACTCCGTCCTTTTTGAGTTGACACAAGAGACACCTCTGCTGCTCTGCCCTCTTGCCTCTGTGCCGTGCCCACCTGGCTGCAGGCGTCCTTGGAGAAGTATGTTCCAGGGGAGTCCAACAACTCCGTGCCGCTGCTGCTGCTTGAACTCATCAACTACCGCCTCATCCCCTTCTTCCGGTACGCAACACACAACTCAACCACATTATTACACTGGACTGCGATGCCATCTCCTCCTCCCCCACCCCCCCTCCCCCCCCCCCTTCTTCTTTTCTCCCTCGCTGCCTCTCCCCGACCTTGCATGGCCACATGATGCGCAAAAGAACGGAGATCTGATTCCCTTGCCCGGACACATCACCACTCGCGCCCTCCCCAGGCCACTATCACGCCCCCCCACGGCATCTCTGCCAGCTTGCAGAGAGAGAGTACTGAACTGTGCTCTTGCTCCAGCCTTGTGCTGCTGCTGTTGCTGCTGCTGGTGGTGCTGCTGGGTGGATGTGCTTCTGGTGGGGAGTGGGTGTGGGGCGGCTGTGTGTGTGCTGCTGGCTGGGTACTGAAGAGACCCCTTGCACACGCTGTGTGCCCAAGCACACAGCACTGATGGCCTTGCAAGCTCATGCTCTTCTCCTCAAGATGCTTTTCTATGTGTTTTTTTTATCGTTCAGTTGTCCTTCTGTTTTCTCCCCAAAACCTTTCCCTCCCAATTCCCCTTCCTTTCCAGACCCCCCCCACCCCCCTGCCGTCTTGACAAGCCAGGCCAGCAGATCCCATGCCACCCTTTGCCTTACTTCCAGCCCCCCTTCCGCCCTCTCTTTCTCTCCACCCCTCCTTCCTCCTACCTCCTCCCCCTCCTTCCCTCTATCGCCTCCTCCCTCTCACCCCTCCTCACGCCTGTCGCCACCTCCCCGCCCCCCCAGGTACCACGGCAAGATGCGGGGGCTGATACTGGACCTGGCGAAGATACTGATAAAGGTGAAGATGGTGGCGGGGCAGCACCGGCTGTACCGCCTGGCGGAGAACACCGCCATCAACCTCATCATGTCGCTCAAGGAGGTCATGCTCGTCAAGAAGGACTCCAAGGTGCGTTGTGGTGTGGTGCGGTGCGGTGTGGTCTAGTGTGGTGTGGTGTGGTGTGGTGTGGAGTGGTGTGGTGTGGTGTGCTGTAGTGCTGTGGTGTGGTGTGGAAAGATGTAGGGTGCTGTGCTGTGTTGTGCTGCGGTGCAGTGTGGTGTGGTGCGGTGTGGTGTGGTGTGGTGTGAAGTGACGTGGTTTGCTGTGGTGTAGTGTGGAAAGATGTAGGGTGCTGTGCTGTGTTGTGCTGTTCCGTACAGTGCTGTGCTGTGCTCCAGTGCACTGCAAGGTGTCGTGACATGCTACTTCTGCTACTTCTGCTCCCACTACTCCTTCTCCTCCCACAAGGCGTAAACTGAGTCGTGGTAGTATCAGTTAGTAGAATTGAGACGTACTCTATTCACTCAAGGCTGCCTCCTCTCACCTCCTCTCACCTCCTCTCACCTCCTCTCACCTCCTCTCACCTCCTCTCACCTCCTCTCACCTCCTCTCACCTCCTCTCACCTCCTCTCACCTCCTCTCACCTCCTCTCACCTCCTCTCACCTCCTCCCCTGCCTCACCCCCTCCCTCCGTGCGCCCTGCACATGTACCCAGAACGCCGCGACAGAGTTCTCAGAGACTCTCAACCGGGTGATGGTGTTGAATCTAGCCATCACGATGAAGACGCGCGGCATCCACGAGTTTGAGCAGATCGTGGTGCTCATGCCCGCGCTCGACCAGATGCTAGCGGCGTCCACGCACCGCTGGAGCGAGAAGACTCTGCGCTACTTCCCGCCGCTGCTCCGAGACACGCTTTCCAAGAGGCCCGACTGCCGCGCCCAGCTGCTGCAGGAGTGGATGCAGGTGCGCAGCGCATCACGCGTGCGCGGGGTGGGGAGAGCGTGGGGGGGAGTGTTAGGGAGGTGTGTGGGCGGAGGGGGAGCACGGGTGGGAGCAAGGGAGGCAACATGGGAGGGAGCTGGTGGGCATTAAGGGTGCGGGCATGGGTGTGTGAGCTTGTGTGTCAGATGCCACATCATCCTTGTTTTCCCAAACGTCTTCCCTTTTTTCCCTGCTTTGTAGGCTTGACACGTGCTCCCTCCAACCACCACAGCCTCCCCTCCCTCCCCCCCCCGTTCCGCACCCGTCTCCCGCACTCTCTCCCTTCTCCCTCCCCTATCATCAGGTGGAGCAGCTGTTGCGGCAGAGGCAGCTGCTGCCAGTGCAGCCGGGGCGAGTGGCGGACCCAATGGCGGCACTCAACCTGCTGTCGCAGCTGCCCCCGCACCTGCGCCACCTGCTCTGCGCCGCTGCCTGGATCCTGCACGACGCCTCCCCTGGCTCCGTCAACCTGCAACACCTGGTGGGGCGGGGGGAGGGGGAGAGGGGGATTGGGGGAGGGGAAGAATGTGGAGAGGAATGAAGTGTGGAAGGATGGAGGAAGGAGCTGCAAAGGATGGGGTTTGGTAGTTCTGGAAAGCTGGACTGGGCAGGGCAGTGAACCCCCTGTAAAGGACAGTTTTTGTTTATCATGTCTTTGTGTTGGAGCCACGTCCTTCCGCACGCTCGTTGTGTCCTATCCGTTCTGCTGCTTCATCATCAGCCCATCGTTCTTGTGGCTGCCTTCTCAACTCTCCCGCATGTGTGTGTGTATGTGCACTGCCGTGGCCAGGCTCTGATGCTGCGGGACATGTCGCCCCATGACGTGACGCGCAACGTGTACGCTCTCGTCGACGTGCTGCTGCACCACGTGCAGGTGAGTCACGCCCGTGACAACCGAACCGAACCGCCCGTAATTCAAACTACCACACCCATGCCTGCTGATAGAGTAGAGCAGATTTCCTTGCTCGACCCATCCGTTTTCCGCTCGCTTCGGTGCACCAATCCCCACCCCCCACCCCTCCCAACGGCAGGTGCAAGTGAAGCAGCGCACGCAGCTGAAGCAAATCCTCCTAGCGGCCTCCGCAGCGCTGGCAGACTGGATCTTCGTGAAAGAGCTCCTCCCAGCCGACATAGTCCTGCTAGCCCTGGCAGACCGCGACGACGGGTCCCCGAACAGCCTGCGGCTGGTGGTGGGTCTGCTGATGGACCGGCCCGAGCTGCAGAAGCGCGTGGCGGCGTACTGTGAGGCGCGCGGGCAGCAGGAGCACTGGACCGAGGTCGGGCCCTTCACCACGGTCACTCCGCTGGAAGCGCTCGGGAGCAACCTCATGGGGAATGATAAGTGCGTGGGGGAGGGGGTGGGGTAACTTCATTCCTGTCCTCCATCAATCCCTTCTATTACCCCGCTCCACCCGTCCCCTGTTCCCCGTCCATCTCTCCTCTTCTCCTTCCCCTTCTCCTACCCCCGCTCCACCCGTCCCCCTCCCCCTTCCGCCATCCCCGTGCAGGCAGCCAGTGTTCTTTGGCCACATGGTGCTGCGGCTCAACCTCGTCCATTCAGTGCTTTCCTTCCCTATGCATCCCTCTGACCTTTTCCCTTCCCCCTCCGCCCCTTCCCCTGTTTCCCCCCTCCCGCATCCCCTGCACCCCCTGCAGGCAGCCAGTGTTCTTTGACCACATGGTGCTGCGGATGGTGCCGGTGGTGGCGCTCATAGTGCACCGCCTCATCGAGAACGATGCCATGGAGACGGCCGACCGCCTGCTCGCGCTCTACAACTCGCCGCACAAGCACCTGCTCACGTACCACCCGTCGCGCTTTGCGTTTGTGCGCGACACGCTCGCGTACTTCTACCCCGCGCTGCCCAACCAGCTCGTCATTCAACTGCTCAGCATCCTCGACCTCACCAGGGTGTGTGGGAACGTGCTGCAGTTGGGTGTGTGGGAACTTGCTGCAGTTGGGTGTGTGGGAACGTGCTGCAGTTGGGTGTGTGGGAACTTGCTGCAGTTGGGTGCGTGGGACTTTGTGAGCGTGCGTGGGTGGATGGGTAGAGAGGGTTGGGGTTGTTCCCGCTTGTGCCAGCCACTCGTGCAGTATGTGCATCTCTCTCTTTCTCAACCGCTCGAGTCTTAACACAGTTGCTTCTGCATGAAAACCGAACCATCCTCGTTCCTTCCCGCAAGCCATCGCACAGCACCCTCTCGTGTCCCACACTCAGTCAACCTCTCCACTCCTTCCTAGCCGTCCCAACCCCGCAATACTCTTCTAACCTTCGCCCTCTGCCTCACACACCACCCATCAAACACCCTCACAGATCCCCTTTGCAGAGGCCTTTCTCAGGCAGATGGACCCCTCGCTCTCCTCCGCTGTCGACCTGCCTCCTCTCTCCTACTTCCTCCGCCTTCTAGAAACCCTCTGCCAGCACATCATCCCCTCTCTCCCCGCCCCTCTCCCCGCCACCTCCGCCCCCTCCCCTTTCGCGCCTCTCTCCCCTCTAGACTATTTCCACTCCATCTCCTCCCCTCCTCCTGCGCCCCCAGTCCAACCCGTGCAAATCCCGGGGCTTGGGTCCTTTTCTCCTTCCTCCTTCTCCCTCTCGTCACCCCTCCCAACCGCTCTCACTCTCCGATCACCGCCTTTCTACGAGCACTTAGACACGGGGGGGTTTGCCCAGCTGGTACTGGAAACAGCAGTGCTGGAAATCCTCTCGCTCCCTCTGCCCCCGCCTCGCAACTCCCCTGTGGAGATTCTCCGTGCGCTGCTTGCTGCTGCGGCATTCCCTCCTCTCCATCCCAATGCGGTCGAAGCTTCTGCTGCTGCTGCCGCTGCTGCTGCCGCTGCTTCTGCTGCTTCTGCTGCTTCTGCTGCTGCCGCTGCTTCTGCTGCTTCTGCTGCTTCTGCTGCTGCCGCTGCGGCTGCTGCGGCAACTGGGGATGCAGGCGGGAGGGGGGGTGGAGGAGGGGTGAGGGTGGGTGGGGGCGATGGGGCAGCAGCAGGGGGAACGGATCCTATGATGGTGGATGGAGCAGAAATGATGGATGATATGAAAGAGGTTACGGTGTTACCACCTCGGGAGATGTGGCCGCTCCTGCCTCAAGCCCTGGGGCTGCTACTGGCGAATCTACCGCCTATATTCCAGTCCACCCTTTACACTGTCGTTGCTCAGAAGGTAATTGAGTTCCTGCCCGCTGCTGCTGCCAATGCCCCTCTTGCTCCGCCTGCCTCTGCTGCTGCTGCTCCAGGCGACGCTTCTGGTGCTGCTGCTTCTGGAGCTGGTTCTATGGGCTCTGCTGCAGCTGCTGGGGCTGCTTCTGCGGTTGCTACAGGTGGTGTGGGAGGGGATGGTGGTGGATCCGGGTCAGGGGTGAATGGAGAGGGAGAGGATGGAGAGGAGGAGGGAGAGGAGGAGGAGGAAGGTGGCGAGGGTCATGATGGGGAGGTGGAGGATGATGTGGGAGCAGGGTCTCGGCTTGTGGACATGCTGCTCATGGACCCCTCATGGGCTATTGGCAACGCCACCTGCACTGAGCTCAGTAAGCTTCTCCTTTGATCCACCTCAACATCTTGTTTGGTTCCACCTCCCTCCCCCTTCCCTCCTTCACGCCCACCTCACACACCTCCCTTACGCTAACACGTGCATCACCTCTCTTATCATCGTGCTCCTGTTGTGGGATTGATGCAGCCACCTAGCAAGACAGCGTTTGAGTGGCCTGAGAAATCCTCCCTTCCGCTGCCTGGTTTCCCTCATGCCCTCCCTTACGCTACTTGTCATGTCACGTGCAGGCATCTGGACAGCAGCAGTGCATGCGATGATGTACGCGCTGCCATTCGATCGCATAGAGGGCACCCACGCACTGCTCGTGCTGCAGCGCCCCATCCGCTCCCCCGCCCACCTGCGCCTGGTCTTCCGCCTCGTCGCACCCATCCTGCCCCGCACGCCCATCTCCAAGTCTCTCTTTGCCAAGGTGAGGCGATTCTGTAGGCACCTCAATACCCTCATCCTGCCACGCATGCGGCATATCTCCGTCAATCCCCTCTTTGCCAAGGTAACCCTTGGGACGGTGTTATTGTCATGCTGCATATGCTACTATGCTGCATGTGTGATGGCCCCACCTCTCACTCCCCCCCTTCCTTTCCCTCCCACCCCCTTCCGGCTCCCTTCGCCCCTCTCTCTGCCGGTCCCCACCAGACGATAGCGCTGCTGTTTTCAGCGATAGCGGACGTGTTTGGAGTGAACTCATCACCGCAAGTGACAGGCCCAGCCTCGTCCATCACAGATATCATCGACTTTATGTGAGTCTCACACCCTGCCTCTCCCCACTTTTACGGTAGCTCTAGTATGTTTCAAAGACATCCTAAAATACCCGCCTGAAATACCCGCCTAAGTGCCCTGCCTAAAATACTCGTGTGTCCTGTCATCCCCACGCGACATAACCCACCCCAGGCACCACGTGCTGCTGCTGGAAGGCGGCATGCCAACGCTGGCAAACCGGCGGCCCAAGCCAGAGACGCTGCAGCTGTGCTCCAAGGCAGTGGAGCGCCTGCGAGAGGACGTGCGCGTGCCCTTCCGCCACCTCTGCATCGACCCCTCGCTCTCCGTCTACGCTGCTACACATCCCAAGCTCACTCGCTCCACTGCTGCTGCTGCGGCGGCGGCGGCGGCTGCTGCGGGTGGTGCTGGTGCTGGTGCTACTGGTGGTGGTGGTGGTGGTGGTGGTGGTGGTGCTGGCAATGTGATGATTCCGAGTGGTAATATTGGTGGCACTGCTACGGCTTCTACTATGACTGCTGCTACTGCTGCTGCTCCTACTCTTGGTGCTCCAAATGTCACTGCCAGTGTGCCACTTGGTGCTGCTACTACTCCCCGCTCTGCTTCAGTCAGTGCACCTGGCTCTGCCGCTCCCAACACTGGCATGGCAGGGGGAGCAGGAGGAGGGGCAGGGATGAGAGGGGGGCATGGAGGGATGGGGATGGGAGGAGCAAGTGCAGTGATGGGGGGGCAAGGAGGCATGAGAGGGGGTGCGATGGGAATGAATCCAAACAGTGCTGCGGCTGGTGGCGGAGGGCTCAGTTTGCCTGGGCAGGGATTGTACGGTACATGTCAAAATAGCAACGGTCGGTGGTAGCTGGTGTAGGTTGCAGCTTGCAACTTGTTTCTCTTGGAGCCATTTCCGTTACCGGTGTATATTGGCGCGTAATTTTTAACCGTGTCTAGATATTGACGTATTCCACATTTGTTATGCTATACCCTTTGGGAGAAATATACGCAGTACAAAACTATTAATCTATAGTAACTGTTTATTCAATTAAAAAAAATGGAACAAAAGCAGGACTCTTCAACCGCTCAGGCTCTGTTCTACAGGCAGTCGGGCCAATACTGGTGGTAAGTGTCAGAATGAGAACTACAGCGGAATGCGTTGTGTTGACAGAATTGGGGTACATCACCTAACCCTAACTAGTTGTACCCCATATAGCCCAACCCACTACAGGCTATAATATTTGACACACCCCCATAGCCTAAGTGGGGAAGGCCAATCAACAACAAGCAACCTACGGTCACAAGACCAGTCAAAAACAAGAGAAAGAAAACAAAGCTCAGGGTGGATCACAACGTCACCACCTAATCTGAGCACAAGCAAAGGGCCACAAGGCCAGTCCAAAAGTGTGCAAACAAATATATATATATATATATACATATATATAAGGTACAAGCAAGCAACAGACAAAGAGCACCCTACAGCAGTCACCTAGACCCAGTCTCAACGAGGCCTAACTGCAGACAAAACCGACGGTGGTCACAAGGCTGGAGGGCCTTGGTGAAGATGTCTGCAGTGTTGGCCTCGGAGGCCACAAAGTCCAGACGAGCCTGTCCGCGTCTCTGCAACTCTCGAAGGAGGAAGTACCTGACGTCGATGTGCTTCACTCGGCTCTCCGGTCGAGGCTCACGACACAGGAGAATCATCGCCCTGTTGTCAGCAAACAGGGTCGGTGCAGAGCTCGGCCGCTCACCAAGGTCAGTGAGCAAAAAGGTCAACCAGCGTAGCTCCTGAGCAGCAAGGGCCCCAGCGTAGATCTCGGCCTCTGCGGTAGAAGTCGCAACAGAGGAGGACCGAGTAGACCTCCACGAAACAGCTCCACAACCCAAGCTGAAACAGTAACCCTGCGTAGACCTCTGAGTCTCAACGTCGTCAGCGTAGGAAGAGTCACAGTGACCGGTGAGTACAACTGGCTGTGTCCCTCCAAGTACAAGCCCCATGCCTGATGTCGCGCCAAGGTACTTCGCCACCCTCTTAGCCGCCGCCCAGTGAACAGGACGGTGTCTCCCAGTCGCAACAAAGCGAGACAGGATGCTAAGGGGGAAGGCGAGGTCCGGGCGAGTGCACGTCATCAAGTACATGAGGCAGCCCACCAGCTCTGCGTAGGGACCACTGGGCTCGAACGGCTCGTCAGGAAAAGGCCCAGTGAGTCTGTGGTCTACAGCAAGAGGAGTGGGGGTAGGAGAAGAGTCCTGAAGCCCGAACCGCTAAAGAACCTGCTGCACCATGTGTGACTGAGTGAGAGTGATGGTGCGAGCGGCTCTGTCCCTGGAGATCTGCAGGCCAAGTTAGCGGCGCAGTTCCCCAAGGTCAGTGCAGGTGTGTCTCTTCTGCAGTTCGGACTTCACCTCCGCCAGTGCAGCTGTGTCGGCCGTGGCAAAAACCAAGTCGTCAACGTAGACTAGGACGAAGAAAGGTGTACGGCCACGACGAACAAACAGCGACGGGTCGGCGGAAGACGGCTCAAACGCGAGGTCGGAGAGAGTAGAGCGGAGAGTGTCGTGCCACTCACGGGGTGCCTGGCGGAGACCGTAGACCGGTCGTCTGAGGCTCCACTGGGTCCCAGGCGGGAAAGTGCAAGTGAAGCCCGGAGGACGACGCAGCCAGATCTCCTCGTGTAAGCAGCCCTGGAGGAAGGCAGTGGAGAAGTCAAGAGAGTGTAGCTCGTAGTCTCTCTGCGCTGCTACGTGTAGTAACACCCGAAGAGTGGTCATCTTCGGGGTGGGCGCGAAGGTCTGAAAGAAGTCAACCCCCTCGTGCTGACTGAACCCTCTAGCCACGTAGCGTGCCTTGAAGACTGGGGGAGATCCCGGCGACCGCTTCACCTTGAAGATCCACATGCCGTCAACAATGTTCGCCCCTGGGGGGGGAACCTCGTCAACGTAAGTGCCTGTGGACCTGTAGGAGGCCATCTCTGCGTCCATGGCAGCTCTCCACTGAGAGGCCCAAGGCCCTGACACTGCCTCAGCGTAAGTGCGAGGAGTAGGTATGTCAGGAGCGTTGGGGTCTCCCTCAGGAGTGAGCAGCATGGCACAGAGATGAGGCAAAGCAGCTGCCAGGAACTCTAGCTCAAACTGTCTGTCCTCTAGGACGTCACAGCCAAGGGCACACACACCCCCGGCGGACAGAGGACGGACAAGAGGAGCTGCCACAACTCGAGTGGCGTAGTCAAGGCGACGCGTAGCAGTAAAGTCAGTGACAGCGGCAGTGAGGACCGCGACGGAGGAAGGAGAGGCACGAGGGTTTGTAACAAGAGAGGCGAGAACACGAGAGAGAGAGTGGGGCGGTACGTGCGGTAGTAGTCAGTGACCGGAGTGGACAGGGAGGCAGTGAGGGAAGACTCAGGAGGACGAGGAAGGACAGACGGAGGAGAACGAGGAGGACGAGGACGAAACAACACGGTACGGAGGTCAGTGACATGGGACGAGGGACGAGCACGAGGAGGGCGAGAGGCCCAAGTGTGGGCGAGAGGAGGGGGGGACGGAGGAGACTGAGAACGAGGGAAGATAGCCGGAGTGGAGTCCGGAGGAGGAAACGTGGGACCAAACACAGGAGGAGAGGAGGGGAGACCAAGGGCCCGAAGACCAGAATCAGGGGCCTGCTCCGGCAGCTGCGGCGGCTGCTGCTGCTGCTGCTGCTGCTGTTGCTGTGGCTGTGGCTGCGGCTGCTGCTGCTGAAACTCCAACCGCTCACGCTCCACCCGCTGCTGAACCTCCGACCTCTCACGCTCCAAACGCTGCTGCTCCTCACGCTCTAGACGACGAAGGGCCTGGTAACGAGTCGGGTAGGGGTGAGGAGGAGGAGTGGTGTCAGGAGACGACGAAGAAGAACCGGCTCCACCCTCGACAGGACCCGGCTGAGCACCCCCAGAGCGAGGACCCCCTGCGGCAGCACGACCAGTACCTGTAGGAGGTGTACCCGCACCCCCAGTCGTGGCGCCGCCAGTGGCACCAGCACCAGCCCCAGACTCTCCAGCTCCAGAAACACCACCAGCTCCAGCACCACCACCGACTTTAACACGCTCGGGACGTGCAGCTGCGGCAGGTGCACGCTCAGCTCCAACTCCAACACCCCCAGAACCAGCACCGCCAGAGCCCTCACCTCGAGCACCAACACCCTCAGAGTCCGCAGTGGCCGGGAGAGGAAGCGCCGACGGCTGCTGCGGAGGCTGTGAGGACGACTGTGGGGAAGGAGGAGAGACCTGGGGGGGGACCAAGGGAGGGGGGGTAGCCTGCGACACACCTGACGGAGCGGGAACCGGGGGGGGTACCGGAGGAGAGGGAGCGGGAGGAGGAGGAGCTAGGGCGAGGAAGAGGGGAGGGGGGGGAATCGGGAGACCTCGACAGGGGTACCGGACGAAGTAGGGGACGGACTCGTCGAAACTGACGTCACGAGAGTCAAAGAACCGGTGGGAGGGAGGGTGGTAAAAGGTGAAGTCAAAGGAGGCCTCAGAGAAACCAAGGAAGACACAAGGGACGCCGCGAGGTGAGAGCTTGTCCGCAGAGGTGTCGCGGACAAGCGCCAAGCAGCCCCAGACACTAAACCTCGACGCAACACCAGGGGACCCTGTCCAAAGACTGGTCGGTGAAGCCCCTGGCCGAGAGACGCGAGGCCAAAGGTTCAGCTGGTGAGCGGCGTACCGAGCCGCGTAGGGCCACAGAAAATGGGGCGCGCGGGCGTGGATCATGGAGGTGCGGGCAATCTCCATGACCAGGCCTAGCCGGCGCTCAGCAACCCCATTCTGCTGTGGAGAGTCTGGAAGAGTCCAGGACCGGGTGATGCCCTGCTCAGCACAGAATCTAGCGAGAATGCCAGAGCGAAACTCACCCCCACGGTTGGAGTGGAGACAACTGACACAACGACGACGAGTACTCTCGGTGGCGAGCAGCCACCGTATCAGCGTAGAAGTCACGTCGGACTTCTTCGCCAAAGGGAACACGGTGGTGTACCGAGAGTAGTCGTCAACGACCACTAGGAAGAAGCTCTCTCGCTCAGGTCCAAGCCGGGGAGCGGGGCCCCAGACGTCTAAGTGGAGTGTCTCAAAGGGCTCGGAGGCTGGACGAAGGGAGGAGGAGTGAGGAGTGGCGCGCAGCCGGCCCTGGACACAAGGACCGCACGGAGGAGCGGGGGACGGCGGGAGCGGCGGGAGGTCACGGGGGAGGCCTAAGACAAGACGCTGACTGGACATAGCGCGGAGACGAGAGAGGGACGGGTGACCAAGGCGGTGGTGCCAGAGGAGGGCAGGGTGGGACAGCGACCGACACGAGCACGACGCAGCCACTAGACCTGGCACAGCTACCTGACTGGACCTGGCTACCTGGTGGGACGGGGGAACTGGACGGGTGTCGGTGTGGAGGGTGTACAGACCAGAGCCCGGCTCCTGACGAAAAGTGGCCAGAGGGCGTACGTGTCACCGTCCACACTGACTGCAGTGTCCCCCGAAGGCTCAAACTAGACCCCGACGTGCTGTCTCGCCAGAGGAGCCACACCAACCAGGTTCCTAGAGAAAGTAGGAACGTGGAGGCCGGTCAGAGAACCGGAAGGGGCAGCTGGGCACGGGAGGGTAGTGGCGTGAGTCGCAATGACCGGTCCCGAAGAGGGATCGGCCAGTGCTACAGAAACCGGCGCCGAGAGTGGAGTAAGAGTCGTGCTGTCGCGGAAGAAGCACTGCGTCGCTCCGGAGTCCAGTGTGAAGGAGAGCGACGCGTCCGCCGAGGGAGCACCTGTACTAGTAGCTAGACAGGATCCTACACCAGCACCTACTCTAGCAACAGGGAAAGATCCTACGCTAGGTACAGGCAAGTAAACAGATCCGACAGCACTATAGTCAACATCAGCATACATGGCATAAGACCTAGCATCATCCATAGACATATCAAACACAGCAACACCACGAGCAAAGAGTGGTCCCCAGCGCGGTGGTGGGGGAGCGGAGGGACCGTGGTGCAGGACGTACGGGTCGTCAAGACGCCTGAAGCAGCGTGCAGCAGAGTGGTCAGGGCGGCCGGAGTACGTGCCCCTGCGCGGACCCGTCAGGATCCAGTACTCGCAGGGACCAACGTCGCGGCCGGCCGAGCGGGGTCCCCGACTAGAAGGGGCACCACTGCGCCCAGGGCTTGGGGGGCCCGTAGGTCTCCACTGCTGCGGGGGGGCCTACTGCTGCGAAGGGCCCCACTGCTGCTGAGTGCCCCACTGTTGCAGAGTGCCCCACTGCTGGGGCTGCTGCTGAGGCGGACGCTGCTGTTGGCCCTGGCGCTGCTGCTGCTGTCCCTGCCGCTGCTGCTGTCCAGGCGGTGGCAGCTGCGGAGGAGTCTGCTGTTGCTGCTGCGAAAACCCCTCACCACCGTCTAGAGGAGAGCTGTCAGGTCCCGAGTCACCCCCGCCGCCACCCCCGCCACTAGTACTACCGCCACCGCCGCCACCCGCAACACCCCCAGAACCCCCGCCGCCCTTCCCTCCCTTCTTGCCGGACTTGCCACGTTTCTGTCCGCCAGAGACAGAAACGGCCGCCATCTCCTCAGAGGCAGAAGACGCGGCAGTGGCAAGCGAGGCAGTGAAGGTGGGAAACTGTGGTACCGCACACCCCTCAAAGAGACGAGGAGGAGGCGCGGAAGAGGCGGAGGCAACACCGAGGAGGTTACTCTCGATCTTCGAGAGAGCGGTCTCAAGAAGATCGATAGTAAGCTCAGTGGGGTGCTTCAGGAGAAGCGCGTCGCGGGCTGTGGCTAGACGGTCAGGGAGGCGAGTGACTAACCAGTGAATAATGAGCCACATGGGGGGGGGTGCAAGGGCAAGCTGTTCCTCAGTGCAAGCGGCCTTGAAGCGAGCTTCAAGGGAGCGCAGGTGGGTAGCGAGGTCAGCGACAATCTCAAAGGAGGCGAGGTCAGGGTAGATAAAGAGGACGAGGAGGCGGCTGAGGGAGGCAGAGGAGGGAGTGGAGTAGCGAGCAACAATAGCAGTGTAAAGGTCTGCTGCAGACTCGACCTGAGTGAAGTGGATAGCCTCAATCGGCGGGAGAAGGTCGGTCAGGGCGAGGCAGGCAGCAGCGTCACGAGACTCCCACACGTCACGAGCGAGGAACCGGCGCTGGTACTCAGCCTCCTTCTCGGAAGTAGGCGGTGGGGTAGTGGGCAGCGGTGAAGGCTGCGGCGGGGCGGGCAGAGCACCGGACGCATGCGCAAACAGGTGCACGCCATCCTGGCGCTGACTCCTAAGGTGGCGCTGGGCCTGCGTCAGCCAGGTACTAAATTCGATCGCACGCCCCTCAGGGTCGAAACGGAGCACGCGAGACGTCGCCATGAGGGGCGAGGACAAGTGATAGCGGTCGCCAGCCGCGAGAGGAGGAGGAGAGGGAGGTGAGTGCGAGGCGGGTGCACGCAGGCGGGGCGCGCACTGGCTGGGCGCGGAGCGGCGGGGCGCGCGCTGGCGGGGCGCGCTCCTACGCGGCGCGCTGGCTGGCGTGGCGCGCGGGCGCGGCGCGCTGGCTGGCGTGGCGCGCGGGCGCGGCGCGCTGGCGGGCGGCTAAGCAGGGCGCGCACTGGCGGGCACGGCGCGCTGGCGTGCGCGCTGGCGGGGCCGGCTGGCGTGGCGCGCTGGCGGGCGCGCTAGCGGGCGCGCTGGCGTGCGTGCTGGCGGGCGCGCTGGCGAGCTCGCTGGCGGGCGCGCTGGCAAGCGAGGCGGCGGGCTCGCTGGTGCGCCCGCTGGCGGGCGCGCTGGCGGGCTGGCGTGCAAGCGGGCTGGCGCGCAGGCTGGCTGGCGCGCTGGCTGGCTGGCGCGCTGGCGGGCTGGCTGGCTGGCGCGCTGGCGGGCTGGCGCGTTGGCTGGCTGGCGCGCAGGCTGCTAGCGCGCTGGCTGGCTGGCGCGCTGGCTGGCTGGCTGGCGGGCGCGCTGGCTAAGGGCGGGGAGGGGAGGGGCGCGCCGGCTGGGGCGTGGGGTAGGGCGCTGGCGGGCTGGCAGGGTGCAGTGGTAACCCTAGTGGTAGGGAAGGGCGGGCCTAGGACTAGGAGCGCTAACCTACTGCTGATACCATGTCAGAATGAGAACTACAGCGGAATGCGTTGTGTTGACAGAATTGGGGTACATCACCTAACCCTAACTAGTTGTACCCCATATAGCCCAACCCACTACAGGCTATAATATTTGACAGTAAGTCATATTGCTTTATCTACAACAAGATGCCGCTGTCGCGATAAGAGGTAGGAGGTGAGAGGCAGTAGGTGAGAGGTTGCTGGTGGGAGGTTGTTGGTAAGCGGCTACGGGTGAGAAGCTGGAAGTGAGTACCGTATTCTCCCGGATAAAACACCCCCCCCATAATAGTACACCCCCGGGTAGCTTATACGGGGTGGGTGTTATATCCGACCCCGTTAGTACTATACCCCTCCTTTTGGGGTGATTCTCTATAACACCCCCCTTTTCTTATAGATTCCTATTATAGCTGTTATCGAGTCTGATTCCTTACGGGAGTATATCGCGAGAATCGCTCCCTAGAAGAAATTTCGCATGTACTTTCACTTAGAATCAGCCGAGATATCCCCCCTCCCACAATCTCGCTGTCGCCACACTGGCGAATCTTCCACTGCAAGTGGTCCAAGAGGTGAAGTGGCCCAAGTGGCCCACAATATCCTCGTACTCGGTTTTGCAGCATTGATCAACAATCTTGAAGTGAAGTCAGACCCCTGATTTTGTTTCACATCCTTTCTGCTTTATAAAAAATATACCATATGATAAGACCCTGGTATTATGTAGGATTTTCCTTTGAGGAGGCCCCCCCCATTTTTTTTCCAGTGGTTTTCATAATACCCTAGGGTGTTTTATCCGGGAGAATACGGTAGCTGCTGGTGAGAAGGTGCGGGTGCGTAGCTGCTGCTGAGTAGTCTGTGCCTGGGGTGCTTTCACTTACAACCTCCCGCCCTGCTCACACACTTTCCTTGGGCATTCCCGTTACACACACACACCCCTTCGACTCACCCCCACTCTTCTCTCTCCCATCTTGTTTCACCCTCCCTGTAATGCTATCTAGAAAGAAGTAACAGAGAGAACACCACAAGCAGCCGCAACACCGGCAGCAGCAGTAGCAGAAGCATCAACAACGCCTGCAGCAGCAGCAGCACCAGCAGCAGCAGCTGCAGCAGAAGCAGCTACCACAACACCTGCTATGCCCTCAGCGGGAGCAGGGGCACCAGCAGGGTGTCAAGAGTAAACAGAGTCAGAAGCACTAGAGTCAACAACAGCATACATAGCATGAGGAGTTCATAAGAGATCAAGCAACTGAGAAGCAGACATGCCCCAAAGAGCGAAGCCGTACGTCTGAACAAGAGGTAACCAGTCAGGGGCAGGGCCGCCAACACGGAAGGCCAAGCAAACTGTGTCAGTGAGCTGAGCAAAGCACTGTCCAGGAGGGTGGGTGCAGCCACAAGGCTGGCCTCGGCGAGCACCTGTCAGAACCTGATTGGTGCACGAAGGGTGAACAACACCTCCCTGAGGCTGACGCTGTCCTGGCCCCGAAACCTGCTACTGCCGCTGCTGCTGCTGGGGCTGCTGCAAGGGGAGGGGCTGCTGCTGCTGCCGCTGGGCCAGGTACCACGCCGCTGCCCCACCCGCCGCGGCCGGCAGACCAGAAGGTGGCTGACGAGCCCGGGCGTCGCCTCCACCGGCTGCAGTAGCGGAGTCACCGGCCGCTGCACGTGACGCCTCTCTTGGTCCTGCACTCCCGCTGCCACCAGTCGGCACGCCACCCCCACCACCTCCGCCGCCAATGCCTCCACCGCCGCCACCACCTGTACCCTGACCGCCCCTCTTGGCACCTCTACCTCGAGACCGCGAACAAGTCGTAACAGCAGCTGCGGTCATGTCAGTAGCAGCAGTGGCGAGAGAGGTTGTAAAGGTGGGCAGCTGAGGGACATTGCACCCGTGTTACAGTGGAGGGGGCACAGCACCAAAGGCGGAGGCTACGGAGCGGAGGTTGCTCTCGACGTCCTTGAGCGCAGACTCAAGGACCTCGATAGTGAGTTGACTAGGGTGCTTCAGAAGAAGCGTGTCACGGACTGAGGCAAGGCGGTCAGGGAGGCTAGTGGCGATGAAATAGATAGTAATCGCCATAGGGGGAGGGAGCAGTGCAAGCTGTGCCTCAGTGCAAGCAGCATGGTAGCTAGAATCAAGCGAGCAGAGGTGAGCAATCAAGTTAGCAGAGCGCTCAAACGAGGCGAGGTTAGGGAACAGGAATGGTAGGAAGAGTCGGCCAAGAGAGACAATGGTGGGAGTAGCGTAGCGGGCCTTAATCGCAGTCACAAACTCACTAGCAGTGCGAACCTGAGTGAAGTGGGCCTCCTCAGACTCAGGGAGGAGGCTGCTAAGAGCGATGCAGGCCGCAGCGTCACGCGACTTCCACGTCGTCAGGTCAGCACGCGTCCCTGGCTGCGTCGTCAGGGCAGTGCCTAAAGGCGTAGGGTCGTCGGGCGCTGGAAGGTCACCAGTAGCGTGCGCCCAAAGAGACTCGCCCGCCTGAACCTAGCTCTCTAAGAGGCGACGCGTGCGTAGGAGCCAGACCGAGAACTCGAGCGGTCTACTATCAGCGTCGAAGCGAAGAACCCTAGGAGTCGCCATAGTGTGAATAGAAGCGACAAGTCGAGCGGTGAGTGGCACCGGTAGGGACGGTAGGCGGCTAGGGCAAGTCCATGACGGGCGCAAAACGCGGGCGCAACGGGGCTAGGGGCGGTCCCGCGGCGGACTGAACGTGTAGGCGCAGCGGTGCGAAAGAAGGGCCTAACAAGCTGGCCCGTAGCGGACCTAATGAGGAGGCGCGGCGGCTGTAAGGGAGGGCCTACGGCGGCTGTAAGGGAGGGCCCGTGGCGGGCCTTAACAGTAGGCGTGGCGGCTGTAAGGGAGGGCCCGCGGCGGCTGAAAGGGAGGGCCTGCGACGGGCCTAACTAGCAGGCGCGGCGGCTGTAAGGTAGGGCCCGCGGCTGCTGTAAGGGAGGGCCCGCGGCGGGCCTAACTAGTAGGCGCGGCGACGGGCGGTACGGGCAGGCGCGACGACGAAACTAGGGCGCCGCGACGACGAAAAGCGGGGTGCCGCGGCAACGAAACGCGGGGCGCCGCGGCGACGAAACGCGGGGCGCCGCGGTGATGAAACGGGGGGCGCAGCGGCGACGAAACGCGGGCGCCGCGGCGACGAAACGCAGGCGTTTAGGGCAGCGGGGGGTGGACGCAACGCGAGCGGGGGAGGGCGTGACGGGACGAGAAGCCGGGGAGAGCGCGACGCGACGGGCAGGAGGGGGGGAGGTGCTACGCTACGCGGAAAGCGGGTCGGCGGAGCGAGCGCTAACGAACGAGCGAGACTGGATCGGGCGGGCGCTAACGAATGAGCGAGACTGGATCGGGCCGGCGCTAACGAACGAGCGAGACTGGTCAGGCCGGCACTAGGCTCGGGCAAGACGGGTACGACCAGGCCCTCATATTCGTTTTTGGCCTGTCTGATTCGTCAGACTAGTACACAGTTTTAGTCTGAAAATATCAGACTTGGTGTGGAAAAAAGGCTGAAATTTCATAGTGTCTTAAAACAAAAGTCTGATCATTTTAAATCAATGTATTCAAATGTTTCATCGGAAGTGTATTCAATGTTTCATTCAACTGCTATCGAAACTTGCTATGACAGGGCGAATATATGTGCCAGGGCGAATCTGCAATGTCAGGGCGATTTTGCTGTGATTGGGTGAAGATTGCTGTACCCTGACAACGCAAATCTGTTGTGTCATGGCGATTTTTCTATGATTGGGCGAAAATCTAGTGCTGTAAGGGCATGTTCCTACGCTCTTATCAGGCAAGCCTCTTGTCAGCCTTGCCTGGTAAAAGTAGCGAGGGTTTTTGGGTTTAGGGAATTTTCAGTGTGTTTTGACGTGAGCTTGATAAGAGGTTGGCCTGATAAGGGGCCGTAGGAACATGCCCTAAGACTCGGATTTGCTGTGTCAGTGCGAATCTGCTGTGACTCGTAAGTCAAAATCACCAGTCAGGGACGCGTTTGTACTATGAATTATCAGAATACACTCTCAGAAAACTCTGAACTCTCAGAGTTAGCATAAAAAAAAGTATGAAAATTACAGAGATGAGGCCCAAAAAAGTCTGATTTTATCATAGTACACAGGAAAAAAAATCTGAAATATCAGAGAAAAAAGTCCAAATCAGAGAAAAAAGTATGACTTTTGAGGGGCTGGGTACGACTAGTACGAGAGAGCGAGACAGGCTCGGGCGGAACGAACGAGGATGAGAGGTGCGGGATCCCACAGGATCCTAACCGGTCTGATACCATGTCAAGAACGAAAGTGTTGGTTCATTGATGTGGGTTGGGGTACATATAACAAACCCTAACATCTGTACCCCCTTAAGACAAACCTCACTACAGGCTACAACATTTGACACAGGGGTACCGGCACCATCAGGGGAAGTGCCCTAAGTCACAATCCTCCTATGCAGCACCCTCACATTAACCCTGCCTCGTAGTGCCCTGAGGTTGGCAGGGTGAAGCTAACGCAGATTCATCATGATATGCTTGTGTGCGTGCAGGGTTTCCTAGAACTACCGTCATACCCCGGATATAAGCGCCACCCTCGGATAAGCGCCTGGCGCTTTTAATTGGCGTGTGGCGCTTATATCCCCTGCTTGATTATAAGCGCCCCCCCTGAAAAAACTTGTTTTATTATAAGCGCACGTAAACTTTAAATTTTGAAATGTGTTCAAAACGCTGTAACGATTTTTGCTTTAGCAGACGGATGTGCTGCAGATTCGGTTCCCTTCACGTTCGGACCCTGCACTGGATGCGGGTCCAGTCAGCAGGAGCTGTCAGGAGCTGGATGTGAGTCAGATTGGGTGTATCTCCCTGCGCGCGAGAATTTCACAGACGACCCCACATAACTTCGACTCGATTGAAAAGGCAAGCACGAGATCTACAGTTAGGTGTTAAAAAATAGGAAAAATATATGTCATTTTATAAACGACGGCGCTTATAAATTTGCTCGATTATAAGCCCACCCCCCTAAAAAAACTTGCTTTATTGTTGCCCCCCATGGGGGTATATCCGGGGTATGACAGTAGCTGCAATCTCATCTTACATAGTCAGCTGAGCATAGTGAAACCACTGCATTTGCAACCACAATACCTTGCAAGCAAAATACCGGTATAATGCCTCTTGCATGAGGCAAAAACATCATACGGTATCAGTAACATGGCACAGTAGTCAGGCAGCGTCCTATCCACTGTAGTGGTGGTCATACAATAATTGATACCGTAATAATTCTAAGAAGCGCAATCATGTACATTGTACAGTATGTTGGGCTACTTTTGAAAAGCTTATCCATAGCAAGACCTAGTCCGTGTAGTAGCGGCAGGGAGAATGGAGCGGTTCTAGTCAGTGTAAGTGATGTCTGCCTGACTCCTTAGGAATGCAGGCACCTGGTCAAAAGGAATGCCCTCCAGCCGAGACACCTGCAGCGCACCACCAAGCAAGCAGGCAAGGGAAGGAGGTATCCATGGAGGAGGGTGCAGGGAGGAAAGGACACATTCACATTTGTAGAGAGAGGAATGGAATGAGGAATGATAATGGTGTGAGGTATTACCTCAGAGCAGTAGAGTCACTGGTGGAATGAAGCTATGCTCCCCTAAATGAAGCACATAAAACCGCTAGCTGCACTTGCTAACTTCTGGCTCGTTTACTGACTGGACTCGTGTAACTCATGTTTGACCCACTCCCCTGTCTCACCTCCTCCTGATCCACATTCCACTTGAAGTCCTGCAGAGATAGATTTTAGAGGCGCCTAAAAATTCACCTCAACTCCTTTGACTGACTGGACTCGTGTGACTCGTGCTAAGAGTCCCTCCCGGCCTCACCTCCTCCTGCACCACGTTCCACTTGAAGTCCTGCAGAGACTTTTCCCCAAACTTGGCCCACGTCACACTCGCTGCCACCTGCAAACGACACATGGGCAGGCGGGAGGGGGGTGGGTATGGGATTTAAGAAGGGAGGGATACAGAAGCACAGTATTCTAGAGAGCAATGGTTCAGTGCAGTGCAGAATGGTAGCTCGCAGGATTCCCACGATAACTTCTGGCGCTCTTCCCGAAGTGTTACGAGCATTAGCTAGCCTTGCAACCAGCATTGCGTTCCAGCATTTGAGTCGTATGCCACAGACAGGAACACCCAAGGCATACACAACCCATCGTGAAAGCAGTAGGCGGAGCGGAGCGTGATGGTGGGCTAAAAGAGGAGGATGGATGAAGCACAGGACAAGAGCTGACCTGCCCAGCGTCTGGGAATTCACAGAAGTCAAGCATGGGGTTGGGGAGAGGGCTGACTGACCTTCTCAACGTCTGCATCAGAGGACGCCATGAGCGCTGCTTTAATCTGAGCGTCCAGCACATCGTTGCTCTTGCGCTCCTCCACTGCCCTTAGCTGCTGCTCTATCTCCGCCCTGCTCCATGCACATGCGCAGGTAGGCAGGGGCGTAGGGGCGCAGATCAGCTATGCACGGACAGACATGTGAGTCGACTCAAAAGCATGTGCGCAGGGAGGCATGCTATAGCAGAGCAGGGTGTGTGGAGCAGAGAATGTGGAGCAGAGAGAGTTGATGGCGCTGTACTGACCGCTGCACGTCAACCGGCCGAGGGTCCTTCTCAATCTCCTTCTTGATGCCAATCTCCTTCACTGTCACTGTGAACTGCGCCCTGATGGTGCACACAGAGACGAGACAGAGAGGAGACAGAGAGGAGACAGAGAGGAGAAAAAGGTAAGGTGAGAGGGGGAAAGACAGGTGGTGATGAGAAGCAGCTGTGGGAGGATGAGGGTAGACAGGGCACGACAGAATGGTGAGAAGAGCGCTGCTGATGAGAACGAGTGATCATCATGTGTCACAAATGGTTGTGCAGAGAGCAGGCTGAAATGCCAAGAGTAAAGAAATGTGTCAGGAAAAGCTGAGGAGTTAAAGCGCCAGGTGAAGCACAACGTGGCAGTGAGAAGGGGGGAATCGCAGTGGATGAGCGGTGGAGGGGGGGAGCAGTGAGCACGAACTTGACATTGGCGAGGGCCTTGGCCTTGTAGTCCGCTGGGAAGGTCAGCACGAACGACTTGCTCTCCTCCTGCCACACCACACCACACCACACCGTGCATGCGCCCATACATCCACAGGGGCGGCAAGATGCACACGTGGGATGACGGATGAAGGGTGACAGATGACGACAGGTGACAATGGGTGATGGGAATAGCGGGGAAACGGTAGAAGGGAACGATAGAAGGAGGGGTCGTTACAAGACGGATGGATGAGAAAATGGATGGCGAGAGAAGGGAAGGCAAGAAACTGGAGAAACAGCTGTTGAACCCTCTAAACCGATGAGTGTCTGCAGCCGTCTCCCTCACCTCTCCCACCCCGCCCCCACATCCTTGACCCATCTTCCCCCACCGCAGCAGGCCTTCCCCGTTCCCGCCCTGCCCGCTCGCACCCTCCCGCGCATCTGCACCATTGCCCACCCTCTCCCCCCTGACCTGCCCGGTCCCACGGCTGCGCGCACCTGCCCCATGCCCACAACCCCTTGCCCACAACCCCTTGCGCACCACCCCTCCGCGCACCTGCCCCATGCCCTGCTTGACGATCTGCTCGACGAACGTCTTCCACGGCTCGTCGTCGCGCGCTGCGAGGTGCAGCTCGTAACCCGCCGCCTTGGTGCCCTTCACCAGCTGCCCCGCCTGCGGCCCGTCCGCGTACTTGCCCTCGAAGTTGATCTTCACCTGCGCGCACCCACGTGGGCGATCAGGGGAAAAACCACGTGGGCAATTAGGAGAGAAACCACGCGGGCGATAACGTGGACGGTGATCCTAGGCGAAGGACAAGATCGTGCTGGGTGCTGATGAAAACGGGGCGAATGACGGCTTTCGGCGAGTTTCAGGTTTCGGGGCTTGTGGAACGGGGAGGGGGCAGACGAAAGAAGCAGATCATCCTAGCTTGCCCGTAACAAGGCAGGCGCAGGTCAAGATCCGGCCTGCTGCAGCACGCAGCACGCGGCACGTAGCACGTAGCAAGCAGCACGCACCGTGTGGCCGAGCTTGGCGCCCGAGCCGGTGAAGTTGGTGCGCTCGAACTCGTGCGTCTTCTCCAACTTGGCCTTCAGCGCCTGCGCGCACACAGACGGGACGCGGAGCGGCGGCGGGAAGGGCGGATGAGGGGCACGGGGGCCAAGAGCGATACACGCGGAAAAAGCGGAGGTAAATGATTCTGTCTTGCTCGAGAGATCTACCAATTTACAGTGAAGTGCTGAAATCAAACCACAGCAAACAAACGAACGAAACGTGGAGCGCTGAGGGTAGAGAGCGGAAGGAAGCGCGGGCACGAAGCAGATGAGGAGAGGCGCTCACCTTGTCGACTGCCTCTTGGGACACCTGCGAGGAACGGAGCAGACACGACACGAGCGGAGCAGCACAGGGAAGTAAGAAAGGTTATGAGCGCGTCGCTACCACGTTTGAGATTTCTCAGAAGCGACCGCGGCGAAAGCGAGGAGCTACTGTGAAGAGTTCCGACAAGGCGAAAGCGGAAAGGAAGACGCGAGGTCCTGCGGGGCAGTAAGCAATGAAATTGACGGTACCTTGGGGCGGGGCCCAGTGGCCTTGATGGCCTTGTTGGTGTACGGGCCCAGCGTCACCTTCACCTTCTGCTCCGTGCGCAGCTCCTGCGCCACCACGCGCACTGCGCCCCCCGCCGACCGCCGTTGCCCCGCCTTGCGCACCGCGGGGAAGAGAGCCTGCGGTGAGCAGGAGAGACGGGCGGAAACAGTGAGACAAAACGGGATGGGATGGAAGCAGGAAACGCGGCACTTCGCACGAGAGAATGCGGGGAAGATAAAAAGGGAAGGATTAAGCGTCCTCGCAGAAGAGAAATGGTTGGGATAGTGCGTGATGAGGGGAATGTGACTCACTCGGGAGCTCTGAGTGAGCTCGCACGACTGGGAGAAGGACACGCTGCGAGCGCCAGCCACAGATGCGCTGTGCGAAGATTGCCGCAGCGAGGGGCCGGTGACTCCCTGCGAAGCGACAGCGCGCTCCGCAACGGAAGCAATCATTCTCGTGGCAGCCATGGCGGATGCAATGGGATGACAAAGCAAAAAGTGAAGTTTGGGAACTAACTTCGGAGGCGGAGAATGAGAGACCACCACAGTATGCTGTGGATATGGACGTGTTATGGGCCAACATCACTGGCATGCAACATGGCTGAATAACGGCGAAATCGCGCGCATCGGCGAAAATCGTGTTTGTCTCAATTGAGTCGACCTAAATTGCTCCCCGCTCGCCACGTGGGCGTTTTTCTAAATTGAATGGACCTCCCTTCCCCAAGCCCCCCCAGCCCCCTTTTCCCGCCCTTTCCCCACCGTCATTCGGGCAGCCGCATGCTCTCGCGTGAACTTCGGAATTGCCACAAGCAGTCACGAAAAGCAACCAACCAACCCCATGCCACGTGTAATTGAACGTGCAGGCAGCCACATCATTTGTCCCAGCAATTTTTTTGTATTTTTCTGGGCCATGTATTATAACTCGAGAGGCTTATATACAGGTTGATTGTACTGTGTCCTTCGGGATCTGGCCATGTCATTTCCGGCCTTCACGGTTTCATGATCGAAGCATTCGTGATCCTCAACGGTTCATGAACCCTTCCGTTAGCATCATGTTCCTGTGAAGCTTAGGCGAGTCTCCCGTTTTACAATACCGGGTAGACACTCAACGCAGTCATTACTTTGGGCAACTCATATCCGGGCCCGCATTAGTACTCCACTCAATAGTCATAGCTTATCTCTGACAAAACTGGTCACCATGTAGCGTCTAACGCGGGCGTATGGCCTCTAATCCCTTAGCGCAGGCCTTGCGACAGCTTAATGCGGCTCCCGAGTTCAACCCTAGGTACGACAGGCCTAATGATTACGCTCCATTGGAGCTGGGGGGCCTGTACTCTAGCCGTGATAAATGCAAGGAGGCCGTTTATGCGTACGCTCTAGAGCATTGGTTTGGTGTAAAAGTCCTTTTAGTGAAGCATAACTACGCAGTGGTTGGATGCAAGGCTTCATCGGACGGATGGTTACCCGCGTGCCTATGGAGCTGCACATATGGGCGAATCGGCCACGGTGGTTTATGGCGTATTACGCGACTCGTTTCTCCGGAGATGCATGCGTGTCCGTTGCATTGGAGGCAGGGTTACGCCGAGGGGTTAGCCAACACTATTCCCATCCTCGCTCGGCGATACGGCAATTTGGTCCGTGCAAATCCTTTCATCTCACCCGTGGAGCTCAAAAGAATGCTCGAGGGTCATGGAAAGGTAGTGATCCACTACTGGCAGGCTTGGCGGCTTCGAGAGTACATCTTAAAGGAGCGATATGGAGATTGGAAGGAGTCCTTTCGCCAGGTTCCGTGGCTTCTCACTCGTTTCACAGTCATCGATCCGGAAGTTCAAGTGCGGTTGGACACATTAGATCGGTGTTTCCACCGATTCTACGTGCGTCCCTCTGCAGCACGGCATGCGTTAAATTATTGCCGCCTGGTTGTTGCGCTCGACGGTACACATCTCATTAGTGCGCAGAAGGCTGTGCTGCTCATCGCCGTCACCATTGACGGGAACCAGGAGATTTTGTTACTTGCATGGGCCTTGGTGGAGTCGGAGAACAAGGACGCGTGGACCTGGTTTCTGAAGCTGTTCCTTGAGGGGTTCCCGGAGTGGGCGCGTAGGGACGATGCCTCCATCATCAGCGATCGCGATAAGGGGTTGGTGCCGGCAGCAAGGGAGGTGATGCCAAGCCACATCCCCCATTATTTCTGTGCCTGGCATCTGGAGCAGAACCTTAAGCGGTTCGGCAAAGCGGCAACAGCGTTCTTCTGGCGCTTGGTGAAGTGTCGGTCTGAAACGAAATGGGTTGCGCTTGTCGGGGCCGCACGACGAGATTTTCCTGACATGGCCGCATATCTGTTCGGGCCTGTCCGGCAGCAGCCACAGCCACAACCCCACCCGGCTCCTCAGGTCCCCCCTCCTGGAGCCCGGGCAACATTTGAGGGGGCCAGGGATTTCGTGTTCGCGGATGCTCGCGAAGGGAGGAGGGCACAGCGAGGGCAGGAGCGTGGTGGCAACGCGGGAAATGGTGGCGTCGACACCGCGCCCCAACCCGAAGGGAGTGGGTTCCCGGAGGGCAACACGTCCGCGTACAACAGGCGTGGCGGCGGTCTGGCTGGCAGGGGGGGGATGAACGCACCTGGAAGACGGGCCAGAGCGCACGAGGGTATTGGAGTCCCATCAGGGATACCAGACGAAGGGGATGGCGGAGCAGCTGCTTTTGGCATCGGCCGTGGAGGGCGAGGACGAGCTTCATCTGGACGTGGTCGCAGAGGGAGAGGCGGTGGCGTTGCAGGGGCGGGCCTTGGCAGGGGAGGTAGAGGAGTGCCCCCCGCGGGCGATTGCGGAGGGCAGGGGGGTGCCGGATCAGACTTCACGGGGGTTGGTGGTGGAGTACGGGAAGTGCCGCTCGGTGGGGCCGCCGGGGAGCAGGGGGATGCCGGCACGGGATGGTCCGGCATTGCAGGTGGAGGGAGGGGAGTCCCGCTTGCTGGGGCTCCTGGAGGGCAGGGGGGTGCCGGAGCAGGATGGTCCGGCATTGGAGGTGGAGGGAGGGGAGTCCCGCTTGGTGGGGCTCCTGGAGGGCAGATGGGGGCCGGAGCAGGATGGTCCGGCATTGGAGGTGGAGGGAGGGAAGTCCCGCTTGGTGGGACTCCTGGAGGGCAGGGGGGTGCAGGAGCAGGATGGTCCAGCATTGGAGGTGGAGGGAGGGGAGTCCCGCTTGGTGGGGCTCCTTGAGGGCAGGGGGGTGCCGGAGCAGGATGGTCCGGCATTGGAGGTGGAGGGAGGGGAGTCCCGCTTGGTGGGGCTCCTGGAGGGCAGATGGGGGCCGGAGCAGGATGGTCAGGCATTGGAGGTGTAGGGAGAGGAGTCCCGCTTGGTGATGCTTCTGGAGGGCGAGGACGCACCGAAGCAAGATGGTCAGGCATTGGGAGTGCGGATGGGGGGGAGCCGTTGTTCGGCCCTGGAGCAAGAGATAGTGTATATGCTGCGAGCGGTGAATTGGTAGGGTCTTGGCCCAGTCCTCAGATTGCAGGACCCAGGCGACACCAAAGCGGGCCACGCGGTGATGTTACGTTTGGGGTTGGCCTGGGCGCGAATTTCATGGGTGGGGTGGGGTCCGTTGGAAGGGGGGGCTCACCAGTGCCCTCTGGGGGCGACGTGCAGCGAGCTCCAGCATCTGTGCGTGATAATGGTTTGGCATCATGCTTCACGGGTGATGGGATAGGCGCTCTCACCACTGTGGGGAACCTGGGTGCACGAGCATTTGACGTCAACACGGTCCTGCGACGTGCCCGGGAGTGGTACCGGGCAGAGGACATTGACACGGGGAGGACCACGGGCACTCAGGGATCAGAGATGGGTGGGTTTACTGAGCACTTCCACCCAGCATCGGCTCTTGCTCTGCCATGGCCAGACTGCGGGCAGCGGGAGAACATTCCTGCGCAAGGGCCGGACGAGCCAGCATGTGAGGATGATCCGGTGCCAGTGGATGCTAGGGAGGATGGGGATGAGGCGGCCGATGGTGAGGGAGAACCCGGAATACATGTGCGCACCGGGTTCTATCGTAACAGGCGCGGATCATCTTATCGCATAGGGGGAATCATGCTGCTGCACTGGGCCCGTCTTTTTGCGGTGACACTGCGTTTTGGCATCTACACAAGCAACGCCGCCGAGTCCATCAACAGCGCTGTCCGCGGCATCCGAATGCTGCCACCAACATGGCTGCTAGCATCCCTTTGGGATTGGTCTCGCGACAAGTGGTACAAGAGGAAGGAGAAGGCGCGCTGCAGGGATGAGTATCTCACGGCTGCCGCAGCGAAACGACTGGACCAAAAGAAGCAGAGGTGCCAGGGGTATTGGTTCATCGGTGGGGACAACTCTGTGGGAACCATCCAGACCAGGGGGGGGGAAAACGAGTTCCAGTGGCGGAGCTTCAACGTGAACCTCGATGCCCGGACGTGCGAGTGCGGGAACTGGGAGGAGTACCAGTTCCCTTGTGCCCACGCCGTGGCAATGTGCATTCTGAAGCAGCGGAGTGTGGAGATCCTTGTGTCTGAGTACTACACCACTCGCAATCTTCGCCAGACATACAACCGGGATGTGATGGGTACCTGTGTGGACCGGCTGATTATGGAGGCTCCACTGGCAGAAGTGGGCGAGTGCGATGCACCAGCGCTGATTGAGACGAGGGTTGGGAGGCCAGAGAATCACACCCGGTTCGAGGCACCGCCGCACGCTTATCGGTGTGGGCGACGCCGACAGTATGGGCACAACCGCAAAAGGTGCAAGTACAAGTACGGTGGGTACGGTCAGGCGCAGGCTGCGGTGGGGGAGGAGGTGGAGGAGGAGGAGGAGGAGGAGGAGGAGGAGGAGGAGGAGGAGGAGGAGGAGGGGGAGGATGGAACTGGTACAGGAGAGCATGGAGGGGGGCACCAGGCTGCCCCTGAATGAATGGCGAGTAAAACAGGCTTTCCCATGCGAGTATTGGGCCTTGTTTTGTGTCCTTGGATCCCTGCCGAAGCATACTTTTCAGTGACGAGAGTACTGAATGATTTAATTCACGAAACATAATAGTTCGTTTGAGTAGTGCTGCTGTGCAATACTTATTCAACAAGACCCAAACAAATCAGGCCACGAGTTGGGCGATTCACGTGTGTAAAGTGTGCACTTGACTGCGTCTGCTTTCTCCATCACCTGTGCATAGAGCGTCATGATCGACCCTTGTACATGCATGATTCGAGGGCCGGGAAATCGCGGGGCGATGCCGCGCAGCTGTTCATGACGAATCATGTATGTTTCATAGTGCGTGAACGCATCTCGACCTGTCATGATTCGAACAGCTAACAAGCGCGGGGCCTAGAAGTCGCGCGTGAATGCCTACACTTTGAATCATGAACAAACTCGTGGGAGTGGCTCGGAAGTTGACTACCTGCACGGACGAACATGAACTCTCATGGACGTGATGCCTGCAACATGATTCGTCGTCGAGGTTGACCCTAATTTGCGCGAAGGAACATGAACCGAGAATGGCCCCTTTATTGCGTGTCATTCGATGTGCGTATTCGTTGTGACGGTTTTGTGGAAAATTAAACGCCCTCAATCTCTAATAAAATATGGCGTGCACAATGCCACCGGTATAATTAACACTCCTAACATTGACTACATGTTAACACGCAACTGTGGCGCCCAGAAAAACACCATAGCAACAAATCTGATCCCACAGCAGCCACGATACTTACAGCACGCACCCCATAACTCTGGTAAAAAAACAGCACTACGTTACATGGAGCATGAGATTTGCTACTATTGTCATTGTTCATAATTTCCTCAGGATCACCTCAGTAAGGTAGACACTGGCGTACCACTGACCAGGAGATGATGCTAGTCCAAAGCACACCACTGACCATGATGTGATGAGCCCTTGAGCTCAAGGGCTGAATGCAAAACTTTGATTAAGGCTCCCAATCGCACACCACAGACCCCGAGGCGGGGTACTATGCGTACTCGGGACAACAAGTGAAAAAATAGTGTTTTACGAAAACTCAGTTGTACAATGTTACTCTCTGTAAGCAAGTGTCTTGCGCCGGGGTTGTGGAACACGGCATTATCAATTCTGTGAGACCTTAGACACCGTTTATGGCCCCTAAACCCGTGTTCATGGCCGTTGTCACTGTTTGAGTTGTTTCCTCTGCATTTCTACAACCGAAATAAAAAGTGTTGCAGACGCCGTTATAAAAAGCCACGATTTGTCACTGGTACCCGGTCGTTATAGCTTATCGGGTCGCGCAGTCGGGGGGTGATAATTCGTGGTGGTGTGGCGTGCGGAACCACCACGCGTCATGAAAAATCGCGCATGACTATCGACGAGTTCATGATGGTCTGTGGTGTCATGATCGTAGGCCGTACTCCCATGTCACCACACATTGGGCCGGCTGGTGAGCTGGTGCGCTATCGTTTGGGTTTGTTGCCGCCAGGTTGGGGTCTTTAGTGAACTCAAAAACAAGGCTGACAGCCAGCAGTTCAACATATTGTTAATGCTACAGTCCTACAAACCCCGCAAAGAGCAACAAAGGCCATAGTGCGAAAAACAGCATGGTGTTCATGAAAATCAGCTCCAAGGAAAAGAGATTACACGCCGATATGACGCATTGGATCATCGTCACACGTTCCTCAGCTGTTGGACCCTGACACACTGAAGACGAGAACAGCAGGTTAATGTCTAAACCCTGGCTAGTGCGCACCCTGATGCATAACAACACCCCGCTTGGTCTAATCAATACCTGGCGGGTGGGATGTCGCGTTGTTGCCCACATCCCCCTCGTCGCTCTCTGGCAACGACAGCGAGGCAAACGCCACCACATCGGCCTGCACAGGGGGGTTGGTCAATGTGGCTTGCGTAGAATGGGCTGGTGGGGCGGGAGTAACCCCCGCAGGCACAGGAGTTGTTGCGACGTGCACAGCAGTAGCTCCACCGGGAGGGGTGGGCTGTGCAGGTGCAAGAGCCACGGGGGGGGGGGGTGCAGGGGCGGGGTTGGCACCACCGAGGGAAGCAAGCTCGACGCGCCACCTTTCCCACCGCCCCCAGACGCGTGCGGTAGTGAGCTGCCGCACGATGTCGGCCGTGCAGCCATCCAACAGGTCCATCTCCTCGCCGGTGAGCTGCCACACACGACCCCGGGGAGGCTTGCTCCGCCTGAGCACGGCTGCAGCTGCAGCGAACGCGCGGGCGGCTTGCTGCTGGTCTTGGAAGTGGCCAAGAATCAGCGTCCTTGATGACCCGGGCTCAGGGACAATCTTCACTTGCCAAGTTCCGTCTGGGAGGCGCCTAACACCCGCGTACTCCCCCGATCCAACCACTCCCCCGACAGAGTATGATGGCGGTGGCGGCGGGCCCATACACCCAGAGTGATCCTCCAAAGGGGCAGGCAGAGCTCCACCGCGCGCACCGCAACGAGACGAGGTCAATGCATCGCCGGTCGTACCGGGCATCAGCCCGTTGATAACGCCGTGGGCCGCTTGAATCTGATGAGAATCCCCTTGCTGCTCGAGTTGCGCAGTCGGCGCCAGAATTTGCTGGGTGGCAGGGTCGTCGGTTCTCGCGCTGGGTCCGCCCGCTCCTCCAATACGCCCCTGCTGCGGCGGTGCTGGTAAGGCTGCAACTTGCGCAGACAACGCGGTGAGCTCGTCGCGGGTGGTGGACAAGTCGTTGGTGAGACTCTCCACCAGGAGCTCGAGCTTGGCGATGTCTTTCTCACAGTACCCCACGCGGCAGGTGATGTTGTGGATGTCGCCGACAGCATCACGCAGCTTCGCGTCGATTTCGGCCAGCTCCGGAGACACTGGCTTGTTCACGCGCTTGCTGAGCGGCGGATCTTGGTGGGGCACCATAACTCCAGACCTCTCCAGGGTTGGGATCAACCGCTTGAGTGCATGTTCGACTATGTCCGCACGCATCCCCCTCCAGAAAAGGCCACCACCATAGGGCAAGGCTGGCAGCCCATCGTCCAGATTAGCGAAGCCACGGGCAACCAGCTCAGATGCGTAGATGCAAACGTAGACACCACAGTCTACTTGGTTGGCCTGCATGGGGCATTGATAGTACTGCACACGCGAACACAAACAAGGTGAGCAACATTGATGGACGTTCCATGGATGAGGTCTGTTAAAAAAAAGCTGCGCGAAAGATTTGAGTGCTTACCCCAAGCGGGACGCAAGGCATCCGATCAAGCCGCTGCTTGATTGCGGTGGCAGAGAGGCCGGGCTCCTCGGCTTGTAGCGCCAGACCGAGCAGCCTGGACACAGCAACAATGCATGCATTAGTGCATTACAAGCGGCGAAGCAACCATGCGATCATAAGCACGACGAAACTTAGGAGGCGATGCATGCCCGTGCAACTTACGTTTGGATCTCGGCGAACACCGACAGAGCCATGTTCCGATGATCACCAGTCGAGTCGAACAGGTAGGCCACCGGAAGCTCCATGTTCCCCGATTTTATAGCAGTTGTTCTTGCCCTGCCAGGCTCCTTGACAACAACAAGGCTGAAATGCCTTGGCTCACTGGCACAATACCAACGTAAATGTAAGTACACAGCATGGCGATGCCGCGGTACGCGCGTACATCGAGATTGTGCATGCATGTCTTACAGTGTAGTAACAACTACAAGGACGTAGTTGTAGTCAAGGATGGTGCCGCCCTCGAATCCAGAGAAGAGAACCTGTTGATTCGCCGCCATCAGATACGCTCCAGTGTCAAGCGCAACCCATGTCTCCCCGCTTGGTGTTTTGGAATGCCTGATGCTCAGCAAACTGCGCGGGGTGAATACACAGACACGGAGAGCCGGTGTTAGGCGCCGGCAGTATAGTGTGAGTGTGCTTACCCGCGGGAACAACGCACTCACATGTTGTGGAAGTCGATTAACGCCGTGCTGAGCTCGTATCCATCCTGAATGCGCATCGCGTCGAGAGGGCTCACGAAGGCGTTTTGGCCGAGGGCGTTGTACAACGACTTCGTTGGGAAGTGCTGACTCTTGATGGTAGGGCCGCGACAGCCTTTAGTTTGAGCTGGCGGCCCACGACCTTTGGTGAAGGCGGTGATGATGTCATAGACGGGCGGCAACACCTCCTTGTTCACTATGTTGGTTTTGAAGTTGAAGCCACCGGTGCTATGCTGCTTCTCCGGTCCTTTCCGTTGCTTCCCCTTTCTCCTGCCTTTCCCGTGCTCGTCGGTGACGAGCTTGACGTCCGAATCGTGCGATTCACCGCCGTCGGATTCCTCGTGGCCCGACTCATCCTGCCGTTTACCGAGGACCGTTTTGCTACGAAGATCCATCACACGCCCAGAACGCTAAACGCCACCGAATAGCTGGCAATTTGCAATGACTAAGGTATCGCGAGTACAAGAAACAAACCACAAAGAGCACAAAGGTTGGATGATTGGTGATAGCTATCACAAAGGGAAAGGGTACGAGAGAGGGGAGCCGTGACGGTCGTGATGTGGCATGAAAGCTCATGTTCAGAGGTTGGCGGCGAGGATAAGTTTCATGAACGCAGGATTAGGTTCATGTACGCTGTCAAATCCGCCCTCGGCTATAGGTCAGAACTCATGCTCGAGCATGACCGTCGATTGGTCGCCTGGTTGTACATTACCGTACATGATCGGTATCGAGGTACCACTCCATGTCGTTGTTACACTACCTATAACGTTGGCGCGTCCAAACGGAGCCAGTGCATGTTACTCTGGCGCGCTGAACAAATCACCAATTTTTCGACCAATAAGAACAACCACCCGTGGCGAAAGTGTGGCGGAACCCTGGAATTTGGAAATGGTGACTCTTTGTGAGTTTTACGCGAGAGCATGCGGCTGCCCGAATGACGGTGGGGAAAGGGCGGGAAAAGGGGGCTGGGGGGGCGGGGGGAAGGGAGGTCCATTCAATTTAGAGAAACGCCCACGTGGCGAGCGGTGAGCAATTTAGGTCGACTCAATTGAGACAAACACGATTTTTGCCGATGCGCGCGATTTCGCCCTGAATAACCCTATGCCATTGTATGCAAAACCGTCGATACCTCGGTTTTAGAGGTATTGACATATTGCGCTAGTATCTAGGTTCTTCTGAAAGGACAACCTGATTTCTACCACGCTTATCTTTCCGCTAAACTTCGATTTATTCGGGCGACTGTTTTGCCAGATGAGCAACACTGCTCACTTCTTTTGACAGAAAAATAAAACCCAATCGGAAAGGGATGCACACGAGGAGGCATCAACCCTAAAAACAATGCCCTTTCCCGTTTTTAGGGTTGATCCCTCCCTGAAATGAGTTCAGGTCCCTAGGGGCTATGTATTTTATCCTGACTGCCCTTGCAGTAACCGGTAGCAATATACTGGGTGCAATATATTGTTATGAAATAGACCCCGTTAACTTCCATTCTAACGGATTTTCCTGCTAAATTATCGTGCAAAATAGTTGCCCGCAGGAATCTTTGTTAGGCGCTGAACAAAGCGCGGCAAAAAACGTTTGAAACGAAATTGAAAACACATTCGATTATTGCACCCATTGCACGCTTTTTGTGCTGCGACAGCTGTTACACAGTGTTTTGAGTGGCACTAACAGACAAATTTGCGAAGCGGAACTGGGGTATCGACGGTTTTGCATACCATCGAATAGGGTTACCAGACTAATCTGCATGTCTATGATGTTGGCCCACGTGTTATCGTTCCTTTTGGTGGACCTACGCTGACGTGGCAAACATTCATTGACCCAGCCGACAAATCGTCCGACTTGGACAGCCTCAAGGCTGGTTCGGCCCGGTTCATGGGCCAAGCTGGTGGCCTGCTTGGTTAGCTGCCCAAATGCCATTCGGCCCTGGGATTTTCACTACAGTAGGCTGAAATTCTTATCCAGGCGAAATCGGTTTCGCGTGCATGCACTAATGCTGGCGGCCATGACGAAAATAGACGTAACTGCAACAGCGTTACACAGGCAAAAAGTTCTTAGTGTTTCCACGTCAACATGTGGAGCCAGAATGCGATTCGCACTTTGTTCAAAGCTCGTCACCCGAGACAGGTTCCGCGTCATTGTGCAATAGAGTCTTCGTGAAGCGACACGTGAGCACTTTCCAGCACACACAGTTGAAACCAGGATTTGCTCGAGAAAACAGAAGTTTCTGTACCACAGCGCCCTACTTCAACTGTACCCTCGTCCCTCGTTAGTGTCTCACTGAACCTAGAATAGAGTCACACCCGCCAGGTCTTTCTTGAATGTAGCTTTGATTGTTCGCCGAGTACTGCGAGAACCGTGCGCGACGAGGCCGGCAAGTGCTTATTTGCGAGAACAATTTTGAGGCGGTACTTTGAGAGCTGTCCATCCAATTCGTCAATTCCGCCATGTCCTGCCCGTTTCTCGCGGCGGCTGCAGCTTCTGGCGAGGCTAACGACGCGAGTCGCCCCGCCGGAGGCTGTCCTTTCGCGAAGCGTTTCGGTCTCCTTGGCTCATCTCCAAGCGACCCAGCGACGCAGCGAGATTTGCCTGTTGCAGCAGCGGCAGCAGCAGACGGCACAGGCGAAAAACACGAATCCGGACCACGAAATTCTGTTCCAGACGTGGTTGAAGGACGAGCGGACCGCAGCGGTGCTGAGGATGGGGGGAAGGCGGCCGGGGAAACCGGGGGGGAGAGCGGGCGGAAGGCTGCCGCGGGGCGGTGTCCGTACGGGTTCGACTCCGCAGCGGATGGGCGCATGGCGGCGGCTGTGGGGCCGATGAGTTGCGTGCTTTGCAAGGCGTTGCTGTTCGACCCCGCCCGCTGCGACCCGTGCAAACACGTGTACTGCAGGTGCGGGGTGTTGGGTTGGGGGAGAAGTGAAAGAGAGGAAGAGCGAGCGAGAGAAAGCGAGACAGGGGAGAGGTAATCGTTTTTTGCTACGAAAACCAGTCTTTTTCCTATGGCTTCCCTAGCGCGGCGATTCTCGTGGTGTTTCCACGTGTCTGATCGATTCCTTCACTTGTTGTACTCGTGCCTTGCTCGCCCTCATAGAGAACACGCCCATGCCCACCCTCGCACCCCCATTCCTCTCTTTCTCCTCTATGCGTCGACAACCCTTCTTTCTTCTCACTCCCTCCCCCCACACACTCTCTCCCTTCTACACTTCTCCCCTTCTCCTCCCCGCGCTGTCCCCCCCCCCTCCGTTCCCGCCGCCCCGTCCCCCCCGCCCCGTCCCCCCCGCTCCGTCCCCCCTGCTCCGTCTCCCCCGCTCCTTCCCCCCACGGGCAGGGGGTGCATAGCGCGGTTCACAGACTGTCCGCTGTGCGGGTGCGACGTGAAGGCTCTTCTTCCTGATGCAACGCTCACACATGCCGTGGACGCGTTCATCTCCGCGCACGTGCTGCACCGCCCTGCCCTGCTCCCCCCGTCACTGGCCGCACCACGCTCTGAGCCGCCTCCCAACGCGCTAGATGCTGCTGCTTCTGCTGCGGATTTGTCCGGCAAAGATGCTTCAGCAGCAGCAGCAGCAGCAGCAGCAGCAGCAGCAGCAGCAGCAGCAGCCACAGCAGCAGCAGAGCGGGAGGCAGAGGCAGCGAGAGTGGAGACAGAGGCACTGGATCTAGACAAGGCCAGCCCGGGCAGCTTCCTCTTCATCCACGCCATGCGGGTACGATGCCGCTGCTGCTGCCCGCTGCTGGGCGCTGCTGGGTGCAACGAACGAGGGTACAAGGGGGTGAAAGGGGCACAGGAGAAGAGGTGATGTTGGAGAGGTGGGAAGGGAGCGGGGGAAAGGTTGAAGGGATGGGGAAATTAGGGAGGGATGGAGCAATAGATGTGGGAACGCCCAGTCTTGCGGCTGATGGTGTGGTTGTAGCCTTTTTTTACATGCCGCAAAAATCGTCTGTCTACGTACCTGAGTTCAATTCAATCTCTATCCTAGTGGTCAGGCTCTAGTCTCTCTTTTATCAAACACTCCAGCGCTTGCTATTTGCATGGTATCAGTCCTCGCTCTCCCTCTCGTCCCTCTGCCGCTGAAGCCTGAACCATCCCACCTCATGACCCGCCCTCTCATCTTCCCCATACGGCACCCACCAGGCCATGCAGCACGGTAACCTGCCCAGTGCGCGAGCTCGCTTCGCCCTCTCCGCCTTCTCGCTCAAGTCGTTTCTTTCCCCAGGCAATGCTGCCTCGGTTTCTGCTACTGCTGATGCTGCTGCTGATGCTGCTCGTGGTGTCAGCAGCAGCAGCTCCGCTGGTGATGCGAGAAAAAACGAGCCTCGGGAATCAGCCAGTATCGTTGCAGACTCACCAGTGCTAAAACCAGCTGCAGCAGCAGCAGCAGCAGGCGGAGTGGAGCGGTCAGAAGCACAGCGGCGTGCAGCGGTGTCACGACTGGGGGCAGTGCTTGGCTCCCATGCCGACTGCTGGTGCGTGCCTTGCCACCCGCCTCTCCCTCTCTCCGCTCACACACCATTTCTCATCTCCAACTCGTCTTCCTTTTCCCCATTCTAGTCCCTCCCTTGCCTTTTTTTATTGCTGCTAGGAACTGTTTCTTGCTCTGATCATCGTATTCCCCTCCTGCCTTCCCTCTGCCCGGCCAAACGGCCATGCCCCGCCAGTCTGCTCATGTCTGACGTGGCATCGGCGGCCAGCAGCTACCAGGAGGCTGTCGATGTGCTCTCTGCTGCGCTGCCTGCGCTGGGCAAAGGCGAGACTGAGGGCGAGGGCGAGCGAGCAGTGGAGGAGGGGCAGCAGCAGGGCCTGGAGATGCATGGTGGTGGGGACTCTGACAGTGGTGCTGTTGATGACGAGGTGGGTGCTTGGACAGTGCTGGTGCGTTTACAATGAGAAAACTTATATTCACAAATCAGGCTTGATTGTTCTGGAGTTGCCATTGAGAAGTGGTTTGTCTTTTACTCAACCAGTAGTTTTGCTATCCCTCCACTGCCGCCCTGCCCTTGTGCTGGCATGCTCCTCATCATGCCACCTCTGGCATCAAAATGTGTTTCTGTCGTATCTTAATAACATCCTACCTTTCGATCATGCCACCGCAAGCAACCTCCACTGTCCACTCCGCCCCACCTCGTCTATGCCAGCTGCACCATGCGCTCTGTGTGACCCTCAACAAGTTGGGAGACCTGCACTACCGCTCCGACCACCTGCCTGAAGCTCTTGCTCTCTACCAGAGGGCTCTTGCGCGCAGGCAGCATGCACTGGCACGCACTGAGGCATGCGCCCAGGCATGCGAGGGGGAGGGTGCAGTGAGGGAGACGGCCAGCAAGGTTCGTTGTGGCTTTGGCGTTGATTGCCTTGCGTTGGTTCTTGGTTGCAAGGTTGCTTTGAGGGCCGTGTCTTGATTGCTGTTGTGCCCGGTGTTTATGGCTGGTATGCCTTAACTATTTCAGACCCATAAGCAGCTCGCATGACATCTCATCTTTTACTGCCGTCTCAGCAATTCTTCACCCCCTCCCCTTTACACTGCCACTCTTCCCTCCCCTCTTTTCTCATCTCCCTGTCATCTTCCGAACAAACTTTTTCCCCTTCCCTCCCTCCCTCCCGTCCTGTCTCCCACCCCCCCTCCTTCCCACCCTCCCTCTCTCCCTCTCTCCTCCTATCACACACCCCCTGCAGGCATTAGACGTGGCAGTGTCAACAGCCAAGGTGGCGGACGTGCAGCAGGCGCTGGGGGAGGAGGAGAGTGCGAGGGAGGGCTTCTCACGCGCACTGCGCCTCGTGCAGGCCGCCAAAGAGACCCTCAGTGCCGCTGCTGCCGGACAGGGGGACTGCTTGGCCCTGCTGGATAAGGTCAGGAATGGCGAGGCGAGAGGTATGGGGTGTGGGTTGTGGCTGGATTGTGTTTAAGGGTTGTTGTTGGGGTGTGGGGTGTGGGGTGTGGGGTGTATGTATGCATGGAATGGGGAGTGCTGGGATGAGTGGGGTTATGGCACAGCTAGCCACATTCTGGTGTTTCTCTTTGTGGATTCCTTGGTTGCAGGTGGAGGCCACACAGGCCTTCCTGCAACAGCAGCTGGTGGCAGCATCAGGAGCAATAGGAGCAGCAGCAGCAGGGACTGCAGAAGGAGAGGCAGATGCTAAGAAATGACTTGAGAAGAACGCCTGACATGCTGCCTGTCACTGAACCAAGTGCTTTTGCCTAGACCTTAGAACATTTTCACCCACCGTTCCAGCAGCAAGCCGCCAGCAGCTTGTTGATAGACATCTGTTATCAGGATGAAATCGGAACAAAGGGTCGGTCTTCTTAACTGTTGAATTAGCATGCCATGAGCAGCACTTAAACACACTGACCACCTAAACTATTGTGGCACATATGTATACTTTAAACCTTAGTCTGTACGCTAAATGAGATGGCTCATCTTCCTAGCCTACCTGATCTCGGCCCATCAACTGCTAGGAGGAGAGGTGCCTATCAAGTGAACGCAGTCAATCCTCTCCGCCAGTTGCAGAACACCCCTGCACGCCTCCTGTTCCCACAACTTCCCTCCCACGGCCTCATCCCGTGCATACACCGCCAAGCCCCACGTGAAGCTCTTGGCTCGGGCAGGCGAGAAGTTCTCCCCCACCGACACACAGCCCGCTGCTGCACCACCAACAGCCTTGAGCTGGGCCACTGCTGCTGCTATAGCGTCAGGTGATGCGGACTGCTGCCATTGGATCATGGCGGTGTGGACAGAGCCATGTGGGGGCGGAGCGGAGGAGGCCGAGGCATCCGAGACGTCGGTTTCCCAATCGACGGCTGCGATGTCACTGATGATGGGCTTGACGTTCTCTGTCACCACGGCCACGTGCTGTGGCGACACCGCGTATTGTTCCAGCGCGTCGCGCGACTCGTACCGCCCGAACAGCGCGTGCGTCCACGGGATAGCGGAGGGCGCGGCGGCGGAAGACGCGCCGGCGGGCGCGGCGGGGACGGCGGGAAGAGCGGGTCCCGCGGAGAGGTAGAGCACGCCTGGGAGGGTACGCAGCGCGTTGAGGTTGGTGAGGAAGGTAGCGACGCGATCAGCGGGGGTGTCTGGCTTGACCTGAGGCGCGACGGAGAGATGTGGGAAATGTGTGGGAGTACGGGACGAAACGGGTATGAAAGGTTATGGGAGGTGGGGGGGAGGGTGGTGTTAACAGAAACGGGTAATCCGGTAACGTCGAGAGTTTGGAATGGCATGCGCTTAGGATTTTCCTGGTTTCGCGAAGCACTCGGAGCTGTGAGCAGCACTTTGACGCTTGCGTTCTCACCTGGAAGAAGACGAGATGCTCCACTACGGGCCGTGCAGCCGCCATGGGTCGAGATTGAAATCAAGCAATTCTCGATGCAGTGCGGCAGCTGCGGAAGCACGCGACGTGGGCCGTGCAGGTCCGCAGGTGCACGTACCGCAAGTTGCGGTGACGATGGGTTCGGAAAGATGGCTGCTTTCCAGGCTTCAACGGTCCCACCCTTCTGATATGCCTGTAGCTGTGAATCTGGCTTTCACCTGAATCTGGGTAGCGCGAAAGAAGACGGTTACCTTGTATAGATGCTACCACTCGCGCCTGGTTTGGGAGGCAGCACGGTCGGAATCACGAATTCCACTGTGGTGAGCATTCTCGCAAATTTCGTCCATCGCCATCACGGCACATTCTGCCCAGACATTTCAGTGGGATGGCATCGTACGAACTCTCCTTGAATTCGTCACATTCCACGTGGCCCGACCCAAAACTGCTGCCATTCGTCGAACCTCGTTCGGTTTGGTTTGCCTGACACAGGCTGACACGAGGGTGGAGTGTGTGTTTTCAGGCCAACTTCAAACTCTAAAACGGTTGAGAGGGATAAAGTGCGATTCAAGAAACAAGCAGTGCGGTCCAGAACTTGGTGATGGTTGGAACAAGAGCGATTCACACGAGGACGGGCGTCGTCTCTGTCACTCCCTGCTGTGTCACTCGCCACACCACCATCACTCGGCAAAAGCAAACCCCCCTTCACCCACCTACCCACCACTGCGTTCCATTCTCACGTGTTCGCACGCGTTTAGTTGCTGCGAGTGACTCTGGCCCTTCCTAGGGATAGGCTCAGGTCGGATCTTCTCGCGACACGCCTGTGCGCGTCTTCCGCGTCGTCCTGCCCATCCGCCTACTCCCAGCTCGGTTCGCGTTTTTTTGGATGCAACCCCTCCGAGAACTCGGTCGATAACATTTGCGCCGCGGAGGCGCGTGATCCGCGTTAGCGTGGATGGGGAACTGGCTATCGCGGGACAGGGGGAAGCCAGTCGAGCGGAGTCCAGCTGAGCGGAAGTCAAACGAGGGGGACACAAGCGAGCGGAAGCCGGTCGAGCGGAAGCCGGTCGAGCGGAAGCCGGTCGAGCGGAAGCCGATCGAGTGGAAGCCGTTTGAACGGAAGCCATTCGAGTGGGAATTGATTGATAAGCATCCGGTCGGGGGAAGCTCTCGCGGGGATTGGGACAAGGCGTTTGCGCGGAGCCTTCGATCTGCGATCGTTGCGGAGAGCGCGGAGCGGCGCGGGGCGGAGGGGGGACTGGGAGAGGTTGGCCCTGCCCGGATGGCGGAAGCACTCCGCGGTGAGGAAGGGGAAAGGCTAGCGCGCGTGGAGCAGGTGACGGGTATAAGCGGAGGGGAAGGATCGGGGGGCAAGCGCGGGGATGCAGGGGGAGTAATTGACGTGAAAGGCATGTTAGCGGAGGGGGGTGCGGGCGAGGTGAAGGGGGAAGCGGAGGAAACGAGTGGAGTGGCGGAAGCGATGGAGGAGGATGCGGGAGGGGAAGCGGAACGGCCAGCGGGGGGAAGCGCGGGAGCGGAAGAATTGAGGGAGGAGATGATGGTAGAGGCGGGGGTGGAGGGAGCGGGCGGAGCGGAGGAAGCAGGGTGCCCAGAGAAAGCAGGGGGAGCAGAGGGAGCGGAGGGAGCAGGGGCAGACGAGGAGCGGAGTAGAGCGAAGGGCGAGGGGGCTTCTGAGTGTGCGGCGCGGGAGGAGGGGGGCATGGTGGAAGGGGGAGAGGGAGACGAGCAGAACGCGGAGGAAGAACTGCGGGGCGGGCTGCAGGAGGCGCAGCAGGAGCAGCGGCAAGAGGAGCAGCAAGAGGAGCAGCAAGAGGAGCAGCAAGAGGGACAGCAAGAGGGACAGCGAGAGGGAGAGCGAGAGGGACGGCAAGAGGATGCGGGCGCTGCTGGGCTGGTGAATGACGGGTGTGAGGAGGTGATGAGAGACGAGGGAGGCGAGGGGTATGAGGAGAGGACGGCAGGGGTGCGGAATAAGGGTGAAGGGGAGAGGCATGTGGGAGAGAGCGGTGTGGACGAGAGTGGTGTGCGAGAGACCATGCTACTAGGAGAACCAGTGGAGGGAGACATAGCAGGAAGGGAGGCGACGGGAGGAAGCAACAAGGAAGGGGAAGAGGGCCATGATGACGAGAAGGGCGGAGTGGTGGGGAGTGAGGGAGAAAGGGATATGGGGACGGACGGCGAGAAGGAGTTGTCGGTAGCTAAGGTAGAGCATGAGGGAGGTGCTAAGGGGAGGGACGAGAGAGGGGAGGAGCGAGAGGAGGAGGGAAGGGATGGCACAGGGGAGAAGGGAGGGGAGGAGGGAAGGAAGGAGGGGGTAGAGGAGGGAAGGAAAGAGGGAGGGGAGGAGGGAGGGGAGGAGGGAGGGGAGGAGAGACGGGAAGAGGGAGGGGACGAGGACGGCGGGAAAGGAGAAGTGGAGAAGGCAGAAGCGAAGGGAGAGGAGAGGAGGAAGAAGCTGTTGATACTGGATGTGAACGGGCTGCTGGTGGACACGTGCTATGTGCGCGATGGCATTCCACCAGGCCAGCGCCCGCCAGACGGCCGCGCCAACAACTTCCATGGTGCGCGCCGTGCGTGCTCGCAAGGGCCAAGGGCCCCTCAGAGCAGCATCGGCTGCTCGTGCTTGGTGCTCCCTCTGTCGTCATCTCACACCGCACCCTGCCCTCTGCACCCTGCCCTCTGCACCCTGCACCATGCATGCACTCCCAGTGGAAAATTGCTTCATGCTCAGGTTGCGCTCTTAACCAGCCCACCCACTTTCCACCATTGCGATTGAAGCCTTGATGATCTCTGTGCTGGTCTTCTTGCAATACCTGGCCTTCTCCATCCGCCCTCACCTCCCCTTCCCCTCCCAGTTCACCACCTCTCTCTTTCCCCTTCCCTCCTCCCTTCCCCCTCTCTCGCCCACCTCTCGCCCGTCCCCGCATTCCCCTCCCCGCATCCTCCCCCCGTTGCAGTGTACCGGCGGCCGTTCTGTGAGGAGTTTGCGCGCTTCTGCCTGGACAACTTCGTGGTCGCCGTGTGGTCCTCCTCCCGCATGTGGGTTACAGGGGGAGGGGGGGGGGACGGGGGCAGGGGGGGTGCGGGGCAGGGGGCATAGGGGAGGGAGCAGGGAACGGGTGGCAGGGGCCGTTCTGCGAGGAGTTTGTGCGCTTCTGCCTGGACAACTTTGTGGTCGCCGTGTGGTCGTCATCCCGCATGTGGGCATGGGGGCACAGGGCGGGGGGACCAGGGGCAGGGGGCAGGGGACGGGTGGCATGTGGCATGGGGACAGGGAACGGATGGCATGGGGCAGGGGGCATGGGGGCAGGAAGCGTGGCTCATGAGGCATGGCTCATGAGGCATGACGCATGGGGCACCGTCGAGCTTGTTTTGAAATTGAGAAAGTGCGGCAGGATCCTATGAAAATATATAATTGGTGGCCTCCCATGTGTTTGCCCGCCCGTCCTTGCACTTCCGTTGTGTGGCGTCACGTCACCATATGTTTGCATGGATGAATGCATGGCTTTGCTGCCTAGTTTCCAGTCGACTCATGATTCCACTGCATGGTTTCGCTGCCTAATATATCTATTCCACCTGCTACCTCCCTGCTCTGCGGTCATGCGCCGCCCCTTCCCCAACCCTCTGTGCTGTGCTCGTGAATCAACCAGGTACAACGTGTGTGCGCTGCTGGAGTTTGTCTTCCCACAGCAGCACCAGAACGAGATCGCCTTCATCTGGGTATGCACTGTGCACTCTGCACTCTGCACTCTGCACTTTGCACTGTGCACTGTGCAAGCCCCGATGCCCCATGCGCACACGCATCACGTCTGCTCAGCTCACAGTCAATCACATCACATGTGCCCAGGATGCCCTGTGACCGGGGTTCCATCCATGTTCTCATGTTGTGACTCATGACTCTCTTGAAGCCATGCCAGGGTGCTGCTTATCACCATGATGACTCACTCGCCTGTACCTTGCACCACACCACCCGACCCCACCCCACCAGGACCAAGCGCGGTGCACGAACACAGGGCTGAAGCACCCAGCGAACCGCCACAAGCCCATCTTCCTAAAGGAGCTGAGCCATGTGTGGGGCAACGTGCACCAAGACATGCCCTGGCCGCCCAGCACGTACGGCCCCTCCAACACGCTGCTGCTCGATGACTCGCCCTACAAGGCCGTGCTTAACCCGGTCAGTAGTGGTGGAGCGCGGTGAAGAGGAGTGGTTGGACGTGTTGATTCCGCCTGTACCTGCTGCGTTTTCTCTAGTGTTGGCTGGCCTTGCAGCGCGTTCCTCCTCTGCTGCCTCCCCTTCATTGCCTTCTTTTGTTTCTGCGGCTACTGCTGCTCTTTTTGAGGCGCCTCAAGAATTGTTTCTGGGGCGCCTGCTGCTCTTTGTTCTAATGCGTCCACGGTGTAGGAACTGTCACCCTGGTCCTATGTAGGAACTGCCAGTAATGCTTTCCTGTTGCTTTGCTGCTCTGTTGTTGCTGCTGCTTTGTTGCTTCGTTGCAGGAGCACACAGCCATCTTTCCGCAGACCTATCATCTCACTGACACTCTCGACAATGCACTCGGTACCTACCTCTTCCTTCCCTTTTTCTATCCTCGCTCTTGCTCTTCCCATCTGCCAAGCAACATCCACACCTCTTCCTCCTGCTTCATTCCATCATGCCACATACCATCTTTCCCTCCTTTCTCTCCGTTCCCTTCCTTCCCTTTCATACTGCTCTTTTCCCTTGCCGTTCAACGCCCCTCCTCCACCCCGTCTTCCCCATTCCCCCCTTCCCCAGCACCCTCGGGATCTCTCCGAGCATACCTGTCACAGCTGGCAGCAGCAGCGGACGTCCCCACGTTCGTGTGCAGCAACCCCTTGGGCCTGCCTGCCGTCAGAGTCGCTCACTTGCACGACCTGCTGCTTCTTCTCCGCCCGCCGTCCCCTCCCGCACATGCCTCTGCTGCTCCTGCTAGAGGCGCTTCACATCGTGCTTCTGCCCCCTCCCATGCTGCTGCTGCTGCTGCTGCTGTGGGTGCTTCTGGAAAAGGGGGCGGTGGGTTTGGGGGGGATGCAGCTAGGCAGAAGAGGAAAAAGAAGCAGAAGAAGAAGCAGAAGAAAAAGAAACAGAAGAAGCAGAAGGAGGCGTTGGCGCAGCAGCAGGGGGGTGAGAAGGAAGGAGGGGAGGATGAGAGCATGCATGGTTCAAGTGCACTGGGAGGGAGTGCTTCCTTGAATCAGCATGTTGGTGGTGGTGAGGGAGGAGTGGTTGAGGAAACAGCTAGGCGGAAAGTAGAAGTGTCAGAAGGAGAAGAAGAAGATGAAGGAGAGGAGGACGACGAGGAAGAAGAGGAGGATGAGGAGGGGGATGAGGAGGATGGGGAGGAGGAGGAAGAGGAAACTGGTGATGGCGCCGAGGGTGTTGAGAATGCTGCTGGGGCTGGAGCTGCGTCTGTGCCTGTCACTAATGGAGCCCCCACCCCTTCTGCTACTGAGTGGGTCCCAGCGGTACCTGTTACCCACCACAGTCGCTGGGACCAGAAGCAAGGCTCTTTCGCTGCTGCCTCTGCTAATGCTTCTGCTGCTGGTGGTTGCAGTGACTTTGCTGGTCGTGGTGACCTCACCACAGGGCCTATCCGTGGGACTGCGGGTATGGCTGCTACGGCGAACCAGCAGCAGCAGCAGCATTTGCAACACCAGCAGCAGTGGCAGCAGCAATGCAGCGGTGAGTGGAGAGGGAGAGGCAGTGGGTGGGGTGTTCAGCCTGTGAGTGGTTTCGTGGATAGCAAACAAGGTAGGAGCGTTCAGGCTGCTTCGAGGAATGGTGAAACAATTACCCCGTGGAATGCTTGGCAACCGCAGCAACAACAACAGCAGCAGCAGCAGCAGCAGCAGCAGCAGCAGCAGCAGCAGCAGCAGCAGCAGCAGCAGCAGCAATACCCTAATCAGCAGACACAGCAGCAGCAGTATCCCAATCAGCAGCAGTATCTTAATCAGCAGCAGAACCTTCCTCCACCATATGCTACCGCTCCCAACACCTCACCCCCGCCATTCCTCCCTCATGCACCCATGCCTCAACCCCCAAACCAACCACAGCAGGTCCCATCACAGCAACCCCTAGGCCCGCCCCACCCATTCCACCCCCACCCGCTCTCCCTTCCCCACACCCCCACCTTCCCATTCACCCCACCTCACCCTGGGGCCCCACTCATGGCCTTTCCTCCTGGTCAGGCCTACGGGTATGGGCATGGGCAGGGAGGGTATGCGGGAGGGGCAGCAGGGGTAGCAGGAGTTGGTGGGGCCTTGCCTGTTCCCCTGGGATCTGTTACACAGGTGGCAAGTGGTTGGCAGGAGCAGGGTGGATATGGGGCCTTGGGGGTTTGGCAGGGACAGGGGCAGGGACAGGGACAGGGACAGGGACAGGGACAGGGAGGGGGGGGTTGGCAGGGGCAGGAGGCTGGGAGGGGGGGTGGATGGTATGGAGGTGGGCGGAGGGAGGGAGGAGGGCGGGGTGAGAGTCAGGATTACCGGCAGCAGAGGCAGCCGCAGCACCAGAACAGCAGGTGGGACAGGGACAGGGTCAGGGACTGGAGGGGCAATCGGGGTTGAATGTGCAGTGTTACTTTCCCGTACTTATCCCGTTCTTGGGGCTCACTGATACTTGTACCGGTACCGTACCTTACTACGGTACAGCCACACTCTTGTTTGCCAGGGGTAGTAGACAGTATGAAGTTTCATTACCGTACATTTTTTTCCCCACTGCAAGGTGTTTGGAAGGAAAACCCTGTTGAACATTTACTGCCAGGTTAGGCAAATATCAAACCTCAATAGGCAAATATCAAACCTCAATATGCAAACACAATCAAAACTCCTAGTACAGTAGCACCTGTTGTATAAATAAAGCCTAACATTGTGCCAATCAATCAATCCACAACCTGAACGAGCTCAAAGAGCTTTCCCTTGATAGCATCCTCGAGCACTATCATGGGAGTAAGCTCCTTGCCCTCCAACACAGCCAGCAGCATACCCTTGCTGAACCCCGACACCAGCGCCACCCCATCCTCACTCGCAGCCACAGGCGTGCTGCTCGCAGACGCATCCCCCCTCAGGTTCCAGTACACTATCTGCGGCACAGGGTAACCCGCCGCAGTGTATTTGCGCACAATCGCCTCGTGGTCCGTCTCCCAGTCGCCTTCACCAGCCCTGCCTGCTTCGTCAAACTGCATGTCAGAAAACACATACAGGCGCTGCACCATGTCGGCCGGGTCTAGCTGGAACTGCTGCGCGCGGGACAGCAGCAGGTCAAACACCGCCTGGAAGTTGGTGTTGTAGCCCCAGTCCATGTGCTGCGTGCGTCTCACGCGCTCCACCAGCGTCTCTCCCTGCACGCGGTGGATTGTGGGCTGCGCGGAGAAGGAAATGAGGTGGTTCTTCCACGGCTCGCTGCTCACCTCGCTCACGAGCAGCGACAGTGCAATGGCCACCTCCATGGGTATACCTGCCATGCTCCCCGACACATCGCACACCGCCATGCTGTTCCCGAACGACCCCTTGCTGCGCACATCAGCCACCATGGCCTTCCACTGGAGCTCACCCACTGTATCGTCACTATCCCCCACTGATTCCATGGCCGTTTTTACCACTTCATGCGGCAGCAGCGCTCCCGAAGCGATCTTTGCCTCCCCGCCCTTCACATCCTCGAGGTACTCTTTGAACCTCGCCTCGTCATGGGAGAGAAAGAGCTTGCGGCTCTTTTTCATGCACACGGATGGCACGCGCCCGTACGCCACGTGCTCCCACCGCCCGCTGCTCATGTGCACCTCGGGCACCTCCAGCGCTCTCCGCAGCGGCGCCAGCACCTCCCTCTGCAGCCGCTCCTTTGCTGCGCGCACGTACCCCCCCGCGCCCGCTGCTGCTCCACCGTCCACATCCGTCTCGGCATCAGCAGCATCGGATTTAGCGGCAGCAGCAGCAGCAGGAGCGGCAGAGGAAGGAGTGGAAGAGGAGGAGGATTGGGGGAAGAGTTGGAGGGCGATGGAGGAGGTGAGGAGAGTGCAGTGGTCGAACGACTTGCCAGGGGAGGGGGCCCACTTGGCAGCCAGAGACAGCTTCGGCGCCGGCATCCCCATCCACTTGCGCTTCTTCTTGCCACCGCTCTCGCCATCCCCTCCCTTCTCCTCTTTCTCTTCCTTCAGCCCCTCCCCCTCTACCTCCATAGCCTTCTCCCCTGCCTCTGCCTTCTCGTTTTCCTTCTTCAACTTCCCCTCCTCCGACTTCGCCCCTCCCCCCTCTGCGGTCTTCCGCGCGCGCTTCTCTTCAAATGCGCGCATCGTCTCCAGGTCCCCCTTCAGCGCAGCCGCGAAGACGGCCCCCACCGCGTTGTGCAGGGCGCGCAGCCGCTCACTCGACTCGTACGCGTGAGCCACCGCCGCCGCCCTCCGCGCGTGCGCTTCCTTGCGCACAACCGCCGCGCGCTCGCTCTCCTCCGCCATCTGCCGCCTGTTCTCCGCCACCCGCTCCTCACGACTCTTGCCTCCCTTGCCGCCCCTGCTCCCGTTCCTATCGCGCTTCCCCATCATCTTCTTTCCATGATTCGTGCCATTCCAAGGCACCGTACCGTCCTCCATGGCGTCTACGCCTTCCTCCGCCAGAGCGAGCCGCACGATCTCCAGAAGATCCTTGAAGCACCCGAATTCCGGAACCAGCCACAGATTCTGCACGAGGGTCCGCGGGTGGTTTTGGTAAAGCCACGTGACGCAGTGGAAGAAGCTGGAGCGGTCGCTTTTACCCGTGCCGCGCACCGCGCGCAGCTGCATCACGAGCCGCAGCGCCGTGGCTGGGTCGTCCGCCCATGCGGCCTCGAGCCGCCGGTGCGCATCGTCACGCTCGGTCTGCGGCAGCACGTGGAAGAGGAAATCCACGCACGCGCTCCCCGATGACACGTATGTATCCGCGAGGTTCTCCGTGAGGCCCCGCTCCGGCTCGCTTGCAACGGGCTCCGTTTTCATGTCGTCGGTGGCATTGCTGTCTGCGATCTTGGAACGCGTCGCGTGCTCAGATGGCGGAGTTTGAACCTCTGGCAGTTTCTTGGAAGGGTCATCCTCGTTGACTGGACGACGCGCACGCAACTCCTGAAGAAAAGGCAGGGCCGACGCAGGGCACTGTAGCACGTGGCTCGTGTCTACTGGAAGTGGGCCTGGGAGAAAGGTGGCAGCCTCGGCGCCCATGGCCGATATCCGAGGGACTGAAAAATGAAGAGATTTTTGCTCTAGCTTCTAAGTGACGATCGGGAAGAAAACAGCCTCGGAGCGATCTAGAAGGCTCCCTGTTTCGAAAATGTGCATTCCCTAGATTCAGAATGCCGTATTATTTACTCTCGGGAATCGGGATGCTGCGATGGTCGAATTGAAAGGGGATGTGTGTTTGAGTGCTCAGGAAGGCTTGGTCACTGAATTGGGATTGGTCTACACGATGATTGACCAGCCGAACCAAATGCTACCAGGTTTGGACGAATTATTGACAGCACAGAGATTCCGTGAGGCGAGGTTGCTTGAAGATAAGGTTTGGTTCGGTCTGTACGCGTTACACCCTCTGAACCCTGAACAGAGACGTGGCGGACACGCTTTGCTGCCCCTCCCTGTTCGCACGATTTTTTCCTTAGGGGGGCATAGTGAGTCAGCCTCGTACACATGATGCCCGACCAGTGCACGCGAAATTGCCATGCACCGGATAGAAACGCTGCACCCGAGCTGGAAATCCCTGCTTGCTGCTCCCAGTACAAGCACATGGGTGGCTGGCAACAGTACACGCAACTCGGCCATCAATGCACGTTCATTCACGAACAAGCCACGCCAACCCATATTTCCTTTGTTTCTAGGCCAGGAGTCAGGGAAGCGAAATGAATGGACGAAACGACTAGGGTTTCGTGAACGCATTCGCCCATCTGGGCCGCCACCTGAGCAAGGATCATCGTGCGTGTAACAGGCAGTTGGTCAGATTAACCCTGCCACGTGTATATCGGGACCTGCAAGGTACAAGCGCATTACCAGCCAGGCGTTGTTCGCCCGACCCACGTCAGACATTCGAGGGTGTGGTTACCAAACCAGTTGCTAGAAAATGCAAGCCATGTGCATGGAACGAACACCAACCACACAAATGTGACATCCAACAAAGAACAGGCCCCAGCCTTGCCCAGCACGCCCGACCTGTGATGATAAAATGTGTGCAACTAATTCACTAAGTCACCACTGTCTCTCACACCCCGTAGACAACCCCCGTAGACAACCCCCGCCTGCGTCATGTCGACCTGGCGAGGTGGTGTTACTCGCAGTACGGATTGCGCCCAGATCGTTCCACTGTCGGCCGCATCTTGAAGAGCGCCGAGCTATGGGATGTCACGGCAGGTGGCGACAACCAAATGCGCCGTCGAGGTGCCGCATGGCCTGAGCTGGAGCAGGCCATGGCGCGGTGGATCGCAAACGCAGGGCCCGCTGGCGTGCCTCTAACGCTGCAGACCATCCGTGACCATGTCGAGACGATGGCACGGAACATGGGCATTCCGCCCACATTCCGATGCTCCATAGGTTGGGTGCGCCGTGCTTTGAGGCGCCAAGAAGTGAGGTGCCGGGCAGCACAAGGCGAGGCAGCTAGTGCGGACATGGCTGCCGTGCGCCACGCACGTGAGAAGCTGCCGCAACTCCTCACGCATCTCGGTGTCACCCCGCGGGACACGTTCAACATCGATGAAACGGCGCTCTGGCTGTCAGTCCTCCCTCGGTGCACTTACAGCAACGGTCGCATTCCTGGCCGCAAAATTTCGAAGGAGCGGCTCACCGTGGCATTCCTCGTCAATGCTGACGGGAGCCACGTCTTCCGACCGGTCGTTATCAGTAAGGCTAAGCGGCCGCACGACTTCCGCCCGGATTATGACCCGGAGTCCCTTTGCTACTGGCGGCACAACGCCAAAGGCTGGATGACCTCGCCGGTAAGGTCGTCGTGGTTCACGTTTAAACGCGTCCTTGATGCTTCGCACGTATTACGCGTAATAGCACACCTAACTGTAATGTGTTAATGATTTCAAAATTCCCATGTACATTCCGCCTTCCCTCCCATTCCCCTTCATGCAGTTATTCACGCATTTCGTATCGCAGCTCAATGCTGCGATGTACGCCGAAGGTCGCAAGATTTTGGTGCTGCTCGACAACGCGAGCAGCCACATGCTCCGCTCACAGCTCGCATGGAGCGAGATCGTCTGTGGGATGCGGACGACCTGCATGAGCAACGTGCGGCTCGTTTTCTTGCCGCCGAATACCACCGCATTCACACAGCCGCTCGATCAGGGCATCATAGCCACCGTAAAAGCCCGCTACCGACAGCATTGGCTGCGGGCCTTCTCGGCTTTGTGGAACGGCGAGGGCGCGACTACCGCCGTCGCCCGTTTCCGCCCCAACTTGCGCGATGTCCTCGCGTGGCTGTCGGACGCGTGGATGTCTGTCGGCGAGCGCACCATTCAACGGTTCTGGTGGCGCACGGGGTGTCTGCCGCTGTCATGGTCCCTGGAGCTGTCGCATGTACACGACGATGAGCCCACCCGTGCCGTCTACCCCGACATCGAGCTCGATGACGACATCGACGATGTCGGGACTCTCATCAGCGGGCTCGCACTCGGGAATGCGGCGATGACGGCCGCAGAGTACGTCGCCATCGACGACGGTGAGCCGACGAGCGCCGAGGGCGCTGCGGGACAGTGTGCGAATGAGCCAGAGTCGGGCGTAAACGCCGAGCTCTGGCAGGCGCCGACTACCATTCCCGCCGTCTACGACGACGCCGACCCCGTGTGCCGCGAAGCGCGGCGCACTGCCCGGGCGGCATGCGAGATGCTTATAGGATATGCACGGGCCACCCGCATCACGCCGCGCGATCTGTGCCATCTATTCGATATACGCAACCCCATTATAATCGCGCGGATGGAGCGGGCGAGCCCGACGTTCAACCTCAACGTGGCGCCTCAGCCCGTACCCTCCCCGGCCGCAACTCCCACGCCCGAGACCCCTCGTCCGCGCGGCCGTGTGCTGCCCGACTGGATGACCCGCCCGTCTCGCCGTCAGGAGCTGCTTGACGCCGGTGTGGGCGCCGTGATGGACGGGTATGTGGACGCGGCTGAGTGGATGCGTTTGTGAGGGTGGGGGTGGAGCAGACTTCGCAAGGTGTCGAATGCATTTTGATGAGAGCCCAAGTGTTCACTCTTTGTGCACATTTGTGGGTGTTTCGTTTTGTGTGTTGAATGGAGATGAGCTCCCAGGTGGAGGATGTTGATTGGAAGGTGTTTATGTTTTACCTGTTTTGTACTACGAAGAACAATTGTTGTGCATGCTTCTTTCGGTACTGTAGCGTTCGTTTAGTAACCCTAAACACACAACATGGACAAGTGCTGCAACCCCTTACTGTTGCTAATCAGACAAACAGGTTGGTTACCATGATCAGTTTTGAAGCACGCTGGACGCCTGACAAAATTCACGAATGCCCGCGAAATGCAGGTTTAGCTTACAGTCCTAGTTTACAAAGCAACTGGGAAGGGCTCTAACGAGCATCAGGTGTACATCACGCTCACGGCCTCGAGTCTAGTTCAGATCATCAGGTGGCGCCTTCCTATCTTAGCGCTCCTCGTTGCAGATCATACGTTCCGCAATCCCTCGTCAGGTTTGGTGTCGAGTTGTAGCAAAGCTCCAGCATGTCCAGGTCAGACGTGCGACGCTCGATCTGTCTGGCCCAACACTCAGTATTCTCGAAAGCCAATCAGCTCCGTTACATAAGGATTTCGCCTATTTCGTCCTTGCAACGAAATACTTCGTTAAAACCACATCCCTAAATCTTCAACAGCCCATCCTTACACCACCCTGACTCCATCCAGCGAGGTTCTTCCCGAGAGGCAGAGAGAGCAGGAAGCCCATCCAACCCCAACACCATCGCACCGCACGTCCTTCCAATGCCTGGACTTGCTCACTTTCCATTGGCTAGGATCTACCGCGAAACCGACTCGAGTCGCCGTGTTTCGGTTCGAATTGAGGGTTTGCCGTTCCCGCCTGTCGACAACGTTCGCTCGATCGGTCTGATCCCTAGATCCGTTTTGTAGGAAAACGATCCGACGATTCTACCTCATCTGGTCGCTTTTTGTGCTGCCAACGGCCATCTCACCAGAAACCAAGCCCCAAAATACGAAACCTATCGGAGCCGCGTGGCCTAAAACAAGGAGGACCCTCCTTTTTGTCTTCGTTCAGTAACCGTCCAGTGAACCGCGAGGGTTGAGCCCCACACCCCCAGTTCCCCTTGCTCACTTGGGGTTGGCTCTGGAGTTCCCATCACGCCAGGCATTTTCGACCAACGACATTCCAACCAGAAAATTTTCCGAGCGACATTTCGACCTGAGGTTTCTTGGAGAGACATTTCGACGAGGCAGTTTAGGCATTCGCACATTCAACTGAACATTATGCTCCATCCTCTCCAACTCAGAGCTCGCCTCGCCACTTGGACAGGGCAACTGTCCCAGCTCCTTCACACACGCGACAAGCGATCAGCCTTACACGCATCAGAAGGATCAGTTCTTGGGATTGCTGCTGGTTTCGTGCAGCTGCAATGTGTTCCGAGCAGCACTGGTAATTCTTTTATTTTATTCTACCTGCATTTAGCTTACGTTCCGACCTATTTCTCGTCGTTTTTTAGCAAGTTTTTTACATGCGATTTGTTCTCTTACAGGCAATGGAACATCGTCAGTCCGTTATGAATGCCTGCAGTTGCTGACCAACTTCCAACCTCAATGCAGCATCTTCGCCGAAACAACGAAACTCCGCAGTACCACGACGCACTCCCCCGCAAACGGTAATGCGTTTTATCCTTTGGCTACCATTTGCTGGAATTTTCAATCAAGTTTCTGACGGTACGTTCTTTCATTTCGCTTACAGGCAGTTGAGCATCCGAAAGCATGTCAACGTCCGCCATCCAATGTCGACTTCCGCCACAGCTGAGCGATTTGCGACGCGTGCTACATTCGCAACGCAACCACCCACTGCGAGCACGCAACCCCCAAGGTAAATATTGAAACTCATGATTGCTTTCCGTGCATTTCGCGCATTGTTTCTGAAGAACACACGTTTGCGTTATCCAATTCTCACAGATGTTCATGCTGTTGACTTTCAGGTCCGGCAGAACATTGGCCATGCTGAGACGAACACTTGATGGCAGAAACGTGGAGTGGTGAAGTCTATGCGGGGCGTGAAGCAGCATGCGTGCGCGTGTCAACATACATGCCAACCAGACTTCACCTGCCACATAATCAGCTAAGTACTCGCTCCTCCATGCACCCACCCTCGCATCTCACGTCAGCTCTAATGTCATTTTTCTGTCACTTGAAAATCGGGGTCACTGGTGGAAGCACACGAAACAGCCCACAGGCCTCCCTAAATGCAGGTAAAGCCCCCCCCAGGTGAAGCCCTCAGGTAAAGCCCTCCCTGACTGCAGGTAGAAACCGAATCTTAAGTCTGTGGCTTGTGACTGTGCGCCCATCAGTGCCCCTCCTTTCGCTCTTCTTCAATCTACCACGCTTGCATTCTCTTTTACACTGTGCATCCCACTCACTGCCTCTCCTAGTGCACCCTTTTCTTCCCCCTCCCCTCCCCCTCCCCTCCCCCGCTTCCAGGCCTCATCGCGAGCAGCAGTGGCAGGCGGACGTGGGGCAGCAAGCAACCACGTGTGGCTGCATCAGCGTCCCCATCTGCACGCACCCACACAATCAGCTAAGTGCTCGCTCCTTCATGTGTCCGCCCTCGTTTCGTTTTCCTGTCATTTGTATTCAGCTAAGTCATTCACCTCCTTGATCCTTGCCTCTCAAGTGCTTTCGGTTGATTTGAGATTTGCTTCTGTTCTTTCTTCCTTTCTGTCAAATCTCGCCGCTGGTTGGGGCATGACTTGCAAGCCACAGACCTCCCTTTCTTATTCCAGGTAAACCCCTCAGGTTCAGGTTAAGCCCCCCTACAGCCCCTCAGGTCCCCTTGGGGGTCTGTGCCTTGTGCTTGTGCCTCAACCAGTGGCCCCTCCCCTCTCATTTGCCTTGCATGCTCTGCTCTTGCAGTTTCACCCTACGTCCCCTCGCTGCCTACTCACCAGCTCTGCGTGTGTGCCTTGCAGGTGGGGGGGAGGGGTGTGGGATCAGCATCGCCATTCCCTCACGCCTCTCCCCGGTGGCCGTGCAGGGAGGGACGCACACGGGAAGGCGGGGAGGAGGGCTGCCGGGGAAGGAGTCACCTGGTTCTGCTGCAGCTGCCCTCTGCTCGCTCTCACGCCCTAAAGCTTAGTTCCCTCAACCTCTTGCCTGCCTCGCCATGTCTTGTGTACTTTGCTTGCATCTCGTGTTTGCGTGCGCTTTCGCACCTCCCTCTTGAAACAGCGCCACTGGTTGGGACCCCCTCACATGCTGCAGACCCCCTTACTTCAGGTAACCCTCTCAGGTGCAGGTACCCCTCAGGTGCAGCCCTTGGGTCTGTGGTTTGTGACTTGGCCTCCACCAGTGGCCCCTCCCCTCTCCCGCCTTGCAAATGCCGTTCCCTCTCACCATTCCTCCTCTCGCTGCCCACTGACCAGCTCTGCGTGTGCCTTGCAGGTGGAGGGGAGGGGCGGGGGTCAACACCGACGCTTCCCCACGCTCCTCCCCTGTGGCCGTGCAGGTACCTGTGGGGACGGGAGGGAGGCAACACTGCCAGTCGCTGCCGCAAGGGAGAGTATTGGGGTGGGCTTGGCCTCTCAAGGTACGTCACCTCCCCTCTTGCCCTCATCTCGCTCCCTTTCTGCTCCTCAATTTCGCCTTCTCACTTTCTTTAGCTGCAGTCTTTGTTGTTGTTCCTGGTCATGCCAACTCAACTGCTGTTACTTCCTCCCCTGTCTGCTGCCCCTACCAGGTCACTTGGCATCGAGTGAAGACTGAAGCAGAGGAAGCTGAGTAGCAGACCGGCAGCAGCAGCAGCAGCAGCAGCAGCAGCAGCAGCAGCAGCAGCAGCAGTAGCAGTGGGGGGTGGAGGGCTAGAGGGCAGGCTAGGCTAGGTCGAGTCGTGAGCGAGGTGTGGTATGGTATCAGGTGAGGTAACAGGTGAGGTATAGAGATCTGATCCCCTCCTCTCTTCTCTCCCCCCACCCCTTGCAGCCTGAGAGGGGGAGGGAGCACTGGAGCATGAGCATGAGCATGTTTGTGCCTGCACCTGCTGCGTTCTCTAGTGTTGGCTGGCCTTGCAGCGCGTTCCTCCTCTGCTGCCTCCCCTTCATTGCCTTCTTTTGTTTCTGCGGCTACTGCTGCTCTTTTTGAGGCGCCTCAAGAATTGTTTCTGGGGCGCCTGCTGCTCTTTGTTCTAATGCGTCCACGGTGTAGGAACTGTCACCCTGGTCCTATGTAGGAACTGCCAGTAATGCTTTCCTGTTGCTTTGCTGCTCTGTTGTTGCTGCTGCTTTGTTGCTTCGTTGCAGGAGCACACAGCCATCTTTCCGCAGACCTATCATCTCACTGACACTCTCGACAATGCACTCGGTACCTACCTCTTCCTTCCCTTTTTCTATCCTCGCTCTTGCTCTTCCCATCTGCCAAGCAACATCCACACCTCTTCCTCCTGCTTCATTCCATCATGCCACATACCATCTTTCCCTCCTTTCTCTCCGTTCCCTTCCTTCCCTTTCATACTGCTCTTTTCCCTTGCCGTTCAACGCCCCTCCTCCACCCCGTCTTCCCCATTCCCCCCTTCCCCAGCACCCTCGGGATCTCTCCGAGCATACCTGTCACAGCTGGCAGCAGCAGCGGACGTCCCCACGTTCGTGTGCAGCAACCCCTTGGGCCTGCCTGCCGTCAGAGTCGCTCACTTGCACGACCTGCTGCTTCTTCTCCGCCCGCCGTCCCCTCCCGCACATGCCTCTGCTGCTCCTGCTAGAGGCGCTTCACATCGTGCTTCTGCCCCCTCCCATGCTGCTGCTGCTGCTGCTGCTGTGGGTGCTTCTGGAAGAGGGGGCGGTGGGTTTGGGGGGGATGCAGCTGGGCAGAAGAGGAAAAAGAAGCAGAAGAAAAAGAACAAAAAAATGAAACAGAAGAAGCAGAACGAAGCGTTGGGGCAGCAGGGGGGTGAGAAGGAAGGAGGAGAGGATCAGAGCATGCATGGTTCAAGTGCTCTGGAAGGGAGTGATGGAGGCGTGGTTGAGGAAACAGCTAGGCGGAAAGTAGAAGTGTCAGAAGGAGAAGAAGAAGATGAAGGAGAGGAGGACGACGAGGAAGAAGAGGAGGATGAGGAGGGGGATGAGGAGGATGGGGAGGAGGAGGAAGAGGAAACTGGCGATGGCGCCGAGGGTGTTGAGAATGCTGCTGGGGCTGGAGCTGCGTCTGTGCCTGTCACTAATGGAGCTCCCACCCCTTCCTCTTCTTAGTGGGTTCCAGCGGCGTCTGTTACCCACCACAGTCGCTGGGACCAGAAGCAAGGCTCTTTCGCTGCTGCCTCTGCTCATGCTTCTGCTGCTGGTGGCGGTAGTGACTTTGCTGGTCGTGGCGGTGACTTCCCTACAGGGCCTATCCGTGGGACTGCGGGTATGGCTGCTCCAGAGAACCAGCAGCAGAAGCAACAGCAGCAGCAGTGGCAGCAGCAACGCAGTGGTGAGTGGAGAGGGAGAGGCAGGAGTTGGGATGCTCAGCCTGTGAGTGGTTTCGTGGATAGCAAGCAAAGTAGGAGCGTTCAGGCTGCTTCAAGGACTGGTGAAACAACTACCCCATGGAATGCTTGGCAACAGCAGCAATACCCTAATCAGCATTCGCAGCAGCAGCAGTATTCTAATCAGCAGCAGCCACCGCAGCAGCAGTATACGAATCAGCAGCAGAACCTTCCACCACCATATGCTGCCGCTCCTAACACCTCACCCCCGCCATTCCTCTCTCATACACCCATGCCGCAACCCCCAAACCAACCACAGCAGGTCCCATCACAGCAACCCCTAGGCCCGCCCCACCCATTCCACCCCCAGCCGCCTTCACTTCCCAGCACCCCAACCTTCCCATTTACCCCATTTCAACCCAGGTCCCCCGTCGTGCCCTTCTCTCTCGGGCAGGGCTATGGCTATGGCTATGGGCAGGGAGGGTATGCGGGAGGGGCAGCAGGGGTTGCAGGAGTTGGTGGGGCATTGCCTGCTCCCCCTGGTTCGATTCCACAGGGCTCAGGTGGTTGGCAGGAGCAGGGTGGATATGGGGCCTTGGGGGTTTGGCAGGGGCAGGGACAGGGGCAGGGAGTGGGAGGGGGAGAGTGGCAAGGGCAGGAGGCTGGGCGGACGGGTGGATGGTATGGAGGTGGGCGGAGGGGGGGAGGAGGGAGGGGTGAGAGGCAGAATTACTGGCAGCAGAGGCAGCCGCAGCAGCAGAATGGCGGGTGGGACGGGGACAGTGACAGGAGGGGCAGCCGGGGTTGATTGTGCTGTGTGACTTGGCCAGATCTTGTGGCTTCTGATCTTGTGACTTGACAGTATACTCTTGCCATGGGCGGAAGTTTGATAAGCATTTGAAATCGTAAAATACAGTACAAGGTACCCCTACATTGTGCTACTGTGGTACCTAGTCGAACAGCAACAAGCAAACAAAACAAGCAGACAAAACACGAGCTGATCAATCCACAACCTGAACAAGTTCAAAGAGCTTTCCCTTAATAGCCTCCTCCAGCACTGTCATGGGAGAAAGCTCCTTGCCCTCCAACACCGTCAGCAGCATCCCCTTGCTGAATCCCGACACCAGCGCCACCCCCTCCTCACTCGCAGCCACAGGCGTGCTGCTCGCAGACGCATCCCCCCTCAGGTTCCAGTACACTATCTGCGGCACAGGGTAACCAGCTGCAGTGTACTTGCGCACGATCGCCTGGTGGTCCGTCTCCCAGCCACGGTCTCTGCCTCTGATTCCCCCACTGGGCCCACGTGCTTCATCAAACTGCATGTCAGAAAACACGTAGAGGCGCTGCACCATGTCGGCCGGGCCTAATTCGAACTGCTGCGCGCGGGACAGCAGCAGGTCAAACACCGCCTGGAAGTTGGTGTTGTAGCCCCAGGCCATGCCCTGTGTGCTGCTCACGCGCTCCACCAGGGTCTCGCCCTGCACGTGGTGGATCCTCGGCTGCGCGGAGAAGGTAATGAGGTGGTTCTTCCACGGCTCGCTGCTCACCTCGCTCACGAGCAGCGACAGCGCAATTGCCACCTCCATGGGTATACCCTCCATGCTCCCCGACACATCGCACACCGCCATGCTGTTCCCGAGCGACCCCTTGCTGCGCACATCAGCCACCATAGCCTTCCACTGCAGCTCTCCCACTGTATCAACTCTATCCCCCGCTGCTGCCATGGCCGTTTTCACCACTTCATGCGGCAGCAGCGCTCCCGAAGCGATCTTTGCCTCCCCGCCCTTCACATCCTCGAGGTACTTCTTGAAGCGCGCCTCGTCGTGGGAGAGGAAGCGCTTGCGGGTGTTCTTCATGCACACGGACGGCACGCGCCCGTACGCCACGTGCTCCCACCGCCCGCTGCTCATGTGCACCTCGGGCACCTCCAGCGCTCTCCGCAGCGGCGCCAGCACCTCCCTCTGCAGCCTCTCCTTCGCCACTCGCACGTACCCTCCCCCCCCGCCTGCTGCTGCTCCACCGTCCACATCCATTTCAGATTCAGTAGCAGCAGCAGCAGCAGCAGCAGCAGCAGCAGCAGCGGAAGAGGGGGAAGAGGAGGAGGGGGGGAAGAGGTGGAGGGCGATGGAGGAGGTGAGCAATGTGCAGTGATCGAACGACTTGCCAGGGGAGGGCGCCCACTTGGCTGCCAGAGAGAGCTTCGGGGCTGGCATCCCCATCCACTTGCGCTTCTTCTTGCCCTTGCCACCGCTCTCTTCCTTCACCCCCTCCCCGGTCTTCCGCGCGCGCCCCTCTTCGAACGCGCGCATAGTCTCCAGGTCCGCCTTCAGCGCAGCCGCGAAGATCGCCGCCACCGCGTTGTGCACGGCGCGCAGCCGCTCGCTCATCTCGTACGCGTGCACCACCGCCGCCGCCCTCCGCGCGAGCGCTTCCTTGCGCACCACCGCCGCGCGCTCGCTCTCCTCCGCCATCTGCCGCCTGTTCTCCGCCACCCGCTTCTCCCGAATCTTCTGCTTTTCCCCGCCTCCTTTGCCGCCCCTGCTCCCGTTCCCGCCGCGCTTCTTCATCAACTTCTTTCCCTTTTTCTTGCCATTCCAAGCCACCGTTTCGTCCTCCACGACGTCATCCACCCGCTTCTCCCGTCTCTTCTGCTTTCTGCTCCCGTTCCAGTCGCGCTTCTTCATCATTTTATTTCCCTTATTCGCGCCATTCCAAGCCACCGCACCGTACTCCATGCGGTCTGCGCCTTCCACCGCCAAAGCGAGCCGCACGATCTCCAGAAGATCTTTGAAACACCCAAATTCCGGAACCAGCCACAGATTTTGCACGAGCGTCCGCGGGTGGTCTTGGTAAAGCCACGTGACGCAGTGGAAGAAGCTGGAGCGGTCGCTTTTGCCCGTGCCGCGCACCGCGCGCAGCTGCATCACCAGTCGCAGCGCCGTGGCTGGATCCTCTGCCCACGCAGCCGCGAGCCGCCGCTGCGCATCGTCGCGCTCGGTCAGCGGCAGCACGTGGAAGAGGAAATCCACGCACGCGCTCCCCGATGACACGTATGTATCCGCGAGGTTCTCGGTGAGACCCCGCTCCGGCTCGCTTGCGACACACTCCATCTTCACGTCCGCGACCGTGGAACGCGTGGCGTGCTCAGAGGACGGAGTCTGAACCTCTGGCAGTTTCTTGAAAGGGTCATTTTCGTTGACCGGATGACGCGAACGCAGCTCCTGAAGAAAAGGAAGGGCCGACGCAGGGCACTGTAGCACGTGGCTCGTGTCTAATGGAAGTGCGCCTGGAAGAAAGGTGTCGGCCTCAGTCCCCATGGCTGATTTTCGTGGGACTGAAAAAAAAAAAAGAGAAAGTGGCTGTAGCTTCTGTGTGTGAGTCGAGCAATGCCGTGAATAATCGGTGAGATGTCGAAAGTAATGCCGTGAATTCTACTCTGGGAATGCTATGAATTTGTACATTCGTTTTGCACACGGAGTGGAAGACATGGGAGGTGGGAGTGGCACTGGGGGGCGAATTGAAAGCCTAGTTTGCCTTGCGTTCGGTATGCGTGCTCTGGAAGGCTTGGCTCGGCTTGACTCCCTCCCCCTTGGTCCGCATTGACCAGCCGAAACGCGGATTGGGCTGGACAGATTTCCCAGGGCAGGTTGCTTGAAGATCAGGCTAGGTTGGGTACGCGTCATACCCTGAATCCTGGACCGAGTCGTCGCGAACACGTGAAACTGCTGCTGTCTTCGTTTCAAGCAATATATATTTTCTCCCAGGCATTGAACAAAAGGTACCAATATTGTACCAATATTTTATCATTCAAGTGCTCTTCTTCATGCTCTATTTTCACCAAAGACAATAATTGAAACAATAATATCGATTTTTGGTTTCAAAATCTCCAGTAATATTGCAGCATGCATGTCTGTATGTAAGTCTCACAAGAAATGTAAGTAGGTTTCAAGGATGAAATAAACAAAAGAATAATGTAATAGTTTTCTCACAGGATCGCATGTGGTGTACCCCGAGGCACCGAACTGAATCCGCTGCAATGCACATCCGCTAGAGCACCACCCAGCGACACCATGATCCAAAATCCAGCAGCGCTGCTTCCACTGACACCCGCACCGCACCTCCCTCCCGCCAGATCTGCCACCACTAGCCAGCAAGCCATTCCTTCTCATCCTACTTTCGCCACTAATATCCGCTGCGCTTCGGCCCGCCGCGACCCCCTGCGCGCAAATAAGTACCCTCGCCTCGCCTCGCCTCGCCTTCTTCCTCTCTCCATTGCTCACCGCACACGCCACGCCACTCAATGCCAGCCCAAGGCGAACCTGCAGACCTCCCTGTCTCTTCCCCTAGCTCTGGGTTAGCATCAGCTAGGCGTCTGCTCTTGCTTAGGCGTCCTGCTCAGCTGTCCGTCCGTCTGCCTGCATCTGTCCGTCCGTCCGTCTGAGGTCTGCAGTGTGATCGCCCTGGCTGTGCACTCATGCTCATGCTCGTGCTCATGCTCATGCTCATGCTCATGCTCATGCTCGTGCTCATGCTCATGCTCATGCTCGTGCTCATGCTCATGCTCGTGCTCATGCTCATGCTCATGCTCATGCTCATGCTCGTGCTCATGCTCATGCTCATGCTCATGCTCATGCTCATGCTCATGCTCGTGCTCATGCTCATGCCCACATCACGCACGCAATACCAATTTCAACCCTCACTCCTCACTCCCACCCACCTCCTGTTTCGGGACTTCAGCTCATTCCGCCACGCCCTCCACTCCTCCTCCTCCCTCTCCGTCCTACCCGCCCTCACCGCTCTTCCTGCCAGGCCAGCGCAAGGCGAGCAGCAAGCGAGGGGAGGGCAGCAGGCGAGAGGAGGCGATGGGAGCGCCAAGGGCGGGCAGCAGGGCAGCAGTGTCGGCCTCATCAACGGTCGAGGTTGCAAGTATCGCCCCTGCCACCACACTCCACAAGGGCCCCACTCCCCCCCAGTTCAGGTGCAGGTTCAGGTGCAGGCGCAGGTGCAGGTGCAGGTTGGTAGGGGCTCTTGTGTGGCTGTGGGCGGCATCACATGCACCGTCGCTTCTGCACTCGCACTGTTGTCACGCGCTCTTCTCACTTGCAAGGGCCGCTCCCTCCCGCCTGTCATGTACTCATTCTCTCTCTCTCTCCCTTCTCTGCCTCGCAGGTCCTTCCCTTCAAGCCTTACGCCCACTCTGCATCAACGCACCCCCTCCGTCTGCACCACCACGCCTCCAACTTTCAGCTAAGTGACTCGCCTCCTTGATGCTTACCTCCAATTCCCCTTGAATTCTGTTTCATTCATTCTTTCCTGCTGTTAAATCTCGCCGCTGGCTGGGGCATGACTTGCAAGCCACAGACCTCCCTTTTCTTATTCCAGGTAAACCCCTCAGGTTCAGGTTAAGCCCCCCTACAGCCCTACAGCCCCTCAGGTCCCCTTGGGGGTCTGTGCCTTGTGCTTGTGCCTCAACCAGTGGCCCCTCTCCTTTCATTTGTCTTGCATGCTCTGCTCTTGCAGTTTCACCCTACGTCCCCTCGCTGCCTACTCACCAGCTCTGCGTGTGTGCCTTGCAGGTGGGGGGGAGGGGTGTGGGGTCAGCATCGCCATTCCCTCACGCCTCTCCCCGGTGGCCGTGCAGGGAGGGACGCACACGGGAAGGCTGGGAGGAGGGCTGCCGGGGAAGGAGTCACCTGGTGCTGCTGCAGCTGCCCTCTGCTCGCTCTCACGCCTTACAGCTAAGTTCCCTCAACCCCTTGCCTGCCTCGCCATGTCTTGTGTACTTTGCTTGCATCTCGTGTTTGCATGCGCTTTCGCACCTTCCTCTTGAAACAGCGCCACTGGTTGGGACCCCCTCACATGCTGCAGACCCCCTTACTTCAGGTAACCCTCTCAGGTGCAGGTACCCCCTCAGGTGCAGGTGTGCAGGTACCCCCTCAGGTGCAGCCCTTGGGTCTGCAGTTTGTGACTTGGCCTCCACCAGTGGCCCCTCCCCTCTCCCGCCTTGCAAATGCCGTTCCCTCGCTTGCACTTTCACCATTCATCCCCTCGCTGCCCACTGACCAGCTCTTCGTGTGTGCCTTGCAGGTGGAGGGGAGGGGCGGGGGTCAACACTGGCGCTTCCCCACGCTCCTCCCCTGTGGCCGTGCAGGTACCTGTGGGGACGGGAGGGAGGCAACACTGCCAGTCACTGCCGCAAGGGAGAGTATCGGGGTGGGCTTGGCCTCTCAAGGTACGTCACCTCCCCTCTTGCCCTCATCTCGCTCCCTTTCTGCTCCTCAATTTCGCCTTCTCACTTTCTTTAGCTGCAGTCTTTGTTGTTGTTCCTGGTCATGCCAACTCAACTGCTGTTACTTCCCCCCCTGTCTGCTGCCCCTACCAGGTCACTTGGCATCGAGTGAAGACTGAAGCAGAGGAAGCTGAGTAGCAGACCGGCAGCAGCAGTTGCAGCAGCAGCAGCAGCAGCAGCAGCAGCAGCAGCAGCACCAGTGGGGGGTGGAGGGCTAGAGGGCAGGTTAGGCTAGGTTGAGTCGTGAGCAAGGTGTGGTATGGTATCAGGTGAGGTAACAGGTGAGGTATAGAGATCTGATCCCCTCCTCTCTTCTCTCCCCCCACCCCTTGCAGCCTGAGAGGGGGAGGGAGCACTGGAGCATGAGCATGAGCATGTTTGTGCCTGCACCTGCTGCGTTCTCTAGTGTTGGCTGGCCTTGCAGCGCGTTCCTCCTCTGCTGCCTCCCCTTCATTGCCTTCTTTTGTTTCTGCGGCTACTGCTGCTCTTTTTGAGGCGCCTCAAGAATTGTTTCTGGGGCGCCTGCTGCTCTTTGTTCTAATGCGTCCACGGTGTAGGAACTGTCACCCTGGTCCTATGTAGGAACTGCCAGTAATGCTTTCCTGTTGCTTTGCTGCTCTGTTGTTGCTGCTGCTTTGTTGCTTCGTTGCAGGAGCACACAGCCATCTTTCCGCAGACCTATCATCTCACTGACACTCTCGACAATGCACTCGGTACCTACCTCTTCCTTCCCTTTTTCTATCCTCGCTCTTGCTCTTCCCATCTGCCAAGCAACATCCACACCTCTTCCTCCTGCTTCATTCCATCATGCCACATACCATCTTTCCCTCCTTTCTCTCCGTTCCCTTCCTTCCCTTTCATACTGCTCTTTTCCCTTGCCGTTCAACGCCCCTCCTCCACCCCGTCTTCCCCATTCCCCCCTTCCCCAGCACCCTCGGGATCTCTCCGAGCATACCTGTCACAGCTGGCAGCAGCAGCGGACGTCCCCACGTTTGTGTGCAGCAACCCCTTGGGCCTGCCTGCCGTCAGAGTCGCTCACTTGCACGACCTGCTGCTTCTTCTCCGCCCGCCGTCCCCTCCCGCACATGCCTCTGCTGCTCCTGCTAGAGGCGCTTCACATCGTGCTTCTGCCCCCTCCCATGCTGCTGCTGCTGCTGCTGCTGTGGGTGCTTCTGGAAAAGGGGGCGGTGGGTTTGGGGGGGATGCAGCTAGGCAGAAGAGGAAAAAGAAGCAGAAGAAGAAGCAGAAGAAAAAGAAACAGAAGAAGCAGAAGGAGGCGTTGGCGCAGCAGCAGGGGGGTGAGAAGGAAGGAGGGGAGGATGAGAGCATGCATGGTTCAAGTGCACTGGGAGGGAGTGCTTCCTTGAATCAGCATGTTGGTGGTGGTGAGGGAGGAGTGGTTGAGGAAACAGCTAGGCGGAAAGTAGAAGTGTCAGAAGGAGAAGAAGAAGATGAAGGAGAGGAGGACGACGAGGAAGAAGAGGAGGGTGAGGAGGGGGATGAGGAGGATGGGGAGGAGGAGGAAGAGGAAACTGGTGATGGCGCCGAGGGTGTTGAGAATGCTGCTGGGGCTGGAGCTGCGTCTGTGCCTGTCCAAGTGCCATGACCAGCCTGATCGGTCTTGGAGTGTGGTATGAGAATCCACATGACCTCGTCGTCGAATTGGATGTCTTGCCATTTTATGGCTGCCAGGTCCGAATATCGCAGGAATCCTGAGTACATGAGGATGGGGATCAACCCTTTCTGAAACGTCGCTGGATCGTCGGATTGTAAGTAATTCGCGGCCATGTCCCGGACTTGTTGGATCGATACGGGTTCCTTCATACGAGTAGGGCGAGGGCAGTGTCGTTTTGCACAGTCACGGACTTGGGTGGTGAACGGTCCGGTTGTCGGGCATTTGTTCCCAGTCATGCGATGAGCGAAGCTGACCGCCGAGCTCGTCAGCTGCACTACGGACAGGGTGGCTTTGCGTCGGATTGCGTGTACCAGGTAGAGCGCGAGGGTCATGTCGGATGCCGGAAGAAATGGGAGGTTCACTTTTGTGCAGAAGGCTCGAAACTTGGCCCAGTATGGTTCGTATGTCCGGATCGTAGAATCGGCGCGAGATTGCGCGAGCATGTTGATCATTTGGTCGTGTAACTTTGGGAGCAAATCTGAACACAGGGCGCTGATGTTTTGAATTAGTCAAATGCCATTCTCAGTGCAATAATTGGGCTGTGCGGTAGTCCCATGCCTGAGAAAGCATTGGAATGGGACCCTGCGTCTAGGCATTGGCTTCCGTGTGCCAGAGGGATGTGCGCGTGGATGTGTGGAGCCCAAGTGCATGGGGAGGGTTGCAAAAGTGGCCACCAGCTTGCGCCTGGCCAGTGCGGAACTATCAGTGTGAGTGATGCATGGGTGCGTTGTGCGTGATGGAGGACGGCTGGGACCAGTTGGGGCGGGGGGAAGGCGAAGTTGTTTTCGGGTGTCCACGCGATCGAGAACGCATCAACTGCGATAGCTTCTGGGTGGGGAATCTTTGTGCAGAAGCGCGGCAGTCGGGTGTTGCGGGAGTTTGCGAAGAGGTCGATGGAGTGGGGCCCCCAACGACGTTCCAAGATGCGGAACCACGGCGTTTTCAACGCGTAATCGTCGTGGTCGACCATTTTTGAAAGTTCGTCGGCGTGTGTATTGAGCTCGCGCGGAATCCATTCGATGATCAAGCGCGTGCCAAGCTCCATGCATGTTCGGATGATGCTCTTGCATGCCGTTGCGAGGTCGGGGCTGTGAGAGCCGCCTTTTCGAAGGATGAAGAACACACCCTGGTTGTCCACCCACACGAGAACGTGTTTTTGCTTGATGTTGGTCGCGTATGTTTGGAGCGCCCAAAGGACGCCTTCGATCTCGCGTCGCGTGCTGGACGTTCCTTGTAGCGGCTCTGACATGGTTGCGCTAGCTTCTTCGAGGCCGCCCGAAAATGTGGTCAGAGTGGCGCCCCAACCATGAGAGCTGGCATCCACATGGATTACTGCGTCGTAGCTGTTCCTGACGTGAAAAGGTGCGCCGTTGAAACGGTCAAATTCCTCGAGCCAAAATTGGAGCTCCTCTGCTGGAGATGGGGGGATAACCACGCTGCTTTTCCATGACGGTGCTTCGTTGATCACTTGTAACATAGCGTGCCTGAATGCGCGAGCGGTCGCGCCAAGTGCGACACCCATCGATGCAAGCATGCCAGTGATTCTGGCCACGTGGCGGACCGGGACTGGTCGGCATGCCCTGCTTGCGCTCAGGAGGTTCCGGATGGTTGCATGTAGTGAGGCTCATCGGTCGGGACCGATGGAGAATCGGCCGGTGTCGGTCTCCAGTTCTACGCCCAGGAATCGGAGATGTTGCGATGGTGACAGTTGTGATTTCTTCGCGTTTATCACAAGGCCTGCCTCTTTGAGGTCCAATATCACCTGCTGGCAGATTGCTTGCGCACCGGCTTTCGGCTGGCAGAGGAATAAGATGTCATCCACGTAAGGTACGACTCGGATGCCTTGTTCTCGCCAACGCCGAGCTAGTTGCTTGATGAGCTGTGTAAAGACGAATGGAGCTGTCGCGAGGCCGAATGGTAGTGAACGAAATGCGTATGTGCGCCTATCGAATTCGAAGCCAAGGAACTTCCAGCACGATGGGTGGATGTCGATGTGATGGTAACCAGCTTTGAGGTCAATGGAGAACATCCAGTCCCCAACGCGCGCCAGGTCGGCGACACGGCTGAGCCCCTCGTACTTGAACTTGGGGACAATCAAGTTAGCGTTGACCTTTCTCAGATCAAGAATGAGCCTGCATTTGTCTTTTTGCTCGACCACGTTAAGTGGACTTATGCACTTGAGCTCTGTTGCGGCCATCGGAACTGCCGCTTTCGTCTCTATGAGTTCTTGGATGGCGGTACGTGTGAACGTAGCATGCGTGTTTGCCCCGACATGATTGCGATCGTGGAAAGGTTGTGGTGGGCCGTGGCTCCATGGCAACCAGTAACCCTTGGCGATGACGGAGAGAACGAGGTTGCTGGGGCACCATGAGCTCCACCACGCAAAGGTCGCGCGAAGACGACCGCGCATGTGTGTAATAGTTCTGTCTGTAACGGCAAATTCGTACGGGTCATCGTAGCATGCCGCCTCGCACCGTCGTGCTCCTGTGCATGGGAGGCCAAGTGGTATACGGGTTGAGTATTCCATGTTAAAGCATGTGTGTGCATGTACATGTACGGGCAACCATTGATCAAATGTGTGAAGAAAATAACAACCGACGGAAATGTCAACGAATGTGTCGGGCGCGAAACGGCGCTTCTTCTTCTCCTCGTTTCCTCCTTTCTTTTTTTTTTCTTTTTTTTTTTTCGGCCCAGCGTGCACTCGGTAGGATGTGGTTGTGCCTGCCCTTAGTGCATGGGAGATGATGCCTATGGCCATGGACACACTTGTCCATTGTGTTTCTCTTATTCTCTCTTGTTCTCTCTTTCTCTTTCTCTCTTTCTCTCTCCCACTCTCTCTCTCTCTCTCTCTCTCTCTCTCTCTCTCTCTCTCTCTCTCTCGCTCTCTCCCTCTCCCTCTCTCTTTCATGCTCTCTCTTACTCGTAGTTCATGGGGGCTGGTGCGTAGAATCCTGGACATGCGTGCCCACCATGTTGTATCTCGCTCTTTCTCTTTCTCTCTCACTTTCTCCCCCTCTCTCTCTCTCTCGCTCTCTCTCGCGCGCACACACACACACTCTCTCTCTCTCTCTGATCCTCCTCTTGATTGTTTCAGAGTCTCTTTGCCAAAACAGTAGGCCTTTAAGAAGGTAGTTTTTTTTTTTTTTTTTTTTTTAATCAAATCAACCAACACACATAGCAATGCTCTCCTAGCATGCATCATGCTACCGAGCGGTAAACCACATGGGACTGAGGGGGTTGTTGCTCCCCTTCCCTATCCTAGGCCCAGAGCCTATTCCTACCCTTCACTAGGGCTGGCCTCTTGCCATCGCAAACCCCTAGGGTTGCCCACGGTTTTCGCACTCAAAAGTGCACCGTGCCTAGCACTCAAGCGCCTATTCCTATGGCCCGCTCCTACACCACCGGAGCGGGTCCTTGGCCGCCGTGCCCGTTCCTAGGGCAGGCACTTGCCACGTGGCCCGGCTGGCCGCAGCGGAAGCACGAGCCCCGAAACCCGCGACAATTGGCCGTGGGCGGGGGCCCCGCTTGGGTAAAAACGGCAACGGCGCGTTGTTTCCGCCGCGGTTGGCACGAGCATATCCGCTTGCCGCACGGTCCATTGCCGCCATGTCTGCGACCGCCTGCTTGAAGGGTCGAGAAGTCAGCAGGCTCTTCTGCTGGTATAACTTGAAGCGCTTCGCCGTGCGGAAGTCGGATGCGTCCTCCACTTGAAGCACCTCGAAACGCCCCGAGATGAGGTTGAGAGCGTGCGAGATGAGTTCGAGCCCGCCCGCTGGGTCTCCGCGCTGCGCCTTGTATTCCGCGTCCAGCAGGTACGCGCGCAAGTCCTCCAGCAGCTCCGCTTGCTCTCGCACGGAGTCGTTGACGAATGTTGCCGCCGAAAAGGTGAGGCTAGAAGAAGGGAGGGGGGGAAGGTGTTCCGTGCCATTAAAATTAACATTGTTGACTGGAGCCTCACCGGCTTCATCTTCAGAGTCGTCGGTGTCGTTGTCGACCGCTGGAGCGGGGGGTGCTGCTGCTGCTGCGTCATTGTCGTGCCGAATGGTCCTTGCTCCTCTCGCGCCTTTTTCCTTTTTTGCATTTTCTTTTTTAGCCGACGCAGATGCAGCGGGTAGTGCAGTTTCCGCGGTTGTAACGCTGACGGGCTGCTGCTGTAGAAGGGAAAGCAGCGCGTTGACCTGGTCCGGGGTCAACGCCTGCGTCAACGCAGGGGCGGTCGTCGCGTCAGACGAGGAGACCGCCGTCCGCCTCCTCTGGCGCTGATGCGACGGTCCAGCCGCGGGTGCTTGCGTGTGCTCGGCGTCAGTGGCGTGTGCCACGCTCGCGGCCGTCGCCACTTGCGCCGCAGGTGCCACTGGCGCCACAGGCACCTCAGGCGCCACTGGCGCCGAAGGGTGCTGCTGGGCGTTGGCCGAGTTGTTGACCTCGAGCTCGCCCAGCAGCACGTCCACTGCAGTCGGGGTGGGCGGTCCATCTTCTGCCCGTCGCTTGTTACGGCGTTCGCCCGCCAAATCGCGGGTGTTACGGTCGTTGTCGGAGGCGGGGTTGGACGAGTTCCCGTTGTTAAGTGTCGGCGTCGGTGCCATCGTTGAGCGATTGAAGTTAAAAATATCGTTGAGTAAGGTCGAAGGTGACTCGCCTCTAGGAAGCGATTTTGTTCTAGCCAGCTTGGACGGAGGGATAAACTACGTGAGCATAAGTGTTGAGTGAGCCGTTTGAAAATCGAGAAACGTGGGTGGAGGGAAATGAACTCCAACCCACGGTTTTTGTAGTTGGAGAAGGGCGTTTAGCGCGCTTCGACGATGCCAATTGTGCAGTACAAGCAGCTTCGCTTTCACAATACACAATTTTAAAGAACACAATGTGTGTTTAAAAATTATAATTTTTAGGATGCTATGGTGTGCCATTGCATGGTTTTGTATGCCATGGTATGGCATGCTGTAGTGTGACGTGCCAGTGTTTGGTGTGTGCCTTTGGTGGAATGGTGTGGTGCGCCATTGTGTGGCATGCCATGCTCTGGATGTCATTTTGTTGCATGGCATGGTGTGCCATAGCGATAGTATGTTGTGGCAGGTGTGGCATGACAGTGGCGCGGTTTGGCATGGTGATGGCACGGTGTGGCATGGTGATGGCACAGTGTGGCATGGTGATGGCATGGTGTGGCATGGCATCACCCCATCTGCAGGCTGGCAATCGCTGGAGGCAACTGGAGCATGATGGAAGGCAAGGAAGACCGCAAGAAAGACTACATGGGGATGGAAAACTAGGGTGTGGAAGAGAGGTGCATGCATGGTCTTTCCAGGAAGATTTTGTGGGTAGGGAAGACGACCATAGAGGGCTGGAGGAGATGAGGTTTAGCGCACATAGCATGCTCGTTATAAATTAATCACATGACATACGTTTGTCACCATTCAGGGATCAACCATAGAGCTACCTGTTCCTTCCATATAGTTTGCATAGTGATACATTTGTATGATTCTGATCACAAATTCGCCTCTTAGGTAAGTTAATGCTTTGTATAGGACCTTAATATTTACCCTGATTTCCGTGTGATTTCCATATGTTCAGCTTCAGCTCCATGACTATCTTTTGTGAGTGCTTGCAATTTTCAATGTTGAGGAAACAACTTCATCAATATTATGCACATAGTAAGTGAATATGCACCAATACATGATTGCACGCTGTAGGTTTTGATCGCGGCATACTGGTACGCGTATGACCTAATTTCGATGATGGAAGCTAGCATCTTCAGTAGGCATCAACGTTTACTGCTGTAGGCGAGCTACCAGGCCCAGTCGAATCTGGGATTGAGGTAGCGTAGCTTCTCTGCTCTCGCATGTCGCTATTGGCCGTTGTGGGTTGACAGATCAACGCGGCGACAAGGGCGAAAGCCGACGACGCGGACGACCCAGTCGGCGCCGACGATCCGTCCAGTCGCGAATTCGCGCAGGCGAAAGAGATTCTGAATGCGTTTCGTGGATCCGATAACACTAACAGTCAACTAGCTCCTTACACTGGTACGTCTGGTCAATGGAAATAAAGTGCATAGTCGTTGGCCATGGCGGATTGAGCCGGATATGTTAGTGACGCCACACATATTCATGAGTAAAGAATTGTGAAGTGTTCAGCTGACGTATGATGCTGCTCAAATCCTCTGCGTCGCACGCATCAATCCAACCTCCTCTCGCTCCGCTTCACCCGCCCCCCCAGCTCGATGGCGGACGTGGGAAAGCAGCCCGCGCGCACTCCGCGCACGCGCGAGCAGGTGGTGGACGAAATCCTCAAGCGCGTGCTCCGCATGGCCATAGGCTCTCCGCCGGATCCCCCCGCCAACGCCCAATCCCAAGGCGGAAAAGGCGCAGCGAGCGGGATCGTGTATCTTGAGCAACTAGCAGCCGAGCTTCTAAGCGAGAACAAGGCGATGCTCCTTAATTGCGACGTGCTGGAAAGAGCGCTTATGGACCGCCTCAGCATGGGCCCGGAGGACGCGGGGGCGGCGGGAGCGCAGGGCGCGGGTGGGGAGAGTCCGCTGGAGTACGCGGTGGGGAGCTATGGGCGCGCGGTGGAGGAGGGGCGCAAGGTGGCGAATATGAAGGACCCGGAGAAGCTTAAGATGGTGCTGCAAGCCCTCGAGGTGCGCGTTCTCGCTGCTGCTTGCTGCTTGCTCTTTGGGTCTAACCATTTTATTACGTTCGCCTAACTGCCAACTACCAACTGCCAGTTTCCCCTCCCTTTCCCCCTCCCCTCGCCCGTTTTCCCCTCCCTCCCTCCCTCCCTTCTGCGCAGTGTGCCAAGGACCTGTTAATTTCGTACGCGGGCCTCTCCCTGCAGCATCCGGACATGTTCCCCTCGCCCGCGCGTCCGCGCTCGCACGGGCGCTCGTCCCCGCTCACGGACTTCATAGCGGGGGAGCCGCCCGCGCTTCTGCTCGCCGCCGCGGGCGGGACGGGCGGCGTGGGCGTGGGCGTGAGCGTGGGGGAGGCCCCGGGGAGCCGGCTTCCCGTGGGGTTCCTGGCGCACTTGGTGCAGCGGTTTGAAGGGGAGGAGCTGGATGCGATCATGCAGCCCGTGTTCACTGTACGATGCGCAGGGGACGGGGAGGATGGGAGGGTGGGGATGTGGGGGAAGGAAGGATGGGTGGTGGGGTCGGTCGGGGAGGAGGCCGGAGTTGGGTTGGTGTTGACGGGGACGGGTATGGGTGGAAGGGTAAGGGGGAGGAGGGGGGGAGTGCTGTGGTCCGTGTGAAGGTGGAAGTGAGAAGGGAGTGAAGGAGGCTGTGTTGTGTTGAGTGCTGTCACGTCATTGCATGTCCACTCACTTGTTTCTCCGCATGTCCTCATTATGATCTCTATCCCCATGTACCAACCCCTTGTTTGTTCGCTTTCTCTTCCCCTCCCTCCCTCCTTCCCTCCCCCGTCCTTCCCTCCCTCCCCCTCCCTGCCTCCCTCCCCTCCCTCCCTCCCTCCCCTCCCTCCCTCCCTCCCTCCCTCCCTCCCTCCCTCCCTCCCTCCCTCCCTCCGTCCCTCCCTCCGTCCGTCCGTCCGTCCGTCCCTCCCTCCCTCCCTCCCTCCCTCCCTCCCTCCCTCCCTCCCTCCCTCCCTCCCTCCCTCCCTCCCTCCCTCCCTCCCACCCTACCCCTCCCCGTCCCTCTTCCCAAGCCCAGGACATATCAAGCCGGGTACTCCCAATCTCCCTCCTAGGCCCCTTCCAGGGTCCGCTCTCAGCGCTCACGTGGCTGCTGTCCTTCCCTGCGCTAGCGCGCTGCTTCGTGCAGCACCCGAGTTTCAACCCCGCCACCACGGTGGGGCGAGTGCTGGAGCGCAGCAGCCTGCTGGGGCCCTTCCTGCACATCAGCATCATCCCCGACCCTGTTCTTCGCAACGGCGTGCCCGACCCCAGGTGAGGAACTTCCATGCCTCCATGTGTCATGTCATGCCACTTTTGAGACGTCTCAAAAACCCTTCCTGCACATCAGCATCATCACCCTCCATGCATGCCTCCTTGTGTCATGCCATGCCATGCCACACTCGCACGCAGCGTACCCGGTGCACGCTCGCACATTCCTGTTGGTGCCTGGCGTATCATCCCACCCACGTCCTCCTCTGAGTGGGGTGCTCGTGGGGTGGGTCAGGGTGCACCCTCTCTCTACCCGTCCACTCTCCGTCCGCTCATCCAAATTTCAACCCCATGTTTGCTTCTCCCGATCCCTTTCACTATTCCCCCCCTCTCTCCCGTTATTCCCCTCCTACCCTCCCCTCCCTTCCCACCCAACCCCTTCCCTCTTCCTCCCCTGCTCCTCTCCCTCCGTCTCTCATCGTCCCTCCTGTGTGATCTGTGGACAGCCAGCAGCTGTTCTCGAAGCCATCGGAGCGGCGCAAGGCGGAGCTGAGCTCTTCGTTCGTGGCGGTGCGGTCGGCGTCGCGGCAGCTGCTGGCGGGGCTGCACGAGGTGCTGCGCGTGCTGCTCAAGGCCCCGCTCACGCGCGACAAGGTCCTCGAATACCTCGCTGCACTCATCCGCACCAACGCCAACCGCGCTGCACTTCAGGTCGGACACTCACACCTTCGATGGCTGCTTGGGAGAGATGGGGGGTTGGGGAGGTTGGGGTGGGGGGAGGTTCTGGGGGGGAGGGGGGGTGTGGGGGGGGTGAGGGTGAGGGGCGTGTTGGGTGTGGTTGGATGGAGTGGGGAGGAAAGGGGTCGGTGGTGGGAGGAAATAGGGGAAAGATGGGGATGCTTTCAGGGGAAACCATAGCTGCCTGTGCAGAGTCGTCTTAAAATTTCGCCCCCCCCTCCCACCCACACCCTCTCTCTCACCCTCCCTCCCTCATCCCCCTCCCCTCCTGCACGCAAACCCTCAAATTGGCTAGTCATGGCATGTTCCCAAACCCCCTAGTTTTTTGTTTCCTTCCTTCTTTCTCCCCTCGTATTTGTATGGCGCCTCATCTCGTCCCCTCTCCCGCAACCAAACCTCCAGATTGACAGGGCGAACATGGCGAGTCATGGCATGTTTCTCAACCTGGGCTCGCTGCTGCTGAAGCTCTGCGAGCCCTTCCTGGACCCCTCCTGCTCCAAGGCCGACCGCATCGATCCTGCTTTCGTGCTGCAGAGCTCAGGCCGCCTCGACTTCAGGTGTGCGCCCTGCCTTGCCCTCCCCCCGCTGCCCCCTCTACTTGTGGGTCCCTCTCTCTGTGCTGTGTCGCCTCGCTGCTTTCTCTGTTCTCTCTGCTCTCTCCCCATTCCCCGCTCCCCCCTTCCCCCTCCCCACTACCCACTCCTCACTCCCCACTCCCCACTCCCCCCACTCCCCACTCCCCCCACTCCCCACGCCCCCCGCTCTCCTATCCGCTGACCCATCTGCCTTCTCCGCCATTCCCTGTGACCCTTGCTGTGCACTGTACGCTCAGATCCCTGCACTCTCTGACCTCCCTTCCCCTCTGCCCCCGCACAACCCCCCACCCCTCGACCCAGCAAGCTGACGGCCATTCATGCAACATCGGACGAGGTGTCATCATGGGTGGACCAGCGCAACCTGGCACGCCAGCAGTCCTTCCTGCAAGCCCAGCGCCACAGGGAGCAGGAGGAGCTGCAGCGCCTGCAGGCCCGCGCCCCAGGGGCTGGTGCAGCACAAGGGGGGTCCCCCGGAGGGGGTGCAGCGGTAGCCGGGCCGGTGCAGAGCGGTGCAGGGGCTGGCGCGGGCGCATCTGCAGCATCCCCAGTGAAGGACAGGGCTGCTGGCGCTGGCGCTGGCAGCGGCAGCGGCGGTGGCAATGGGGGGGGAGTGGAGCGGTTTGGGTTCATCTGCGAGTGTTTCTTCATGACGGCGCGTGTGCTCAACCTGGGCCTGCTGCGCGTCTTCCAGGACCTCACTCACATTCAACAGGTGCACACACACTTCAGGGAAGGCAGAAGAGGGGAAGAGGGGGTAAGAGGGGTCTGCTGGTCTGTTGCAGGGATGTGTTACAATCTGTTCTGTGGGACTTCTCAGAGTTCTGTAATAGGGCCGTGGAATCTGTGGGATGTGCCGTTCATCTTGCTTCGTCCCCTGCGTGCCACCGTGTGTGTGCGTGTGGTGTGTATGATGCATGTGCTGCATATGATGTATGGTGGCAGAGAATGGGCAGGGACGACAGGGAGGCGTTGCGGGTGTTGGAGGCGATGAGGGGGCCGGGCGAGCCAGCGGACCTGGAGGAGCGCATAGCACAGCACCAGGCGCGTGTGGACCAGGTCAAGGAGTACACTCTCTGCTACGAATCCGCCTTGCAGGTCAGCTTCTCTCTCTGCTCGCAAGGGTGGCACTCCAGATGAGCTGCGTGGTGGACCAGGTTAAGGAGTTCACTCTCGGCCACGAGGCCGCCCTGTAGGTCAGCCAGCCCACCCGCTCCGCTCTGCTCTGCTCTCCGCTCGCTGCTCGCTCAGTGGCGCTCGCTCCAGATGAGCTGCGTTGACCCGACACAGGAAACGCTTGCAGTTCTGCTTCTGTCGCTCCTGCCTGCTGATTTGTTTGGACTTACCCCTGCTCATGTCTCTCTCCCACCCGCCCACCCACCCACCAGGACCCCGAGGTACGGCAGGAGGCATTGTGGCTCTACCACCTCATGGTGCTGTGGCTCTACCACCTCATGGTGCTGTGGCTCTACCACCTCATGGTGCTGTGGCTCTTAAGTCGACCCAAAGTTCACCTCCCATCCCATCCCATCCCATCCCATCCCATCCCTCTCACCCTTCCTCCCACCCACCAGGACCCCGAGGTACTGCAGGAGGCAGTGCGGTTCTACCACATGATGGTGGTGTGGCTGGTGCGCTTTGTGGGGGGCTTCCACCTGCCGCTGCCTGCGCCGGCGCCCAAGGACTGGGCGTCCATGCCCGAGCACTTTGTGGATGATGCTATCGAGACTCTGCTGCTCGCCTCGCGCATCCCACATGCCCTGGATGGCTTGAGACTCGTGCGTGGAGATGGGATGGGATGGGATGGGCGCTTGATGGTTGTGGGTGCAATTGGTTGGATCGGTGAAGTTTAGATGGTAGAGATGTGAGCGTGCAGCTGCATGTCTCTTGCTGTCCATCCATCTCTGTTTTCATGGGCGTGTGAATGTTATCCCGCCCGCGGTGTTCCCAGAAGGATGCATTCTGAAATGACTTTATAGTCGCCCAAGCCCAACGCCCAAGCCCTGAAAGGAGGGGTTTGCGATGAGTGACGTGAGGTCATGGCTTGTGCCAGCCGACCACTCATCCTCTAGTGCCTCCTCTCCCCCTTCTCCTTCTGCCCCCTTCCCCTTTCCCTACTCCTCCCTTCCCCTTCCCCACTTTCCCGTTCCCCGTCCCCCCTTCACTTCCGCTTCTCCCTTCATGCTTCCTCCCTTCCTCCACTGCCCACCACGCGTGCACGTGCGGCACGGGGCAGGACGAGTTTATGAGCTTCATAGTGATGTTCATGGGTTCGCCGCTCTACATCAAGAACCCCTACCTGCGTGCCAAGATGGTCAAAGTGCTGCAGCACTGGATGCCCTCGCACAGGTGCGCGCTCCTTGCTGCTCCCCTCTGCTGCTCGCTGCTCCTCTGTACTATCGCATTCGTTCTCAGCTTTAGAGGGCTCGGATGGAATTTCTCACCGCACACACATCTTATGCGCACTTCAGAGTTCCCATCTTGCTGTGTGTGTGACCATGCACTTGTCCAGTGTCTGGCCTAGCCACCACCCATTCTTCCCTCGTTGTCCATTCCTGCTCCACTCCGCCAGTCGTTTACCACTCCTGGAACTCTTCTCTCCCCGCCACCCACTTTCCCCCGTCTTTCCACCACCCACTCCTGCCCACGTTCTTTCCACCCATCTCTCCCCCCCCGCCCCCTTCCCGGCCCCCGCCGCATCTCTCCAGTCCGACGCCCACGGTGGCAGCATCGATGGCGTCGCTGTTTGAGGGGCACCCCTTGGCCATGCGGCACCTGGCGCCCAACCTCATCAAGCTCTACGTTGATGTCGAGTTCACTGGCAGCCACAACGCGGTCAGTGGGGGGCAGGGGAGGGGTAGAGGAAAGGGGAGGGGGAAAGAGGGGAACGGGGAGGGGAAGAGAGAAGGGAAAGAGGGGTGGGGAAAGGGGAGGGGCAGGGGGAGGGGAAGGGGGAGGGGTAAAGGGGGGAGGGAAACAGGGATGGGTAGAAATGGGGAACTTGAGGATAAGGGTGGGAGGAGGAAAGTTTCCATGGATGGGCATGCTATTGTGTTGGTGGTATAGTGTGTGACAAGGTCACGCCCTTCCCTTACTTTCGTCCTCTTCCTTTCTCTGCCGCTGCACCCCTCACCACCTCTCACCACCACTCACACGCGTGCAGTTCTACGAGAAGTTCAACACGCGGTTTGAGATTGCCGACCTGCTGGAATACCTGTGGGACGTGCCCAGCCACCGCGCTGCTTGGATCCATGTGAGCGCCTCCCCCTGCTGCTCCCTGATCCTTCTGCTCCCTGCCTTCTGCTCCCTGCTCTCTGCCCCCTGCCCCCTGCTCCCTGCCCCCTGCTCCCTGCCCCCTGCTCCCTTTCTCCCTCCTCCTTGCTCTCTGCTCCCTGCTCCCTGCCCTGGTTCCACTACAACCCTTCGTGACCATTCCTATCTGTTGTCTTATCCATATCCCCCTTCCCTCCCGTTTCCTTCACCCTATCCTCCTTCTATCCCTCCCTCCCCACATCCCTTTCCGTACCTCACACTCATCTCTTCCCGCCTTTCCACCCCACTGCCTCAACCCCTCCCCCCTCGCAGATGTCCGTCGAGGAGTGCAGCGGCTTCTACCTGCGGTACGTGAGTCTGCTCATCAACGACAGCATCTACCTGCTGGACGAGGCGCTGGAGAAGATCCCGCGGCTCAAGGAGGAGGAGGCGGCCATGGCGGACAAGGACCAGTGGCTGCAACTGCCGGCTGAGGAGAGACAGACGCGCGAGCAGGACTACCAGCGGGACCAGTCGGTGGGTTTTGGAAGCTCGTCCGTGGGCTCGTTGGGATTGTTGGGATCGTTGGTTGGGATCATTGGGGCCAGTGGGTGAGTTGTGGTTGTTGGGGGGAGGTGTTCGGGAAAGAGCCAAGTCGCCTGCTCTGCTGCATTTACGGCCCATGCATCTACTGTGCCATGGCCCTCCCAAGGCATGGGTTGTCAACATTCTGCACCCTCATGGCGTGCCTGTCCGCCTGTCCACCCGCTCTGTATGCCCGAACACCCCTTTGGCTGTGCATGATCAGATAGTGAGGTCGGACCTACAGCTGGCGAATGCTAATGTGCGCATGATCCAGTACTCCACCACGGAGATCGTCAAGCCATTCCTGCTGCCCGAGATGGTACGCTGCTGCTTCTAAGCTGTACATACATATCACATATTCCCTTCTGCTCACACGCTGCCTGGTCCGTTTCGTGCTATGGCACTCGTCAATCTCCTCGTCCAGTCACACTTGCGCATTCCTCGTGTCACCCCTCCCCCGCACCCTGCGACCCACACCCCCTTCCCGACTCACCCTGCTGCTGGTGCAAACGCAATGTGCTGTTCGTGATGATGATGATGATGATGATGATGATGATGATGATGATGATGATGATGATGATGATGATGATGATGATGATGATGATGATGATGATGATGATGATGATGATGATGATGATGATGATGATGATGATGATGATGATGATGATGATGATGCTGATGCTGATGATGATGCTGATGCTGATGGTCATGCTGATGGGGATGCTGATGATGATGCTGATGGTCATGCTGATGGGGATGCTGATGATGATGATGATGATGCTGATGATGATGCTGGTGCTGATGCTGATGATGATGCTGATGTTGATGCTGATACTGATGATGATGTTGATGCTGATGCTGATGATGATGCTGATGCTGATGCTGATGCTGATGCTGCTGATGATGATGATGATGATGATGCTGATGATGATGCTGATGCTGATGATGATGCTGATGCTGATGATGATGGTGATGATGCTGATGCTGATGCTGATGATGATGCTGATGATGATGCTGATGCTGATGGTGATGATGATGCTGATGCTGATGCTGATGCTGATGCATGCTGATGATGATGCTGATGCTGATGCTGATGCTGATGCTAATGATGATGCTGATGCTGATGATGATGATGATGATGATGATGATGATGATGATGATGATGATGATGATGATGATGATGATGATGATGATGATGATGATGATGATGATGATGATGATGATGATGATGATGATGATGATGATGATGATGATGATGATGATGATGATGATGATGATGATGATGATGATGATGATGCTGATGCTGATGCTGATGGTGATGGTGATGGTGATGATGATGCTGCTGCTGATGCTGATGCTGATGGTGATTATGATGATGCTGCTGCTGCTGGCAGGTGGAGCGAGTGGCGTCCATGCTCAACTACTTCCTGCTGCAGCTGGTGGGGCCCAAGCGCAAGGCGCTCAGAGTGACCAACCCGGAGAAGTACGAGTTCCATCCCAAGAAGCTGCTCTCACAGGTGAGCTGCACTGCTGTGCCTAGTGAAGCACCCTTGCAGTCTATGCATGAAGCTTTTCTCAGCTTGTGCATTCTCATTTCAACACCTTCTCTTTCCTCCTTTCTCCTCTCTCTTGTTCCCCCTCTCCTCCCCCCCCCCCCTTATCCCCCATCCCTCCTCTTCGCCCCGCAGATTGTGAACATATACGCCAACCTGGCGAAGCATGATGCGGACCACCGCTTTGCAGAGGCTGTGTCTGCTGATGGCCGCTCGTACAGAGAGGAGGTGCGCTGATGCGGGATGGGCGTGATGGGGGGGGAGGGTGTCGGTGGACGGGGATGGGGATGGGGTGGAATATTGGTGGGGGGAGAATGGTGATGGGGTGGCATGTGCGGGGTAGTCAGGAGCTTTTTCCAGCCACACACCACCCCTTAATGCAGTACCTTGTCTGGTCCCTTCCACATGGTTCCATTCTGCTCCCGTCCCCTCTCCCTCCCCTCTCCCCCCTGTCCCTCCCCTCTCCCTCATCTCCCCTCCATCTCCCCCCACCAGGCGTTCCCAGAGGCGGCATCGGTGATAGGCATGCATGGGCTGCTCCCAGGGGACGTGGTGCAGCAATTCATGGAGCTGGCAGCGCATGCCAAGGCAGCGGCAGCAGAGGCCATGGACATAGAGACCCAGCTTGATGATATCCCCAACGAATTCCTCGACCCCATTCAGGTGTGCCCCCGGCGCCACACCCCTTCCTTGTGTGTGCTGTGCTTTTCTGTGCTCTGCCTGCCCTGCTCGATTGTTCTTCCCCGTTCTTTACTCTCCAGCCCTTGTGCATTCCATGCTGCCCTCACAATGCATGTGCCGCACTGCTTCAACCGCCTGGCTGCTGGGTGCTCTACTCCCACCCTCCCTTGCTGCTGCGGCCTTTGCAGTGCACGTTGATGCGTGACCCTGTGACACTGCCATCGGGCAACGTGGTAGACCGCCCTGTCATCCTCAGACACCTGCTCAGCGACCCGGTCCGTGCACCTGCCAGCCATGCCATGCCATGCCATGCACATAGGCGTCCAGTACTTGTGCCATGCACAAGCCATCACTTGAGCCATGTGGATCCCTGCCACATGCCATGCATATCTGTCACTCCCACATATCTCTCCCCGTGCCCATAACCTCCGCATATGTCACATCACAGCTTGCCTTGCAATGCAACCACCGTTACTCATCTCAATTCTCCGCAATCTACTTTATCACACTCATGACAGGCTGTCTCTTGCCCTGTTACTCAGTCCGCTGCTCCTTCCTGTCCCATCACTCCCACCCCCCCCCCTGACCCCTTCATACCCATCCCTGTGCGGTGCCAACAGAAGGACCCGTTCACCCGTGCACATTTGACAGCAGAGATGCTTGTGCCCAACACAGAGCTTAAGGCTCGGATAGATGCGTTCCTTGCCCAACATAAGGCCAAGAGGCAGCAGTAGTGGCTGTAGCAGCTGCAATTGCAGCTGCACGTCAGTGTTTATGAAAGGGCTATTGCTATCTTGGGATTATAGAACCGGGTCGGGACATGTACAAGCTAGAACGGGCCGCATACTTGTCTAGTGATTGTCCTGTGAAAATGAAACTAGGCATCAGGTTTCTATGCCACCAACAACCATATCCAGGCCCTGGGTTCTAATACGAGGTGGAGAGCAAGCAACCATTTCCTCCAGCAGTTTGTGAAATATTTTCCATAACAATCTCCACCACTTCACGTACGGCATCTGTATCATTTCGGTCAACACGTCAGGCCACAAACGAAGCACTCTGTCAGCACCTCCCACAAGCTGTGGAACCTCGTGGCTGCCTTTCCGTCAACTCTTTCAGAATTGCACAGAGAACATCGGGCTAATCGTTCGACAGACGTCCCGTCCACCCAGCTGTCAGAGGTTGCGCAAGGCCAAACGTGTCACGTTGATATCGTCTAGTCGAGCCGCAATCCGCCTAACCTAGGTACAGGCGGTTCGTCAGGATGATGAAATGCACGGCCGCGATGGATTCGATCTTCCCCAATTTTGTCGCATTGTTTCGTCCCCCTCTCCTCGCTTTAACCGCTCAGCCCTCGGCCGTCAACATCGTTACACCAGCCCGCCAATCTAGTCTTGTCGAACTCTGGTGGTGTGACGACCGTGTCGAACGAAACGACAGGGGGAACGTTAGCTGCAGCAGCACCAGGGACAGCAGAGAGACGTGCGACTGTCCGTGTGACGTAATCGAGCATCGCCACCTCTGTATTAGCTCGTCATGTATTCTTGGCCCGTCAATCCTTCTCCTTCCACCTGTGGGGTAACCTCCTCCCCTGCTCTTGTCACAAGGCTGCCATTCCTACATAAAAGCCGAATCCGCATTCCGTCCATCCCTTCGCATCCACGACTAAGGCTTGCTGTCTTTGGCCTTGGGCCCACGGGGATGGGCGCAGGTGAGGCGCAATGGGGGGAGGGCGCACAGGCAGTGAGGGGAACCGCGCAGAGTGTCCAGGGAGGCGGGGAGGGAGCGGGAAAGGCGCCAAGCTGGTTGGGCAGACACACAGGCGCTCAGCCTGTGAAGCAGGACGGACTTGCAGAGGTTCATGAGGTTCGGCAGGAGGTTTGGCAAGAGGCTGGGGAGGAAGGGCGGGAGGAGGGATGGCGAAAACCTATGCTGAAGCATTGGAAGAAGCAGGAGGTGCAGCAGCAGGTACAGGAGGAGGAACAGGCAGAGGAGGAGGTACAGGCAGAGGAGGAGGTACAGGCAGAGGAGGAGGTACAGGCAGAGGAGGAGGTACAGGCAGAGGAGGAGGTACAGGCAGAGGAGGAGGTACAGGCAGAGGAGGAGGTGCCTAGAACCATGGTGCAAGCCGCGACATGCTTCTTGAGGCAACCGGGAGTGCTGCTAGGCATAGCTGCCACGCTCTCTGCCACCTGCTTGCGAGCCATGCACCCTCACTGGGGGGGCCTAGATACTGCTGGTATGGTGCTCCTCTGTACATGGCTCGTACTTCTGTTTGTTTCTCGTACTTCCTCTTCCATCCAGCCTACTCTCCAGCCCGAGACTCATCTTTGTCATTGTTTGTGTGGTGAATCTGCAGTCGCTGCAGCAGCCGTGTGCTGGTGGCTCCTGCAGGAGTGGGTGCTGCATGCGAAGTTGCTACACAGCTCCTTCCCCTGGTATGATCGTCATCCCCACCTCACAGGCCTACTGCCTGCAGTACCTGCATGCTGGCGCCATCTGTTACCGCCTGAAAGAACTTTGTAAGCTTCTCACATGTGACTGCATACCCGGACATAAATCCCAACCTTTTCTTCTGTGTGGGCAGGTGGGGCCGGTCTATTCATGCGAAGCATCACAGGCGGCCATACCATCATGTGTCGGTTGACAAGCCGGACGTGGTCCTCCCAGTCGTTGCCGGTGCTGCCATTGTATCTCGCCTCATTCTTGGGGTGAGCACTGAACACTGAAGATGGCCGTTTACAGGTGGAGCTTGTCGTGTGCACAAATGATGTGTGCTTGCGTCCCCGCGTGTTTCATGTTACTGCATGCATCAAGCCCATCTTCTGCATCTCCCCAGCCGAACCTGCTGCTTTTTTTTTATCCCTGTCTTTCACCATCGTGTTCAGGCATCGACTCTTTCGCTGACTGCTCTCATGGCCTACTATCTTATGGCTATCACATATGAGTGGACTCACTTTCTGTAAGAGCTGCATTTGCTAGTTCATCTCATGGTTTTATGTTCTTTCCATTGTATGGCTCTAAACCTGCTCAACTCTCAAAATCACTGTAATAGCTCCCATTTCCTTGTGCTTGTGGATGTTTGCCAGAGTACACACTCATGTGCCCATGCATTCGTGGATTTCTCGTGCCATCAAGAATGCTCATGTCAAGCATCATCTTAGGGATTCTAGGTATTGGTTCAGTTTCACATGCCCCCCACTTGACATCATGTTGGGTACCGTACCTAGTAGCAAATAGCAGCAAATGCGAGCATCCCTGGTTCCTGTATGACATTGGTTGTAGTGGAGCTATGGAATATTCAAGGCACAGATTCTGTATACATAACTTATCCGAGCCATTTAGAAAGCTGTGGTTGTCGGTGGCCGACAAACCCACCCACAAGATGTTTGCGCTGTGTCGCCCACCAAAATGATCGCGAGCCTTCTGGTTGCGACCACTAACAAGTCACCGAATGTCGCTGACGGGCAAACAGACCGCGTGCGACTCCGCGTGGGCGGTCAGTGAGGCGGTCAACAGACCCAGGCAGTAGCAGTCTGCAGCAACCCGCAAATGAACAAGCCACAAGGCAGGTGGCGTCACGCTTTTTCTTCCCCCGAATTCCCGCCTTATCAAAGTCCGCGCTGAATTTTCGCCGAGCCATTTCCCCAACCAGATTCCACATCCATACCAGCTCCGTCGGCGACGTGTCAACGAGAGCTGGGAACCAGCGACCACCCGCGTGTGGTGTGGTCTAGGGAGCACCGAACCGAGCCTCGGCTATTGCCAAGGAAAAACTGGAAACCAGGTGGAATTGAAGGGGGAGAGTGGTTTAGTCTAGTAGCCGTTCGTTGGTTGGATTCCTTCCCGTTGGTTGGTGCTCACACGTTGCACTGCCCGATGTGTCGCTTTCCTCCCATCACTTTTAGTTACTCGCACTTCAGACAGCTGCTCTGTGTATAGAATTGCCAGCTTCAGTTTCCCACTCGCTCCAGAACAAGCAAGTCCTCTCCAGCTTGGATTCTTGCCTGTCGTAACAGGCATTATAGAGGGAGTCATTCGGCCTTTCCATTCTGTGTTCGCGTTAGCAGCAAGCACACACGATCATATTGTATCATTCCGACCTTAGTTCCCAATAACGTTGTACCACGATGACGCCACAGATTTCTGCGAGAGTGTGTTTACTTCTGTGCTTTCTGATGGTGGCATATCGTAAGAAGTCTCTCCCTACACAATTGCCCAGTTTCCTTCATCATTCTCGTCACCTCCATCCATCTCTTTGTTGCCATTAGCTATATCTGTGTCATCGTTTGTAAAGTAAAGTCAGGTGTTTTATTGTCAGACGAGTGCCCTAATAACTACCACTTTCTCAGAGCGTCAGTGTGCTTCCGAGACCTCGACATGGTTATTATTTTGCTGTTTCCCCCAAAGTTTGTCCTTCGTGCGGTCCTCTTTCTCCCGCCATAACTTACCGCTCTTTCCTTATTTTCCGTTCCTCGTTGCCACAGCCTTTGTCGTCAGATCTGCGGACGTGACGATAAGGAGCGTGACGCTCGAAAGAGATTTTCTGGGTATGAACGCGTTTGGCGTGGAGGTGTACATGGAGTGTGTCAACGATAATGTGAAGATTACGCTGCCAGGAGTGGCAACGAAAGGCGTCGCTGTTAACTACACCGGTCAAGAGGCATGGCAGGTGAGGGGGATGCCTTGACCAGGCATAAAAGACCGCTGACATTATGACAGAGTTGAGTGTCATAGTTAGCTTGCCGTAACTGGATTCAGCCTCGCGTTGACGGTTCTTCAGTGTCTCCGTGACTCTTACTCGTGGTGTAGTAGTAGCGCTAACGGAAAAAAGCACCCCGCACTTGCTATTCTCTTCCGCCGAGGTTATACCATCACAGTGTCCTTCACATCTACCGTTCCCCTTCACCATTCCCACCTCCCAGTGCCTTTCTTTCCCACACACACTCACGCTCACACTTACCTTTTTTCATTCACATTCACATGACCTCACCCATTTCCTTTCCCCCTCTCTGTGCTCTCGCCACTTATGCCAGCCTGTGATGAAGCTGAACCCGGGGGAGTGCAAGAGGTGCACCGTTTATCAAAAGAAGAAGGCTTTTTTTGGTATCCCTGCACCGACGGCTCAATGGACCACCTGCTACGCCAACTTCACCACCGTGAATCCTAACCCCCCTATGGGCTCTAAGCTCCAAGCAGTGCAGCCCAGCACAGGGTTCGTAACGTTCAATAGCCCCACTCAGCTGATTGCCGTGCTGGCTTGCCCTGACTGCAACCAGCCTTCGCCTCCTGAGGCTGATTCGTCATCGCCTCCTGCCGACTCCTCTACTGGCAGCAGTACCATCAATGCTGCGGAATCTTCCTCCACTTCCTCCTCTCCTCCCACCTCCACCGCGTCTGGTGTGCCCAGCAATGTCACCTCGTGGATGGCTGATGCCCCTACCACTGAGGAGGGCAATTACGATGTGACCATGTACGTGGCGATTGGAGCGACGCTGCTGTCTGTGGGGGTGGTGCTGTTTGTCGGAATCTTAGTGTTTTATTTTTGGCGCAGGGCGAAGGTGGCTCAGAAGGAGGCGGACATGTACAGGGACCAGGCAGAGAAGAGTCTGGAGAGAGGTGCAAGTGACGGGGGTGACCTTCCAGTCTCTGGGGAGGCTAGGGTATGAGCATGATGAGAGAGTGAGGACCCAGCAGCAGGGTACTCTGAGAAGACGCTCATTGCTGCATCGCTGGTCGTCCCGCTCATTCCTCTGGCATTAGACAATTTCTCGTTGGCCCTTAGTTAATGATTGCGTCTGTTGATTACTTGGCTACTCAGGGTTTCTGGTGTGGTGAACTGCACACTCATGCTAAGTTATATACGGTATGTATTTATTTTCAGCTAAAAATATAATCTGATTCTGATTCCAGCAAGAGCATCACTTGCCCCCATGACAGCCACCACAGGAGGATTGCAAGCCAATTTAAAACCGAAATATAAAATAGTGAAGGCGGATTCAACTTGAAATCGTGCTCGGAAGAAGCAAAACTGGAACGACGATGGGCTGTGTAAAACACTATTCCGGGCATCACCCTTCCACAGACTGAACACACGTGATTCGTTCCCGCCAAAAAAACAAAATCAGATCGTGCTCGCGCGTTCGCATTTTCTGCATGCGACATTTGCACGACAGTTGTTTGTCGTGCGGTTTGATGGTTGGACCCGACTTCGACTTTCAAGCTGGGCCTGGGTTCCACATATGCTTACTTCAACTCCATTCACGTAGCTTGCCTAACTCACGGAGCTTGCCTAGCATAGAATAGCCAGAGACGAGGGATTAGGCTGATGCGGCATAGAAATGAAAGTATCATTAGATTGTTTGTGATACTTAGTCGCCGTTGCTGCGTAGTGATATTTTCCTCGCGATCACAGAGAACCCCATTTCCGTCGCCATTCCTCTCACCCCTCTCATCGCCCACTATGCTATCCTCGAGTTCGCCAAATCGCCCACCCGTCTCCCTTTCCGTCGCGCGTCACGTCGCCATCTCGTCGCCCTCTTCGTCGCCCTCTCTCCCCTCCTCTCCTCCCGTCGGCCTCTCTCTCGCCCCTCCCTACCGATCGCCCTCTCTCTCGCTCCTCCTCCGAATCGCGCTCTCTCTCCGCTCCCTTCCCGTCGGCCTCTCTCTCCGCTCCCTTCCCGTCGCGCTCTCTCTCTCCGCTCCCTTCCCCTCGCCCTCTCTCTCGCCCCTCCCTTCCCGTCGCGCTCTCTCTCTCCGCTCCCTTCCCGTCGCCCTCTCTCTCGCCCCTCCCTTCCCGTCGCGCGCTCTCTCTCTCTCTCCGCTCCCTTCCCATCGCCCTCTCTTTTGCCACTCCCTTCCCGTCGCGATCTCTCTATCCGCTCCCTTCCCATCGCCCTCTCTCTCGCCCCTCCTACTCGTCGCGCTCTCTCTCTCCGCGCCCTTCCCGTCGCCCTCTCTCTCGCCCCTCCCTTCCCATCACGTTCTCTCTCTCCGCTCTGCCCTCTCTCTCGCTCCTCCCTTCGAATCGCGCTCTCTCTCCGCTCCCTTCCCGTCGCGCTCTCTCTCTCCGCTCCCTTCCCATTGCCCTCTCTCTTTCTGCTCCCTTCCCATCCTCCCTTCTCGCTCGCCTCGAATAGCCCTCCCGGCGACCTTCGACTCTCCCATCACGTATGCCCTCCTTTCTCCGTCGCCTCTCACGTTCTCCCTCTGCTATCGCGTTAGCGTGACCCATTCCGTACTCTGTTATTGTGTTTGGTTTGTTTGTTTTTTCTGTCTTTCCATCTATTCTCGACACCCTCTCTCCCGCCGCCTATCCTCTCTCCCGTCGCCTATCTTTTCTCCCGTCGCCCTCCCGTTTCTCGTCGCCCTCCTGTTTCCCGCCCCCCTCCCGTTTCCCGTCGCCCTCCCTTTTCCCGTCGCCCTCCCGTTTCCCGTCGCTCTCGCTTTTCCCGTCGCCCTCCCGTTTCCCGTCACCCTCCCTTCTTCCGTCGCCCTCCCTTTTCCCGTCGCCCTCGCGTTTCCCGTTGCCCTCCCGTTTCCCGTCGCCCTCCCGTTTCCCGTCGCCCTCCCGTTTCCCGTCGCCCTCCCGTTTCCCGTCACCCCCCTTCTTCCGTCGCCCTCCCGTTTCCTACGCCCTCCCTTCCCGTCGCCCTCCCGTTTCCCGTCGCCCTCCCTCTTTCTCTTCATTCGCGTCACCTTGCCCATCATAATTTCCCCCCAGGTGCTGTTTTTCTCTTCTGTTTCCCGTTATTGCACCTCTCCCAGGCCTCAAGTCCAAGGCAGCACATTGATCAGAGCTCTACTAGCTCTAATAACGTTCAAACACTTTCACTCTCATCACGTGCATGTGTGTCTCCTTGGGATTTAGCGTGAGATGTTGCTACTCGTGAATTTGGTGAAGTATGTTGGGCTGAAAAAGCCCTTAGGATCTTTGCAGGGGTGAACTCCGGGTAGAGTTGGTGTAGTAGTGGAAGCGTTTAATAAAGAGTTGTGAACCACCTTGCGCTAGTATGTGAGGGCAAAGTAAGTTGATTAAAACAAAGAAATACAAGATTATATATGAATACAGGGAATATGAAAAGGCACAGTTATAACTAGTTTACTGTTGCGGTTCGATTCAGTGACGACTCGGGCAACTGCTCTGTAACGAGTCAGTTGTGTGTCCTTGCTGTCGCGCTGTATTTTGTCAGGTCAAAGGTCGCTGACCTTTGACTTTCGCGTAACCTCCAGCGGTTACTTCAACCTCCGAGGGTTGACTCGCTGGTGCCTCGATATGCTTTGCTTTGCTTGTGCCTTAGTGTTTCGACACGACAGAGGCGCTTAGGAATAATTGTTTCCAACACTCCCCTTCGCTTCTGGAGTATCGCTGACGTGGCTCTGTCCAGTCAGTAGCATGCAGTATTCGAACTTCTGCTTTCCGAGCTTCTTGGTCAGGTAGTCAGCTGCCATCTCGGACGTGGGGCAGTATGATAGCTCAAGCCTTCCCTTCTCAATCTCGTCCTTCACGAAGAAATATCGTAGGGCGATGTGTTTCGTCCTGTTCGCGAAGCCGTTCTTGTTGGCGATGCGAATTGCCGACTGGTTGTCGCAGAACAGGGTAAAGTTGTGTAACTCGGCTAACTTCGCTTCTTCCAGCAGCTCGCGAAGATAGAGTCCTTCCTTGGTGGCTGAGCAGGGTGCAATATATTCTGCTTCAGCTGACGAGAGGGCAATTAGTTCTTGCTTGCTCGATTGTCAGGAGATAGGTCCGATAGGCTCGAGGCGGTAGATGTAGCCGGTGCGTGATCGCCTGTTGTCAGAGTCGCCCGCGTGATCTGCGTTGACGTAACCGATTAGCTTAGGCGTTGTAGTTGCGTTCTTATGGTAAGTCAGTCCGACCGTCGGGGTACTGACAAGGTAGTGAAGAGCGCGGTCGAGCTCCGCCAGATGTTTCGCTTCAGGCTTCTTGAGGTAGGTGGCGAGCTGGCTTGCAAAGTAGGATAGATCTGGGCGGCAGGTGACAGCAGCGAAGAGAAGGCAGCCCAGCTTTCTCTGGTAGTCGCGTATGCCGGCGGGCTTGAGTAGAGCGGAGCCTTCCTTGTTGCTTGCTGTCGTATAGCGGTACGGTGTGGAGATAGCAATCGGTGTGAGTGCGAAACGCTTGGCGATGGTGTCGGCGTATTTCGCGGCGCTGAGGTAGATAGCGTCTTCTTTTTCCTGGTTGTTGAGGATGAGGTACTGTGTGACGGTAGACGAGACCGTGAGTGTGAGGTCTTGCTGTAGCTCCCCTTCGAACCAGGTTGTAATGCCGTCAGTTGAGCCGATGTAGAGCAGATCGTCTACATAGACGATCAGCACGATGTAGTCGATACCCTTCGTGAGCCGGTACATGCCCTGGTCGTGCGGCAATTGCTTGAAGCCGATGCGAATGAGACGAGCGTGTAGGTATTGTTGCCATAGTCGCGGAGCTTGCTTGATGCTGTAGAGTGACTTGAGTAGTTGACAGACGTGGTTCGAATCCGTGCTGGAGCCGTGTAGTAGCTCGACGAAGATCTCGGCGTCAACAGGTGCGTAGAGGAATGCGTTAGCGACGTCGATTTGCCGCAGCTTCTTCTTGTTCATGGCGGCGATCGCGAGAAGGATGCGTAGCGAGGTGTGTCGGGTGACCGGAGCGAATGTTTCGGTGAAGTCGCGTCCGTGCTCTTGGTCGAAACCGCGTACGACCCAGCGTGCCTTAAATTTGTCGATGGTGCCGTCAGGCTTTGTCTTCACATGGAAGACCCACTTCCTGGTGAGTACTGTCTTGTTCCGTGCCACGCCGATAGGAACCACTTTCCACGTGTTGCGTTCCTCCAGTGCCTTTAGCTCCTTGTTCATGGCTTCGCGACACTTTTCCTTATGTTCCCCCCCCAGAGCCTGCTGAACCGTCGCAGGCTCTTTAGGAGTGGCAGAGCCGTGGACTCTGGTGACGAGTCCGAGAATCTGCATTCCACTCTGTGAGTAGCAGGGAAGATTTACATCCTCGGGATAAGCTGCTTCATCTCCTGCTTCTGGATCAGGTATGAAGTTTGGTCCTACTCGTTATGCTTCGTTGGTGTTGACTGTCGCAGATCTTACGTAACCGTTGTCGGCGAAATGGTAGAAGGTTCGGCGTTGGCACTTTCGCAAGGGTTGTCTTCGTCCATGGGAACGTCGACGGAGCAGAACGGAAGAGGTCCGGCTTCTTCTGATGCGTTGTCCACATTCTGCTCGTCCCAGTCAGCTTCGTCCGCTGCTGAGGCAAAGGCTCGGCCACCACGAAAACCACCTGTGGGATCTTCGTCTTCTTGCAAGTTGGCAAGGTATGTCTGGAGCGTGAGTCGTTCGTAGAAAATTACGTCACGTGCTGCTATTGTTTCCTTGGAGTGGACGTGGAAGATTTTCCACGCGTTGTAGTTCTTTTCGATGCCCAGGTGTAGTCCCCACAATGCTCGTTGAGAAAATCGGCCTGCTCGTACTGCTGGGGGTCGGTACTGTACCATGCATCCGAAAACTCGTAACATTTTTGTGCTGCCCTGTTTCCCTGTCCATAGCAGATGCGGTGATGCGTTGTTCGGAAGCGATGACGACGACAGCAAATTGTGCAGCATGACGGCGTGGTCCATTGCTGCAGGCCATTGGTGGTTGGGTAGCCGCATGCCACGTAACAGTTTGCGCATGCTGTTCTGCAGGATTCTGTTCATTCTTTCTGCTACTCCTTGCTGCTGATGGGCGTAGGGAAGGGAGATGAGCTGCTTGATTCCCCTTTCCGCCAGGTACTGCTTGAATCGCTGAGAGGTGTATTCTCCTCCTCCGTAAGACTGAAAGCTTTTCAGTTGTACGCCCGAACCTCTCTCTGCTACTGGTAGCCAGGCAACAAAGGCTGCGAATGCCATGTCGCGGCTAGGGAGGTTTAGGTGCCAGATGTCAAAACCTATATTTGTAACTGCCTGTAGCTGTAGTTAGTGTAGTTATTTAAATCTGTAGGTGGTGCACCTCTTCACTTGTTTCCTTTGCTATATGTACTTCGAAACTATAGTGAAGCCTCATTCCTTCCCAACTCTCTTCCAACTCACTCGATCTTCTCCCTAGGACTAAACCCGCTCGACACCTAATCTCGGGCCTAGGCTCCTAAGCCTAGGCCCTAGTTTTCAACTTAACTCTACATTCGTTCTTACGTTTCGACACCAGACGTAACGAGTGGCGGCGTCGATCAAGGTGATCGTGTAGTTGTATGTTACTTGTTCCGGTTCCTGATTGAACAGGATGTCGCTATACACATTCTCGAGTGGTGCGTACGCGGGAGCGCTCGAGTTGTGATGAGGCGCGAACGGTTGATGTGGTAAGTCACCTTCAGGGCAGGTGAAGCACGTTCCGTGTACTCGTTGAAGTTCTCGTCCGTCGGTCAGTAGGAGTGAGTCCTTGTCGAGTACTCCTGCTCTTATTGTGTTGTTTAATACCTGTGTTGCTTGGATGTCCAATCCTTGCGTGCCAGGTGCTTTCGTCGGCGCGATGTCCGGGTGATCGTCGGTACATGTCGGAGTTGGAGTAGAAGTTGGCGGTGAAGTTGGCGCTACGATGAACTTCTCGTGGTGCTGGGTGTAATTGTTGCGCTGGTGTCGGTGGTGTGTCGTCAATGAGGAGCGGTGTCGTTGAAGGATCAACAATTGGTGTTGACAATGAACTATCGTTCCTGGTCCAATAAGAAACTCGTCCGAGGGTCGGAAAAAAAAGCACACATACAGCAATTCCAACATTCCAAAACAAAACAAAAATATTTCATCAAGTGGACCCAACTTGGAGGGGGGGGGTCACTATTTTGCCTGCTGGCTTTAAGGGGACCACAAACATCACACAAAGCTTTCTCACATTCTGAAAGCTCCAGCAGTGATTTTATTCATAGATAAGAGAACAAGTAACTACAAGCAGAATTTGGGAAAGAAAGCCACCACATGGGACAGGCAAAGTTGTGATACCGGCAGTACCTACAACACCTAAGAAACTGTTAAGGCCCAGGCTTCGAATAACAAGGTTTGTCAGTGGAAAGTCAGGGGTCTTGCGTGACTTGCAAGCAGCACCAGGCAGGGCAGTGCAAAAACCTGCGGAAGTGAAATGGAAGCCGCATGCCTCATGGCTGGGAGCGAGCAAGTCCTAGAGTCATGTCATAAACCAGGAATTTCCATCTTGGAAAGTGCAGGTACAGCCAGGTCACACTTCAGCATCTCTGGCAGAAGTCACAGGAGAATTTCAGCACCAACAGCTACAAAAGAGCCACTCTTCACATGTCACCATCCTCTGCTCCTCCCGTTCACCGTGTTCCCCTGAGATCCACAACCACAACACTGATGTTGTCCCCACTGCCGCGCACCAGAGCCAGCTTGGTCAGCACAGCAGCAGCCAGAGCAGCCGGGGTCATCTCCTCCTCCCCCTGGGCGCCGGCAGCAGCAAGGGTCTCCGCAGCAGCAGCAGCCGTCTCATCACCAGCTGGAGGCGCCTCAGGGGCAGCTCCGGCCGACCCTGTGCCCCCTGAGCCTCCACGTTGGGCGAGGCAGCGGCGGGCGATGTCAACAGCAGCCTCATTGGAGATAACGTCCCAGAGACCATCTGAGGCCAGCACTACAAGCTCGTCATCTGGATGGCGCTGGGTGATAGTCACCTCAGGCTCTGGGATAACGTAGGGCTTCAGATAGCGATCGCCTGGGGGTGACCGGTGGGGAGAGAGGTGGAGTGGGGCAGGGGGAGAGACGCAGGCATGGGTGTGTACACTGATGTGGAGACACCCTTAGGCAAGTGGCACTGTGTCTGAGCCTGTAGCTGAGCCCATGCCTACATTTGAGTCTCAGCCAATAAGCAGATCGGTCTGGATAGCGTCTGTCTCATATTCCTTGTACCACGAATTTGCAATAAGTTGTTAACACACGTACTTGACCACCGGCAATGAGTCCACTCACCAATGGCGCGTGACATGGCCAGCACTCCAAGCACTCGGTAGCCATTCCAGAAAATGACACGCCCACCTGCCTTCTCCACCCGCTTCATCTCATCCTCACGCTCAGGCTGGCAGGCAAGCATGGGGAAGAGGGGAAAGGGGAGGTTGAAGAGTGAAGGAAGAGGATTACACACGTCACATGTGTGACACAAGGGTCAGTCCATGCAGGAAACGTCAGAAGATGTGCTGTAAAATGTGTGACAACACTCCACACCTCTCCCTTTCCACCACCCCCTAAACTTGTCCATCCCTTTTCCGTGCGCCCATGACCCTGTGCCTGTCTCTCACCTTGTGGTCCTTGGACAAAGGCACAGCCTTGCCACCCCTGCACAGCACAGCGCGGGAGTCCCCGCAGTTGCCCACCACCAGGTGGTGTGCCGTCACCACCAGCACCACAGACGTTGACCCCACCGTCTCCGCCGCCAGTGGCTCATGCACGCACTCGGGGGTCATGCCTCCGCCTCCGCCGCCCCCATCCGCGCCTGTTCCCCCGTCGCCCGCGTTACCAGATGCGCCGTGGCAGTGGGAGCGGCGGAGGAAGCAGTGGCCGCTGATTTCAGCGTCCATGCGCGCGAACGACTGCACCATGGCGCGCTGCCAGTGCGCGTGCAGCACCGGGTCCACCTTCTGCGCGCCCTCCGCGCCCACCTCCGCGCCTGCCTGCTGCGCGCCTGTGGCGGCGGCAGGAGCAGCAGCAGCAGCAGCAGCAGCAGCGTCGGGCGTGACGGGGGGAAGGGGCTCGATACCTGAGAGCGTGATAGAGAGCTCTTCTGCTAGCGCCGTGGCCATGTGCGCCGACAGGAAATTTGCCGCCTGTTTTTTATTTCAAAGCGGGGGGAATGGGGTGGAGGGGGAGATAGGGAAGGGAGAAAGGGGACGGGGGGAGAAGGGAGGGGGAAGGGGAGGGGCACACTGGGACAACACGTGCAATTCTTCCTTCCAGAACGCATTCCTAAACATCCGAAAACAGTGCAACAAGCACTAAACCCCTCACGCGCTAATACTGGCCCCCATAAATGCGCTCACGGCCCTTCCTCTCCTGTCTCTCCCCCAACCCCCTTTATCTCCTCCCCTGCGGAACGACTAGAGCACCTGGCTGCCGCCATGGCCGTCGAACACGGCGAACATGTGCAGTTGGCACTGCGGGTCGTCCGCGCCCTGTCCTCCGCACGAATCGCTCCCCGCGAGCGAGCACCCCGCGCGGCTGGCGCAAGGCACGAGCGCGAACGCGGGGACCATCGACACCGCGTCTTCCATCTCCCGCCGCCGCCCGCATACCGACAGCACCCCGTTCCCCGGACATTCGTCCGCCGGCGCGCCCTTGATCTTCGCCCCGCTGCACGTGCTGGGCGGAATAACTCGCGGAGGCAGCGGCACGAACGCCGTAGCGTCCGCTGCCGCGCCGCCCGCCCCTGTGACCCCATCCATCCCCAGGCTCTGAAGCTTCGTCTCCTCCTGCAGCAAACTCGCAGCGACTGAGAGCGCAGCGTCCACCTCCGCGTCGTTCCCCTCGCCGCTGCTTGTCGTGCCGCTGGAACTAGTCTCCGACGACAAATCACTGCTCGAATCCTCGTCCTCTCCCCCGTCCCCCTCTTGCCCATTCACCCCTCGCGGAGACTTCGACCCGGACGAGCCCTCGGCGGAGGCGGAGTTTCCCTTGCCCTTGCGCGGGCGGCGGAACTGGCTCCGGCGGAACTTGGTGCGGAGGGCGGTGTAGGCGGCGGCGGTGATGGGATCGGAGGAGTTGGGGTTAGAGTGGGAAGGGGAGATGGAGGAGGGGGAGAGGGGGAAGGAGGAGAGGGAGGAGTTGGTGCTGGAGTCGTCGCTTGTGTCGCGCTTCTGAGGGAGCAGACCCACGCCTAGGTGCTTGCGACACACGATCAGACCGCTGCCGGCCATGGCGGAAGCAGCGAGTCACAGAGGGAAGGGAAGTGAAATGAGGACACAAGGGGGAAAAATAAAAAGACATGAAAAATAGGGATGGGACTAGAGAGAAAGAGTGGACACGAGCCCAATTCTTACGATGCAGGACAGCAAAATTTAAACTGTAATACGATGGAATGTAGCAAGGCCAGGAAGAAGCAGCGTCACATAAAGTGACTCGCACCTCACATCTGAACGCTACCACGTACTGTGAAGCAGGATTACTGTTGAGGAAAGGATTCGGAGGGAACCGCAGAACGAAAGCGAGAACAGAGCCATGACTTAACAACCGAACGAGAAATTTCACTAAACACAAAATAACGGGTGTGGTTACCTTGGTGTGGTCGCCTTTTTGCGACGAAGGTCCATACGACGCTGCCTCGCTGCTGCTGCGCTTGGATCGAATGCACTGTCGGCCATGACGCTGTTAATGCTTCAATCAGAATCGGTTCACACCGACTCTAGAGATCACGAAGGCGAAACTCTCAACCTTGTCTACTACACGGCGTAATGAGATACTCTTTGTAATGGTAGTGATAGCGAACACCAAAACATAAGAATGGCTGGCTGACGAACTACGGCACGTGTTTCTGGAAAATAAAAGGAACAAACCCTCCACAAGACAGACCCTCTAAATGGCTTAGCGGCCAGTGTCAAGAACAGGAAAGCCTCTCTGGTGTCAAGAACCTTCAGAATACGAGGTGCATTGCATAGAGCAGATTGAGAGTCCAAGAGTCTCGATTTGAAAATTGAAAGCTGAAACTGGAGACGAGTCACCAACAAGTCACCACCAGTCAGGGATCACGCCAGGCACGACAGCCAGTGGCTTGGTTTGACACTTCCCAACCAAACCAATGATCCCCACTAACCTGCACTCACAGCCCATATGACTTCGACCGAAGCAGGCGGCCTTGGCTTGGAACGGGCTGCTTCGGTGCACGTCTTTGCCGTGCGATGTGTGACTTTCCCACAAAATCGATCAGGCGAATGTGGACAGAGGGTGGCGGACAGGGTGCTTGCTTGCAGCAGACAACCAACAAGCGCAAGCCCAGCCATGTCAAGGTGTGCGCGGAATACAGTGCAAACAGCAGATTCTCCTTCCGACAGCGCGCGGACCTGCTCAGAGGTTCATACGAGCAGGAACAGTAAAACACGGGCGAAGCACGGAGCAGTACAGTACATCTTCCCTGCTGCCCCGACACGCACGCCCCACGTCAGCTCCATACCTGTGCACCGAGCCAGAGAAGATGCCAGGTCAGCGTCGCTCAGGTGGTTGCGTGAGCTCAGCTCACCCCAATCAGCGCTGTTGATTGGTGAAATTAGAACGAACAGAGTGTATCCATTACCCCGCTCGAGTCACAGATCGCCAGAGGCTAAAGTTCTTGACCGTATGGAACCGCGTCAAACAAGCCCTGAACCAAAGAAGGATCACCCCTCCACCCACCTGACTTCTGCGTGGCTGCTTCACCTCTTTCTTGAGGGAGGGGTACATGAGCACCGAAGGTGTTTTAAAACGGTAGATAATGTTCCTAAACGGTGCGTCGTTCTCCACTTTTTCAAAGCTGAACTGTCAGCTGCAATTTGGGACTTTCGAGCTCCCAGTAGGGGAAAGGCAAGGTTTGGCTGTGTGCTGCGAAAAAAAACGAATTTTAGGAAATTGATCCTCTCGCGACAGCTCAAAAACTGAGCTACCTCCTCGTCAAAGGCTTGAGCAATTTGGGCCAAAGGCTTTACGACCAGTGTACAAGAAATCTCCCCTCGAGAATACCGTACACATGGTCGTCGCCAATTTCATTCAAGGCACTACACGTTTGCAGGGATTATTCGCTTGTTTCTCTGCCCGTACTCCAACTTCCGTCACCTTCGGGCTCGTCCTACCTAGTTCCGTACGAGGCGATGGCACTGTATGCCAAGCAGATGCTCAAAGAGCCTTTACCAAGCTTATGGGGTTGGCTGGATGGGTATGCGCTGCACTCACATCTCTTGGGATTGGTTTTTCTCGACAAGTCCACATTCGGAAGAAAGCCAACGGTGTTATCAGCGTACTTATCTGAAACATGATCACGGCTGTTTACTATTGATGCATTTGCATCGAGAAACCGCCTGTGCATTACGAGCACTGATCTGAGATCTGGGCGCTGTAGAATCTTCTCCGCACTCAACATCAGTTCCACTAGCCATTAGTTGCTCATTATCTCCGCATCGACACCAACAATGGTTTCACCTGCCCGAGTTCGTCCTCACACCTTTGAACGGCGCCTCGTGTCAGCGGAATGTGGCAGAGTATCCGCGACGAAGCGTTGCTTGCTTCTCCTCGTGCTCGCGTATCCGTTCCGCGTGCGGCAGGTTGGAGCAGGTGAGTGTTTGTGGTGATGCTTGTGGAGTGCGGATGTTTCTAGTTCCGCATGGCAGAAGGACCGCGTTTGCACATGCATTCAGTCTAACTTCACCCTTCCTTGGATTCGTGGATTTTCTAAACATTGCGATCTCGCGTGTGGACATGGTCTCTCGCGATTATCAGCTAGCACGGGCCATCTCTGTAGCGAGATTATCAAAGTTATCAACCACCTGCCAATGCCCGCAGCAGGCGACGTTATGGGAGAGGCAGCGCAGGTGAAGGAGGGAGCAGCAGGGACAGCACAAGGAGACGCGTCAGGCGGGGCCATGCAGGTTGCGGGTGGGCATGGCGCGAGTGCGAGTAACGCGCTGGAAGTGCCGAATGGGTTTCTACACCCTCCTGACAACCCGGAAGAAGCCGGTCCTTACGAGCCCATCGAATTCAGGTGCCAACATCATGCGGCGTCTCTCGCGCTCATAGCTTGTTGCTGTACCACGTTGTCACACTTCGAACAACCCAACTAGTATAAGGCCGCATTCTGAAGTTGCCCCACCATCAGAAGTTCCCCCATGCGACTCGAAATGTTGACGTGGCATTAATTCACATTTAGAAGTTCCCCCACGCGGTTCGACTTCTGGACACCTTGAGTCCAACCGACCACCGTCGCAATGCCTGGCCTGTCCGTCAGTGTGCGACGATGGAGATCGTGCCACGTTTGCAGGGTGTGGGGACTACGGTGTTAGACATGCCAGTTTCGTGCACATAGCCGGCAACATGTATTTTATTCCTACCCACGCAACCCATTTCTGCGCTGTTTGCGTGAATCTGCTAACATCACCCAAGTTGACTTGATTTGACTATGGTGCCAAAAATTTTCGTCAGGCTCAGCCGTTTAGGTTTTGCCTGGCGAGGTAAGTCCAACACTTGGTATGCGAGCCGGCGCATCAATTTCATTGGATACCGGATATGCGATGCTGGTGACATCTGTCGCTTGCCAAAATGAGGTTCGGTGGTCAGAGTGGGAGCATTCCCACCAAAACCCCCATCAGCTTTGAAAAAAACTGGCTGGTGGGGGATCTTTGCTGGTGGGGGAACTTGAGAATGCGCCATAAGGCTCTTAGAATCCTAGTAGTTTGTTCGCACCTTTCCAAAGTCACTTCTTCAACCACCTTGCACTCACACTCCACGACCTCTTCCGTCCCTACCCTCCAACCACCGCTGACAGTCCCCACCAGGAACGATCAGGAGCGTAAGAGGCTGAAGAGCCGGCCGCTGGGCATGCACATCAGCAGCGACGAGCAGACAGCCATGTGGCTCAACTACTTTAAACCAAACACACTTAGCGGGCCCAAGCTCAGCTGCATGGGCCTTCCCTGCCCGCAATTCCTCCAGTGCATCGATGGGTTTCCCAACGTGTGGGCCTGCTGGGATGACGAGCTCATGGATCGAGAGATGTTCCCCACTCACGCTCCGTTAAACTGCCCGATCCGGGCAGCAGGGGAGGAAAAGTTGGTGGGGGGGGAGGAAGGGGAGTATGACCTGTCGTGCAGTCACAGAAAGGACTACTGGTACCACATGCCGTGGGCTCTGCAGAACTTCCAGCTGGCGGATGTGTACATGAACGCACGATGGGTTCCTCTTCAACACCTCGCATCAGTTTATGCGAGGCGGGTGCCATCAAATCGGCAAGGTAAGCGAGCCATTCGCCCCTCACCTTTGTGCTCCCTCCCTCCCTCCTTTCATCCATTCTTCCATCCCTTTCACTTTATCTTTTTTGCCCCCGCAAGTACCCATTCCATGAGAGCTGTACCACAGCATCTCATCATCCATTCAACAGTGTCGCATGCTCCAGTTCCTTCATCTCCCCGCCCTGGTCGACCCGTTCACCCCTTACTATCCCTCCCACCCGTCAACCCCTTCCACGCCATCAACCCCCCCACCCCTTCAACCGCTCCACCTTTTACCCCACCACGCAGTACACATTCTCCCCAGCAGCGGCGGTGCACGAGCCGCATGGAGCATGGAGCAGGGCGTACGCGGTGGGTGGGAACTTCTACCACGTTCTGGTGGAAATGCTGCCGGGCTTTGTGGTGGCGGCAAGCCTCTTCCACAAGTATCGCAAGTACCCCATCCTCGCCACAGGTCGTGTTTTTTGAGAATTCTCAAAAAACTCAAGTATCGCAAGTACCCCATCCTCGCCACAGGTGGGCAGGTGTGCCAAATGAGCGACGTGCAAGTGTGTGCCGCAGTGCGGGGAGGGAGAGAGGAATGGACGTTGGTGGACCAAGAAGGTGGTTGCTTGGGGTAACAGGGATGTGTGTTGAGTGCTTGTGTTAAGTGCGTGGAGCTTGGAGAAATATATTTTTTTTCCGTTGCATGCCTGTGGTTTGCTACATATCTAATTCTGCACCCGTCTGTCCATCCCAGCAACTCTGTGCCACTGCACGAGCTGCATGCGAGTCCGTCTGCATCCAATCTATGCTGAACTTCATACATCGCCATGCTTCACTCCTTTCCTCCTCTCCTCACCCTTCCCTTGCCCTGTTCCCTGTTTTGTTGCGAAGGGCATCAGTGGAGAGCGTATGACCGCATGGGAGCGCCAATCACGGGCATTCCTCGTGCGAGCATGAGAGCGCTCGCCACCTTCACAGGAGAAATTTACCATGCGGCATGGGTGCAGCAGGTCAGATGCCGTGCGTGAATTGACCCCACACTTCTCACACCTGTCTGGGCTCAATTGTTTTTTGCTACTTGTCTGAGTCCGTTTCACCTTCCTCTCACCTGTGTTCCCTGGCCCGTGTTTCTTCCCTCTTCTCTGCTTCTTTCGCGTTGCCCACCTTGCATCAGCCTATGTTCCAGTTTTGTGGCACGCCCAGCAGGGCTCTCTGGCACACCATTCGCTCGCGCCATTTCCTCCATTCCGAAGGGCTACCTCTCTTCAACCCCGGCTGGACCTACCGCAATCTGCCGCCCCTCACTGACGCACAGATGGCTCTCCTGCCTGCTGATTGGGTGGTGGTGCTGGCAAAGCGCCCAGGCAAGAAGCCAGCTATCATCAACTTCGCTGAGCTGGAATCGGCCGTCAAGAAGATATTTCCCGACAGGGTGGTGACGTTCAATGGGTCCATGGGGATACTGGAAGGTGAGAATAGTCACTGCTGCACCACCTTGGATCACATGCTCTTTGTTCTCCTGATGTGATCTGTTGCTTTCACAGCCACACGCCTGAAGTTTCCTCGTTAAATCTCCAATCTTTGTTCTTTTGCACTACTTGGTTTGTTCGCGTTTCTTGTTTCCATCATCATCACGTGACCTGTTCCGCCAAGCGCGGCTGTACATAGGCGGCCATGGTGCAGCGCTGACAAACATGGTCTTCATGCCAGCACAGTCATCAGTGCTGGAGATTCGCCCCAACGGCTGTCCCAACACATGCTACCATCAGCTGTCATACGCCTGCTCCCTGCGCTACCACTTTGTGTTGAGCGATGGAACATGCTATTCCGCTGTTCTGGCGCATGTCAATAAGGTAGCTGAAGCTCTTGAAACAATATTTCGCCAGTTCCTTGAAGAGGATGCGAATAACATTACTAAAACAGTGAAACTGTGATTGCTGAATTTTCATTGTTCTTTTGTTACTGTACATACTTTCATCTACTAGATTTGAACAGAGGTATAAAGAGCGGGAACCACTTTGATGGGTCTGAGGGCAGCCGATGGGTCTGTTCAGCTGCTATTGAGGTTGATACAGGCCCTGTTCGACAGCGAGGGTAACCCGCCAGAAACGCTTTGAGGTGACCTCTTTGGTTGGGCAGGAAACGGTTTGCGACCCCCTGCGACGAGGCATAATTCCCGCGAGCGCGAATGACCCCCCTGCGATGTCCTTGGTTTCCCGCCCAGCTGCTAAAACATGGCGGGAATTTTAACGGGGTGGTTTGACACCACAGCGCGCAGTAACAGTGACTGTCGCCTAATCATTACAGCCCATCCCTGGTAAAGTTTCAGACCATTGCCAATGTTACTTTTCAAATGAATGGCCCCAATGCTAGACCAATGGGCTATTTAGGGATAGTCGCGCCAAACAAAAGGTATAAACCAGTCGCACCACAAATCCTTTCGACACACCTAACTAATGCTCGAACCGATCTGGAATACTCTATACATTTTCAGCACAAACATTTGGGTGGGGCTTTTGTTTTTACGCAGACCGTCGAACCGCCGGGCAGACCCCGCGGCTGGAAACAATCCGCTTCAAAGGGCCGTTGAGGTGGAGCTTTTCGACCACCTCGGCCGTCTTCGGGTCGGCCAAAATGATTACACTGCCGGCGCTGTCCTACCACTTGCATTTTGTCGCGACGCTGAACCATTTGGGCGACAGAGCCATGTGAGAATAAGCGAACAGGAATGGATCAACTAGAAGTGAAAAGAGTACAAGTAGTAAACCCTAGAATTGTGTACCCCCTATAGGCTAACCCACTGTAGCCTACACAAGTATAACATATATAATGTTTGACACACCCCCATAGGCAAAGTGGGGGAGAACAAGGGGTCACAAGACCAGTCAAGCAAAGCAAAGCAAGCTCAGGGTGGATCACAAAGTCACCACACAGTCCGAGCACAAGAGCAGGGCCAGAGGCCAGTTCACATGCAGGAGTACAGACATATATACAAAACTAGACAAGCAAGAGCAGGTATATATATATGTCACAGTACAAGTAAAGTCAAGAGGAGAGCAAGTGAGGCAAGACAGACACAAGACCCAGCTGGGTGCAAAAGCGCTGATGATCACAAGGCGCGAGTGCCTTGGTGAACACATCAGCAGTGTTGGCCTCAGAGGCCACGTACGCAAGTCGCAACTGACCACGCTGCTGCAGCTCACGAGCAAGGAAGTAGCGGAGAGCAATGTGCTTCGTTCTGTGCTCCAAGCGCTGCTCTCGACACAAGGCCAGCATGGCCTTGTTGTCTACGTACAGCACTGGAGGAGAACGAGGCGGCTCTCCAAGGTCAGTCAGCAGGTAGGTGAGCCAGCGAAGCTCCTGTGCAGCCATGGCCCCGGCGTAGATCTCAGCCTCACAACTGGAGCCGAGAACCGAAGACGAGCGAGTAGACCGCCACGAGACAGAGCCGGAACCAAGGCTGAAGGTGTAACCCTGTGACGACCGCTGCGTAGCCTGGTCGTCAGCCCAAGAAGCGTCCGCGTGGCCGGTAAGGACCACTGGACTTCGCCCTCCAAGCACAAGCCCCATGCCCGACGTACTGCACAGGTAGCGCAATACCCTCTTCGCTGCAGCCATGTGCTCTGGTCTGTGTCTCCCAGGAGCAACATAGCGTGCAAGAATGCTCAGAGGATATGCAAGGTCAGGTCGTGTGCAGGTCATCAGGTACATGAGGCAGCCAACAAGCTCTGCATACGGACCACTCGACTCTACGGACTCATCCGAAGGCAGAGCTGAGAGTGAGTGGCGAGTAGGCAGAGGAGTGGCCTGAGGCGAGGAGTACGTGAAGCCGAAGCGCTGAAGGACCTGCTGCACCATGTGTGACTGAGTCAAGGTAATGGTGCGGCGTGCTCTGTCCCGAGTGATCTGCAAGCCAAGGTAGCTGCGCAGTTCACCCAGGTCTGTGCACGTGTGTCTCTTCAGCAGTTCGGACTTCACGTAGGCGAGTCCAGCAGTGTCCGCTGTGGCAAAGACCAAGTCGTCGACGTACACGAGGATGTAGAACGGCGGCAGTGAAGTGTCGGTGCGCAGAAACAGCGACGGGTCAGCAGTAGAAGGAGCAAACCCAAGAGCCGCAAGCGTAGTCCTCAGTGTGTCGTGCCACTCACGCGGTGCCTGGCGGAGACCGTAGACTGGCCGTCGGAGGCTCCACTGGGTGCCAGGAGGGAAAGTCCCAGTGAAGCCAGGTGGACGGCGCAGCCAGATCTCCTCGTGCAGGCTACCCTGCAGGAACGCAGTGCTGAAGTCGAGAGAGTGAAGCTCGTAGTCGCGCTGAGCGGCTATGTGCAGCAGCACCCGAAGAGTGGTCATCTTCGGGGTGGGAGAGAAGGTCTGAAAGTAGTCAACTCCCTGCCGCTGACTGAAGCCACGAGCAACGTACCGCGCCTTGAAGACAGGTGGAGAGCCCGGCGGCCGCTTCACCCGGAAGATCCACATGCCACTGACGATGTTCGCCCCAGGAGGGGGAACTGCGTCAACGTAGGTGCCTGTGGACTTCCAGGAAGCCATCTCTGCATCCATAGCTGCCTGCCACTGAGAGGAGTAGGGACCCTCTACGGCCTCCGCGTAAGAACGCGGAGTTGGGATGTCTAGTGCATCCGGGTCTCCCTCAGGGGCAAGTAGTACAGACGCGAGATGAGGTGAAGCAGCCGCCAGACACTGTAACTCCTCCTGTCTGTCCTCTAGGACGTCCGTGCCAAGAGCACACTGTCAGATTATTATAGCTGATGCATGTTTGTAGGCTATAGTGGGGTAGCACATATCGGGTACAGTTTGCTAGGGTTGTATTTGTACCCAACTCTGACTTAGTCAATTCATTCCTGTTCATTCATTTCACATGGTATAGAGCGGGTTCCCTGTGGGAACTTCGCCTAGGGCCCACCGAAGCGCGCCCCGAGGCGCGCGATCCTTTTTTTAGCGACCCCCCCGAGTCGCCCTTCCCCTGCGGCCCCGCCGCCCTTCGTTCGCGGCCCCGCCGTCCAGTCGCGGCCCCGCCCTTACGTCGCGGCCCCGCCCTTACGTCGCGGCCCCGCCACTAAGTCGCGGCCCCGCCACTAAGACGCGGCCCCGCCACCTAGACGCGGCCCCGCCGCCTCCTAAGACGCGGCCCCGCCGCCTGCTCAGCCGCGGCCCCGCCGCCCTCTACGACGCGGCCTCCGCCGCCTGCAGACGCCGCGGCCTCCGCCGCCTGCTCAGCCGCGACCCCGCCGCCCGCTACGACGCGGCCTCCGCCGCCTGCTCAGCCGCGGCCCCGCCGCCCTCTACGACGCGGCCTCTGCCGCCTGCTCAGCCGCGGCCCTGCCGCCTCCTACGACGCGGCCCCGCAGCCTGCTCAGCCGCGGGTGCTTCCAGCGGCCCTCCGCTGCATCCTGACGGCCCGCCGCTGCACCCTACGGCCCCGCCACTGCGCGTGTCCCGGCTCCGCCACTGCACCCTGACGGCCCCGCCGTCCCCTGTCTCGGCCCCACCGCTGCACCCTGACGGCCCCGCCGTCCCTTGTCCCGGCCCCGCCACTACACTGCAGCCGAGCCGCCCAGCAGCAGCCGAGCCGCCCAACAGCAGCCGAGCCGCCCAGCAGCAGCCGAGCCGCCCAGCAGCAGCCGAGCCGCCCAGCAGCAGCCGAGCCGCCCAGCAGCAGCCGAACCGCCCAGCAGCAGCCGAGCCGCCCAGCAGCACCCGAACCGCCCGAGCCGCCCGAGCCGCCCGAGCCGCCCGAGCCGCCCGAGCAGCCCGAGCCGCCTGCTGCTGACCTACCCGACTCTCCCATCCCGGTGAGACTTTCAGCTGCTGCCATGGCCACCCCCAATGTTCTCACTTTTGACGCTGAGGGGAGGGCCATTGACTTTGCCGTCTGGATCGAGGACCTGCAGCTGTACTTACTGTGTGATGCGGTAGATGAGGTCTCTCTCTTTGACTTTGTCTCTGGCGCTGTCCCTGCCCCGCCTGCTGATGCTGACGTCTGCCGTTCGCTCCAAGTGGGCGACCCGCGATGCTGCTGCACGTCTTGCTGTGCGTCGCCACCTCCCTTCCTCTGAGCGTGCCCACTTTAGTCAGTGCAAGACCGCTCAGGCCTTGTACGACGCTGTAGTTGCGCGCTACTCCTCCCCTTCCTCCGCTACCCTTAGCCGCCTCATGCTACCGTTTCTCTTCCCTGACCTCGCTTCCTTTCCCACTGTCGCTGACCTCGTTACCCACCTCCGCGCTAGTGACACCCGCTACCGCGCTGCCCTTCCTGCTGAGTTCCGCGCTGCGAACCCTCCTCCCATGTACATCACTCTCTACTTTCTCGTCACCCGTCTCCCTGAGTCCCTTCGTGTCGTTAGGGACCAGTTTCTCTCTGTCTGTCCCACCACTCTCACTGTCGACCTCCTTGAGGAGTCCCTGCTAGCGGCTGAGAAGAGTATTGTCGCTGTAGGGGCCTCTCGGGGTGACCCTCGCACCCCCATCTTTGAGGGGTGTGGTCCCTCCCCCCTGCTGCCCTCTGTCGCCTCTGCCGCTGCGGCCGACCTCGTTGGTTTTGAGTCGGTCGGCGCGGCGTCTGCCCCCAGTGGCAGACGCCGCACTGGCAAGGGCAAGGGGGGCAAGGGAGCGGGTGGAGCCAGAGGGGGCGGTGGAGGAGGCGGTGGGGGTGGAGGGGGGAGTGGGGGTGGCGGGGGGGGTGGTGGCGGGAGTGGAGGTAGTAGTGGCAGCGGTGGAGGCGGAGGTGGCGGCGGAGGTGGTAGCGGAGGAGGCGGTGGGAGCGGTGGGAGCGACGGTCCTGGTGGGGGAGGTGGCGGTGGCGACAGGGGTGGCGGTGGAGGCGGGGGTGGCGGTGGAGGAGGGGGTCGGAGTGGCTCGTCCCAGCGGAGCAGCTCTGGGGGTGGTCAGCGCCAGCAGCAGCAGCAGCAGCAGCCGCAGCAGCAGCCGCAGCAGCAGCAGCAGCGCTCTCGCACCGTCCCCGGCCCTCAGCAGCTCCGTGAGTGGTACTTGCAGCGTCAGCGCGGTGGTGCGCTTGGTCCCTGCCCCTACGTTCTTCGCACTGGTGACCGTGCAGGGGAGAGGTGTGGAGGCGCCCACACAGCCCGTCGCTGCTTTGGCCGCCTGACTGACGCCTGGCGTCAGCAGTTTCCGGAGGCCGCTGAGATCCCCCGCTGGGGAGAGCTGTCTAGGGCTGGTGTAGCTGTTTATGATCTTGATTTTGATGCTATTCTCTCTGCTATGTATGCTGTGACTGGTAGTGATGAGGATGACTGTTACCGGTGTTTCCCGCCCGACCCGGGCATTGGTACTGCCGCGTCAGGTACTAGTGAGGCTGCTGCTCTAGGTGCCAGTGCGTCTGTGCTTTCAGGTACTGGTGAGTCCGCCCTCTCAGGTACTGTGTCGGCTTCGGCCTCTCACACCTTCACCCTTGACTCGGGAGCGTCTCGCTCCTTCTTTAGGGACCGCACCACTCTCACGCCGCTGAGTCGGCCTGTTGCGGTGTCCCTGGCGGACCCCTGTGGGGGGCCTGTCCTGTCTCGCTTCTCCACTGTCCTCCCGTGTCCGGCGGCCCCCTCTGGCACCCTGACTGGTCTCTACCTCCCCTCGTTCTCGACGAACTTGGTGAGTGGTGCTGACCTCCAGGATGCAGGTGTCCACCAGTTCACCCCTGCTCGTCAGTGGGTGACCCACTGTACGGAGGCGGATACAGGTCGCCACCTGGCTACGTTTACACGTCGGCCGGGGTCGAGCCTGTACACACTGACCACTGCTTCTCCTCCAGGTACTGCGTCTGGTAGGGCCCCTTCGTCTGGTCAGGTGTTTGCTGCAGCGTCCAGGTCTGGTCCTGAGTCTGCCCCTTGTTCGTGTCGTCGTCTGTCTCACGAGACCCTCCTCTGGCACCACCGGCTTGGCCACCCCTCTCTGCTTCGGCTCAGAGGCATGGCCTCGCGGGTCCTTGTGTCTGGTCTTCCCCGGTCCCTCCCTCCCCTTCCTCCGGGCCCTGGCCCTGCCTGTGTCCCCTGTGTCGAGGGGCGCCAGCGTGCTGCCCCTCACTCCTCCCAGTTTCCTCCGACAGAGGCCCCGTTGCAGACGCTTCACATGGACGTGTGGGGCCCAGCCCGCGTCCGTGGACAGGGTCAGGAGCGCTACTTCCTGCTGGTGGTTGACGACTACTCGCGTTACACCACAGTCTTCCCCTTGCGCAGCAAGGGTGAGGTCACTCAGGTGTTGATCGACTGGATCCGCGCAGCTCGTCTTCAGCTTCGGAGAAGCTTTGGCTCTGACTTCCCTGTCTTGCGTCTGCACTCGGACAGAGGCGGAGAGTTCTCCTCTGCCCTCCTGAGTGCCTACTGTCGTGTGCGAGGCATCCGTCAGACCTTCACGCTTCCGGACTCACCACAGCAGAATGGGATCGCTGAGCGCCGCATTGGCATGGTCATGGACGTCGCTCGTACGTCCATGATGCATGCGGCTGCTCCCCATTTTCTGTGGCCGTTTGCGGTCAGGTACGCTGCGCACCAGATCAACCTCCACCCCCGGGTCTCTCGACCGGAGACCTCCCCAGCTCTGTTGTGGACGGGGAAGGTTGGCGATGCGTCGGCGTTCCGGGTCTGGGGATCTCGGGCGTTTGTCCGCGACCTGTCTGCGGACAAGCTGTCCCCTCGTGCTTCTCCTTGCGTCTTCCTGGGGTTCCCCCCCGACGCCCCTGGGTGGCAGTTTTACCACCCCACCTCTCGACGTGTTCTGTCCTCCCAGGACGTCACGTTCGACGAGTCGGTACCCTACTACCGCCTCTTCCCCTACCGCACTCCGTCCCTCCCCCCACCCCCGCTCTTCTTGGTACCAGGTCCCCCCCCAGTAGTCCCCCTCCCCCCTCAGGGTCCTGCCCCTTCAGGTGTGTCTCAGGTAGACGCGGTCGAGCCTGTCGAGGTCACTGGTGACTCCGGTGCTGCTGCGGGAGCTGAGCCTGGGGGTGCGGAGTCTGGGGGTGCTGGGCCTGGGGGTGCTGAGCCTGGGGGTGCTGTGCCTGGGGGTGCTGAGCCTGGGGGTGCTATGCCTGGGGGTGCTGTGTCTGGGGGTACTGAGCCTGGGGGTGCTGAGCCTGGGGGTGCTGAGCCTGGAGGTGCCGAGCCTGGAGGTGCTGTGCCTGGGGGTGCTTCGTCTCGCCGGGAGCCGCTTTCTCCACAGGAGCTGCGTGAGTGGTTTGCCCGGCGCTGGAGGCGTGCCGCTTTTGCTGGTGGTTCTTCGGCTGCGGAGGGCGCTGCTGCCACGCGACCTGGCGGTGCTCGTCCTGTGGGTGCTGGAGCTGCTGGGTCTGAGGGTTCTCCTGGAGCTGGTCCTGCTGAGGACGTTGGCGCTGGGCCTGCGGTTGGTGGTCCGACTGACGGTGCTCCTGGTGCTGCTGCTGGAGGTTCTGGAGCTTCTGGTGGTTCTGCTGGAGGTGCTGCTGGAGTGGGTGCTCCGGGTGGAGCTGCTGGTTCTGTTCCTGCTGTTTCTGGCGTCGCCGCGCGGTCTCGAACGTACTTCGTTCCGCTCCTGGAGCAGGTTCTTGGTCTTGCTCCTCCTCCTCCTCCCTTAGAGGGTCCGCAGCCTGTCCGGTCACAGCCACAGCTAGAGCCTGCCTCCCCTTTGCCTGCTCCTTCTCCCTACGCTGGTCCGACTGGAGGCCTTACTGAGCGTCGTGAGCCTGCGTCTCGTCCTGCGTCGCCTGTTCGTACTGAGCGCGCTAGTGGTCGCGGGTCGCGTCAGCGTCCTCCTCCTGTCCCTGGCACGCACCGGATGTCACTGCGTCCGTCCACTGCTCCTCTGCGTGCCCCTTTGCCTTCTCCTCCTGCTTCCTCTCTTCCTGCTCTTGCCGACCCGGAGTCGGACTCTCTTCGTGCTGCCAGTCCTACTGTCACGCGTCTCCTTGCTACTGCTGTCACTGACCCTTCCTTCGCGTCGTCTGCTGCGTCTGCCCTTGTCACTGAGCTTGTTGACTTTGCTGCGCGCTGTCGTCTAGACTACGCTGCTCGTCTTGTCGCTGAGTCAGAGTCCGCCTGTCCTCCGTCCGTCGGGGGTGAGTGTGCCCTTGGCACGGACGTCCTAGAGGACAGGCAGGAGGAGTTCCAGTGTCTAGCCGTTGCTTCACCTCGTCTCGCGTCTGTACTGCTAGCCCCTGAGGGAGACCCGGATGCACTAGACATCCCGACTCCGCGTTCTTACGCGGAGGCCGTAGAGGGTCCCTACTCCTCTCAGTGGCTGGCAGCTATGGATGCAGAGATGGCTTCCTGGAAGTCCACAGGCACCTACGTTGACGCGGTTCCCCCTCCTGGGGCGAACATCGTCAGTGGCATGTGGATCTTCAGGGTGAAGCGGCCGCCGGGCTCGCCGCCTGTCTTCAAGGCGCGTTACGTGGCTCGTGGCTTCAGTCAGCGGCAGGGAGTTGACTACTTTCAGACCTTCTCTCCCACCCCGAAGATGACCACTCTTTGGGTGCTGCTGCACATTGCCGCTCAGCGCGACTACGAGCTTCACTCTCTCGACTTCAGCACTGCGTTCCTGCAGGGTAGCCTGCACGAGGAGATCTAGCTGCGCCGTCCGCCTGGCTTCACTGGGACTTTCCCTCCTGGCACCCAGTGGAGCCTCCGACGGCCAGTCTACGGTCTCCGCCAGGCACCGCGTGAGTGGCACGACACACTGAGGACTACGCTTGCGGCTCTTGGGTTTGCTCCGTCTACTGCTGACCAGTCGCTGTTTCTTCGCACCGACACTTCCCTGCCGCCGTTCTACATCCTCGTGTACGTCGACGACTTGGTCTTTGCCACAGCGGACACTAATGGACTCGCCTACGTGAAGTCCGAGCTGCTGAAGAGACACACGTGCACAGACCTGGGTGAACTGCGCAGCTACCTTGGCTTGCAGATCACTCGGGACAGAGCACGCCGCACCATTACCCTGACTCAGTCACACATGGTGCAGCAGGTCCTTCAGCGCTTCGGCTTCACGTACTCCTCGCCTCAGGCCACTCCTCTGCCTACTCGCCACTCACTCTCAGCTCTGCCTTCGGATGAGTCCGTAGAGTCGAGTGGTCCGTATGCAGAGCTTGTTGGCTGCCTCATGTACCTGATGACCTGCACACGACCTGACCTTGCATACCCTCTGAGCATCCTTGCACGCTATGTTGCTCCTGGGAGACACCGACCAGAGCACATGGCTGCAGCGAAGAGGGTATTGCGCTACCTGTGCAGTACGTCGGGCATGGGGCTAGTGCTTGGAGGGCGGAGTCCAGTGGTCCTTACTGGGCACGCAGACGCTTCTTGGGCTGACGACCAGGCTACGCAGCGGTCGTCACAAGGTTACACCTTCAGCCTTGGTTCCGGCTCTGTCTCGTGGCGGTCTACTCGCTCGTCTTCGGTTCTCGGCTCCAGTTGTGAGGCGGAGATCTACGCCGGGGCCATGGCTGCACAGGAGCTTTGCTGGCTCACCTACCTGCTGACTGACCTTGGAGAGCTGCCTCGTTCTCCTCCAGTGCTGTACGTAGACAACAAGGCCATGTTGGCCTTGTGTCGAGAGCAGCGCTTGGAGCACAGAACGAAGCACATTGCTCTCCGCTACTTCCTTGCTCGTGAGCTGCAGCAGCGTGGTCAGTTGCGACTTGCTTACGTGGCCTCTGAGGCCAACACTGCTGATGTGTTCACCAAGGCACTTGCGCCTTGCGACCATCAGCGCTTTTGTACCCAGCTGGGTCTTGTACCTGTCTTGCCTCACTTGCTCTCTTCTTGACTTTACTTGTACTTTGACATATATATACCTGCTCTTGCTTGTCTAGTTTTATATATATGTCTGTACTCCTGCATGTGAACTGGCCTCTGGCCTTGCTCTTGTGCTCGGACTGTGTGGTGACTTTGTGATCCACCCTGAGCTTGCTTTGCTTTGCTTGACTGGTCTTGTGACCCCTTGTTCTCCCCCACTTTGCCTATGGGGGTGTGTCAGATTATTATAGCTGATGCATGTTTGTAGGCTATAGTGGGGTAGCACATATGGGGTACAGTTTGCTAGGGTTGTATTTGTACCCAACTCTGACTTAGTCAATTCATTCCTGTTCATTCATTTCACACACACTCACCCCCGACGGACGGAGGACAGACGGACGCAGACTCAGCAACAAGACCAGCAGCGTAGTCGAGACGACAGCGAGCAGCAAAGTCAACGAGCTCAGCGACTAGAGCAGACGCAGCAGTGGACTCAAAAGAGGGGTCAGTGACGACAGTAACAAGCAGACGCGTGACAGTAGGACTGGCAGCGCGAAGAGAGTCCGACTCAGGGTCGGCAAGCGCAGGAAGAGAGGACTCAGGAGGAGAAGGCAAAGGGGCACGCAGAGGAGCAGTGGACGGACGCAGAGACATCCGGTGCGTGCCAGGGACAGGAGGAGGACGCTGACGCGAACCGCGACCACTAGCGCGAGCAGCACGAACAGGCGACGCGGGACGAGACGCAGGCTCACGACGCTCAGCAAGACCTCCAGTAGGACCAGTGTAAGGAGAGGGAGCAGGCAGAGGAGAGGAAGGCTCCAACAGTGACTGCGACTGGACAGGCTGTGGACACTCTACCGAAGGAGAAAGACCAAGAACCTGCTGTAGGAGCGGAACGAAGTACGGCCGAGGCCGCGCGGCAGCTCCAGACTCAGCAGGGACAGCACCAGCACCCTCAGCGACAGCACCAGCGCCACCCACACCTCCAGCGGCAGGACCAACAGCAGTAGGCTCAGCACGAACGCCCTCAGCAGCTCCAGCTCCTGGAGGACCCGCAGGTCCAGCAGCTCCGGGACCGGCAGCACCCGCACCCTCGACGGTCGAAGAAGCTCCAGCTCCAGCTCCAGCAGCACCTCCAGACTCAGCAGCACGCCTCCAGCGGCGAGCGTACCACTCGCGCAGCTCCTGTGGAGAGAGGGGCTCCCGGCGAGACGCAGCAGCAGGAGAAACCCCAGGCTCAGCAGCTCCAGACGCAGCAGGGACAGCACCAGCACCCTCAGCTACAGCACCAGCGCCACCCACACCTCCAGCGGCAGGACCAACAGCAGTAGGCTCAGCACCAACGCCCTCAGCAGCTCCAGCTCCAGGAGGACCCGCAGGTCCAGTAGCTCCGGGACCGGCAGCACCCGCACCCTCGACGGTCGAAGAAGCTCCAGCTCCAGCTCCAGCAGCACCTCCAGACTCAGCAGCACACCTCCAGCGGCGAGCGTACCACTCGCGCAGCTCCTGTGGAGAGAGGGGCTCCCGGCGAGACGCAGCAGCAGGAGAAACCCCAGGCTCAGCAGCTCCAGACGCAGCACCCCCAGGCTCAGCAGCTCCCGACCCAGCACCCCCAGACCCATCACCTCCAGGCACAGCACCCCCCGGCTCAGCACCCCCAGGCTCCGCACCCTCCGCAGTAGCACCCGCAGGCCCAGTACCCCCAGCAATAGCACCCCCAGGCTCAGCACCCCCGCGCTCAGCACCCCCAGAGTCAGCACCCCCAGGCTCAGCACCCGCAGCAGCACCAGAGTCACCTGTAACCTCGACCGGGTCAACGGCGTCTACCTGGGACACACCTGAGGGGGCAGGAACCTGAGGGGGGAGGGGGTCTACCGGGGGGGGAACCGGTACAAGGAAGTCCGGGGGAGGGGGGAGGGAAGGAGTGCGGTAGGGGAAGAGACGGTAGAAGGGGACTGACTCGTCGAACGTGACGTCCTGGGAGGACAGAACACGACGAGAGGAGGGGTGGTAAAACTGCCACCCTGGGGCGTCAGTGGGGAAGCCAAGGAAGACACAGGGAGCAGCACGAGGGGACAGCTTGTCCGCAGACAAGTCGCGGACAAACGCCCGAGATCCCCAGACACGGAACACAGACGCATCGCCAACCTTCCCTGTCCACAGCAAGGCTGGGGACATCGCAGGCCGAGAGACCCGGGGGTGAAGGTTGAGCTGATGCGCCGCGTACCTCACCGCAAACGGCCACAGAAAATGGGGGGCAGCCGCATGCATCATGGACGTACGAGCGACATCCATGACCATGCCAATGCGGCGCTCAGCAATCCCATTTTGCTGTGGTCAGTCCGGAAGCGTGAAGGACTGGCGGATGCCTCGCGCACGACAGTAGGCACGCAGAAGGCCAGAGGAGAACTCTCCGCCCCTGTCCGAGTGCAGACGCAGAACAGGAAAGTCCGAGCCGAAGCTCTTCCTGAGCTGGAGACGAGCCTCGCGGATCCAGTCGATCAGCACCTCAGTGACCTCACCCTTGCTGCGCAAGGGGAGGACTGTGGTGTAACGCGAGTAGTCGTCAACCACCAACAGGAAGTAGCGCTCGTAACCCTGCCCACGGACGGGGGCTGGGCCCCACACATCCATGTGAAGCGTCTGCAGGGGAGCCTCTGTCGGGGGGAAGTGGGAGGAGTGAGGAGTAGCCCGGAGGCGACCCTCGACACAGGGGACACAGGAAGGTCCTGGCCCTGAGGGGAGAGGAGGGAGAGACTGGGGAAGACCAGAGACAAGGACACGGGAAGCCATGCTCCGAAGACGGGGCAAGGAGGGGTGGCCAAGACGGTGGTGCCACAGGAGAGTCTCGTGAGACAGGAGGCGACAAGTACAGGGGGCAGACTCAGGACCAGACCTGGACGCAGCAGCAAACACCTGACCTGACGCTGCTACCTGACCGGACGCGGGGACAGGAGGAGACTCAGTGGTCAGGGTGTAGAGGCTCGACCCCGGCCGACGCGAAAACGTGGCCAGGTGCCGGCCTATGCGTGCGTCCGTGCAGTGGGTCATCCGCTGACTCGCAGGAGTGAACTGGTGAACCCCCGCATCCTGTAGGTCTGCACCACTCACCAAGTTCGTCGAGAACGAGGGGAGGTACAGGCCAGACAGGGTGCCCGAGGGGGCAGCCGGACACGGGAGGACAGTGGAGAAGTGAGCGAGGACAGGACCCCCAGAGGGGTCAGCCAGGGAGACTGCAACCGGCCGACCAAGCGGCGTGAGTGTGGTGCGGTCCCGAAAGAAGGAGCGAGAAGCCCCAGAGTCAAGTGTAAAGGTGAGGGAGGCCGAAGCCAACGCGGTACCTGAGAGCGCAGCCTCACCCGCACCTGAGGAAGCAGACTCACTAGCACCTAGAGCAGCAGCCGCACCTGTACCTGGAGCAGGAGACTCACTAGCACCCAGAGCAGCAGCCTCACCAGTAGGTAGAGCAGCAGGTCCTATACCTGGGTCAGGCGGGACGCACAGGTGACCGGCACGGTCAGCACTAGTAGGCAATGCATACATGGCTGTGAGAATAGCATCATAGTCAAGAGCATATATATCTACCCTCTGCCTAAGCAACTCCACCCAGTCGGGAAGCTCAGCCTCGTCGCCAAACACGGTACGCCAGGCGTCGCTCAGACGGGCGAAGCAGCGGGACGGTGTATGACTACGTGTCCCACAAGGCTGACCAGTCCGAGTACCAGTGCGAATCACGTAAGAGCAGCGAACAGCACTGAGAGACCCTCCACTCTGAGCGTACCACTCACGAAGCTGGCGAGGCGTGAGAGACACGCGAGAGGGTCGCGGGAGCTGCATCTGGCCGCCACCACGAGTAGAAGCAGCAGGAGTGGTAGTAGGAGTAGCGTCGCCACCCCTACAGCCCCAACCAGCGTACCACTCACGCAGCTGCTGGGGCGTGAGGGACTCACGCCGGCGTCGCTGGGGCTGCATTTGGCTCCGCAAGTAGAAGCAGGAGCAGGACTAGCAGCAGGGAGGTAGGCAGCCAGGCAAGCCAAAAGGCAGGCAGGCAGGCAAGCAGGCGACGCGCAGCGTGCTAGCAGGGCAAGAGCTCACCAGTGGTGGGAAGAGTAGGCTCGGCGACTCAGCGGCTCGGCAGCTCGGCGGCTCGGCGGCTCGGGCGACTCGGGCGGCTCGGCGGCAAGGCGGCTCAGCAGCAACTGCAGCTCAGCAGCTCGGTGACTCGGCGGCTCGGCGGCAGGGCGGCTCGGCAGCGACTGCAGCTCAGCAGCTCAGCGACCCGGCGGCTCGGCGGCAGGGCGGCTCGGCTGTGGGGCGGCTCGGCTGCTGCAGGTGAGCGGCTCGGCTGCTGTAGTGAGAGAGGAAGGAGGAGGAGAAGCAGGGGAGGCCACACACCTGCCACCCCTCTGCTGGCGTCTCAGGTCGCCTCGACAGGCGACGGGAAAAGGGGGGGTGGGTGGTGGGGGGGCCGGTAGGTGTAGCGGCGGGGCCAGCAGGTGCAATTGCGGGGCCGGTAGAAGGGGACGGCAGGGCCGTCACGAAGGGGACGGCGAGGCCGTCAGGAGGTGACCGGGCCGCGACGGGGGCAGGCGGCGGGGCCGCGTAAGGGCCTGGGCGGGGCCGCGACAGAGCCGTCGGCGGGGCCACGTGAAAGCCGGGGCGGGGCCGCGTAGAAGCCGGGGCTGGGCCGCGCGAGAGCAGGCGGCGGGGCCGCGAAGGAGCCGGGGCGGGGCCGCGTGAGAGCAGGCGGCGGAGCCGCGTAAGGGCCTGGGCGGGGCCACGACAAAGCCGTCGGCGGGGCCGCGTGAAAGCCGGGGCGGGGCCGCGTAGAAGCCGGGGCGGGGCCGCGCGAGAGCAGGCGGCGGGGCCGCGAAGGAGCCGGGGCGGGGCCGCGTGAGAGCAGGCGGCGGGGCCGCGAAAGAGAGGGCGGCGGGGCCGCGTCAATGAAGGCGGCGGGGCCGCAGGGGAAATGGCGACCCGAGGGGTCGCTAAAAAAAAGATCGCGCCTCGGGGGGCGCTTCGGTGGGCCCAAAAAAAAAACGGTCCGTAGAAGGACCCGCTCTATACCATGTGAGAATAAGCGAACAGGAATGGATCAACTAGAAGTGAAAAGAGTACAAGTAGTAAACCCTAGAATTGTGTACCCCCTATAGGCTAACCCACTGTAGCCTACACAAGTATAACATATATAATGTTTGACAAGCCAAACCAAATGGTTGCATCGTGGGGGCCCAAAGTGCTATCGAACAGGGCCACAGTGGTGTGTGTGCAGTCTGGAAGAGCTACTGTTTGTTTGAACAGTACAACTGTACATGAACAAAAGGCATTCGTTCACTGACCCGCATTGATGACTTTCGTGTGGAGAGCACAGCTTCAAAGCCAATCCCTCTCGGCTCTCGAGTGGAACTCTCGAGATCCCCCGCCATGGTATCAGGACCATGAAGTTAGGTTAGGATTCCGGGTATTACGATAGAAGAAATGGCTTCTCTGGGGTACTGTCTCTTGTTCCAGGTATCACGCTTTCAGGGAGCTGTGCAAATTTGCGATTAGGTTTGGACATTGTCAAACTTGATAGACTTATCTTCGAGTCGCGATAAGCAAAAGTGGGCTTCCAATGCTTTTCATTCCTTTCCTTTCAAACACCCTCAGGGATTATTTTTCAGGTGTTCTTCTGCCCACTCCACTCCAAGTAAGAGCAAGTCTTCCCGCATCGCGTGTCACCACCAGCATTCAAAGCGCCTGCTTTTCCCAAGCTTGTTCCCACGGCCAGTCAGCACCAGCAAGATGCTTCCGTCTCATTTGGGATCATTCTCCCTAGTTCTCAACAACGCGATGCTACTATGTGTTAGGCAGATGCTCAAAGTGCTTCGAAGAAGCGTGGGGCTTGGCGATTCGAGCATGCGCTGCAACCACATGCCATGGTTTTGAGAAAATGAGAACGAGGATGAATGAACTATGAATGAACTGAGTACAAGTACTAACCCTAATTGGGTTGTACCCCTTGTGGGCTACCCCTCTATAGCCTAAACAATATGCAAAAGCTATATGTTCTGACACACCCCCATAGGCAAAGTGGGGGAGAATAAGGGGTCACAAGACCAGTCAAGCAAAGCAAGCTCAGGGTGGATCACAAAGTCACCACACAGTCCGAGCCCAAGGTCAAGGCCACAAGGCCAGTTCACATGCAGGGGTAGACCGATATATATAAGGCTAGACAAGCAAGAGCAGGTATATATATATATATGCAAGAGTACAAGCAAGGTCAAGAGGTGAGCAAGTGAGGCAAGACTGGGACAAGTCCCAGCTGAGTGCAGAAGCGCTGATGATCACAAGGCGGAAGTGCCTTGGTGAAAACATCAGCAGTGTTGGCCTCAGAGGCCACGTACGCAAGTCGCAAGTGACCACCCTGCTGCAGCTCACAAGCAAGAAAGTAGCGGAGAGAAATGTGCTTCGTTCTGTGCTCCAGGCGCTGCTCACGACACAAGGCCAGCATGGCCTTGTTGTCTACGTACATCACTGGAGGAGAACGAGGCGACTCTCCAAGGCCGGTCAGCAAGTAGGTGAGCCAGCGAAGCTCCTGAGCAACCATGGCCCCGGCGTAGATCTCAGCCTCACAACTGGAGCCGAGAACAGAGGACGAGCGAGTAGCCCGCCACGAAACAGAGCCAGAACCAAGGCTGAAGGTGTAACCCTGGGACGACCGCTGAGTAGCCTGGTCGTCAGCCCAAGAAGCGTCCGCGTGCCCAGTGAGGACCACTGGACTCCGCCCTCCAAGCACTAGCCCCATGCCCGAAGTACTGCACAAGTAGCGCAACACCCTCTTTGCTGCAGCCATGTGCTCTGGTCGGTGTCTCCCAGGAGCAACATAGCGTGCAAGAATGCTAAGAGGGTATGCAAGGCCAGGTCGTGTGCAGGTCATCAGGTACATGAGGCAGCCAACAAGCTCTGGGTACGGGCCACTCGACTCTACGGACTCATCCGAAGGCAGAGCTGAGAGCGAGTGGCGAGTAGACAGAGGAGTGGCCTGAGGCGAGGAGTACGTGAAGCCGAAGCGCTGAAGGACCTGCTGCACCATGCGTGACTGAGTCACGGTGATGGTGCGGCGTGCTTTGTCCCGGGTGATCTGCAAGCCAAGGTAGCTGCGCAGTTCACCCAGGTCTGTCCACGTGTGTCTCTTCTGCATCTCGGACTTCACGTAGGCGAGTCCAGTAGTGTCAGCTGTGGCAAACACCAAGTCGTCGACGTACACGAGGATGTAGAACGGCTGCAGAGAGGTGTCGGTGCGCAGAAACAACGACGGGTCAGCAGTAGAGGGAGCAAACCCAAGAGCCGCAAGCGTAGTCCTCAGTATGTCGTGCCACTCACGTGGTGCCTGGCAAAGACTGTAGACTGGCCGTCGGAGGCTCCACTGGGTGCCAGGAGGGAAAGTCCCAGTGAAGCCAGGTGGAGGGCGCAGCCAGATCTCCTCGTGCAGGCTACCCTGCAAGAAAGCAGTGCTGAAGTCAAGAGAGTGAAGCTCGTAGTCGCGCTGAGCGGCTATGTGTAGCAGCACCCAAAGAGTGGTCATCTTTGGGGTGGGAGAGAAGGTCTGAAAGTAGTCGCTGACTTAAACCACGAGCGATGTACCGCGCTTTGAAGACAGGTGGAGAGCCCGGCGGCCGCTTCACCCTGAAGATCCACATGCCACTGACGATGTTCGCCCCAGGAGGGGGAACCGCGTCAACGTAGGTGCCTGTGGACTTCCAGGAAGCCATCTCTGCATCCATAGCTGCCTGCCACTGAGAGGAGTAGGGACCCTCTACGGCCTCCGCGTAAGAGCGCGGAGTCGAGATGTCTAGTGCATCCGGGTCTCCCTCAGGGGCAAGCAGTACAGACGCGAGATGAGGTGAAGCAGCAGCCAGACACTGGAACTCCTCTTGCCTGTCCTCAAGGACATCCGTGCCAAGAGCACACTCACCCCCGACGGACGGAGGACAGACAGACGCAGACTCAGCAACGAGACTAGCAGCGTAGTCTAGATGACAGCGAGAAGCAAAGTCGATGAGCTTAGCAACAAGAGCAGACGCAGCAGTGGACTCAAAAGAGGGGTCAGTGATGACAGTAGCAAGGAGACGCGTGACAGTAGGACTGGCAGCACGAAGAGTGTCCGACTCCGGGTCGGCCAGCGCAGGGAGAGAGGATTCAAGAGGAGAAGGCAAAGGGGCACGCAGAGGAGCAGTGGACGGACGCAGAGACATCCGGTGCGTGCCAGGGACAGGAGGAGGACGCTGACGCGAACCGCGACCACTAGCGCGAGAAGCACGAACAGGCGACGCGGGATGAGACGCAGGCTCACGACGCTCAGCAAGACCTCTATTAGGACCAGAGTAAGGAGAGGGAGCAGGTAGAGGGGAGGCAGGCTTTAACTGTGACTGAGACTGGAAAGGCGGTGGACACTCTACAGGAGGAGAAAGACCAAGAACCTGCTGCAGGAGCGGAACGAAGTACGACCGAGGCCGCGCGGCAACTCCAGACACAGCAGGGACAGCACCAGCACCCTCAGAGGCAGCACCAGCGCCAAGAGCACCTCTAGGTGCAGGACCTCCAGCAGCACCAGCAGCACCCGCAGCACGACCACCGCCAGGACGGACAGCAGTAGTCTCAGCACCAACACCCTCAGCAGCTCTAGCTCCAGTCGAACCCGCAGGTTCAGCAGCTCCGGAACTGGTGGCACCAGCACCCTCAGCGGCCGAAGAAGCTCCAGCTCCAGCAGTACGGCTCCAGCGGCGAGTAAACCACTCGCGCAGCTCCTGGGGAGAGAGGGGCTCCCGCCGAGACAAAGCACCCGAAGAACCTCCAGACTCAGCACCGCCAGACGCCACAAGGGGAGGTCCAGCGACCGCAGGCTTCGCACCTCCAGGCTCAGCAGCTCCAGACGCAGCACCCCCTGGCTCACCACTCCCAGGCTCAGCACCCCCAGGCTCAGCACCCCCAGTCGCGCAGCACTCCTTGAGTCAGCACCCCCAGGCTCAGCACCCTCAGCAGCAGTACCAGAGTCACCAGCAACCTCGACCAGCTCGACTACGTCTACCTGGGACACACCTGAAGGGGCAGGACCCTGAGGGGGAAGGGGGTCTACCGGGGGGGGACCTGGCACGAGGAAGTGCGATGGCGGGGAGAGGGAAGGAGTGCGGTAGGGGAAGAGGCGGTAGAAGGGGACTGACTCGTCGAACGTGACGTCCTGGGAGGACAGAACACGACGAGAGGAGGGGTGGTAGAACTGCCACCCTGGTGCGTCAGGGGGGAAGCCAAGGAAGACACAGGGAGCAGCACGAGGGGACAGCTTGTCCGCAGACAAGTTGCGGACAAACGCCCGAGATAACCAGACACGGAACGCAGACGCATCGCCGACCTTCCCCGTCCACAGCAGAGCTGGGGAGGTCTCCGGCCGGGAGACCCTGGGGTGAAGGTTGATCTGATGCGCCGCGTACCGAACCGCAAACGACCACAGAAAATGGGGGGCAGCCGCATGCATCATGGACGTACAAGCGACGTCCATGACCATGCCAATGCGGCGCCCAGCAATCCCATTTTGCTGTGGAGAGTCCGGAAGCGTGAAGGTCTGGCGGATACCTCAAGCACGACAGTAGGCTCGCAGAAGGCCAGAGGAGAATTTTCCGCCTCGGCCAGAGTGCAGACGCAGAACAGGAAAGTCTGAGCCGAAGCTCCTCCTGAGCTGGAGACAAGCTGCGCGGATCCAGTCGATCAACACCGCAGTGACATCACCCTTGCTGCGCAAGGGGAAGACTGTGGTGTAACGCGAGTAGTCGTCAACCACCAGCAGGAAGTAGCGCTCGTGACCCTGTACATGGACGCGGGCCGGGCCCCACACGTCCAAGTGAAGGGTCTGCAGTGGAGCCTCTGTCGTAGGAAACTGACAGGAGTGAGGGGCAGCCCGGAGCTGCCCCTCGACACAGGGGACACAGGAAGGACCAGGCCCCGAAGGAAGGGGAGGGAGGGATTGGGGGAGACCAGAGACAAGGACACGGGAGGCCATGCCCCGAAGACGAGGCCGGGAGGGGTGACCAAGACGGTGGTGCCACAGGAGAGTCTCGTGAGACAGGAGGCGACAAGAGCAGGGGGCAGACTCAGGACCAGACCTAGACGCAGCAGCAAACACCTGACCCGACGCAGCTACCTGGCCAGACGCAGAGACATGAGGAGACGCAGTGGTCAGGGTGTAGAGACTCGACCCCGGCCTGCGTGAAAACGTGGCCAGGTGTCGGCCCGTCCGGGCATCCGAGTAGTGGGTCACCCGCTGACTCGCTGGAGTGAACTGGTGAACCCCCGCATCCTGCAGGTCAGCACCACTCACCAAGTTCGTCGAGAACGAGGGGAGGTGCAGACCAGACAAGGTGCCCGAGGGGGCAGCCAGACACGGGAGAACACTGGAGAAGTGAGAGAGGACAGGACCCCCAGAGGGGTCAGCCAGGGAGACTGCAACCGGCCGACCAAGCGGCGTGAGTGTGGTGCGGTCTCGAAAGAAGGAGCGAGAAGCCCCCGAGTCAAGCGTGAAGGTGAAGGAGGCCGAAGCCGACGCGGTACCTGAGAGCGCAGCCTCACCAGTACCTGAGGGCGCAGACGCGCTGGCACCTACAACAGCAGCCTCACAAGCACCTAGCGCAGCAGTACTTATGCCCGGCTCGGGAGGGAAACACCGGTAACAGTCACCCTCATCACTAATAGTCACATCATACTGTTGAACAAGAATGAATGAACTAAGAGTGAAATGAGTACAAGTATCAAAACCAAGGAATGTGTACCCCCTATAGGCAAACCCACTGTAGCCTTAACAACTACAACAACATATATGATGTTTGACACACCCCCATAGGCGAAGTGGGGGAGAACTAGGGGTCACAAGGCCAGTCAAGTAAAGCAAAACAAAACAAGCTCAGGGTGGATCACAACGTCACCACACAGTCCGAGAACAAGTGCAAGGCCACAAGGCCAGCTCACATGCAGGAGTACAAATATATATATATGACTAAACAAGCAAGAGCAGTGATATATATATGTAACAGTACAAAGAGGGTCAAGAGGAGAGCAAGTGAGGCAAGACAGACACAAGACCCAGCTGGGTAAAGCAGCGCTGATGATCACAAGGCGGAAGTGCCTTGGTGAAGACATCAGTAGTGTTGGCCTCAGAGGCCACGTATGCAAGTCGCAACTGACCACGCTGCTGTAGCTCACGAGCAAGGAAGTAGCGGAGAGCAATGTGCTTTGTTCTGTGCTCCAGTCTCTGCTCCCAGCACAAGGCCAGCATGGCCTTGTTGTCGACGTACAGGACTGGAGGAGAACGAGGCGGCTCTCCAAGGTCGGTCAGCAGGTAGGTGAGCCAGCGAAGCTCCTGAGCAGCCATGGCCCCTGCGTAGATCTCAGCCTCACAACTAGAGCCAAGAACAGAAGACGAGCGAGTAGCCCGCCACGAAACAGAGCCGGAACCAAGGCTGAAGGTGTAACCCTGTGACGACCGCTGCGTAGCCTGGTCGTCAGCCCAAGAAGCGTCTGCGTGTCCAGTGAGGACCACTGGACTCCGCCCTCCAAGCACTAGCCCCATGCCCGACGTACTGCACAAGTAGCGCAACACCCTCTTCGCTGCAGCCATGTGCTCTGGTCGGTGTCTCCTAGGAGCAACATAGCGTGCAAGAATGCTAAGAGGGTATGCAAGGTCAAGTCGTGTGCAGGTCATCAGGTACATGAGACAGCCAACAAGCTCTGGGTACGGGCCACTCGACTCTACGGACTCATCCGAAGGCAGAGCTGAGAGCGAGTGGCGAGTAGACAGAGGAGTGGCCTGAGGCGAGGAGTACGTGAAGCCGAAGCGCTGAAGGACCTGCTGCACCATGTGTGACTGAGTCAGGGTAATGGTGCGGCCTGCTCTGTCCCGGGTGATCTGCAAGCCAAGGTAGCTGCGCAGTTCACCCAGGTCAGTGCCCGTGTGTCTCATCTGTAGCTCGGACTTCACGTAGGCGAGTCCAGTAGTGTCAGCTGTGGCAAAGACCAAGTCGTCGACGTACACGAGGATGTAGAACGGCGGCAGAGAGGTGTCGGTGCGCAGAAATAGCGACGGGTCGGCAGTAGACGGAGCGAACCCAAGAGCCGCAAGCGTAGTCCTCAGTGTGTCGTGCCACTCACGTGGCGCCTGGCGGAGACCGTAGACTGGACGCCGGAGACTCCACTGGGTACCAAGAGGGAAAGACCCAGTGAAGCCAGGTGGGCGGCGCAGCCAGATCTCCTCGTGCAGGCTGTCCTGCAGGAAAGCTGTACTGAAGTCGAGAGAGTGCAGCTCGTAGTCCCGGTGAGCAAAAACGTGTTGCAGTACCCGAAGAGTGGTCATCTTCGGGGTGGGGGAGAAGGTCTGAAAGTAGTCAGCTCCCTGTCGCTGACTGAAGCCACGAGCCACGTAACGCGCCTTGAAGACAGGCGGAGAACCCGGCGGCCGCTTCACCCTGAAAATCCACATGCCACTGACGATGTTCGCCCCAGGAGGGGGGACAGCATCAACGTAGGTGCCTGTGGACTTCCAGGAAGCCATCTTTGCATCCATAGCTGCCTGCCACTGAGAGGAGTAGGGACCCTCTATCGCCTCCGCGTAAGAGCGCGTAGTCAGGATGTCAATTGCATCCGGGTCTCCCTCAGGGGTAAGTAGTACGGACACGAGATGAGGTGAAGCAGCAGCCAGACACTGGAACTCCTCCTGCTTGTCCTCAAGGACGTCTGTGCCAAGGGCACACTCACCCCCGACGGACGGAGGACAGACAGACTCAGACTCAGCGACAAGACTAGCAGCGTAGTCTAAGCGACAGCGAGCAGCAAAGTCGACGAGCTCAGTAACGAGAGCAGACGCAGCAGTAGACACGAAAGAAGGGTCAGAGACGACAGTAGCTAGGAGACGCGTGACAGTAGGACTGGCAGCACGAAGAGAGTCCGACTCAGTGTCGGCGAGAGGAGGAAGAGAGGACGCAGGAGGAGAAGGCAAAGGGGCACGCAGAGAAGCAGTAGACGGACGTAGAGACATCCGGTGCGTGCCAGGGGCAGGAGGAGGACGCTGGTGCGAACTACGAGCACTAGCGCTAGCAGGACGGTCAGGCGACGCATGACGAGACGCAGACTCACGACGCTCAGTAAGACCGCCAGTAGGACCAGTGTAAGGAGAAGCAGGTAGTGGGGAGGCCGGCTGCAACTGGTATAGAGCAGGTCCTTCCTAGGACCGATTTTTTTTAGGGCCCACCACTACCTACCTACCTACCTGCGCCCTAGGGCGCCTAGGCTTTCACGCCCCTAGAGGCCCCGTCCGCCCCGCGCTCTCGCACCTAGAAGCCTCGGTCGGCCCCGCGCTCGCTTTTAGAGGCCCCGAATCGGCCCCGCGCTTACCCTTAGAGGTCCACGTCGGCCCCGCGCTCGTCCCTTACGGCCCCGATCGGCCCCGCGCTCGTCTGTCACGGCCCCGTCGGCCCCGCGCTCGCCCTTAGCACCCTCGTCGGCCCCGCGCTCGTCCCTCACGGCCCCACCCGCTCCCCGCGCTCGCCCTTAGCGGCCCCGAACAGCCTGAACCTAGCCGACCCGAGCCACCCAGCCCTAACGGAACCGAGCCGCCCGACCCGAGCCGCCAACCCTAAGCGAACCGATCCGCCCGAAGCGAGCCGCGCCGCCCGAACCGAGCCGCCCGAACCGAGCCGCGCCGCTCGACCCGAGCCGCCCAAACCGAGCCGCGCCGCCCGACCCGAGCGGCCCGAACCGAGCCGCGCCGCCCGACCCGAGCCGCGCCGCCCTACCTATACCGAGCCGCGCCGCCCTACCTGTACCGAGCCGCGCTGCCCTACCTACCCTACTGCTCCTACTGCTTTTCCTACTGCTGCTACCATGGCTAGCCCTCCTGTCCTAGCCTTCGATACTGAGGGCCGCACAGTGAAGTACGACACCTGGCTTGATGACCTACACCTCTTCCTACAGCTCACTGCCAAGGAAGACATCTCGCTGTACGATCATGCCTTAGGCCACGCTACTGCTCCTGCTGCTACTGCTGACAGCACTGCCCGCTCACAGTGGCAGACTCGTGACGCCCATACTCGCTTCGCTATTCGCAACTCTCTGCCGATAGATGAGCGCGAGCACTTTGGGCAGCACAAGATTGCACAGGCACTGTACACTGCTGTCGTTGCCCGCTACTCCTCGCCGGCCTCTGCCGCTCTAGGCCGTCTCTCTCTTCCCTACCTGTTCCCCGACCTAGCTTCCTTCCACACTGTTGCTGATCTCATTACCCACCTCCGCACTAGTGAGGCTCGCTTCCGCGCCGCTATGCCTGATGAGTTCCTTGCCAAGAACCCACCCCCGCTCTGGCTCACTCTCTACCACCTAGTCACGCGCCTCCCTGACACTCTGCGCTCAGTCAGGGACCACTTCCTAGCTCGCTGCCCCACCGAGCTCACCATTGCCCTCCTCGAGGAGGAACTGCTTGCAGCTGAGGCTAGCATAGTCGCTGTAGGTGCCTCTCGCGGTGACCCCCGTACCCCGTTCTTTGAGGGGTGTTCTCCCTCCCCCCTTCTTCCCCCTGTCGCCTCTGCTGCTGCTGTCGACCTCCTTGGTGCTGAGAAGGTCGGGACTGCGTCTGCTTCGAGTGGGCGCCGCAGCGGCAAGGGCAAAGGGGGCAAGGGCGGTGGTGGTGACAGCGGGGGTGGCGGTGGTGGGGGAGGTGGTGGTGGCGGGGGGGGTGGCGCGGGTGGGGGAGGTGGCAGCAGTGGGGGGGGTGGCGGCAGCGGCGGGGGAGGTGGCCGGGGCGGAGGAGGTGGTGGGGGTGGCGGTGGACGAGGCAGCGGCCGGGGTTGGGGTGGTCGAGGAGGTGGTAGCGGCGGTGGTGGTCGTGGAGGCGCTGGCGGTGGCCAGGGCCAGCAGCACACTCCGTCGCCCCAGGAGGTCCGTGAGTGGTACTCTCAGCACGGGGGGGGGGGGGGGGGGTGGCCTTAGCTGCACGTACGTCATTCGCACTGGTGACCGCACTGGCCAGCCGTGTGGGGGACCGCACGCCACACAGCGTTGCTTCGCTCGTCTGAACGACGCTTGGCGTGTTCAGTTCCCTCAGGCCACTAAGCTGCCCCGCTGGGTTGATCTCCTGAAGAAGGGGATTGATATTTATGCTCTAGGCTCTGATACCATGTTGAACAAGAATGAATGAACTAAGAGTGAAATGAGTACAAGTATCAAAACCTAGGAATGTGTACCCCCTATAGGCTAACCCAATGTAGCCTAAACAACTACAACAACATATATGATGTTTGACACATACATGGCAGCAAGGATAGCATCAAAGTCAAGATCATAGATAGCTACGCCTGCCCTAGACAGCTCTCCCCAGCGGGGGATCTCACTAGCCTCGGGGAACTGCTGACCCCAAGCGTCCGTCAGGCGGCCAAAGCAGCGCTGGGTGGGGTGGGCACCCCCACACTGCTCACCCGCGCGGTCGTCGGAACGAAGGACGTAGGTGCACGGACCAACACCCCCACCACGCTGACGCTGCGTGTACCACTCACGGAGCTGCTGAGGGGGGGGGATGTCCCGAGAACGCTGCTGCTGCTGCTCCTGCTGGCGCTGACAACAACCAGAGCCGCTCCACTGCGAGGCACCACCTCGACCAGCTCCACCTCGACCAGCTCCACCGCCGCCACCACCGCCACCTCCGCTCCCACCGCTACCGCCGCCGCCGCCTCCGCCTCCACTGCCGCCACCACCACCACCACCTCCGCCACCACTCCCACCGCCACCCCCACTCCCTCCGCCGCCTCCACCGCCACCTCCACCACCTCCGCTAGCTCCACTCGCGCCCTTGCCCCCCTTTCCCTTGCCAGAGCGGCGTCTCCCGCAAGGGGCAGACGCCGCACCGACCGACTCAAGACCAAGTAGGTCGGCCGTAGCAGTAGAGGCGTCAGAGGGCAACAGGGGGGAAGGGGAACACCCCTCAAAGATGGGGGTGCGAGGGTCACCACGAGAGGCTCCTACAGCAACTATGCTCTTCTCCGCTGCTAGGAGGTCCTTCTCTAGGAGGTCAACAGTGAGAGTGGTGGGACAGACTGAGAGAAAATGGTCCCTGACTACGCGAAGGGAGTCAGGGAGGCGGGTGACTATGTAATAGAGAGTGATGTACATGGGGGGGGGGTTCTTGGCGCAAAACTCAGCAGGCAGTGCGGCGCGGTAGCGAGTGTCACTAGTGCGGAGGTGCGTAATGAGGTCAGCAACTGTGGGAAATGCAGCAAGGTCAGGGAAGAGGTACGGTAGCATGAGGCGGCTCAGTGCAGCAGTGGCAGGGGAAGAGTAGCGCGCAACTACAGCGTCGTACAAGGTCTGAGCACTCTTGTACAGACTAAAGTGCGTGCGCTCAGTGGTAGGCAGGTGGCGACGCACAGCAAGATGTGCAGCAGCATCGCGCGTGGCCCACTGAGAGCGAACAGTGGGGTCAGCATTAGCAGCAGGGGCAAGAGAGGCGCCAGAGGTGAGGTCAAAGAGAGAAAGACCGTCCGCCCTATCGCACTGTAAGAACAGCTGCAGGTCGTCGACCCAGACCTCAAAGTCAATGGCTCGACCCTCAGCGTCAAAAGCAAGGACACTAGGGGTTGCCATGACGACGGTAGACTAGCAGTGCAAGCAGTAGGGGAAGGGCATGCAATGACAGAGAGGCTGTGCTCACCGGACAGGGCTGCTCGGGCGGCTCAACTGTAGGGCGGCTCGGCGGCTCGGCGGCTTGGCTGCTCGGCGGCTCGGCGGCTCGGTTGCGGGGCGGCTCGGCTGCTGGGCGGCTCGGCGGCTCGGCGGCTGGGCGGCTCGGCTGCACGGCGGCTCGGCTGGTGGGCGGGCGGGCGGCTCGGCGACAGGGCGGCTCGGCTCCTCTGGTACAGGGCGGCGCGGCGGTCGGCGGCTCGGGCGCGCTGCTGCAGGAGGGGAGAGCGGCGGGGCCGCAGCAGACTGGCGGCGGGGCCCGTTGATGTAGGGCGGCGGGGCCGGTGAAGTAGGGCGGCGGGGCCCTTGAAGTAGGGCGGCGGGGCCCTTGAAGTAGGGCGGCGGGGCCGCAGGTGTAGGGCGGCGGGGCCGCAGCAGACGGGCGGCGGGGCTGCAGACGTAGGGCGGCGGGGCCGCTGAAGTAGGGCGGCGGGGCCCGTTGAAGTAGGGCGGCGGGGCCGCAAAGTGGGGCGGCGGGACCGCGAAGTGGGGCGGCGGGGCTGCTGCAGACGGGCGGCGGGGCCGCTGAAGAAGGGCGGCGGGGCCGCGAAGTGGGGCGGCGGGGCCGCAGCAGACGGGCGGCGGGGCCGCTGAAGCAGGGCGGCGGGGCCGCTGAAGCAGGGCGGCGGGGCCGCGAAGTGGGGCGGCGGGGCAGCGAAGTGGGGCGGCGGGGCCGCTGAACAGGGCGGCGGGGCCCGTGAAGTAGGGCGGCAGGGCCGCAGGAGTAGGGCGGCGAGGCCGTAGAGTAGGGCGGCAGGGCCGCGACGTAGGGCGGCGGGGCCGCGCAGTAGGGCGGCGGGGCCGCAGGAGTAGGGCGGCGAGGCCGCAGTTAGGGCGGCGGGGTCGCGACGTAGGGCGGCGGGGCCGCGAATGCGGGTGGCGGGGCCACGCTAGTAGGTGGCCGGGCCGCACGAACAGGCGACGGGGCCGCTAAGGTAGGGAGGGCCGCCAGGGCGTAGGGGCCGCTAGGGCGGCTCAACGAGGTGAGAGCGCGACTCGGGCGGAGCGCGCTTTGGGCAGGAAAAAAAAATATTCGAAATTTGGTGGGCCCTAGGCACAGTTCCCACAGGGGAGCCTGCTCGATACCATGAAAAAATGAGAACGAGGATGAATGAACTATGAATGAACTGAGTACAAGTACTAACCCTAGTTGGGTTGTGCCCCTTGTGGGCTACCCCACTATAGCCTACACAATATGCAAAAGCTATATGTTCTGACAGGTTTTCCTTGACAAGCCCACGCTTGGTAAAAAGGGCAGTGGTGAGCGACGATACATTCACTGCTGTCTATCGAGGCATCAGCATCAATTAATCGTAGCGCGGTTAACGACGATCACATAACTGAGCGTTGGATGCTCTACTAGAATCTTGCCCGGACTCACTGAACCAATCATGGTTCCACCTGCTCGGGTTCGTCCCCACACGACCGGATGGTGCCTCGTGTCGAAGGATTCTGGAAGAGCAGCCACGGCGAAGTGGATTGAGTGCTTTCTTCTCTTCATGCTTACCACGTATCCCTTCCGCGTCGTGCGGCTGATTAGAGCAAGTTAGTGTGTGCTAGTGTGAGCAGGTGGCCCGGAAAGGCTGTATTTTCACGTGGTTACAGTCCAAGTTCACCCGCCAAAAGTCACAGGCCGCCATATTATGTTCAACCATATTTAGGTACTTGGCATTTACTTAGCTGAACAAGTTATTACAATGTATCTATATATGTTTGAACAGTACAGCACCAAGGCCTGGCCCTCTGATCTAGACGCGATTATTAGCGAGCCATTAATGAAACAGAATCTTCCGATTATGAAGAATTACCACCACTTGCGTATGGTGGGCAGGCGACATTATGGGGGAGGCGGGGCAGGTGAAGGAGGAAGCAGCAGCTGCAGCAGAAGGAGCGGCGTCAGGCGCAGCCATGGAGGTTGTGGGCAAGAGTGGCACACTGCCGGAGGCGACGAATGTAATTCTGCATGGTCCAGACAACCCAGAAGAAGTCGGCCCTCACGTGCCCACTGAATTCAGGTGCCCTTGAATCGAATTTCACTTGAGTTCGGATGCCCTCGTGTCATGCATCGCGCTCAAGTTAGCCTTGTTGCTTACATCGTTTTCACAGCGGGAAAAGGTTGTTTTCACAACTGCTACAAGGCTCTTTGAATCCTAAACAATACAATATGCACTATTCACCACCTACTTCCTTCTCCCGCCTCACACCTCCCCACCCCCTTCCGCTCGTACCCTCCACTCTCCTCCTCCGCTCCCCGCCAGGAATGACGAGGAGCGTGTAAAGCTGAAGAGCCGGCCGCTGGGCATGCGCATCAGCAGCGACGAGCAGACTGCCGTGTGGCTCAACTACTTTCATCTAAACACACAAAGTGGGCCGAAGCTCGGCTGCATGGGCAATCCCTGTCCACACCTCTACAAGTGCAATGACGGGTACCCCAATGTGTTGGCCTGCTGGAATAGCGAGCTAGTGGATCATGAGATGTTTCTCACTTCTGCTCCTCTGAACTGCCCGAACCGGGCAGCAGGGGCAGAAAGAGTGGCGGGGGAGGAAGGCGAGTATGACGAGTCGTGCAGTCACAAGGCGGACCATGGGCTGCGCATGCCGTGGGCTCTGCAGAACTTCCAGCTGTCGGATGTGTACATAACGCACAATGGTTTTCTCTTCAACGCCACGCACCAGTTTGTGCCGGGGGGATGCCACCAGATTGGCAAGGTGAGGCATGCATCAGCCTGTATCACCCTCGTGCTCCCTCAAATTATCCGTTGTATTAATTCAGCAGGGGTACAGACATGCAGTTCTATCCATGATAACCTCAATCCCATAAGCCCATCAACTCACCCCTCTTCCCCTCCCCTCCCCTCTGAGTGACCCTCTAGCCCTCCAGCGTGTGGAGGATGTCCCCTAGGTGCAGCGGCCAGGGGTCCGCTGCCATCTGGGGGTGTGCTGCCTCAATCCTAGCCCTGGCCTTGGTGTGCAGGGCATTCGCCTGGTAGCGCTGGAGGGCCACTGACCAGCGTTGGCTGAAGTGGCAGGCCATCTTCTTGGCGGATTTCGCCAAGGGGCTGGCCCTGAAGCGGTTCCTAGCTACTGCTGTGGCCAGCAGTTTCAAGAACGCCGTCGTGGGGGGCGCGTTTGCCCCATAGGTCTCGACGGCCAGGGCGCAGAACACCACGTGTTCAGTGTGTCGGTAGTAGTCCCTCTCCTTCCGCTTCTGTGCCTCCCTTGCAGCCCAACCTGGGGGTTTGCGGGCCGTGGGGTCTCGGTTCTGCAGCACAGGGTCAGTGTTCGTGGTATCTGTGATCCAGGTCTCTCCGCTGTCCGGGTCTTGTACAATCACATCTGCCTTCTTCGGGTCATCCGGAGGTGAGTACATCGCATTCTCCAGGTATACCACCAGCTGCGCCTCCCTCGCCATTTTAGCCATGGCGAAGGCCAGCTGGTTGTGTGTGCGCGTCCTGTTGGGGCCTGTGCTGCAGCGGAGTAAGTGGTTGGGTAGGCTGCAGTCGGCTACGAGTTCTCCGCACTCGCACACGGTTGGTAAATTCTGTCGGATGCCCATGCGGAAGGCCAGGGCCGCTCGGAACTGTCCTGGTGAGAAGCAGAGGTCCGAGGTCAAGGGTAGTGCCTGCAGCCACGCTCCCGCTCCCTCTCCTCTCAGGCTGACTAGGCGAAGTGTGTGACCCATCTCGGGGGCTGACTGTATTGCGCGTGACTCCTCTCTTAGGGCGTCGGCCTTTGCCGCGTGCACTTCCTGGGAGAGGGCGCGCTGCAGCTGGTCCTGGGACGGGGTTTGCTACTCCTCCCGTAGGTGTTGTAGCGCCAGCGGTGGCAGTCGCCCCTCCATGTCCTGGATGGTCACGGAGTGCGCTGCAGGCAGCTGCTGGGCGTTGCTGTTGGCCCCTAGCGGCGCGGTTGCCGGTAAGTCCAGGGAGGTGAGCAGGCGCAGCACCTCTGTTGTAGATGCCAGGTAGGCCGGTGCTACTTCAGTTGTGGGGTCCGTAAGGCCCAGTCCGCCTAGGGCTACTGGGAGAGTTGCCTGTCGGAGAAGGAAGTTGAACTCGGCTTGTCGGCGTGGCGGTTGAATGCTGGCGGCGGTCAAGGCAGTGTTCAGTAATTCGGCGCACCATGTGTGCCATTCCGAGAGCGGTAAGACGTCAGCTGGGGTAGTGCGCAGCAGGTAGCCGACTCTGCGGCTGATGCAACGAGACAGTAGCTAGAGGGCGTGTTGTGGGTGGATGGACGCCAGAGAGCCCAAGGGGGCTGCCGCGTTTGTCAGGGTGCTGCGGACAAAATCAGAGCAGAAGCTCTGCAACCCCACTGGACTTCCCAACACCCGCACCACCTCGCGGGTGAGGGGAAGGCCCTCGGGGAGTACGTTTCCTCCTAGCGGCACGGTGGACCACGCCGACGACTTCCTAAAGTTGCAGGTGAGACCGTCCCGTGCCAGTAGCGGCGTGAGCTCCCTGAGCGCTTCCAGCGTCGCCGCCGCGGGTCCAATCATGGTTATGTCGTCGGCGTAAGCGAGGACCGTGACTTCGGGGTGCTCCGTTGCTACGTGCCTAAGGTGCTGCTGGATAGACGCTGCGAATAACAGAGGTCCGAGGGGATCCCCCTGTCTGACTCCCCTTCCGCTGGTGAGTGCTGTGGAATTGAAGCATGGGTCCAGCAGCCCTCCCTCCCTCCCTATTTCTCTTCATCTTTTCTTGAGTTGACTAAAAATTTCTCCCTTCATCCCTGCATCCCTTGCGCACTGTTTGCTTCCCTTGCGCACTGTTTACTTCCTTTGCGCACTGTTTGCTTCCCTTGCGCACCGTTTGCTTCCCTTGTGCACTGTTTGCTCCCCTTGCGCACTGTTTGCTTCCCTTGCGCACTGTTTGCTTCCCTTGCGCACTGTTTGCTTCCCTTGCGCACTGTTTGCTTCCCGGCGACCACCCATCCCATCCAAGCCATAACACAATATTGCATTATACGGCTGCCTATGCCGCAGGCACGACCTGCTGTATCCCTTACCCCCATCCACTTCTTTCATCTCCCCCACATCTTCAACCCCTTCCACCCTTCTCCCCATCAGCTACGGTGCACGATGTGTTTGGAGCATGGAGCTGGGCGTACGTGGTGGGCGGCAACTTCTACCACGTGCTCGTGGAGACATGACAATGCTTTGTGGTGGCTGCACGCTTCCTCAGCAAGTACTGCGCTTACCCATCATTGCCACAGGCCACCAGGTGCGTGGGCAGTAAGGGGCATCCTTGCATGTGCAGTCATGTGGGGAGGGATGGGGTGGGGGGCCGAGTTGGTGGTATCTTGGTTAACAGGAAGATTTGTGCAGAGTGAGGCTGAGAGAGAATACCAGTGCAGGCAAGTCGGTTGCTATGCATCTTCTTCTTAGTCATGGTCATGGATGCCTCGTGCTACTCCACCCGTCCTTCCACTGCACCCGCTGCATGCAATTCCCTCTTCATCCAATCTACTCCCTGCTTCATACGGTCATACTTCACCGTACTTCACTCCCTTTTCCCTCTTGTAACTCGCTCCTTGCCTTCTCCCTCCACAAACCTGCGGTGTGAGTGGCATCAGTGGAGGGCGTATGACCGCGTTGGAGTGCCCATCACGGGCATTCCTCGCATGAGCATGAGAGCACTCGCCACGTTCCCAAGGGAGATTTACCATTTCAGGCGCGTCCACTAGGTGAGGGGCTCTGCATGCATGGACCTATTCACCTCATGCCTCTCACACTAAGCTTTCCCTCGTTTTCCTTCCTTCAACCCATCCTCTACCTTCTACTGCCTCACTCCTTGCCCATTTTTCCCTCTGTCCACCTCTTCCCTGTCCCCGCCCACCTTGCATCAGCCCATGTACCAACAGTGTGGCGCGCCCAGCAGGACTCTCTGGCACACCATTCGCTCGCGCCATTTCCTCCACCCCGACGGGCTGCCCCTCTTCAACCCCGACTGGACCTACCGCGACCTGCCGCCCCTCATTGACGCATAGATGGCTCTCCTACCTGTTGATTGGGTGGTGGTGCTGGCAAAGCGCCCAGGCAGGAAGCGGGCCATCATCAACTTTTCTGAGCTTGAATCGGCCGTTAAAAGGATATTTCCCGACGGGGTGGTGACGTTCAATGGGTCCATGGGGATACGGAAAGGTGAGAATAGTCACTGCTGCACCATGCTGGAGCACATGGTTTTGTTATGCTGGCATGACCTGTGATCGCCACACACCCCACGCTTGTCGCTCACATTGTAGTTTTTTTTTTAATATCTCCCTCCGATTGCTCCCATTTTTCGGCCCATAGTTTGTTGTGTGTGCTGCTGCTCCTTCCATCATCAGCCGGTGACTTGTTTCGCCGAGTGTGGCTGTACATAGGCGGCCATGGTGCAGCGCTGGCAAACATGGTCTTCATTCCGGCAAACGCAACATTCCTTGAGATACGTCCTAATGGGTGTCCCAACACCTGCTACCAACAGCTGTCATATGCCACATCCCTACGCTACCACTTGGTATTGAGCGACGGAACATGCTACTCCCCTGTTGTGGCGCATGTGAACAGGATTGTTGAGGCTCTTAAATCAGTTGCCCGGCAATTCCTTGAGGAGGATGCAAATACGGGCACTAAAAGCTAGTTTCAAGCTATAAAATCCACTCAGGGCGTATTCCTGGCCCTTGTGTCATCCGGCTTTGGGCCTTCCGAAAATGTGGGAGGACACGAGGCGAAATGGTTCGCCTCGTGTCAACGACCACATTTTCGGCTCGATTCCAAGATTGTGTCCAGGCGAAAGTAACCCCATGTCGTCACCTCTAAAATGACGCTGATTGGTCTTGGAAATGTTACGACTGACAACTAGCAATTGTTTTACCCGCCATCCCAAACGGCCCTGCGACCCCAAAATTGGCAGTCCACCGCCAATGTCAGATGGCGCATTTGACATCACAGCCACTCCTTCGAATTCACGCACCCTTTGATTTCACTCACACCTGCTTCAGATCCACTCGTAAAAAATTAGAAGAGTCGAATTTCTCTCCCAGCCACCAGTTCGAAATGACTCTGCCTATCTTCCGATCTTCACCATGGCAGATATGAGCATGTTTGGCGCGGAAACCACAGATCGAAGACACACCACTCCTTTCAATTTCACCATGGCGGATCTCAGCGCGTTTGGCGCGGAAATTCTAGATTATAGACTCGCCACTACTTCGATTCTCCCTTCCAATGCTGCTCCTCATGTGCACGTTATGTACAAATTACAGCAATCTAGAGCGCCATTGAATCAGGCTTACACTTAACTCCCTCGCCTTCAGCTTCTTCCTTGTTCGTGCTCCAAGGCTCTTCCATCATGGCTCCTAAGCGCAAGTACAGTAAGGCGTCGAAACAGGTGGCCAACTCTGGGCCCGACATCCCTATGCAGGACCCCCCCTACGTCGTTTGGATGAGGCGCCGGCAGGAGCTCGGCGACCGTCGTGCTCGCATCCGGAACGAGCTTCAGGAGACCAGTGCTGGCAAGCCTTTTGGGGATCCCGACAACAACACTTGCGTTGATCCTGAAACTGAAGGCTTGGCGAGCAGCGACAGTGAGCCTGAGGAGTTTTACGCGTACGAGAGCAGCGACAGTGAGGCAGATTCCGACGCCTCGATGGATTCTCCGGAAAGCGACGAGGAGCCCGTCCCTGACGCCACCGAGCTCGACGCAGAGACCCCTGGCGCAAGCGTGGGGAAAGCCAACAAGAAGCAGAAGGGGAAGGCCGTGAAGCAGAAGAAGAAGCGTAAGGTGTGGACCGAGGACGAAATGACCGAGCTGGCCGCGGCTCGATGGTTCACACGCGAGGATTTAAAGTCGATGCAAGGCAAGCAAGGATCGCAATACTGGAAGAAGCTCCGTAGGCATCTCCGTGACTGGGTGGCGGTTGAAGTAGACTCAAGGAGAGTTTCGTTGAAGAAGGTGTACCAAAGCTGGACTAAGCACCCAAGAAGGGAGAGCTGCTGAGAGGTGAGCATGATGTTGATTGGCAAAATTGGAGTTGTTTTTGTGTTTCTGTCTGCTTTTCATATATACAAAAGCTGGGATGATGTTGTGGCACTTGTGGAACTGCTTCTGTGCATTTCCAACCTTCTGGTATCGAGGCCTTGAGCATCTGCAGCTTGCGTTCGTACAAATTGGGGGTGGCAGGCAGACGTCAAGTACGTGGGGGGGAATTGGGGAAATTGACGGCCGAATCGACTGCGAGCGTGAAAATGTCGCATGTGCAAACCCCGTTCGATCTTAGGGCTTGAACGTGCTGTCGTAACATTTTCACCGGGTTGCAATGCGACATTTGTGCCGTTCCGAGTCGGAATACCCGAAGTCGAATCGGAAAACCCGCGGCTCGGGAAAAAAAAATTCGGATGACACAAAGTGCTGTTGACACTGTTGGGCTGAGATGCCCTAGGATCTTTGTAGAGTTAAAGTCAGAGTAGGATTGTAATAGCGGAAGCGTTTGAATGAAAAGTCCTTGAACCACCTTGCGCTAGTATGTGAGGGCAAAGTGAGTTGATTAAAGCAAGCAAATACAAAGCTTTATATAAGAGTACAAGGAATACGAATAGATATAATTAAACTGTTTTGCTATTGCGATTCGATACAGTGCGACTCGGGCAACTGCTCAATGTCGAGTCAGTTGTGTCTCCTTGCTGTCGCGCTGTATTTGTCAAGTCAAAGGTCGCTGACTTTTGACCTTCGCGTAACCTCCAGGCGGTTACCCTAACCTCCGAGGGTTGACTCGCGATGCTTCGATTTGGACTGCTTCGCTTGTGTCCTGAGTTTCGACACGATAGAGGCGCTTTAAGACTTATTGTTCCCAACACTCCCCTTCGCTTCTGGAGTGTCGCTAATGGTGATGTGGCCTTGTCCAGTCAGCAGCATGCAGTATTCGAACTTCTGTTTTCCGAGTTTCTTGGTCAAGTAATCGGCTGCCATCTCGGACGTGGGACAGTAGGATAATTTGAGTTTCCCTTTCTCGATCTCGTCTTTCACGAAGAAGTATCGCAGAGCGATATGCTTCGTTCTATTCGCGAATCCGCTCTTGTTGGCGATGCGAATTGCAGATTGGTTGTCGCAGAATAGGGTGAAGTTGGGTAACTCGGCTAACTTTGCTTCTTCCAGCAGCTCGCGAAGGTAGAGTCCTTCCTTAGTGGCTGAGCAGAGAGCGATATATTCTGCTTTAGCTGAAGAGAGAGCGATTAGTTCCTGCGTACTCGACTGCCAGGAGATAGGTCCGATAGGCTCGGGACGATAGACGTAGCCGATGCGAGAGCCCCTGTTGTCGGAATCGCCGGCATGATCGGCATCGACGTAGCCGATTAGTTTCGTGGTCGTAGTTTCATTTTTGTATTAAGTCAGGCCGATCGTCGGAGTGCTCACGAAGTAGTGTAGTGCGCAATCGAGCTCCGCCAGGTGCTCTGCTTCGGGTTTCTTGAGGTAGGTAGCGAGTTGGCTTGCGAAGTAGGATAGATCCGGGCGCCAGGTGACGGCTGCGAAGAGGAGGCAGCCCAGTTTCCTCTGGTAGTCTCGTATTCCGGCAGCTTTGAGTGGAGCAAAATTTCCTTTGTTACTTCCTGCCGTGTAGCAGTATGGCGTGGCGATAGCGGTAGGTGTGAGCGAGAAGCGCTTGGCGATAGTGTCGGCGTGTTTCTCGGCGCTTAAGTGGATAGCATTTTCTTCTTCGCGGATGTTGAGCCCGAGGTACTGGGTGACGGTAGAAGATGAGAAAGTTAGAACGAGAATGAAATGACTAAGAACGAAGTGAGTACAAATAGGAAACCCTAATTGGGTTGAACCCCCTATGGGATACCCCACTATAGCCTACACAAATAAGTAAGCTATAATGTTCTGACACACCCCCATAGGCAAAGTGGGGGAGAACAAGGGGTCACAAGACCAGTCAAGCAAAGCAAAGCAAAGCTCAGGGTGGATCACAAAGTCACCACACATTCCAAGCACAAGTTCAAAGGCCAGAAGGCCAGATCACAGGCAAGATCACATATAGAGATATACAAGAGTCAAGCAAGCAAGAGCAAGAGTATATATAGGTGAAGGTACAAGCAAGGTCAAGAAGTGAGCAAGTGAGGCAAGACAGGCACAAGACCAAGCTGCGTGCAGCAGCGCTGATGATCACAAGGCGCAAGTGCCTTGGTGAAGACATCAGCAGTGTTGGCCTCAGAGGCCACGTACGCAAGTCGAAACTATCCACGCTGCTGTAGCTCACGAGCAAGAAGGTAGCGGAGAGCAATGTGCTTTGCCCTGTGCTCCAGTTGCTGCTCTCGACACAAGGCCAGCATGGCCTTGTTGTCTACGTACAGGACTGGAGGAGAACGAGGCGGCTCTCCAAGGTCGGTCAGCAGGTAGGTGAGCCAGCGAAGCTCCTGGGCAGCCATAGCCCCGGCGTAGATCTCAGCCTCACAACTGGAGCCGAGAACAGAAGACGAGCGGGTAGCCCGCCACGAAACAGAGCCGGAACCAAGGCTGAAGGTGTAACCCTGTGACGACCGCTGCGTAGCCTGGTTGTCAGCCCAAGAAGCGTTCGCGTGCCCAGTGAGGACCACTGGACTGCGCCCTCCAAGCACTAGCCCCATGCCCGACGTACTGCACAAGTAGCGCAACACCCTCTTCGCTGCAGCCATGTGCTCTGGTCGGTGTCTCCCAGGAGCAACATAGCGTGCGAGAATGCTAAGAGGGTATGCAAGGTCAGGTCGTGTGCAGGTCATCAGGTACATGAGGCAGCCAACAAGCTCTGCATACGGGCCACTCGACTCTACGGACTCATCGGAAGGCAGAGCTGAGAGCGAGTAGGCAGAGGAGTGGCCTGAGGCGAGGAGTACGTGAAGCCGAAGCGCTGAAGGACCTGCTGCACCATGTGTGACTGAGTTAGGGTAATGGTGCGACGTGCTCTGTCCCGGGTGATCTGCAAGCCAAGGTAGCTGCGCAGTTCACCCAGGTCAGTGCACGTGTGTCTCTTCTGCAGCTCGGACTTCACGTAGGCGAGTCCAGCAGTGTCAGCTGTGGCAAAGACCAAATCGTCGACGTACTTGAGGATGTAGAACGGCGGCAGAGAGGTGTCGGTGCGCAGAAACAGGGATGGGTCTGCAGTGGAAGGAGCAAACCCAAGTGCCGCCAGTGTAGTCCTCAGTGTGTCGTGCCACTCACGCGGCGCCTGGCGGAGACCGTAGACTGGACGCCGGAGACTCCACTGGGTACCAGGAGGGAAAGACCCAGTGAAGCCAGGTGGGCGACGCAGCCAGATCTCCTCGTGCAGGCTGCCCTGCAAGAAAGCAGTGCTGAAGTCGAGAGAGTGCAGCTCGTATTCACGGTGAGCAGCAACGTGCAGCAGTACCCGAAGAGTGGTCATCTTCAGGGTGGGGGAGAAGGTCTGAAAGTAGTCAACTCTCTGCCGCTGACTGAAGCCACGAGCCACGTAACGCGCCTTGAAGACTGGCGGAGAACCCGGGGGCCGCTTCACCCTAAAAATCCACATGCCACTGACGATGTTTGCCCCAGAAGGGGGGACAGCGTCAACGTAGGTGCCTGTGGACTTCCAGGAAGCCATCTCTGCATCCATAGCTGCCTGCCACTGAGAGGAGTAGGGACCCTCTATCGCCTCCGCGTAAGAGCGCGGAGTCAGGATGTCTAGTGCATCCGGGTCTCCCTCAGGAGTGAGCAGTACAGACGCGAGATGAGGTGAAGCGGCGGCCAGACACTGGAACTCCTCCTGCCTGTCCTCAAGGACGTCCGTGCCTAGGGCACACTCACCCCCGACGGACGGAGGACAGACAGACTCAGACTCAGCGACAAGACTAGCAGCGTAGTCTAGACGACAGCGCGCAGCAAAGTCGACGAGCTCAAAAACAAGGGCAAACGCAGCAGAAGACTCGAAAGAAGGGTCAGTGACGGCAGTAGCAAGGAGACGCGTGACAGTAGGACTGGCAGCACGAAGAGAGTCCGACTCCGGGTCAGCAAGAGCAGGAAGAGAGGAAGGGGAGCATGAGGCGGCTAAGTGCAGCAGTGGCAGGGGAGGAGTAGCGCGCAACTACAGCGTCGTACAAGGTCTGGGCACTCTTGTACTGGCTAAAGTGCGCGCGCTCAGCGGTAGGCAGGTGGCGACGCACAGCAAGACGTGCAGCAGCATCGCGCGTGGCCCACTGTGAGCGAACAGTGGCGTCAGCATCAGCAGCAGGGGCAGGGACGGCGCCAGAGGTGAGGTCAAAGAGGGAAAGACCGTCTGCCCTATCGCACTGTAAGAACAACTGCAAGTCGTCGACCCAGACCTCAAAGTCAATGGCACGACCCTCAGCGTCAAAAGCTAGGACACTAGGGGTAGCCATGACTGCAGCCGGCGATCTCACGAGACATGACGGGTCGGGGAGCACAGCAGCACAGCAAACACGGCAGCTCGACCGGCCCAGCAGCTATAGCAGCACCTCGGCATCAGCGGCTCGGCTCCTCGGGCGGCTCGGGCGGCACAGGCGGCTCGGGCGGCTGGGGCGGCTCGGGCGGCTCGGGCGGCTCGGGCGGCTCGGGCGGCTTGGGCGGCTCGGGCTGTCAGCGGCACAGGCGGCTCCTGCGGCTCGGCTCCACAGGTGCGCAGGCGGCTCGGGCCGGTGGCTCACGGCAGGGACGGGCGGTGCACGGGTGGCCGGGAGCTGGGCCGGGACGGGTAACGCGCGGGCGGCTGGGAGCGGGGCCGGGACGAGTGACGCACGGGCGGCTGGGAGCGGGGCCGGGATGGGCTGCGCACGGGTGGCGTGGGGCCGGATCGGGCGGCGCACGGCGTCGAGGGGTCTGGCAGGCAGCGCGCGGGCGTCGAGGGGCCTAGCAGGCAGCGCGCGGGCGTCTAGGGGGGGGCCGAGACGGGCGGCTCGCGGGCACTAAGGGCAGCGCGCGGGCAGCGTGAAGCCTAGACGCGCGGCTCGCGGGCTAGAGGGGCAGCGCGCGGGCGGCGTGGGGCCTGGATGGGCGGCGCGCGGGCTCGAAGGGCAGCGCGCGGGCGGCGTGGGGCCTGGACGGGCGGCGCGCGGGTGTCTAGGGGCCGGTGCGCGGGCGTCAAGGGGCCAGGACAGGCGGCGCGTGGGCGTCTAAGGGCGGCACGTGGGCGTCTAGGGGCCGTTAGGGCAGATCGAAAGAGTAAGAGAAAGGGCCCGGAGCGCGCTCCGGGCAGAAAACAAAAAAAAAAAGTTCGATGTGGTGGGCCCTAAGCACAGTTCGCACGGGGGAACCTGCTCGATACCATGAGAAAGTTAGAACGAGAATGAAATGACTATGAACGAAGTGAGTACAAATAGGAAACCCTAATTGGGCTGTACCCCCTATGGGATACCCCACTATAGCCTACACAAATAAGTAAGCTATAATGTTCTGACAGAAGAAACCGTGAGCGTGAGGTCCTTCTGCAGCTCCCCTTCGAACCAGGTGGTGATGTCGTCGGTAAAGCCGATGTAGAGTAGGTCGTCGACGTAGACGATCAGTAGGATGTAATTGGCGTCTTTAGTGAATCGATACATTCCTTGGTCGTGCGGCAGTTGGCGGAATCCGATGCGAGTGAGTCAGGTGTGTAGGTGCTGTTGCCACAGCCGCGGGGCTTGTTTGATTCCGTAGAGCGATTTCAATAGCTGGCAGACCTGATTGGGTTTTCTGTGGGTACCGTGTGGGAGTTTGACGAAGATTTCGGCGTCGACGGTTGCATAGAGAAATGCGTTGGCGACATCGATTTGTCGCAGTTTCTTCTTCTTCATGGCGGCAACGGCGAGAAGAATTCGAAGAGAGGTATGTCGACTAACTGGGGTGAATGTCTCGGTGAAGTCTCGTCCTTGCTCTTGGTCGAATCCACGCACGACCCAGCGTGCTTTGAACTTCTCGATTGTGCCGTCTGCTTTCGTTTTGATGCGGAAGACCCATTTCCCGGTAAGAATGGTCTTGTTCCTTGCCACGCTTGCGGGAACGACCTTCCAAGTGTTGCTTTCCTCCAGTGCCTTTAACTCTCTGTCCATGGCTTCGCGCCATTTCTCACTGTGTTCCCCCCCCAGAGCCTGCTGAACCGTTGCAGGCTCCTTAGGAAGTGCGTTGCCGGGGACTGCGGTGACGAGGCCGAGGATTTGCAGTCCAGTCTGTGAGTATCGGGGGAGTGTTGGATCCTCGGGATAAGCTGCTTCGTCTCCCGCTTCTGGATCGGGTATGAAATTTGGCCCTATCCGTTCTGCTTCGTTTGTGTTGACTGTCGCAGGTGTTACGTAACCGTTGTCGGCAAAGTGATAGAAGACTTCGGCGTTGACACTGTCGCGAGGATTGTCTTCGTCCATGGGCACGTCGACGGAGCAGTACGAGAGAGGTCCGGTTTCTTCCAATGCGTTGTCGACGTTCTGTTCATCTCAGTCTGCTTCGTCCGCTGCTGAGGCAAAGGCTCGGTCACCACGAAAACCACCTGTGGGGTCGTGATTCTCGTGCAAGTTGGCGAGGTACGTTTGAAGGGTGAGTCGCTCGCAGAAGATCACATCACGTGCTGCTACTGTTTCCTTTGAGTGGACATCGAAAATTTTCCACGCGTTGTAATTTTTCTCGATGCCGAGGTGTAGTCCCCACTGTGCGCGTTGTGAAAATCTTCCCGCTCGTGCTTCTGGGGGTCGGTACTGCACCATGCATCCGAAAACTCGTAACATTTTTGTGCTGCCCTGCTTTCCTGTCCACAGCAAATGCGGTGATGCGTTGTTCGGGAGTGACGACGACGACAGCAAGTTGTGCAGCATGACAGCATGGTCCATTGCTGCAGGCCACTGGTGGTTGGGTAGCCGCATGCCACGTAGTAGTTTGCGCATGCTGTTCTGCAGAGTCCTGTTCATTCTTTCTGCAACACCTTGCTGCTGATGGGCGTAGGGAAGGGAGAGGAGTTGCTTGATTCCCCTTTCCGCCAGGTACTGCTTGAAGCGCTGAGAGGTGTATTCTCCTCCTCCGTCTAACTGGAAGCTTTTCAGCTGTGTTCCTGACTCCCTCTCTGCTACCGGTAGCCAAGCGGCGAACGCTGCGAGTGCCATGTCGCGGCTGGGTAGGTTTCGATGCCAGACGTATCGAGTGGCGGCGTCGATGAAGGTTATCGTGTAATTGTAGGTGACTTGTCCTGGTTCTCAATTGAAGAGGATGTCGCTGTATACTTTCTCGAGTGGTGCGTATGCAGGTGCGCTCGGGTTGTGGTGAGAAGAAAACGGTCGATGGGGTAAGTCGGCTTCGGGGCAGATGAGGCAAGTTCCTCAAACCCGTTGAAGTTCTCTGCCGTCGGGTAGTAGTAGCGAATCTTTGTCGAGGACTCCTGCTCGTATTGTGTTATTTAATACTTTGTTGCTTGGATGTCCTGTGCGTGCGTGCCAGATGTCTGTAGGAGCGCGATGTCCGGGTGAGCGTTGATACGCGTCGGAGTTGGAGTAGAAGCTGGCGACGACATTGGCGCTTCTGTGGACTTCTCGTTGAGTCGGGTTCAGTTGCTGTGCGGGTGTTGGTGGTGCTTCGTGGACGATGACTGTGTCAGATTTATATGACATAGTTGTTGTAGGCTATAGTGGGGTAGCACATATGGGGTACAGGGTTTCTAGGGTTGTATTTGTACCCATCTTTCCTTAGTCATTTTCATCCCTGTTCGTTTATTCTCACATGGTATCAGAGCGGGTCCTTCTACGGACCGGTTTTTTTTTGGGCCCACCGAAGCGCCCCCCCCGAGGCGCGATCCTTTTTTTTAGCGACCCCTCGGGTCGCCATTTCCCCTGCGGCCCCGCCGCCTTCACTGACGCGGCCCCGCCGCCCTCCCTTACGCGGCTCCGCCGCCTGCTCTCACGCGGCCCCGCCCCGGCTCCTTCGCGGCCCCGCCGCCTGCTCTCGCGCGGCCCCGCCCCGGCTTCTACGCGGCCCCGCCCCGGCTTTCACGCGGCCCCGCCGACGGCTTCGTCGCGGCCCCGCCCAGGCCCTTACGCGGCTCCGCCGCCTGCTCTCACGCGGCCCCGCCCCGGCTCCTTCGCGGCCCCGCCGCCTGCTCGCACGCGGCCCCGCCCCGGCTTCTACCCGGCCCCGCCCCGGCTTTCACGCGGCCCCGCCGACGGCTTCGTCGCGGCCCCGCCCAGGCCCTTACGCGGCTCCGCCGCCTGCTCTCACGCGGCCCCGCCCCGGCTCCTTCGCGGCCCCGCCGCCTGCTCGCACGCGGCCCCGCCCCGGCTTCTACGCGGCCCCGCCCCGGCTTTCACGCGGCCCCGCCGACGGCTTCGTCGCGGCCCCGCCCAGGCCCTTACGCGGCTCCGCCGCCTGCTCTCACGCGGCCCCGCCCCGGCTCCTTCGCGGCCCCGCCGCCTGCTCGCACGCGGCCCCGCCCCGGCTTCTACGCGGCCCCGCCCCGGCTTTCACGCGGCCCCGCCGACGGCTTCGTCGCGGCCCCGCCCAGGCCCTTACGCGGCTCCGCCGCCTGCTCTCACGCGGCCCCGCCCCGGCTCCTTCGCGGCCCCGCCGCCTGCTCGCACGCGGCCCCGCCCCGGCTTCTACGCGGCCCCGCCCCGGCTTTCACGCGGCCCCGCCGACGGCTTCGTCGCGGCCCCGCCCAGGCCCTTACGCGGCTCCGCCGCCTGCTCTCACGCGGCCCCGCCCCGGCTCCTTCGCGGCCCCGCCGCCTGCTCGCACGCGGCCCCGCCCCGGCTTCTACGCGGCCCCGCCCCGGCTTTCACGCGGCCCCGCCGACGGCTTCGTCGCGGCCCCGCCCAGGCCCTTACGCGGCCCCGCCGCCTGCCCCCGTCGCGGCCCGGTCTCCTCCTGACGGCTCCTGCCGTCCCCCCCTTCTACCGGCCCCGCAACTGCATCTGCTGGCCCCGCCGCTGCACCTACCGGCCCCCCACCACCCACCCCCCCCTTTTCCCGTCGCCCGTCGCGGCTCCTTCGGGGGCCGCAGCAGAGGGGTGGCAGGTGTGTGGCCTCCCCTGCTTCTCCTCCTCCTTCATCTCCCACTGCAGCAGCCGAGCCGCTCACCTGCAGCAGCCGAGCCGCCCCACAGCCGAGCCGCCGGGTCGCTTAGCTGCTGAGCTGCAGTTGCTGCCGAGCCGCCCTGCCGCCGAGCCGCCGAGTCCCCGAGCTGCTGAGCTGCAGTTGCTGCTGAGCCGCCTTGCAGCCGAGCCGCCCGAGTCGCCCGAGCCGCCGAGCCGCCGAGCTGCCGAGCCACTGAGTCGCCGAGCCTACTCTTCCCACCACTGGTGAGCTCTTGCCCTGCTAGCACACTGCGCGTCGCCTGCTTGCCTGCCTGCCTGCCTTTTGGCTTGCCTGGCTGCCTGCCTCCCTGCTGCTAGTCCTGCTCCTGCTTCTACTTGCGGAGCCAAATGCAGCCCCAGCGACGCCGGCGTGAGTCCCTCACGCCCCAGCAGCTGCGTGAGTGGTACGCTGGTTGGGGCTGTAGGGGTGGCGACGCTACTCCTACTACCACTCCTGCTGCTTCTACTCGTGGTGGCGGCCAGATGCAGCTCCCGCGACCCTCTCCCGTGTCTCTCACGCCTCGCCAGCTTCGTGAGTGGTACGCTCAGAGTGGAGGGTCTCTCAGTGCTGTTCGCTGCTCGTACGTGATTCGCACTGGTACTCGGACTGGTCAGCCTTGTGGGATACGTAGTCATACACCGTCCCGCTGCTTCGCCCGTCTGAGCGACGCCTGGCGTACCGTGTTTGGCGACGAGGCTGAGCTTCCCGACTGGGTGGAGTTGCTTAGGCAGAGGGTAGATATATATGCTCTTGACTATGATGCTATTCTCACTGCCATGTATGCATTGCCTACTAGTACTGACCGTGCCGGTCACCTGTGCGTCCCGCCTGACCCAGGTATAGGACCTGCTGCTCTAGCTACTGGTGAGGCTGCTGCTCTGGGTGCTAGTGAGTCTCCTGCTCCAGGTACAGGTACGGCTGCTGCTCTAGGTGCTAGTGAGTCTCCTGCTCCAGGTACAGGTACGGCTGCTGCTCTAGGTGCTAGTGAGTCTGCTTCCTCAGGTGCGGGTGAGGCTGCGCTCTCAGGTACCGCGTTGGCTTCGGCCTCCCTCACCTTTACACTTGACTCTGGGGCTTCTCGCTCCTTCTTTCGGGACCGCACCACACTCACGCCGCTTGGTCGGCCGGTTGCAGTCTCCCTGGCTGACCCCTCTGGGGGTCCTGTCCTCGCTCACTTCTCCACTGTCCTCCCGTGTCCGGCTGCCCCCTCGGGCACCCTGTCTGGCCTGTACCTCCCCTCGTTCTCGACGAACTTGGTGAGTGGTGCAGACCTACAGGATGCGGGGGTTCACCAGTTCACTCCTGCGAGTCAGCGGGTGACCCACTGCACGGACGCACGCACAGGCCGGCACCTGGCCACGTTCTCGCGTCGGCCGGGGTCGAGCCTCTACACCCTGACCACTGAGTCTCCTCCTGTCCCCGCGTCCGGTCAGGTAGCAGCGTCGGGTCAGGTGTTTGCTGCTGCGTCCAGGTCTGGTCCTGAGTCTGCCCCCTGTACTTGTCGCCTCCTGTCTCACGAGACTCTCCTGTGGCACCACCGTCTTGGCCACCCCTCCTTGCCCCGTCTTCGGAGCATGGCTTCCCGTGTCCTTGTCTCTGGTCTTCCCCAGTCTCTCCCTCCTCTCCCCTCCGGGCCAGGACCTTCCTGTGTCCCTTGTGTCGAGGGTCGCCTCCGGGCTACTCCTCACTCCTCCCACTTCCCCCCGACAGAGGCTCCCCTGCAGACGCTTCACATGGATGTGTGGGGCCCAGCCCCCGTCCGTGGGCAGGGTTACGAGCGCTACTTCCTGTTGGTGGTTGACGACTACTCGCGTTACACCACAGTCTTCCCCTTGCGCAGCAAGGGTGAGGTCACTGTGGCGCTGATCGACTGGATCCGCGAGGCTCGTCTCCAGCTCAGGAAGAGCTTCGGCTCGGACTTTCCTGTTCTACGTCTGCACTCTGACAGAGGCGGAGAGTTCTCTTCCCGCCTTCTGCGAGACTACTGTCGTGCACGGGGGATCCGCCAGACCTTCACGCTTCCGGACTCACCACAGCAAAATGGGATTGCTGAGCGCCGCATTGGCATGGTCATGGATGTCGCTCGTACGTCCATGATGCATGCGGCTGCCCCCCATTTTCTGTGGCCGTTTGCGGTGAGGTACGCGGCGCATCAGCTCAACCTTCACCCCCGGGTCTCTCGGCCTGCGATGTCCCCAGTCTTGCTGTGGACGGGGAAGGTTGGCGATGCGTCTGTGTTCCGTGTCTGGGGATCTCGGGCGTTTGTCCGCGACTTGTCTGCGGACAAGCTGTCCCCTCGTGCTGCTCCCTGTGTCTTCCTTGGCTTCCCCACTGACGCCCCAGGGTGGCAGTTTTACCACCCCTCCTCTCGTCGTGTTCTGTCCTCCCAGGACGTCACGTTCGATGAGTCAGTCCCCTTCTACCGTCTCTTCCCCTACCGCACTCCTTCCCTCCCCCCTCCCCCGGACTTCCTTGTGCCGGTTCCCCCCCCGGTAGACCCCCTCCCCCCTCAGGTTCCTGCCCCCTCAGGTGTGTCCCAGGTAGACGCCGTTGACCCGGTCGAGGTTACTGGTGACTCTGGTGCTGCTGCGGGTGCTGAGCCTGGGGGTGCTGACTCTGGGGGTACTGTGCGCGGGGGTGCTGAGCCTGGGGGTGCTACTGCTGGGGGTGCTGGGCCTGAGGGTGCTACTGCGGTGGGTGCGGAGCCTGGGGGTGCTGAGCCGGGGGGTGCTGTGCCTGGAGGTACTGGGTCTGGGGGTGCTGGGTCGGGAGCTGCTGAGCCTGGGGGTGCTGAGCTGGGAGCTGCTGAGCCTGGGGTTTCTCCTGCTGCTGCGTCTCGCCGGGAGCCCCTCTCTCCACAGGAGCTGCGCGAGTGGTACGCTCGCCGCTGCAGGCGTGCTGCTGAGTCTGGAGGTGCTGCTGGAGCTGGAGCTGGAGCTTCTTCGACCGTCGAGGGTGCGGGTGCTGCCGGTCCTGTAGCTGCTGGACCTGCGGGTCCTCCTGGAGCTGGAGGTGCAGAGGGCGTTGGTGCTGAGCCTACTGCTGTTGGTCCTGCCGCTGGAGGTGTGGGTGGCGCTGGTGCTGTCGCTGAGGGTGCTGGTGCTGTCCCTGCTGCGTCTGGAGCTGCTGAGCCTGGGGTTTCTCCTGCTGCTGCGTCTCGCCGGGAGCCCCTCTCTCCACAGGAGCTGCGCGAGTGGTACGCTCGCCGCTGGAGGCGTGCTGCTGAGTCTGGAGGTGCTGCTGGAGCTGGAGCTGGAGCTTCTTCGACCGTCGAGGGTGCGGGTGCTGCCGGTCCCGGAGCTGCTGGACCTGAGGGTCCTCCTGCAGCTGGAGGTGCTGAGGGCGTTGGTGCTGAGCCTACTGCTGTTGGTCCTGCCGCTGGAGGTGTGGGTGGCGCTGGTGCTGTCGCTGAGGGTGCTGGTGCTGTCCCTGCTGAGTCTGGAGCTGCCGCGCGGCCTCGGCCGTACTTCGTTCCGCTCCTACAGCAGGTTCTTGGTCTTTCTCCTTCGGTAGAGTGTCCACAGCCTGTCCAGTCGCAGTCACTGTTGGAGCCTTCCTCTCCTCTGCCTGCTCCCTCTCCTTACACTGGTCCTACAGGAGGTCTTGCTGAGCGTCGTGAGCCTGCGTCTCGTCCCGCGTCGCCTGTTCGTGCTGCTCGCGCTAGTGGTCGCGGTTCGCGTCAGCGTCCTCCTCCTGTCCCTGGCACGCACCGGATGTCTCTGCGTCCGTCCACTGCTCCTCTGCGTGCCCCTCTGCCTTCTCCTCCTGAGTCCTCTCTTCCTGCGCTTGCCGACCCTGAGTCAGACTCTCTTCGCGCTGCCAGTCCTACTGTCACGCGTCTTCTTGCTACTGTCGTCACTGACCCCTCTTTTGAGTCCACTGCTGCGTCTGCTCTAGTCGCTGAGCTCGTTGACTTTGCTGCTCGCTGTCGTCTCGACTACGCTGCTGGTCTTGTTGCTGAGTCTGCGTCTGTCTGTCCTCCGTCCGTCGGGGGTGAGTGTGCTCTTGGCACGGACGTCCTAGAGGACAGACAGGAGGAGTTACAGTGTCTAGCGGCTGCTTCACCTCATCTCGCGTCTGTACTACTTGCCCCTGAGGGAGACCCGGATGCATTAGACATCCCGACTCCGCGTTCTTACGCGGAGGCCGTAGAGGGTCCCTACTCCTCTCAGTGGCAGGCAGCTATGGATGCAGAGATGGCTTCTTGGAAGTCCACAGGCACCTACGTTGACGCAGTTCCCCCTCCTGGGGCGAACATCGTCAGTGGCATGTGGATCTTCCGGGTGAAGCGGCCGCTGGGCTCTCCACCTGTCTTCAAGGCGCGGTACGTTGCTCGTGGCTTCAGTCAGCGGCAGGGAGTTGACTACTTTCAGACCTTCTCTCCCACCCCGAAGATGACCACTCTTCGGGTGCTGCTGCACATAGCCGCTCAGCGCGACTACGAGCTTCACTCTCTCGACTTCAGCACTGCGTTCGTGCAGGGTAGCCTGCACGAGGAGATCTGGCTGCGCCGTCCACCTGGCTTCACTGGGACTTTCCCTCCTGGCACCCAGTGGAGCCTCAGACGGCCAGTCTACGGTCTCCGCCAGGCACCGCGTGAGTGGCACGACACACTGAGGACTACGCTTGCGGCTCTTGGGTTTGCTCCTTCTACTGCTAACCCGTCGCTGTTTCTGCGCACCGACACCTCGCTTCCGCCGTTCTACATCCTCGTGTACGTCGACGACTTGGTCTTTGCCACAGCGGACACTGCTGGACTCGCTTACGTGAAGTCCGAGCTGCTGAAGAGACACACGTGCACAGACCTGGGTGAACTGCGCAGCTACCTTGGCTTGCAGATCACTCGGGACAGAGCACGTCGCACCATTACCTTGACTCAGTCACACATGGTGCAGCAGGTCCTTCAGCGCTTCGGCTTCACGTACTCCTCGCCTCAGGCCACTCCTCTACCTACTCGCCACTCACTCTCAGCTCTGCCTTCGGATGAGTCCGTAGAGTCGAGTGGCCCGTTTGCAGAGCTTGTTGGCTGCCTCATGTACCTGATGACCTGCACACGACCTGACCTCGCATACCCTCTTAGCATTCTCGCACGCTTTGTTGCTCCTGGGAGACACAGACCGGAGCACATGGCTGCAGCGAAGAGGGTATTGCGCTACCTGTGCAGCACGTCGGGCATGGGGCTAGTGCTTGGAGGGCGGAGTCCAGTGGTCCTTACCGGCCACGCGGACGCTTCTTGGGCTGACGACCAGGCTACGCAGCGGTCGTCACAGGGTTACACCTTCAGCCTTGGTTCCGGCTCTGTCTCGTGGCGTTCTACTCGCTCGTCTTCGGTTCTCGGCTCCAGTTGTGAGGCTGAGATCTACGCCGGGGCCATGGCTGCACAGGAGCTTCGCTGGCTCACCTACCTGCTGACTGACCTTGGAGAGCCGCCTCGTTCTCCTCCAGTGCTGTACGTAGACAACAAGGCTATGCTGGCCTTGTGTCGAGAGCAGCGCTTGGAGCACAGAACGAAGCACATTGCTCTCCGCTACTTCCTTGCTCGTGAGCTGCAGCAGCGTGGTCAGTTGCGACTTGCGTACGTGGCCTCTGAGGCCAACACTGCTGATGTGTTCACCAAGGCACTCGCGCCTTGTGACCATCAGCGCTTTTGCACCCAGTTGGGTCTTGTGCCTGTCTTGCCTCACTTGCTCTCCTCTTGACTTCACTTGTACTGAGACATATATATATGCCTGCTCTTGTTTGTCTAGTTTTATATATATGTCTGTACTCCTGCATGTGAACTGGCCTCTGGCCCTACTCTTGTGCTCGGACTGTGTGGTGACTTTGTGATCCACCCTGAGCTTGCTTTTCTTTGCTTGACTGGTCTTGTGACCCCTTGTTCTCCCCCACTTTGCCTATGGGGGTGTGTCAGATTTATATGACATAGTTGTTGTAGGCTATAGTGGGGTAGCACATATGGGGTACAGGGTTTCTAGGGTTGTATTTGTACCCATCTTTCCTTAGTCATTTTCATCCCTGTTCGTTTATTCTCACAGACTGGTGTCGTTGGTCCTGCTGCTGCGGATTATGTTTCTGCTGCTGTCGATGTTGTCTCTGCTGCTGCCGATGTTATCTCTGCTGCTGCCGATGTTGTCTCTGCTGCTGTCGATGTTGTCTCTGCTACTGCCGTTTGTTGAATTGTTGCTAACGCCCTTGTTCTTTCTGCTTCAGGGATGGTGTGCGAGTACCAGAAACCTCCCGGGCTGAAGTCGGGATCGAGATCCGGGGGATGTGTCCAATCGGCGAAGTTGACGATGGCGTCGCTATCTGCAGTGCCAAGGTCGGGGACGAAATCGAGGACGAAGACGTTGTTCTTCAAAACTGCTCTTCCGATGTAGAGGCCGCCCTTCCCGTGGTACAGTTTAAACTCCTGGGTGGTGTTGTCGGCTTCCAAGTAGATGCCTTTCGCCATCAACTGGCTGACACTCAGTAATCGTGACAAAGGCGTCTTCTGGAGCGCCAGTGGGGGCCGAGACCGCCGATGACCACCGTGACAAAGGCGTCTTCTGAAATCGACCCTCCGCATCGAAGAAGCTTGTCACGCAGTTCGCGGCAGTGGCTGATATAAGCCATGCCTTTCTCGCCTGGTTTCATTTCAATTGTTGTCAACTGCGCCATTAACCTGCTTTGATTTACGCTGTCTGTTGCTTGATACAGGTTCTTCAGGTGGTTGTACGCGAGCTCCGCGGAGTTGCCGTAGCCTCGATAAGTCCTGATGTTCCGCTGCTGGGTCGGGGTGATGTTTCTTAGCAGTATCGTGTACGCCATCATTGATTGATAGGTGTACTGCTGCTTCTCATATTGTGTCCCGTTTGTTGGATATGGCAGGGACCCGTCGAAGAAGCCGAGAATCTGTGCTCCTTCCATCATCAGTTCGAACTCGAACGACCAGGTGAAGAAGTCTTTGTCAGTAGAGCTACACTGTGAGATCCCCGATCGATCCTAGGGAGGGTTACAGGCACGTTCGCCTGGGGGGTGATGGGCGCACTGACCCGCTACTGAAACAAGCCCTTTTATCCCAATGGTCTAGTGGTTGGGATTCTGACATGGTATCAGAGCGGTCTCGGGTTCGATTCCCGGTGTATGCACATGTAGGCCGTTGCCGCTGTGCTTAGTCCTGGGCCTCCCAGTGTGGGGGGGTGTCAGTAGAGCTACACTGTGAGATCCCCGATCGATCCTAGGGAGGGTTACAGGCGCGTTTGCCTGGGGGGTTATGGGCGCACTGACCCGCTACTGAAACAAGCCCTTTTATCCCAATGGTCTAGTGGTTGGGATTCTGAGAGTCTTTTCCGTCGAAAGGCTTTGTTGTTTGCAGCTTGAGAACATGCGCGAATTGCGATTGAACTTGTAATGCGTCCAATGCCCTTTCTTGTCCCGGTGCAGATTGCGGTTGCGGCATGAAGCTGACGGAGCCACGCTGGGGCTCGTACGGCGCAAAGGTAGGCTGCTGTTGTTGTTGTTGAATTCCGCGTGCGTAGGATGAGCCGTCGAGACTTATAGGAGTTACGTTGTTGTTGTTGCTGTTGTTTGACTGCGCAGGTACTCCTTGCTGGTGCTGCTCGTAGAAGGACATGAAGGAGAAGAATTTCTCCATCATGCTTGGATCGAAGCCTGCGGGCGTTTCCGTAGACCCAGCTGCTGGTCTCGTGGTAGTCCCTTCTTCCGTCTGTAGACCAGAGACAGGAGGTGGAGTAGGGGTAGTGCCTGGAGAACCGTTGGAGGAGCTCCTCTCCTTCCTAGTAGACATGTCTTCCTTGTATTAAGTATTAAGAGAAAAAGTAACTTTGAACTCTATCTGCTCTCATACCATGTTGGGCTGAGATGCCCTAGGATCTTTGTAGAGTTAAAGTCTGAGTAGGATTGTAATAGCGGAAGCGTTTGAATGAAAAGTCCTTGAACCACCTTGCGCTAGTATGTGAGGGCAAAGTGAGTTGATTAAAGCAAGCAAATACAAGGCTTTATATAAGAGTACAAGGAATACGAATAGATATAATTAAACTGTTTTGCTGTTGCGATTCGATACAGTGCGACTCAGGCAACTGCTCAATGTCGAGTCAGTTGTGTGTCCTTGCTGTCGCGCTGTATTTGTCAAGTCAAAGGTCGCTGACTTTTGACCTTCGCGTAACCTCCAGGCGGTTACCCTAACCTCCGAGGGTTGACTCGCGATGCTTCGATTTGGACTGCTTCGCTTGTGTCCTGAGTTTCGACACGACAGAGGCGCTTTAAGACTTATTGCTCCCAAGAGACACAAGGGCCAGGAATACGCCCTAAGTAATTCTGCTAGTTTGTGAATTGATGAAAGATACAGAAAGGTTGTGCATTTGCTTCAGTTGTTGCGGTTGAGTACGGTGATGTGCACTCTAGAGCGGCTCATCGTTTTCAAGAGAACTGGGGTGTCGTGGCTTTCGCGTGGCAATTTGAACCGAAGATTATCCCCAACAAATAGCCCGGGCAGTAGAAGAAATGTCCGTCAGGAAAGCTGTCTCGTATGATACCATAGTTTTTCTGCCCAGACTCTTCATCTTATGCCCAAAGCGAAAGCAACTGGTCCGTGTGCAGACTCGGAACCAGCACCAACTAACAGCACCAGTGCACCACACATAGAACCTGCTCGCCGACAGACAAACTTTTCTCACAAGCTTTTCGCCATGGCCTGCCAAGTTCAGCAAGATGCTTCTGACTCATTCGCGATCGCTCTCCCTCATTCCGTAAGACGCAATGTCTCATGCCAAGCGGATGCTCTAAGAGCTTCGAATCAGTCTAGGGTTGGCGAGTCGGGTATGCGCTGCATCCACGTCCCATGGGTATTTTGGTTATTCTTGACAAGCCCAAATTCGGTAGAAAAGCAAAATGTGTCAGCTTGTTTATCTGAAACATGATCACGGCTGTCTATCGAGGCATTAGCATCAAGAAACCATTAGTGCAGTAACTACAAGCTCAGAACTGAAAGCTGAATGCTGTCAAGTCTTGCTCCGATTCGGCTTGAGTTTCAGTGGCTCTGTTTCTTGCTCATATTCTCCACACTGACGCCATGGTTCCACATGCTCGTGTTCGTCCCCACACCACCGAATGGCGCCTCGTGTCAACGGAATCCCGCAGAGCATCGGCGGTGATGCGCATTCGTTGCTTCCTTCTACTCATGCTTTTGGCGTATCATCCCTTCCGCGTCGTGCGGTTGGTTATAGCAGGTGAGTGTGCGTGATGCATGTGAAGTGCCGCGTTGCAGCATACTTGCACGTATGCACAGTCCAAATTCACCCGCCCAGTAATTTCTGGAATTTCAAGGCGTTTGCGATGTCCCGTGTGGTGTGGACCTGGTCGCACGCGATTATCAGTTAGCAAGTGCCATCAGTGTAACAAAATCGTATTATCACCACTTGCCTGTGGCGCGGCAGGCGACGATACTATGGGAGAGACAGTGCAGGTGAAGGGCGGAGCACAAGGAGCCACGTCAGGCGAAACCATGGAGGTTATGGGTGGAAATGGCACGAGCGCCAGTAGCGCGCTGCCGGTGGTGCCGAACGTGTTTCCACACGCTCCTGACAATCCAGAAGAAGTCGGCCCTTACGTGCCCATCGAATTCAGGTGTTTAATTGAATCAAGCCTTGTCCTATTTCAGGTGTCCGGCGGCATGCATCGCGCGCATAAGCTTGTTGCTGTACCCTCTTTCGTCATGGCTTAGCATCGATTGCGCAGCAGTAACAGCTAGAAGACTCTCATAAACAACTCACATCATTCACCACCTGCTTCCTTCGCCCGCCTCACACCTCCCCACCCCATTTCGCCTCTACCCTCCGCCGTTGCCCCGCGGTTTCCCCCCAGGAACGACCCGGAGCGTGTGCGGCTGAAGAGCCGGCCGCTAGGCGTGCACATCAGCAGCGACGAGCAGACGCTCGTGTGGCTCAACTACTTTCACGAGAACACAGTTGATGGGCCGAAGCTCAGTTGCATGGGCAATCCCTGCCCGCACCTGTTCAAGTGTCACGACGGGTACCCTAACGTGTGGTCGTGTTGGACAAGCGAGCTGGTGGATCGAGAGTTGTTCGTCACTCGTGCTCCTTTGAACTGCCCGAACCGGGCTGCAGGGGAGGAAGTGGGGGATGAGGAAGGCGAGTATGACGAGTCGTGCAGTCACAAGGCGGATCATGGGCTGCGCATGCCGTGGGCTCTGCAGAACTTCCAGCTGTCGGATGTGTACATAACGCACAATGGGTTTCTCTTCAACGCCACGCACCAGTTTGTGCGTGGGGGATGCCACCAGATCGGCAAGGTGAGCTGTGCGTGAGCCTGTCACCTTCCTGCTCACACCCTTCTTCCCACCATCCCTTCAGCTTCTTCTTCTCCTGCCCCCCCCCTCATCACTTTCCCATCCCATCTGATCCGTACCACGTTATCTCATTATACATTCACTCGTGCCATGTCCTCCACATCCTGTATCCCTCACCACTCCCCTCCACTTCTTTAATCTCCCCCATCCGGTCAACCCCTTCCACCCCTTTCCACCGGTCCGCCCCTTGCCCCACCTCCCAGTACACCTTCTCCCCAACAGCAGCGGTGCACGAGCTGCATGGAGCATGGAGCTGGGCTTACGTGGTGGGCGGCAACTTCTATCACGTGCTCGTGGAAACGTTGCCCTGTTTTGTGGTCGCTGCGCGCTTCCTCAGCAAGTACCGCGGGTATCCCGTCATCGCTACAGGCGAGCAGGTGTGTGGAGTGAGGGACATTCACGCAGGTGCAGCAATGCGGGAAGGGAGGGGATGACGATGGGGTGGTGGGGGGCGAGCTGGTGGTTGTTTTTGTGTGTTAATTTTTTCTGGTTCGTTGTTTTTTTTTTTTTTCCAGGGGGGATGTGAAGACTGGTGGGGCTGGGAGGTTGAGAGACAGTACCACAGGGAGTCTGTGGGCTGTGATGCATCTGCTTCTTTCCCTGCAAGGCATGGATGCCTCGTGGTTCGCCACCCATCCATACATCCAAACAACCCAGGGGTCACTGCACTAGCTGCATGCGAGTCTCTCTGCATCCAATCCATTTTGTGATTCATACCGCACCGAATGTTACTCCATTCCTCCTAACCCTCCCTTGCTTCCTCCTCTCTCCCCTCCCTCCTCCCTCCTCCCCCGCCACAAACCTATGCGGGCCATGTGGCATCAGTGGAGGGCGTATAACCGTATGGGAGCAGCCATCACGGGCATTCCTCGTGCGAGCATGAGAGCGCTCGCCACGTTCCCAGGGGAGCTTTACCATGTAGCTCGCGTGCACCAGGTCAGATGCCATGCATTAATGGACCTATTCACCTCGCATCTCACAAAGAAATTGTTTTTCCTTTTGCCTTCCGCTCACCACCGTTCCCCGCTCACTACCTCACACCCTCTTCCCTGGCTTATGTTTTTCCCCTGTTCTCCCTTACCCTGTCCCCGCCCACCTTGCATCAGCCCATGTACCAGCAGTGTGGCACGCCCAGCAGGGCTCTCTGGCACACCATTCGCTCGCGCCATTTCCTCCACCCCGACGGGCTGCCTCTCTTCAACCCAGACTGGACCTACCGCAACCTGAAGCCCCTCTCTAATGCACAGATGGCTCTCTTGCCTGCTGATTGGGTGGTCGTGCTGGCGAAGCGCCCGGGCAGGAAGCGAGCCATCATCAACTTTGCTGAGCTGGAATCGGCCGCGAAAAGGCTATTCCCAGACAGGGTGGTGACGTTTAACGGGGCAATGGGGATACTTGAAGGTGAGAATAGTCACTTGCTGTTGCACCACTCTGGAGCGTAGTACACTGTATTCTTCTTAATGACGTGCTGTTCAGCCCCTCGCTCCACACGTGTAACTTCCATATGTCTCCCGCATTTTGTTTGTGTGCGTTTCTTCTTTCCATCATCAGCACGTGACCTGTTTCGCCGAGCGCGGCTGTACGTAGGCGGCCATGGTGCAGCGCTGGCAAACATGGTCTTCATGCCGGCACAGGCAACGGTTCTGGAGATTCGTCCAAATGGGTGTGCCAACACCTGCTTTCACCAGCTCTCGTTTGCGTGCTCCATCCATTACCACTTGGTGTTGAGTGATGGAACGTGCTTCTCTTCTGTAGAGGCTCATGTTGACAAGACAGTTCAAGCTCTTGAGAACATTGCTCGCCAATTTTTAGAAGAGGATGCGACTAATGGTAGTAGTACTTGACAATAGCCTTCAGTTATAGAGTCAAGCTACCGTTGTTTACATATCCATTCATGTACAGCATTCTGCTAATCAGTACCAACGTGATATTCACAGTTCAGTGAACCTGAGGGAGTATGCAATGTGTACATCCAGAGTCGTACTAATGTTGAGGTCGGTTCAATGTGGTGAAGTGAGATCATCCGACCACACTGCAAAACCCCCTGAGTCAGGCTCACCAGCAGCATGCCGAAGATACCCAGGAAGCTGCAACTTTCAGGTAGCTGCTAGCGTGGCTCAAATGTCTACCAACACTCCCACATCTCGGGCTAGACGTGTCGCGGATTGGGCAGCAACTGAAATCTTTTCCTGCGTTGCTGAGGGTACTTTACCATGTCAGCAGCAAACACGCTGGACACGTTCCCAAGGATGGCACGAGTGATTGCCTCGTCATCGTGGACAAGGGCGGGAGTGAGCTGGACTCGTCGGCCTAATCCCTGTTCGCCAGCGTGGCGTGACCTTTCGCGTCGCGACCTTTCCATTCCATCATCCTTTCTGTCAGCAAAGCACACCGCACCTCCAGCATCATAGGGGTGTCAGCTTGGAAATCTTCATCTCTCACTTGCAGCGTTCATTTATGCCAAAATCACGCAGTTCATCGATCTAGAGTGCTCGTCGTTTCTAGCTTGCCAGTTCCGTCTTCAGAACTACTGAAACGCAGCGACGGCATAATGTAAGGCCTGACAGCAACTTGACATCGGATCCGTCAGTGAAATTTCCTTGGCGTTCTCCCTCAGTGTTGCTTGTTTCCATTGTTACTAGCAGAATTGCTGTTGATGTCTTCAATACTCTGGACGACGTCACTCTAAAGAGAATACTCACTGAATCTATAAAACACGTTAACCCTTTAGAGTCACATACCACATTGCATCACTATGATGCATGGCCGAGTTTCACTGGTATCGTCAACTTGTTTTACTACTTCGGAAGTGGTATAGGTTCTAAAACCATGAACTTATTCATTTCTGAACTATACCCTGTCTTTCCTTGCATGCTCCCGTATTCCCGAATTCAGGGCCTCCCCTGCTGCAGCTGACTCTCAAGGTATGTTCCGTTCTCCTCTCCGTGTGCATTTCATCAGAAGCGTCAAGTTCAATGTTCTTTGATCCGTAAATAGTGCTTCAATTTCTCAGTTTCAAATCGATCCCCGAATTCTCCTCATAGCTCTATGATTTCCCCTTTCGTCCCTGCTCTGCCTCCCGCTACTCTGTGTTGTCCGCATTTATCATTCTTCTTTACCCGTGCAGCTTCGCCGTCGCCCCCTCCCGGCAATTGGTACGTGCACAAGTTTGGCGGAACGTGCGTGGGAACATGGGAGCGCATTCGTTCCGTCGCCGACATCGTCACTTCCGACACTGGCCTTGGAACCGCCCCGCGGCACCGCTTCGTGGTGGTTTCCGCCATGGCAACGGTCACAAACGCGCTGTACGCGTCAGTGGCGGCGGCGGAGGCGGGGACCTGGGCGGACGTGGAGAAGCAGCTGAGCGCGCTGAGGGAGAAGCACGAGGAGACGGCGACGCACCTGCTGGGGCCGGACGGCGAGGAGCTGGAAAATTTTCTGAAGCTGCTGCGGGAAGATATTGGCAACCTGGCGTCTATGCTGAGAGCTATTTCTATAGGTACGAGAGATGTCTGGGAGGGAGATGCGTAGAGAAAAACGATGGACATGGCCGAGTATCACACACCTTTAGGTAGTATCGTTCGTCTCGTCGATCTGCAGTGAATCTGCTCAAACTCCAGGGTTTGAGGTTTCTGCTGCTTCCGTCCCGCCTTGCCCCATCTCCTTCACCCCCGCTCCTGTAACCCACGCCCCAGTGCGGCACACCACTCATGCGTTCTCCGACTTCGTGGTGGGGCACGGGGAACTGTGGTCCGCGCGCCTGCTCTCCGCCACCATCCGCAAGGTATGTGCGTCCGCAGGGGCTTGGTAACAATGAGCCTCGCTGTAGGGTTAAGATGGAGGAAAGGAAGAGGAAAGTGAAAAGATGCAGCAGATTCAGCTTTATTTTCTGGAACCTCACTGTTCCCCTGCCCCTTCTTTCCGCCCCTGCCTAGTTCTTCAACCTTCATCCTGCCCATGCCATTCTCTCTTCCCCGAGCGTCTCTTTCTAATCCCACCCAAAAGCGCTCCATCTGCCTCCTGACTCTTTCCTCCCGCACACCCGTTCCTTCCTTCCTTTTCCCCTCCGCTTTCACCCTTCCCCCCTCCGCGCGCAACTACTCCAGCAATCCGGCGGGCCGTGCGCGTTCCTGGATGCGCGCGACGTGCTGGTGGTGGAGGCGGCGGGGCAGCACGTGAACCCGCTCTACTCCATCTCCTCCGCCAACCTCGCGCGCTGGTTCGTGGACGCGGGGCAACCCGCGCTGCTGGTGGCGACGGGGTTCATTGCGCGTGACCCCGAGGGCGCGCCCACCACGCTCAAGCGCGACGGCAGCGACCTGTCCGCCGCGGTGTTCGGCGCGCTGCTGCACGCGAAACGGGTTACCATTTGGACGGATGTCGACGGCGTGTTCTCCGCCGACCCGAGGAAGGGTGAGAGAGGAGCCAGATGGGCCAGATGCGCCGGATGCGCCAGATGCGCCGAATGCGCCAGATGCGCCGGATGCGCCGGATGCGTAGCACGGCAGCTTGTCAGCTTGCTGTAGCGCACTGCTTTGAGACGAGATTACATTCCCAATGCAGACTTCCGGAACTTGGGACAGACAAACTGCACGCTCTACCAGCGCCACTGTCGCAAGCGTAACACAGAATGCAGCCCCTCAAACCCCTCTCCGTCCTCCCCAAACCCCTCTCTCCTCTCTCCCCGCGCGCACCCCTCGCCGTTCCCTCCGCCGCGCCGTGTATCCCCCGTGTGTTCACACCGTGCAGTGAAGGACACGGTGGTGCTCTCCTCGCTCTCCTACGAGGAAGCCCTTGAGCTGGTGGGTGGGGGTTTGGGGGGATGTGCGAGGATGAGGATTCACGGGGATGAGGTCGAGACGGGGAGAGGAGGTGCCAGAGGTGGTTGGGACGACTCTGTGCGTGTGGCATGTACCCTAAACCTGAAACCCCGAAGCTGCAGCTGCAGCTGCATCTGAGTGACGGAGATAAGGTGTGTGTCGACAGACGTGCGTGTCTTTCAGCTGCTCCCTTCTCGTCCTCTCACCCGTGCCCACCCGTCTCCCCCGTCGATCCTCTCTCTTCCCCCTCGACTCTCCCTCTCCCGACCCCTTCCTCCCCACCTTCCCCACTCCCTTCCCGCGCCCCCTCAGTCGTACTTCGGCGCGAACGTGCTGCATCCGCGCACGGCGCTGCCCGTGATGAGGAACAACATCCCGCTTCTCATCCGCAACGCCTTCAACCTCGCGGCGCCCGGCACGCGCATCGGCCCCCTCTCGTCCCCACCCTCGTCGCCATCGCTGCCCGGCAGCAACGGCGAGGCGTCGATCGTAAAGGGCTTCGCCACCATCGAAGACGTTGCTCTCGTCAACGTCGAGGGGTGAGCCGGGTGTAAGGCGTTCTGACCAAAGGGGAAAGGCCGAGGGGGCGAGGGATCGAGGGGAGTAGGGGATAGGGGAGAGGGGACAGTGAATTGGTGATTCGGGAGAAGGTGAAAGGGAGAGAGGGAGAGAGGGGATTTGATGAGATGGGGGGATGGGAAGTGTAGAGGTTGAAGGGAGATGTGTACGAAATTGCGGAGTGGGCTGGGTGGCTGCGTGGGTGGGTGTATGGGCGTTTTCCGCACTAACTGCATTCCTCTCCTCGTTCTCCTCCTCCATCCTCCCTCTACTCTCCTTCGCCTTTACAACCCACACTCGCACTTCTCTCCCTATGCCTTATCCTTGCCCCCGTTCCCCTCTTTTTGCCGCCCTCCCGCCCTCTCCTTTGTTCCCCCCTTAACTTCCGCACCACCCTTCCCCCTCTTTACTTGCGCAGCACGGGCATGGCGGGTGTGCCGGGTACAGCAGCGGACATTTTCGTGTCTGTCAAGAACGTGGGCGCCAACGTCATCGCCATCTCACAGGTGCCTTCCCATGCCTTGTGCCCTGTGCCCTGTGCCTACCCTACTCGCCAAGCCTTGATAATACACACCCCTTGCAGCGAACCACGTCCGTCATTCCTCCATGTCTTCCCCCAAGCCCTCCAGAAGTCCTGCCTCTTCTCCCGTCACTACCCGTTTCCCTCCTCTGCTTCGCCTCCGTGCACCCTTCCTCCCTCCTCGCCTTTCTCTTTCTCCACTCATCCCTATTCCGTTCCCAGGACCGTCCCTTGTGCCCTTCCCTAATCCACATCTCCTTGTCCTCCCTACTTTAAAACCCGTCCATCGCACTCACCCCACCCCTCTCCCTCCCACAAACACTTGGTCTTCGTCCCTCTCCCCACCCCGCCCCACTCCACCCCTTCTCCCAGGCGAGCAGTGAGCACAGTGTGTGTCTCGCCGTGCCCTCGCACGAGGCAGCAAAAGTGGCAGCAGCGCTGCGCATAACCTTCAAGGACGCAATAGCCGCGGGGCACATAGCTGACGTGGCAGTGATCGACAACTGTGCCGTGCTCGCTGCCGTGGGCAAGGGCATGCCCGCCACACGGGGGGTCTCAGCTGCTCTCTTCGGCGCTCTGGCGGAGGCTGGTGTGAATGTGCGCGCCATCGCACAGGGGTGTAGCGAGTACAACATCACCATTGTGGTCGACCAGAAAGACATCGCTGCTGCACTCACTGCTGCGCACAGCCGCTTCTACTGCCCCGCGGGCGCCATGGCTGTTGCTGTTGCTGTTCCTGCTGCGGCTGGGGTGGCTGGGAGCGCGGCGCCTCCGTTGGATCTGCCGGCTGCTGCTGTTGCTGCTCCTGCGGGCGGGGTGACGACGGTGGCCGTGGCCGTGGTGGGCCCGGGGCTCATTGGCGGCACCTTCCTGGACCAGCTGCGCGACCAGGTGAGGCCACTGAGGGAGAGGCAGAAGTGGGGGGAGGAGGGGTGAGAGGGGTACGAGGATGCAGGCAGGAGCTGAAATAGAGTAGAGAGGGAGCAGGAAAGTGGAGGGAGAGGGAGAGTGGGGCTGTGTGCTGGTTGTTTTCGTCTGTGCCCCGTGTTCGCATTCTGCTTAGGCAGCAAAACATGGTGCACGGTCTAACCACTCCATTGTCCATTCACCCGCCCTTGACACATACGTGCGTGGTTAAGATGACACTGACATGGCCGCTCTGTGCTGTGCTGTGCTGTGCGGTGCGGTGCGGTGCTGTGTACAGGCGGCGTATCTGCTATCCACGTACTCCCTGCGCCTGCACGTGGTCGCCATTGCTGACCTTCGCGGCTCGTTGCTCACCACTGGCAGGTGCGCTGCACTGCACTGCACTCCCCCATGCTGCACTGCAGCATCCTAGTGTCATTCCTCTCGCCCTGCTCGTTTTTTCTTAATTTTCTTGCTGCCACTCATTCCACCACAACCCACCCGCCCTCCTCCTCCCCTCCCCACCAGCCACGTGGACCTCCCCAATTGGCGTGAGCAGCTTAAGAAGGAAGGCACGTCCGTGCCGCTGCCAACCCTCACAGCCGCCCTCACAGCCCTGGCCACTGCTGGCAAGGCGCCGGGGACAGCAGCAGGGGGAGAGGAGGCGCAGGCGTGGGTGAAAGCACTGGGGGGAGGCGGGCAGATGCACGTGGGTCTGGCGGATTGCACTGCGAGCGAGGCAGTGGCGGACTGCTATGCGGCGTGGATGAGGGGCGGCATCACTATCATCACTCCCAACAAGAAGGCCAGCTCTGGGCCCCTGCCACGGGTGAGAGGCTTGGAGAGCAGGGGGTCAAGGGCGTGGGAAAGGGAGGAGAATCGTGGGTGAAGAGTTGCTGTATGTATGGTGGGCCATGGGATTCTGGATCGTGGAATGCATGTGTTTGTATGCTGATGCCACCTTCCATCATGCACCAACACACCACCCACACTACCACCCCCCGTCTGTGGCTCGTTGCCCCGTGGCAGTTGGCGGAGATGGCAGCAGCGCGGAAGCAGGGCGGGTCGCGCTTCTTCTACGAGTGCACGGTGGGAGCAGGGCTGCCAGTCATCTACACGCTCAGGCGCCAGCTGGACACAGGCGACAAGCTCGTGCGGTGTGAAGGCATCTTCAGGTGAGCTCTGCTGCACCAAAAAACGGCGCGGTTGTGATGTGCCCTGCAGTACGCATCAACCCCTGGCACCCGCGCTTCCCTCCCTCCCTCCACCCCCTTTGGTTCCACCTTACCCGGCCCCTGCCATTTCTTCCCATGTGCACATCTCCTCCTGTATATGTCACTGTTCCGTCTGCATACACTTAAGCATTCCAGGAAACATATCCCAACCACCACCCTCCCTCCAAATCTGCTCTCCCTGTCCCCCCGTCAGCGGCACGCTGTCGTACATCTTCAACTCACTGGACGGCAGCAAGCCATTCAGCCAGATAGTGAGCGAGGCCAAGGCAGCAGGGTACACGGAGCCGGACCCACGGGATGACCTCAAGGGCATGGACGTCGCCAGGAAGGTGGTCATAGTGGCGCGTGAAGCCGGCCTGCAGCTTGAGCTCTCGGATGTGCCTGTGCAGTCGCTCGTGCCCAAGCCACTGGAGGTGAGGGAGTTAGGAGGAGGAAGGGCGTGGAGCATTGTTGATGTTTTCTTTAGTGAGCAGAGATTATTTTTCTTTTATGTGGGCTTCTTCCACTGTTCACGCAGCTCTGTTTTCTTGTGCACCTTGCTCTTTTTTCTTGTGCATCTTGCTCAACCTGTGTCTCGCCCGCATTCCTTGCCCCATCAGGATGTTGCCTCAGCCGATGAGTTCCTTACCCGCCTTCCCGAATTTGACTCAGACATCACCGACAAGCTCAAGGAGGCGCAGGCAGCCAATGAGGTAACTGGGCTATGTATGAGGTCAAGGAATGTTTCCTGAAAAGACTTATGTACTGTCACAGAGGAAAGGTCGTGTGTGGCTGGCACACTGTCAGGGTGGTGAGGAGACGCAGAGGGAAGGTAGGTGCTTCTGACAGTGTGTCACTGTTCAGTGTTGCATGGTACCTGCTGATTATGCTGCCATACCCATGCATACACAAGCTTACTTGCACCCCTCCCCATCCCACCCTGATGTTTCTTCCCATCCGCCCTCCATTCAGGTTCTGAGGTTCGTGGGCATAGTGGACATGGCCAAGGGCGGGGCCTCAGTGGAGCTGAGGCGCTACCCCAAGACACACCCATTTGCCAGCCTCACAGGCAGTGACAACATGATCTCCTTCCAGACCGAGCGCTACTTTGACATGCCCCTTGTGATTCGAGGCCCCGGTGCTGGTGCTGCTGTCACTGCTGCTGGGGTGTTCACTGACCTTCTGCGCCTCTGCTCCCATGTTGGTGCTCCTTGCTAAAGCGGTTGGTGCTTTTGTACGTGAGATTTTTTATAAAGTTAGTGGATTGGTAGTTGTAGTGGAGGATGCGCTTTCCTCATAAGATTACTGAAGTTTATCCTGGAATTACTATTTGTGTACTGATGTGGAATAGGTATAGGAACGAGCATGATGGCAAACAACACTATGGAAACAAACAGAACATGAGAATGTGTACTGTTCTTGAAGTATGCAGTGGGTGTGCTCCTTGTCCTGGATTGCATGAAACCTGGAAAGCTGGTATTATTGGATTCGGATAGCTGAGCCTTTTCAGTGTTTACTGATTCCAATCTTGCGAATGAGTAGTACAGCAAAGAAGCCTCTGTAATGTCTGACCAATGGACTTACGTGGGTGACGTGATTGACACTTCCCTGCGACGAAGCGGGTAGTGTGGCACGTCGGCGAGATGCGCGCGCCGGGTTGCGGTGGAAGTGCGAAAATTGGACTGCCGAAAAGTGGAAATCCTACATTCCCGCTGGTCCTTGCAAGTGGAACACCACGGGAGACGGATTCTCGACATTTTCAGCATCACATCTATGTGGTCTGGCTCCTAGAACTGCAGCCCACCACATCACACCTCCACGCCACGGCCGTTGTCGTGATGTTTACACACACACATCATTCATCATCGACATTGCCTACTCTCTTCCATGAACAGACTGTCCTGTCTGTCTGGAGTAACAAACTGTCCCGCTTTTTCCTCTTTACAGTAATCGCCGTCCCGCTTTCCTCGCGTCATAGTATTCCATGTTCTTACCAGTAAGCAAATTTAGTGCACGAAACGCCAGAAGTGTAGTGCACCAATCGACACAAGATTGCCCTTTAGTATCGCTTTAGCAAATCCGTGACTCACCTCGCAGGGCAGGCGACGAGGAGCTCAAATTGGCCTCAACAGATCAACATTCCGGTGCCCATAGCGGTGACTGCGCGGCCACAAATGGCCGCAATTAACGCATATACGCTCGTCGCGCTGCTCCTTGTCCTTTTCACGAACCTCGCCGGCATCGCCGCCCTAGGTGAGCACCATGGCTTGTTTCCCGTTGTCCAGCTCTCGCATCCATATTTCTCGAGAGACACGCGCCACATCTATTCGGGACAATAAGCCACATCCATGATTTTCCCTCGCCTCCCTGGTTTTCATGGTTTCCTTGTGCTTCCCTGCGACGTACGCCTGCCCTCTCTCCTCCCACGCAGGTAGCGCCGAGGCCAGCCAGACGTATCCCGCCAATCCCTCGTCGCCATGGACAAGCATGAGGTAAGGCAAATCCACCCCAAGTGTGCTTCGGGTAATGGTGCGTCGACATGGATACAGATTATATACAGGAGCATCGAAAACATTCTATTATCGTCCCTTTGTTTTACCCCCTCTGAAAATCCTTGTGTTTTCAGTCTTGTCTACTTCTGGTCCCCGAATCGCTGCGCCGGTAGCTGTAATAGCATCTACCATGCTTGTTCCTTGTCTTGGCACGCGCTCGTATTCCCTCGACGTGTGCCTTTTCTTCCCTTCGTCCCCCTTCATGCTGCCACGCCGATCAGCTCGGACCATATCAGGAGGCTACACTACACGACGGCAGAGGTAATGACACATCTAAGCAAGGCGGCGGGCCTCACGCAGACCGCGGCGCTGCTGCTTAAGCAGGAGAACTGCCACCTCCGTCTCGTGGCGTCCCGCCAGTCGTTTCATAATGCTGCGATCCTTCTGAAGCAGAAAGAGAAAGATTTAATCGTGGGGCAGATTGACAACGCGATCGCTACCATTGGCGATGTTAGGGGATCCCTAGAGCCCGTTTTCCATCGACCCGCTATGGACTACCTTGATGGGGCGCTACGGTTGGCCGACGTCGCTCGCTGTTCATTCATGGATAGGCGAAAGCGACGATCTGCATAGAGGAGGGAAGGAAGGCACGCAATTGCCGAAGGGGGGATGGAAATCCATATGTAATATGTGCTTCTCTTACTGTAAATGCGAAATGTAGGTTGGAACATAGTAATCGCTGTAGTGGTTGTTTATAGAGGAGATGCAATGAGCAGGGTGTCAAGAAAGAGTTAGGAATCATGGGTAGTAAGGACGTGTCTCATGTGAAGGTTCCGCTGGATCTGATCCGCGACCAGAATCTATACGCCTGGTCCGGGGTTCTGGTCCGACGGACCTACTTGGCGGACCAGAGCTGGACCAGACACGGACTGGTCTGCCTGATGCGTCGCGCTTCGGGCTGAACAGTATTTGCGAGACACAGCAGTAGCGACGAATCTGAATTTGAGCTACCCGTTTTCTTCGTCTGCACAAAGATTGCACGCGAAACTTACAAAGCAGGAATTTTCGCCAAAACAAATGTTTCCCCACCCACTGTTTACGGACCAGGCGCGGACTGGTCTGGAGGGTCAAATAAATGGCACCGTCTTAGTGCCATTCGAACGGTATAACGGGGTTACAAGCCCCACATCCTGGTCCCGGCCCGCCCTGGTTCACGCGCTGGTTCTTGAGCTGGTCCGTCAGGTCCGAGCCGTATCCACGTGGACCCAGACATCTGAGACACTCTCTAACTTGAGAGTTAGGAATCACGAATAGTAACACTTAGGGCGTGTAACTTTCTCTCTTTTTGACCGTCCTTACCGTATACGAAATCGGTATTCGGATCTCGTCAGAACCCGCATGATCTACAATTCGATAACGAGCTTGGACGTTACTAACCGTGAGCGGGATACCCTGTTCGCATACGGTACGGACGGAAAAAGTTACACGTCCTTACGAGAGCATCTCCCACTTCTGGGTCACACTTGGTATGTGTGTACACTCAAGGTTCGAAGAGCTATCTCGCCCGTTTCTCTTCATTCCGTTCGGATCTCTCAACCTGCCCGACAGTAGAGAAAATGTAACTGGCTGCTGTCCACACAGTTGAGATACACTCACGCACAGACACGGCGCGGTTCGCCACAAGCCCCTCCAACTAGAAATTACCTGCATTGGCTGCGTCCGAGCCGCCATCTCTCTTCCCACACATTGCCATGAGACCACATTTCGAACCGCTCCTCACATCCAGCTTGCATTCCATGTTGCAACGCTTCATTCTTGAATCGCACGAGGAACATGGGGGTGCCAGCCATCGCTGATCCATGGTGGGAAAAACAGAAATTCCACTTGCCTTGCCTCAGCAGCCAAATCTCCACTGACCTTCCACGGCCTTGCCTTACCTCAGCAACCAAATCTCCACTCATCTTCTACACCCTCCCACCTTCTTAATCATCACGTTCCTCTTCATCCTTTTTTTCGCCTAGCCACTACTTTCGCCTAGCAGCTACTACTTCCCGAGAAGGCTCAAAATCAGCGAGTGGCCCTGCATCTGTCACTACCATTATCACCATCCGCAACGTCCACAGCTAGACCCTTGCCTCAGCCCCTGTGGTTTACTTGGTCGATAATACGCGCCAAGTCACTTCCTTCGGACCAGAGCTTTTTAAACCTTGCCACATGGCGCCCCACTGGCCGTTCCTATCAGTCGCTGGGACCGCCGCCGTGACGGCCAATGCAGAATCTCACACCGCCGTGGATAGAACCACCGCAACCAGAGCGATCCTTGGCGCTCGGCTCAGCGCCGTCCACGCTGGCGCCTCGTCGTGGTTCCCTACAAATTCTGCTCGGTCCCGTCACTCGCGGACTGGCCTAGAGGCACACGCTGCCTCACGACGCCGTTCCGCCGTCTTGTTTATAGTTTCGCTGGTACTTGTCGCATCATGCGCGGCCGTCGCGTTAATGAGTCTCAAGGCAACAAACCCAGGGAACGATGGCGGCATTGTCAGCGGCTTGGTGATTATTCGCCGAAACCTGCAATCTTCCATCTCCTATGTGACGCTCTCGACGAAAGAAACAAAGCCGACGACAGTCGACGACGATTACGAGTTTCAAGGAGCTCCGAGGCTCGCGGGGGAGCCCTCCGCATCGGCGGACGTGCCGTTAACGTGGCTCGATAGTCCGTACGTGCGTCGACATGTGATCGACATGCGGTCCGAGGCGTCGTGCAAGGCCATCATGCCCTCTCCGGAAATATCTTCTGACGCAAATTCATCAAGGTAAGCTTCCCGCCAAACACCCGTCTGCCAGGTTTGACAGGGACCTGTTCTCCTCTCACTACTGCGATGCTCAAACCTCCAGGCGCTTCGACAGTAGCTCGTTGATTAACCGTCACAGCTTACCCTCCAAACCTTCGTCCAACTTGAATCCCGCAGTGGCCCACTTGCGGCGTCTCTCGGCCATCTCGCCAACTCAACAGAGCGCGTGCTGCTCGTGATTCCGCGCCACGGCCTCGGCAACAGCCTGCGCGGCTTCGTCTCCGCGTTCGTCTTCTCGCGCGTCTCCGGCCGCCGCCTTGTGCTCTTCCACGGCGGCGCGCACGGCAAGGTTCTCGACGCGCTCTGTGCCGCATTCGACTGCGGGTTGGACGAAATGCGAGGACTCGGCGCGGAGGAACAACAGCTGCTGGCTTCTCCAGGAAATGATGAGAGTGATGCTGCCGCCGGTGACGGGAGACGAAAAGGAAGGCTCGTGGGAGAGGCGGCTGTGCGCGCTGTGCTGAAGAAGCTTAACTTCGTGGATCTCCAAGCGCAGGGCCGCTCGCTCGGTGCGTGTCAATATGTCATCGCAAACAGGTTCTTCAAAAAGAGAGAATGGCGCCCACGAAGGGCGTGTCTTCATTGTGGCTCTGAACATGGGCATTGTGTCAATTCCTGTATCCAGTTTACAACCTGTTTAGCATATGCATACACGCTTCTGTAACTTAGTACTGATCCACCCTCCACTCTCCCTCCGTTCGCATCTCTCCATATGTTTCTTGCAGTGGTGCGGCAGTCCATACCATCAGCCACTCCCTTGGTTCTCTCGCGCAGTGCGCACAACTTTGACGGCTTCTGGCAGCACTACCCCGCTGTCAGGCGCTGCGTTGCCGCCGCATTCAACTGCCGGGAGGGCGACGCCTGGTGTGTGCACTCACATGCTCTGCAGCAGCTGCTTCCCCGGCCCTCCCCGTATCTTGTGTCTGCCATGCGAGCAGTGGTGCGGCGACGGCGGCACATGGGAATCGGAGGAGGTTTGCTGGAAGCTGGTGGAGATGAGGAAAGCGATCTGTCACTCCAAGGGCTTATGTTTGACATTGCGCTGCACATGCGCACCCGGCCCTTGTCGATCGAAGGGAAGGGTGGGGGTGGTGCGGGCCGTGGAAGCAACGTGGAAGATGGGAGCGCTGCGACCAACGAGCTGGCGCATGTGGGATGTGTTGACGATGATGGCACAGGGGAAGAAAAGCGTCCGCGCGCGAATGCAACCAGTGCGTTCCTACAGCGCTGCCTCTGGTCGTGCCTTGATAGTGTGATCCGAGAGTTGGTACAGAAGCAAGGGAATGTCCCTCCCCCCCTTTCTGCTGCATCCAACTCCTTCCCTCAACAACCACTCTCCATTTTTTTGGCCACTGACAGCGAGGAGTTGAGAGGCGAGCTTGTCAATCGTCTGTCAGCTTACGGTGATGTGTACTACTCAACAGGTGCTGTCGTGCACTCCTCCAAGTCTGCTACTAGTGTGGCTGGTACAAGCGGGGAAGGTGCCCACTCAGCAGCGAGGCCCAGTAGGGACGAAGGCCCAGGAGATTCCACAACAGCCACTGGTGGTAGCAAGGATGAGCTTAGCTCTACAGCTATCCCCCAGGGGAAGCTGGCATGGAACCTGCCCACAATGGGGGAGTTTTTCCTGCTGAGTCGAGCACACGCCATCATAGAGGCTGGCGAGTATGTAAGCTCATTTGCGTACCAAGCTGCCCTGTTGGGGAATGGCACCTTGGCAGGGATCAAGTGGGGCAAAGGTGAGGACAAGAGCTGCTCCATTAATTTGGTGCACCAAGCAGTACGCTGGAGTGAGAAGCCCACACAAACCATGTAAATTCTATTTTATTTACCATCTCGTGCTTCATGAGGGGAGAAGTAGATGATTTCAGTGTGATTTTCCCCGAATAGATATAGAATTACGTTGGAATGTTCTCACGTAACCTTTTGTTTTTCCAACTGAATGGTATCTGCTGCAATGAGTGTTGCCTGTGTTTGTGAAGCAAACTACAGCTTGCAGCAAACCTAGGCAGTGAATCAGGGCTTCGTATAAACTGGGATGGAAAACTACATACATCCCACATGGACGGGGAGCAGACTCCGCACACGCATCTTGTGGCGGGGCTGGAGTTGTCAAACCTCACTCAAGTCACCACCACAAAAGCACCCCAATCTTCAGGGTCGAGCCAAGCCCCAACTGCAGACCAGACGGAAGGAGTGTGGACAGTCAAGTCCAGCCAGCGACTCTCATGTGCGAGTCTTGGAATACGATGTACAGGATGATGATGGGTTGGGTTGGGTTCAGCCCCCCGCATCGTGCTGGCGAATGTCGTCACTCGCAGATCGTTTCCCGACGTGGTTACCACTTCGGGTACCTCAACAGTGGACGAAACAGCTTGACACAATATACTCACGGTACGGTACAGTGCCCCCGAAAGATTTCGCTTGTGGGTGAATGCGGTGGAACAGAACGGAACTGTACAGTGCCCCCGAAGTTCATGGTTTCTGTACACCGTACAGTACAGCTTGCTAATGCAGGCGCCAACAACGCTTCCCTGCATGACTCGTATTCCCTGCTCTTAGCAAGAGCAACCCCGCAAAATGGGCCGCGGTTTGCGGGGGGATTCCCCGTCGTCCTACTCCCCGTACACGTATCACCATCGTTTCTACGAGTCGCATGCTGTCGCTACGCTTCCGCCCCTTCTACCAACGCCCAATACTTTAGTGTATCTCCCTTCAGCGTCCTTCGCCTCCCCCGATATCGTCAACCCCCATCGCGACCTCCTCACGTTCTTCTACACCCAAGCAGCCCTCCCGCCCATGCCTTCACCCTCGCGATCCGTTTGGACACATGCCGCACACGCAGAGAGCCCCGCATCAGTCGCCGCCTTAATGGGAACAAAAGCGGCGCCGCTGCGGCAGCCAGCCGCTGCATCCCCAGCATCTCCCCCCCCACCCCCTGGTGGTACCTCTTCCGCCTCGTCGCCGGGCCGGGGAGGCGCGCCGTCGTCGCCGTCGCAGGGTTGCGACAAGCAATTCTCGTACACAGCGTCGGTGAGATTTCCCAGCAGCCAATGCCTCTCGGCGAGTCGAAGCGCCCAAATCTCGAAAACGTTTTTCATGCCTGTACTCCCGTCCCCGCGTGACATACCACATCCCATCCCTGAGGCTATCAATTTCCGCCCTAGTAATAGAAATATTCATTCCGCGTTTCGTATTGTCTCTCCGCGGGCAGACGGGGTGCACGGGCGGGAACGGCGCGGCGGTGGGGTACGTGTTCGGCGGGCTGCTGTGCATCCTGCTCGTGCTCTTCGTCTCCCTCACCGCCATCTGCGTCTACCGCCGCCGCTACGCGCGCTACCTCTCCACATCTGAACCCCCCCTCCGATCGGTAACCCTCCCTCACCGAAAACCATCAACCTCACCCTGTTTACCGTCGCTATGTCTAATCCCCTAACTGGTTCCTCGCTTGCATCTTACCCCACTTTCTCCTCGCACTGCTCCGCACCCGTCTCATTCGCACCCTCGTCGTCCCTTCCCCTCTGCCTGAATCCCGCCCGGCCGTCCCTCCGCCAACCCGCCCATCCATCAACTCCCCCCGAATCCAGGACCTATCAGGCATACAACCCATGGCAACAACGCACTCCCACCAGGCACCACGGAAGGAGGACCCCGCGCCGCTCACCCCCGAGCCCTGTCCAGGCGTGTGGGTGACTCTCCCCGGCCCTGCTGACGCCTCCCCATCCGCCTCGGGCGCACCGCACCCGCCTCTCCTGCAAGTGGCCTGGCCCGAGAGCTACGACCGCCGCCTTGCTCGCGCCGCCCGCGCCAACCACCACGCTGCGGCTCCCACTGCTGCTGGCTCTACCCTGGGCCCATCGTCCGCTGCTGCTGCTGCTGCCGCTGGTTCTGCTGCTGGTTCAGCCGGTGCTACTGGCAGTGGCAGTGCAGCCACGACGGGCCGGGCGGCGTTTGGAGCAGGGCAGTCGCTGTCGTTCCGATGGCCCAGCGCAGGGGGGTCCATGCGAGCAGGCAGCCATGTACCCTCGCCCGACTCCTCTGTCCATTCCATCTCCAGCCTCGAGCCTTCGGTCCATCTGTCTGTTAAAGGGGGCGCCAGCTTTGGCAGCAGCGGTAGGGGGGCGATGTTTGGGAGCGGATTGTATGGGAGCATGGGGAATGGTGGTGCGGGCGTGGGGGGGTTAGCTGGTGGTGGGGGGGCGGGAGGAGTGGTGGCGGTGGGTGAAGGGGTGTTTGGAGTGGCGTCTGGGGCCATGCTGCCTGTGAGGGAGCAGGGTTGGGGCACTGATGCTGTGCCCGGTGCTGCTGTGCAGGGCACGGGTGTTGGCGAAATAAGTGCTGCTGGCAGTGCCGCTGCTGGTGGAGTCTTTGCCGGCGAGTCAGGGTCGGGAGTTGGTCCAGAAAATGCTGCTGCAACAGCAGCCTTGATAGGGGCTGCAGGGCTAGCAGTGGCAGGCATAGAAGGGGAAGGGTCAGGGTGCAGCATGAGGGAACACCCAATGTCCACTGCACAATTGCCGGTTTCATTAGAGGAGAGTGTGTCACTAATAACACCACTGCCCGTCCCGGCACATCTGCAACGAGCAGAGAGCTGTCAGGAGGGCAGCTTTGGCAGCGGAGTTGGCGATGGTATTTGGAATGGTCACAGGCACGGGCATGGGCACGGGCAAGCGGGGGGTGGGGTGGGGCAAGGAGAGGAGCATATGGATGGATTGCATGGTGCAGGGCTGGAGCACGGGGGGAGGGCAGAGGGTCGGCAGCACGGGGGCAACATCTGGCAGACCATCTCGTCTCTCTCCATCTCGCGCCATGCTGCTGGGCATGACTTATGATCGTCAACAGCATGTCAACAGCCCTGCTGCAAATGTTCATTTTTTTTTTTCTCATTTGAAAGCTCGTGTTTCCCGTGAAGTCCTTGCCTCCTAGACACGTTGTGTTGGATTTAGGTAGATTTGGCTGGCACAGACCTGTGCATAGTGGTTTGGGCTTTTCTGTGTGCTCTTTTAAGTGAGACAGAGCGCGGGCAAAACCGGAGTGGAGTAGTTCTCCACTCAACATGGCAAATGCTACCGTAATGCTGCCTGGGAGTGGTCCTGATGCCGAGTAAGCTAAGGACCAACCAATATGAAGACTACATACAAGCCCAGATGGTGTTCTCCTGTCGGTCTTTCACTGATATATACCCATAACCCCTTAGCAAACAAACCTCTACACTCATGTACAACACTCTCAGCTTCACTGCAGCCCGATCAGAAATATCGTATTGATCGGCAAGGCTAGAGTCACCCTCACTGCGGGATCTCCCCTCTTCCAGGTGTTTGTGGCAGCAGGTATTGAGTGAGGCTCTTACATGGGCTCCGCTGAGCGACCTGGGTGGAGAAAGCACAGACAGAGGTAGGTGATCACAGGGGAAAAAAGGCGTGAGTGGGAGTGTCTGGTGTCTGTGTGAGCACTAGTTGCAGACGAGTGAAGAGGAGTGAGGTGGACACGAGACACAAAGCGCATGCGAATGAGATACCACAGAGAGCAAGGTGGCCTGTCTGGGACGAAGTACGGTACTGAGAGGGAAGGAGCTTTCTGGTTAGACGGGGCCACGTACACTGGATTTTCCGGGAGTTGTCGGTCATTCTTTCGTACTCGCGCCTGTCGGCTGCCACAGGCGTGATTTCAGGAGGAGTCGCTGACAACGGGTCCGTTTCTGCGGCGGGTGCAGGCACGGGGAGTGGGCACGGATTGGAGGCAGGTTCAGGAAGCTGGAAGAGAGGGAACTGGGAGGAAGCACTACGAATTGAGCGGAATAAGCGCAGCATAGGTAACAGGAACACGGGACTGTGGATTGATGGGGGGTGTTCTATTTGCAGGGCCATCGACAGGGCATTGCGCATGAGTGGTGTTGCGGGGTGAGTCGTAGGCTGGCAGCAGTGTGTGCATGGAGAGGGGTGAGAGGTGAGAGGTGAGAGGGGGCACTCACCTTGGGCTGAGGACTTGTGCCTTCTGCTGTACATCAGAGCAAGTGCCAGCAGCAAGCAGAAAGCTGTGACAGAGAGAGTCACAATCCCTGCTATCACCCCGCCAGACATTTTCTTGGAGGTTGCTGGTGGTGGTGGTGGTGGTGCTCGTGGTGCTGGTGGTGATGATGATGCCTGGGAGGGGGCGGGTGAGCTTTCATTTCGAGCTTGAGTGGTGGGAGAGAGACAGGGGGGGAGCGGAAGAGCAGAAGGGAGGAAGAGGAGGGGAAAGAGCGAGAGTGAGTGAGCGAGAAAGTGTCTACCGGACAGGTGGACAGGAACTGTGTTTGGGAAGGATTGGGAGGGAGAGTGGGAGAAAGAGTGGGAGGGAGAAGGAGAGGCAAGAGGTCTCTGATGCTCAATAAGGATAAGCAAGTGACTCTCCCAAGAGCGTGTGTGCAAAAGCACACCATAAACCCAAGGGGCAGAAGAAGGGTTGGGGCAGCATACCGGGTTTCACGCCCGGGAGGCAGGAGGTGCAGAAATCAGAGCACTTGCGGCAGAAGAGAGAGGAGTCGTTCTGAGGCACCTCACAGTACACGTCGCCTGATAGACAGTACACCTCGGGCTGATCCACCTCCCTGCCAGGGGTGTGATGCGGTGTGAAGGTGTTCAATGAAGTGTGATGGGATTGAGCCTGCGTTGCTGCGGGGTCGACTCGAAGAAGCCTGGGATGGGCGAGAGAGAGTGCCATGATGTGGCGGGCGGCTTGGCAGGGCAGCGGCGCACTCACAGCACTCGCAGGTTCATGAGATTGCCGAGTGTGGCTGGTATGGATGCCTCTATGTTGTTGGTGCGCAGGTCACTGAGCGGCACACGGGGGGGAGACAGGAGCGAGAGGATGGCAGCACCGGCAGGCAGTGGGGTCATATGGCAGTGGGGTCATATGGCAGTGAGCATGAGAGCGGGTGGAGAAACGAAGAGGGGGGGGGGGGGGGAGAGCAGCTCTTGACCCGTGAGCAGCACTCGTGTGGGGGAATGAGCAGCACTCGTGATGGTGTTGCGTGGATTAGTGATGTGATGGAGGGGGAATGAGCAGCACTCGTGTTGTGGAGCCCGCACGCTGGCATGAGCATGAGAGGGTCGAGTCGAGCATGTGTGCTCTCACATGTTCTCAAGCAGAGTGAGCTTTCCCAGCGCCGATGGAATGCTGCCTGAGAGCCCATTGGCTGAAAGCTCCCTGACAACAAGTGCACGCATGGGAAAGGAAGAAGAGGCAGGCTGGAACAAGGGGCGGTCAGGGAATCCCAAGGACTCAGTCGCATGCCATGCTCGCAGCTTGCAGCAGGTGCAGTGGTAGCGGGAGAGGTGGAGTCAGAGAGATCAGAGAGCTCACTGTGGCACGAAGGAGGGGGTGCGTGTGCGAGCAGATACATAAGGCTGACGAGGCTGCTGAATGCTGATGCAGTGAAAGGCTAAGTGGGGGGCGGTCGGTCACGCATATTCGTCCAGATTCTTGAGGTTTGCTTGCAACAATTTGGTGCGGTGCGGTGCGTACAGGTACTCGAGGCTGACGAGGTTGCTGATGGTGTCTGGAATGGAGTCCGAGAGGATGTTGTGACTCAGGTCCCTGTTCCGTGGTGTGCGTTGGGGTTGGGGGTGCAGGCAGTGGGGGAGAGGAGAGGGAGGTATGGGGTTCTGAGACGTCTCAAAACTACACTTATATCACATGAGATTCGCATGCAGCGAGCACAGAGGATGTTGTGGCTCACATCCCTGTGCCTCATGTGTTGGAGGGTGCATGGCGGTAGGTAGGGGGGAGGAGAGGGAGGGATGGGGTTCGCATGGGGCGTGCAGAGGGGGAGACGGTGGAGGAGAGAACGAGGGTGAGAGGAGTCAAGGAAGGGAAGAATGTAGTTGTTCGGAGAAAAGTTTGAGCAGTGCGATGAGGGTGATGGGAGATGGGAGAGGGGAGAGGGGAGAGGGGAGAGGGGAGAGGGGAGAGGGGAGAGGGGAGAGGGGAGAGGGGAGAAGGGAGCGGGGAGAAGGGAGAGGGGGGAAGAGGGGAGAGGGGAGAGGGACGAGGGGAGACCGGAGACGGGAGACGGAATGAGGGAAGAGGGGAGGGGAGGTTACAGGCGTTGCAGCTTTGGAAGCCTGAAGAGCTTGGGGGGGAGGGGGCCGGTCAGATGGTTCGAATGCAGTGTGCTGCCGTGGGGGCAAGAGTAAGAGAGAGAGAGAGAATGAGGCATGGGGGAGGGGTGGTGGGAGTGAGAAGTGAAAGGGGGAGGGATGGCAATGAGTGGGTGCACTAGGGTCGGATGAGACGACAGTGCTGGGTGATACGAGTGTGGGGCCGAATCATGCAGTGGGCTACGAAGGGGGAGATGAACTAAGGTCTGGGAGAATATTGGGGTTGGGAGTTGAAGGGGGCGGGAGAGCAAAGGGCCGGGAGAAAGCATGCAGGAGACAGGCGAAAGGAGATTGGGAGGAGCGGAGTCACATGTTCATGAGGTCTGTGAGTTGGCCGAGAACGGATGGAATGGTGCCCGACAGCTCGTTGTTCCCCAGGTCTCTGCATGGAGAACCGGGTCACAGTTGATGGGTGGGTGCGAGGTGGCATGGAGAGTGTGAAAGCAGGAGATGGGCGCATGGTGGAACAGGAAGGGGAGGAGTCAGCTCAGAATAATTCCACGTGGTGGGAGGTATAGGGAATGAGAGAGAGGATGCAACAGGTGATGGAAGGATTGGTGATTGGCAAGGGGAAATGGGACGAGTGGCGGGGAATGGACGGGCGTGTAAGGAAGCATAGGGAGGGAGGCAGCACAAGGGTGGAGGGGGAGGGGAGGGGTAGTGGAGAGGCGTGCGCAGCAATGGGGAGTGGAGCAGGCGGGGAGGGGGCTCACAGCACTACCAGGTTGGCAAGGCCTCCCAGGGCGTTGGGTAGGATGCTCGAGAGGTTGTTGTGATGCAGCTCCCTGCAGTTCCATGCCATGCCATGAATAGGAGCAGGAGCAGGAGCAGGAATGGGTGTCAGGAGAGGAGCATAGAGGGAGCAAGGGGAGGGGAGAAGCGAGAAGGTGGATTCACTTGTGAGTAGAAGGAACCGTGCAGGGGACATGGAGGTGTGGTGGGTGGGCGGGGAGAGGGGAGGGGGGAGGGTGCACTGACAGTTCGAGGAGGTGCGGTAGCATCTTGAGGGATGTGGGCAGGGAGCCGGAGAGAGAGTTGTTGGCCATGTAGCTGGTGGGATTGCACGCACGCATGCACGGGCATGGGCATGCACGGGCATGTGCAAGGCACGCGGGTGGCACGTGGATGGCATGCGGAGGTAGTCAGAAGAAAATAATGCGAGGGTTGGTGGGGTTTACGTTGAGGCAAGGCCAGGCAGGCAGGCTGGAATCCGGACGTGCTTTGGATGGGGCAAGAGCTGCTCATCGCTCATGCATGCATACATGCATGGCACATACAGTATGTTGCACAGCACGCAGGTGATCAGATCAAGTGAACCTGACAGCAGCAGCAGCAGCAGCAGCAGCACAAGTAAGTGCCCAGCAGTGGTTGCTCGGTTACAGGTTGGCAGGAAGGTAGGATGGTGGGGTAGTGGGGAGGTAGGATGGTGGGGTAGTGGGGAGGTAGGATGGTGGGGTGTGGGGAGGTGAGGCAGTGTGGCAAGGCAGGTTGCAAACAGCAGGGGCGTACAGCAACACGAGTTTGGAGAGGTTGCTGATAGAGTCCGGGATGGACCCGTTCAGTTGGTTGTCGCTCAGCGACCTGCGCCGCCACAGGGAGGGAGGTGGGGGGGCGGAGTGGAGAGATAGCGGGAGGAGGGGTGTAGCGGTGTGCAGTGCCGGGGGGGTTGATGTGCGGACGTGTGCGGCTGCTTCTCTGTATGGATGACGCCAGGGCTTGTTGCATGTGGGGCATGGGCGTGCTGGGCAGGCAGGGGCATGTGGGGCAGGCAGGGGCATGTGGGGCAAGCAGGGGCATGTGGGGCAGGCAGGGGCATGTGGGGCAGGCAGGGGCATGTGGGGCAGGCAGGGGCGTGTGGGCTAGGCAGGGGCATGTGGGGCAGGCAGGGGCATGTGGGGCAGGCAGGGGCATGTGGGGCAGGCAGGGGCATGTGGGGCAGGCAGGGGCATGTGGGGCAGGCAGGGGCATGTGGGGCAGGCAGGGGCATGTGGGGCAGGCAGGGGCATGTGGGGCAGGCAGGGGCATGTGGGGCAGGCAGGGGCGTGTGGGGCAGGCAGGGGCATGTGGGGCAGGCAGGGGCATGTGGGGCAGGCAGGGGCATGTGGGGCAGGCAGGGGCATGTGGGGCAGGCAGGGGCATGTGGGGCAGGCAGGGGCATGTGGGGCAAGCAGGGACATGTGGGGCAGGCAGGGGCATGTGGGGCAGGCAGGGGCATGTGGGGCAGGCAGGGGCATGTGGGGCAGGCAGGGGCGTGTGGGGCAGGCAGGGGCATGTGGGGCAGGCAGGGGCATGTGGGGCAGGCAGGGGCATGTGGGGCAGGCAGGGGCATGTGGGGCAGGCAGGGGCATGTGGGGCAGGCAGGGGCATGTGGGGCAGGCAGGGGCATGTGGGGCAGGCAGGGGCATGTGGGGCAGGCAGGGGCATGTGGGGCAGGCAGGGGCATGTGGGGCAGGCAGGGGCATGTGGGGCAGGCAGGGGCATGTGGGGCAGGCAGGGGCATGTGGGGCAGGCAGGGGCATGTGGGGCAGGCAGGGGCATGTGGGGCAGGCAGGGGCATGTGGGGCAGGCAGGGGCATGTGGGGCAGGCAGGGGCATGTGGGGCAGGCAGGGGCATGTGGGGCAGGCAGGGGCATGTGGGGCAGGCAGGGGCATGTGGGGCAGGCAGGGGCATGTGGGGCAGGCAGGGGCATGTGGGGCAGGCAGGGGCATGTGGGGCAGGCAGGGGCATGTGGGGCAGGCAGGGGCATGTGGGGCAGGCAGGGGCATGTGGGGCAGGCAGGGGCATGTGGGGCAGGCAGGGGCATGTGGGGCAGGCAGGGGCATGTGGGGCAGGCAGGGGCATGTGGGGCAGGCAGGGGCATGTGGGGCAGGCAGGGGCATGTGGGGCAGGCAGGGGCATGTGGGGCAGGCAGGGGCATGTGGAGGAGTGAAAAACAAAACATGGGCTCACAGGTCTATGAGGGGGCGAATATTGCCAATGGCGGGGGGGATGGGGCCCGACAGTAGGTTGTTGTGCAGATACCTGATGGGCGCGGAGCAGGCGAGGAGGAGGAGGAGGCGAAAAGGAGGAGGAGGAACCGGGGGGAAGGGGGGAAAGATGGGTCGAGGAAGAGGAGGGGGAGTCTGGCGATGTGAGACTGAGTGAACGCGAGAGGGGCACAAGGGCAGCACATGGCAGCACAATGCAGCTCACAAGGCAGCAGAACTGTGTTAGAGTGCGGTGCCAAGTGGTTAAGTGAGAGAGTAGTGCTGAGGAGGATGCGTGTGGGGAGGGGCTGACAGGGCAGAGAGGAGCGAGAGGTTGGTGATGGAGTTAGGGATGGAATCAGAGAGGAGGTTGGAGTCCAGGTACCTGCATGGTGCAGATTGATTGCACGCAATGGCATGGCATGGCATGAGATGGCACGACATGGCATGCATTGTCAGGTAGGCACATAGTCATTGTGTTATGGATGCAGTCATGGCAGGTGGTGGTTGCTGCACAGCAACAACCTTGAGTGTGCAGGAGAGAGAGGGAGAGAGAGAGAGAGAGAGAGAGAGAGAGAGAGAGAGAGAGAGAGAGAGAGAGAGAGAGAGAGAGAGAGAGAGAGAGAGAGAGAGAGAGAGTGCGGGTGCAGACGTCAAGTGCCAAAGGCGTTCAGGCCATGGGAAGGCAAGGCAAGGGGCGAAGGGATCATGGAAGAGGAGGGGGGTGCGGGGCAGGAGTGAGCTAGAAGGGAGTCAGAGAGCTGTAATAGCGTGGCGAGTCAAATGAGGATCCCTTGCACCTCTTTCAACTGAGTGACGGCACACACGGTGAGAGAGAGGAGCACTCACAGTTCTGAGAGTGTTGTGAGCTGGCCTATGGATGGGGGGATGCGACCCGTAAGCTGGTTGTGCCGCAGAGAGCTGGGATAGGAACAGAGAGAGGAATAGGAAGAGGAATAGGGAGAGGATAGGGTGAGGATAGGGAGACGAACAGGGGAGCACCAGCACGGAGAAAAGGGAGGAGGGGCTAAGCTTGACATGCCTCACAGAGAGAGGAATATCTGTGTGCACAAATCTTGCTACCCACATACCACTCTCAGAAATATTTTATATACACCACTCATTCTGCGTGACCCCCCCTCCCTCCCACCATCGCGTTCCATTCCAAGTCTACCCCATCTGTAACCCTACTAGGACGTCTTTTGAGACGTCTTAAAAGTCTGCCCCATCTGTAACCCTACTAAGACGTGCCACCTCATCTCACCGCACCTCACCGTCCGCCTCTTCTTCTTGTGCCCCTTTGCCCCTTTTTCCCGGGCACGTACAGCAGTGAGAGCGCCGTGAGCTGGCCTATGCCATCAGGAATGCTGCCCGACAGAATGTTGTAGCCCAGCATGCTGGGGCAGGGGGAGGTGGGGGAGGGGTTGTGAGGAGGAGGTGGGGGGAAAGGTGAGGGGGAGGTGGGGGGAAGGTGAGGGGGAGGTGGGGAGAAGGTGAGGGGGAGGTGGGGGGGAGAAGGCAGGGCGGGGGGAGAGGGACGGGTGGAGAAAGACAACAATCAAGACATGGGAGGGGGATTTGGATGTACGACAGGGTTGGCAGAATGATGTATGGGGTTTACAGCTTGCCAGTGCTGGGGTGTGGGGGGGGTTGGTATGGGAAGCGGTTGGGGGCGGTTGAGTTGGGACTGACACGTAGACGAGGCTGGCGAGAGCAGTGATGGACTCTGGGATGGAGCCGCTTAGCAGGTTGTTGCTCAGACGCCTGGTGGGGGCACGGAGGAGGACGAGTAGAGCAGAGATTTTGGGAGAACCTTTTCAGCTGCCTTGAAAAGGCGAGAGCAGAGAGGGTAGGCACGCTGAGAAGAGACGGATTGGAGGCCCGGGCGGAGGAACAGCAAGATGAGGAGGCTTGCATGCAAACACGGAGGGCAGGGAGGGAGGGTGGGTAGGAAGGTGGGGACGGAGGGATGGTAGGGAGGGAGAGTAGGGACGGAGGGGGGTAGCAGAAAGCAGCGAGTGAGTGGGATGGGCAGCATGGGGCGAGCAAGGGCAGTATGGTGGAGTGAGGGGATGGGAGGGAAGGCATGGTATAGTGTGTGCACGCACAGGTCTGTGAGTGTGGAGAGTTGCGAGAGTGGGGAGGGAATGGGGCCGAAGAGAGTGTTCCACTGCAATGACCTGCAGGCAGGCAGCACGACCAGTGTGGAGCAGAGCTGAGAGTGAAGAGCTGGCAGGTTAACAATTCTAGAAGCAGATTATGGGGCGTGCAGGTGACAGGACATGGAGGCGCATGGGTGGCAGCAGCAGCAGCAGCAGACAGTTGACAAGGTCGTGAACACAGGAATCAGCAATCTTGGAGAACGAATGAGACAGAAAGAGATGAGGTGACAGACGAGGAGAGGGAAGTGAGCGGGAAAAGGTTGGCATGCGGAGCGAATGCAGGAGGAAGGAGAGGGAGACGGTTCGAGAGAAAGAGAGAGAGAGAGAGAGTGTGTGTGTGTGTGTGAAGGGGGGCTGACAGGAAGGCGAGAGCAGTTAGGTTGGCGATGCCCAGAGGGATAGCGCCTGTGAGGGTGTTATAACTCAGATCCCTGCATGCATGCATGCACGCACGCACGCACGTGCACAGATACCAGGGCAGGGCGGGTATGACATTAGTATGGGGCCGTTACGATCTGTGTCATCACAGGAGAGTGCGTGAGAGTGCCGTTGGTCAGGGATCAGTGGCATGGGTGAACAGCACTGTAAGCAACAGAGAAGCAGAGAAGAGGAGCTTGGAAGAGTGGGCGGACAGGCAGCAGTGGAAAGGGAGGGGGAAGGGTCATTAAGCGAGTAGACGGAGATGTCGGGGGAAGAAGATGGAGGACGATGAAGGGACGAAGGGAGGAGGAAGGGGGGAGAGTGAGGGGGAGGCAGTACAAGTGAGCGAGGGCAGAGAGGGTGGTGATGTCGATTGGTAGAGGGCCTGTGATCTGGTTGTTGCTCAACTCACTGCTCACTCACAGAATGATGCGTGCACACACATGCGGACACACACACACACACACACACACACACACACACACACACACACACACACACACACACACATGCATGCAGACACACACGAATACAAAAGCTCACACTCACACTCACGCTCGCGCTCACACAACCACAGACAGCCATATGCAGGACACACGAACACACACGTGCGTTGGTCTCTTATGCTACGGATGGCTTCTGTGAAAGCCGACGAGAAGGATGAGCAGAGGGAAGGAGAAGCAGAGGGAAGGACAGGAAGAGAGAAGGGCGTTGGTTTGTGTGGTGCGTGACTGACAGGTGGGTGAGAGCAGTGAGAGGGGCGAGGACAGTAGGTATAGAGCCAGACAGCTCGTTCTCCTGCAGTGAGCTGGGGGGAGGAAGGGGGAGGAGGGAGGGTGGGGGATAGAGACGAGAAATGTGGGATGACTGGTGCACGCAACGGTGCTAGCCCAGCGAGTGAGTGAGCGAGTGAGTGAAGGTGCCGAATCAAGTGAGTGAGTGGCTGCCTCTAAACAGACACGAGTTTGGGAAGCGAGCTGGATGAATTACAGGAGCGCAGAGAGCAGCAGTGGTTGGGAGAGAGAGATACCGCACAGGTGCACTAGGTTCTTGTGCGCAAAGAGGGAGGTGGGGAGTGGACCCGAGAGTAAGTTGCTACCAAGGTAACTGTGTGGGGTGAGAGGGCAGCGACGGTGTGAAGGGCATCAGTGTGAAAAGCAATGGTGAGGGATTCTGGGACTTACGATGCAGGATTGTGTTGGTGAACAGCAAGGTGGATTGGAAGTAGGAAGCAACGGCCACAGGGGCGCGGGTGTGCTCACATTCACACTCTCACTCGCTCACCTTCATACAGACAGAGAGCGGTGTGAAGGTGAGCGAGTGAGAGTGAGAGTGAAAATAGGGCAGGGGTGTGTGTAGACGCAGCTGCAGAAGACACCCACATCTTTTGATGTGCGATTATTAGAGCAGGGGAGATGCACTCTCGTGATGTGGTGTGGTGAGAGAGCGGCACCCACATCTCTGCCTTGCCTAGCAGGGAGCGCGATGTGGTGCGGTGCGGTGTGGTGCTGTGTGTGGTGCATTGAGGAGCAAGGAAGCAGCACTCACATCTCTGCCAGAGCTGGCATGGCCCCCAGGGATGCCGGCAGGGTGCCTGAGAGGCGGTTGCCCTCCAGCTGCCTGCCACAGCAGCAGCAGGGCGGGGAGGGGAGGGAGCATAAGGTAGCGGAGGGGTGGGGTGGTGCTGATGTGTGGTGCTCTGCCGGCAGAGTGCTAGAGTGAGGGAGAAATCGAGGGGCTTTTGGGAACTGCGGGAGAGTGTTGGGTGAGCGTTGGAATTGAGAGAGAGGCAGGCAGGAGAGAAGAGGGAATGGGCAGAGAGCAGCAGGCAGTGGTATGGTACGGACAGTTTAGAGAGGGAGGTGAGGTTGGAGATAGCGTCTGGGATGGAACCACTGAGACTGTTGTCGCTAAGAATGCTGGATATTGAAACAGGCGCATGCACACACATGCGCACACATACACACACATGCACATGCACATGCACATGCACATGCACATGCACATGCACATGCACATGCACATGCACATGCACACACATGCACATGCACATGCACATGCACATGCACATGCACATGCACATGCACATGCACACACATGCACATGCACATGCACATGCACATGCACACACATGCACATGCACATGCACATGCACACACATGCACATGCACATGCACATGCACATGCACACACATGCACATGCACATGCACATGCACACACATGCACATGCACATGCACACACATGCACATGCATACGCAAAGGCCCTAATGCATGCAAGCACGTGCCCACACATGCAAGCATATGCCAACACACGAATGCAAGAACAGGCAAAAATTCAGGGGAGAAGGGGAGAGCAGGCAGCACAGGCACGTGAAACTAGTGCAGCAGCAAGTGGTAGCTCCTCAGCTTTTGCTGCTGCTGCTGCTGCTGCTGCTAATGGTTGCGAGAAAGCAAGAAGGAAGCAACTCAACAAGGAGATGTGTGGAAGGGAAGTTATCGCAAGGCAGCAACCGTAAGGCAGTGGTGCAGTGCAGCAATGAGACGCCGAGCAAGCAGAGCAAGGCGGAAATAGGGATGCTATGCACGGGGGAAGAGGGAGGGAAGGAGAGAGCGCGCACAGGTCCTGAAGGTGGGCAAGGGTCCAGATGGAGCTGGGAATGGCTCCCGTCAGCCCGTTATCCCTCATGTTTCTGCATGCGCACCCAGGATTTGGCAGGGTGGGGTGAAGGGACAAGGAGGCAAAGCGAGGGAGGGAAGAGGCGCGATTATGGTGAGGAAGGAGGGCCGGAATGGTGAGAGGGAGAGAGTGGGAGAAAGAATGAATCTTGGAACAGGTGAGCATAGGGGAGTGGAAAATGGCAAATGAAAACAGGATGGGAAAGGAGGGATCAATTTGGTGGTCTGTGGTGCAGTGTGGTGATATGAAATGAGAGTGTATATGGCACTCACAGCATAGTTAGGTTACTGAGAAGACCAATGGACGAGGGAAGGGAGCCCCAGAGGTTATTTTCATTCAGAGCACTGGGGGAAGACACGCAGAGAAAGGTGAGCAGGAAAAGGAGGGCAGGAAAAGGTGGGCAGGAAAAGGTGGGCAGGGAAAAAAAGAGCGATCAACAATGTACAACAAGGAAATGCTAAGTCAATGGTCCGGAGAGAAGATTCATGGAAGCATACTTGGAAGAGGGCAGAGACGGAAGAGCATAGGGGGAGATTTGAAGGGGCGTGATGCTCACATCGTAGCAAGGCTGGAGAGGTTGGTGATGGCGGGCGGTACGCCCCCCTGCAGCTCATTGTTGTGCAGCGTGCTGGGGGGATGAGGCACACAGGCGAACACCAAGGGAGCAAAACGGAACAGGCAAAGAGGAAGGGAATGTCTGAGCTAAGGAAGGCATTCCATGGGGGTGTCTCTCAAGTTTGGCTGCTTGTGGTATGGATGACAATGGCTGCGGTAGCAGTAACAGGTGCCACCGGCGGCAGCAGCAGCAGCAGCAGCAGTGGCAACAGCAGAAGCGGCAGTTGTGGTGGCAGCAGCAGCAAGGGGGGATGCACAGGTATGCGTGAGAGCAGAGGCTCAGTTACGCAGTACTGACAGCTCTGTGAGCGCCGTGAGGGCACCTATGCCTGGTGGAATAGACCCCACCAACTTGTTGCCACTCAGCGACCTGCACGGGTGGTGAGGAGAGGTGAGGTGACGCCACGGCGGGGAAGCATGAGCATGAGCATGAGCATGAGCATGAGGATGAGGATGGATAGATTCGATGGTGGCCTGCCTTGTCTTGTCTGCCTTTCCTTGTCTGCCATGTGTGTGCCATAATCCATTCATTCTTCGATGGCTGGCTATCCACCACAGAGCATGCTTGGGCTCGTTGTGGGAGAGAGATGCGAGGTTGCATGAGGAGTGGAACTTAGGGGGCCAACAGAGTCGGGGCGCGAGGAGGACAGGCGGAAGGAAGACGGGAGGAGAGGGACATGAATGGAAGCGTGCAGCGTATTACAGAATACGCAGGTTGGCAAGGTTGGAGATGGTAGAGGGAATGGAGCCCACCAGCTGGTTGTAGCTTAGATCCCTGGTGAAGGCACACACAGGACGGATAGGTGGAAGGAAGGAGTGGAAGGGGAGAAACACGGAAAAGGGTGTGTAGTGTACTGCACTGCACTGTGCATGCACAGCTCTAGTCTGCTGTGCTCATCTGCGGTTCCGGTTTGTTTCACAAGTGTGGGGGCTTAACAAAAGAGGGCGTGCGCATGGTTGGAGCAGGAACTGCATCGGAAATCTATGAGAGCTTGAGAGCGCGAGGAACAGATCTTTGTGAAGTAAAGTGCATTTGGCAGCATGTGGCATGGGATGGCATGCTGCGCTGCAAGCATGTGTGCGAGACGAGGCGTACAGGTAGGAGAGGGCAGTGAGGTTGCTGAGGGAAGGTGGAATGATGTTGGCCAGGTTATTGGCACTCAGACTCCTGCTCGTGCACTCATACACATGCATCCATGCACGCATACGCCATCATGCCAGCATTAGCGGTCACATACACTGAGACTGGCAGAGAACCTACTGACAGTGGAGTGGCTGGAATAGAAGCACGTGAGGGAGTGTGTGGATGTGTACCCTAGCAGGGTTGTTAGGGGGTGACCCTCACACCCACACACCCACACACCCACGCACCCACACACCCACACACCCACACACCCACGCACCCACACACCCACACACCCACACACACACCAAAGAGACACACGGCTGGCACATGGAATATGGATCATGGCACATTGCACATGGCACAGGCATGCAGCAAGCAAGCCACACAGGGATCAGCAGCCACAACTGATCATCCCACCAGCACCCCTCCTTCTCTAGGCCCCCTGCTTCACAGCAAGCCTCGCAGGCTCGTGGAGTGGGCGTGCGGAGAGTCATGACTCATGACATGACTTACAGGAAGGTGAGCTTGTTGAGCAGCAGGCCCATTGCGGTGGGAATGTTTTGAGACGTCCCATGACTCATGACTCATGACATGACTCACAGGAAGGTGAGCTTGGTGAGCAGGCCCAGTGCGGTGGGAATGGACCCCGCCAGCTTCTTGCCCGACCCCAGCCACCCCAGCTTGCTGCCATGGGTGGTGTGGAAAGAGGAGGGACGGCAGACAGAGGAGGGCGGAGAGACGAGGGAGACGGAAGGAGAGATTGAGTATTGTTGCAAGCATGGATTCGGCATTACTTTCAGGTCTTCCCCTCCCCACCCCCAACTGTCTCAGACCCGCCCTTGATTGCGTTTGCCCTATTCCTTCCTACTCCACCTCGCGCTCCCCCCTGCGCCCCTCCCCGTCCTTCCCCCCAACCCAGCTGCCCCTCTTCCCCCCTCCCCCTCACATGGCGGTGAGCATGCCCGCGTCGTCGCATTGCAGCCACTGCGCGCCCGCCCTGCAGTTGCTCCCCGCGCGCCACGCCGGCAGGCTCTCCGCGCCCCACGCCGTCACACACTCCGCCAACACCGCCGCTGCGGGGACGCGCGGGAGAACGCAGTGGGAAGCGCGCGCACAAGACGGGGGGAATAGGGGAGAAGTTGGGGCGAGGGACGGCGGGGGATAGACCGGCGGGGGCGGGAGAGGCGGGGTGCGGGGAGGGGGTCCACGCGGGGAAAGCAAGACGCGTGGCGGATCGAGAGAGGGCCCCGCGAAGGGTGAGGAGCGGGAAGAAAGAAAACAATTCAGAACGACGACGCGAGGGGCAATGCAGCGGCAGTCGGTAGGGAGAGACGCGCGGGGAATTGGCGGGAAAGAGCGGCGGGGCGCAAGAGGCACGTTACATTGCGAGGCGGCGATGATTTGCGCCATGGCGGGGGCAGCAGCGGGAAGCCCGAGCATGCTAGAAGACAGGAGGACGCAGAGGACGACGAGCACTGCAGCCGCGGGAGCACATCGTAACGTCACAGGCGGCATTTGCTGCGGCGGCGGCAAGCGAGGCGCACGGCGGCGGGGAGGCGGCGTGTCAGTGACGCACGGAACCGGCGGACCGGAGAAGTGGGCTTAATTGGCGTGAGGGTGCCGGGAGCGAGAGGAGACTAAGCGGCGAAGGGGACTTCGTCTGAGGGAAGCACTTGGCATGGACGAAGGTAGAAACAGGTTGGACGTGAGGAGAGGATGCATGCACTCTTTCGTTTTCGTGCGATGGGAAAATAATTGTTGTTGAAGCGAGTGGTGGTGGCTGCTGAGCCGACCGAATGAAGTTGAATGTTGAGGTTGGTGGTGAATTTGGGCGGTGGCGCGGATGGAGGGAGGGGGAGCCACAGTCAGGCGCAAGAAGGGTTGGTGAATGCTCCAACTGATTTGCACATTGAAGTACACTAAGAAATAAAACCTATTATCCATGGCCTATTGGTGCGAAATTATGGTCATTTAAAATAATAAACATGAGAACAAATGGTCAGCGAACATCAGAAAGTGTTACGAGTGCAATCGAGTGATCGAGCGAGAATTGCACTATCGAAGCAAGAGTACAATGAGCGAAGGCATGAGCGAAGAATATATAGCGAACTACAGTGGTAACAGTAATAGACTGTGGATGTCGCGCGACGGGCATGGGACTGAGATTGTGGGGAATGTCGAAACGGAGGCCCGGAGTGCGGGTTACCCGCCGAGCCGTGAGGTCGGGGTAAGACGTGCAAAGGTGGTGGGAGGATTGTTGATGCGAGGGTTGCGAATGGTAACGGTGCTGACTGTGGTGCTACAGTGATGTACGCGCTGAGCGGGGACGCGAAGTAAGGAAAAGGAATTTTCCTTACACTACCCCGCCCCCCTAAGGAGGTCCTCCTTACGAAAGCGCGTGTACATCCCTGAAATTTCGGCTGCGCAGATACTCGGTGCGGACGGGGTGGTTTTCGATTCTGTCCAGGGGAACCCAGTTGTCTTCGGTAGGTGTACGGTCTTTCAACCGGACCAGGAACTCTATCCTTCGAGCTCCTCGAGGGTCACGAACTCTGTGGCTCAGAATTTTCTCGGGTGTGATGATTGGTTCAGTCGGTGGCCGTGTCATGCTGGCTGGACGATTACGTGGCAGTTGGCTTAGGGACGGGACGTAAGGGCGAAGCAGACTGACGTGGAATGAGAGGCTGACGTACCAGTCAGCGGGGAGGAGGAGGTGGGCGGTGACAGGCGTAATCATGTGGCTTATGCGGAATGGCCCGCAATATCGGGGGCGGAGTTTTGGGGTGATGGGCAGGCGGAGGTTCTGAGTGTCGAGTAAAACTAGGTCGTCAGGTCGGTAAGTGACAGGGCTGACGCTATCAGAGTAAATAGTCTGATTAGTCTGACGGATCAGACCATCGAGTTTGTGAAAAATGGAATTCCAGAGTAGTCAAATTTTCATCACTGAGAGCCTCAGAGTTATTGTTTTATGGCCCCTGATTCAGTGTAATAGGCCTAAGTGTTAGTCATTTCTGGAGTCTGTCACTACAGAGTATGCGTTCAATGGTCCCTACATGCGAGGTTATCGGGAGGAAGCTTCCTCGAAATTTCCTTTCGATACACCCACCTCCGAGGTGGCAGCGAATGCCAACACGTGAGCAAAGCACACAGCACCTGCTGCGATATCTGAATACACTCTATCTGTGGCAGTACCACGCAGGTTGAATTGTGTCCCACTATGGGTTAACCGTTGAAGCGGGCTAGAAAAAGAAGCCCAATAGTGATGTCTTCGCGGATAGCACAACAAATCGGCGAATCGGTGGGAGAGGATATCTTGCCACAGGTAATGTATTGTCAGATTATTATAGCTGATGCATGTTTGTAGGCTATAGTGGGGTAGCACTTATGGGGTACAGTTTGCTAGGGTTGTATTTGTACCCAACTCTGACTTAGTCAATTCATTCCTGTTCAGTTAGTTTCACATGGTATAGAGCGGGTCCCTCCTAAGGACCGTTCTTTGGGCCCACCCACGATTTTTCTTTCCTGCCCGAGGCGCGCTCCCCCTAGTGCGCGTCGAGCTGCCCTTGTGGCGCCCGAGAGTCGCGCGCGCGACTCAATTTTTTTTTTTTTTTCGCGCGCGCGGCCCAGGCCCCACTTCGCGCGGCCCTTACAGCCGCGCCGCGCCGCCCTCTCGGCTCTGCCGCGCCGCGCCGCCCTCAAGACGGCCGCGCGGCCTCTTCGTCGCTGCAGCAGGCCCCCCCCCCCCCGCTGCACCTCTGTCGGCCCCGCAGCCGCCTTACCTGACGGCCGCCGCCTCACCTGACGGCCCGCCGCCTCGACTTCTGGCCCGCCACCTTACCTGACGGCCCCGCCGCCTCACCTGACGGCCCGCCGCCTCACCTACTGGCCCGCCACCTGACCTGACGGCCCCGCCGCCTCACCTGACGGCCCGCCGCCTGACCTGCTGGCCTGCCACCTCACCTGACGGCCCGCCGCCTCACCCGCTGGCCCGCCACCTGACCTGACGGCCCCGCCGCCTCACCTGCTGGCCCGCCACCTGACCTGACGGCCCCGCCGCCTCACCTGACGGCTCGCCACCTCGCCTGCTGGCCTGCCACCTGACGGCTCCGCCGTCCCCTGTCCCGGCCCCGCCACTGCACCCTGACGGCCCCGCCGTCCCCTGCCCCGGCCCCGCCGCTGCACCCTGACGGCCCCGCCGTCCCCTGTCCCGGCCCCGCAGCTGCACCCTGACGGCCCCGCCGAGCCGCCCAGCAGCAGCCGAGCCGCCCAGCCGCAGCCAAGCCGCCCAGCAGCAGCTGAGCCGCCCAGCAGCAGCCGAGCCGCCCAGCCGCAGCCGAGCCGCCCGGCAGCAGCCGAGCCGCCCAGCAGCAGCCGAGCCGCCCAGCAGCAGCCGAGCCGCCCAGCAGCAGCCGAGCCGCCCGGTACCCGAGCCGCCCGAGCCGCCCGAGCCGCCCCACCAGCCCGAGCCGCCTGCTGCTGTCCTACCCGACTCTCCTAGCCCGGTGAGACTTTCAGCTGCTGCCATGGCCACCCCCAATGTTCTTACTTTTGACGCTGAGGGGAGGGCCATTGACTTTGCCGTCTGGATTGAAGACCTGCAGCTGTACTTACTGTGTGATGCGATAGATGAGGTCTCTCTCTTTGACTTTGTCTCTGGCGCTGTCCCTGCCCCGCCTGCTGATGCTGACTCTGCTGCTCGCTCCAAGTGGGCGACCCGCGATGCTGCTACACGTCTTGCTGTGCGTCGCCACCTCCCTTCCTCTGAGCGTGCCCACTTTAGTCAGTGCAAGACCGCTCAGGCCTTGTACGACGCTGTAGTTGCACGCTACTCCTCCCCTTCCTCCGCTACCCTTAGCCGCCTCATGCTGCCGTTTCTCTTCCCTGACCTCGCTTCCTTTCCCACTGTTGCTGACCTCGTTACCCACCTCCGTGCTAGTGACACCCGCTACCGCGCTGCCCTTCCTGCTGAGTTCCGCGCTGCGAACCCTCCTCCCATGTACATCACTCTCTACTTTCTCGTCACCCGTCTCCCTGAGTCCCTTCGTGTCGTTAGGGACCAGTTTCTCTCTGTCTGTCCCACCACTCTCACTGTCGACCTCCTTGAGGAGTCCCTGCTAGCGGCTGAGAAGAGTATTGTCGCTGTAGGGGCCTCTCGGGGTGACCCTCGCACCCCCATCTTTGAGGGGTGTGGTCCTTCCCCCCTGCTGCCCTCTGTCGCCTCTGCCGCTGCGGCCGACCTCGCTGGTTTTGAGTCGGTCGGCGCGGCGTCTGCCCCCAGCGGCAGACGCCGCTCTGGCAAGGGCAAGGGGGGCAAGGGGGCGGGTGGAGCTAGAGGGGGCGGTGGAGGAGGCGGTGGGGGTGGAGGGGGGAGTGGGGGTGGCGGTGGGGGTGGTGGCGGGAGTGGAGGTACTAGTGGCGGCGGTGGCGGCGGAGGTGGTAGCGGAGGAGGCGGTGGGAGCGGTGGGAGCGACGGTCCTGGTGGGGGAGGTGGCGGTGGAGACGGGGGTGGCGGTGGAGGCGGGGGTGGCGGTGGAGGCGGGGGTCGGAGTGGCTCGTCCCAGCGGAGCAGCTCTGGGGGTGGTCAGCGCCAGCAGCAGCAGCAGCAGCAGCAGCAGCAGCAGCAGCAGCCGCAGCAGCAGCAGCGCCCTCGCACCGTCCCCGGCCCTCAGCAGCTCCGTGAGTGGTACTTGCAGCGTCAGCGCGGTGGTGCGCTTGGTCCCTGCCCCTACGTTCTTCGCACCGGTGACCGTGCGGGGGAGAGGTGTGGAGGCGCCCACACAGCCCGTCGCTGCTTTGGCCGCCTGACCGACGCCTGGCGTCAGCAGTTTCCGGAGGCCGCTGAGATCCCCCGCTGGGGAGAGCTGTCTAGGGCTGGAGTAGCTATTTATGATCTTGACTTTGATGCTATTCTCTCTGCTATGTATGCTGTGACTGGTAGTGATGAGGATGACTGTTACCGGTGTTTCCCGCCCGACCCGGGCATTGGTACTGCCGCGTCAGGTACTAGTGAGGCTGCAGCTCTAGGTGCCAGTGCGTCTGTGCTCTCAGGTGCTGGTGAGTCCGCGCTCTCAGGTACTGTGTCGGCTTCGGCCTCTCACACCTTCACCCTTGACTCTGGAGCGTCTCGCTCCTTCTTTAGGGACCGCACCACTCTCACGCCGCTGAGTCGGCCGGTTGCGGTGTCCCTGGCTGACCCCTCTGGGGGACCTGTCCTGTCTCGCTTCTCCACTGTCCTCCCGTGTCCAGCGGCCCCCTCTGGCACCCTGACTGGTCTCTACCTCCCCTCGTTCTCGACGAACTTGGTGAGTGGTGCTGACCTCCAGGATGCAGGTGTCCACCAGTTCACCCCTGCTCGTCAGCGGGTGACCCACTGTACGGAGGCGGATACAGGTCGTCACCTGGCTACGTTTACACGTCGGCCAGGGTCGAGCCTGTACACACTGACCACTGCTTCTTCTCCAGGTGCTGCGTCTGGTAGAGTCCCTTCGTCTGGTCAGGTGTTTGCTGCAGCGTCCAGGTCTGGTCCTGAGTCTGCCCCCTGTTCGTGTCGTCGTCTGTCTCACGAGACCCTCCTCTGGCACCACCGGCTTGGCCACCCCTCTCTGCTTCGGCTCAGAGGCATGGCCTCGCGGGTCCTTGTGTCTGGTCTTCCCCGGTCCCTCCCTCCCCTTCCTCCGGGCCCTGGCCCTGCCTGTGTCCCCTGTGTCGAGGGGCGCCAGCGTGCTGCCCCTCACTCCTCCCAGTTTCCTCCGACAGAGGCCCCGTTGCAGACGCTTCACATGGACGTGTGGGGCCCAGCCCGCGTCCGTGGACAGGGTCAGGAGCGCTACTTCCTACTGGTGGTTGACGACTACTCGCGTTACACCACAGTCTTCCCCTTGCGCAGCAAGGGTGAGGCCACTGAGGTGCTGATCGACTGGATCCGCGCAGCTCGTCTTCAGCTTCGGAGGAGCTTTGGCTCTGACTTCCCTGTTTTGCGTCTGCACTCGGACAGAGGCGGAGAGTTCTCCTCTGGCCTCCTGAGTGCCTACTGTCGTGTGCGAGGCATCCGTCAGACCTTCACGCTTCCGGACTCACCACAGCAGAATGGGATTGCTGAGCGCCGCATTGGCATGGTCATGGACGTCGCTCGTACGTCCATGATGCATGCGGCTGCTCCCCATTTTCTGTGGCCGTTTGCGGTCAGGTACGCTGCGCACCAGATCAACCTCCACCCCAGGGTCTCTCGACCAGAGACCTCCCCAGCCCTGCTGTGGACGGGGAAGGTTGGCGATGCGTCGGCGTTCCGGGTCTGGGGATCTCGGGCGTTTGTTCGCGACCTGTCTGCGGACAAGCTGTCCCCTCGTGCTTCTCCCTGCGTCTTCCTGGGGTTCCCCCCCGACGCCCCTGGGTGGCAGTTTTACCACCCCACCTCTCGACGTGTTCTGTCCTCCCAGGACGTCACGTTCGACGAGTCGGTACCCTACTACCGCCTCTTCCCCTACCGCACTCCGTCCCTTCCCCCGCCCCCGCTCTTCTTGGTACCAGGCCCCCCCCCGGTAGTCCCCCTCCCCCCTCAGGGTCCTGCCCCTTCAGGTGTGTCCCAGGTAGACGCGGTCGAGCCTGTCGAGGTCACTGGTGACTCTGGTGCTGCTGCGGGAGCTGAGCCTGAGGGTGCGGGGTCTGGGGGTGCTGAGCCTGAGGGTACTGTGCCTGGGGGTGCTGAGCCTGGAGGTGTCGAGCCTGGGGGTGCTGTTCCTGGGGGTGCTGAGCCTGGGGGTGCTGAGCCTAGGGGTGCTGAGCCTGGGGGTGCTGTGCCTGGGGGTGCTGAGCCTGGGGGTGCTTCGTCTCGCCGGGAGCCACTCTCCCCACAGGAGCTGCGTCAGTGGTTTACCAGGCGCTGGAGGCGTGCTGCTGGTGCTGGTGGTTCTTCGCCTGCAGTGGGTACTGCTGCCGCGCGTCCCGACGGTGTTCGTACTGTGGGTGCTGGAGCTGCTCGGTCTGAGAGTTCTCCTGGAGCTGGTGCTGCTGAGGGTGTTGGCGCTGAGCCTGCCGCTGGTGGTCCGACTGACAGTGCTCCTGGTGCTGCTGCTGGGGGTTCTGGAGCTTCTGGAGGTGCTGCTGGAGGTACTGCTGGCGTGGGTGCTCCTGACGGGGGGGCTGGTGCTGTTCCTGCTGTTTCTGGTGTCGCAGTGCGGCCCCGACCGTACTTCGTTCCGCTCCTACAGCAGGTTCTTGGTCTTGCTCCTCCTCCTGCTTCCTTAGAGGGTCCACAGCCTGTTCGGTCACAGCCACAGCTACAGCCTGCCTCCCCTTTGCCTGCTCCTTCTCCCTACGCTGGTCCGACTGGAGGTCTTACTGAGCGTCGTGAGCCTGCGTCTCGTCCTGCGTCGCCTGTTCGTACTGAGCGCGCTAGTGGTCGCGGGTCGCGTCAGCGTCCTCCTCCTGTCCCTGGCACGCACCGGATGTCACTGCGTCCGTCCACTGCTCCTCTGCGTGCCCCTTTGCCTTCTCCTCCTGCTTCCTCTCTTCCTGCTCTTGCCGACCCTGAGTCGGACTCTCTTCACGCTGCCAGTCCTACTGTCACGCGTCTCCTTGCTACTGCTGTCACTAACCCTTCCTTTGAGTCGTCTGCTGCGTCTGCCCTTCTCACTGAGCTTGTCGACTTTGCTGCGCGCTGTCGTCTAGACTACGCTGCTCGTCTTGTCGCCGAGTCTGAGTCCGCCTGTCCTCCGTCCGTCGGGGGTGAGTGTGCCCTTGGCACGGACGTCCTAGAGGACAGACAGGAGGAGTTACAGTGTCTAGCGGCTGCTTCACCTCATCTCGCGTCTGTACTGCTTGCCCCTGAGGGAGACCCGGATGCACTTGACATCCCGACTCCGCGCTCTTACGCGGAGGCCGTAGAGGGTCCCTACTCCTCTCAGTGGCAGGCAGCTATGGATGCAGAGATGGCTTCCTGGAAGTCCACAGGCACCTACGTTGACGCGGTTCCCCCTCCTGGGGCGAACATCGTCAGTGGCATGTGGATCTTCAGAGTGAAGCGGCCGCCGGGCTCCCCGCCTGTCTTCAAGGCGCGTTACGTGGCTCGTGGCTTCAGTCAGCGGCAGGGAGTTGACTACTTTCAGACCTTCTCTCCCACCCCGAAGATGACCACTCTTCGGGTGCTGCTGCACATTGCCGCTCAGCGCGACTACGAGCTTCACTCTCTCGACTTCAGCACTGCGTTCCTGCAGGGTAGCCTGCACGAGGAGATCTGGCTGCGCCGTCCGCCTGGCTTCACTGGGACTTTCCCTCCTGGCACCCAGTGGAGCCTCCGACGGCCAGTCTACGGTCTCCGCCAGGCACCGCGTGAGTGGCACGACACACTGAGGACTACGCTTGCGGCTCTTGGGTTTGCTCCTTCTACTGCTGACCCGTCGCTATTTCTTCGCACCGACACTTCCCTGCCGCTGTTCTACATCCTCGTGTACGTCGACGACTTGGTCTTTGCCACAGCGGACACTGCTGGACTCGCCTACGTGAAGTCCGAGCTGCTGAAGAGACACACGTGCACAGACCTGGGTGAACTGCGCAGCTACCTTGGCTTGCAGATCACTCGGGACAGAGCACGTCGCACCATTACCCTGACTCAGTCACACATGGTGCAGCAGGTCCTTCAGCGCTTCGGCTTCACGTACTCCTCGCCTCAGGCCACTCCTCTGCCTACTCGCCACTCACTCTCAGCTCTGCCTTCGGATGAGTCCGTAGAGTCGAGTGGTCCGTATGCAGAGCTTGTTGGCTGCCTCATGTACCTGATGACCTGCACACGACCTGACCTTGCATACCCTCTGAGCATTCTTGCACGCTATGTTGCTCCTGGGAGACACAGACCGGAGCACATGGCTGCAGCGAAGAGGGTATTGCGCTACCTGTGCAGTACGTCGGGCATGGGGCTAGTGCTTGGAGGGCGGAGTCCAGTGGTCCTTACCGGCCACGCGGACGCTTCTTGGGCTGACGACCAGGCTACGCAGCGGTCGTCACAGGGTTACACCTTCAGCCTTGGTTCCGGTTCTGTCTCGTGGCGGTCTACTCGCTCGTCTTCGGTTCTCGGCTCCAGTTGTGAGGCTGAGATCTACGCCGGGGCCATGGCTGCACAGGAGCTTCGCTGGCTCACCTACCTGCTGACCGACCTTGGAGAGCCGCCTCGTTCTCCTCCAGTGCTGTACGTAGACAACAAGGCCATGCTGGCCTTGTGTCGAGAGCAGCGCTTGGAGCACAGAACGAAGCACATTGCTCTCCGCTACTTCCTTGCTCGTGAGCTGCAGCAGCGTGGTCAGTTGCGACTTGCTTACGTGGCCTCTGAGGCCAACACTGCTGATGTGTTCACCAAGGCACTTGCGCCTTGTGACCATCAGCGCTTTTGTACCCAGCTGGGTCTTGTACCTGTCTTGCCTCACTTGCTCTCTTCTTGACTTTACTTGTACTTTGTCATATATATACCTGCTCCTGCTTGTCTAGTTTTATATATATGTCTGTACTCCTGCATGTGAACTGGCCTCTGGCCCTGCTCTTGTGCTCGGACTGTGTGGTGACTTTGTGATCCACCCTGAGCTTGCTTTGCTTTGCTTTGTTTGACTGGTCTTGTGACCCCTTGTTCTCCCCCACTTTGCCTATGGGGGTGTGTCAGATTATTATAGCTGATGCATGTTTGTAGGCTATAGTGGGGTAGCACTTATGGGGTACAGTTTGCTAGGGTTGTATTTGTACCCAACTCTGACTTAGTCAATTCATTCCTGTTCAGTTAGTTTCACATGTATCGCACTTTTTGGTGCTGAAATCGAAAATTTCTCCGCACCACAGCACTCGAAATAAACTGTTCCTGATTCATAGGTTGAAATTTTATGTTGCGGAGGCACCGGCAGATTCTCGCGCGCCAAGTGGTGGTTTGTGTTTTGTGCCAGCTCAGCTGCGTGGCATGTTGCCTAGTTGGCACTTGCAAAGTTGCGCCAAATCGAGCCAATGTTGCAACAGTCCTTCTCGCCCTTGAAGCTCACCGACAAACCAGAAGGAAAAAAAAAAAAAAAAAAAAAAAAAAAAAAACCGCGACTCTGAAGTCATTTCCCCAACACTGAAGGACCAGAGTTGTGTTTTTTTCAACCCTGATTTCTTTTAACATGCTCAGAGAGGCCATTTTGCGGCCGAAGTGCCGTCAGAGTAGAAAAAAAAATTGCGGGTCAAAAACAGGGAGGCGCTTTTTGAAACGTCAGCCCTGGTAAGTGACATGTCGGCGGTGGCGGTCGGCATTGCGTTTAGCGATGATGTTCGATTTTTTTATTGCGTCTGCTGCCCGGGTCCGTGCTGTCGAGAGACTAAGTAATTAACAGTAGAAAGGTGGGGCCTAGGCTTAGTAGCCTAGGCCCTAACTTAAGTGTCGAGCGGGTTTTCACCTAGGGTGAGTGTCGAGTGAGTTGAGAGAGGAAAATTGGAGAATGTGTGTCTTCACTATAGTTTCGAAGTACATATAGCAAAGGAAACACATAAGGTGCACCACCAAACAAAGTTTAAATATCTACACTAACTACAGCTACAGGCAGTTACAAATATATATATTGTGACACTCCCCCATAACTGCCTGCAACAGGAGTATGTGTAGAATACAACCTGCAGGTGTACACATGCAAAATAAATAGCAAGCAACAGCAGGTAATGCAGGCGGGCTGACACTAAGTGGTCACCCCCTCCATCTCCTCACCCTCCTCCTTCCCCTCCCCCACACTGCTGCAGGAGCAACAGAGAAGGGGGGGAAGAGAGGAGAGGTGGAGGGACGGCTGCATGTTGCCTCACACCCGCCACCCCGGTACCACTCCCCCTGCTCCCCCACATCCTCACACCTTCTCCCCCAAGCGGCAGCTGCAGCGGTGGGACTGAAAGAAGGAGGAGGGGAAGGGAGAGAGGTGACGCCACACTCCAACACCCTCCACCCCCATACCCTCCTCCCCGCGGCTGCAGGGAGACAAAGGAGGAGGGGGGTGGGAAGGAAGAAAGCCGCAGAGCGGCGAAAAGGTGTCGGTGCAGTGGTGTCAGGGGCGGCTTCAGGGAGTGCAGGGGCGGAAAGGCCCGTCGCGGGCCAGTGCCACGGGGCGCACGACGGGTAGAATAGAAGGGCCCGATCGTGTGCCTCGGGGCGCACGACGAGCAGGGCACCATCGTGTGCCACGGGGCGCACGATGGGCAGACGAAGGGCACCGTCGCGTGCCACGGGGCGCGCGACGGGCAGGGAAGGAGTCACTCGCCCGTGGGCGGGACAATGTAAAAATAAAATCGTCACGCGCCCTAGGCGCGCGACCGGAAAACCTTAGCAGCGGAAGTGTAAAGTGGGCCCACAGGCCAGGACGAACCTAGCTCCTATAACATGTCGAGAGACTAAGTAATTAACAGTAGAAAGGTGGGGCCTAGGCTTAGTAGCCTAGGCCCTAACTTAAGTGTCGAGCGGGTTTTCACCTAGGGTGAGTGTCGAGTGAGTTGAGAGAGGAAAATTGGAGAATGTGTGTCTTCACTATAGTTTCGAAGTACATATAGCAAAGGAAACACATAAGGTGCACCACCAAACAAAGTTTAAATATCTACACTAACTACAGCTACAGGCAGTTACAAATATATATATTGTGACACGTGCTGCTTGTAAAATTTCGGCGAATTGTTGTGCTCGTTGCACCGGGTTGTCGGGATTCGGGGTCATGGGTACTGTCGGGTCTTGTCCGTAGTTTAGGTAAAAAGGTGACTGTTGGGTCGTGGCGGATGGTGAGTTGTTGTATGCGAACTCAATGAGTGGCAGCTATTGTTCCCAGGTGGTTGGGTCGTCGCACGTGGCTCAGATAAGTTGCTCCATAGTCTGATTTGTCTGTCTTGTCTGTCCGTCGGTTTCGGGGTGGTACAAAAAACTGAACTGTAGTCGCGTGCCGAACTGCTGCCACAGGTTCCGCGAGAAGTTGCTGGTGAATTTCGTGTCGCGGTCACTGATGATCGCTGATGGTATCCTGTGCAGTCGAACGACGGTGGAGATGAAGAGTCGAGTTGTCTCTTCGGCGGTGATCGATTTTTTGTAGGCTGCGAAATGTGCCATTTTCGTCAGTCGATCGACGACGACCAGGATCGCGTCGTTCCCACTTGCCTCGGCCGGTAACCCTATGACGAAGTCCATCGTCACCTGCTGCCACGCCGTTCTGGGGGTGGTATCGGCTGCAACTGTCCTGCCGGCCGCTGCCGTGATGATTTCATGAGCTGACAAGTGGGACACGATGCCACGTGTCGTTGTACGCCGGTCAACATCTTGGGCCAGTGATAATACCGATGCAGCTGCTGCCGTGTTTTCTCTACCTCAAAATGCCCCAAGGTAACTCCGTCGTGTGCCTCCTGTAACAGTAATTCCCGTAGCAGTGTATACCCGGGCACCCAGATGCGGTCGGTCCCGGCTTTTACGTAATAGACTACCCTTGCTGCTGCAAACTGCTGCGAATTTCCTCCTGTGAAGAATGGATCCGTTTGGTACCCGTGGGTAAATAGGCCTGTCAGTACAGGGTTGGTCTGGGCGAGTAGTATTGCATGGAGCTGGGCAGTGGGGCGGGTCAGTGCGTCGGCGATGTTCGAGGCTCCCTTTTTGTAGGTGACCCTGTAGTGAAAATTGGAATCAAGAAAATCGAGCTTGCGAATCTGTCGTGGGTTGAGGTGTGGCTGTGTGCAGAGGTACTGTAGTGTTTTATGGTCTGTCCGTACTGTCACGTCTGCGCCGGTCAAGTAACAGCGCCACACTTTGAACGCATGCACGATCGCAAACATTTCGCGGTCATGTATCGGGTAATTTTTTTCGGGCGGATGCAGTTTTCGTGGCTCGTATGCGATGGGTTGTAGGCCATTGCCGAAGTCTTGTAGCAGTACGGCCCCGATGGCAATGTCGCTTGCATCGGTAACTACTTCGAATGGGCGGCATGGGTCGGCGATGCGCAGGACGGGCGGTGAACAGAC